>OZ018321.1:66491928-67870823 GCA_963969495.1 Ceratothoa steindachneri | reverse complement strand
GCATGTCTGAGTTCAATTTATTCAAGATGTTGCTTAAATACAATAGCTTTCTCACACAAGCAGAATCTTTGAAACAGTCGGCCAGGTCAATAACCAGTCTGAGGATGCGGCCTCGAGACAACCAACGGGCACCAGAATAGAAAAATAGGGGCTGTTATTGTTATACTCGTAACGTTTATTCACAGATTATACGGAAAATGCGCGATTTCAAAGATATGACATTTATAAAATTCACAATTTTGATACCATCATTCAGCACAATAACGAGTTCTGACTGAAGACGCTAAGAGGCCAAGATTTCCCGATGTAAGAAACAGTGAATTATTATGACATCACGATTTTTTCCTTTAACCCAAGTGACAAAACCTACTCGACTTCCTATCATCGATGGCGATCTATCAGTACACACTGCTAAATACTTCAACTAGTGTATGTTATGTTTCTTGAAAAAGTTGTCCACCATACCAAAGATATCTTTTCTTGTGGTGGTTATGGACAGGGAATAAAAGAACAGGAATTCTTCCATAATTCTGTTATCACCTGTGTACCACACAATCAGAATGAGTTGACGTTCTCTAGCAGGATTCATCAGTCTTCAATTAAAATTTATCTGCTTTGTCCAGTGCCAAAATTAATTGCTACAAAATATCTAATGCCATGAGATCAATTCGACGTTTGATGTTGTGGTTAGAAAGTGGTACAGACTCAATTTTCTTAGCTGTAACGGCTAAACAAGTATTTTTCACCATAGTAAGTGCTGATGGTTTCACCAGCTTCTCTCCAAATGTTGTGAGACTTTTTGTATCCTGCAATATACCATGCTACTTCAAAGAATGCCAAGGAAGCTTTCTTCAAAGAAAGAGTTCAGTCTCAATGAGTAACAATCTGACTTCGTTTTACCAGTTTTTCTTATCCCTCCAGTAACTTAGTGGCTTTTCAATAAAGTTCGATTGAACTAAACAGAAATAACGTTTCAGTTTGTTTCCCTTCATTGATTCATTAGAAAGGACTTGCAAACACTGAATACACTGAGGGTGGATATTCCTTCATCTATCTCTCAAATGTGCGAAGAGGAATTTGCACTGAAAAGGCTCAAAAACACCTATCTTGACTTCATCATCACTCGAAAGATAATTTCCCTTTAATTTAGCTTTGAGTTTAGAGAACAAATAATAATTACTGCGGGCTAGTTCTAGACTGCAGGAACGGTGGTTCAATTCTATGAAACTGAAATCAAGATTGGCTTTCTTTGTAATTGCCGCTTGTGCACTAAAGCATTGGCGTGACGCTGTTCTTTGATGCCTTCCTTTAATTTATGCAATAAAAAAGCATAATACTCACCATTTACCACCGTATTCCTTTCTTTGAAATCAATAAAAAAAAAATCCTTTACAGTCCCCTAAACTGTTGCCCTAAACTTTTTGTTAAAGGGGCGACCCTGGCTTTTTTTAAGGGGGGGGGGAGGCTTCTCCTGGCAGCTGGTGGCATGTTGTGTCTTCTCTGGTTGTCGTAAGTTTTCTTTGTATGCCTCTGCTGGCAAATATGTTTCCAGCATTTTTCCTATTTGCTTGCTTCCTGATTCAGAGGCAAGGAGAAAGGCGAGTTTGCATTGTCTTTATAAGTCCGAGGTATGAAGTGAAATATTCCTGGTGCTTTGGAAGCTTAGGGTACAAAAGTGTGTGACAAATGTACAAAGGTGGTATCTTCTCTGATGAGGTATATTGAAGAACCATTACCGTCACCTGCCTAAGAGTTAGACCAAGCCCTGTATATTTATGGAATGATTGATACTTTTCTTCAATAAAGATACCGGAGAGATTTGTTGCATGCAAAATAAGAACAGTCGGCGACTGAGGGCACGTGCAGAAAGCATAAGTCATCAAACACAGACCTGTTTTGCAGATTGAATCAACTCTCCATAATAACCATTTGGTAACAGAAGGGTTAAACTAGCGGACAAATTAAATATTTGTGCGAACGAAGAGAAGTCAAGTGAAAGCAGGGTAGCCCTATCAGAACATTACCTGCCGGATGTCAAAGAGTCGATTATTTTCATTGCACTGCTGCAAAGATCGAAAGGGTCACAAGGTGCGCTTCACAGATGATGGATCTGACAAAGGCAAGACCAAGAATTCAGTACGAGTTCACCAAACCTAGGCAAACCCTATTTTAGAACATAATTGGTTCTGGATAATCTCTGCGAGGTAAAAGTAATACAACAACTTAGTCTTGGCCAGAGAAAACCGAAACTCGTGTTTTTTCATAATGCGAGAGGGGAGGGGTTGTAGTTCAGTGCCCGTGGGAGTCGGGCTCTTAGGCGAATTTCTAAACCGCGCTAAGAGATATAAAAATTTTGTCTACGGAGATCTTGGGCGAGAACATCTTACGAGACATCAGAGTTTATACCATTGGTTCTAACGGCAAAATGAGTGATCTTGATGACATTTGCCCTCGAAACACTCTCCGATTACTCTTGGGACTAATATAAACTATCTTAACCATTACGCGGATCATCTATCTCTTAAAAACTCTGAAAAGTTGAGGTTTGTCCCAACTTCCATAGAATAAAATAATTTCATGATATAGTTTTGCCACGCGGTAGCATAAGCCTTCGCCGAATGCAAAAATAAAGTCGCATGATGATGCTTGCACAGAAAAAGATCGTGGTAGAGAGTATTGCCTTTCCAGATCACATCATACGACGTACTGTGCAAAAACGGGCGACTCCCGCTATCCTGGAAATAATCTTAAACACCATTTATTAATTTTTCCTATCAACTTCTACCAGCAAATAGTTAGAGTAATTGGCCAGAAGCCATAGGGAAAATATCATTATGATGCACCGTTCAGAGTCAGCACCTGAGTAGACCGTTTTTGACATTCGCTTAACAAATTAATCGAAGAAACAAGAATCCTAAGACGCGCTTAAAGGTTTCCACCAACAAAAAAAAGAAACAAACAAGTGAACTAAATGCGGACGAAATAGAAAGGCAAGCAGGCAAATATATTTTATTATTATTTAAAACGGACGGGACCTGAACCAAAGGAAGTGCCCCGGAAATAATAACGTAGAATAGTGGCGTCAAAAGAAAAGAAAGATTTACGAGGAAAAAGGAAACTACTCGGAACCTAAGACTCATGATGAAGCGTAACGCTCCTTAATCTATTTTTATAGGACAATGGAACCTAGATTCCTCTGCAGGTAACCGACAGAAAGAAGTGAAAGTGAAGGACCTTAGGTATTTTATTACCTCCAATCTGGCGCAGGCCCGAGAGGGAAAAGATTGTTACTTATAGTGAACTCGACAACCCCTTGCAGGACTGGGGTGAAGGAAAGATGTTTCGTCGAATCGCCGGGAGATAATATATGAGCACTCCCGAATACTGCGTCTGACCACTTGACCCTCAATTCCTTCAACGTTAATGGGCTAAAGTGAAGTGTATTAAGTGGTAGGACTCCTTCTATCTCTGTCCTTTGAGGTCCTTTGAACTTTAGTCTGAGAATTTTGCTACCAAAAAAGAGAGTGCAGATATAAAACATTTCAGCAGTGTCAGGAACCAGCCACCTTTTGGGAGTACACTGACCATATACTCTTGCAAGTAATTAGCTCCACAACGCCATCATGCACATAAACATTCACCTCCTTTTCCGCATTTATAGCAAACCATCCCCACTTTTTTCCTGTTTCTGACCCCTGCCGAAGTAGAGAGAGTATCCAATATCCGCATAGCCCAACGTGGAGAAGTTGTGGCCTAATTTAGGTTAATCATACCCAAATCATCCCGATGCGAAAGGATGCAGGTTTCTATGATCTTTGGTTGTGGCAAAAACCAGAATAATAGAACAAATATGACTGGCAAATCCAAACTTTTCTTACGAAAATCAGTCAGAACTCCCATTTTCCCCCAAACATTTGGAACTCTATTTACGTGAATCAGTTAGAAGCCCTTTATGAGACTTAGTTACAACATCCTTTTATGAATTAGTTCAAACTCTCTTTACAAGAATCAGGTAGAAACCTCTATGCAGGAATCAGTTAGAATCCCCTTAGCGGGAATCATCTAGAATTCCCTTTACGGCAATCAGTTGGAACACAATTTACGAAAATCATTTAGAACCCACTTTACTGAAATCAGTTAGAATCACCTTTATGAAATCAGTTAGAACCCCTTTTACAGAATAGAATTAGAATCCTTTTTATGGTAATCACTTCGATCCCACTTTTCAGATATCAGCTAGAATTCCCTTTACTCTAATCAGTTTAATCTCACCTTTTTTGAATTGGTTAGAACTCACATTCCTGAAATTAATTAGAGCCTCTTTATGGGAATCAGTTAGAATCCTCTTGCCGGGAAACACTTAGATAATTGCCACCTTTAGAGGATTCTTCCTGACCTATAATTTCCCTCCCGTCTCACCACATTAGCGGAAATATATTTTGTACAATTGAGTCCCGATAGATCGCCATTTCAGACTTCCTAACTCTCAGATAGAAACAAATCTGTCATAGCCTCCATGTCACTGCAAAATCACTCCGATAGTTTTGAAACCAATAATATAATGAAACGATGGGAGAATGGAGATCCCCTCCTGTCAGAACGTTTTACCCCAAATCCTCATCCCCATTTTCTTCCTTTTATCCAAATAATGTGGGGCTCCGGTTTGCCTCACCGTGTATCCGGTTTAGTTTTCATTTTTTTGTCTCCAAATTGATTAAGTTTTGGCTGATGTTTGCTTTTAAATCATTTTTGGGGAAATTTTTTATCGCCTTAGACATAATGTCTGTTTTGTTTCCTTAGTCGCGCATACATCTTCCCTCACCCGTATTCTAGCATTAGCTACTCTCTTACTCTCTCTACTTAGTAAATGAAAAGTAATAATTACCATTCATAATGCAGACTCACATTTGTGTTTTTCGCAATTTTTTGACATTCTCATTTCTTTTCACTCGTGTTAATCTTTGTGCTTATGCACTTATTTCTTTTGTTAATTCTTTCCATTCATTTTCCCATTTGAGTGAACATTCCCTTATCGGACCACACAAATTTCGTTTCGTCCGTTATAATCGATTGACATTCTATCTTTTCCTTTTTTCCAGTCTCACTTGCTTAGCTTCAGACTCAATACTTGTTTCTCATTTCAGAAGCCAATGCTTCACATCCATTCCTCGCCCACCCAAGGGCCAGTTTCCCAGGTGAAGGCTAGATAAAATCTTTTCCAATTTGTCTGTTCTTTGCTTTTTGCGACTAGAAGAAACGAGGATAGGAAGTTTCGCCTGATTTTCCCGCTTGCATATGGCCCAAATAACACTATTTCCCAGATTTGAATATAGTGAGTATACAGAAAAGCGAGGCCAAGGAAAGATGCTTCTCTTGTCCAAGTGAGATGAATTTTAAAAGGATGATAGATTGAGGACATAAAATAAAGTAAGAATTACTAACTTGCTGGAAGTCTTTTCCTAAATGAAATAGCGGCTTTACTCTCGGGAGAAGAGGGAGAATAAAGAACCAGTAAATAACAAGTAACAAAGTGTAGGGGAATCAATACACCACCCTTATATCTGACTCTCTGTGCATTAACCACAACGTACTTGCATTTTGGGTGGCATAGCCCGACCACTTAACCCCCCCTTCCTCTCCCGTCGCCACGAGGAGAAGCAAAAAGGCCTCTCAAGACCACATAATGCACTAATCATCACATGTCGGACCCTGGTGAGCCTAACATGGATCAAAACACCAAGATTTCCCCTAAGGGTTGATATTCAATTTCACCTCTTATGTGAAATTAGAGCAGCGTCGGCGTAAAGCCAGAAGGTCCCTTTTAGGGCTAGCTAAAATACGCTCTGAAAAAACCCGTTAGAGGAGGAGACTTAATGCCGCCGTCCGTACCGCCTCTCCTTCCCCTACCCCCAGTGGAGTGGCGAAGTATAAAAATCAAATAACTTTGCAAGAAGAGGGCATATCGTATTAGTCCTCAAGACAACTAAGTCCCGCTAGAGGCACGGCATCCAGCAAAAGGGACACAGAAACAGCTCGTCCTGACCCAGTTACTGGTGGTCACACCAAATTTAGCATTTTGTCACTTTGGATCGTGAAAGTCATAGAGATAGCGAAGTCCGGCGAGTGCCCGGCACCCTACGAAATGAATTTAGAAGAAGCTCATCCTGAGCCAGTTCCTGGTGGTCACACCGAACTTTTAGTTAACTTGGATTGACAAGCAAGTTTAACTAACTCTCGCCAGAGAAACGCTCTATCTTGGTGTACTCTAAAACACAGAGTTAGTCTTCTCCATTGACGAATACCTGAAAGTGAACTCCCTCAAATACTCCCTTTCGTCAAAGGATTCACTCTTTGGCTCATTGCTCGTCAGTAGGAATTATTCACAGATTAACCCGAAGAGTGAAAGAAGCATTCTTTCTCCATCCCGTTGGTGAGATCATCCCACAAAGATGACGTGCTTATCTCCATCTGCCACACGCGCCGCATTCCTCTACAGCTTTGAAGCATTTTCCCTTCTGACAACATCTGTAACAGCAGGCCACGTACCATATCTGGCCCTTAGCGACTACTTTTTATTCCGCCAGCTCAAGGCTGCACTGCGTGGACGCCGGTTTGGGAATGATAAAGATGTCCAGCTCGCCGTCCAGGAGTGGATCGAATAGAGTCGGGAGATTTCTGATTGTCTGGAATTCGAAGCCTCAAGGACAAGTAGCGCAAGTTCATTGAAGTCGAGGGTAGTTATATTAAAAAATAATAAAACACTTTTTCTCATATCTCATTTCCTTATATCCCAACTGCAAAACTTATTGACCGCTTCTCGTAGATGAAAAAAAGAAGCGAATAAAAATACAACAAATAGTTAAATGTGATGGCTAAAAATGATTGCAAATCATAAATTTGGCATAATGGTAGGGTATTCTATAGAAAGGATACTATTTAGCAAACATTAAAATAAGATATATATGCTACCGCCCATCAGCATCATTTCTTTACGTAATAGAGGTCATTTGCGTCCCGAACACTTCTCGTATTTCGTTTTTACTTTTCATTTTATGTTGTTGTTGTCCACATCCTGTCTGGCCGAGCTGCTACAACACTCAGGAACAATTGCTTGTGTTACTAGCATGTGTACTTGTGTGCAATGCACTCTTCCGTAATGTGGTTGATTGTGTAGGGAGCGATGTTACATTCCGGGCAGGCATCCGCAACACGCATCTAATAACTTCTAATAAGTTAGAAGTCTGGGAGATGCCCACAGCGAAGCCTGCTGAGATGGATTCTCTCGAGGGAAGAGAGATTTCCTAAGAGCAGATGTGCGCGGTCTGATCGTGTAGCTCAATTAGAAGGATGAGTAAAATAGGTGTCTCTGGAAGCTTGTTTTGGTTGAGCCAGCTGGGAGAGATGACAGCTTATCTCGCGTGTAGATCATGTTGGGTGTGGTTTTAACTTCCCTTTGTAGCGGTTGTGGCTATTATTTATCGGCCTTTTATATCAAGCTTTTTTGATACCTTCATGTATTTATTTGCAGCTTATAGGTGGATTAGAGGTGTAGTAGATATGCTGCCATGGATTATTTGTAGACCTTGTTCAGTATAGTCTGAAGAGTGCTTAGGAATTTTGAGGGACGTTAGGGACGAGAGCAGGGATTACATTGTCTGATACAGAGTATATGGATTGTTTATAGATTGGCTGCTTATCTCTCTGTAATTACATCTTTTTTCTCTCTAAATCCCTGTTGACATCCCTGTTGACATCCGTCAACAGGGGTTGACGAATCTCGCTATACTGGATTTTTCATCGAGTCTTCGGGAAACTCAAGAGTTCACGATGATGGGGAAATTCATGTGTCCCGTTATAAAGATGAAGGGGTTGGGTAAGAGAGATGTCACGGTGATGGTAGAAACCGTTGTCGATCTCTTCCTATGATTTTATCGATCCGGTAATAAGTCTAAAATATAGAGAGAAGGTTTGTGCTCTTTGGCTCAAGCAGTACTCTTTTTTGTAGCTCTCGAGTTCTTCTTGTACCCTTGTCTGCTTCGCACAGTTACAAAACTGGGTTTTGGTATATGGGGTGATACCGAAATAATTAAAGGAGACTTCCTTTGGAATCAATTCTTCTTCTTTCGAAATTAATGAGATTTCGACTTAAGAGTCCCTCGAGAGTGAGCTGATAACTCCTTTTATCTTGCTCCCGAAATTCCTGTTTGGCACTTAGGAATTTTGGTCCAACCAGACCTCTTTCTAAGTCTGTGAGGGATGAATCGGCATGGCACCGATGGGAAGACGAGACGAACTTCTAAATCTTAGAGGTCGAGTCCAGAACTGTGCGAGGGACTGATCACAAAAATCTATTCATCTATCGTCTCTAACAGAATCCTCTCTTTCCTTCCTTACGGGGCTTATTTATAGCCCGGGAACCGCTCCAGATAAAAGGGACGGGATAATACTACTGAGGGGAGCACGAAGGGGAAGGGGGGTGACACCGCGGAGTCCAGGTCTGCTTCTCAAGGAGAGGCACCGACAACCATCCCACTATTGCTCCTCGGTGGTCTTTTGTTCTTACGCCGCTCTTTGACGCTCTAAACGCGATCCTCCTGACCTCATAGGTAATGGGATCTTTTGAGTTCAGTGATTAACTGGGTGTTTTGCCTAGCGAGTTGTTATAACCCTCAGTTAGATGGATTTCTTCCTCAATTTCGCTGAAGCCAGTTTCTTATTGGAGCTGCTTAATGCCTTTCGCGGCTTCCTTGGGACGTGCAGCTCGAGTCACCTACATCCGAGCGAAGAGATCAGAGCCATTCGGCAGTTTGACAGGTAGTAAAACGCCTACCATTCTCACGCACGTCAATTTCTTGTTCTTTTCTCTTGCTCTCTCCAAAAAGAGATTTTAATATATATGTCCGCTTGGCCCTCTGGGTGGCGTTACGGTTTACTTTTTCTACACTGTGCATGTACGAACGCATACGCTATTTTAGTACTTTTATATTGGCATAACATTTTAGCTAAATACGAATCGCAAATTCTGTGGAAAGGAGTAATTTTTCATATACTAAAAGGCGAGATGAGATCATTTCTAAAAGTTAGAGAATTACAGAACACTAAAAAACACACTTTCTATGTGAAAAGTTCAAACTTGAGAAATTACCTAAATTATAATTAACTACCAAGGTCTTGATATCATCATAGTATTTTTTTACGTTTATCCTCCCTAAAAGTAATATGACATCATGAGGTTCGATCCTATCAGTTTACATTCATTATTTTTAAACTATCTGGTATGTTTGTGTTGGGAAAATAGGATTATGTTCCGACTTCTTTGAAATCTCCTGAGGAATTTATAAAGTTGCGCACAACGGCAACTCGTGAATCTTTCCAGCGCATCCAGAGTACATTCCTTCAATGATCCTAGAAAGGCACACATTTTCTTACATGGTTACATTCTTTTGTTATTTAAAAAAAAATAATTGAGAGAAGGTAACGTGGAGAAATCCACTCAAGTCACTTTCTTCGATTAAGAAAAACCAACGTGAGTGTAAGTATCGGGAGAAAAGATATGTAAAAGGTGGATGAGAGATACTCCACTAGCACACTTCACCTTTAAATACGAATGGAACGAAATTGAATTTAAAAGCTTCTGGCACATTTTTCTATAAAGGTTAGAGGCACTTTAAATTGCGAACTAGTATCCTAGTTTCCACAAATTTCAACCAGACGAAACTAACATGAAAACAAATTTAATTTTTATAAATGCAAATGACAAAGTTTAACATTTTCAGTGTTAAATTTTATTTCTTTTGGACAGATCATAATTTAATTATCACTTTGTTACGTGTGTTCATAGTGCTTTTAAAAAGCTCTCAAACCTTTACTAAAAAAAAATGTTACATTTCAAAGTGCTTTTGGCGACTGGTTAGGGAGACTATTCTTGAGTTGCCTGGATTCGGAGAGTGCGACTCCAAAAGAGAAGTTTCAAAATCGTCAATATCTAAAACTTCAAATTGAGCTGGACTCAAGTTCAGAAGCGAATTTGGTGATGCTGGAATCAATGTAAAAAAAAGTGCCGACTGTTACTCATACGTAAATATAATGATTAATAATTGCACTTTGGACAAACTGAAACTAATTTTTAATCAAAATTTTATAGATAGTTAATGCTAATTTCTTTATCAAAAGACCTTCTAAAAACAGTAGAAACAACTAAAGTAAAGTTTTAATAGTTTACAGTAAGCAGCGATCATTTTGTTTGTTAAAACCGGGAGTAAAAAAGACCCAGACGAGACCAAATTCCTTTGACCTGTCTGTACAAATCTTGCACAAACACAAAAAGGCATCATTACCTCAATGATGTACCGATGTGCCAACTCGGTGGTGACATTCCTGCGAGCCCTTCACTTCACAAAAGGGAGGTAGAGTTGGCAAAAATTTAAAATAAAACGTAAATTGTGTTAATGATGACGAGGGAAGACTTAAATCTAAGTCTAAAACTTTAGAAATTGTGATTGACGGAAATCAAAGTTGCTATATAAATCTTTCAGGCAAATGCGAATTATGTGCAACTCAGCGCCGAGAAGGTCATTCAAAGTGGTAGCCGCAAGAGAGCAACCTTTATCTTTAGTAGTTTTAAGGAGAGGGTAGCTAGTACGAGCAGAGGGAAAAAAAATTGGAAGAGTGAGAGTTATTATTTCATGATAGATCTCTCTAAATTAAGAAAAAAACATGAGATATTTATCAAATAGATTGCTAAAAAGGGCAAGATTTACATAGGGGAAGGGGCCCTTTAAAAGGTAAGCGGAGGAAAACGATTTTCTCAACTAAAATCTTGCGTACATCATGACTAGTAGAATGAAAGCAAAAATTTGGAAGTTTAAAAATACGGAGATCATAGAGGTCAAATTATGCTTCGAATTTGATAAGGGCAATAGAAAAGGTGAAGAAGTCACAAAGCAAGTTATAATTCTTCCGATAGATTCAGAAGAGCAGGAGCCAAAAATACAAAAGGCTGATGGAAAGTTAGACGACAATGTTGATTTTTTTTTATTTTAAGAGCCCATCTTGCGACTGCTTACTAGGGCAATTGTCGCCGTAATTCACGCAATGCCTAATGCAAGACTAGATTAAAAAACAATTAAAAACAAATAATAAAGATAAAAAGAACAAAGGTAAATAAAATGGAGGAGGCCAGCCTCCTCCCAAAAGTGATAGAGGAGTCCGAAAGTCTGTATGCACGAACTCGTCCCGAATACAAGAGACAAGCTCTAGCAACACCGCTCTCTCGGTACCGGGAAAGCTAACGTGCGCGAAGATCGTCGACACTGGGACATTCAAGAAGAATGTGCCGAACGCAGTCATCGCAATAAAGTATCGCCGTGGGCGGTACCTATCTGTCCTATGTTAAGAGAAGACAGAAAGTCACCTGAAGCCGTCGTGACATGGGGGAGTAGGTCCTGATAATGTTTAAGAGGAATCTAAATACTTCTTAACCCAACACCTTCGTCGTGCTACCTATATTCAGCAATTGACAATAGCAGTGCCTTTATTGTTCAGCATACACTAAATATAATAGACAAATTGAGGTCAGTAGCTATAGAATCTAAAAGCTCTAAAATTGACTCGTTTAGATACCATGAATCGATTCCTGTTGACCAATTGCTAAATCAAAAGTACCCTTTTTAACATCATGAATTTAAAAGGTTCTATCGAAAAACTCAGTCTCATGAGTTACATTATCAAAGCCTCCTTTTTTTACTTATTCTCTTTTAATTAGGAATCATATTTTAGAAAATATGAAAATAAGATAGAGCAATCTCTAGCAATGCTTCTTTGTTCATATATAAGGTGGTAAATTTTAGCTTTAAAGCTAATGAAATACAACCAATAATTTTTGAAAACACTAAAAAAGGTAGAGAAATATGATCGGCATACAAGAAGCAATCCCTTTTACACTCACATATTAACAGATACTGCTAATTGGTAACTGCCATGCACTCCACTCAGCTCAGAGTGGGGAAATTATTGTCTTTTCTAAATCTAATAGAATATGATCTAAGACCAAGATGATCTAGCAGAATATATTTTAATTTTTTAAAAGGTTATTAAGGGTAGTTTGCACCTTCCAAAATAGAAAATGTATTGTAGCAGAATGAGATCAAATGGCAACCACGTGCCCTTTTGTACCCACTTGGATCCTGAGATTACAGCATGGAGCTGTAAAAGCATGGCTAAACCTGGGCAAGGAAGCAGCCGACGCCGTTATCACACGCCCAGCTCTATTTGCATACGGACCCATGTCATCTCCCGTGGCCCGCTCTAAAGGACGCTCAACCCCCCTACAGCGTCGATTTCGATTCGAGTTAAATGCTAAATCGATCCGTGAACTCTGCCAGAGTCAATCGGCAGGTATCCTCATCAGTGAACTCTGCCATAGTCAATCGGCAAGTATTCCCATCCGTGAACTTTACCATAGTCAATCGGCAAGCTTCGACATAGTCAATTAGCAAGTACTTAACAATGATTCTGTCTTCGAAGGCTCGACAAGTGCTCCTTTGTCTGAAACAAGAGGTAAACCGACTTCTTCCGTCGCATTCATCGCTCCCCAACGTGCTACTTTTCGGCAACAAGCATGTAAGGTAATCGTAACTGTTGCCGCCTGCGGATTGATCTTGAATCTGGCTTACCCAATTGCTCTACTATTTATGTGAACGCCACAGTTTATAATCTCCCTTTAAATCACCAAACTGAATCTGACCTCTTTAATCCCTTAATTAACCTACCTGTATCTCGTGTATACCTTTAACCCCGTCTGGCGACCATTCCCTTTAAACCCAATTTTGTGTAAATATAAATATCATTTTGTTATTAGTAAAGATATATTTTCGTCATTGCCTTTCTTTTGCAACCCGAACGCGTACCAGCTAGCTATTAATCTTTGGTCAACTTGCACTCTGAATTATTTGGCTAAAAGGATCCCGCAAAGTTAATAATAAACCATCTCCACTGGACTCATAACAATTTGTCATTTCACTAACGGTCTTCAAACAACTTCGGCCCCAAGCCCCACGACATGTATGTTTTTTTCAATATTAAATCATACTAGTAATATACAAATCTATCTATAATTTTATTTCAACCTTAACACTTTACTGCAAAAATACATAGCTGTATGATTAGTTTCAATTTTTTATTCTAGCAACAAACTTTTATTTTGTAAAGGAATTTATTTAGCTGTAGTGTTTCTGTTTTTTTATCGTCATTTTCACTCTACGTAATTTTTTGGCATGAAAAAATTCGTTTAGATAATATAAAAAATTGACATATGTAAAGCCATTAAACCGAGACTATGCATTTGAATTTAAAAAGTGGCCATATGATTGTCCCGCTCGTGTTGAGATGCCATCTAAGTCTATTGGGAAATTTACTTCAGGGAGTCAAGTAGGAAAAGTTAAGAATGCAGGAGACGGAACCGGATCCGGAGTGCTTTAACCCAGGAATCCACATCCCCGCTAAATTTATGAATTTTGATACCCGCCTTTTTCATACACATGCTTCGTAGATGCCTTCATTCATTTTCTATAATTTTGAAATAAATATTACTGTAATATAAAGAGTACAGGATCAACAGGCAGAAGGAAATAAAAAAGAAATATAGAAAAGATTGAGATCCCCACTGGCCGCCACTAGAGGAGGCACAGCTGCCGACAAAAGAAATACTCATAAATAGACTAATATAAAATAAAACACCATTGAAAAAGCAAAAATAACAATAGAGAATACAACAACATATGAAAGAAAAAGTTAAGAAGCACGCAGAGGAGTCCGTCCATAAGGAGGACCACTCTCTCATCACTAAAAACGCAATAATCTTCACCGAAAACCAGAAACAGAGAGTAGCAAACTTCCACATTTCCTTATCGAGGCATGACCAGTGCGGAAAGCTCCTCCACACTACGACATGCAAACAAAACATAAGATATTCGAGGTTAATTAAAGGACCTAACAGAAGAGATTAGACGAGCTGAAAAAGATTTGATACCGTCATGGCATTGGGGCTAGATAAAATTGACTATTGAAAAGTCGGGTTCAATGCCACCGAAATTTAAATTCGCGGGTGCCGGCCCATCTTCATTGCTAATATTTGCATTAGACTGTCTTCATCCCCGCCATGTAGTCAGTCTGGGTAAAAGCAAAGCGCTAGGCCAGTCTATGCAGATAGCATTCCTCTCTTACCCACTTAATCGTTTACAGCGACTTTTCACCATTCGGGAAACGAGAAGAAGAAATCTCAATATCACATATAATTTTAGTAGCCATGGCATCACTGATAATGAGAACGAAGAGGTGCGTTGAATCTAATGTTTTAATCTCAATTAGTACATTTATTTACGCTCTATGGATCACAAAACTATCTACGAAGAGGACTCGGTACGCAATCTCTCCTAATTTGCACTAGATTGCAACCAGCTCAAAAAAGAGAGAGAGAGAGAGAAAGAGAGAGAAAGAGAGGGCGAAGAAGCGCCCAGAAGAGCCTCAGCAGCTTCGAAAAATTGGCAAAATGCATGGAAGACAAATCCACTCTTTTGACCTCGAGCCATAGGTGAACGCAGGTATAGTTCCACTGTGACAGGATGTATGTTTGTCCCCCAAAATAAGAACGCTAAACACCCGAAGCCGTGGAAGCTTTGAAACAGATGTGTGGTGACAAATATTCAATGGTGGTATCCTGCAGGGAGCTGCGTTTTTTAAGTTCACAATCTATTATTGAAATCTCCAACAGAGTCACAAAAACAATAACACAAAGCAATTAACTACAAACAAAATAACGAGGAAATTAAAAAGCATATCCATGTGGCCGAGGGAAGGCATGCCTTCCTCAGAAAGGCAGGAGAGTCTCCAACATTTTAGAACTAAAAGTATGGAGGTTACCTGCCTTTTACTAAATCTACGTCACGCCACATGGGATTGTTTTAAAGCCCGCCTATTATATAAAGACAATTTTAACGACTCCTCCTCTCACGGTATTTGGAGAGATACCCAGCAAAAAATTCTGGACCATGATATTCAACAAAAAAGTAGGGTATAGTCAGAAGGACAAAGCAATCTTAATAAAAATGTTCAGTTTAACGCTCGGTTAGATTGTACTGGTCTCCCAAGTTGATCTATTCAAAATGCTAGAAAATGGCTTGATACCATTAAAGCATCGGAGGATTGACTCTAATAAAAAGTGGGGTGCAATGCCAGGCCTTTGACTACTGCGGCATGGAGTTTTTTATCTTCTTTACCATGAACCCTAAGAGCAGACGTGATCCCTGACATGTATGTTGTCAGTATGTGTTAAAATCCAGTGCGCTTCTTTCCAGCAATCCATTAATGTCCAACTCACAGAATTCATGTTACGGATAATGCACACTATAGGAAGTAGAGATTCAGTGCTAAAGGAGATTTTAGTGAGCACTGTCTGGCGCTGTTAATTACATACTAGACTCTGAATAGTACAGTAGCTTTATCACCATGAAAATTAAGTATATTGAAATTAGCACTGACATGAAGACGGACGCGGCATCCGAAGGTAACCATAAAAGCTTCAAACAAGTAGGATATAGTAGAGAAGACATCTCATTTGCAGTTGTTATCCTTCTGGGCGCGACTTTAGCACACATATTTTCACCACTGCGACATAGAACTTTGGGGCACCATTTAATGTCTCTTGGGGTAATGAGATCGATAATCTGGCACAAATCAGACAGAAGATTTGGAGGCCTCCTCTTGCCTTCTTTGAGTAAAGTGTTTTTATTACGCCCTATCACCACGCTTTATCACCTGTTTTCTTAAAATCAAAATATACCATGGCGAAATTATCCTGCGAAGTAAAGTCTGGCAGATAGAACTATTGTTCCAATGTGCCGAACTGACGTGGAGTGGGAGAGAGAGGTGACTCGCGCTATACAAGAAATAACTAACCTAACTAACACCCTCGAATTTCTTCATCAATTCACCAACGCATGAGCTTAGAGGAATTTGTAGGAAATCAGCCTGTGTGGAATTATCGTGCTTCTGGTTTCAAAACGGGCATAAAATAGGCATTCGCCAGCAATCTGAGATGATAACAAACCAGATCCTAATGATTAAACCTCAAATAAATCGGAGTCTTGCTTAGCTAGTTAACGAAGCAAAGAGTATAGAATATTGTCCGCACCATGTTTGTTATCAGCGCAAGATGCAAGAATGGAACGCTACACGTTTAGCAGAAACAGATCCTTCAATGCTTCTCAGACACTGAAGTTTGTCTCCAGGGAACATGCCACGTGCTGGGAAAGCTGCTGTAGCAGCATCCGGAATAGATATTAGGAAGAGAGCGGTCGCTAAGTAGTGCCATTCACTCAGGGGCCATGGTGGTGATTCTTCCTTCATGGATAACGGGAGGTGGAGTGTTGGTTGAACGTACACCAATTTATTTTGACATCCCTCCTCACTTCTGCAAGTGTGATCCTCCCACTGAATGAAGATACGAGAGCCGCCAAGAGAGGAAGAATAGCGTGGTGCATGCACCGAAAGGAAGCTGAATTTTCCATTCGCCCGAAGTAATTCCTACAATGTGAAATCGCATGGACAGCCGTTCTAAGAAGTGGGAAATTATAGACAGGAAAAGAAAAAGTAAATTAACCAATAAAATGGCACCTTGTTCTCCTGTTGCTCTCTTTATTTATACAGAGCCTTCTAACGTTAACTCACTTCTCACTATTATTTTATATTTTGCTTTCTGTCCTACAAAATTAGTACCTTACAATATTCACCAATCAATGATTCATTCGATTGATTCCTGATAAAAATATGAGGTAAAGGTAGTTAAGTAACGTTAGGTTAGGTTAGATACTCTGATTTTATAAATGACATTGAAGTTGTTTTCAAGTAAATATTAAAAGATGTTTTATTGTATCTTATTTTTTATTTTCACAAGCATTTTTTGCTAATAAACTTACAAGTCATTATTATCTAATCGTGCCCCCCCCTACGATAAAAGTGTAGTTAAAAAAAGTTGGTAGATTTGTTATTTGAAAAGCACCGGTAATTTAAACCAAAAAGTTTATGCAATTGTTGGTACAAATAATATAAATACTTTAGTAGTGGCTGCAGAAAAACTGTACTTTGTTCTAGTACCCGTTACACAAGTAATATGTGCCTGGATTTGAAAAGGCAAATATCTTTAGTTTTTAATACTAGGAAGTTGGAATAAAAATAGACCATACTTTTTTATTATAGTTCTTAAACAGGGGGAATGAAACGTCGAATGCTTTCACCAAGAGAGTCACCTCCCATAGCGGCTCTGTATCCACAATGTGACTGAAGGATTGTTTTTTTACCGAAGAGTAAAATAAAATTAATAAGAGTTTCCGGTATCAGCCAGATCATCAGACTTGTACATTCTTAAACATTATTCTCGTGTTTTTTTTCAGAGAAAATCTTGTCCAGATCTTGTTGAACAAATCTAGTAGAAAGGCCATCCCTTCTTCATGTAGATATTGAAGCTTGATATATTGGACATTGGCCAAAAGTGTGGGGGTTTTAGCGTATAAAGCAAGAGCTGAACGCAACTGACGCAATGTAAAGATGTCGTTAAAGGATCCTCCTGGTCTGGAGGCAAAGTCCGCTTAGTGGTCTTCAGCGACATTACAAAGTCCATTGACTTGATGGTGGAGCAGCTTCCGGCTAGAGAAGACAGAGCTAGCAGTTGCGAATGATTACACCATGGATACGGGGTCTGATTTTGTTGTCCAAATCTCCTATATAATGGGAGGGGAGAGCTGCGATATCTTGCTTTAAATCATTGACACGCTTTCATATATCTTCAAGAGGGTGTTACCGTTTAGTGAAGACACACATGCCCGCCAGAAAGAAAGGCGGGCGTACTTAGAGACTTACTGGATCTCATCCATAACTCAACGAAATTTACCAACAGTGAGATTGTTCTGGCGACGCTTATACCACAAGTAGCTTTATAGTTTCTGTTTAAGGCCCACTCACACTCGGCTGACCACCACGTAAGCGGTTGGTAGGCAAAATGTCACAAGTTCTAAGAATATAGTTAGGACCACGGTGATGAGATTGCTGATAAAGAAATCGACAGCCTCATCCACCGAAATAAACTCCTCCACTGGGAGAGAAAAATCAGTGGTTTCTTGAAATGCCAACCATCACGCCCAGGCCTACCACCACTTGGGTGGGAGGGATCTCTCAGACGCCAGCGGTCAAGAAAATGATATTTGAATGGGAAAGGGATCAATACTATGGAGGTCATTGACGACCTCCCACCAGAATCAGGCTCTGGATCGGGCGAACAGAGGGATATATGAAAACATTAGACGAATCTGTTCTTGTGAACTTATGCGTAAACTCCTTCACAATTAGGATACATATCCAGCTCGTTGATCAGATCAGCAAGGCACTGACCAATGAGACATATCGATTAGTATCCGCAAAGGGTGTGTATACCGTTCTAATAACCGAGCAGTAGTAAGGGCCTAGCAAACCAAGTCCCCGTGTCGAAGTCATCCACAATTAAGGCACCTATCTCCACCTCTTCGATCAGGTCAGTAAAACATGAACGATGGGTTTCATCGAGTATTCTACCTGAATGAAGTGTTTACCATTAAAATTCCTATGGTCTTGAAAGGGTCTCGACAACTCTGACATGATTTGGTGTAAGTCCCCACGTCGAAATGACCGGACGTTTAAATGTCCACATAAATAACATTATACCTCTTATCCAGGTGCAGCATCACTACTCATTCCTGATATTAGGTATTTAAAGCAAATATAAGAACGGAGAAATCATGTCTGATTTAACTGGGGAATCCTCCTTCCCTGCCTCAAACTCATGGTAGGGAAGTCGCAAAACACTTATACGCCAGCAGCGTGAGCATGGTACAGGAACCCGTGACTACCTCTTGAAAAAAGGTAGCTAATTGGGAACCGAAAGATACGAGCTTGAGCAGTCTTCCCAGTTGGCCGTAGTCAACATCAATTCCAATGAAGGAATATACGCTGGTGGAGTGGGGGGTCCTGGTTTTAGCCAAGGCTATGTGTTAACGGATTTGCAGCCACTACTAACATGGAAGCGGTAATCCGGCAGTAGTAGAAGCTCAGCGGCCGTGTCACGAATGCATTTCACGGTCGGACGTGACGAAGATTGTAAAGGTGGGTCTCGAGGTCCTGTCCCTGTTTTTTCATTCTACGTTCAATTTTGATCGCCACCTAGTCGGCTAGATCTAAAGTTATGTACGCATAAATACAGTATACCTCTTATCCAGGTGCAGCCTCACTGCTCATTCTTGATATTAAGTATTTTAAGCAAATATAAGAAGGAGAAATCATGTCTGGTGTAACTGGAGAAGCCTCCTTCCTGGCCTCCATCTCATGGTAGGGGAGTCGCAAAACACTTATACGCCAGCAGCGTGAGCATGGTACAGGAGGCCATGACTTTTTTTGCAAATAGGTAGCTAATTGAGAACCGAAAGATACGAGCTTCATCTCATCAGTCCTCCCAGTTGGCCGTAGTCAACGTCAATTCCAATGAAGAAGATGCTGAGGCCCTCTTAGAGCAGGAGTACCTCCCACCGAATAGCCGTACGTGTTCCGGATTAAAAACACCGGGCACTTTTAGCCAAAAAATGCGTTGAAGGCGCTAAAGCCTACAAAGACTCATCTTGGGATGTTAGGTTTGTTATGCGATACTTTTTCTTCCTTTACCTCGAAACCTTTAGAGAGGTGGTGAATTGGGAGGCGGGGGTCTATCATTTGGAGGATCCAGCGTTTTCGCTCCGAGCCACCCTGCCAGCATTGTGCAGGGGCTCGTTTAATGGTGCCCTCCTTTCCAGGGGATGTTTAGAATCCCTGGAAGAGGGCTTCAGGACCACCTAAATGGATGTTGCCTCCTATAAGTTTAAGGCCTAGGTGAAGGCGTGCAGCCGTTTTGGGTTAAGTAAAACTCCCACGCAAGTTAGTGGTGTGGGAGCTCCTGGTTTCAGCCAAGGCTAGGTGTTAACGTTTTTGCAACCATCGCTAACAGGGAAGCGGTAATCCGGCAGTAGTAGAAGCTCTTTGGCTGTGTCACAAATGCATTTCACGTTCGGACGTGACGAAGGTTGTAAAGGTGGGTCTCGAGGTCCTGTGCCTCTTTTTTCGTCGCACGTTCGATTTTGATTGCCCCCTGGTCGGCCAGATCTAAAGTTATGTCATTTTTAGAGTAGTCCACGACTTCGCTCGCGTAAACCAATCCTATCACGATGTTCCTGGTGGAGTGTGGTGTGACATTAACTCGCAAGCCATTAAAGGTCCTAGGGGTACTAATCATGGCCGCCTCCGAGGGATTATACGCATTCGTCTGAAGGCTCTCTTCCGACAAACGTTTCACCTTTGTCTCTCTCCTAATCAAGCTGGCTAATGCTCTGCTCTGATAGATAATATTGCCCTTGGGCAATCTGCTGCTATTAGTGGAGCGAATATGCAGATATCGTTTGAAGCCAGCGGACCCGAAAATGTCAGTTAGTCTTTCAATGAGGGGGCCCGACATAATTAACGCTCTGCTTAGCTCACTTGCTAATTTGGTCTTAGCAGGGTTCACCCATCAGAGGACGCCTCGGCGCCGAACGTGCAATTATTGGCCTGGTCGCTTGCTAAAACAGCAACGGCCCCGTTCATCCTCAGAGCAAATGTGGAGGGATGGGAACCCTTATTCCTCTTTGGCTTCCTCCTGCTTCTTTTTATTTTGGAGAGGAGAGTTTTAGAATGGGACTGGTTCTTACTATCGCATGATAGAGCTGGTAAGTCGGATGGACCCGCCTTGGAAAGATTTTTCACCGAATTGGAGAAGGGTTTGTTTCTTAAAGGTACTCTAGACAGAGGAGAACTTGCCCCATCTCCTCGAGAGTTTTCATGGTCATGAACCATCTGAGGAGAAGCTTGCATACAGGGGGACTCAGGTTCAGTGTTAGGTACCCAGCCTGTGTTTAAGACAATGGAATATCCACCGTCTGGGTATTGTAAAGTACACATATAATTCCATAGATCAAATGTCTTAAAACGAATATTAACCGCAGTGCTCTTGTCAGATTACGCATTCAGATTCCTTTCCTTCAAATGTCTTTTGGCTTTAAAGTGTGAATTCTTTATAAGATTTCATAAAACTCTAAAGTGCTAATTTTGAGGTTTCCTTGGGTCCTATCCCATCTACGATTTGGTTCTAACACTACAAGTGATGGCTGACACTTGCAGTGGAGCAATGATAGCAGCCAAGCGAGAGAGTTGTGTCAATAACAATAAGTTGCCTCTCTTGCCTCTGTAACAATTAATAGGCCAGAGACTTCTTGAGTTTCCATGTGTCGTTATCATGGGGATGTCATCGACCGCTTGCTGCCCGAGTAACAATGAAAAACACAAAATTTACATTTTTTAACGGCGTCGAGTAAAATCGAAATGAAAACAAAATTCTAGGTTTCTAAAATGCGTAGTGAAAACTCAAAACTGATAGATGCATAACCAAATAATAGAAAAGAGATTTGAGATTTGATATGGACTATTAAATATGATGAAGGGACCCCAACTGGTCAGCTTCATGGAGCATTGCGACAATCATCAAACCAACCAAGCTTCAATATATTTCAGTTTATTTCCTCGTAAGCCGCAAGCTTAAACAAAGATATTAGATGATTAAATGGCTATTTTAAAACAGCGCATGTTATCTAAGCCTCTCTCTCTGTTTGCATCGGATTGTATTCATGAATTACTTGGTCGAAAACCTCGTGATTGACTTCACAAATGCTCCTAGAACCAATTATTGGCAACTTGGGCCCGTTTAAGTGTGGCTTTAGCCTGTTGGAATATCCCTCGCTGTTGGATTACATGAAATCCAGGAATTGCGGCTGCAACATGACATCGAACAGTGGAAAGTAGGAAATCCCCGACAACTTGCTCGGTGCTTGTAAAACTAGAGTCCATTGCTTCATGGAATCAGTGCCACCAATGAACCCTATCATACTCCTGCGGCAACTGGAAGAGTAATTCACCACATGGTGCAAACGAACTAGGGTACAATTAGCCACGTCACGAGACCAGGTGCATTTATAATGCCTGTGTCTTGCTGTTAATAATAGTATATTGGTAGGTCTTCTATTCGAAAATGCCATGAAAGGTAAAGAAAACTGCACTGAATTGATGGATATGTATCTGGTACCTACTAGATTGAATGAGGGTTCGATTTGAGCCTCTAAAACCGTCCCGAAACTATGCATTTCAGGAAATGACTGTTTTTTTGCGGCCAAGGAGTCCAGATTGTTGGATAAGTCTCCGGTACCCTCATCACCGTGAGCTTAGCTAAGATTCTTAGAACATCTGCACATTTTTACACCGTTCGCTTCCCGTAATTGTTGGCCGATTGTGACTCTACTTTCAGACAGAAGCGATAACACTTCATGAGCTATAAAGCCACCAGAACGATTTCACCATCGATAATATTCAAAGAGAGCCAAGCGCTATTCCTGTGAAGCATACGTGTCTTCACTTAACGCGAAGCTCCCTTTTGCAGAGGTGTGGAATCGAGGCAAATGGATTCAAGGTAAGTTCATAAGGGACACCTTTCTTTTTTTCAAGAGAACAAGACCGCGATCTAGGACCTTCCTTCCTTAGCGGAGTCTTTTGCAATCGCTTTTTCTACATTTTCTAGCCGAGATTTTGCTCCGAAAGCATTCAATGCAGGTCATGATGTTACTGAGGGACGCTGATTGGACTTTACCTGTCGGCAAACCCTTCGACGATAGGATTAGGCTGAGTGAAATGCGTTCCGCTCTTGATTCATCTGCAAACCCCACCAGACGATTTCACATAAGCCATGCTTCTACACCTAGGTGAGTCAGACATGATATTTCTATCAGATCTGATCAACAGGATCTTGAAAGAGGGTATGATCCCAGATTCCTGGCGAATAGCTATTATGTTCACTTTAAGGAAACTGGGGAAAGATCACTCTACCCTGACCGGTCTACGCCCAAGTTCAATAACTCCTGCGGTTTCAAATTGATGGCAAAAATAATAATTGTTACATTAGCCTTTGTCCTAAAAAGGCGAAGGCAGCTGTCTCCACGCACTGTGGTTTCTACAAGTTCCAGTCCACGTCGGACGCTATGTTCCGGCTGGAAAATGCTATCTGCTAGACCTTTCTTCATTAACAGCACTATACCAACGTATGTTTCGATCTGGTGAAGGTCCATGATACCACCTTCCGACAATGTATTAAGGAGACCCTCCGAACCATGGGGCTTGGGTAAGCATCCTATTTTTATCTCTGAATTTCTTCGAGATATTCGATTCCGCGTAAGGGGGGATACAGCCTAACGGGGCGCGAAGACAGCATCGAGCATCGTAATATTCTTAATTTCAAACTTTGCCGTTAGTATCAACATTATCACCTTAGTGCTACTGGAAGATGTTCTCACTGCGCTCTACATAGACGGACATTTCGATTTCTGTTAGTGCGGCCCAGATGACAACTCTGGAACGTCAATTCCATGAGACATTGAACCCCATCTTTTGCTATCTCAAAGAACAGAGGTTTCAGTTTTCTTTCGCAAATATCTAGGTAGTGCATTTCTGTCGTCTTTCACGGATCCACCCACACCCGTACTTGTTTTTAAACGGAGATCGCCGGGAAGCGGTAGTTTTACACTGTGATCTTGGTCTAGCTTTTGAGAGACGCCTCGCCTGAGAGGCTCATAGTGGTGCTTTTAGGGTCTGTTATACCCACGTCATGAACATTGTTCGTTCTGTGACGCTCAGCAATTGGAGCTTGATAAGGCAACTGCCTTACTTTTTTATCGATCCTTTGTTCGTTTGAATCTTGATTTCAGATAAGAGTTTTACGCATTGGCAGCCAAGCGTGTATTCAACAGGTGGACTCAATCCACCACACTCGTGTACTTTTGGTGCCCGCTCCCATCCTCCCGTTTTCCATTAAGAACTTACTTTCGATGCATGTGAGATTTCACTCGCTCTGTACCGTACAGAACTAATCAATGTGCATAGAAAGAAGGAGAGGGATCACTGTGGAGGCAACAGAAGAACAAGTAGTCATAGAGGAAAAGGTTCGGTAGAAACATAAGAGGAGATATAGAGAATTAACAGGCTATACACCGATGCGCGGTGTTTTTGTTCGTGTGAGTAGGGATGTCCGATATGGCTGTAACGACAGGAGAAAGAATGGAAAGAGAAGACTTGCATTCATGGAAACGCGCCATTTCCGCGACTGGTACATTTATGTGTGGATATGTATTTGCTCAGAGTAGTCTAGTGATGTAGGGTCGTTTAGTCCTTCACAACGTCTTGTTTATTGTGAATGTGTATGTATGTTGGGCTCTTGCGTGTTTCCCAAGTTGTCTTGTTAAACGCGTGTAGGCGTAAGAAATTAGTAGTTTTAATTTTTGGTATTCGTGTAGTGTGGCCATGCTTTTGTACATGGGGAAGCAACAGGAGCGCTTCAGAGCAGAGTTCTCGATGCACTGTTCTTCCCTATCTTTTGTATTATACGCATCTGAAAAGTGTAATGGGGCGCATGTAAGAAGTCTTCTGACAAAGGTTTTATATAAGTCTGGTTGTAGTTTACGGCCGTGCAAGGTAAAACCTTGAGGCCCAACGTTGGTGTTTTTAGCCCTTGTTCGTTTAAGAGTTTGGTGTGTATGAAATCTTAAGAACTTGTCAAATGTAGCACGTAAAATTCTGCTGTTATGTGAATATGTTAGTCTTGTTGAGTTTGGGTACTTGAGGTCCGGTATGTGTGTGTATATTTGTAAGTCTTTCATGTACTAATCGCGTGCACCGTATATTGTCACCTGTGTCTTCTGAAGGTTCGTAGCTATCAGTCACTTATCCTCATACTTGTCTTCGCGTTTGTTTTATCAGTGCGTGGTATGCGATCCTGTCTGTTTTTCGGCCGCAGACGAGAATAATCTCGTCGTTGGCTTGGGACAGTGTGTATGTGTGTCTGCAGTCGTCAGGTTGGCCTGGGGTGTCGTTTTGTACGTTAGGTATATTTAGGTAACAGTACGCTACCCTGGCATACGTCTGAGCGTGGTGTCAATGGGCGTTACGTTTTGGTGCTGTATTTTATCAGACATCTCCGTTCTTTGAGGAAGTGGGAGAGTAGCATTCTTTTGAATAGAAGGAGCTAAGTGTCGTTGGCCTGTTTTTAATGCAGTCTCTCGTGTCACACTTTGTCGAAGGCCTTTTCCATGTCCTTACTGGTGGACAGTGTTTTATATCCTGTGCTTTTGGATTATCTCGTAAACGCTGGTCACAACCACTTTGTTGGACCAGCCTCTCTTGAATCTATATGGCACGGGGAGAACTAGTCCCTTTCCTCTATTAGGTTCCTTAGACGGGGTTTGAACATGCTTTCTAGTGTCTTGCCTAGATGATCTAACAGACCAATAAGCCTGTAGTTGTTGATGTGTTTCTGGTCTTTGTCTTTTTCAATAGGGAGATTTTATGTGATATTTAAATGGTTTTGGGAAGTGGCAAGAGGCAAATGATGTATTGTATAGGTAAGTTAGTGTTGTGTAGATTGTTTCGGGGAGAAGGTGGATTAAGGTCTCTGGGGGACCGGGCGGATCGGGGGCGTGTTTGTTTGTTGGTTTAGTGTAGCGTTTTGTTTCATCGTCGGTGATAGGAGTGGTTCATATGATAACGTTGCTGACCACCTCCATTTGTATCAAGGGAGTTGGCTCAAGCTCATCGGCTTTTAGCCGGCACCATTTCTGGCCATCCTGGAAGTTCTCTTGTTTGTTTATTTTTGGCGGGTTGTGTGTATACACCATGTCACAGTGGGACCTAAATGCGTCGAGGATGTAATTACTATTAGTGAGTGCATGATTGTTAGTTAGGAGAGTGATCTGTTTTGATGGATCCGCGCCTAAGGTCCTTCTTATGCAAAGCCAGAAAAAGAAAGGGTCAGTGCATCGAGCGTCCGCCGGAGTGCGGAGCACTTCGCCCACCTGTGGTTTCCTTCTAACTATACGCATTGTATGAGGCGGGCACGTAGGAGCGTGACTTTGTGTTGTCTTGGGCCTCTGTTGATTTATTTGTTGTAAAGTGTAATCAGTGTTTGTGTGTATGTAGTATGTAAATTATTTTATGCCTGTCCATTGTGTGTGTAGGTTACGCGCAGTTTCGATTGTGTCCATAAGAGAACACCAGTAGACGTCTATTTTAGCTAGAATTGTTGTTATGTAGATAATGTTGTGTGGTGTGTTTTCTGTTATATGTCTACTGAAAAACACAGAGTTCGTATTCTGGGGTTCGAAGAGGTGATGTATGTGTATGAGTAATAGCGATGATGAGATCATCACGGATATTGGAATGTGGTCGGATAGAACGTGGGGGACTGATGTAATGTGAATGTAGAATCATATGGCATGGTCATTGGGGAAGATCACGTTTGGGGACCTTAATCCCCCGCGAAGCCTAAAGAATGTGAGGAAGGCCGGGCCGATATGCTTGCAGCGATACCGATGTAAGGCGCAGGTCAGAGACCATCCCGCATCATTAGTGGCGTCCAAAGAAGTGTGGGATGGTGAGCGTTCAGATCCCACACAAAGAGCAAGGGAGGTTATGGTTGGATAGGGTACGGAGTGGGACATCTATGTTTAGTTATTCGCGAGAGGATCTGTAGTGAGTGACCACTAGGATGGTGCTATAAATCGTTTGTATTTTGAAAGCTAGGAAAGAGTCGTCTTGCGATTTTATGAGGTAGTGGTTTATAGACCGCTTAACTAGGATCCCTAATCCTAGATGTGGTGCTTTTGGAGTTAGATAGGTGTGGTAGGTTGCAATGCGGAGTGTTTTGGGGAGGGTGTAGGCTTGTAGAGTTCAAGAGTTTGATGTTGGGTCTCTGTGTATTTAGAATATGTGGGTTTTGTGCTGATGGAACTGCTGGAAACAGTAAAAGAAGTGGTGTGCACGGTGTGAGGAGGGTAGGAGACATTAGAAAAGTCGGTGGATGCAGAGGAAGCGTGGCGTGGAGAGAGATGGATGGTGTGGATGAGGGTGGTAAGGACAGTTAAGGGGGAATGAAACAATAAAAGGAGGATTGATGGTAGAGAAGGGTGGGGTAGGAGTAGTGTTTAGGGTGAGGGCGCAAAGGATAGGAGGGGAGAGTAGTAGGCAATACAAAACGATTGTGCACTGTAAGGTGGTATTTAAGCTGTGGAGAGTGCAAGAGGAATGAAGGCAATCGTAAAGAAAGAGGGAGCTGAAGAGACGGGTTTGGGTTAATGGAAGAAGGGTTGGAGGAGAAGGGTGTGGAGTAGTCAAGGTAAGGCTCCGGAGCATGTGCAATGTTGGGAGGGCGTTGGGTCTGGATTGGGTTGCGTTTATGCTCAACGATGTAGGCTGGGGTCAGGGTCCCTTGTGTCTCTGTTTCTATATTTGGGCAAACACTTTCTCTAGGAAGGTGATTTGCCCGAGATCGTTTAGCTAGTTTAGGATGTTGGCGTATGGGCGGGGGTTGCCCCAACATCTCTTTCGCCACCGTGGAAAGCATGGGGGCCAAATGTGTTTTGAGGCTGGTGGTATGTGTTTGCTTTAATGTATGTATTGGTTTTAGTGTGGCTGTTGGAGGCGGTGCTGAGGAGCGGGAGTGCTGTAGGGAGTTTGTCGCTGGAGTGTGAGGACCACGCGGCGAGGGCAACGGCGGCAATTCTTCTTGTGAAGAGTGGGAGTGCGGGGCGTGAGTGGAGAGGGTGAGTATTGTGGCAGTGTGTCTTTTTCTGCCTATTGCGTCGAAGGCTTGCGTACAGGCCTTATAATGTCATGGATATATAATGCTGACGGTAACATGGTCACCACCGCAGTTAATGGATCGAGGGGTGGGGAGATTCCGTTAGTTATATGGTGCTCCATTATACTGTATTTGGAGCAGACAAGGTATGCCTGGAATGTGTTTATTTCGTACCTCTTCTTATAGCAACTGAGGAACTGCTAAAGTTTAATGTTGATTTATGTTTCAAAACTTTGTGCGTATGTAAAGGTGCCGCAAACCTTTATGTCTTGGTCAAGAGACGTTTTTTTGGTGTTCTTCTGAGGGTATAATGACCACCAATTTTTTGTCGTGGTCAAAATAGAGGTCTTTGATTTTCTCCTTTCCATACTCTCACCCGAGTTGAGTGAGTTGCTCATTGGTTGTGAAAGCCAAACAAAGGGGATTTGTTTCACGTTTGCAAATCTGACGCCTTTTTTAAGGCATCAGGTTGTTTGGTGTGGTGTTGGTGTTCTGCTAGTAATTTTGGCTAAAATGTTGTAATTTCTGTGCGTTTTCTTGTTACCTAAACACGATTGTTTATCGTGTGTTTGGTGGTGCCGATTACTTGGACGGGTTTTTGTTTTTTTCCAGAGTTACTCCAAGCATACACAGAGACGGGTCTAAATTCTCCCTCTGGTCCTGGCCCGACCCACTTGATAAGGTAAGTACCCAGGCAAACTAAGATGCCTTTTGAATTCGGGTTACAACGAAGTTTCTGTGTATGGCTCTGATTGACTGTGCGAAAATATAGTAAGGCGAGTGGGAGGGGGGGGGGGCGTATTTAGGCCATCATGTTGTCTGACAGCCAAATTACAGTATTATATATCTTTCCCACGGGAGGGGGAATGACGAAGGTTGGGGACTACTGGCGGCCAGTGACAGTGTCAAGTATTCGTTCGGTCTCGTTCATTCTTTGTATGGTTTCTTTGTTGAATTCGCACTTTCCGCGTAGCTTACATATTCGCTTGCCTCTTGGGTTGGAGGCAAGAGGAAGAGCAAGTTGACCGACCCAGTAACATTAAATTCTGATTCACCTTATACAGTGGATTATGCGCTTGTATGCGCAGGCCCAACGTGTCCCTCAGTTAATGACTCTCACTGCAGCCGTGCCTGACTTCGACGATGTCTATGCTGGCAACGTATACCCTTGGTAACAATCATCAGTTGGGCCACTATCAATCCAATAAAGAAATTTCTGTTGGATAATAGCTGACGGAAAAATCTATTAATATATTTTTATTATTATCCTTGTTTATTTGTATCATTCTATAATATATCGGTCAATAAATTTTAGTCACATAAGGCAAACATAGCATTCTTACACTGCACGAAAAATGTTACTTACTGTTATTAATGTATAGGTTGGGAGGGGAGAGATTTTAATGAAGTTACATTGTCGATGCTAACCACTCAGCTGGTATCTGAGACGTTAAAGTGATAAGTTCACTTTAAATTCTCAGAGATTTCATGAAGAACGAGCTGGTAAGGTCTTTAATAGAGATGAAAGGTTAGGTTTATTATATTCTGCAATGTATGATTATTCAATGCACCACCATGAGAGATAGATAACTTTACGGCCATTTTGGTGGATTGAATTTCAAGACTCGGGATAGGAGTTAATAATCTAACTACAAAGCTTCCACTAATTAAAGAAATTAACAATTCTTCTCTAAATCTAAATGAAATGAAGACACTTAATTTGATACAGAATACATAACTGGAATTCATACGTGTATATCACGCATTTCTTTCAAAGGTTTTCGAATGATAAATCGAACTTGGATTTAAATTACCTTTTCACTTTTGAGAAGAAGTAGTAGTAGCATTTTAGGAATCTTGCTAAAGTCATCATAGGAAAATTTAGCTAGTGGTAAGTAATAAGTTTCGTATACGGAGAAAAAGTTTACATAAATTATTCGTTTTAGATGAACTTACTAATTATGGATGTTGCTGGAAGTTTTGGTACAATAAAATTTATTTTTAGTCATGGGCGAATCTATATCTCACTATGTTGGTCGGTCGGTCCCCGTTTTTCTTTATATTGTTATAGTAATAAAATTGTAACTATTTGTCCGATTCTAACGAAATTCCAAACTCTTATGTTGTTTTACATTGTTCATCAAATGATATAGGTGCCAAGCTCCTTCCTACGTTAGTCCATGAATTATTGAAAGGTTTGAATAAGTGATATCCCGCGACTTTGGTTGGCAGACTTTGTTTTAAAAATACAAAATATTTATGTTCAGTCGTGGTCATAGGGAAGCAATAAGTACAAGAGATTCCCAAATCGTGACCATAAACCTCTTTGTGTCTACAGAGTAATGGTATCTTCTCTCGCCCACTTTGTTGTATATGAAATGATTAACGATATTTAGACATAAACTACTATCAAGTGTGCGATAAACTCCGTGTACAAACCAGTTGGTTGAAAGATAAACAAATTAAAAACAGATAAAACCGTTGAATGTTTCATCTAGATAGTTTTTAAAAGTGGTTTATATTTTAAGTGATGGAGTTAAGGCAATTGAAAACATGTGTATATAAAACGACTAGCATAAAATTAGAAATACCGAGATGGTTAAGAGTCGAGAGTACACAAAGATGGCTCGGCTCTTTCCTGAAATACTGATTGCGCAGTAATTTTATGCGCCACCTGAGGTTAGGTAAACAAGAACTTCCTCCTAGAAATTGAAATATCTGTGTACGAACACTAAGAAATTATATAATTATATAACACTAACCACCACAGAGTATCTACAGGTAATAATAATACGTTGTGGAGCCATAGCACTGAAAAGAATTTAGAAGCGCAATGTGAGTCTTAAAATATGCATTAATGCCTGCTTGAATACCAGTTATTCACTGATGGAGTTGGAGGGGCTAAAGTTCCTTTTCTTCCCAAACCAAGAAAACCGCTGAACTTCCTAAATAGCAACAAACAAAATAGCTCTTCTGAATTTTTATCGGCAAAGTCTTTGAAAAGATCCTAATAACAAAACTCCTGCAATAACTAGAGGACAATAACCTATATAATAATACTCAGTTTGGATTCAGGAAGAACAGGGATACAACAATGACCCTAGTAATAATTAGAGAAAACGTCTCAAAAGCTAATGCGGAAAGAGACACGTATATTTGAGGCGTGGAAAAAGTCTTTAGACAAAGGCGAGTTGAAAAGATCCTAATAACAAAACTCCTGCAATAACTAGAGGACACTAACCTATATAATAATACTCAGTTTGGATTCAGGAAGAACGGGGATACAACAATGACCCTGGTAATAATTAGAGAAAACGTCTCAAAAGCTAATGCGGAAAGAGACACGTATATTTGCGGCGTGGGAAAAGTCTTTAGACAAAGTATGTGTCAGAAGTATCCAATATAAAATCATAAACATCCTCAATCATATAGAATGAATCCTTTTCGATTATTTTCCGGAACGAAAAGTAAAATTCGTGATCAATGAGAGCACGAGTCAAATCAGTTGACCTGGAGGTTGTTCTCTCGAAGGGTTGTTGTCTCAGCCCTACGCTGTACTTATTATATACCTAAGATCTGCTTTGACCGGTGAGACTTAAACAAGTGGCTCACTGAACATACTGTTTGCTGAAGATGTTATGTAAATCATAGTTTTCCGAAATAGGAACAAAAGGGACTCGCAGGGATGATTGCTATGGAAATAAGAAAAAATAATGAATTTTTTGAAAGAAACTGAAAAAACAGTCTAGAATGTCTAGTTTTAAGCCTTTAACTAATTTTCAACGGTTACATAAAAATAATGAAGAAATAGAAGTTAGCACGAACTTACTTACCGATCTCGTTGCACATAGTGTCAAAGTCTCGAAAAAAGAACTGAGAAGATTACAGAATAAAGCTATACTTTATAAAAAAACTCACAAAGAAGAGAAAAATAAAAAAAATGATTAACTTCTACGAACAAGCGAACCTTGAACCAATAAAGAAGGTTCTTAAAGAGAGTGCAGAAGAGAACAAGCCCTGGACTCTTCAGCAAATGCACACAAATAGTAAGCCTGAAAGCACCATTGTTCACGTGGGGAGCTTACAGATATAAGAAAACTTACAACTGGCCTGTCCACCTGAAGAAGTCCGACAAAGAAGATATACATTTACTCGTCACCTGTTAAAGATGCTGTAAGGACCAATAAAAATATATCAGTAAAAAGAATAAGAATAGCAATAGAATTAACTAATCTTGGTTCGTATTCTAAGTTATCCACCAGGCCAAATATTGGAAGTATTCCATTCTATTTTTCTATCCTCTAACATAATTAGGTGAGCTGAATTCAACTTCTTTCCTCAATCTATCTTCTCTTACTCGGCCCCCGTTAACCCTCCTCCACTAGGGCCCATTTAGACCGCGTCTAAGAGGTGAAGATACACTGAGTAAGGGTGGACTGAAGGGTACCTTTCTTGTCACACCCACAAGTGGAGTAGGCTAATCCTCAACATGTGTACTCTCTACTATAGAAACTAAACTAAAAATAGTCAGCATATTTCTATTATAAACCAATAACCAATTCAGCCAACTATTAGAAAATGGCAGATTTATCTGAGGGCAGACTGAGATACATATAAAGCATACTGAGAAAATATGTACCCAATCGATTAATTGAACCAATACGGGAAGAAATTGAGGAAAAAATCGATATAAAATGGAAAGCCATTAAAAAAGCAGACGGGGAATCAATGGCAAGATTTCCTTCAAAATCATACAATAATTTAGATGGACACTGAAAAGGTTACTGAAATTTGAAGAGTTAAAAAAGGTTATCCGAGACCATGAGAAAAGGGGCGAATAAAGGAAGCACATAGTGCCATCAGAAAAATATGAAAAGTAGTTGTATAAATATAAGAACGGAAAAGAAATAAAATAGAATGAGACGCTCCAAAAGAAGGGTGAAAAGGCATCCCCTAGAGAATATTGGAAAAGAGTTACCCATATGAATGAAAAACGTGCAATAGATGGACACATCGTAGAAGATGAAGACGAAAACAAGAAAATGTTTAAGGGAAGTGTGGCAGGAGATATTCAATACAGGACTGTCCGAAACTAGAGAGAAAAAAATACCAAAATCTATATTTACTTGAAAATACTCTTCTAATTTCAATGAAAATACACAAAATATTCTTTGAAGTTTGTCCATGATAGTCTGCAACTATCCCCTCTTAGAACAGCGGGTAAAAAAATTATGTGAAAAAGAATGTGTATTGGAATAAAAGATGCATCCAAAACTTGAGAACGATAAAATAATTTTCAGTTTACACTTAGAAATTCGTAAAATATGTAGAGCAACAGTTTCCAACGTTTATTGTACACGACTACTGATGGTATTACTCATTTATCAGTGAAGCGAGACGAGTTAAGGTTGACAAATCTTTCAGAAAGTAAGTGACCAGGTGGAAGAGTAAAGAAATGACATTGTCTGCCATTTCGGGAGTTAGAAATAGGTCAAACACACAAAATAAATCTCCCTGCGAATCGACCAGGAAAACCGGTCTCCCTCGTAAAACCACTCCTAGGAAAGATCTCATGATGCAACGGAGATCGATGACAGACCAGTATTTCATGTCAAAATGCTAAGAACATGAACCTGACTGGGACCTGTTAGATTCTCTCACGTAGATTCAGAGAGGTGGAATTTAATAGCAATCCCTTCCTGCTAAGAAACCATTCTTAGTAAAAAAGAATAAGACGCTGATGTTGGTGTCGGCTACTGAACATGTCCTGTGAGTTACTGAAAATTGGGAGTATTTTTAACAATGATGTTAGACATCATGGATGTATGGCGTCCTACAGGTCAAATGTTGAATCCCACAATCAGGAAAATGACGTAAATTTGGAAGTGGCAGCAGTATGGTTTAGGAATTGTTTTCAAGTGCTGGAATCAATCCACTCGTATTGTTACCCGGTAAATAAAAGCCGTGGTATACAAGAATCTGCTTCATGGATATATGATTCACTCTCAACGATTTTGAATCCGTGAGACTGTTTTCATGCAAGGCAATGCTCTGACACACAGCAAAGACAGTGAAGCTGTCCTTTAATGCTGGAAATCTCGACTGGATGCACAAAACCCTAAATTTAGCCCCAGAGAAATCCTATGGCAAATACTAGGTGAGATGGTTATGTCTCAGAAAACGACAAATGATGAAGATGTCTGGCAAATATTGTAAGAAAAATGGAATAAAATGACGCTCGAGCAGTGGAAGAAATGCTCAAACTATTCAGAACAATAGCTTGCATAGTTATTATTATTTTTTAAAATTTTGTACGAGATAATTGTGTTATATTTTACTTATGGCTTTAACCCTCTTTAGTTTGATTTAGTTATCTACAAAATATGGGCAATGGAATGGATAGGCTTCTCCCAGCTGATAAAACAGTTTTGCTCAAACATTTTAACCTTAAACTGGATTGGGTAGGCTTCTCCCAGCTCATAAAACAACTTTGCTCAAACATTTTAACCTTAAACCTTAGCTAATCTTTAGTTTAAAAAGACTCGATTCAAGTAGTTTCAAAGCGCGTTGCTTTTTCGACCCCGATAAGAGACAAAACCTCTCCGACTCCACAGACGTCAGTTCGATGTTTTACACGATGATGAAACTTATGTCATATTTTGCCTTCCAAAAATTGTACCTATTATAAGACCATATAAATTTTACACGAGGGAAATTGTATTTTTTAAGTATTATTTGGATGCAATTAGAATAAAAGAATGTCAAAGTCCTCTAAGCATCCGACAATCGCGAGTTCCGAAAGTTATCTGGAGCACATGAAAATTCCTGAGTGACAACTTGTTCTCATGTCTTGTATAATTTCTACAAGAACCACGAATAATGCCGCAAATAAAGTTTGATTTATATATTTTTTTAATTGTGGGTTCTTTTTAGTCGCGTGCAAGTCTACTTCTCACTATATTAGTCAGTCGGTCTGTCCCCGTTTTGATTTTTTTTGTTTTTATAATAACATGGTAACTATTAGGCCGAATTTAAGGAAATTTGAAATTTCTATGTTGTTTTAAATTATCTTTCGAATTTTATGATTCCCAATGTTCTCCCAAGGTCAGCACGTGATATTTCTTTTAATTTTGGTAATAGCATCGTAATTATTCGGCCGATTCTAACGAAATTTGAAACCCTTATGTTGTTTTACATTCTCTTTCGAAAGATATAATTTTTGAGTACCTCCTAAGTTTAGCCAGGGAAGTATATTGTTTTGGAAATAACATCATGATTATTAGGCATATTCCAATGAAATTTGAAACCATTATATTGGTTTACTTTCTCTTTCGACGATATAATTGACAAGATCCTTCCAAGGTTAGCCGGGAATTATTCTCTTTTGGCAATAACATCATAAGTATTTTTCCGATTTTAACTAACTTTGAAACCCTCCTATTGTTTTCCCTCTCTTCCGAATAATATAATTGTCAAAGTCCTCACAAGGTTAGCCCGTCATTATGTTGTTCGGATACTAATATCATAACTATTTGGCCAATTATAACGAAGTTTGAAACCCTTTTGTTGTTTTACATTATCTTTTGAATGATATAATTGACAAACTCGTCCCAAGGTTAGTCCTGGACTTCTATTGTTTTGGAAATAACATCATAACTATTGGGCCGATTTTAACAAAATTTGAAACCCTAATGTTGTTTACATTTTTTTTCGAAAGATATAATTACCAAGTTCTCCCAAGGCTAGCCAACGAATTATGTTGTTTTGGAAATAATATCATATCTTTCCGGCTTATTCTAATGAAATTTGAAAAACCTATGTTTTTTTCTATTCTCTTTTGAATGGTATAATTGACAAGGTCCTCCCAAGATTAGCCCAGGAATTAGGTTCTTCTGTCTATAACATCATAACTACTTGGCCGATTCTAACGAAATTGAAACCCTTATATTGTATTACATTTTCATTCAAGTGATATAATTTCCAAAGTTCTCACAAGCCTTACCTGGTGATTATTTTGTTTTGGTAATAACATCATAACTATTTAGCCGATTCTAACGAAATTTGAATCCCAAATATTGTTTTAAATTTTCTATCGAAGAATATAATTGCTAAATCCTCCCAAAGTTAGCCCCGGAACTATTTTTGTTTAGCAATAACATCATAACTATTCGGCTGATTCTAACGAAATCTGAAAGACTTTTGTTGTTTAGCATACTCTGCCGAATGATAGTCTTGCCAAGGTCCTCCAAAGGTTATCCCAGTAATTATTTAAAGTTTTATATTTCGTAAGATCATAAATTAGATTAAGTCAGAGAACGTGACCTTTTGGTCGTCAGACATTGTTTTTACCCACCCTGCCCTTCGATAGATTTGCATATAACACAAGAATTGAAAAACACCGACGCATCTCTTCCGGGAAGTTTTTAGAGATAGGTTGGTATAAAATATTTAGAGTAATGAAACTCTAAAAAGTTGAATTAGTCTACTCTCAGCGTTAGAAGAGTGAAGCTCAATTAATTTGGCTAGGAAGCGAAAACTAACCAAGGCTCCTCCGCCACAAACTTTGTGGGGAGACATCTTTCTGGGGTAGTAAGAATGTGTGGAAGATATATAACCACCTATCCTCCCGCGGGCATGGGAGCACCTGGGCACGCAATCTCCGAGATGTCAGCTCAACATGGGTACAATTTCTAAAACCAACTTCTCGTTGCGGGACATCGATGGAAGAAGGTAATTGCGTTTTCCTGTAGCAATCGCAAAAATAAAACAACAATGATGTGGGTAATTAAAAAAAAACTCTGGGAGCCATTTTCCACAAACACACTCAGTCTTGGTTTTAGAAACGAGACAACAGGTTTTCTTATGCCAGGGAAGGGCACTCAATCTTCCTGAATCTCTTCCCACATTTGACTAATCTTTGAGAGAAAAAAGCTCGGCGTCGTCCGGTGACAAAGATCACATTTCTATGAATTCTCAATGGCCACTCTTAGAATCCCATCAATATCCTTTCGAGTGTTATGAGCTTCATAGACATGTTCCGCATAGAATGAAAAAAATAGATGGAATGAAGGATGAAGAGAAACAGATCATTTAAAAGGATTGAATTAATACGAATGTAAAAGAAAAATGAATAAAAGCGATAAGAGGAGATGGGAATTACAGCTTCGTTCGAGCAAAGGAATTAAATAAAATAAATTCAGGCCTCGAATAGTTTTAATGTCGATCTAAACCTCTCGTCCCATACACCATAAATTAAAAATATTCCATCCACCCTAAAAAATCTTTGCGTGAAATAACGTAATAATAGGATTTTCATTATTAATGATTAATAATTATGTTATTATTAATACTTTATGTATTATTAGTAGAAGCATTTGCTGCCTACCATTTGGTTCTGTCGTATGCTGAAAACGAATCTACTTACAATGGATGGAGAGTGAAGTGTGGTTGGAAAGTGAGAGATGGGGCACATGTCTATTTCTTGCCGTACAGGTGACCCTGGCACCGTTGTCTCTCCGATGAGCCTCAAGTACAAGGAGAGAGGTCGTTACCTGGCCGTACTTCGTATTCTAAAGAGAACGAGAGAAAAAAACAAAGCGTCACTCACAAGAAACTTTAGAATGAAAATGATAATTGAATAGGAAATGGCCATTCATTCCTTTGCCTTTCCCATTTAACACATTTCCTCCAAGCAAAACCGAAGGGAGAGAAGGTTTAAAAGACACAATCAAATAGATTTGTTAGGTCGAAAATACCTCCTTCCTTTGTGTTGAATGTTCAATGGAGGGCCAAAGCATCTTTCTTCATCTGAATGGGAATAACGAGTTTATAATAATGAAGACACTCTTATTCCGTAATATTTCTCCTTTTCTATCACTGGCTTTATAAATATATATATATATATATATATATATATATATATATATATATATATATATATATATATATACGAGGGGGAGGTCAATAAGTTTTGAGAATCAGGAGGGCAAAACAGAGGAAGGGGGAGGGCTTTTTGTGGCGGTGTTAGGACAAGTTATGACAAGTCAGGACCTGCAGCCGCACGCTCCTGCCTCGTATATTTAACAAGTAGTAGCTGATCGCAGATCTTCAGGCATAAATTTTTCAACAATAGAGAAGGTTGAGCACCGCGCAGTGATCAAATTTTTGACCAAGGAAGGCAAGAATGCAAAAGAGATCCATGAACGCATTGTTGCAGTTTACATCAACCCTGCCCCTTCCTATGCAACCATTGCTCCCTGGAATAGGGAGGTCCGCCATGGTTGTGAGTGAAATGAAGATGACAATCGTCGAAAACGCCCGTCAGACGTGACCAACGAGGACAATGTGGCCCGTGTGGAGAGAATGCTCCTCGAAAATCGACTGGTAAAGGTCGAAGAAATCGAGCGAGAACTTGGAATATCACATGGAAGTGTTATCAACATCATCCACGAAAATTTCGCTATGACCATGGTCTCTGTCCGTTGGGTCTCTAGAAACCCTCACGCCCCATGCGCAATTTCAACGTCGTCAAAGCCAACAAGGCCAGAGTAGCACAAGCTGCCAGTGCGCGAGTCCGGATTCGAGGAGCCCAACCATCCCCCCTACAGTCCAGATCTACTTTTTATTCCGCCAGCTCAAGGCTCCACTGCGTGGACGCCAGTTTGGGGACGATGAAGATGTCCAGCTCACCATCCAGGAGTGGATTGAAAAGCAGTCGGGAGATTTCTGGTTGTCGGGAATTCGAAGCCTCAGGGACAAGTGGCGCAAGTGCATTGAAGTCGAGAGTAGTTATATTGAAAAATAATAAAACACTTTTCCTCATATCTCGTTTCCTTCTATCCGAATTGCAAAACTTATTAACCGCCCCTCGTGTATATATATATATATATATATATATATATATATATATATATATATATATATATATATATATATATATATATATATATCAGTAAAAAGGAGCGAGTACTGAATATAACATATATTGCCAACGTTTCGGGTTCTGAACCCATCTTCTAAGCTAGAATATTAAAGATTTATATAAAAACATTTGCTTAACAATTATGAGAACAATGATAGCTAATGGCAATATGTTATATTCAGTACTTTCTCTCCTTTTCCTGCTCAAGATCCCGCTTTCTAAAAGCCGAAACATACACGAATATATATATATATATATATATATATATATATATATATATATATATATATATATATATATATATATATATATATATATATATATATATATATATATATAGAAAGGGACTGCTCCTAGTGAGACGCAATTTAATCCGGAGTAAGAATCAAAGGCAAAGAGAATGACAATATTCACTCTTTATTTCTGCTGGCTACGTTTCGAGCAAAGATAAGATCATTTTCTGACCTGATAAATTAAACAAAATTAGCTTTAAATAGCAAAACAAATAACATTAAGATTAATTAGTACTGGAAGATACAAAAATATATAAATATACATGTATATACATATATACATTTTATAGTGATAAATCCTAATTAGTTAATTATTTAAACAAGGATTGAGAAATTGTGAGCATAGGGGGGGGGGAGGGGGCAAATTTATGTGCAGCTAGGTGCACAAAATTTTATAATTTTAATTTCTTAAGAAATTAAAATCATACCAGTCATACAAGTTGTACAAACATGACTAAAGCAATGGAGACCAAGAAACAATGAAGAAGGGTGAGGTATAATAATTGGTTTGTTTTTATAAGTCACGGAAAGGGGAAAGCGGATACATCATTGTTGATATAGGGTCTAAGGGTCTAAATATGAATAGATTCAATTATTTGTAGGCTTATATAATAAATGGAAGAATCTATAATTTTAAAATCATTAATGGTGGCATCTGTTTTGCAAAGGATAATATGATCCCGAACAGAGGAGCATTCCTTGCGGGCAAGGAGGTTACCTGTTCTTCTACTTATGCCAACGTGAGAACAAGCACGAGCGTGTAACGCGCGCAGTCTACTACCGACATAATTGCCTCTACGAGACCAAGGACAGGTAAATAAATACACTACACCACTGCGCAGGCTACACGGGAGCATGTCCTTTACATTCAATAGTGAACTTAATGCTAAATTATTCGAAAAAATGATTCTAAAGTTGATTTGTCCAAAATGATATTTGAGGATTTTTTGTATTTGTTTGCGGAATTCGTGATTTAGAGGGCCTAAATCTGGGAGTGAAAGATATCGTATGCCCTTGGGAAGGTTATATGAACGGAATTTTGTAAAGAAAATATTGTCAAGGAAAGTTTTAATGGGGGCCTAAAAACGTGTGAAGGATAAGAATTGTTTGTGAAATATGCACCGGAGGAAGTCTAATTCTTTATCAAGATTAAAATATGAAGATAAGTGGCATGCACGGTGAAGAAGAATTGTTCAGCCTGTTAAGGAGTGTCAAATATTGCTAGGGAGTCGTCTACAAATCTTCGATTTAATTAGGGTCGTATATATAATGGGGAGGTATTAAAAATATTTTCTTCAAAATTAAGAAGCTATAGGGTCAACACCTATAGCTGTTTGTAAATATTATGATTGAATAAAAAATATGTGTCTTTGAAAATAAGTTCAACGGTATACTTAATATTGGGATGTATTGAATTAATTAATTTAAGAAATTGTTCAGCCTGTTGAGAAGTGTCAAATATTGCTAGGGAGGGCGAAGGAGCCGAATCTCCTTTGTTGCTGTTCGTCTTTCGGGGGACAGCTTTGGGAACCTCGGAAGATGGCCGAGCGACCAACTTCAGGGGTGTTGCCTCTTGTGAGTCTAATGACTCGGTGGAGGCGCGTTACCGTTTCGACTTATGGAAAACGGTCACTCTGGGGAAAGAGGTTTTATCCGGGATTAGGTATGAACCCTTTTTGCCGCCAGCTTTACCAGGGGAGCACCTGGGTTGAGTAGAGCCCGCATAAGGGCTCCGAATGGGCCTGGAAACCATCATGCTTGTTGGCCTGGATGGGCCAGGGGCAGAGGGTGCCTTTATAACTATTGAGGAATATGACGTCCCAGAAAATTTTCAGGGCCCTTTCAGATGAATAAAGATAGTTTCAAAAATTCATCAGAAAATAAAAGCAATCATCTTTCCATCAATGATATAAATAGAGCCCACCTGTTTCAACAGGCTAAAAGGACATCCACATATCACTATATTGCCTCATCTATTCCTTAAAAGCTTGTCTATTAAAGAAAAAGATTTTGTTCTCATGCCTAGCTGAGTGGTCTAAAGGCTTGCTTTAACTGAGATCAAGGCGGTTGCCTGCTTCCTTTGTGTGCTTGGTTCGCTCCTCTCCCTTGCCGAGATTTTTTCACAACTAGGAAAAAATGGATTAAAGAATACTTCTTAAGGGGGTGGTCTTGGGATGTAGGGGATATGTTCACGATCATATCATAGGTGATCACATCTTGTCCTGGTGTGGTTATATGTGATTGTTTCAGGTCTGCTTTGAATTTAGTCATGGTGAGGATATTGTTGTATGGTTTGTCAGCTGCATGTAAGTTTTTGCCCAAACATTTGCGAATGTTTGGGCAAATACTTGTGCCGCTTCTGAGATTTAGGAGGCACGGAACAGGATTGTTACCCATGAATTTCTTTACTTTGCTCTAAATTTTCCTCATGGGCGTTCTAAAATTAAGGGAGGAGATGTAACTTCTCATGGAGGTTTTCCTTGCTTGTCGGAGTGTTCGTTGTCGTATGGCTCGTGCTTTATTGCGCTTAAACTTGTTGGTGATGGTGGGGTTCCTATGGTACCGTCGACAGCCTTCTCTGCAAAGGGTGACAGCCTTAGTGCACTCATCCGTCCACCTTGGGAGTACTGCTTTCTTTGTAATAGGCTTCCATTTAATTGGCATTAATGATTTGGCCACCATATTGAGTAAATTATAAAAGGTTTCAAGGGTTTCATTAATACTACTCTCAGTAATATCACTTGGAGAGGCAGTTAGAGATGTGAATTTTGGCCAGTCTGCCTTCCATTCTCAACATACTTTTAAGAGAAATGTAAGGGGGTGGGGTATGTATCCAGGACCACAGGGAAATGGTAACGGCGCCTAATCTCATCATCCACATTCTACCTAAAATCGACTTTGCAGATGGGTGGGCCGATGGATAAGTCAATACACGTATAAGTATTAGTTTGTGCGTGGAAGGAAGTTGGGCTACCATAATTTAGGACACTTAGGTTTGAGGTGCTAACAATTTTTTGAACATATTTTCCCTTGTATTTCTAGCTGTATCGCCCCACAAGGGACGTATAGCATTCATGTCACTAAGGACAAGGAAGGGGTTGGAAGCTGAGAAAATAGGTCGAGCATATCACCCTCTGTTACACAATCGTCTGGAGGTAAGTATAGAGAGCATATTGTATAGTTTTTGGTGGTGTGTACCCTAACGGCCACTGCCTGCAGTGGTGTATTGAGTGGTACTACCATATGTGGGAAGGAGTTTAGGATGAAAAGGGCCACTCCTCCTGTGGGCCCCCTAGATTTATAATATCCTGAGTAGTTTAGGAGTTGGGGGGGCGGGCCTACGTCCTAGTATTAACTCGTGTAGTGCTATGAATGGGGATTGGTTTTATTTACTCAACATTTTATTGAGTTCCTCCCACTTTGCATAAATTCCTTGACAGTTCCAATGAATGAAAGATAATTTGCTCATTGTATTTTCAAAGTAATTAGTTTACTTTTGTCTTTTGAGTTTTCTATGGTTATGAGTATGATGGGCTTTATTTTTGGTTTTTGCATGTCTTACTTCGTGGCGTTTTTCTTTATTTCATTCAGTTTTATTCCTGGTGGTTTAGTGGTAGTAGTTAATTTTGAGTGTGGTAGTATTCTTTTTAAGGTTGATGGTTGGTTTGCGGCAGTGCTTGGTTTGCTTGGGAGCTTCGATTTCCATGGTGGTGGTAGAGGATGTGACAGTTTTGGCAGAGTCTCTTTATGAGCCTCGGGGATGCTTTGGTTCTTCCCTGCGTCCATTTCTAGGTATTTAGAGGTCTTATGGGTGGTTCTGAGCTTGAGATGAAGGGGAGGGCAGGAGGGGTCTCTTATTTTGCCTGGGCGATGATCTGAATGGCAAAGATTGGCTGGGCAGTGTTCCAGGTGGGGTGCAATATTCTGCTTGTCTAGGTTGGCTAGTAGGGGTATTCTTGGGACTATAACTGGGTGTTGGTGGCTGGTTATCAGTACTGATAGCTGTAACAGTTAGTTGTGCAAACTCTTGGGTCGTTGGGGGTTTATGTACTGGTGAATCGGATGGCGGGTGGGGTCAAAACTGAGGCCTACTGGGTTTTATGCTTATCAATGCATCAAAGAAGCTACTTACCGGTGCAATATACAATGATTTGGTCTGTTGGCGGGCTTCCTTAAAGCTTACTTTCTTTTTGTTTCGGATTGCCAGGACTTCTTTTTCGTATATGAAGATGGTGCATTCTTTATCAGATGCTCTGTGGTTCTCAATGCAGTTTGCACAGCAAGTTGGTAGATTGCAAAATGGGCCATGGTATTTTTTTTGCTGCAGTTAACACTATGCGCATTTGGTTGCATGCCTTTCTTGAGTGGACGAATCTTTGACAGTCGAAGCATCTTCTGGGATATTCCACATAGGGTACGATGGGGATATGAGGTACCCCATTTTTATTCTTGATGGAGCTTCGGTTCTGTTAAAGGGGAGGATTATTGTTGATGAAGGTACCTTGACGCCGTTAATTGTATAGGGTAGAGGGACTGCATTTATCACTTTTTGTGGTTCTAGTTTTGAGTTTAATCTTTGTAGGTTGTATTCAATAAGTTCACCGGAACTCAAGACACCTTTGCATGTGTTAAAGGTCGGGTCAAGGTTAGGGGAAAGTTCGACATCTGCCAGTGTTTTTAGCGAGAAGATATCTTTTTGTTGTTCGGAGATGCTGCTTCTACAACCAAGCAGCCATTGTTGCGAGACCACATTTGTTTTGGCTCACCAAACCTTGTTAAAAAGTCGTCATAGACATAAAACACATCTATTACAGAGAGAGGTAAGTTGGAGTTTAATTTAAGGACGAGAAAGCGCTCGTAGTCCAGATCGGGGTCCACTTCAGACCCAAAAGGGTCATACCTTTTCCATTCACGGTGACCAGGAATCTTCGACTTCTGGGAAAAAGAGGTTTTATTATATCCCTTATAAAAAATTTAAAGGCTCCTCGACCCTAGAGTCATGGGACTCACCTACTCGTCAGAGGGGACCGGGCGGGTCCCTGTGTCCCAGATGGTTGGCTCATGCCGAGGTTAAGCTGCTGACGGTTTAAAAACAGTGGGCCACCATCCTGACGTTTACCAGGACAGCAGAGGGAGGGGCCTGCCCAGATCTCCGCTCAGGGCTTCCATTTTTAAAAACTGTCTGAAAAGTTCCTGTTAACTGTGATCTAATTTTATTTCACATTTAAAATTCTTATATGCGTCTTGCAATTATTATAAAACATTTCAAATCCCCATCACTTCATAAAAGTCTTCTAAGCTTTTGATCCACTTGCACGTGGAAAAACCTCGGGACGAACCAAATATCGAAAGAAGTATTTGTCTCTAGGGATTTCCTTTGTCAATATTTGTACGTATATTTAAGCCTCCGAGCTTTTTCAGACATCTTCATGTGTGCTTGATCGATTAATTCATAAAAAACAATTCCTTAAAATTGATTGAACAAATGGATTCAAGCAACCCGGAATCTACGTTTAAATTTAATCTATATTATTAGTTAAAGAAATAGCTCTGTACAGAAAAGTATGAGGTTTGTTTATATGAAAATCGGTTGCAAGTACATATTCCGTAACCATAGCATGTATATTTAGCGAGTGAACATTTTAGCAGTCCAAATAGAAGCCAGGTCATCTTGCAGAGCAGTGGACAGAGAATAAGGGAACAACCAATCGGTCACTCATAAGTACAAATTCATATAAACCAATAAGGACATATTTATATTTCATCACCTAAAATTACTTGCCTTAAAATAAAAAAAATAAAAAAACCTGAAGCCCAATCCAAGAGTCCCTCGCATCCTCCCCAAAATATGCTCGCTAACTACCCTCTTTCCTATAATGTTTCAGCCACTCTTCGCTACTCAGCTGGTGCAAAATTTTTCGCCCGATAAAATTGGATCAATGCCTCGGTAAAAATCGGGGAAAGGCCCAAGACATATGAAAATACAGCTGGGCGCAGATGGAGGAGGCCATATGCAACTCTGACAGCCTAATGCAGCCACAAATCAAGAGATCTTTTAGATTTACGACGGGGTTACGCCAGCACCAGTGAAACTTCTATGATTTACGACCCTAGCTGGCCTCCATCTGGTTGCCTATCTGTTGCCATCGAAAGACAAACATATGGAAAAAAGAGGGAATCGGGAGAGGGAGAAATTGTAAATTTATAGAAAACTCTTGTTTATAAACGAGAGTTTTAAAAACTAGCAAACGGTTTAAAGAGACAGAAATCCACGAGTGAGGATCATCCCAGTGAGGACATACGACCACATCAAGAACAAGATGAACTAGATCAGGAGAAATTCGATGGGAAGCTCAAACAACTGTGCTGTTAAATAATCAAAGAGAGCCATTTGACCATACAAAAATTGCTGAAAGATGTTCTTTAATCTTCGTCAATTCAATATAGCTAATGAACACCGGCTTTTCAATCCTGATAAAATAATAGAGTCGAAAGAGCAAATCTATACCTCCAACGGCTTAATAATCACTTGCGGCCTTTAGTTCTGTAAACGGATGAAAAGTTCTTCACTGTTTATCCCACCTAGAACACACTGAATGGTCGTGTTTGGATACGGGAATATAAAGAAATTCCAATTAAACATTGGACATCTATCAAGAGAAAGAAGCCAGTTTCGAAGATGGTCTGATCGAGCGTAACATCAAGATGCCAAAAAGTGACCTATCATATATAATGAAGAGGTGTTAAAGATCAACCATGTTTATTTGAACATGATGAAGAAGAAATGTAAGTGTAACCATTCAACAAAATGGAGCAATCTTACACAACCCTCAAAAGTTCAAGACTAGTGCAAGGTAAATATTAAGGTGTTTTGTGCAAACGAATATTGGCTTGACCTGTTTTCCAGATTTGAAGCCCAAGGAACTTGGAGTGTGGTATATGATTGAGCAGAAGGCACATATCAAATTTCCTCAGTGTCAAAGTTTTGAAGTTAAAACTGACAAAATACTGAAAGCAAATATCAGCTAAAACCCTGCGCACAACTTGAGCTCAGGTCATATACCTAAACTTAGCTATATAGTCTACTATAATGGTGATCACAATCTATATTACTTACATCACACTATAACCTATATTTTTCTTCTTTTTAGTCTATACAACAGACTAAATCATGAAAATAATTACAAAAATATCAGTATACACTTCGTGTTCCCACCCTGTAATTCCTATTGGAAAACACTAATATAGGTCGATGTAGGACACCCCAAATGTACAACAAAATTGCAGCACCATCATTCAATATCATCCAACCTACATCTGGGTAAACGAGACTGAATTCTATCCACTCCTTCTAGTTTAAATACAGTTGTTCATTCCGATCAAACAATGATGCAAAAGGAAACACCATCTTAGTCGGAAAAAAGAGCTTTTATACACCTCACATTTCATATATCCGAGTGGTTGTTTTACCTCTCAGAAAACAATGAGCTCAACACAAAAAGTTTAAATGCTTTTCAAAGAATATCCCTATAATAAATGTACCTTAACAATTCTTTACTTACTACTCTTGTTTGATTTCAATTGACGAGAAATCTACTAGACTTAATTAAAAATAACGGCAGATGGCATATTGTCTTCGAACACATGGCCTTTCAAATGCCCAAAATATATTTTATGTCTGACACTGGTAGTGCGCTGGCACTGCTATAGCCCGATATATTATATTAATCAATAGCAAATACCATACATCTTGCACTAAATACACTTCCCCTAGTATTTTATTCGTGATCTAGGCATGTGATTTAACACAAGGGACGCACAAATACGGGAGAAAAATGGCAGCATACAATCAAACATTGTTTACAAATCTTACAAATGCAGTGGGTGCAATAAGTATCCATTACATTGCAAAATATTTATTTAATGTATATATAATTGCAAGAAAATGGCCAAATTACAATCATATGATATAAAAAATAAGTATTATCATTAAAATTTCAGAAAAATATAATATAAGGAATAATGAAAATATGTATATTACTTAGTCATTGAACCTTCAGTTGCCAATTTAGGTTTGATTCACTTTGAAAAATTCGGCATCATGTTTCTGCTAAACTCGAAAGGTAAATTTGTCCGCTCTTTTTGTCAAACTCTTCTCACATCTGCACGTTTTCATGTGTTTTCTATAGATTCTGAATTTTAAGTATCACCATAAACTTTCAATAGGATTTATGTCAGACAACTGATTTGAGCATTTTATAACTTTGATCTTTTTCATTTTGAATCATGTTGTTGTTTCCTTAGCTCTATGCAAAGAATAATTTGCCTCTTGAAAATTTTCAGGGCCCTTTCAGACGAATAAAGATAGTTTCAAAAATTCATCAGAAAATAAAAGCAATCATCTTTCCATCAATGATATAAATAGAGCCCACCTGTTTCAACAGGCTAAAAGACATCCAAATATCACTATATTGCCTAATCTATTCCTTAAAAGCTTGTCTATTAGAGAAAAAGATTTTGTTCTCATGCCTAGCCGAGTGGTCTAAAGGCTTGCTTTAACTGAGATCAAGGTGGTTGCCTGCTTCCTTAGTGTGCTTGGTTCGCTCCTCTCCCCTGCATAGATTTTTTCACAACTAGGAAAAAATGGTTTTAAAGAATAATTCTTATTTCGTTTATCTTCTCTTTCTTTGCGGTTTGACTGATTTATTTTCATTACTCTCTCTGGTTTTTGATAGATCTGCATTGTGGTCAGATGGACACGGATTGTATTGCTAGTGGTTTTTGGTCATCAAAAGTAAAGTAAGCAGAAATCCAAAGTGCCCAACAAGTAGCTCATGTAAATCCCTTTATTATCCACATGGGAAATTGAAACTATGTGTACTAGTTCAGAATAATGGTGTCATTTTTTAATAAATGCTTTGTACGGATAGTAACCATGTAGGACACGCTCCCTACAGCCCTTGGTACCATTTTCTTTTTCTTTTTTTATATGACACAACTGAAATTAAAGGTTTTACTATTATTAAATGGTACCCAATTGTTATAAAAAGACATATAATATTGAAAAATGGTTTGAATTGTTATTTGACAATGTTTTTACAAAGGTATCAAAAATAAAATAATTAATATGTTAATTTTCTAGAACATTTTAGAGTAAGTAATGGACAGCCCTCATTGTAAATCATTGCATAAATATATTAATAACCTCAATTGGCAATGTAAAATCCCCATCTTACTGAAGTAATTCAAATGGAAATTTGAAAATTGAAATTCACAAAATTGAATACCAAATAGCCTACAAAATGATAAATGCCAAGAAATAGAATGAAATATTTAAAAAATAAACACTTATTCTATTAATTAATACACTTAGAACAGCACTGTATATAGTTCAATTTTGTATCTAACATAAAATAATGTTAGGTAATAACACAAATACCATCATTAAACAATGATAAAATTGATCAAATTTGCACTTTGATATCTCTTATTTTTATTCCTTTTTTGGTCGTCTTTTCCATTAAAAACACATAAACAATGTTACATAATCAACATATAGTCGTTTCAAAACGAAATCTTCATTAGTACAATTTTTACAAATTTCCAAACTGTAAACACATAACTGGCCACGCTGGTCACCCCTATGAAATCACACTCATTTTCCTTTACAATTATCATATTCACCATGTATCCATAACGAGAAGAATCACGCAACAGTCAAGAACATTGTGGACTATAATTTAACTCGTAAAAATTATATCAGACACGTAAAACTAAAAAAAAACTTACCTGGCAAACAAAAATAGGGTCGAAGTTCCGAGGAAAGAAGAGGGAAGATAGGTTACATTAGACCCATTTTATAGGCCAAAGGTAAACTGAATCAAATACATATTTTGGCAGGGTCTTTCGTACGGTTCGTGTCAATGTACGGTCAGTGTGAACTTCACCATATATTAGTCGCGCGCTCAACTCTTTTTCACAATTAAATTAGTTCTTTTTTCATAGTGCTGATTGACCAAGCGAAACTTGCCTTAGGAGCATGTCTATTCTTGAGATATTTTTCTTCTCCCACGTACCCGAGTGGGATAAAGTTTTTCTTAAATACATATCAAAGTGGTTACTAGCTTCCTCATTGTGTTTGGTTCGTTTCTCATCTCTGCACACAGTTGTTCGCAATTAGGTAAACAAATCTTTGAAGCAAAATTATTCCGTTTATCTTCTCTTTCTCTATGGTTTAACTGATACTGATATATATATATATATATATATATATATATATATATATATATATATATATATATATATATATATTATTGGAATTGATTCATACAGCTCCTTGAGTTTATTGAGAAGAATCTTGAGCTATTCTTCTTGTAATACCTGCTCCAGCTTTTTCAGACACGACGGGCCAGGGTAATGATCTTTAACTTGTCGCTCGAAGACGCACCACAAATGCTCAATAATATTAAGATCTGGAGATTGTGTGGGCTACTCCATGTGTTTTAACTTACTTCTATGCATATCATACCAATTCCTAACCACATGAGCGGTCTGTATTGGGGCATTGTCATCTTGGAAAAAGCACTCACCATGAGATTAACTTGATCTTCCAAAATATTCAGATATTCGTTGCTGTTGATCCTACCATGCAGGGCAACGATTGGACCAAGAGAATTACAAGGTATTGATGCCCTAACCCATCACTGACCCTCCGCCTTTCTTTACTGTAGTAAAAAGGCAACCAGGATTAAAAGCTTTCCCGAGCTGCCTCCACACATAAAGTCGCCCTGCAGTGGGGAAAAGAGAAAAACTGGACTCGTCAGAAAATATTACATGCTTCCATTGGTCTGTCTACTAGCCCTTGTGATATCTATAACAGGGCAGCCTTTTCTGAATGTTGTGTGGACAAAGCAGAGGTTTCTTTATGGCGGATCTTCATATAATATCCGGCTTCATTGAGCTCAAGGCGAGTAATTTTGGTCGAAACTGGGCTATTGAGAAGTTGATCAACTCTGCAGTCACTTTAGTGGCAGTTTTCCGGGGATTTTTCATTCCAATGCGTTTCACTACTCGTTGGTCTCTTTCAGCGAGCTTAAAAGTCCTGCTAGAATTACAGTCTTGCTGGAAGTTTGGCCCTACTTCTTAAATTCTGTCATGGTCCTTGATATGGTAGCTCTTGAAGAACCAAGTAGTTTAGCTGTTTTGGTAACGGAAGCTCCTGTAATTCAAGCTCCAACAATTTTCCAATTTTCCAACTCAGTGAGGTCACGCATCTTATCATCTATAGCGTGATCTGAAAAAGAAATTAAAAAAATCATTAAAGTTGATAAATAAAATTAAGTATCTACAATAAAAAATCCCTTAAAATGAAATTTGGATGGATATTCGTAATATAATGACTTATTGAAATATTAGTGTTAAATTTCTACTGTTCCAATTATTTTGTCCAACTACTGTATATATATATATATATATATATATATATATATATATATATATATATATATATACAGTATCCTGCTGGTCTTCGAATCCAACGTATTCTGTTTGAGCAAGCATTGTATGTTTCATCTGAAATAAATCATCATTTAGTCCTCGTTTTAAATATATATTTATTTTCGAGAAATCACAAGAGCAGTCATCTGTTCAAAAACTGTTACATTTTATAATTTTGATTTTATTCGCTCAGGGATCAAACTTTTAAATTATGATGAAATTTTAAAAAATAAAAAGCCACAGCTATTGTATAATGATATCCATCAATCGTTTTTCATTATTAATAACAAAATAGTGCGCTATAAATCCAGAGGTTTTAATAGTTTAAATAAAATGCCGTGAAAGAACTGAAATTAAAAAGTAAATAAGGAACGTAACCGATTGTATAAAATTTAGAATCCCATAAATAGTGTCGAGAATTAAAATATGTACCCTAATTATTGCTGCTTTTCAAATCCTAAAGAAGGAAGAGACTTGGGAACTATGAAAAAGAAAAAGCCTCGTTGGCAAAAACACGAGACAAGCTCGTCGTGAAGATAGCAAATGAGCATATTTCGAACTTATTGACGGCACAAGACGTAATAAATTTTGCAGAAGAAATTACACTACTATATCTAAAAGTTCAAATAACCGAAAAAGAACTTAGTTTTAACATTAAGAAAATAAAAATTTCCAAATTACCGAAAACCGATAAAATCTAACTGAATCACTTTAAAAACTAGAAAGCAAACTTTAATACCACTGTGTATAATTTCAAAAAGTTTATTGTGAGTTGAAAGAAGCTAATGTAACACCAATTTTCAAATATCCTAAAGCCAGCTCATCAAAATTATCGGGCCGTTTCCCCTAATTCGGTGGTTGATAAACCCGTAGGGTCCATTGTCTTGAAACATCTGGAGTTAAATAATAATTCATGAATGACCACGAAAGTGGCCTTCGACGGAGATGCTCACGTTTAACTAATGTACATCTATAGATGTAATTTATTTAAAATTCCAAAATGTTTTTGTCCCCGTTTCAACTAAAAACAAATAATAAAGTTACAATCGTAAGGAATATGAGGCAGCGTAGTAAAATAGATTGAAGACGCGTGAAAGTCGAAGATAGAGAGTTATTACCAATAGGAATAGAGAATCATGAGGATTAGTCACGAGTGGCAATCCTCAGTCATCTGTTCTTGGATCCTTGTTTTTAATATACACCTGGTAGTGCTAAAGTTCTGTTATACAGGTTACGATGCTCTCAACCAAGAACACAATGATCATTTTGATGCAATTAGAGACGTTTTGATTGTTTTAACATATAAATATTTGTTTAAATTGTAAAATTAATCGGTGGGGCCACCCTCAGCCAGGAGCGTGTACTCCAATTGAGACATGAAGTCCAAGCACACGTTGCTGACGAAAGTTTCCTCATGCTGTCCCACACGCGGTTGACGGAAGGAATTATCTTGTCGAAGTTATTGTGGCGGGCATTGCAGGTCTTACCTTGGAAATGCGCTTACATACTGTGGTCAAGGAGATTGAGGTCAAGCGACTGCGGCGGCAGAAATTACTTCAACCAGAAGTTCATGATCCACCTCAAGCACTCTTGTATGGTTTTGAACATGTGAGCCGGGGCACCGTTCTGCTGAATGACCTAGTCCACCTCCTTCGTGCTCCTTTTTACCCAGGGCAAGACTTTCTTGGCCAGGATGTCCCTAAAATAGGCTGCAGTACGCCTGTAATTTGGATTGAACCACACTGGTAGCATCTTCTCACCATTCAAAGAACCTTGGGTAAGTCCAAGCCTAAGCTTATAACACCATTGTTCTATTCTTTATAAGCGGATCATTCGTGAACGTTTTTTTCATCTAAAAAAATTAAAATTGGATTGCCATGGAATCTCAAGTGGTTAAGCAGGCGACGACAGCGTTTTTGAAGTTGTTATCGCATACGGTCGGTGAGCAGGGCCATTTCCACGCACTTCAAGCTGTTGCTACTCGCCTTCTTGATGGTCCTGGACACCGTGGCCACGAGATGCTCTTTGCGAACGCTGTCATTCTGAGCTTCGAATCAATTTCAAAGGCCTTTCTCACAGCCAAACGTTTCAAAACTTTGTCTCTTTGAACTCAGTTATAAAATTGTTATGAACCTATGCAAAATTTTTTACGAATTTCTTTTAAAAACATTCTTGCAAAGTACAATTTGGTTTGTGTTTAAAATTTTTATTAACTAAATCATTCTGATACTTGACACTAGCTATTCTTTTTGCTTCCACAAATTTGCTAATTAATGAGTATTTGTATAATAATAATCGTATTGTCCTTTCTCTCTATTTGTTTTTTTTTATCTCGATTGAGAGTCTCACTAAATGCTAGTTCGCGGAAAGGTGCGGCCTACAAAGCACATTTAAATATATTTTCACAGAGGAATATTCTAATTAACATGTGCACACATGCTAAAACTTCCGACACACATTCACATCCGTGTGTATTATAATAAGCTTAAAATTTCTAAGGTTGAGTATATGATGTAAAATGGAGGGGCTTCATGGGTACGTCAGATGTCATTGAACAAAGCTTTTCTTTTTAATTTTCGGTCGAGTACCTGAATCCGTCTGATGGATTTTCACCACCAGAAAAATTAACAAAAAATATTTATATCTTATTTATTGGCCTATCATTTGATCTTTTATTATCTATACCTAAATAGTTTTTACCCCAAATTCTCAACCTTCATGAATACCTTAAAAGGCCTGACTTCTCAAATGAATTACGAAAATGTTGCCATTAAACAATTGATGAATCTGATGTAAATGGACAACTTATGCAAAACTCTGTACCAATTTCATAAAGTTTTATACATTTTTCCAAACAAAATTTATCACGAACTTTGCGATTCTTTGTACTCTCTTTTTATCAATCTATTCTTTTATATTCATTTCTTTTCCTTCTCCTTTATGCTTTCCCATTCTTTACGTTAACCGAGCCCTCGCTCATGGATTAAACGAGTCTCCTCTACAGTTTCAACAATTAAAATCTATTTACTTTTATTTAATGAGCAGGACCTCATAAAATCAATATCTTCCAATATTAGAAATTACTCAGGCTTTAAAACCCATGAGCAAGAGGCAATAGTGTTGCTCTCTTCTTCGATTCCTATCACTATTCTAATTTCCAACATGTAGGTAAAATGCGATATTGGTTTCCAAGGCTGATTTAGTTACTAAATCTGAATTTTATATCCTTCTCTCTCAAACCAGTTTTTCTTTTTCTCACTTTTCACATCCGCCTGTTAGATAGCAACTATCTAACAGTCGTTGAGGTTTTAAGGAACCGTCTTTATTCCATGCGCATAAAATTTCTTTCATTCTCCATCTCCTGCAGGGATGTTCCTCTCCGTGTCAGTGCCTGTTGTACTCCTGCAATATATCTCTTTCTTGGTCTTCCATGTGATCTTTTCCCTTGGAGTTGGAAAGCAGTGGTCTTTTTTTGTGGGATCTTTCTTCGTTCATTTTTATTACATGGCAATACCACTGCAATCTTCTTTCCTCAATGGAGTTCTATAAGGCTTCTACATTAAGCTCTGCCATTATTGCTGTATTTCATTTTCTAGCTCTTCTCGTGACCACCTTGATCGTTCTTAGAACACGCATTCCAGCAGCTTGTAGTTGTCCAGTTTGAGCTCTCCATGCGTTTCATAAGCATAGTGTTACCACAGTAGTTGGTTAGGGCTATCCTGTGGGTAGTATTTCAGTCAGGGCACGACTCCCTTAGCCTTGGTTTTAAAGAAACCTTAACTACAAGGCAGAAGAAACACCAATTTATCGATATCTTAATCCAGAAAAAACACCAATTTATCGATATCTTAATCCAGAAAAAACACCAATTTATTGATATATAAATCTATTCAAGTAAAGACGTATAGGAAACAGATCGTTCGTTATCAAATCCAGACTCCTTTCAATTTCCTTTCATTAAGATGAAGGAATTCACTTCAGCCTTTTTTCATCAGGCTTTTTGACTTCTATATAGCTACGACAATGACCTCTTTTCCCTGTACTCAACCAAATCCGACAGAAGCTATTTTTTGTTCTGTCGACTCGGCCTTTTTTAGCATAAAAAAGAACTAATTAAATTGTTCTCAGTTTGAGTTCTTGATGTTATTTCAAATTTGTTCCGTGATGGCAGACCTATTGGGAATTTTTCAGCTTCCAACATATGGGTAAAAAAGTGCTGACGTTAGGGGAGTAATAATTTGTGATACATCTATTGTATAAGAGTTAAAACAGAATATCATTTAGGCCGCAGAGAATCGGAAGGACGGAAAACCATAAAGGACCACTATCATTCCGCAACACAGGTTCCCGTACAGGCCAAAGAATTCAAAATATACCCATCAGTGTTTTATATAATAGCAAATTTTCATTTGCTTAATTTATTACTAATCTACCGTATAGCTAAAAAAACAAACAACTTGCGGGGGCATAATGAGCAATATTGGTATGGCTAGTCTCAGCAATCGTAAATGGTGAGGGCAGTAGAGCCCATTTATTAACCACTAGAATGATGTTCATGCAAAGAGCGTAGCCACCCTAAACTACGAACTTCTTGAATTTATAAAATTAACAATGAGATTATGAACAGTTCTCCCTATTTAATAGCAACTAACCAAATAAAAACTCCATAAAACCCCAAAATCTGAAAGGCGAAAATCATCGATGACGTGCAATTTTTTCTACGCCAATTACAGGAAATGGAAAAGCAAAAAATTAATTCACAAATCGGTGCCATGAAATAATATTTCTCCTTACTTACATAATATATAAAAAAGTGCAACATAAGTCTCTCCATTGATTATAATGCGCAGAGCGCATTATAATGAAGGTTAAGCGATAAAACAGTCTTTAGCTACAATCCCACTTTCCAAGTAAGTCATTTATGTGCTAAGCGTGACCGACTCCTTTATATATATGTATAATTTCAGGCCTTCTTCTTTGATCAAATACGATTTATAGCCAAGAAGTGATCATGGGAAATGCTCATTCGCAAAAACGATCATAGAAATAGAAAGAAGCACAAACAGACTGATGTGCGATTAACTCAGCGCTATGCGGTACGCAGGGTACGGCCTTCTTATGTTTCAGATATGGTGAGGAGTATGCAACAATCCCTCATCAGGGGCTTGATTAGTATTGGGATGAGGAAACAAGTCCTTATGCCCTCACAAACCTTAACCAGCCAAGATAGATAGGTAAGTCACAAGAAGTTTGTATGACACTTCTTACTTCATAGGATGAGTCAAGGAAGAACAAACAAGAAATAAAGTGTAAAAGAAAGATTCAATAAAAGAACTAAAAATACATTTCGGGTAACTCAAAAGTTGAAACGCAAACTTCGCCTTAGGAGAAGTCTAATCGAAGACAACGGTAACAAAGAATGGTAGCAGACCAGAACAATCAGGAGATCCTTAAAAACATACTTTAACAATTGGACTTGAGAAGTTTTATCATCAACCGACATGGTCAATAACATTGGAGGAGAAAAAACTTTGAGAGAAAGCAAACAAAATTAAGAAATAGATAAGGAAGAACAAAGAACATATATAAATAAGATCCCCATTTTTTGTACATTTAAAAATTATGTAAACGTTCGCTTAACTCAAGGCGGAGGTTTTTTAAGATACTAGGACGACACCTATAAAAATTAACCTCAACAGCTACGAAAGGGACCAGAAAATTAGAAACAACAGTAGAAAATTCATAACAAGACAATATCCATAAAAAGGGTAGCAGATATTCAACTTGAATATCAAACCTCAGGTACCGTTTTGACTAATGCGTCCCCCAGGGTGCTATAAGAAGCGGCTTGTGTCACTTTATACTCTTTAATTTGGACGATTGTAAGTAGAGAAATTAGATTTTGTGCTTTATTGATATAAACAGTAAATGATTTTTTAAAGGATATTTGTTAAATATGCAAAGAAAAATACTACTATATAAACTAGGAAAATATTAGGTTCAACGGAAATTAATAATAAGTATTAATTTACTATCATTGCATTGAATATGTCACTTCACTTTAGGAACCTTTGAAACTGTAAATAAATTACAATTGGTAACTATACCTTTTCCAAAATATAAAAGTTAGTGATAAAGCGTGGAGATAATTATATATTCTTTGAATTCGGTGAGGCTATAAGAGAAAAGCATGTAGAAACTTGATGAACAATGGAAAAGTAGGCTGAGAGATGTGTCGCGCTTCAGTGGTACGCTCCAAGGTGGTGGCCTAGGCAAAACCAGAATGGCCAGTGACTAAGAACTATATTTAGCTCTATAAGTAATTTCCTAGTCCTGAACTCAAAAAAGTTCAGATATGAGGAGTGTACTTTGGCGCCTGAGATATAGACAGGATCCACTCCGTAAGGAATAAAAGACGTTGACTATTGATAAAGAAGCTGAAATCGTGCGTTTCAAGCACAAAATGCACTATATAGGGCACAGAGCGAGCAGCATCACTCCTTAATCGACAAGGAGGCATTCAATATGGAAATATGCGGAAAGCATCGGTTGTCAAACGGTGTACTGGATCTTCTCCTACTTCCGTGACTCACCCTCGGCTATGATGCGTAAAACTCGCATCCGCCGCCTAGTTTCAAACGAAAAAAAAAACGGTAGAAAAGCAAATCAGCAACCTATTATCACACCAAATGCTGAATGAGATGAAAGTAGCATATACATGGCGCGGGTACAAAAGGCCTTTAGGCTGCGAACATGGCCCTACCAGTTGACGCTTCGCCCGCAAAGTAGACCAAAACGAGCTCTGTCAAGGAACAATTCCGGGTAGCTGGGAGAGAACTGTGGGGAAGTTACTGTAGAAGTGCACTACCTAAGTCTTGTCCAAAGACGTGCTCTTCTGTTTAGCGAACTGTTCAGTTCAATGCAATTTCGTGTTGAAGCTAAAGATTTAGCATCCGAATCGCCCATAAAAAGATCTAAAGTTCGTATGGGTAACACATAGCTAGAATATATTACGCATTACGGCCTCCTCAATTTGATAACATTGATTCATATGCAAAAAGAGAGTGATTCGATGACACTTCTCCGCAGGCCCCTCGTCCTGCTATATTCGGCCATAGATAGATCATTTCACCACTACTTGGAATTAATGAGCTTCTAAGAACTCCGATATGAATATATAGAGGTCTCTCATCACTCACATAGTGTAGTGGATATCCATATACCGTACTGTCATGCACTACTATAGGCCTCGTCCGTTTCAAAGAATACCTTAGGGAAGAAAGACCAGGCAGTTAGGATTTTACAGCTGGAGCAGAGTATCGGAGGTAGATTGAAACATGCGAAATCTGAAGGAGACATATCTCCTACACTGTTCATAAAATAAGGTAATCCAAATCCTCGATCAATTGCACACGAAGTTTAGAGTAATTGGGCTGGAACCCATCGAGGTGGAGTGAACTCTACCCGGCTTGCGAAAAGCAAGCGTGAGAGACACTCGTTTGAAATCAAAGAGGGATACACTGAATAAAGATTCTATTTAAAAAATCTACCAAAAAGGCCACGGCTTTCTTAACTAGGAAGAAACAGAGTATAGAGAATACCTCTTTAATAATGGTGTTATCCAGGCATCAAGTTGAGCGCAACGCAACTCAAAGCTTAAGTATGGCTTTGAAGGGTTCTCTCTCTCTCGCTGGAGCTAAAGTCCATTCGGCGTGCTTTAGTAAGCCCAAAACGTTAAATAAATACTAGGAAAGCAGGGTACGGGCTTCCCTAGCGTTAAATAGCAGACATGTTATGTGAGGCCCTTTAGAAGTTTGAAAGGACATCGGGTTGATCGACCTTACTAGGTTTGTAAACGCGATTTGTATGGCCAAATCGGAGGGAATAGTTAAATAATTGCAGCAGTGACTCGAATTCCATGACACCAGAGCGATATCAATCAGCACAAGTTGACTCAGGGTTTCTGTCAAGCTGTAACAGGTCGAAGAGTGGAGGGGTGGGTGCTGATGCTGTTTCCAACTTCCTCATCACATGCTAGAACTAGACCATTCGTTGAACGCCCTGCTCTTCTGTTATGTGTTAAACGCCTAAGTTCCTACGTGTAAACTACTCTTTTCGAGAAATTCATTGGTAGAGTGCGGTGTTATCTAAATCAAGAAATCGAGTGTCTGAAGGGCACTGATATTTTCCAACTAGGCAGGGTCAGCAGTATTCAGCGAAGTTGTGGCCTAACTTGCTACTCTTCCAGGACGAATATGCGCTGAGTCACCAGACCTGTTCGGATAGTAAGAGGAAATGCGAAAAGGGGTATACAATGGTATGAATAAAAAAGAAGAAAGATAGACGGGTCGACAAAGGAGTTAGCTCAGTGCTATGTTTCCGTTGCAGCAGGGCTGTTATTCCTCGCTATACCATCTACCCTCTTGCGTGAAAATAAAGAGGGGTGCATAAAGGGAAGTGTGGTACGCATCGCATTCCCCAGCCTGGATCAAAAAGTTCAAGTCCATGAGGCAGGCATTTCCTATCCGGAATTTGGCCAGGGGAAAGTGTAAAAGTCTACACAGGGTATCCCCAGGTGGTGTGGGATAAAGACAACTTTAGACGCTGGTAATGGGAGCAAACACAATTCTTCATAACCTTTTAAACTCACAGTTCCCCATCAGACCTTACGACCCCTCACTTAAGAACAGCTACGAGGGGCGGTAAATAAGTTTTGCGAATCGGTAGGGCAAAACAGAGGAAGGGGGATGGCTGTTTGTCGGGGTGTTAGGACAAGTTATGACAAGTCGGGACCTGCAGCCACACGCTCCTGCCTCGTCTATTTAAGAAGCAGTAGCTGATCGCAGATCGTCAGTCACAATTTTTGCAACACTGGAAAAGGTTGAGCACCGCGCAATGATCAAATTTTTAACCAAGCAAGGCAAAAATGCAAAAGAGATCTATGAACGCATGGTTGCAGTGTACATGGAAACCGCCATTTCTTATGCAACCATTGCTTGCTTGAATAGGGAGTTCCGCCATAGTCGTGAGTCTCTTGAAGATGACCTTCATCCAGAAGACCGGCAGACGTGACCAACGAGGACAATGTGGCTCGTGTGGAGAGGATGATCCTCGAAAATCGACCGGTAAAGGTCGAAGAAATCGAGCGAAAACTTGGAATATCACATGGAAGTGTTATCAACATCATCCCTGTCAATTCGGCTATGACCAAGGTCTCTGCCCGTTGGGTCCCTAGAAACCTCACACCCTATGATCGACTTCAACGTCGTCAAAGTTCGGAGGAGCTGCTGCTCCTGTACAACCAAGACCCGGCGGGATTCGAGTCACGCATAGTGACAGGCGATGAAACGTGGGTACATCAGTAGGATTCTCTAGCGACTACATTTTATTCCGCCAGTTCAAGGCTGCCCTGCGTGGACGCCGGTTTGGGGACCATGAAGATGTCCAGCTCGCCGTCCAGGAGTGGAATGAACAGCAGCCTAGAAATTTCTGGTTGTTGGGAATTCTAAGCCTCAGAGACAAGTCGTACAAGTGCATTGAAGTCGAATGTAGTTATATTGAAAAATAATAAAATACTTTTCCTCATATCCGAATTGCAAAACTTATTGACCGCTCCTCGTACATCGCAAAAATTTGAATTATAGGTTATAATCATACAACTTGTAAAGTTTTTTATTTCTCATATATTATTTACCCTGCGTTTTTGTAATAAAAGCTCTATAAGGATTAATTATTCATACTTTACATCCCATTGTTATCCTTTGATTCGAATGGGTGGAAAGAAAATACGGAACGAGACGTAAGGGTTGAGGTAAAATTGTTACCTTTTTTCTATTTTCTCCCATCTTCGTATCCTAATGAAGCAGAATAACAAACAAAAACTAAATGAATAACAATTAACAGGTACTATACACTTAATCAGGCTGGTTTGGGAATTTAATGAAATGTGGTTCAGATATGGTTTTGTTTTTCAAACAACTAAGCGCATAATTGGGATAGTATTGAGTATTCTTACGACTCCTTCCACTTTCAGACAAATAAATTTTAAAAAATGAAATAATCCATTATTCCAACCTTGATTTATGTAGAAGATCGCATAAATAGATTCCTTTCCAAATTGAAGACGGGCAAATATATAGTTTGCGAATTGTATAACAATTCACACTAATCAGGGACTGCTTCTGGCATCTTATAATGCAAACCAAAACCAATAAAGAACGAGTTCATCCTACCTATTATTTCCGCATGCAATACATCTACGTAGGGAATATCAAAATTACTTTACCAGCCTTTCCGTACTTACCTATATAACTACATTATAGCTAATTAAAAAAATTGTAGAAGATGTGTGCAAGCATTTGGAAGCTAGTGACGTCATAATAGTGAAATATGACGTCAAAACTTATTCACAAATATTCCCTTAAAAGAAACCATCCAAACTTGAATTAACTATTTTTTTAATCCTTGTCAAAATCTAATAGGTATATTTTTAATTATTTTTAGAACGGACTGTCTTAAACTCCTAAATTTTATTGTTAATAAAGCTTGTACGTACAAAAAGAAGTGGGTGGCTTGGGCCTACCACCTGGGCGAACCTTCGCGAACATCTTCTTATGGTGCTATGAGCAACTTTAGCTATATAATTGTGCTATTGAATATAAACTTATCTATTCACTTACTATATGTGGATAGTACATTTGTCTTAATAAAATTACGAAAACCAGCAGTAAATTCCTTAGATACTTAAATTTCTAATAGGCAAGGATAAATTACACAATAGAGGTCGAGAATATTGGGAGGCTCCCATTTTTGGATACAGGGTTACCCCCAAAACACGGGACCCAAATTTCGATAGGCCTCATTTCTGAATTTTCTGCAAGGATTGAATGAAACTTTGGTGATAACTAGTGTATTATATTTAAAAACATCAAATCAAAACATGAGCGTCTTTGGAGTTTTCTTCTTTATTCTAGAACACGTGTTCGAGATTACCTCCATTTAGCTCTGTGCATTTCTTGAGGTGCAGCATAAAGTTGTCCACGATGTCCTTACAAACCAACCGACTAATGGCTTTGATCTCCTCCCTGATGGCTTCCTTGAGTTACGTGATGGTCCTAGGTCTCCCGGCGTACACTCTGTCTTTAAGGTAGCCACAGAGAAAAAAATCTGGGGAACTAAGGTCTGAAATGTGAGATTCCCACTCAAAATCAGTCTTAAGACTGATCAAACGGCCACCGAAGTTCTCTTTCAGCTTTGCTCGAGACAGGTTGAGGTGTGAGAGCTTGCTTCATCTTACTAGAACCAGAACCTTCCCATAAACAACAGCAACAGGGTCTGCAGCTGCCTCTTGAAGGTTTTGAGGACCTCAACATACCGCTCCTTGGTGACTGTTACTCTCCCGCCAGATTCCTCGAACAATAATGATGGTCCGATGATGCCTCTGGCTGAGATTGCAGTCCATACAGTGCAATTAGGGGAGTGTAGGGGCTTGATGGCTACCTCATTCGGTCTGGAGGTACCCTAGAAGATATTTGCCTTCGAGTTTACCTTTCCTTCAAGATGAAATTGAGCTTCAGCTGAGGTCCAAAGGAGGTTGAGGAAAGTTGGGGTTTCCTGAATCTTCTCCAGTATCTTGACAAACATAGCCTTTCTCTGCTCTTTGCCTGCGGCTGTAAGGATCTGCTTCCTATGTATTCTGTATGGGTAGGGCTTTGCACCCATTACTAGCACTCACCTGTATGTCTCATGGGTCATAACTGAGAGACTGACTTCGCTTGCGCAAAGAGCGTTTTGGACTCTGCTCAACTGAATGTACGCTTCCTGGGGCTTCCTGAATGGCTGGACGGTTGTCACTGGCTGCATTGGGTTCTCCACTGTCCAATAGGTCTCGAAGTGGTCCACTCAGTCTTGAATTATGCTCTTGGAGGGGTCTTTTTCACATTCGAGCTCATGCATGAAAGTGTCCAACACTTTTTTGAACGAGCCTGTCTAGTAGTAATATTTGTCACAGTATATTCTTTGCTGGAGCTCCCATTGAGATCTAGTGGTGTTCGCAGGCGTTGATTCTGTCATGTCTTGCAAGGTAAGGGTGATTAGTGAATGAATGAAGAATATATCACAAAAAGTATGTGCAGGCCCGTTTTGGGGGATTCTAAAACAGAGGATGAAACTTCAAGCAATAGGGAACCTACATTTACAGGTTTACGCACAATTTATTTAGTTTCTGGCCAGGAAACCTTAAGTTTACCTCAGTAAAAACCCTATCTACCGAGCCTTCAAAGGAGGTTCTTCTTACATGCTAATTGATTTAGAATTCACCTTTCTTAAGACATTTTTAAAAACAAAGGGCCTGAGTCAGTAGTGGAGAAACACTATAAAGTTTCTTAATTCTTTCTATCATGAAATTTCCCACAAAATACAGTAGGGAAATTATCTATTTTCATTACTTTGGTCGAAAATCTAGTGACTTTTTATCGAGGTCAAATAGAATAAAGAAATCCCTACCTCAAACCCAACTATTTAATCAAAAATGGGCATAATTATTGGGTGCTATTTCATCTATAAGGACCGAATTCCATTCCATTGCCACTCCTTGGTAAATAAGAAATATAGTTTTAAGTGATAGGTTTCATCGTATATACCTTGGTCGACCATTAGGTCAATTTATTGTCGCCTCTAGTAGCATTGGGCAAGGCTGACGGACATGAGGCTGGTTCTTAACAAACCAGACAACTCACCCATATGTACAATATCACAAAACAATTTGTAAGTCTGAAATTAGTTTGAAAACTTTAAAATTCTCAGTAATGGCTCCCATCCCCATTCCATTCAAAGGAACAACAAATATTAGAACTACTTTTCATTCTAAAATTAAAATCTAATTTAAATATAAATCAAACAGCATCCAATCTCTATATTGTTTCTTAAATTCATGGAATTTTTAATATTACATTGAGTAACACCTTAGAGAGCCCTTCTCTTTTAGGTTTTTAGCTAATGAGAAATTTTATGCCCAAAACTTCTTAATTCTAGTGCTGTTTCTTATGTTAGGTCCTTGAAATTTTCGAATCGTGATAAATATAGAATCATCTTTCAATAGCGTGCTAGATTTTCATCTTTGTATGTATATATATATATATATATATATATATATATATATATATATATATATATATATATATATATATATATATATATATATATAGATCATAGGTAGGCGTTATCGAGATAAAGATATCGGGTTATCGGTTGTCCGATATTTTTCCCCCGTGTTATAGATTCATCGGTATCGGCGATACCTTTGGTTCCAAACTAGCGATAACACTGGTCTGCGTCTAAAATGTTCCTTAGGTTTTCTCTAGTGTTTCTTAATAAAATTGACCTCCTAAATCCAAATCTTGCATCTATTTTTCTCTATCAGGTCCAGTTTTTGCGATACAGGGGCCGATAATAATTTTATAGTTTATACATGTCCTATATTAGATTAAAATTTCAATAGTTTTTGCACTACTGTATTCGCAGTAAATTTTGTGTACATTTTAAGTAATTATGTTAATAAGTTTTCATTTTTGCAAGCAGCATTATAATAATAAGAATAATAATAATAATAATAATAATAATAATAGTGGTTGAGTTAAAAATGAACAGAAAATGTAAGAATCACTCCGACAGATTTTGCTATGTTTGCGGCAAAGTGACTTTTTCCGAGCAGCAATGTACAATCTCTCCTGTAATTAAATCTTTGTATCGTCCATATTTAGGAGTAAGGCTAGGAGATTAAGATAAAAGTTTTGCACCAGATATCTGCTCAAGGGATGCTACATAAGTTTAAGACGCTGGAGTGAGGGCGAACAGAAGTCTCTCTCTTTTGGTGTTCCCATGGTGTGGAGATAGGGCAAGGTCCACACTACGGACTGCTATTTTTGCATGACAAATCTTAAAGGTGAGCATTGTATAAAGTATTTAAGCTTTCTGTATTATATTAAATCCTGAAAATGTCATTATTATGCATAGAATTAGCATAAAATTAAAAACTAACACAGTTCACTTCAGCATGAACATATTTTTTACTAAACATTTATGTACTATCTGCAACTCCAAATTAATTCCTTTATGTAATGTCCAATTATATTTTCCACAGATATAAATAAGAAGAATAAACATAGTGTGGCATATCCAGATGTTCCTTCTGCCATCAAACCCTTGTCCCATGGTCCAGGAATTCCTTTACTTTCTTATCCTGAACATATATAGGTCCATGAAGAGATTAATATGGAAGTTGATCAAGATTATGACACATCTGAGTCTTATCAGGTTTCCACACATGATATGGTCGCAAGACCGTTCACTCAAGTTTAGTAAATGACCTGGCTATGGATCTGGGGCTTTCAAAGGAAAAGGCACAACTTTTTGGCTCTCGACTTCGTGAATGTAATCTTCTCGCTAAAGAAACAACATTTCTTTGGTACAGAAATAGAAAACAAGAGTTTCGAAGCTATTTTTGGCAGCATTATTCCAGTTCTTTAGTATACTGTACCAATATTAAAGGACTTGTTAAGGCCCTTGGAATTCCCTACAACCCATTAAAATGGAGGCTTTTCATGAATTTTTCCAGTAAAAGTTTAAAAGCTGTGTTACTGAATATTGGTAACAAGATAGCTTCCGTTCCTATAGGACATTCAATCTAACTTACTGAAAGTTATGAAAATATGAAAAAAATGCTTGATGCAATCAAAATTACTCTACCCACAATTTGAGGATATGTAGTGTCTTAAAGGTAAGATCATTTTACACTTGGCATTTCTAAGCTCTTTGATAGTGACATTTTCATTTTTAATTGTTAATACCTGTATACACCTTTTGGTCAACTTACATTTTACAAGAATGCAAATCTGGAAATCATGAGTCATATTTTAGTTATATTTTTTTGTTGAAGTGTGTCCCTATAGGTTAATGCATCCGTTTTGGTTAATGGGGAACTTATCCTAATGGAGAAGATATACAAGATAACTTAATGAACTCAAAATAAGATTTACATATATCCAATTAGTTCCAAAACAATGATTTAATGCATCGGCATACAGGACTTTTCAGTACATATTCATATTCTTATTGGTTTAATAAATATTACTTTAAATTTGTTTTTAGAAATATTACACTTTGAATTTACATACCCTGCTAAATTTATTTTCAGGTAGTGTCTCTTACTCGTATACCTGGGATGCAAACAGACGACACGAAGCATCCCTGTTTCCTATGTTTATGGGTCAGTCGTGCAGATAGTATGCACTATGAGAAGAAGCTTTGGCCTCCACGAGAAGCATTTAGAATTGGATCAAACAATGTGATACCTGAACTTTTAGTGCCTCCTCACAAAGTAATGCTTCCTTCACTGCATATAAAGCTTGGCATAATGAAAAGTTATGCCAAAACCCATAATAAAGAAGGCCAAGCTTTTAAATTTCTTCTTCAAAAATTTCCACAAATCAGTGACGCTAAGCTCCATGCGGGAATTTTTGATGGACCTCAGATCAGGAACTTGATGAGAGATCAGCAGTTTGAGGCATCAATGATGAACATAGAAAAAGATGCCTGGAAAGCTTTTAAACTCTAATTAACAATTTTATAGGCAATAAAAGAAGCCCAGAATATGTTGGTTGCCCTGGTTTATCAGCTCCTAACAAGTCTCAAACATTTGAGGGCTCGAATGTCTATAAGGATACACTATTTACAGTCTCATCTGGATTATTTTTCCGACAACTGCGAGGATTACAGTGAAGAACAGGGAGAAAGATTCCACCAGGAGATAAAAACAATGGAATCCAGGTACCAGGGTAAATGGGAGTAAACATGCTTGCTGACTACTATTAGTGTTTGAAGCGTCATGCTCCAGATGAGAGGCACAAACGAAAATCGTCAAGGGCGTCTTTTCTTGGAAATTAGAATTATTTTCTTTTCTATGTTGCATTCTTTAATTTTTGGTTTCATTAAAAGGATTATAGTTTACAGACGTTTATTCCTGTTTCTATGATATAACAATAATAATGCATTATTAGATAGAGAAAGATTTTTGCATTTTTCTTTTTTGGGAAAAAATGAGGTAATCTCAATGAAAATGGTGTATGGTGTACTGAGAAAATCTGACCTGATTAAACAAAAATACATTCATTTTTGAGCTCAGGAGGTTTGATTCATTAAGAAACCACAAAGAATTCCTGAGGAACAGATTTTTTTTTCAAACGCAGGACTGTGTAATCGATAATTTCAGTTTTTGGTTCCAGTTTAGCACAAGGGCGGGCCGCGCGGGCCTTGGGGGCAGAAATAGGTAGGTTCGAGCTGGGAACCGAACGTTTACTGAGCGGAGTGTGGGGCGGCCAGTCTTGACGTCTTCTCAAAACGTTCGCTCAGCTTCAGTCTTTCACCAGCTGTCGGACGAGAGGTCAAGAGTTGTTGCTCCTGCGCGCTACCGGTTTTAGGTTTTCTTTGATGATTTTTTCCCTATGTTTTCGTGCTTCTTCCGTCCTAATTTTTGTGTGCACGTGTATATGAATGCATGTACTATTTGGTGCTATTGTATAATATCCGTTTATTACCGTTTTGAACACTTAAGAAGTTACGCACCTATTCTAAACTGATCCTATTTTTATTTTAATTCAGTAGTAGTGCTTTGTTATTTTATAGTAGTGAATTAGTGAGGGCGCTGAAAGAGACAGCGCCCGTATCAGGCCAAAGAGACTCAGCGGAGTCTATTGACTCTGAGCTCACTAAGGCTGAGCCTCACTCACCCTTGCGATTCCTTGGCAAGATGGTTGGTGACAGTTACATCTTCCGTGCTTGTTCTGCCTCCTCAAGATCACTGAGATGAAGGTGAACAAGGGCACCAAGGACAAGCTGAAGAGCCACTTTGACACGGGTTAATCCTGACAAGGCAAAACAAGTGGATGAAGCCTGCAAGGTAAACTTTGGGAATCGCGGCCGCAGTAGGAACCGGTCCGGTCAGCCAGACGACGGCGGATCAACTAGCAAGAAGCAGCGACAGATGTCCATCGCTGAGCCTTCAAGAAGGCATACAGGAGCGCCATTGGCAAGGCCCAGGCGCTGTGGAACAAAAAGGGTAAGCCCTAAATTGTTTAAATAAAAAAAACAAGAAAAATATATCAGCAATAATGCAAATAATGAAATAATGCCAAACTATTTTTTCAGGAACAAGTACAGTGTTTGCGAATAGAATGTGCGAGGTGATAAACAGGCGGCTCACTGTTCCTTTCTAAACAAGGTGGAACAGCCTCTATGACAGCCTTGTAGTCCTTAAAAAAGTGCTGGAGGAGAAGAATGATCAGCTGCACAGGTGGACTAACCAGCAAAGGTATCTGACAGTGTTTGTCCAGAAAGACAGTGACTTCATGTCAGAATATGCTAAGGTAAATAAACTAAATATAAGTTGCGCGTTATCGCGATACTTTATTGCTTTTTACTTTTGAGCTTATGCTTCTATTTTAAAATTAGTTAATTAAATAATAAATAATATTTGTCTCTTTCAATTATCAGGTCATTGCACCTGTAGGAGAATGCCCCTTTTTATCACTCCACACCTGTCAGCACTTTTTTCGTGGTATTCTTTGTAGTCGTGATATAATTCTTTGATGAAGGAGGCTTTGTTCTAGGAGTGCTAATTTTGTTGTTTTAAAAAAGAGCCGCTTCAAACACGTAAGGGTACAGAGAAACGCCTAGGAACTCCCAAAGTAAACCTATATTTTAAATTTAACAAGTTAATACACAAAAACAAAACAGGAACCACAGAAATACTCCGAATATTAAAATACACAATAAATACCTCAATAAAATTTGACCCTCTAAAATTGGCTAAATTCGATACACACTACTGGAGTTTAAATACCTCAGGAATGTTATTTCTTCCAAGACGCGTGCCAACTGGCCAGATGGAGGTGGTCAAGATCATGAGGTACTTTGGAAAGTATAGCAAATGGGGGTCCACACGGTATTTAATGGGGGAGGGGCTTCAAAGGGAAGAACAATCACGGTACTTTAAGCGGCATCAAGGTATGCGGGGCCTCTCTGGCGAGAGTAAGTCGAACTTAGTTCTTAAACCAAGTTAACTTAGAGTTCGGTGTTACCACTGGGTAACGGGCTTGAAGAGGAGCTTTTTCTCCTTCGTTACGTAATTCCTCATGGGCAAGGACTGTAATCATTTTCACGGGGAGGGGGAAGGGTCTTCTTCAAGGGCAAAGATTGAGGAGGGGGTTTCTCTGACGAGAATAAGTTGAACTTGAACAAGTTATCTTAAAGGTCAGTTTGGTAACCAGGAACTAGCTCGAGGATAAGCTACTTCTTATTTCCAGTCTTTCTCAAGGGCGAGGATAACAGAGGGGGGTTTCTCCGACGAAAATAAGTTGAACTTGGTTCCTCAACCAAGTTAACTTATGAGTTTAGTGTGGCCACCAGGTAACGGGCTTGAGGTGCAGCCTTTCCCTCTGACGAGAGTATGTTAAACTTGACCAAGTTAAATTAACGTTCGGTTTGATAACCAAGGACTAGCTCGAGAATTAGCTGCTTCTTAGCCCCTTAGGTAGCCCTGCCTCTCTTGCAGGGGACTTCGTAGTCTGGCGAATTAAGTAATCTACCTGTCCAGTCTCGGTAGCCTGTCTTAATCCGGGGACTTCGTAGCCTGGAGACTGACGTATTCTACCTTGTTTTTCCTAAGTGTTTCTTATTTATACCCTCGTCACCCCACTGGGAGAGCAACAGGAGGGGTGGGGGGAGCTTGTGGACGGGCCCAGGAGGGTTCTTATTCCAACGGTTTTTCTCACTTAGTCTTACCTCGGCTCCCGTTAGCCTTCGAGCTTGAGAGAAACGCGTCCCTAATTTCTTATTTGAGCTGAAATTGAATATATTCTCGTAGGAGAGCTTTTGCAGTTTACAACCTTTCGGCTTTTCATACAGACGAGTTGCGAGTGTCCGTGGTTACGAGCCTGACCCGCGGTGGAGCGCTTGTTCTCCCTTGGCAAGGACATCATCAGAGCTAAGAGGAGCTCCCTGTCTGAAGAAAACTTCAATATGCGGCCTGTTCTGCAGGACCAGGTTAGAGTGGACGGAGGCTGTTGCATGCTGTGTGATTTTTTATCCCTACACCCCCTGTGAAACTTAATCTCATGCGGGATACATTCAAGCTGGGTAGTTACACTCCATGATATCATCCAGGTGTGGTGGCGGTGTCCTATCTATTTAGAAAGGAGGGAACCACTCTACAACTCTCTTTTTTCTCTTGCCCTAAAGGGTGGCTAGATTTAAAAAAAACACAGCCTTGCCTACTGGCATATGAGTCAGGCCATTGGGCCTAAACAAAGGGTTGATGCGAAAAAGGAGGCTAAGATGCGGCTAGACGGTGTGCTGAGTCTCATCAGCACTCCGATTAGGAAACTATACTAACTAGCGTGGGTCATCATTTAGGTACTCGTATAATAAAAAAGTAATATAGTTATCCTGTCAAATTTATGAGCATTTTAGAGCAAAATATTCTGAATTCATATGCGTTATCTGGTGACTGTTTGCATTATGTAATTGGTTGAGACATGTTATACTGTAAACAGCGGGACAAATACCCGGTGACTAATTTATTTCTTCGATAAATTGTAGTTCGACTACAATCAACCAAATAATTGCCTTATCTAAAAACATATCGAATTATAGGCGGGAAAGACAATTTAATGACACCACCATTATGTATATATCACCAATCCATTTAGAGTCACGTTCAAAATTCAAGAGCAAAATAACCAAATCTCCATTTTCTTGAAAATCTCCGTTTAATTTTCATGCGCAAATTATTCTTTCATATTTGCCTATTTTAGTATTTAGGTTTCTTCCAATAAAACTGCGACTATAAAAGTTAGGAGGAAAGTAATAAGAATTTGAAGTAAAGCGGAGTCCAAAGCTAGAGAACGATCTTACCCAAGGGTCTCAAGTTCACTCCGAACGTTTGTATTGAGGTGTTCGAGATTGTAGTCAAACCTAGGATAGACCAAGAGGCCGCGACTCTGTTTCCGCCTAGTGCAAGGAAGACACAGTTGTAGTTGTTCAACAACGTCCCGCATCACTGGCCAGCAAACTTGTGGCCACCAACCAAGCTTTACTGACAACAACCCCTTAGAACGTTGTTTAGAAGGATGTCAACAACGCTGTTGGCAAGACTTTAGGATCTCTCAGCCCAGCATTGTGTAGTTAAGCCAATTGGCGAAATCCTGCGCCCGAAGATATGTGCGCTTGTCATACAGAACAAGAGATTCCAAAATTTAATTTTTTTTTAAATTTTCTATGAGATAAAGTTTTTTTCTGCTTATGGCAAGCCTACTTTTGAACACATCCTCTCTTCAAATACACACTACTTTTCTCATAACATTTTTTCCGCTGTTCCATGAAATATAACTTAAACAGTATTAAAAACATATCTAATAGAATGTCATGGGCAATTTTTAAGCAAAATAAACCAAGATCTCCGAGAATTTGTTTGCTATAGTATTTTTTTCTCTACTTTTGAACGGTAGTATAGGTGCATATGTGGTAATTAGTTTATTAGTCTCTAGATTTAAATGTACTTGAGAGAATCGTTCAGTTAGCATCTATTTTAGACTTTTCAGCTTCAGGAATCCAAGTATAAAAGAGTATGTGAAATTGACAATAAAACTGAACTCGATCATGAGTGGGGGGTGAGGATTGGAACGGGCTATGGATTTTCTCAGGGATTCACAGTTTCTAGGACAAATCTCAGCGAATAGCTTTAATTTATCGTGGCCTTCGAAGAATGAAGAGGCACCAGAGGGCAAGAGTAATAAACCTTGTCAGAGGAAGAGACCAGACAAATGGTAGAGTACTCACTCTAAACAAATTATCAGAAATATACCTGAAAATATAGTGTAAATATAAAAAAGTTTCTAGAGAAGATATATTTTCTTGTAGCTTCTCACTTGGCTCTGCATTTTTCTAATACATTGGCTTAGTACGAGTAAGACTCTTTCTTGTCCATGTAGGTATGAAATCTTGGATCGTATGATTGAAATTTCGTCACTATTGCAAAACTTTATTTTCCGATATAAATGTGTACATTTTCCTCTTCTTTCTCTCACCTACATTAAAGTGCTCCTCTTGGAATGGTATCCTCGTGCTGCCAGTGATGGTCATTCTGATCTATATGTGAATTTTATTATCCACTTGGGAAACTTCAACCATGATTAAATGAGATGGAACGCGTAATTAACTTAAAACAACTAAATATAGAAGTGAAATAACCATAAAATAAGAAAGATATTTAAAAATAAACTGAAGGAGGAAAGATGACAAGTGAGACAACTGAACATTAGGTGCCACCCCTCCCCTAAATTTCATTTAACAACTTAGACAACGAAGTTATACCGAATATTGCCACCACAAGATTATAAACCAGGATACCAATGAGACTTGCTATTTCCAAAGCACTTAATTGTAGCACAGATATTTTGCAAAGTAATCTAAAGGTGCGAGGCCACCAGAACTAAACCAATGGCCGTATAATTTACACAGATAAATCGTCACCCGCGTAATTTCGAACCTTAGCTCCATTTTAGTCGCGGAGGAAAATAAAAGATGCGCGCTCACACAGAGCAGCATTTGGCACATATGTAATATCCTGTTATCACTTAAATTCGCTAAAATCGTTACATGGGAGTGTCACGGCAAAACTCATAGGACCATCCTGGTGGGATAAACGCACACAACGATTCAAACATTGTCTCAAGGTCAACAATTCATTGTATCTTTGGCCGCTGCTGGTAAGCAGGAAAAACAGACGTGATGCGAGGACGAATAGTCGTTCAGTACCGAAGACAAAATAATTTTTCTAATTTTGCTCTCTGCCCTGAAAATCCAAACTGGATAAAGGTGACCAATGCCCCGAGAGAGGAAAAATAACACCCAATTTGGAAATCAATGCAATATAAAAATTTTATGTATTGATTTAGGCATCAATACAAATTTAGCGTGGCCAAAAGAGACAAAAGGTTGACGCCAAAAAAGCTGGAAAAATACGAGACCATGTGGGTATAAAAGGGAAGAAGCCACATTAAAATTGTGGCTTCCTTAAAGTTTAGAAACAATCAAAGTCGTTTTATCCAGCCCATGGCCAAATGAGCCTCTATTTACCTCGGGCCATGAAACTTACATGTCGTGTAAGTTGTATTAAGGATCAATGTAGTCTGTTGTGCACAGCGATTTATGAAAGCGTTTTCAAAGTGCCCAGGGTCAAGTCTCTTAAATTAATATGCAGCGTTCAAAGAGATAATCTCCTTATATAGAGGCTTCTAAACGCATTATGTTTTCGCAGATGGGACTGATGCCTCATATATATGAAAATCACTACTTTCCTCACGTGCCACTTAGTGAGTTTTTTAGTTATATATATATTTATATATATATATATATATATATATATATATATATATATATATATATATATATATATATATATATATATATATTGTCATGAATAATCTCATTCTTAAAGAAATTAGCTTTGACTAATATTCCTTTTTTTTATTTTATGGAAACCCGATATGTCAATTTAATTATGGCATTAATTTTGTATTAACATTATTTTATTTCTTTTCCTCTCTCCTTGTCCCTCTTCCCTTCGTTTAAATTCACTTCTCATGTCTCTCCTAATCTCCCAATTTAGACTAACGCTTTATCCGTTAATCGTTTTAACCCTTTTGGCTCTGTTCTTGATCCTTTCTGCCTCTCGGTTTGACCTTGCTACCTGTTATAGCTAAATCTTAATGTGCATTTACCCATCCCTCTCCTACTTCCTCATTGATGATTTCTTGTCTTAGAGGCGGTCCTTTATCTTTTACTAGCTTATATATACCCTTATTATACTATTTTCTCTTGTAGTTATCCTTGAGAATGAACTGAATAAAGTTATAAAATACTTAGAACCACCTTTTCATTTTCCCTGCGGGACATTACATTCAGTGTGAACATCACGTGCTACTTTGTGAGTTATTCATTTCATGTATATATATATATATATATATATATATATATATATATATGTAGCCATATGAGTTGCTACTGACCAGTCTAATCTTCAATTTCACGGTGAAGGTAAGGACACATAGGAGGCTGAGGTACATGTGATTTATTTATGGAACAACGTTTCGGGCTTATCACCCATCTTCAGGTTCTAAAACATAAATTAATCTTATACAGTTAAAGAATATTAAAAATATTAAAAATAATTAGGTTAAGACTATGTAGGTAAATCAAAAATTAGAAAATAACTCAATAATTTAAAGGGCAAGAGAATCAAATTATCAATCTAATATAACACTATTGAAACGAAAAAAACAAAAGTTAATAATTACAATATAATATTGCTTACCGATAACTCACGAATTTAAAAGGCACGAGAATCCAATTATCAATCTAATGTAATCACTATTGACACGAAAAAAACGAAGCAAAAGCACAAAAGCAAAAAATTACAGTATAATATTGCTTACCGATGAAGTTCAGGAGAAATCACAAAGTAAAAAAATTATAAAGGATGTGGCTTAAAGAAGGATAGGAATTTGATTGGCTAGTTGTTAAATAAGAGAAGGTTGGTTGGTTGGTGAATGAGGTAATTAAAATTAAGAAATAAGAAGGGGAACAGCGGTATTATCGATGTTGAGTGTAGGAGATTTTGTACGTATTAGTAGGGATTCCAAAATTCTTAGACTATATTCATTGTTATTATGACCAATTATTTTGAAGTTATCTATGGAACATTCTGTCTTGCATTGTATAATATGGTTTCTAATTACAGAAGCTTCCTTCTTAGACAATATTTATCCCAGTGCGATGGCTCATTCCCATGTGAGAACAAAACCTCTCTTCAATGAGCGAACAGTAAAACCATAGGAAGTTTCTTCTCGTCAAAAGACAAACTTCCTCTAGAAATGAGCAGGCGTGTTGTTTACGCTTTTACTTGTCCTTGTCGTTTGCAAGTAACCTATATTGGTAGTACGGTTCGCTCATTGAAAGAGAGGTTTTGTTCTCACATGGGAATAAGCCATCGCACTGAAAAAATATTGTCTAAGAAGGAAGCTTCTGTAATAAGAAACCATATTATACAATGCAAGACAGAATGTTCCATAGGTAACTTCAAAATAATTGGTCATAATAACAATGAATATAGTCTAAGAATTTTGGAATCCCTACTAATACGTACAAAATCTCCTACACTCAACATAGATAAAACAGCTGCTTCCCTTCTGATTTCTTAATTTTAATTACCTCATTAAACAACCAAACAACCTTCTTTTATTTAACAACTAGCCAATCAAATTCCTATCCTTCTTTAAGCCACATCCTTTATAATTTTTTTACTTTGTGATTTCTCCTGAACTTCATCGGTAAGCAATATTATACTATAATTTTTTGCTTTTGTGCTTTTGCTTCGTTTTTTTCGTGTCAATAGTGATTACATTAGATTGATAATTGGATTCTCGTGCCTTTTAAATTCGTGAGTTATCGGTAAGCAATATTATATTGTAATTATTAACTTTTGTTTTTTTCGTTTCAATAGTGTTATATTAGATTGATAATTTGATTCTCTTGCCCTTTAAATTATTGAGTTATTTTCTAATTTTTAATTTACCTACATAGTCTTAACCTAATTATTTTTAATATTTTTAATATTCTTTAACTGTATAAGATTAATTTATGTTTTAGATCCTGAAGATGGGTGATACGCCCGAAACGTTGTTCCATAAATAAATTACATGTACCTCAGCCTCCTATGTGTCCTTACCTTCACCGTGAAATTGAATATTAGACTGGTCAGTAGCAACTCATATGACTATATATATACATATATATATATATATATATATATATATATATATATATATATATATATATATATATAAAGAATAAAGAGAGAGAGAGAGAAAGAGTCTTGGTCAAAATTATGGGGCAGGTAAGAAAAAGTGAAGGATATGATTGAAAAATTATTTCATATATTACATAGTACAAATAAAATTTTTTCCGTATATTCTATCAATAATTAATTAATACTTGATCTGTCCTCTTTTTGCTTTTATAAGCGCCTTTATACGTTTTTTCATATCGTGCACAAGTGGTTGGGGGCAACCTTCTGCCATTCAATTTGTGATACTAACGTTTATTCCTATTTTATCAGCGATTATCTTATTGTTTACTAACAAGTGGTAATTTTTTGTTAAAAATTACTGAATAAACAGATTCCTAAAGCTCAAAGACCTCAAATCATTGCATTGTCCAGAAAGTGATTTTCCCAAGTCAAAATTACAAAGAAATTCAAATGCCCGAGAATCGCGGTTCTAACAACCATTAAGATTGGAATGATGATGATTGTGCTATAGTTGTTTGGTCTGATGAAAGCAACTCTGAGGTAAGTTTTTCGCATAACTTTCCACTAATTTATTACCCCTGTACACATTTTGAATAGATATCAAAATTTTTATTGGATACCAAAAATGATCAGTAAAATTTGCATTCCTCCTCAGATCTTTTGAAACCTTGGAGCTATTTATGTTCGTCAAAGAGTTAGGTAAGCTTATGATCTGAAATGCGTTTTCCGAACAGTCAAATTTGGACGTGGCATTGTAATGGTTTGGGGCTGAATGTCCTCTTCATGTCCAGAATTGTTGTCCAGTTGTGCGAGTAGAATAAATTCCAATCACTAACACCAGTATGTTCGAGAAGTTTATCAACTTTCCTTAGGAAATATTTTCAATGATGACAGACCAGATGGTGTAAGCTTCCAACAAAACAATGTTTAATGCGACACATCTAGAGTTGCAAGGGTTGATTTGAAAAGAAAGGGGTGACGATGATGGATTGGTCACCTCAACCCCATCGAACATTTGTGGTCACACTTGGGTACAAGAGTGAGGGTATACAAATGTTCTTCAATAAGTGAATTTACACCAAAATTCATGAATCTGGCAGATATATTTAAGTAGACATCTTCTCTCATATTGGTTGATTTTAGAGATCTCTGCTATAGTCTTGATCACTTGATCCGTTGCTTTCCTCACCCTACTGGGGATGATCTTCCTGATGTCATCTGCGAACTGGAGATTCATCGTGTCCCTGTGTATTGGAATAGGGAGGTCGATGGTGAAGACCAGGTAAAGCAGAGGGCTCAGGCAGCTCCCATGGATAACGAATGCTTTGAGTTCAAATTCTGGTCCTTTGTGTTATTCGATCATGCTACGCACCCTTCTGTCCAGGAGGAAGTCACAAAGGATTGTGTCCAGGACTAAGTCTAACTGGAGCCAAGGATCTTGTATTGGAGTCCTTTCAGCTAAATCTTGTCTACTTCCCTCATCACGATGTCTACATAGTGACCCTTAGCTCAACAATGTGCGATCTTTTCTGTTAGGAACGCCAGGGCCATGTATGTGCCCCTTTATGAATTGAACCCATGTTGTTGTGGGTTATGCGCTCCTAGTTCGTCGAGTTGAGATTGTAGCCTGTCGGCTATAATCTTCTCAAAGATCTTGCCGGGTATTTCAAAGAGAGAGATTGGGCGATAGTTAGCCACTTGGTCTGTGGGCTTGTTGATTTTAGGGATGTAGATGATTTTAGCCATCTAATATTCGTCTAGGAAGTAGTCTGTGTTCATAGATGCTTTCATGATGTTCACCAAGACCTGAATAATTGGCCGTGAGGCATTCACTTAGTTGTTCTTCGTGAGCTCAGACCAGCCGGGTGCCCTTTGTTTGAAGGACCTTAGGGTGTTCATAGACTCTTCAATGGTGATGGGGCACCCGTGGTTAACCATGTCTAGTCTGCCTATGATATTGCCCGAGATTTCATTTTGCTTCTCAAGGACAATGTTTTTAGCTCCTCGCTTAGCTTTCTCTTTGTGGCTGCCATTTCCGGGTTTGGGCCTGTTATACCGACTTTTTCGTAGATCTTCCTGTTTTCTTGGAGATTTCCCTCATTTCGTCCCTCCAGCTAGGTTGTAGAAGGATTTTGTACGGGATTCCGGGCACGTATCTTTCGTCTGCTTGAGTGAGGATATTAGTGATCTTATCAATCTCTTCATCAATTTCTTCGAGATTTGCGTCACCCAGGTTAGCTGGCTGATAGTTGCTGAGCATTTCTCTGTACTGCTACCAGGTAGCTTTTGCGTATCTTTTTCTAACTGTGACGGGCTTAAGCATTGGCGCAAGCAATATGGTGATTATGATGGGGATATAATTGCTCTGGACCACTGGGCCTGGTGTGTTGACGATGTTTAAGGGAAATTATGGACTTGCCAACACAATGTCTGGTTTTTTCGCTGAACAGTGTGTTAGGTAGGTTGTAAAGTCTGGGCTTACTCTCTGGGGCCTTTTCCTTTCGAATAATAGAACCCATCTGGCGTTTAAGTCACCTCCTAGCAACACTAGCCCTCTGTGCCCGAATAGGGTGGAGTAGTTGTTGATCTATAGGTAGTGGCGCTTGGGAGGCTGGTAGGCTACCGCCATAGTTAAGCCTCCAACTAGGGTCGGGATCTTGACAGCCACGAATGATTCGTCAAGTCCGGTAGCCTTTCGAATTTTAAGTTTTTTCTGATCGCGATGGATGCGCCATCAAATCGTTCTTGTGTGTGGTTGTTCTGTATTACTGTGTAATTGTGTATTTTTATTATATATGTATTCGTGTTGATGCCATGTTCTGACATGAGAATGATGTCCGGGTCCACTTTACCGAAGATGTTACCGTAAGGAATGGACTTTCCTTTCCATCCATCAACATTCACTGTGAGTATCTTTAAAGTGTTGTTAATTGTTTTTCATTATTTTGTTGTTCTTGAGTGTCTTTGTTCTTTTGGTAAGTCTTATTAACTGTTGTCGACTTTGCCGTTCTGGATCGTTTTGATTTCTGCATCACCTAGAAGGATGCAAGAGTCTTTGTCCATTTTCACTTTTCTTTCGTGGATAGCTTGTTTAATATCTGATTCTCCTTCTGTTGCTGAGTAGGTTCATTTATATCTTTAAATCCCGTATTAACAGATATATCTCCTTAGGGAAGAGTTTCTCGGGGTATGGACTCTATCTACTCAGGGGTAATTATATTGAGGCCGATCTCCTATCCATTGTAGTTGTAAGTATACCTCTAGGACTTGGACGTATTCCTTGAGCTTACAAAGCTTTTTGTAACCTTGTTTCCGTCCTCCTCTGCATCAGATTCTGAGGACGATGAGATCGTAATACTGCCCTCTGCCTGCTTAATCCTTCTTACTGCTTTCTTCTCTTTCTTCTCTTTCTTCTCTCGTCGCCATTGTGCCTTCAATCTTTGGTCTTTCCAGGTGGGCCTATTGTTTCCAGCTGTAGCCTCCGCTATTTTCTCAGGGCTTGGGGATTTTTCCTCGGTGGAAATGGTGTCGCCGGTGTCTCTTGCGCATCTTTTGGCAGGAATTGCATCTGCAGGACGTCTCCCGATGGTGGATCTTCCGGGAACCACATCTCCGACATATCATTTATTTTCAGCATGAGATTGTTGACGTGTGAAAATAGGATACACGTAAGAATCTTTGTGGAATTCTCGTTCTCCAGCTTTAGATATGTTTTTTTTGATGTTGCTAGAAAGTTCTGGCAGGGTTGCTTTCTTCGCTTGAGAAGGAGGAGGTATTATCTTTCCTCGTTTCGTCAGCTTTCTTTTCGTTGTTTTTCCTTTTGATAATCTTTTTTGGGAAGAAAAGGACATGGCCATACGAGTTTTGGAACCTTTCTGTCTGTGACGAGCAATCTTGCCACGCGTGGCCTTTCCCACTGCATCTATAACATGTTACAACTTTTTTTTTGCACTCTTTTATGAAGTAATGTTCCATCTTAAAACAGCGCAAGTATACTTGGATGGAGATGAACTCTTCCCTCTCAGTGTTCTCGCCGCTGATCTTTGCACTAAATTGTAGCAGTCCTCTTTCTTTGGCATTTTGGGCCATTTGTGTCTCGCTGAAGATTACTTTGGCGCGTGTTGGTACTCTGTGTGGTCCCGTTTGTTCCAGAACTGTACCACCTGAACGACTTTGGTCCACGACTGGTTTCTGCCTATCTTTCTAGAATTTGTTCTTTAGTATGTTGCCCGATCCAGGAGTCGAGCTGCCTGAATATCACGCTCCAAAGTGACTGGATATGTGGGGGAGTGCTCGGTTGGAGGTTTATTTCTTTTAGCACACGTTCTCCGATCTATTTTGTGAGTATTTTTATGTCTGCCTCTTTCTCGCAGATTGCGACATAGCCGCCTGGGGTATCGATTACTCTAGGGATAGCAGTCGGCCCCTTGTCCGGAAAAAATTCTGACATTGTCATCGGCCATGGGCTACACCTCAAACTAGCTTCCTCCAATGCCCCAAATTATGGCCATGAAATTACCAGGCATAGTTGGGACGAAACATGAATGGCAATCCCCTCTCATATCTGACAGCAGTTTATGTAGAGGGGTGGGCCAGGGACTTAAGCATTCATCTGCCTAAGTGGAGCCAGTGTAAAAAGGAAAGAAGATGGTTAGTGAAAGGTGATGACGATGAGTACGATACCAGTATTGTATTCTCTTTCTTAAGATCTCGTTCTAAAATTAGAATCTAGATTTTCAGAGGCGTTTGGCAAAAGATCCCTTAACCGTTCCCTCCTTTTCCAGGTAGCGAGATGAGTTTTCCTAGGTACTTCTGTTAAGAATTTCGAACAGTCAAAGCTCGACTACAGTCGCTAGTACTTCAATTTAAACCTCCGCATTAACTTTGGGGTGCTAAGGGAAGACGGGAGAAGGCATGACGTGGCCCTTGCTGATGACTACGTACAGAACCATCAAAGAAGCGGCAAATTTGTTTGCATGATCGTATGTACTTTCAACGTGTCTTCACGCAGCTAGAAACCAATGTGCTTGTTTACCATCCTGTCGTACATAAAAGTTTCCTAGTCAGGGAAGAAAAAACAAGGCTGGTGCCATCGTGATTGACTTCGATGATGAATGGTTGCGTCTTCACTTTACAGCTTTCCTTGGTAGCCTGCGTGAGGAAGCTAGCGCCGTTTCCGCAGTACAAGTAGGAGCCCATGATAAGGTGCACTGCTTTGTAGATGGTTGCCTTGCTCACACTTATCTTCTTGGCAAGTTTACCCATGGACTGAATTACTCGCTCTTCAAAGTATACGAGCGTCGCTTGTATCAGTGGCGTTCGGCGATAATTTCATAGCCTCATCATACGTACGATTAATTTTGTAAACGAGGTTTATGGGTATTTAAAAAAAATCACACTCTCATTCACGCTTCTCTTGGTGCGAAGGGTCACTACTATGGAGTACCGTTTTCTGAGTTCAAATAGTATTATCAGAGAAATCCACAAACACTATTACCCTGATGAAAGCTAAATTCATACTGAACTTAGCGAAGTTCAAGTTTCCTATATTGGGAGGATCATTAGCCCTTAGGACCACTTTCAACTTTGTATCGATTTACATGAATGCACTTTATTATACATATATACCCATATTATTTAGCACAATTGTCTAATTAAATTATATATGAATCTCTATGCATTCTTTGCTATGATTTGCAATTTTAGTATGTCTGTTTATGATATCTATGGATAGCTGATCTATACTGATTCTTCAATTCTGAGATGAATGCTTTGTGGGTGTCTACAAATGAATGGCCAGCTTGCTCTCTCGGTTGATGGTGTCTTAAGCAATAGTTGTATTATATTTTTAATATAAACACTCTGTTTCTTTATAATGAACATTAATTATTTCTTATATTTAAATTTCTTGGTGAGATTTTGCTGTTTTAAGGCATTTGCATGCCTGCTATAGGTTTAGTTTCTTCTGTGAGTTTCTTCTTGTCCTTAATTTTTCTTTCTTCGTATTTTCTACAGTATTTTAAGTTTAATCAACATAGTGTTCAAGGCCTGTATATTGCTGGTATCGTTCATATCGCTGGGGTTAAGGAGATTTTCATAGTGTGCTCTATGATAATGGCAGTGAAATTCTGGAGCGAGGATTTCTTTTGGTCTTAGTGAGCTGTTTATTAATGGAATAGTTTTATTCTCTCTGTATTGATGTTGTTTTTAATCCTATGTCTGATAATTTAAAAAGTCAGTTTAGATAAGAACCAAAATGAGAACTAATAATTAGGCTCTCAGCAAATATTCAATTAAAAGATTTTCTAAAAAATAGATATTTTTTTCTTTGTTGAAAAAGCGAAACCAACTCTCTCTCTCTCTCCTTCTCAAATCATTTTCGCCTCACTCTTCTTGGTGATTGCTTAGGAAAATTAAAAATTTATCTAAGGTACTGCAATGACAAAGGCTAATATCACTTTTCCTGTCTTTTATAAAAACTAGTTGTCAGACCAGATTCCTGTCCCAATTTCGACCTCCCCAACCGCGCAGGTTGCCGCCAATTTTTCAAATTTTTTCTAAATCTTTTCACTTCGCCTGACTCACAATGCCATCAAAAGGAGAGAAAAGCTCGAAAGATCTTTCCTTTTTATTATTCATCATCTTCTCAAACAGACACCCATAGACCTTGGGATTTGGGTGCATAAGGAAACTTACGATGGTATATCGAAAGGAAATATCTTGTTCATTTTCTACATACACCAGAAATCGGGAACACTTAGTGGTTGTCTTATAGTGATTGACAGTAGAAATATTTACAGTCGGAAGATAGCCAAGCTCACAATCAATAGTGGATATAATTGATTGTGAGAATTTAGTCACATGAATTAATGCCAGTGACAAAATAAACTTAAATTCATAAACTTCATTTAACATAACTACTCGTAATATTCCGTCCTGCCCGATTCATGTATCTTTGATTTATGTTGTTTACTCGTTCAACACAGACTATGCAAACACTTAACACCACCATTCAAAATATGACTCCTTTTACGATGCTAGTTGAATCACACAAAAGTGCCTAAATGGAGCCATTCAAAATATATTATATGTAAATAATAAGCAATCATTAAACCTAAATAGAGGATTGTAAACAAATTTTTGTTGGTTAATAAATGTAGTCTATTTATTATGAGGTAGATACGTACGGAAATTAGTTTCGTTTTATTTGGCAAGTAACTTTTACGTAGGCTAGTTTGTCTCTATGCTAAGAAAATTCGGTTGATTTAAATAACATACATATAACGCTATGCAAATGCTGGGCCAATGGGTCTCAAACAGTGGGCCCAGGGACACTGGTACGTCTCAAGTAGTAAGTAGGTAGCTATGTGCGCTCCCAAGCTCCTGGACGTAAACAAATAAATTCATCTATAAAATGGTGTCACTGTTAAAGTTCTAATTTCTCCCAATAAAATTATCTATTACACATTCATACTTGAAAATGTAGACAAATTTAATAGGTATGGCGGTTTATTTTTGTATTACAAGATTAACCATTGTGTGTACAGTGTTATCAAATTGTAGGATCGTTTGCAGAAAGAATAGGGCCACTGGTCCAGGAAATAATATTGTTTAGCAATTTGTATTTCTATTATATTTAAGACAAATAAGCCTAAATAAAATGGATAAATTTTTAAATAAATAACGTACCACTGATGAACGTTATTCAGATGTTAAAGCGAATTCAAGTGGAAAATTGTTTCCCTTTCAATAGAAATAGGTGGAAAAGCAAGTAGGATGAAAGTTACCTATTAAAGATTTGCTTTTATTTTAACTCAATAAGAAGATTAGATTTTATCACTATGTTTGGTATGTTGATATATAATGTTTAATGAATCAATGCTTCCCAGGAAGTTAAGCAAATATTTAAAAACTAACTTACCTATATTCAAGGAAGATCTGTATGTTAATTGATAGATTATATACAAGAACAGACAAAACATTTTACTACTTTCAAAAGTAAAATTATTTATTGAAAAGGCTCAAAATGCTTCTTATTTATTATCGGAAATGATTACACTAAAAACGAAGTCACTTACTTTAGCTGAGTTGAGTCTTTATTTTGCCTACGTCATGAAAGTTGTTTATAAAATGATAGAATATGGAACCGACAAAAACTGTTTAAAAAGAAAATTGTCAAAAAAGGGAGATAAATAAAATAAATCACACTCACAGATGATAATCTTGGCAGTCGTGTTTTAGAAACTACTGGTGATATCTCTGAAAATATAGGGCTTAATAAGGCTCAACATTGAAACTTTGCTTTGTAAGCTGAAGAATCAACATATGTTACAACAGAGCTATTAGCATTAACTCGTTTTATTTATGTCGATTATATAGTAAATCAGTTTCTTTGCTTCAAAAAAGTACGTGCCCTAACCGAAGGTGAATATAATTTTCATATTCTGACTAAGCACTTTGACAAATGCAAAATTAGCAGTGAAGTCGTTTTTAAATTTATACAGATGAAGATTCTTCATGGTTGGTTCGATTAAATGTTTTGTATAATTTGTAATAAAAACTGACTGCGTCTATATAGACCTATGGTGGATGAAAAGCAAATATAAAGATGAAAATTTTAGACTATCACCAAATAAGTTCAATATCGTTCAATAGCTTTTAAGCAATGACCATTATAATCCTAATTTTAAAATTATGAAATGAGTGTACTTACCACAAATGTTCCGCGAAATATGTTCTGAATTTTAAACTTTTAAAATCTGTTCTTTACTTCCCATGTGTAGTGTGCCCTTGTTTTTTATTTGTTTTCAAATTCGCATTAAAATCAAAAAGTAAGAGAACCAGGACTTTCTACAAGTAAAGATTAAGTATGCTTGGCATTCTTGAATTAATTTATTTCTAAGTTGAATTAAATATTTACAAATTATTAAATTTTCCTTTTTATCTCATGTTTTTGGACAACCTGTAGAGTTTCCTTCTCTCGTATATTGTCCATTTAACGACTAAAAGTAGATGACCTTTAAATTTATCTATTTGTAGTATATATAAAGCCATTCTGGGCCAGAGGCCTCGGAGGGTACTAAATTGTACTCTCATTTTTTCAGAGAAGGATCCAAGATTCGTTGCACCCATTCTTCGTCTCAGCGCTTTAAATTGTCTTCCCTTTTAACAACCTAGGATAGTTAACTTCTACTCACCTTCACTTCTCTTATGTTACTACATTCTGTGTGAAACCTCACTATACATAGTAGTTTTGGATTTTTATTATTTAAGAGAAGAATGCCAGTGAATATGTCATACACCAAGCTCTCCAAACTTGAGAATTTTTGTTCTTGATTTATACGCAGCCTATAAATATTCGTATTCCATAGTATGTTTTGACATCCTTAATACTATGTTTCCATTTGTTGATTATGTGTTTCCATTTGTTTCCTTAAGTGTTTATTTTCCACTGTGAGCAACTGTTACCTCAAGTCTACTCCTAAATAAATATCCCTTCGCTGCACTGAAGCGTTGGTAAATATGATTTAGAATGCTTTCTCTCCATCAGCCTTTGTATCGAGAGTTGACTATTGTTATTTTCCTACTCTACCGCGTCCATTTTTCTTTAGAGAGTTCCTCCTTTTTACCTCTTTCCCCTTTTTTATTTGCTCACCGACCGTAAAAGCCAGAGTCAATTTTACCCCACTTCTCAGGCTTCGCCAAATGAAGTTTATGTCCAGTGTGATTAGTTCCAGTATCTTTATATCTCTAAACGAAATCCCTTCATCTAATAATGTTGAAGTAAAAAACTTCTCACTTGATTTCTACCCAAGGTTATTTATGTCAAAATGAAGACAGGTGGTTAAAATTTTAAACACCAACTTAGATAACTTAGGTATCAAGACTACATTAAGGCATGGTGAGTTTGCTTGACTTAAACGAAAATCACACGACGCTTTCATAGATTTACATATTATATAAAATTTGTGTTCAAATTCCAGCATCTCTGGTCAATTGCGCGTTAATGCAGTTACATCTACGATGATGCAAACAATTCCACGGTGTGGTATTCAAACTCTGCCACTGAAAGAATAAATGAGCTATGTGCAATTAATTAAACAAAAATCCTCATTGTTTTCCTTAACTTGTTAGGATTTGGGAGGGGGAAGATTTAGGACGGTCTCCAACTTCTTTAATTGTCGATCCATTCAGGTATTCTTTGATCTTTTATTGACCTCTATTTTATCTTAATTTATGAAGGTCTTATATGTCAATTATACTGCTTATAATTATATAATTACATGTCTTTCTCGAATTAACCAACAATATTTAATAAAGCGTGCTGTGATTTATTCGTATTGCAAATAATGGCAAAAATACCATTTCCCAAAAAATGGGCAATACGTTTACTTATTTAATGAAATGGGTCATTTTAAAGATTAGGTGGAACATCAATAATACCAATGCTTAGCGCTTGTTTTTTTAAATAGCAGAGTAGCCATATCGGAGCATATATCACGGGACATAACTTAATTATTTATTTTACCTTTTAGAACTTTTATCTTTCAGAAGGAGGAATTGCATCAAATAGACGTACATGTGTTTTTTCCCAGACAACTTCTCCTATCACGGTGGAAAATATACACAATATAATAAAAAAGAGACAAAGAGATAGCATCAAAGATCGAATTTGCCTGCTAGTAATATTCTGGTTGTGAGGTAGGCGACCGAGTGTGTTTACTGGGCTCTTTGCTGACAATGTGCCATGCTATATTAACAACTAGGCTGCGTAGTAAAAATAATATATGCCATTCACTGCATTGGCCTTTGCCTATAAAGCACTATAATTATTTATATTTTTGTACTAAAAAGATAACTGTTTTTAAATATCCAAACTGCCACAACCATTGAAACCAGGACCACATGAGGAAACAAAGTCACAGCTGGTTCACTAAAAATTAATAGTCTAAAGACTTAGATATTAATAATAGAAACCATGAAAGATTGTTTATGAATTCCAAATGAAGATAGTTAACTAACATTTTGCTTGATTTGGAAGTAATATGATAAAAGGAAGAACTACCTATGTAATTTAAGGTTTCAAGAATGAAAGCTTCTTCAGCCAAATACTAAAGTCTCGCACTTTCTCTAAAGCTATTTAACAATTGAATGCCGGGCTTAACGATCTGCCTCAAAAGCCAGATGGGAGTAATTTGAACTCTCTCATTTTTAGTTTATAAAAGTTAATGAAATATTTTCGCTAAATTTGTCTTTTCATTTGAATCTACATATTTACTTTAGCAATTCACCCTACGTCAGATATATCTATTTGCTTTTGATTTATTCACTTCAGTGAGTGAAAAAAATGGAAAAAATTACATTTATTGATGACTATTGCTAAGATTATCTAATTAATATCATTTTTGAAATTGTATTCAGGTAACAAGCAAAAATTACCATTCGTCAGCACAATTTTGCGAACACGCTGAATTGTGTCTGTACAAGTTTTACATATTGACTTTTTATGCTGCATGCAGGTAGGTACTCCCAGTACGGATTTTCCTACACGAGTCTTCTTCACCTGGTAATAATTTTTGGGCGCTACTCTGTCATGGTCTAAGTACATCTTTCACCTGTGTTTCAGATTTATCATGCCTGCTTGACTGCGTTTGACTCCATACTTAATTTCATTATAACATTTGACTGTTTCTGGTGTTTTCTTTTCATTATACTCTATTAGAACATTTGAGTGGAGAGTGTTAAGAAGAACATCTTTTTGCCCTACCTGAATGTGTTTGTTGCTTTCTTCTTAACTTGCTTGACGAACTTCAGAGATGTAAAATAGTTATCTGTTGTTAAATTTCTTTCTTCATTCACAAAATTGTCCATCAGTGGCAAAACGACATGATCAGATACTCGTTCATCTGCGGAACGCGATTCATCCTTACCGAATTAGAAAGGCCATTCACCAGATATTTGCTCTCCTTGTGAATAGCCAAACAGTAAGTAATTCTGGCCGAACTCAGCAGGTTTCAAGGCAAAAAATAAGTGAAAGGACACCTAGACTTACTCGGATAAAGTTGTTCATCAAAAACAATGAAAGCTTCAGGTATGCAAGATACAATATATTTACCTATCTACGAACCTATTCCAAACAACTGATAAAAGAGCAAATTTTTCAGTGTGTAGCCACAAGGATCGAGTTGATTTATGATCAAATCGGAGGAATCGAATTATTTAGCAGAATCAATTCCTCGGCATAGCCTGTTTATATAATGATCCCCCTAAATTTCACTCCAGGAGCGTGAAAAGTCTAATATTCCTGCTACCCACATAAGTGCATACCCGCGAAAAATGCTTCTATTTCCTCACCACAGAGAATTAATTTCTGATTTACATTCCTCTTTAGTGCTTTGGTGATTGTCCGTTTACTAATGTGCTGCACGATAAATTTGTCAATAAAAAATCGCGATGCACATAAGGAAGTACCAACAAATTACGCTTCTATTTGCATACCCTTTAGGAATAGAGCCTTCCCTTAGAATATTTTGCTCTGCTGGTTTACCTGATGATTCTATATTTGTTATTATTTGACCTTATTCTGTTCTATCAGGAGCAACAAGCAGGTTAATATTCGGCCTTTCGTCTTATTATCGTCTTGTTTTAGGGCGCCTTTGAAGTGATGCGTCCTATCTTCGATTGGTACAAAGTGAATAAAAAAAAAATATATATATATATATATATATATATATATATATATACATATAACTCAGTAAATTTATTTTAATATTATTTTTATTTCTTTTTAATAATGCTGATTTTATTTCCAGGTATTATTTTTTTACAATATTTTTTATAAAATATATACATATGCTTCTTCATTTCAATTGAGCAATAAAATCATTCATTGTTACCTGTTTTCTTCTAGCTCATCTACAATTTTAGAAAAAATTGATTCTAATCCAGCAGGAACAAAATAATTTCAATTTTGTTCACTTTTATCTCTGTATTTAGATACGTCCTCTGTGAGTTCATTCATAAATGAAAGCATTTCCTGTGGCTCAACTCTTTTTCTGGGTGGCATACATAATTGTATTGAATGATCATTTATTGAAGAGACCTGTTACACATTCAGACATATTCAGTTGAGATAATGAACTACGAAATGCTACCAACCAGACAGCGAGCGTTGGAAGGAATGAGTCACGTGAGTGGGTGAGGTAGAGGGGGATGGGAAGAAATTTTACTCACTGGCTCTAAAGAAATGTTGGAAGCACGTGGATGGGTGATGTTGAAAATAAATTGTTTTGGCCATAAGAGGCCACGTTTTACATTTTACTATATATGGAGTCAAAATGACTGTCTTTCTCATCCAACGTAAATGAAAAGGATTTTGTTAGAATTGTTTGAGTCAAACGCCTATTTTAATAATGTTAAAAACTAAAACTGATTAAAAGTCAAGAAAGTATCCCCTTCAAAGAGACATAGTAAAGACCATGTATATATGGGAACAATCACGAGGATTCAAAATGACTACATTTGGCATTCTAGTAAAGCATCTTTCATACCCGTAATTTTAATTGCATGAAAATGTATGTCGTTAGATTAAAACTTGACGACAATTTTGCTTTGTATACTTGAAGATATGATAAGACTCTATTTGAGAAAATCTGTGCTTCATTGGGCTGACGAGTGTAGTCGGAACACCTACCGGGTATTGGAAAAGACCTGTTACACGCGTTACGACGCTCTCACAAAGGACACATTAATAGTTTTAATGCAGGTGAACATGTTATTATTGTCATGAAATATAAATGTCTGTTTAAATTATACTAGTAATCAAAGTGGCCGACTTTGGTAGCGAGTATGTGCTCCAGGAGAGACATGAAGGCCGCACACACGTTGTAGACGAAGTCCTTCCTCATGCTGATACACGCACCGTTGGTGATGGAATTCAGCTTCTCGACGTTGCTGTGGCAAACCTTACAGGCTTTGCCTTCGATATATGCTTACACGTTGTAGTCCATGGGATTGGGGTCGAGCGACTGTGGCGCCCAAAATTCAAGTTTGATACCAACCTCTCATGCACAGTTTTTTCCTTGTAGAACGGGGCACCGTCATGTTGAAAGACTCAGCTTTCATTGTGATTTCCTCACAAAAACCATGATTTTCGTCGGTAGGATGTCCCTGTAATCGGCTGCGGTGAGCCAGTAACTGGCTACGAACCACACCTGTGGCATTATTTCACCATTCTAAGCAACAAAGCTGAGCATCATCACTGAGCCGGGCTGCTTTGTCGTGGATACGTAGCGAAGTTCGAAGACGACCTGACCGAAGTTCACCATGCGGTCGTTATGCCTGTTGATAACCGAATTGGCCAAGACCGGCTTTTTTTATCAGAAAAAAAAGGATTCTTGTGCTAAGACTTTTCAAGTCGTTAAGAAGGCGAGGACAGAAGTTCGGATGTTGTTCTCGCATAGGTTTCGTGAGCAGTGATCTTTCCACTTATCTCAGGCTTTTATTGTTCTTTTCCTTGATTGCCCATGGTATTATTGCCACGGTGATATACTTCTTCTTCGTGAACGGGGTCATTTTGAGTTTCGGACCACTTTCGAAAGCTTGTATCACAGGCAAACGGTCGGCAATTTAAGGTCTACCTAATCTAGCTCGAATTTTTAGGTCTTACTATTACTTGAGCCTCTTAGCGACTCTGTGTTCGGTCAAACAGCTGACGTTAATCCACCTGACTATGTCGGACTAATCGTTGCCGGCAATGAGTAACCTTCAACAACTGGAACACATCTTACTGAGCTTAATGATACTTATGTATTTCTTGTTTGACGGAACTTTTTTATTTCACAAGTAAACCTCTCGAAATATATAAAAAAATCCAGTGTAACAGAACTTCTGCAAACCTGGTAATTAATGATTGCGAGAATGCTAGAAGTGAACGAAATTTATCAATACTTTCTTTAACAGGATAATATTTCGGAGATGAGACGGTTTCAATTCTTTATTTGCTATAAAGTAAATGAAGAAACTTTGCCCGTATTAAAGCAGAGTAAAACTTTTATACAAAACGATTCAAAGGAATTAAAAACAGTTATATAAAAATTGAAGAGATTCCCCAATTACAATCTCACTAAGCTTTGTGGGGTTGAGTGCGGCTTGGATTTCAGGTTTGGAATTACAGTTAATTTCACATCGCACTCCGTGTTAAAGAGGATAGCGAAACGATAATTTTAGATGCAGCTCTAAATAGGCTAAAGGTTTACTGGACAATAGTCCTCTAATGTAACGTGCGTCAAATCGTTTCCCTCTGAAGCTAAATGAAACTAAATAAAGTTAAACTTTTGTTAAAATTGTTGAAAATTTGAGAGGGGGAACAACAAAGCTGGAAAATATTGCAAATTGGTAGATAAATATACTGAAATCTTATGAAAGAATGAGATATATCATATTTTGAAATGCACTTTCAACATTCTCAACTTTATTTCTTCTCTGTTAACCAAATGACTGTTAGCAATGAGAATAGTGTTTATTTTCACAAGATTATCTTTATCTTAGTTAAGGAAGAAAAATATCAATGGAATTTCATTGTTTATATAAAGAACGATTATTTATTGTTCCATGAGAAGGATATTTCATTATCTCACAAATGACAATGGAAGACATTGCAGCTAGGTTTACTTCACAAGAGAAAATATTTCTTTTTATAGTAACGTAATATCTACGCACATTGGGTCCATTACAAAAAAAATGCCAGGAAAGTTCACCGCCTTTGTCCGAATGCCAGAAGAAAAGAATAAGACATGCAGCCTCTGTTAACACTATTTTGGCATGATAAATAAACTCACGGGATAATATATTAGTCAAGTGGCCTGTTTAAATAATATATAGTACAAATGATTGTAGTAAGCATTGAACGAAGAGAATCGGGAAGTTCCCACCTGGGAAGTGTGTCATGGCATTCGTAATAAAAGGATCGCCAAGCAGATTTACTGAGTGGCATAAAGGAGCGATTGAACTTTGTCTCGCCAAAGGTCAGCCTGCGATGGGTGTAACGAAATTTTAAGGTGTATCTACCCACAGATTAATAAGGGTTTACCTGATGGCGAAAATGACGTTACAAAGGAAATTACCGCCTGAAATTTAGCTGAAAGACGATACTAACGGACAGGTTTGCAGGAGTGTTTCGCAGCTTATGTATAAAAATGTTTCGGTTTAAGACAAAAATTGATTCAAGAATTTAACGCTGGTCCTTAGGAACCTATTACTGAAAGAACAGCCCGCAGCATAAACATATGGAGCAGTGTGGCACGAAGAAGGTCTTTGCTTACTTTTGTCTGCAAAGTTAGCCAAGTAGAGTTGGGGATAAGGCACAAACTAGATAAGGGTTTTTTGCTCAGATGAATCGGGGTTTTGCTTCTATGTGAATGATGCCAGACATCGTGTTCATTGTAAATCTTATAAGGGCGTCAAGTAAGACTTCGTGCAGGGTGCAGTACAAGCTAAAGAAGGTTTGTGATGAATTGAGGGTCTATCAATTATGCGGGTGTATTAGTTTTGCTGTTTACACTTTATCTTAACGCAAACCGTAACATTCCAACCCATATATTACAAGAAAACCATCGAAAATGTATGGGACTATCTCGAATAACATATGACATGTCAACGCAATCTTGTCAAATTGCACAATTTTTTGATGCTAGAGTGGCATAAAAATGATGTCTCCATTACCCAGAACCTTATCCGATGCCTTCTATGCCAAAGCGCTATTAGCTACGCTTCCGTCCTAGGTGACTAATTTTATGTCCAGTGAGGTTATAAAGCATAATGCAGAAAATTAATATAATCTAGGTGCGCAATGAGAGCTGGAGAGTTAAACGGAAAATAGAACAGGGATCTTCGGAGATTCAGAATCAAGAACTGATAGAGAAATTTGGCTAAGAGAAATTAATTTATCATCGCTGAGGTAGTAAGGAACATAATCTCTGAATGTATATAAGTAACGGGCGAAATTTATTTTCACTTGTTGCCATGGCTCACAATATATTTTTACAGACTACATTTATTTCCTTCTCCTATTATTCAACTCTATATGTTTCTATTCTATTCGACCTCTTATATATCAAAGGTAAATGGTATTAGGACAGCAAACTCCTCTGGGGTTATCCATGAGAGACCATAAGATATAAACACGGTCAAGATGAAAAATGATTTGAGTGAAGAAAGTTCGAGCGACCCAAAAAGTTTTAAAAACAATCTATAGCAACACAAATGTTACATAGCAACGAGTCGTATTTAAATCGAGAGATATTATTCTTCCATTATATAAAACTGTTGTTAGACCTGACATATTAGTAATTTTTCACTAGTGATCTTCACATCTTCAGCCATACACCCTTCGGCAAAAGTATAACGCAGCCCGCATAGGTTTATGTATTTGACATATCTAATCACACTTTTATAGAATTTATCATATTATTCATAAATATGCATAATATTAATTTGCAGTTTGCTAATATGTTGTTAATGTTTGTATTACGTAGTAATTTAATAAATCTGTGCAATTAATAAAATGGGATTTTATAAGATCAGAATAAATGTATAAATATTGCGTATTCAATATCATTGTAAGTAAGTGATGTGACTAAATCCAGAGGAGTTACAAAGACACAAAGAGAATAAATTCAATCACAATAGAAATTGCTAAAAATATAAAATGTGCAAGATCTGCTGTCCAAGCCAATATAAAACAACATCAGGAGACTAAAGAACTTTGTATCAAGTAAGAGGAGTGGCAGAAAACATCCAACAACAGCTAGAAAACATTTATCATTCGTAATTCACTACAAAATCGAAAAAAACATAGTCTCAAGTTGCTAAGGAGTTCATTGACGCTTTAGGTTTAAAATTATCACTCAAAACAGTTAGAAGAAGAACTAAAGATCAAGGGCTAAATTATGGCTTTAATTAAAGAAAAAGAGGATTCAACTAAGTATTGTAATAATTAAAAATAACTAAGTATATAAATATTATAGCAAATTTATTTACCCTTTAGTGTTTAATTACATTATATGAATGATTCTATAGAATGCTTTATAGTATTAACTAAGGGATAATACTTTAATTAACCTAAGAACGTGTTCAATATGTTCTATATAGAGCGACGTAATTAATGCCTGAATTAGACATAAATACTCTGAAGTCACAATGAAAACTTAGACTAAGTAGTTTTATTAGAATACTTTTGCTAAGCATACAACCATAAAAGTATTTTAAATACTAAACTTTTCTACAAATATAGAGTAGGAGTAGCTATTTAAATTAGATACCCGAACCAAACTAAAAAGAACGGCTTCAAGCTTTTAAGAAATGATTTAACAGTGCGATAGTAGAGACCTTTAGTCCAAAAAAGTACTCGCTTAATAAAATTACCCGAAGATTAGATTTGATAAAACTTTAGTTAACGGTTTAAATTTACTGAAAGTTGATATATTACTTTCATCTAATTTTTGCCTTTGCCTTGATTACACCTAGATTTTAGGATCTTAGCCGATTCATAATTCTGCAATTACCGATAAGACCAACTTCACTTTTATCAAGCAAAAATATCTATGCATTTATTTCTGTCCACTCATGTATCTATCCACTTTCTTTAAAACTTCTTTAATTTCGTAACTCCTCCCCAATCCACGAACCTCGAAACAATAAAATAATGACATCGTCCCACTTCACATAAAAACATTAAATCTACTCGAAGGATTTTACTATTAAGAAAAAACTTTGGAAGCAACCTTTAGAGCTTTTTGAAAACAATTTCAACTCATAAATCTCGCTAAATTCCTTCCTTTTAGTGTAAGTGCCGAAGCAAAAATGTGCGTCATACCAGGATTCAAAGTCGAAATTATGTCCCCTTTTCCGCAGGTATTCTTATATCGAGCCAAATATTGAGGTTGTGAATGATACATATACAAGAGGTTGGAATGGAAGCACTTCAAAAGACAGGTCAATAAAAAGCAATGGAAGTACAAGGAAACATCATCACGTAAGAAGACACAACATTGGCATTTGATGACCATTTGAGGAATAAAAGGGAAAAAACAGATTCAATAAGCAACAATACGATTCAAAGTGCCTTACCAGCATTAAGGGGCTTATTGCCGTTCTACTTCCCATATTAGTACCCCGTAATTTTTGCAACACATGTAGTAGCACCATATATTCCAAGGCACAATACAGTGTAAGACCACATCGTAGTGCAAAAATAAGAGAAACACTTAATTTAAATAACGAAAGAGAAAAAATGTAGAGTAAATTATATATATATATAGATGCAGAAACCTAGATAACAAACATGGAAACAATGACAAACTATCAATGCAGAGAGAACCAGAGATTAACTTTGCGAGATAATTAAAAGGAGAACTATTCCAAGGAGGTAAAATCCTAAAGGATTGCGCCAATTTTTTTTAATAGAAAACATTTAATCGAACACCAACAACATGGCATGAAACCTCGAATAGAGGCTACCCACGTAAAGGTAAGTTACGGTGCAATTAATTTTTCTCATATATGATGGAAATTACTGGAATAATAAAAAGGTTAATTAATTGTATTAACTAAATCAGCACGGGCTAAAGTATAGCTGTTAGCAACCAATAGTCTTAAGTGATAATAGAGCGCAAAACATCTATGTAGACTCTCATTTGTCCAATCTCATGCCTTCCATATTCAAATAATTTAACCTCTTCTCTTCCCGTCCTTTTCCAAATATTTTTAGCCAATCATTTGGTGAAAGAAATGTTGACTCGTTATAGGCTCTGGTCAATAATCATTTGTCCACAATCCCACGAAACGCCTAAAATCAGGCATATTTTCAGAGAAAATTAAAACCACATTACGCAAAATTAAATCCACATTATTAGACAGATTTACCCCTTTCCGCTTTTGTGCGTGCCTCGATTCACGTCCTATGTTCAAGCGTTATTTTATAGCCGGAAAGGGAAAGGTATTATAATATATTGGGAAAGTGGAATATAATAAATAAAGTCCGTCTTTTTATATAATATAAGCGGAGGTTTATCAATAAACTTGCACCCTCAATATCTATGCGCATTCTATTAATAATAGTAGTAGCAGACTGAAAATTAAACACCTATAAAAAGTGTTTTGAAATTCGCCTACACCTATATATATTAGCTCCAAATCAGCGTCATATATATCTAGCTTGGATTGGATTATTGGAAATGCTTCGTCAGTTTGAAAGACGCCTTTTCCAAACTGACCAAGTGTTTGGCTATCTTGAACATTAAGGTCTTATTGCTGTTCTACTTCCCATATTAGTACCCCGTAATTTTTGTAACACATGTAGTAGCATTATATATTCCAAGGCACAATATAGTGGTTACCAATACCTTTAACAATATTGAGACAAGCCAACACACATTCAAGATCAAGCTTCCACCGCCTTGCTCTTTTACAGTACTTAATGTAGAAAAACAGTCACATACGCCACCACTGATCTTGAGGGTGGGTAGTGTATGTACGTAACGCCCTGCATCGGCTTAGTGTATTATAAACTCTTCCCTGTGGCCCTTCGTCCTCGCAAACGAAACATAAGTTTTAACAACTTTTCACTAAACTTTGAGGACCATCATAACCATCCGATGATGCTGCAGTATCCGGATGATATAGCCGAACCAGATGGGGGCAAAAACGACTTGCGTCTATCGAATCTTTAGAAGAAACTTGGTTCTGGTTTGGTATGCGATCTACGCGTCAAAAATCTATATTGGTATACGATCTACACTGCGCTTAGCTATTGTTTCCCATGGTGGTACGGGAATCTCAGGTCACTTTTACGAAGACGATTTTTTATCAAAGCTGGTAAAATGGGGGAGGAGTAGAAGCTTAAAGGATATATAAGGATATATAAGAATATATAAGGACATCGAATCCAAGCAAACTTCATTTCTGCTTATGTTTTTGTGATATTGATTGATTTATGATTTTATGTACACTCTTCATTTCATTGCAGCGGGAAAATGAAGGAAATTCGAAGATAGCAGAGAAATGGTGAAATTCAGCCAACCCTACGCTGCAAGGCTCGTGGTTGCCAAACTTTTCGTTGGACCTGAACTGGAAACGTTTTCTTCCACTATACTTATTTGAATAACAGAGTAAACTTCAATCTTTCTCTATGCCAAATTTTAGAACTCATTTATTATTTTATTCAAGATCTCTCCTGTGATACAGTTCATCAATTGGCAAATAGATGCAAGGAAGCAATCACTGATTAGTTTAATATGTGCCGTGAAATTTGCTTCAATATTGTTTTCGTTAACAACAGTGGAAACAGGGTAGACACTGAAGAAGAGCCAGTGCAAATTGATGAAGCGCCGTTTGCAGGACGCCCAAAATACAACAGAGTCAACTGATAGTGAAGCTGACGTACAAAACAACCAAAATCATGGAAGAAGAATTGATGGTCCATGGGTGTTTGGCTTGAAACAAGGTAACGATTGTCGTTATTTTTAAGTAGAAAAGGAAATTGGAAAACACTTGAAACCATAATTATAAGAGTGGTTTGAAAAAATTCGGTTATTCATTCTGATGAATGGCCGGCGAATTGTAACTTAAATCGTTTCACTATGAATCATCAACCGAATTATGTTGATCCAAATACAGGGGCAAGCACTAAGTTAATTAAAAGAACCTTGCTAGATGGAAAAGTTCGTTTTTGAAAAAATGAGAGAAGTGAGCAAAATCACATTTCAATCTCGCCTTGATTAACTTTGTTGCCGAATGATGAGAGAAAACAGCCAAGATCCGTTTCTTGTTTTTCAAGATGATGTAAGATCTAATCACCGAAAAGATTATGTAAAATAAATATGAAAAAATAAATAAAAACATATATATTATTCATCCTATAATAAGCTTAGATCGCATACCAAAATAGAATTTGAATCTCATAGAAAACATAGCTACATAGATCGCATAGCAAACCGGCACCGGAAATTTGCTATTCCCTCAAGCCATTTCCGCCCATCTATGCCAAGTGACCTTAATGGAGGCTCCGATTTCTGACGGAGGCTAATGTTAAGAAAATCCGAAGACGGGTAGAGCAGTAAGTTTAAAAATTATAATAGATACCATATCGTGCCACACCCACCCATAAACACAAGCACGCCATTTGACGATGAGGAAGGTCTGGAAGAAATGGCAACTAAGTGCACCAAATAAAGATTTGGAAAGAATGAGAGACATCCTTACATTATATACACATTTTTTTCTCAGTTCATCGTAATGAATATTTATTGAGCCTGTAATATAGATTTTTTTATATTCTATAAATTTTCTTCGTTCGATCTCTTCGTTTCTTTGGTAATAAAAGAATTACTTTACACTATTTTGAACCAAAATAACTTGTTTAGAAACATAGTAAAGTGGCAAGTAAGCTTAGTATTATAAATGATAAAAATTATACAACGTAATGAGATGACAATAGTAGACAAAGAGGTGGTATATATTAACTATATTTTTAAATGGCATGTAATCTCCCTTTGAAACCGAAATGTATGGATAAATAACTACCCGGGACTTCTACTCTACATATTTCTAGAAGTCTTTCTGAAAAATATTTCGCCTCTCACCTCTTTCACTCCACCGTATTCCTCGGCTTTGAAATCCATAAATGGTATAAGGATATAGGTTATTAGCTTCTTTCTTGCCCTCCTAGGCTTCACTATGTGTTTTATAGTATCGTAGGTGATTATATCATTCATTTTCTGGTCAATGATTATTCCTATAAAACAAGTTATATACTTCAATCCACAGCTAGTTTGGAGACATACTGATTTGGGTTAGAACTCATAAAGAAGAATGAATTTCCATACGAATCCCACCGTATATATCTTAAATCTCAACAGTTATATTACTAGTTAATACTATTTCCGTAAAAATATGTAGTGGAGCTTAAATTTTAAGTGAAATAGCATGGGAATGAATACTATGTTTATTAAACTTGAGAAAGCACCTTGAGTCGCTAACTCATACTTCAATCATGAGACACAATATACATTTCGTGATTAATGGTTATTATGCATTTAGCGATTGAATTGTATGCTCAAAACTTCACCCTACCATCAGGAAAGATAAGTATATAAAAGATTGTTTCGTTTGATAATTTTCATTGTATTCAGAACATGAGAAGGAACACTATCTAGCTTGTAAAAAAATTTGTCTTCAGGGATCTTTACGACTACGTCACCATACGCGTAAAGAAGATTTAATAGAATATCTATCTATCAATTAGTCTCACCATGGAAGTCCAGAAGAGGGAGTGCCACAAACTTGCATCATCAAGGCTTAGTATAAGAAATTTTAAGTTCACCTCAGATAAAATGAATTTTTCCTTGTAGCATGATTCGTTAAAAAAAATGTTTATTTAAGTTCTATATCAGATAAAAACCTTTCCGATATTCATTTTTAAAACTGTAAAGTTGGATTAAAAATAATCATTAATAATTTTTAGCTGCTGCATATCGAATATCGTTCTCTTGACCTGACTTTTTAAACTTAAAGATTCAATTAATAAGTACTGAGTAATAAGATGGAGAATATTAATAGAATTCTAAATGAAATCATTTAGATTACCCTGAAATCAAAATAAATATGCTTTTAACATAAGATTTATTTTCATTGAATAGTTTTATAATGGTTTAAATGTATCAGCTAATCACTTCAAAATTAAGAGACGATTGTTACAGTTGAATAAATCCCCAAGTCTGCCAACATCTTTCAATCGATTATTTCAATCAGTAAAAAGATTGCTCAAAGATCAGATGTGGAAATCTTTATCTCAGAATTGGATAGTTACGCTCTAAACAAACTCGTGCATAAATGATTCCAGACAAGACATGTAAAAGCCCAAGGTATTCAAGAGATTTAGCAGATTGATTTCATTGAAATGCAGAATATTCAAAGTTTAAATATGGTATACGCTATATACTGTTTATAATTGATACCTATTCTAAATATCTATGATTAATTCCTATAAAGGAAAACAAGGATCAGGTAGTGCAAAAATCAATACGATATTTCATGGAAGAAACCGGATGGATTTCATCTCATATATGTTTTGATGATTGCCTATTTAGTGAATATATTATCGGAGTATATCATCTTTATTCACTATAAGAGCTTGTGTTACATGTAAAGCGCGTACAATGAACAATAAAGAAAGGAATATTTAGATATTTTACTTTAAATAATAAATGGAAAATTATCGATGTGCTAGATGAGTTTGCTGACGCTTATAATAATTAAAGAAATAGAATGATTGGAAACACACCTTTCAAAGTAATGTATGATTCTGCTATACCGAATAAGAGAAAAGGAGTAAAAAAGAGCTTCCTATATAAGATAGCTGATTATGTTCGATTCTATGTGTTTCTATCAATTTTATAAAAGGATACTAGGCAGGCGGAGTGCGGAAATCTTCAAATAAAATAGAATTTCAACGGTATTAGATCTGTATTAAATTGAAGATTTAATTGGAGATCACATTGAAGGGTGGAGTTATCAAGAAAAAATATATAAAATACAGTTTGATTCTCGTAAGAAATATGTAGTGTAGAGAATAGTTTAAGTGAAAGGGCATGGAAAAGCAAGCTATGTTTTAGTAAAAAAAAGACGATACACTGTGTCATTTAATTCCTACGTCAAGACATGTGATATCACAAAATGCATTCGAAAACTTATATATAAAGGTAGGAAATGACAAAAGTTTTATCACTTGTGAAGATGGACTAAGCGATTTTCAATGTCACTCCTCTTTCCTCATCCACTCTGGATGTCACATTCAAAACTCCATGTTAGACTATAGAGTTGAATTGCATAAATCTATTAAAAAGACCATAGTCCCTATAAATAAGGGTTCTGTGAAGTTTCAATAAAAAACAAATATCTAGAATATTATGAAGCACATATATTTACTCATAGGCAATCGATAAATTAAAGAAGTAAAGAATTATACATCACATATTATATTATAAAGAGGAAAGAAAACAAAAAGAAAAAGAATTGACTTTGCTAATAGTGAGATATGGATAGACCCAGGATATTAGAAAAATGAACATGCATTCATAGAGAAAATTAATATGAAAATGTTACAGAAGATATCATCTCAAGATTTACTATTTCCTTATGACAAAATACAATGGAAAATCTCTAATGATTATGCATTAATTCTCACCTCACGTTAAATGCTCAATGTGAAAAGTAAAGAGAAGATATTATTTCCTCTGTCAGAAGAATTTTCCATTGTAAGGCAAAGATCTCTCATAGATTATTTTTTCCAAAATTAAGCCATTGTATAGCGTTTAACACCGTGTAGAGTACCTGCTAGTAGGTGGGACGCAGTCAAGGCTGCTGAGAGATATTCAGTTCCCTCTCAATAATGGTTCATTTAGTATAACTTCAATACTCCACACTATCTGAATCTAAGCTCTAGGGAGTTGAGATCAATTTCGATCGATATAAAAACGCATGAAGGTGAAAAGTTTCTATTTGTTGTTGAGAGTTGAAAATTAAGCTTCATCTGCGGAACAAACATTAAATAATAAAAATTGGTGAATGTACCCTGCGTATTTAACGGGTAAAGAGCTCAGATGAGGCATGGTCAGGGATCCTTATTTTCCTCCCAATTGTGAAGTGCGTCACCATATCTAAACTGTTGTGCTCGCTATTAGGGAAATAAGGTTTCGACACCGTTCATGGTATTATGCATAGAAAGAATGTGAAGCAAGATTTGAAAGTTAAAACACAAGAAAGATAATTTGAAGAATCCAAAAATTGGGATGAATAGATAAGCAAAAATGGGTAAATAAGAAGATGTTGAAGAACATAAACAGTTTGAAATTAGATGGTGAAGAGGATCGGAATGTTTTTTCTCATAATATAAAGAGTAAAACCATTCATATATGTTCTCTTAATGTTATCATCGACTAAAAATCATACGTGTGTAAAATAAATGCTCTTCACCCATCAAGTTATGTATGTTCGAAGACAGAACTCGATTTATTTACCGTTCCACCAACCTAAACTTCCGTCGTAGAGAGTAATCATCAATCTTACTCTCCACTTAGCTATATTTCCTCTGACCTCATTCCAGTTGAATATTATGGATCTAGCAACGGAGAATATTATTAAGATTTTGAGTGAGGTTTATCTTTACATTAAAGCAAGAATTGTGAAGGCAAACAGTGACGAACTTAAAGATAGCAAGAACATTATCCGGAAAATAATATTCACCGAGAGTTGACATTTACTTAAATGAGCTATCTGTAAGCTCCATGGAAAATAATTACCCGTATCGTGCATCTTTAAAGACCCTGTTGAACTATACTAAGGAAAAAAAATCTATATTTCTTTTTACTGCAGGTTATTACGCTAGTAAAGAAAGTATAGAAAGGAAATGTAATAAATCGAAGAAAAAACTAATTGATGCATTTGGTAAACTACACGAGATTCCTTCTCGCCTCATAAGCAATTAATGAATGAAGTCTCCCTGAAGTTAAATTTATTTCGATCACGACATTCATTTGCACTATTTCGATATCAGTACAGTTTAAAAGTAAAAATAGAATTATTAGGATTTCCTATAGCTGTGAAAACTTCGCCCTTCAGCATTTACTCAACTAAAAATTGCAATTAGGTTGCTTACAACAAACGATAAATACCCTGTCACAGAAACTTGTATGAAAAATTTCACAATTGTGGCTGAAATATCAATGAAGATTGTTGATAATATTTTTGTAAACAGAATACTTACGCGAATGATGATTGCTATGGTTGACCATTCAGCAGTCTCTAATAGTTATGGTGCATCACCTTTTAAAGTTAAACCTTAAAATGTGAATCGCATCACTACCTATTTAATTGGAAATGAAGATGAAAGGCCATTTGAATTAGACTATTCGGACGATGCAGAAACAGTTGCTTCAATGCTTTTTACTCGATATATAACGGTGGTTTGGAAAAAGTATTAGGCTAAAGTATGAAATTTTTTTATAAAATAAAAATATTTATTGTATTAACCAAAATCCGGACAAGAGTAATTAACAATTTTCTTGGCGAATGTTCCAATCATTTGAAACAGGATACAGTGTCACAAGAGTCACACTTTATATTTCAATGAATAGAGCCAGTCTTCCTTGTTAGATATCCAGAATTTCAGCCTGCTATTGAGATAGATAGGTCTAGGAACTACGGATTTTTTTGTAAATAAGAAACGGAATAGAAATAGAAGAAATAATGTATCAAAATAAAATTACGAAGCTTGTTTTTCATTGATGTTTTGCGAGAGACATTCATTTATGTGTGCCTAAAATACTATCAGCAGCTTATATGATTAATATTGACAGCAGCCACCGACCAGGGTCGCATTAGGTAGCTGTATTTGTAGACAAAATTATGTTTTATTTTGATAGCTTATGTCTATGGTTCCAGAACGATCTTTATATTCCTAAAATCTTAGTAAAAAGAAAAACAAATTGTATACTCCACTCCATTCAATTTTCACAGTTACTTTTCAGACTCTTGCGCATTGTTTTGTAGATATTTTGTATCTTATGAGATGGCTGATACATCCCTCTCGAAGAATTAATCATTGCGGACTTATTGATAACTCTCATACTCAAGGGTTTAGATACTTTAATTACTTCAAGCATACACATAAAAGGTTGTATTTCCTTCTCTGGTCCTGGATGGGTCATCAGGATTTGTTCTCTAATGGTTGCAACTTAGACCCTGCCCATCATCGTCTAAAACAGGCATCAAGATAGGCCTATTCCTCAACTTGCGTTCTACAGTTTCCTCAACTAGGTCTGTAATTATGTTATAGACATAGTTGAGACAAGGTAATGAATGGCGGAATCCAGTTACACTGTCATGTGGCGTGGAGGGAGGAGGTAAAGCAGTTAAGTCAAGTCGGCTCTAATTACTTTCCTTCTCATCTTTAATCTATTCCCAGGAAGCTTTAACCGTAGCCGTTCTCTAACAGGATTAATATCTTTACATAGCGGAATCATGGGGATAACTCATAGTTATATTTTTTCCAAAGAAATAAATAATGTAGGGATCTTCTTTCTTCTTGTTAATTTTATTATTATTGTTTCCTTCTCTTTGCATTCGCTTTGTATAAAAGCCATGAATGTGAATCATATGTTCATTGTGCAGCTGAGGGGTAAGGTTAGAAGTTTCTAAATTCAATCTATATCTAGAATATAAAATATTCTCATATATAAAATATTCTCTTAAGGAAACTACATTTATGGTGTAAATAGAGACAGAGGAAAAGATTCAACGATTTACTTTTATGGAACTAATAAAAAAGAATTTAAACTTATCAGACCTTTCAAGCTCTTTCAAATATTTTTGTCCATTCCGCTTGATAACGCACTAACCCGCCAAAACCCCTTTAAAAGTTAATAAGAAGTTGTTGATCTTTCATCAGTGTCCCTGCAAAAATTCATTCAATAAATGTAGAGGCTTAACAAGGCGACGTCGTTCTCGTACCAGCATCCAAATCTAATCCTTATGGCCTACTTTTGTAAGCTCGACAAGAGTGCATCGATTTCTATTGATAAGGTTGGGGCGTCTCTCTCGTGAAAGAAAATGAAAACATACAATACTTGACAGAGATAAAAAAAATGAAAGGCATTGATGTAAGGATTCAGAAGTTATAAAACTTGTATAACCAAACATGGATAATTTCGTCAAATAAATATGCGAGTAAACCAAAAGAGGTTAAAACAGTTAAACTGAAAGTATATATGGAAAGAGTAAAATAAAATCGACGGTTAACGAATATCTCGCAAACTCTAATTAATGTAGGAGGAGGCTGGACGTATAAACCCGTGGGTAATAGTGGCACAAAAGCGCATCTTTCCTAAAATAGGATCTGAAAACGCATTTGCGATGCCAGTTTGTAATTAAGATGAGGAAAAACAAAGAAAAAGGAATAAGACGGATATGAATAGTAAACAATGAATTGAACTCCAACTCATCTTCAACGTGCCAATACAAGGCCGAAAAGAAAACTCCTGGTTTGTAAGCGATCTTTGCATTTCTGCTAAATTCATGTTACTGGACGGGCAAATTATGACGACCGTCACAGATTCGCGATGGTGCTGTATTTTATTCACAGACCAAATTTACAGACATCTAAGAGCTTTATGATGAGTATTCGGATGAATGATAGACTGTGTTTCGCCCTTTAATTATAAGTTTCAAATTGCCCCGTGACTGTAACCAGAAACGTGAATTTAATTTTCCAAGGGATGGGAATAAAGGTCTACTGATACTAAAGAATCTGCGGATGGGAGTTTGGTTTGAAAGTAGTAAAGCCATAGTATCTGGGTTAGTATGTGCAGTGGTAGTTGGGGTAGCAGTAAGGTTGTAGTAGAATAATGACATAATAATGGCGCAGCTGGATAGTTTGGGTATCAGTTACCTGGAATTTTGACTTCGATAGTTCTACTCTCAAATCTTTTTAGAATTTCTAGGGCTAATCTGGAGAGCACCTACAAGACACGGGCTTCACAAAAGGTAAAAAAAATCTGATTAATATGTAAGAGTAATTAAAAAGAAAAAAAATCTATAAAGAAAAACAATTAAAAGTGAGCGAAGAAAGGAGAAACCATAAAAGTGTTACGAGGTTCTTCTTTACTGACGTTTCGCTCATTTGGAACTTCTGCAGAGTAACATAAAACGGAACAGAATCGCCGGCTTATATTGGCCAGAGACTAAATATTATACTATCCTTTATAATCTGAACAAAAAAATAAATTGGAAAACAAACAAGTGGCCTGCTAAGGTGTCAAAGAGTGGCCCTCTTCCCTCAAACTTCAGAGCTCCTAGTATTCAGGTTAAGACTTTAGAGAATAGGGAGGAGGGAGGCCTCCAAAGCTCTACCTCACCACAAACCGGCGTGTAATGATCCCACTCGCCTGGGTACCTGAACATGTACCGCGAACTAACTTTTCCACACTTGCGCATTTAACTCAAAAGTTATGGATATCCTGGGAGTAGCAAGCAGTCTTTGCATTAAAGTTCAAGGGCGCTCCACTCCACCCATCTGTCTGTGAAATGCATTTCCCTCTCAATACTAAGACCGACTTCATCCACAACGAGTGTTAAACACGCTAAAATGAACAAATAATAAAAAAACAAAACAAAGGTACTTGTTCTTCTCATACCATGTTTCATATATTCGCACTTCCTATGCGCCTAAGCCTCTTCTCATTTTACTCGCAGCCCATCATAGCGTCGCTAAATAGAACAATCGGTGTTGAAGGAAGTCGAAATTCTCTCCGCCTGAATAAACGTAAGGAGATAAAAAGATAATAAACCAATCAAGAGAGCAGGAGAAACGCAATAAAAGCAGAGGGATTCATAGATCAGAGGAATAACATAAAAAGACTACATGAAAAAGTTTGAATGGGAGCTCTATAAAGAAAGTGAAAGTATGTGAAATATGTATAGAAACAATGGGACCGTAAGATATAAACACGGAGTTTCTCATGATATTGGTATTGAGTCCATTATTGGAGTCATTGCATATGTTTGGGCCGGGAGGGTGCACAATCATCCAGATAAACACTGGAAGACAACATGAAAGGAGCATAAAACTAATGTAACTAAGACAAAGATTTAAAATTTATTAAATTATAAAATAATAAGCATGAGGTTTAATGCCAGAAAATAAATTTTAAAAAGGCAAAATGAAACAGAATACAAAGAAAAGATCACAAAAGTTATATATAAAACACTTAAAAAGTCAGTACACACCAGAAAGTGGCCCAGAATACACCAAAATAAATTTTTAAAGAGAATAGTAGGAAGGCGAAACAAAAGGCACTAAAGGCAAGGATGAAGAGAGCCAAAGAAGTTCAGTACAGACGAAAAATAACCGGATGTTATCTGCCAAGTATTCGTTTTAACTGGAAGAAGAAAAAGAATAAGACTAAAAAGGTTCAAATTCAATATCAGAACGAATTTCAGGTAAACGGAAGTTTTTTGGCTCCTTTTGATGAACAGAAGAGTAGAGCAGCAAAGGCGCGCTTACATGTAGAAGAGTACAATACTTTTGAACGTGTCGAAGACAAGAGTATAGTCTAGCATTTTCTGCTCAGTCTTATAGTAGTCCTTTTAATAAGGGCGAAGTAAAAGCTTGTCAAAGGATATGACAAAGAAACTTGCTGTTGCATAGGTCATCTAAGAACTTTATAGCAAAGACTGAGAGGATTTTGTTTCTGTATATGAGAAGAAAGAGAAACCTTTGTAATGAAACGAAGGCATGTGGCTAACACCAGGGCAAGGGAGGGTAATTGGCATATGTAGCAAATCAGTGAAGAGAAAGAAGAGGAATACTGTTTAATTTCAAGGAAGTAAGTACCTATATTTACAAGATTCCTAAAAATTTTCTGGAACAAATTACTACAAGAAGTATTGTCACACAAGGCTACCAATTTAAAAACCTTTACAGTAGGCTGTGGGTGGTGGACTGATTGTGGGTTAATGAAGGCTTAAACTCCCTCAAAAATGTAAATCAATAAGGATAGCTTGCCAGAAGTATTTAACCAAGGAAATTCTATTCCTATCGCGCTTAACGTCACTCCGTGACATACGCGGTGAGATGATCTTCGCTTCTAACCCTTAATACAAGCAAAACCGAGTAGACTGCCTCGGCTCTACTTAGGAGTAGACTCCCTGCCCCAGTAAATCTGGTGAAGGTTTACATGCAGACAGGTCACAAACTGTTATGTAGTTTAAGGGCCTGCCATATGGTGTTCACATGGGACCTCCAGTGATTCCCGGGAACTGAGGGTGGGATCGATGTCCCCTACCACATTTGCGTTTCTTTTGATTTCAGTCGTACCTTTGCTTTGTTTTGACTCCACCCTACTTCGTTTTCCTATTGTCGCAAGATCCATCTCCGAGATGGAGAAGCGATAGGCTGCAAAGGGAGCACCAGTCAGGGGAGGAGGTACCCACTCTCCTCGTTAGTTCTCTGGTCCCGATCCGTCTGATGAGAAGCACATGGGCCGACTCAGTTTCGATGTTCGGCACTGAAACCGGGTTGGTGCGCATGGAAGAACATGCCGTCTGGAGTTGGGTCACTTCCGAAGCCAGGTCCTTTTAGAGGGCGCATCTATGTGGCGCCGATTTACACTTAGGAAAATAATTATTTTTACATTAGCATGATATTATATGCCCATATTATACAGCCCATCAAATGTATTTAATTTTTACTTCTACTATTTACCTTCTCCATGTTCCCTAGTACGCTCCCTTTGTGGTCAATTTTGATTTTCTCTGTTCACTCAGCACTATCAAGCCTGATTCCTCACCAATCTCACTTACTTCAAAAGTAAATTCCTGTTTCCATTGGGATCCTTATCAAACTTTTCTCCGAATGGTGCTTTCTATTCCGTTTCAGCTCTTGTTCCACTTTCCTTATGATTTTCTATGCATTCAACTTCATTCGTTTGACATTCCAATTTGCACCATTAAGCTTCTGCAAGTATGGTTCCTTTTTAATTTCCTCTACACGCTTTGCTAGCACTTTATACTATTCAACATTCAACTTTCTCTCTGATTCAAAAAAGCTTCACTTCTGAATTTCTCTTTCTTTCCACCTTCCTCACTTCATAGGATTCATGAACCAACGCATTTAACCCTAAATAGCACAATCATGTCATAAGATAGTTTCATACACATTCATAACCTTAACTTTTGCATCAACTACTTCCTGAGGCATATTTTTTCTTACTTTGTACAGGTTAATCATACATTCAACCTTCTGCCTCTCTTCTTTGCTCAACCCGCGTATAATTGTTCTCATCATTTTGCTGAAAAAATGTGTTTGCTAAACATCAGTTTCTTTCACCACTAACACTAACTCGCTCTCTTAGTTTTTATTCTCTAGGTGTCTATCAAAATCTCCACTAACCCCTCTCTCATTCCCAATTTCATCAACCACTCTTTCAGGTCATTTCAAAACACTTTTTACAGCTTCTATTCTATCATTAATTATTCTATACACCGTAAATTCACCTATTTAATTCTCGAACTCAGACATGCATCTCTAACCATTACATCATATCACTCCTTACTCACAAGCACTGCCTCACCCTTTTTACTTCTACAATACTGATCCAGAGTTGCTCGCAATCCATTCCACACAAACTCATTATTCCCATTCCTGTCTGTCTCACAAAGAGTATACACTTGCAATCTCCTTATTTTAAAGATATGTACAATCACTCCCCTTTTTCTCACATCTTAGATACCTCTCACATCCCAAACAGCCGCTCGGTTCACACATTGACATGAATTAGCCGTTCTGAAATGACAGGGGCTGCGACAAACTCGCCCATTTCGTTCATTGGGTATTGCGCTGGGCGTGGATTCCCAGAACAGAGTCTTCATATCTGGTTCTATCGTCTTTTATAAGAGGCGCAAGAGGACAGTATGGGTATTCTCTATACCCAACATACACCCATCATTCGGAGTCTAGTCACCGTTTACAACCTTATCCCGATGAGGTGATTCTCCATCTCTCGCCACGATCATATTTTTCAGTCATATGAGGAAAAGTTTTACACCCTTAAATCTGAGCGATTTCTTCTGAACCGTTTTAGATATCTTTAAATAATTGATTTTTTCTGTGTGATCCACGATTCTGCCTATTAATTCTTTGCTTTATTTTCTCGATACGGCAAAACTCCTCTCTCTTGCTTCTGTATTTTTGCCCAGCAGAGTAATTAATTGCTAGCAAGGAATGGAATAAATCTTCTGAACAATGAAATATAATGAACCCCAATTTATTATATTGTTCTATGCCTAATTAGAGACGAGGAGTAAGTATGAAAACTTCTAAGCCCCATTTGTTATGCAGGATTCGAGGAAGAGGAGACGGAAGGGATAATAAAGAGGTCAAGTCATGAATTGCCGCTAATCCTGTGTGTGGATGTCTGTATTACTGAAAACATGACTATAAATTAATGTATGCATAAAAAGAGGAGCACGTTCCTAATTTTATTAAATTTAGGCATGCAAGTTTTATAAACATTTGTGAGTAATTTTTTTCTTTTCTTTATGAAAAATAACTTTACATCTTAAATAGGCATTTAATGCGAAAATCAAAAAATCTAATTTTTAGAAATACACGATTTTTCGTCAATCCGCAAATGTTACGTGAACTTCAAATACCTACAAATATTGGAATTATTTTGTTTATGGTCACCGTAAGAATTAATTTCGAAGAAAGAACAAAACATCATTAATGTCACAGACAACCTGTCAAAGTGAAGCTCCAAGAGTAGTTTTGATTTTATCGTAGGATTTTATGAATACAACTCTCGTTAAGAACTCTAACTGCCTGAAAAAATTCTAAATTATATTAATATCACCAGGAGAGTAGTTTAAATCTCAGTTATTCATTATTAACCTGCAGCTATAGAAAATATCATTGAACTATAAAAAAATACATGTTAAGAAGAGGCTGTGTGAGCAGATATGAAAGTATATCACTCGCTTTCTGGTACATCATAATTTTATTCTTCCAGTCATGAACTTAATAATGGCCCCCAAATGTGCACACATGGGTTTAGTTTATCTAGAGATGGGTTTTATAAATACAGGAGGCAGAAATGGTTAGTGGTTATTTATTATTTGGAAACATGGAACTTGGTTGTGTAGTCAAAAACCTGTAGTTCCATCGTTGATTGGAAACTTCTGCCAATATTATCAATTTTTTTAAGTATAACAATAAAAAAGTGTTCCACTTGTCTAAGACTGAACTCCATGCTTCACTATTATACAAAATAATGAGAGAGGGGCAAAAGTTATACAAAATGACCTTAATCATATTAATGTAACCCAAAAGGGCCTTTAGTAAATTAATATTCATAAACCGACAAAATTAGAGCCTGACGGAATAAGGAAATCTTTCGCCACGACGAACGAGGACCCCTGCAAGCTTGAAGAATGCCAAGTCTGATCTTGGGATTATTCATCTACTTCCGGCCCTAAAGCAGACGCTTGGACCACCAAGAGCGAAGAGAAGTTGCCGCCGTTCCCCCGGGCGATATCAAATCCTTGCTTAGAGTTGCCCATCCCACGGCTGTCTCTGATATGGAGAAACCCTTTCGGCGGCTGAGGCAAAGCGCTTCCGGTGGGGCTAAATATAAACGCAGTCTCCAGCCGTGCCAAATTTAGTATAGGCCCGCTGCGTAGTACGAGACACTTCAACTTCTCAAATTCACGCCGTTCTGTTCACTCGCGAGTGCAAGAGCAAGAAGCTCCCCCACAGCGCACAGGAAAGCTAGCCCCAATCCATTGGCTATCCTTCGGTTTGTCTACGATCTCGTTTCGGTGCGAATACTCCCTCAGACGTCATTCTCGAGGTTAAACTTACGATTGTAACCCACCTGTGCAATCTCCCCCCCCACGATGTCGACTTCGAAGGCCTCAAATACGACATTTGTAGATTTGTATCTAGGCATCCCAATCTTTGTTCGTGTGTACGTCAGAGAGCCAGCCGCAGCTTGTATGCTCTCGTGAGTTAACCCGTCCCTCGAATTCCTTAACTCCATAACTGCCATCGTGAGTATCCAAGTCATTTGTGCGATAAATCTTATTTAGATCGATTTTGTATATGTGTGTAAATAGTAAAGATATTTATTTCTACACCTTTCTCTACCCAGAACCAGTGGGCAACCTAGAAGTAATCCTAATGGCCAACTGCACTCTCTTTGTTTAATTAATTTCCACGCACTCGTTTAAGAATCTACATTCCCGGATCTTATCTTGCCCGCCTCCCCTTATAATAAATATAATATATATATATATATATATATATATATATATATATATATATATATATATATATATATATATATATATATATATACACACACTCCTACCAGCTCTGGCTAACCTACGACAGAACCCTAAGAATATAGGAAATTTCGGCTGAAAATTTAAAGCTTTGGACCTTTGCAATTCCAAGCCGGTTAGTTAAGGAAGCACACAGTGATGAATGCGAATAAAATATAAAGGAATTCCTTCCAAGATTGCTATACTCGAAATCGTTCAAGTTTATTGTTTTTATACCAAGGATCTTTATAATAGTAACAATTTAAGGCATCGCCTCAGTAATATAATAATTGAATATTTACAGGATAAAAGTGTAAATAGGGAGGCTGTGTTGTCGCTGCGTACCGTGTGGTCTTTTTTTACTCGGTTTGTTGTTGTTGCGAAGGCATCGGGTTCCTGCTGCTGTCATATAGCATTACTGCTTTTTAAGAAAGACACTGGATAAACTGCTTTGTTTTACGGCAAGTGAGTCTGCATTACGCCATGTTAGTTGAGAAATAGCAAGGGTTGAGTTGAAAATATAGCACGCGATGACGCTGATGTACACTGCAAGTTGGACACAGTAAAAGGCAGGCAAAGTGCAGACGTGTTTAGAGGCGTATTCATAAAGCTCGAGAAAAAAAAGAAATCATTTTTTTAAAAAATTGTATAAATTTTATTTTTCAACATAAGCTTCATCGAGATCAAAACACTTTGGCAAGCGATGATGCCATCCACTTAAGCCATTTCAATAAAAATAAAGTCTCCGAGAATTAAACCAAGTTAAAACAGATTTTTTAAAATCTTTAACATAAAAAAGCCCTTCAGGTTTTTCTTAAGTTTTGGAAACAAACAAAGTCGGATGGTGTTAGAAACATTGACTATGTCAGAGAATATTGAATGATGAAAGAAAATCATGATGAAAGAGGATCCTTCTCCGCTATACCCGTGTGAAATTTTATCAAAGCCCTTTTGATGGCTCTTCGCTCATCGATAAAATCAACAAGTATCAGACCTTTGGCATCCCCGTAAACAGTGGGTATTTATTACCTCTCCTCCTGATCGTTCAGATTTAATTTATTGGGTCTACTTCTACATCTTAGTATCTATTGTTTAGAATGCTCTTTGTCTTTCGAATTGTAGCAGGATGCCTCTTTTTATAACCCCACACCTCACACAACTTTTTTCGTGGTATTCATTGTGGTCGTGATATACTTTTTTGATGAAGAAGGCTTTGTTCGAAGAGTGCTAATTTTGTTGTTTTTAAAGCCAGTAAAACACGTAAGGTTATAGAGAAACGCAAAAGAATTCCCAAAATAAACTTATATTTTAACTTTAACAATATACTACACAAAAACAAAACATGAACAACAGAGATATTACGAATATTTAAATACACAATAATTACTTCAATTAACTTGACCCTCTAAAATTGGCTGAATTCAATAATCACTTAAATATAGATGAAATAGGCTAATTGTCCCTATTAGAGTTCAAATACCTCAGAAATGTTATTTTCTCCAAGACGCGTGCCAACCAACAAGATGGAGGTGGTTGAGATCACGAGGTACTTTGGCGAATGTAGCAGATGGGGGTCCACACGGTATTCAGGGAGGGGGTCTTCAAAGACGAGAACAATCAGGGTGCTTTAGGCGGCACCAAGGTCGGCGGGGCCTCTGTGGCGAGAGTAAGTTAAACTTGGTTCTTAAACCAAGTTAACTTAGAGTTCGGTGTAACCACTGGGCAACAGGCTCAAGGACGATCTTTTCTACTTCGTTACGTAATTCCTCATGGGCGAGGACTGTAGTCGGGGAAGGGGTCTTCTTTAGGGGCGAGGATCAAGGAGTGGGGGTTTCTCTGACGAGAATAAGTTGAACTTGAATAGGTTATCTTAAAGGTCGGTTTGGTAACCAGGAACTAGCTCAAGGATGAGCTTCTTCTTAGTTCCAGTCTTCCTCAAGGGCGAAGATAACGGAGGGGGGTTTCTCTGACTAGAATAAGTTAAACTTGAGTTCTCAAATAAGTTAACTTATTAGTTTGGTGTGGCCACCTGGTAACGGGCTCGAGGGGGAGCCTTTTTCCTCTTCTTTTTTTAATTCCTCAAGGACGAGGAATATCCCTGTGGTTTAGGAGGCACCAGGATATGAGGAGTCTCTCTGACGAGAGTAAGTTGAACTTGGATAAGTTAACTTAACGTTCGGTTTGATAACTAGAGACTAGCTCAAGGATGAGCTGCTTCTTATCCTCTTAGTTAGCCCTGCCTCTCTTGCAGGGGACTTCGTAGTTTGGCGACTCAATTAATCTACCTCTTCATTCTCGGTAGCCCAGGATTAATCCGGGAACTTCGTAGCCTGGAGACTGACGTATTCTACCTCGTTTTTTTCTAAGTGTTTCTTATTTATACCTCGTCAACCCACTGGGGTAGGGCTAGGAGGGAGGGGGACTTGTGGACGAGCCCAGGATGGTTCTTATTCCAACGGTTATTCTCACCAAGTCTTACCTCGGCTCCCGCTACCCTTCGAGCTTGAGAGAAACGCGTCTCCAATTTCTTATTTGATGTGAAATTGAATATACTCTCGTAAGGGAGATCTTGCAGTTTACAACCTTTAGGCTTTTCATAGCGACAAGTATTGAGGCGATGTGGTTACGAGTTTAACCCCATGGTGCCGGGGCCGGATGTTTTTGCGGTAACCGCCTCGTGTCTCCACCTCGGTTCGAAGAACTTAATTGAGGGGGGATGGAACTCCCGGGAACTCAAAACAACTAACTCAACCTAGACGAGGTAAGCAAAGTTGTATATTTTTGAGACCTCTCTTACTTTAAGTTTCTTAAAACTTGAGCGCACACGCGTACGTGTACACATGCATTATTGGGTCTCACTAGACCTCGCAAGCCTACTGGTCGAGGGGGGAAGTAGTATGTTACACAGCCAACTTAACATACTCGTAATACAATTTAACCTTTAAATAAGAAAACCCTAATTCATCGATTACACGCAAAAAAACAAGCTACTTCCGTACCTGTCTAAGCTTTTCAGAACTTAAATCATACCGATAACTATTAACACGAAAGACAAATGAAAACATGGTTTCACGCTCATTAGGTACTGAAATAACCCTCAATGGTATTTCCTCTCAGCTTATAGAGCGGCTATACTTTATTGGCCCCTTTGATGTAGCTAATATTAAAATGGTGCTCTGTGACCATTAACTTACCTCGCCTGAGTCGGCCGTTCGGCTTATTGAGTCTACTCAATTATGTCACTAAATGGTAGTGGTATTTCAACCTACTCGAATTACCCTTCTTATGGGACTTGACTAACTTTAAACTGAACCTAATGGCTAGAGTGGCATGTGGCAGCGGGGCATAATTGATGGGAGCGTGAGTCCCATAATCCTTCTTTATCAAGGTACACTGTAAGATCAAGTCTGGATTCAATCTTTGGGGATCGACTAAAGTTTTCCTTGTGGGGTCGTTAATGGGCGTGACGCTCACTACGACTTGGAGTTTTAATGGTAACTCTGTCGACGTTCCGTTCGGGGAGGAGACTACTAGGGGAACGGGATACTCATCCGCATCTACCAACCGACTAGTTTTACTTGGTTGTATAGCAATAGCATCTCTTTCCTTCTTCCTTGAAACTCATTTGACTCAGTTCTCTTCGTAGATAATTCCTCAGGTGCACCTGCTTGAACCTCTTCCCTAGATACTACTTCGTCCATCATTACTTAAATTGACTGGGTTCTCCTCGTAGGTTCTTCCTTAGCTACTCCTGTTGGTACCTCATCCCTACTTTCTACTTCTTCCATTATTACCCCATTTGGCTGGGTTTTCCTCGTAGGTTCTTCCTTAGGTAATCCTGCTGGTACCTCATCCCTACTTTTTACTTTTTCTATCATTACTCCATTTGGCTGGGTTTCCATCGATGGTCCCTTCCTAGATACAGGCCGAGCTACAATTTCCTCTACCTCTTTCTGGTTTTCGATAGATGCACTTTCGAGTACGTCAATCTTTCTTTTGACCCTTTTCCCTTCTTCATTCTTCTTTCTTCGGCTTTTTTTTCTGCTTTCGCTATTTCATTTTGCCGTCGGGTTCTTCTTTCTTTATCTTCAAGCTTTATCTTTATTTTTCTTTTATCATCTTCTCGTTTTATCTTTATTCTCCTTTCTTCATCTTCCCTTTCTATCCTCATTCGCAATTTTTTTGCTTCTATTCTCAACAGTATTATTCTTTTGTTTGTTTGACTTCCTCTCAGCATTCTTCATTTCTCTGCTTCTATTTTCCACTGTATTCTGTCTTCCTCTAATTCTATGTCCATCCGTATTTTTATTGCTTCGCATTTCCTTTTCCCCTCTCTTCTTATATTTTCCATTTCTCTATCAAACCCTATTATTTCTAGTTTTCTTCTCTTAGTATTCTCAATTCTGACAGGACGTAGGCATCCATATTCTCGCCTTCAAGTCCCAGAATTTGGGCTTGTTGGTTGAATCTTTCGACTAGATCCATTTTGTGTTTGTCAGTCGATTTTAACTTGCTGTACTCTCAGGTACTTATGCCGCCACTCACCAGGTAGCACGCTGTCTAACTTATCCTTAATCCCACTACTATGCTGATTGTAATACCACTCCGACAACAAATTTTCCACTTGGCCTAGCAATAACCTTCAAATTGTTTCCACCCCTAACTCTACCAATTTTCCTTCCGTCAATTATACTCTTATTCCTGGTATTCCTTTACGTGTTGGCTCTCCCTTAATTAGACACTGCTGGGTTATTTCTAATAAAAACGTACAGACCTGACACCAATTTTTGTAGCAGAATGCTGCGTTTTGATCACCCCACACCTGACACCACTTTTTGTCGTAGGAGGGCCCTTTTGATCACCCCACACCTCACACCCCTTTTGTCGTGGTATTCTTTGTGGTCGTGATATATTTCTTTGATGAAGTAGACTTTGTTCGAAGAGTGCTAATTTTGTTGTTTTTAAAGAAGAGCCGTTTCAAACACGTTAGGATATCAAGAAACGCAAAAGAATGCCCAAAATAAGCTTATATTTTAACTTTAACAATTACTACACAAAAACAAAACATGAACCACAGAGATATTAAGAATATTAAGATACACAATAATTACTTCAATTAACTTCACGCTCTAAAATTGGCTAAATTCAATAATCACTTAAATATAGATGAAATAGGCTAATTGCCCCTATTGGAGTTTAAATACCTCAGGAATGTTATTTGCTCCAAGACGCGTGCCGACCGGCAAGATGGAGGTGGTTGAGATCACGAGGTACTTTGGCGAGTGTAGCCGTTGGGGGTCCACACGGTTTTCAGGAAGGGTCTTCAAGGACGAGAACAATCAGGGTGACTTAGGCGGCACTAAGGTAAACGGGGCTTCTTTGGTTAGAGTGAGTTGAACTTGGTTCTTAAACCAAGTTAACTTAGAGTTCGGTGTGACCACCTGGTAACGGGCTCGAGGGGGAGCTTTTCTACTTTGTTACGTAATTTCTCCTGGGCGAGGACTGTACTGAGGAATGGGGGAGGTCTTCTTCAAGGGCGAGGATCGAGGAGTGGGGGTTTCTCTGACAAGAATAAGTTCAAAAGAAAATAAGTTAACTTAAAGGTCGGTTTTGTAACCAGGAACTAGATCTAGGATGAGCTTCTTCTTAGTTCCAGTCTTCATCGAGGTCGAAGATAATGGAGGAGGGTTTCTCTGATGAGAATAAGTTGAACTTGGTTCTTCAACCAAGTTAACTTATTAGTTTGGTGTGGCCACCGGGTAACGGGCTCGAGGGGGAGCCTTTTCCCTCTTCTTTTCTTAATTCCTCAAGGACGAGGAATATACCTGGGGTTTAGGATGCACCAGGATATGAGGAATCTCTCTGACGAGAGTAAGTTGAACTTGAACAAGTTAACTTAACGTTCAGTTTGATAAACACGGACCAACTCGAGGATTAGCTGCTTCTTAGCCCCTTAGGTAGCCCTGTCTCTCTTGCAGGGGACTTTGTAGTCTGGCGACTCAAGTAATCTACCTGTCTAGTTTCGGTAGCCCAGTCTTAATCCGGGGACTTCCTAGCCTGGAGACTGACGTATTCTACCTCCTTTTTCCTAAGTGTTTCTGATTTATACCTCGTCACCCCACTGGAGTAGGGGTAAGAGAGGGGAGCATTTGTGGAAGAGCCCAGGAGGGTTCTTATTCCAACGGTTTTTCTCACCAAGTCTTACCTCGGCTCCCGCTAGCCTTCGAGCTTGAGATAAACGCGTCTCCAATTTTTTTTTTTATGTGAAATTGAATATACTCTCGTAAGAAAGATCTTGCAGTTTACAACCTTTAGGCTTTTTATGGCGACGAGTGGCGAGGCGCTGTGGTTACGAGTTTTACCCCACGGTGCCAGGGCCGGATGTTTTTGCGGTAACGGCTTCGTGTCTCCACTGAGAGAGAATGGGCGAGTGACGATTCCCCTACACGCATTATATTGTTAATTTATCCAAGTCTTATACTTAGCTACATGTCTTTGTAAAGAAATCTCGGGATCTTCACTCCACTTGTTAAAAATTGCAGTGAATGAGTAGTTCTGTTCTCCAGCTGATCTTTTTCACACAACAATTTTTTCACTCATCGAGCATAAAACTTACTGACCTTGAGTATTTCGGGCAAGATGGATTAAACTAAACCAGTCGATTTGTTCATTGTGCCTGCTAGCATTACTAGTGTTAATCTACGGTCCTTCTACAATATTGCCCGGACACCATTGATCATTTCTTACATTTCTGATATTGAAAGTCTGCTATTGTGAATGTCGTCTACCCCCCTCTGTCTTCCATCTGAAAAGCGATTTATCCATTTATATAAGGTAGGCTTTCTTGGGCCACTTTCTCCATAAACTATAAAAATGAAGCAATAATCTCACTCTTCTGCTTACCAAACCTGACTAGGAAACTATTTGTCCTTACTTACAATTTGATGGAATCCATAGTAACACTTTGGGTTTCACGTGAGGCAAAGTAATTCCTGTGTACGTGAGTAAAAGCTAATATATAGAAGTTTAATTCGGTACAATAGAATTTTCAGTGGGTATCCCGTTTTCCTGTAATATTCTTTTTATACGAAGCTATTAACACTCCTCGTATGGTCAGCCTGAATGATCTATGAATTCATATGCGAATGCAAGTAGGAATCGAAGGAGGCCGTTCATGTTTGGATGTGGGCGAGCCGATCTTAAGGCGAAGTAACTCGTGCTGAGCTGATGGCATGCAATAAGAAAGCCGAGGACCGCATCCACTCGGTATACCATCTGACGCCCCTACAACAGCGAAAAATAAGAGTGTAGAATGTAAAGTCGGATAAGGACGGTAGGGTTTTAGAAGAGATTTATTTAGATTTTTGTTTCCAAAGTACGTAGACTTCCATCTTAGGAAGGACAAGTATACTTTTAACGAACTACCACAAGTACCACATGAAACACGTGTGTAGGGACAAGATTAACAAAAGACTTGACATGAAAATTAATCAAACTCATCTATTGACATGCTAAGGTTAGTTAGTTTAATGTGCCATATATCCATCTTTAGTCGTCAACGTGGCCCAACAACCGGATAATAAAATTCACATAAAGATCAAAACGAAAGTGCTGACAAGCTCTTGATCACAAGCGAGCAGGTTAGGTGAGTATGAATATAAAACACTCTTAGAAATGTGATTGATAAATTTGGTGACCTACATGGCTACGTGCCTATCAAAATTGACGCACCCTAAATTTTGCGGCTGCAACCAGGAAGCACCAAAGATTTTTGCGTCCCTTCTCTGCGAGAATTGAACCTATCAAACCTATGACTAAGGCGTGGAAAGCCAATGCCTTGCCCACTATGCTAGTGAGAGTGTAGTGATCGGATCATGTAATAGGTAGACTACTGATATTAAATTGCAGGATTCAATAGGCCCAGCGAAAACCTCCACAAAATGCATGCGCGGTGTTTTTATTTAATCCTACTATAGTCTCCACATATAAAATAATATGTCTACAATTGGAATAAGGAAATGAGAAGGTATAGACTAATTTTCATCTATAAATTTGAATAGAAATAATAAGGAATGCAAATATATTTGTCAATGTATATATATAGAAGGCAAGCGTGCTTTGGAAGTGAGCGAGGGACAAACATTCTACGAACGCGCGAAAGGTCAGAAACACCTGTGTCAATAGAGCAACGCTTAAACAAACATTTCTCGTCTCAGAATGTATTTATCGAAAGACAAAAGTCTACGAGGCACTTGGGTAAACATACCCGCTGACCAAATGGGAATTGTATCACAAAGCTGCGACAAGCGCATCCTGTTATATTGATAAAACTTGAGATATACAAGTAATTTGAGTTACACAGCTTTCGTTAGCTCTGCCCTTGTGGTGGAGGACAATCATTCTCAACCACGCCCTATAGAAAATAAACATATATATATATATATATATATATATATATATATATATATATATATATATATATATATATATGTAGTCAGAGCAGCTGAGTTAGAAGGAATATTTTATTATTAAGATTATTGGATTACTATCGTTAAGAAGATTATCTCGTTCACGTTCCACCTTTTAAATTCACCAAGTCTTGTCGCTCCAGAATTTAATACTTCGCTTTGAATATGTATAGACTGCTAGTCACCCGCAAAGTAATTTCGTTTTCTGCCGCTTGCCCCGTTAATAGGCCAATATTAAAATAATGTATTATTTTGGCAACATGCTTCTTTACCTCGATTACCCTGAAATCTTGGGTAAGCCCAGCCAAAATAAGAACATAGTGAAGAAATCATCTTTTGAGTCTGATACTTATTATCACCTTTCTATAACCCGGGCCCAAGGAATCTCGCTATAAATCTGTAATTCTCTTTCTCTACCCCCCTATAAGAGCTCCACCTGCTCAGGAAATCCAATTTTGCCTCGGTCTTATGCGGAATTGAAATAGCTAAACTTATCTTCTTTGTATGACTCCTTTAGACACAAGACTGTACTCCCGTGCCCACTGTTGAAATGTTTGCATTTAAGAGCGGCAGTTTGGTCTCTTTGGAGGACTATTCAACTGTGACATCAGGCCGCCTCGTTGACTAGTGGTTTATTTATTTTCTGAAAATCCAGGATCTCAACCCGGATGACGCCTGGGTGTGTATTTACTTTAGAACATGGGCGTGTGTGGGTACTACTGCTTCCGATAGTCGATATTCTGTTTTCTTATTTCTCAAATATCATGAAAGAATATATCGCCATTAAAATATTTGAAATCTATATCGGATTAGATCTCAGACTTTTCACTCCAAAACAAATTATTTGATTATATTAAATTAATTAGGTATTTTAATTTGGGGAAATTGGCACTTATCTGTTAATTAACCAATTAAAATAATAAGACCACAGAACGGTATTGGAATATTGCAACCTGTATGATCTCATATTTCTGTCAATTTCATCTTCTAAATCATATCCCTCAAATACAAATACATGAATGTTTACATACGCACATGAGAAAAGCTCAGAATCCTCAAGCCTCCAATATAACTAAAATTTGCATATGCGAAGCCTGGTGCCCCTGAATGCGAACTTTCATTGCAAATCATTCTTTCTTCCGCTGTCTGTCTCTTTCTGACTTACACATCACATTAAAAAAAATAAAAGTTCTAGGCAAGTTTGTTTATCCTAATTTAGGTAGCCGTTCTATATTGTTACTAAACTTTCAACATCTTTACCGATGAACTCACAAAGTGGAGTTCACAGTCGCTCTTTTCCCTGTCTGGGCTCTTGACCACAAACCTATTTTCGGATACTTAAAAGGCACCTATTTAGATCAGTAATTATGGTAGCAGTGAAAATCCAGGTGCCTGTATCACTGATTTTACTCACACACACACACACACACACGCTACCTTGCAAATTGTCAATGGCGTGTTTTTTAGTACTATAATGTTAAAGTTACTGTTATTTCACAATTTTATTTCAATATAAGGTTGCTTAAAATTCCGAAATTCCCATACGAATATTTAATCAAACTTTAACATTAGCTTACAGCCAAGAAATAAGTGTGGTTCATCAATGCGACTTAAAAAGATAAAGTCTCTTAAAATTTTAGCAGCTTTGTGGCACGCATTTTAAATGTAAACAATTGATGTTATATTGCCTGTCAGATGTTCACAAAACAACTACATGACGTGAGTCAAGTTTCTTTCTATATTCAGAAAATAAAAATTCTACTTGCAACATATTTTTATGAAAATCATCATAAAAATTCGTGAACTATTAAGGTATCTCACTTGAATAGGCAAGGCATCTTTATTTGAGAAGTAAGTCTCTAACCTACGAGTACAGAGTGAAGAAGGGTCAAGTTTCCTACACCACCCTCCGCATTAATGTCTTGAAAGTGGCTTTAAACTTCAAGAATGGAGAAAATAAGCTTTCGTTGCCTCCAATAAATATGAGAGAGTAACTTACAGGGACAAAATAACATATAAAGTCGTTAATTCAAGGATGAGTCTAAGTTTGAGATATTAGGCTCCGACATGGAATATTAGTATGGAGTACAGGTGAAAGGGTGAATTAAGGCTCCATTATACCAAAGGTAATACTTGAGTGTGGTAGCATAATAGTTTCCAGATGCTTTGCCGGAAATACACTTGGAGATCTTTACAGAATCTCGAGAATTATGAATAACAATGGATATATTTATATTTTATGCCATCAAAAACATTCGTCTGGAGATATCTGATCGGAGGAAATTACACCATGAAATATATACTAAGAAAAAAAGGCAAGAAAATTAATGGAGTGAAATGGATCGTCAAGTAAAATCCAGAAAAACAAAAAAGTGTCGAAAACCTTCAGATATTCTTGTAAGAAGGATTACAAAATACTTATCTAGAGGCAATTATTTAGGATCGTTGGTGGAAAGACTCCCAAGAATATACTCAGTCATAAAAAGGGTGATGGTTGATTTTACAACGATTCGAAAATTTTGAGAATTTTCGTTTTCTGGTATATGTTCAATGTCATTAGTGGTAGATGAGTGCTAATTTATACATAATACTGTATTATAATACTGCATAAAGATTAGATTTATTTAATTTTCTTTGTTAATCTTAAAGTTTTTGTCAGCAAAATCTATAACCGAGAGATCACAAAACTCGCGAGAGTTTTGTGTAGCTTGAAAGGAATCAGGTTAAAACTTTATAGAATATGTCAGAGCGTGTCATTATGTCTTCAGCTCTCTGGTTATTACTTTCAATCATTTATACACAGAATATTGTGGAGTAAAAATACTTTTTAGAAAAGCTAGTTTTAGACACAAGTAAAATAATAATTTTGAAATACATAAGATTAAACATTAATTTTTTGGTTAAACTTTCATTGGAACGGATAGATATTATGAAAGCTTTAGACCAAGCTTATGGCAGGAATGCCTAAAAAAATGCAATCTAGAAGTAGTTTCAAAATTTCGAAAAGCAGAAAAGATTTGAAAAATGACCCCTTGCAATGAGAGATCAACAATATCAAAAAATGCTATTTACATTGGGGCTGTTCAAAATCGGAATAACATTAGTTTAGTTAGCTAAGTCCCTTGACATTTCAAATTATTCAGAAAATTCAATCTTACATAATCATTTAGGACTAAGCAAGCTCTCAACGCGATGGGTTCCAAAGCTTTGCGTCAAGAACAGTTGGTTCTTCGAAGTGATCTGTCATTGGCGAAATTGAGCAAAATTGAGGTTGATGAAGAGTAATTTCTGAATAAAATCATCACTAGTAATGAAACCTGGATCTAATAGTATGATCCTGAAACAAAACACCATTCTAAAGAGTGGCTTCCACGTGGATCACTAGAGCCAATCAAGTTCATATCGGAAGGGTCAGCTCAGAAAGTGATGGCCATCATGTTCTGGGATTTAGACGGATTGATATTGATGAATTATCTTGAAGGTCAAAAAACTACTACAGGAGCATACTATGCCGAAATTTTGATGAAAATTAGAAAGACGTTGGTCAAAAAAGGACTAGGCAAACTTCATGCGCGCATTGTGCAGCTTGCGAACGATGCTCTCCAACGATTTCGATGTAAAGTTCTACCTTACCTGCTTATAGCCCAGATAGAGCTCCATCAGACTTCTTTCTCTTTCCAAAGTTCAAATAAATGGTAAATGGAGCCCATTTCAGAAGCAAAAAATAATTCTTAATACATGGTTCCGAACAAGGCCTAATACATTCTCCCGAAAAGTTCGTAAAATACCTAAAAGACTCGTCTTGAGAAGTGTATTGAGCAGGGTGGCAACTATGTTGAAAAATAAACTTGTAATGATTATTTATTTCTGGTAAATAAATGATTTTCTGACAAATTCCGCGAACCTTTTGATTAGGCATCGTATATATATATATATATATATATATATATATATATATATATATATATATATATATATATATATATATATATATATATATATATATATATATATATTAGGGTGATCCAAAACCAAAAATGTATGCAAAAAATTGAACTTAGTTGGAAATGTTCTCCACATGGCTAAAATTATGCTATAAGATCTGATGTGAAATTTTAACTAAATTGGTGAATATTTAGAGGTCGCTATGTGTCTCCATATTTTTAAATTTCAGTAAAAATATTGGAACTTTTTAATAGTAGTTATTTTTTGGTTGTTACTTAAATACTACAATATATTTGTCATTGATAACTCATTCCTATTGAATTACAATAATTCGCCAAAAAATCAATATATTGCATTATCTGAAAAGTGAAATGACATTCACATACTCGGCCTATGATGCAATAATAATTGTTGTTTCAGCTTGTTGATTTCTGAGCCCATTTGTAAAGTGATGACACAATAACGCCCCCTCTTTTCAAATGGTGATGCAATCACACCATTTCCTATTTAAATCAGCGACGATTTATTAATTTAACATTTGTAGTTTGAAGTTTAACAGGTGACGTGATACAAGTTAATACAATTCTGGTATATGCAAGTATATATATAATTATTTAGGTAAGTAATATACTTTGTTTATTCAGTGTATAGATAATTTGCAGTTATTTATCAATATCAGACTTACTTAAAGAATATTATAATTATATGTTAACACACTTTACGTTTATATTTTAATTCACAATTTATATATATATATTTATTTATATATATATATATATATATATATATATATATATATATATATATATATATTTTAATTAAGCATGACTGCCGTATTTTTTTTAAAAAACAGGAGCCTATTTATTTATGTCAAATGAAAGCTTATTCTTTCATGAATATTGAATATTCAGATATTTTAGAGTATAAAAAAAATATCTTCTAAGTATAACTAAATGAAGGGGAACCGTGAGCTCACTCAGTTACAATAAAATTTTATTTCTGTTGTTTAAAATTATGGCTGGAAGTACCTGTTCATCTGCGGCACACTGTCTTTTAGGACATCCTACTAGTTAGCTTTTATATGCAAGACTACCACCATGTGGTGATGTGATTCGTGTTGTTCAGTACCACCATCAAATGGACAATGTGGCCCGTGTAGAGAGGATGATCCTCGAAAATCGACGGGTGAAAGTCGAAGAAATCGAGCGAGAACCTGAATATCACATGGAAGTGTTATCAACATCATCCACGCAATTTGGCCATGACCAAGGTATCTGCCCGTTGGGTCCCCAGAAACATCACGCCCCATGATCGACTTCAATGTCGTTAAAGTCCGCAGGGCCAGAGTTGCCACAGATGCCCTGGGTGAGTGCGGATTCGAAGAGCTCAACCATCTCCCCTACAGTCCAGATCTGGCCCCTAGCAACTACTTTTTATTCCGCCAGCTCAAGGCTGCACTGCGTGGACGCCGGTTTGGGGACGATCAAGATGTCCAGCTCGCCGTCCAGGAGTGGATTGAACAGCAGTCGGGAGATTTCTGGTTGTCGGGAATTCGAAGCATCAGGGACAGGTGGCGCAAGTGCATTGAAGTCGATGGTAGTTATTTTGAAAAATAATAAAACACTTTTCCTAATATCTCGTTTCCTTATATCCGAATTGAAAAACTTATTGACCGACCCTCGTATGTCGTGCCGTGATAAGATTACTTTAGCCAAGGAATCCCGCGAAAGATTTCAACATGTGAAGGCTTTACAATACAAAGAAAAAGTATATACTTCTAAAAATCATGCAGAGGCTGCTGCTCATGCAGATTTTGAGTCATTATCATCTGAAGGAGAAAGTTTAATAGCGGCAGACAAAGAGTTTTGTCTACCTTCTTCAACTAGAAAAAAGAATACACAATATAGTCATTTAAATTCCAAAAATATCTTTACAACTTTAGGTGTGGCTGCTGTTCTTGATCATTCAATATTACGGATAGAAAAGAAATGATGGTTGCTGGATCAATAGCACAAGCCTTTGGTCAGAATATTGCAGCTATGACACTTTCCAGGAGTTCTATACAACGTTCCAGAAAGCAGGTAAGAGAGACAACATACAATAACTAAAAAAAACTTCGTTGTCTGTTGAAGGACCGATCTTTCTTCACTGAGATGAAAAACTACTACCTGCTATTGATGGAGCAAAGGAAACAGTAGAACGAATTGCAGTAATAGTTTCTGTAAATGGAATGGAAAAACTTCTTGGTGTGCCAAAAATAACACAAGCAACAGGAGAAGAACAGGTTATGGCATGCATTTCATTAATTAATCACTCGATCTTCGTGACGAAGATCAAGGCCATGTATTTGATACAACTGCATTAAATACAGGCCTACAAAAAGGAACCTGTACCATAATTGAAAAAGTATTAGGAAGGGAGCTTGTTTGGATTGCGTGCCGTCATCATATTTTTGAAATTGTGTTGTCATGTGCTTGCAAGATTTTACTTGAGCCTACAAGTGGTCCAAAGAGAAGTCTCTTTGAAAATTTTTAAGAACAATGGTCGTAACTTAAAAAGGATTCTTTTGTAGAGGCGGATTGCAGTTTATTCGCAAATCCAGTAATGCATAATCTTCGAGGAGAAATGGTCCCATATTTTCAGGAAGCTTTGAAATCTCGTCAGTTGCGTGACGATTATAAAGAGTGACTCATCATGCACGCTGGCTGACTAAGGCTATATATGTCCTGAAAATATACTAACGGACGTGAAAAGGCCATTATTTCAGAGTGCTCTCTTTTTATTGCTTTGGTCTACTCGCGTTTTTAGAATGAAGCCCATTTTAAAATTAATGCTCCTTTAAATGACATTCTGCTTCTTAAAACTTTGCACAAGGACCTAAATCAGATAATATCTAAAGAAGCAACCACAGCCCTTCACAGAAACCTTTGGTATCTTGGAGAACATCTTGTTGGTCTTTTATTTTTCGATCATAGAATTAATGCTGAGACCAAACAGAAGATGGTCTCCAATCTCCAACGTACTGAAAACACCAAAGTTGTTCGCTGATTGAATCTTACAAAAAAACATCGAGGATTTGGACTTGCATGAACTGGTAAGTCAAATAACTAAGCTAATCTTCAGTCTCCTAATGAAAGATGGATAAAAGTTAGCAGAGGATACATTCCTGAAGACTAATCCAAGTTCTTGGGAAGAGAATCCGTGCTTTCAAGAATTTCAACGTCCAGCGATTAACTTAATGGTTGTTAACCATCCAGCAGAAAGAGGTATTACACTTATCAAATCGTATAATGCATCTCTAAAAAAAGATGAAGAACAAAAACAGTTGCTTCCCAGACTTGTGGCAAAACATCACAAAAGTTTTCCCTCATGCTCAGAAGGATCAATGTTTAATCAGCAATTTTAGTTATAATTTGTGTCAAAAAGAAATCATTTGCCATTTAACTATTTTCTTTTCACTTTAATATAAATATTTTTAGAAATTTGTCTTTCAACACCAAGATCTGTTTCAAATAAACTAGTATTTGCAAAGACTTCACTTCTATCGCCAAAATTAATTTACCAGCAGCCTAATAAGTTAAGATCCATATAGCGACCAGTAAATATTGTTCGATTTTGATGAAATTGAGTATGTGACCTATTGTCCAATGTGGTAATATAATCAGGCATGTGGGGATAAAAAACTAAAAATATTTTGGGGGACCACCCTAATATATATATATATATATATATATATATATATATATATATATATATATATATATATATATATATATATATATCGGAAGTTCCGTGAGAACTCTGAAGGCAAGATTCTCATCCCATATGGGTATAAGTAATAGAACTGGTAAGATACTTGAAATCCAAGAAAATTCAGCGATAAGAGATCACGTAATAAAGTGTAAAAGTGAAATCACCTTAGAAAACTTTGAAATTCTAAATTTGCACAAATTTCCCATTACCCTTCGCATCCTAGAAACACTATATACAAAACAGCTCTCCCCGAATTTAAATAATGATCTTTTGTCGGTTCCTCTCCTTGTTAGCTGAATTCCTTTGGGTGTGGGTTGCGGGGCGGTTTGGTGCTTTTGGGTCGGCCTGGAACACGTAACCGGTTCGTTGGCAAGGTTTGTGATTTTGTATATTTGGTTTTTGTCATTTTTTGCTTCAATTATTCCTTTGAAATTCATTTTAAGACAGTTTTATATCATCATTAGATTCATAATTCAAAGCCCCCCTAACTTAATAGATTTTAGCAATTATACACTCGCTAACTAATTTAAAAATTTAAACTCCTTCCTTAGTCTCTTTTTTCCCTAGTCTTATTTTTAAATATTCCTTTTAACTATAACTTTGCAATTCAAAACTAATAAAGTTAAACCTGAAGATCCATACCCCGCGAGCCGTACTATGGGTTGCTATATGGGAGGAGCTACTCCCCCCATAATCCCCGCTCGCTACGCTCACCCTCAGGAACAAGTAATAAAACAAGTCAATCACACAGTTGGGTGAAAACATGCTGAGAGGTGGAAGAAATATTATGGGAATGCGAACGGGAAAGCTCACTGGGTCTGGATCTCCAGAATTACCGCTAATAAATACTAGCTAGTAAAGTTCTAGACGTACATTTAGCAGTATGCTCTTTTAACAATGCAAAATATTTTTGGGGTTTATTTGTATTTTAGGCCTAAGAAGATGACCGTATTGTGGTCGAAACATATAAATCCAAAATAGCGCAAGAAAGAGCAAACGGAATCATTTTTTCTTCGGAAATAGTTTTCCTACTTCGGAAAAATCCATACCAGAGTGGGATTCCAACTAAGCAAACTGAAGAAGCGAATAACTGCTTTAATCTAAATTAAATTTAGCCTTTAACCAATATATATATATATATATATATATATATATATATATATATATATATCAGTGGTGACTCCGGCACTCAGTCTGTTCCGGCTTATCGCGAGTTTAAATTTTGTAAAGTGAACGGGGATTTGCAAGCTGATTTAATTTTTGCCAACACTGAGTTCAACTAAATAATTGCAACCAATAACTCAAGCTCCATTTAGTGAGCCTGATTACAGTTCATATATTTTTCGTTCAGCGTCTGGCGGTCGTCTTAGAGGTACCCTGTGTCAAAAAAGATCATTCGTAACAGGCGTTCTCTCGACATCGTTCACATGCGCTTGACTCGAGCTCAGAAGTTACAGCCTGAGTTCTTATATATAATTGTAAGAATTAAAATTACTTAAAACTTAATGTTTTCTTGAAACAATAGATTTTTATAGAGTTTAGGTTTCAAATTTTAATCTATGAAAGGTTTCCATTCTACAATATCCTTAAAGTAATGAAAAATTATTCATCAACTCGGGCTAAAACAAACGAGCCTGGTAGGTGTAAAAGACTAAAGGTCATCTTTTGTTAAGAGATGACAGGAATGAAAAGCCCAAGAGTGAAAAGACCCTACAAACGATCTACGCTGAGATATGACTAATTTTACTAATGCTGTAAAAAACAATACAACGGATATGTGGCACTTTGAGACACAGACAAAGACCTGGACCTCCTCCTAAGTGAAGACGCAGCGAAGAAACTAGCAAAAATCGGTCTCGTCCGCCCCTTCCACCCCAAACGTAACAACGAAAAGATCCGTCATATGGCGAAGGCTCGATCCATTGGTAGTCGCCGACTCAGTACCGAAATAGAAAAAGAACAATCGTATGAAAGAATTGAAGAAATTGTGAAAATCAAAAACCAGAACGGCAAAGAACATCAACACGTCTATCTTTCGTACCACGGAAATCGCAAAGAAAGCCGCAGAACACGATTTGCTTTCCTTTTCCACCAAGATCTCCCCGGACAAGATTGAAAGAGAAACGTTTGTTTCGATTTAGGTGTGCTTCAAGTGCTATGCCTTGGACCAGCACAGAAACAAAGTTGCCAATTAAACGGAAAAAAACTTGCTCGGAATGCTCAAGCAAAGACCACCGTTGAAACGAATGCAGAGCAGCTGAAAGAAAGTGCCTGATCTGTAGAAATGGCCACAGGACACTTGCAATGTCTTGCCCAATTAAAAAACAAATAATTAATTAAAAAAATTCGAATTATCAGAAGAAAACGAAAGGAAAAGTATACAACATCGCCACTGCAACGGCAGGAGGACTTACGAGAGTACCTACTTCACAAACCACCACCGTGAACATCCAGGGAAACATGCGGCAAGACCTCATCCTTTGCACTATGCACTCTCGCTTCATGAATATTGCAAAAACTGGATCATATACTACCGAACTAAACATGATACTTGAAAAAAACGGCCTAGAGAAAATGAGGTTCCTCAGAACTCACCCTCAAGCGAAATTTACAAAATATACATGAAACCAAACAAACAAGAAAAAAACACGGGCAACCAAGAAGAAAATCAAATGGAGACCGACCAGGAAACCGATGGAGAAACATCTGACGAAGAGATTGTAAAAGCAACCAAAGAGATTGAAAAAAACTTGAGAAAAAGAGACAAAAACAAAAACCTCAACTCAATACCCAGGAAATCAATATTAGAATATACGGCTCCCATGCGATCCTACTACCCAAAACCAGCAAACAAAAAGAAATCGTAGAAGGATCGGTCAAAGGAAGATATAAATGGAATTACGACGCAGATGCGGAGGAGACAGAAGTCCACAATGCACTCAAGCAGGGAATGATCTTAATTGTCCCTGGATCATGCATGCTATAATATCTCCAACGACCAATTTAAGAAAAAACGATTTCGCCGGACCCGTGCCCCAGTAAGAACAGAGAAAATTAAAGCAGGTAAAGAGAGCAGAAAATAAATCCATCGTGTTCACGTACCAGCGTAAGCTAAAAAAATATTTACGCTAAACGTGGACGGCTGGATGGCGAAGAGAATTATGTACTCAAATATAATTAGACAAGAAGACACAGATATAGTCATATTAACTGAGCATGGTATTAACACCAAAATTGAAGCAATAAAAATACCAAATTATAGGATCATATCTGCCAACCATACCCAAACCAGACATGACAGTGTATCGATCGGGATAAAAACGGGGATTCACTACACCGAAATAAAGGATCGAGAGGAATCCTACCTAGCGATAAAAATTAAAATTACTACAAGCTATCTAGTAGTAGTCGGAGCTTATCAACCCACAAGACGTTCGTCTTTACCCGTTTCCAACTATATTATACTCTTTCTCCGAACCAGCTCTACAATTCTAACAGATCTCAATGCCAGATGCAGAGCAAAGAAATATAGTCCAAAGAGAAGGACCAGACTTCCCAACGTTCCTAAACAATAGATCCTCCACCAGCCCAAATATACTTCTCACCAACCCCAATTTTAACCTCAATCACCACACCTAGCCCGGGCCCGCAACCCATCCAACCAACTAAGTATGGTCACAACTAAATCAACCTTTCCCATCCAAATTAAGATACCACAAAGAATATTACTCTACAGAACCGACTGGGACAAATATAAAGACTACTTAAGTACCATAGATACCAGAACCCTTAACAACCGAGAAACCAACGTAATAGAACCTGAAATACAGAAGATAAGTGAAAATATAATAGAAGCCGACGCAATGTATACACCTAAAATAGAATGCAGAACTCTGCCTGCACCGAGATGGGGCGATGAAATTAAAGGGAAAATGGAGGAATTTAAAAGATTGACGAGAGAAATAACGGATCTGGTTAATACAATGGAAAAAAAGCAGGCTATAAACCATCAAAAGACAATTGGGGATAATGATAAAAGAAAAACAATTCAAGTCTAGAATTATATACCAGAAAAATGGACACCGAAAGGGATTCCAAAAGCTTTTGGACCCAATTTCGAAGATTGCGAGCAACCCATCCTAAAGAAATAATAAAGAACAAACTGCAAGAAAAGGAAGTGCAGCAAAACGCAGAGCTGCAAGATCACTTCAGAAGGTACTGGGAACAAATTGTTTCGAATTCTCCATAAGAGAACTTCGACTTTGATAGATAATGAGAAGAGGAAATAGCTCTAACAATTGAGAACCAACAAGACAAAGCCAAACCATACGCACAGGTTGACGAGGGAAGACCCATCCACTCGGAAAAGGGAATGCCGTTCACAATGGAAGATTACTTGAAAGCAGTCAAGTCGTTTAAACAAAGTGCAGTCGGATTAAGAGTCATAACGAAAGCGGACCTGACTATTGCACCAAACAACGTGCACAAAGCAATCTTAAGGATTTTCAATGCCTGTCTGAATTCTGAATACTCCTCAGGCCTTCAAGACGGCAAAGATTATCTTTCTGCCGAATCCGGCTAAACTAAAACACCGAATACAAAGCTACCACCCAATCTCATTACTCCAGTTTCTTGGGAAACTCCTTGAAAAGCTCCTTACCGAAAGTTTAATAAAACACCTTGAAACAAATAACCTATATAACCCACAATAACACGGGTTTAGAAGCAAGAGAGGGACGGAGACCGCGTTCGTAATAATAACGAAAAAAATTGCCATCGAAATAGTGCGGGGCAACAGAGTGTACGTCATACTTCGCGACGTTGCCAAAACTTTCGATAAAGTATGGATTCTCAGTTTAAATGAAAAATGAGCACCCTCAACATGGATACCAACCTAATATACCTTATATACCATATAGACCCATGACTTACTCCAACAAACGGATGAGTGAGTGATGTACATCCAATTAGCGGATGACATCACACAAATTATCTCAAGTAATAGACAAAACCCAAGAGATATCGCCCAAAGGACAGCGAGGGAAATCAAAAACCTAAACGATTTAAAAAACAAAGCACAATTAAAACAAACACAAACAAATTTAGCATTATTCTAATTAATCGAAGGAAAACAGCTACAATTAGAGTTGAGGGGTAAGAATACCATTACAACACGGAGGGGAGAGTCCTGAGAATCAAACTAACGACGAATGGATATGCCTACCAACTCTCAAAAAAGCTCAATGAAGCAAATGCAACAATTGCAACGCTGCTACGATTTCATAACTTTTCAAGCAGGAATAAAAGAAAATTGTATACAGCCCTCGTCCGTTCTTAAATATTATATCCGATTATACCTACTCACATTCTGAGTAAAAATCAGATACGAAAGGCCCAAAGAGTACAAAACTGGGCAACGAGATTCATCGAAAATAAAAGAAGACAGGACCGAATAACATCCGATGAACTGAATAGAAGGACCAAACTTGAACCTATTAATACTGTACTCCACGAACGAGCCAAAAGCTTGTAGGTAAAGTTAAATGAAACTTTACCCCAGGAAGAACTAAACATAATAGTCGTACCAAACAATTAAATCCGTCAGATAAAATACAGAAAGAGGTTTGACGGGAGCAAGAAGAATACAACGTTGAATGTTAACCCAACTATAAATAACATAAAGTGACCTACCGAACAAAAAAACACGGATATTGACAATTAACGAAGAATGAGATACTAAAGAGAATACGAACAGAAAATAGTAGTGAGAAATACAAAGAAGGAAATATGAAGAGTCTATAAATATAGGGCTACAAAACCACTGAGAAGTGCGCCCCCCCAAAATATATATATCATAAAACAATAAATAAAAAGCTCATAGGAGCAATTGATAACAAAGGCTCGAATGTTTAAATTAAAAACCTCAAATAATAATTAAAAAAATACAAAGTAAAATAAATGCAAAACGAAAGCGTTTGCCAGGCAACCTGGCACAATTCACTATATCATTATCACAAACACACACACACATACACACAAACACACACCATACACAATATCTCTACTTTTCTATCTCTCTCCTACACTGTCGTAGAAAAGACTTCCAACGATATACTAGATATCTATTCTTTGTGGGAATTATTTTATATTCGAGTACGGGGTTTAATCAGATGGCTGAGTATGACTCTACGTTAATAAATAGGCCTGGAGAGGGCTTATTTATCTTTAATATTCTTAGAAAGTGGAACGCAGCCCAAGGATAAATAATATTGCAAGCATTAATAATATAGAATTTTATTAATTAATCTAACAAAACAACACATGGAAAATATTTACATCACCGGGGATTAAAATCGGAGATACACATGAAAGGAAAAGGGTCATGGGATAAATTTGACTAAGCAGTGGATTAAGATTTGGAGGGATTTAAAATGACAAAACAAACAAGAAGGGAAAGGGTTGGCTAAATCTGTGTTAAAGCAGGGAGTTACGTTGGCATAAGTTAAATGCAATTCGTAGCTTACGTATTTTTAAGGCCGTCGTTCAGATGAAGGTGATTTGAAGGAATGGCTTCGGTCCGACTGGTGATTTCCTTTCCAGGAGGAGGGGTTTTTAGGGGAGTTGTCCTTATCGAAGGGGAAAGGACTGACTTTAAAGGAGTGGGAACGAAGTTTGGGCTCAGAGGTACAAGCGATCTTCGAAACAGGATATCGGAGATGTTCTGGAGGAACAATTGAGGTTATTGGTGTAACCAAGCGTTCTCTCGAAGAACGTTAAAAAGGGGGAAAATAAATTACCACTGGCATGATATCAGGTGAGCGAGAACCATTTCTTGTCGAACGGGCTCGAAGAACAATGACCTCTAAAGTTGTTCTCTTCTGAACAATTGTAAATTATCACTGACGTAATATCAGGGGAGCGAGAACCGTTTCTTATCGAACGGGCTCGAAGAACAATGATTGTTCTAAAGTTGTTCTCTTCTGAATAATTATACAACAGGGTTTGGGGCTCTGTTAACTTGGCGTCTCGAGGGGCAAGAACCTTGGCAATCAAGGATATTGTCCTCTTCTGGACAATAAGGAGGTTCTCGGGGTAGAGAGTTCCTAGGTGCACAAGGGAGACTGGATCGGCGTGATGCCTGACGAAGATAATCTCGATCTCTTTCAAACGCGAAATTGTATCACAGCCCCTTGGGGTAGGGGCAATGGGGCACTTCCATAGAATGTACCGCTAGCGCTTGGAAAAATCTTATCTTCCCATAAGCCTAATTTATTCTAGCCAGATCGACGCCTGCAGGCAAACGAGGGATTGAACCACCTTGATTAAACTTGGAACGGAGGAAGATAATCGGGAAATGTTGGGCGATAAGGACGCCATGCTAATCTCTTCTCGCAGGATGCACGTGGGAAGCATGAGTTTCAATATGTGATAGAAGCGAGGCGCGGCCGCCTTAGGCGATTCTGTCACAGCTTCATTTATTAATTTTCTGTAAGGATTGAATTAAACTTTGGTGATAACTAGCTTAATGTGTTTACAAACATTATATAAAAAAAGGAGTTTTGGAACATTTCTTCTTTATTCTAGAGCACGTGTTCGAGATGACCTCCATTTAGCTCTGTGCATTTCTTGATGCGCAGAACTAGATTGTCCATGACGTCCTTACAAACTGACCTGACTAATAGCTCTGATATCCTCCCTAATAGCTTCTTTGAGTTCCGTGATAATATTGGGTCTCCTTGCATACACTCTGTCCTTTAGGTAGCCCCAGAGAAAGAAATCTGGGGGCTTAGGCCTGGGCTGTGAGGTACCCACTCAAAATCAGTTTTGACACTGATCAGACGGCCTGCAAATATCGGGATAGGTTTTAGCTGTAAGAGCTTGCTCCATCTTGCTGTAGACAGAACTTTTTTATAAGCCACGGGAAAAACGTCGAAAGCTCCCTATTGAAGGTTTTGAGAACATCAACATACCGCTCCTTGGTGACTGTCACTCTCCCGCCAGATTCCTCGGAAAAGAATTGTCCGATGATGCCTCTGGCTGAGATTACAGTCCATACCGTGCCCTTAGGGGAATGAAGGAGCTTGCTGGCAACCTCATTCGGTCTGAGGTCCCCTAGAAGATACTTTTCTTCGTGTTTAACTTTCCTTCAAGATGGAATTGAGCTTCATCTGAGGTCCAAAAGAGGTTAAGGAAAGTTTGGGTCTCCTTAATTTTCTCCAGTATCTTGACTGATATAGCCTTTTTGTGCTCCTTGTCTGAGGTTGTAAGGATCTGCTTCCTCTGTATTCTGTATGGTTAGGCCTTTAGATCCATTACTAGCACTCTTCTGCAAGTCTCATGGGTCATACTGAGGGACTGACTTCGCTTGTGCAAAGAGCATTTTGGACTCTGCTGAACGGACTCTGACGCACTCGACCAGCTCAGCTGTACGCTTCCTGGAGCATCTTGATTGACTGGACGGTTGTCACTCGCTGCATTGAGATTCTCCCCTTTCTCATATTTCTCGATGGTCCACCCATTCCTGAATTCTGCTCTTGGGGAGGAAGGGGCTTTTCACATTTGAACTGTTACACGAAAGTGTGCTACACTTTCTTGAACGAACCTGACTTGTATTAATGTTTGACGCAGTATATTCTTTGCTGGAGCTTCCATCGAGATCTAGTTGTGTTCACACACGTTGCTTTGTCATTTCCTGCATATAAAAGATATAGTAGTAGATATAACTTCATGCATTGATCTCGTGAAGGCAAACTGCAGGCTAAGAGGCCGGGAGGGCTCAAGAACTTCTGGATGTCACGTAGCATCCTATACTAGAATAGGGAGACGATATGGATGCTGGAATAAAGATAGTCAATGAAAATTCAAAGGCGAGAGAATCAAAGTTAAAAAGGGCGACAAACTATATTTGAGAAGATTCAATGCATCGCGATCTTTCTCTTTCTCCACATACTTTGAAGATGGACTATTTATAGGAATTATTGTACTGAATTATATCCACCGGAATGAGGGAGGAAGGCTGGTAATCCTCTTAATATTGGCCTTTCTTGATTTGCATTTCCTGTTCAATTCTATACTTTCTTAAAACTTTCAAAGGGTCAGGATAACTTAGGTTTATTTAAAAATAGATTACATGTGAAACTCAAATACAATCCTATCTTTTTGGAAGGATATCTCTAACTTACATAATTATAATTTGTTATTTATAAATTGCCAATTTGACGCTTTGGAGTCACCGTATATATGAGAGTATAAGGAAAATCATGTATATTCAAAAGACAAAACCAAAGTTACATATTTGTAGGCAAGTAAACTGCCTTTATATCAATGGTTACTGATACCAAAATCAATCCTTTAGCTTCATTAACTTTGGCATGTAGCCAAATTCCTTGTTTGATTTATTTATAGACATGAATCTTGGGCTGACTTCCTGAACTCTGATCACTTCTTGGCTGTCTTTATTTGATAATTACTTAATAGAAACCTTATTCAGTATTTTAAAATCTTTTCAATGCTTTGTGTCTAGCAATCTTAGAATCATCATAATTGATACTGAGTATCTTCCACCCCCCCACCCCAAACCTTACAGTTTGCTATCTGGTCTTCTGTCTCTCCTGAAGTCCATGAAAATTCAAACACCGACAAACATCCTTTTTATCTAAAAGGTCAACAATGTTGGATCATGGCTTCACTGTGGACATACCAAGCAGATCTTCTTACAGTGGGCATTACAATATTCATCAACTCCTTTCCTTGTTAGTTAAGTCTGTAGAGCAGAAGAAGATTTACCTTGGCTCTTCTATCCCAGAATACTGACATTCAAGTTGAACCAGCATGGAAAATACACTCAAATGATGAATTCCACAATAAATTAACGATTCTTTGATAATCAGAGCCTTAGAATTTTGCATAGTGTAGTGAGCCAGCGGCTGTACCTTACTATTCCTATCTCCCAAAGAGCAAGACCTGCAGGAATCAATCTATGACTGACTTTACAAACACTTTTTTAGTCATGGTCGTGATCAGGTAATCATATTCTGAGGTTATTATAAGAGCAAAATGATAAAATATTTAATAATAATCATATGTGAATTGATTCAGATAGAAATAAAACTGTTTCTTCAGATTTTTCTGCACACTCACATTTATTATTTGACCAATTCTCTCTACTAATATGAATAATAGGACAGTATAACTATCCCTTATAACTCCCTAAGACAAGATTTCAAATAGGATTCTTCCTAGAGAAATATAAATAACTTTTCGAATTTAAATTGAACTCCTCTAACCCATTTAAACTTGGATTATCCTTTCGCACGTATATTCCAAGAGGTAAATTGTATCCAGAGAAGGGGTATATATGTAGAGAACGAGCAGGAGAAGCGTTGTTTTTGGGAGCAATCTTCACACTACCGCGTTGGTATTTGACATTGATGTCCTGTTTTTGGTATTTAATAAAATCCAATTTGCAATAATTATGTATCATAATGACAAAGGAAAAGAAGAGCTGATACGAGGGAAAAAGAGTAACTGACGTATTTATTCTAATTTACGTGTAGACAGTTGAAAAAAATAGAATAAAAGTGAACGTTTTAATTCTGTTATTCGACACAATTTTTTACTAAATGACACTTTTTCTAAATCCTAAACAAGCGTGTGCCATATAATTATTGGCGATCGCAAACATGTATATGCCAATGAATAAATCTTTGATTAAAGCGAAAGAATGATGAGAATGAATCCAGCCAATGTATGTAGCAACAACTAAATAAAAAAGAGAATTTATATGTAATTCTCTAATATTGAACTTTCCAGGATACCCCAAAAAAGGTCAACAGATGCACAAGGAATGAAAATTGTGGCATCTTAGTCATAATTTCTTTAGGAGAAACGTTCTTGAAGAAGTGTCATCCTCATAGTAAAAATATCCAAATACCTTAGAGAGGGAAAGCCAGAAATGTGAATCCCAGTGAAATTGCATATATTGGACCTGTTGGTACATAAAGAAGAGGAAGAGAAAGGGTATTTAATATATTGACTGCATTTAGAGATCTTTTGGAGTCAGTAATGATTATTAAATTTCCGCAACTCAGTCCTTCTATCGTAACAGATTTTGAATAAAAGCGTTCGTGTCATCACTGAACCACTATTAGCTAAGGAATACAAGAATGTTGTAAAGCATTTAATATTAAAGTATGGGAAGAATTTTACCAGAATGCGAATAATTAGGGAACACCAATTTGACTTCAAGCCATCAAAACGGAACAGTATAAAATGATCGTGTAATTATATATATGCACTAGGAAACCCCTCTTAGACACTAGTTCTTTTCTCTGTGTAGCTCATTTCGTTTGGCAATCGCAAGTATGTATATGTAGCAACAACTAAGTATACAAATGAATGTGTTTAGTTCTCTAATATCGAATATCCCCGGATTTCCACAAAGTGGTCCACATATGCTCAAGAAATGAAAATTGAGGTATCTCGGTCAGAATGTCTTCGGAAACAGGTTCGTAAATAAGTCGTGACATAGATTAAGTGAAAATACCCGAATACCCGAGAGAATAGACATAAATGTACATAAATACCAGTTACATCTCATATGTTTCCCAGACTGGGACTTCCATAACAATTTAACCTTTCAAAATCCGCTTAGTAACATAATCTTCCTCACTTGGTAAAATGTGTTAAAAGCTATCGTATTTCTCATTGAAAAAAAGTTGCAAGTCCTAAAACCATATGGTGAATCTTTACGTTTCGCACACTCCACTAATTTACCTCTCACTCCCCTTCTCGTCAACAATTTTCCAGCTTTCAAATACCCTTTAGTAACTCCATCTCTTACCAACTTTTTTCCCACCTTCTCTCAAATATAGGTCAATATAGTATAGGCTGAAGATATAATTTTTGCATTTAAATCTAAAGAATTTGTTCTCTCATTATATATTAGGTTGTTCGAAAGTAATAGACAATTTTAGAAACAAATATTTATTCTTTAAAATTTAACACTACGTATGTTAAAATGAGTATATTTGTGACCTCTGAACATCAATTTATCTCTGCCATGGATATATAGGATTATATATGCCTCGTCGAAATAAAACACTGGCTTTTATGCTAAGAAATCATTGGATCCAGGTTCCACCTTATTTTTGGACTTGAAAGTTTTGTTGCCTAAAAAAGTGTCTAGAATCTTGATAAAAGGGTATTCAGTGGGTGAGAGATAGGGAGAATATGGAGGATGTAGTTAAGTCTCGAGTCCTAAGTCAGTGAGTTTCTGCAGCGTCATCCTTGCAATATGTGGCCGTGCGTTGGCATGAAGTATAATTGGGCCACTTCGATTCACTAGTGGAGATTTTATTTTTCCAAGGTGAACATGCGTTTCTTCGAGCTGCTGGCCGTAATGCTCTGTTTTGATGCTCTGACTAGCCTCGAAAAAACTGTAAACAACAACACCAATAGAAGAACAACAGACTGTCACCATAAGCTTCTACTGGTGCATCTTCGCTTTCGGGAAATATTTGGGTGAAGCTTCGGCACGATCAAGGAATTGGAAATTATTAGAAATTTATTATATTACATATCAATTATCAAGCATGTAGAATTTTGTTTGAAACAATGCAAATATAACAACCTAAATAAAATTTTTAAAAGTGAGTAAAAAAATCGTCCATCATTTTTTCGAACAACCTAATAAATCGCTTGTAAGAACACACTTTGAGTATGCGGTAAAATTATGCTCTCTATACATTCCAAAATAGTAATATTATACGCGTCGAGAGCTTGGGAATGAAATTCGATCATGAGCTAAGATTTGGATCGAACGAGGAAAAGCCTTGGCACCTCAATTTGCTCTCACTGAAAAATCGTCATATACTCGGACGACTTACTGAATTATTTAAGATAATAAATTGGTTCACTAATACAGATTATGATTCAAAAGTTGAGCTAGTTAGTAAAGCGGTAACTATAAATAACGGTTTCAAACTATCAAACAAAGATTTTTAATGTGATAACACTAAATTTATTTTCATATAAAATATCACAAATTGGAATGGCATGCCTAGGAATGCCGGCCAAAGCGGTAGAATAAATATGTTTAAGAAAAGAATAGAAAAATATTAATTTAAATTATGCCTTTGCACAAATAAGTGTTATAAACAATTTTTCATCCATATCCTCTAATTTATTTATCCTAAATCTCTGACCTCGATCCTTTCCCCTTTTTTGACGAGCTAGTCAAATTTGATTCTAGAGTATTTGCTGGTTCGTAATTCTGTAATATTACCTCCCCGTTCCAAACGATATCGTATAGGCCAAGCCTCTTTTGGGAGCAAGCCTCAAATGGATCTTAGGACATTTGACGGCGCGTAATTCTGCAGAAAGCCAAATACTCATTAGCTCTCTCTCTGGACTCTGATACACACTTGGGAATAAAATGACCATTTTATCAAATTCCTCACTAACTCTCGTCTGTAAAGAAAACATGTCCTTTAGCCATTTAACTAAATCAAACATTAAATGCAGGCCTCCTACTTCCGTCACCGCTCCACAATTTATCTTAGTATTGTCAATCGAAAGTTGGTAACCAACGTGCAAATTCTTTACCCTTATATAAAATTGGACGTAAAACTAAACTTTGCCTTAGAACTTAATTAATCATAGAGACCAATTTTCGGTTCGAATTTTCAATCTCTATGCATTCATTCCCTTGTGTAAATGCAAAACGAGCAACTAAGTTCTTTCGGCCCAAACAGAAATATAGTGAGGTGCAACTGGAAGGTGTTCGATATTTGCCAGGGCAAAAATAATACAAGGAATGCTTCCTCAAATATATTAAATAAATATAACGCACTTCCCGACTTCCCGGTGAGAGCGAGAGAGTATAGTACATTGGGAGATTGCGACAGGTACAGCGAAGGGGGTAATTGTCACAAAGACTGGCAGGGGTATGATAAGGCGGGGCTGGTAACAGAAGTTCCTAGATGTGACAACTTCTAATAGGCTCTGCCTTCTTCGATTCAGGAGGCCCCCTTATAACCTTTACCGTAAGTGTGTACATGACTAAATTCACCCAAGCTTTCAACTCGCCGACAGGCGCTTTCCATCCGCTTCGACGGAATTTACTAGTGCGTCGTAAGCCGCGTAGTAGGTTATCCTTACACCTCGCCTCAAACAAAGGACAACTTTTTGAATTTAAAATGTAGTCCGACTAAGTTAAACTATAAAATGATATCACTCGTTCTCATCTTGAGCGAGTGAATTAGTTATTCTCATTTAATTTTAAGCACTAATCAACCAACAGTGAAAGTCAATCTTTATCAATTATTGAAGTAATCATCTAAACGAGGAGAGTTCAACTCATGGTCTCGCTAATCTTTTGGGTAATCTGGGATCAAACTCCCCTAGAAGACTTTGCATAATAATTTTTGCTTCTCCGAGGCACAAGGTTCCTGGTAACCTTGCAGAAGGGACATTGTCGCTGTCCCTCTGTCTGCTGCATCGAATTATGCTCTTCCAGTTACGTTTACAAGTGTTCTCCTTGGGAAGCTGTTCACACTGGCCACGTGAAAGTTCTTCCCTAGTTACCTCGCCATCTCCTCTTTGGGGAATTCTGTCATCTCGAATTCCTTTTCTCGGATCGTTGGGCCTTCAAATCATCGTTCCACGTAGTCCTGACACCTTTTGCCACGATATCGCTGTATGTGGGTTTCTCCTAGCCGAAGACAGCCATCTTATTGTTCACTGTAAACTATGGCCGAATTTCCTTATCATCTCCGAGCCTCTTTCTCTTGGGTTCCCGACGTGGATTATTGCTTTACTGCTCTGGTATCAGGTATTTTGAAGTATCGCTTTCTTCTTACGTACCATTTAAATAAATTAAGTGTTATTAGTGTTAGTCATGTAACTTTGGGCCTTCGGGTAAGGGACGTAAGACAAGGAGGTTATTCCGGGAACACTTGTCACTAGAGTAGCGAAGCCTATTTCATCTTCAACGGCGCGTGTCGTTTTGGCTTTAAACAACTTATTCATATAACCCAATTTTTTATGCGCGAATATCTTTTTGGTTAAAACGACTTTTGGTCGTTCGATGGTAATAAGCATTTGTGACTTTTCTTATTGTTTGATGTCCCCCGTATAATTTGTTATCAGTTAATTTATTTCATTTAATTTTGTTGTAAATAATAGTATAAATACTTTTTATGTGTGTATTTATTTAAACCCCTTGCGGATACCTCGTAATTTAGCACCGTCCTGATAAATTCTAGGGAATTTCTGGTGGGCCTTTAGATCCCTGGTCTTCTATCAATTTTATGTGTGTACTTTTTCTTGGACTGTGTGAACCGGGTTCCGCGATAGCCTTTACAATATATATGTATATTATATTTAGACTGAGTTGGCTGTCAAGGTCAATTGAGTGACGTTCGCTCGTCTCCCATCTGCGGCAGACGAGGGCGGTGATAAGGCAATTGGGTTCCAAATCGAGTGCGTGGAGGAATTTATCTAGAGAATCGAGTACAATTGGCCGTTAGTAAAATAAAGAAGACTGTAGGATGCTAAGGCTAAGAAACGAAGGGTACCAAGAATAATATTTAATAATTACAATAGAGACACGATATATACGAAAGGAAAAAATTGCGAACGGATACTTAATGTTTACAGGGATCAAATTAAAGAATTACCAGGAGCGATTAGAAAAGCTCATACGTGAGCTAACAAGCGGCCGCTGTTGAACCAATATACGAACATAAACTTTACGGGTCGACTGGTCAAGAAATCACAATTTAGGGGCTGGAGCCTAGCTTGGGGGTTGAGGTTTTATGGGGCGACGCAGGGGATGGGTGATTGAACGAGTAAATCGCAATCGATGGAGTTAACCTCGAGGGAGTACTTGCACCAGACGAGGTTAAAACTGAGTCCAAGGATAACCAATTGATTGGGGCTCAATACTTTCGGTGAGAATTCTGGCCTTCGAACTCAAGGGAAACGTAGCTGAATCGAGAAATGGGCATGTCTCGTGCAGAAAGGCGGGCCTATACTGCTTTTTCCCGTCTGTGTCTAGTATTATATATGTGCCCGCCTTATCAGTAGAAACGGCTCGATTCTCTCACGGTTCCCACGACTTTGCTCTGCGTTGCCCGACTTCGTGCCCGTCCTCATGGCTTCTTGTCCACATGGCGGTATTAACCTCTATTCCTGACTTTGTGCAATACTTCAATCAAAACTTTGAAACTTCTGATCTCATTATCATGACAACACAAGAGTGTTAAACTTTGTCACGCTCAATCTGATTTCTCTTTTGCAAAGAAAGCGAAGCTAGCGATTTTTTAACTTTCAGCTCGTACAAATCGGAACACAGCCCATTTCCAGCAGACTTGCTTGATCTGTAAATAATCTGCCGGTTTCAACGGCAAATCTCACGGAACTCATGAACTAGGTATCATAGAAGCACTGGCACCATGTACCGCAAAGTGTGATGAGCCAGGAGCAATAGCCGGAATTAAGCAACATAATACCAGGCTAGGGAGGGTTAAACTGAGTATTGTTTACCATCAATGGAGAGAGTAATTTAAATAATAGATATGGGTGTGTAGAAAGCAAATCTACAGAAAAAGTTTAATTTTTATTCCCCTAAACTAAATCAATTTCTAGTTAATTATTAGTGAATTTTGATCATTTAACAATTCAAGATACCACAGAGACGTTTGTAAGTTTTTTATGGAGGCTATTTGCCCTTTCTTCAATACTACATTTTTCTAACAGATAAATTATATAATGTAGCTATATATTCAAGAAAATTAAGCTAACCGGAAAAATTATTCAACTGGGACGAAAGCATACCTAATAGTGTTTAACACATCCATAGGTGTGGAAAATTGCTACGTTTCGAGGAGGCATGGACTGGATAAGTTTCGCGATATAGAGGGCACCAATATTCATCTACTCCTTTATTAAGTAATTGTGCAATTTGGTCACATTGTATGTGTGACGTTCTTGACCTTTGACACTTTGTTTTAGATAGTCTCATAAATGTTCGATGCGATTCTAATCCGCTGATTTTGCGGGCCAATCCAGATATTTGATTGTTTCTGAAGGTTCAAAAGCTCAGGAGAAAAAGTTCATGTCTCACAAATTTATCAGATTTTTTACACTATATAAACACCGAGTATGACAATAACAGATCAATTGATATTTTGTATTTAGATTTTCAAAAGGCATTTGATAAAGTAACAGATTAGAAGTTGATGTATAAATAGCAAAATGGATCGAAAACTGGCTCACTGATCGTAAACAACGAGTAGTCATTAACGGACCAGCGTCAGAATGGGTTCCTGTTAGTAGTGGTCTTCCACAAGGTTCTGTCCATGGACCTTTGCTTTTTAGTGTGTATGTTAATGCGATATGCCAGAAGACAAGTGGTGCGTGGACTTCCCGAAGGGCTGTTTTTCGAAATGCCACCCGGAGAGTATATGCACCGACTGCATCCTTAAAGGAGAGGTCTTAGAGGCAGTGGCATACTGCAATGAACGGAAAAATCTCTTCACATTTTCCGAGTAAAAATCTAGGGCATTGGAAACAAAATTACAGCCCTTAGAAACGGAGCAGGCGCTTCAGATTTAGCGTCTCAAGGAGAGAATCCTAAAGCTAGCTTCTAAACTAGAGGCCAAATCAGCTCAAGCTCAAGACGAAACTCCCACTGACTTGGGTCGTTCCGCCGAAGAGACTCCAAACTCAAGGAGCTGAAACTGCATTAGCAGTGCTACTTCAGCCAAGGGGAGAAATTAAGAAGAGAAAGAAAAAGCATTAAAACAACGACCTTAATGCAGCTCACCCCAATGTAGAAGATTCCAGCGTTACTGATGGGCAAGGGAAAGTGGAAAGAGAAGAAGAGAAAAGAGAAACAGAAGAAAAGAGAAATGAAGATAGAAAAAAGGGAAGAAGAAGACAAACAAGGGAAAGAGTAAAGAGATAAGTCTCTCGCGAATGAAAAAAGTGAGACAAATGTGCGAGGGTCAAAATTATTGGGGATTCTCAAGCACGGGCCCTGCAACCCGTGCTAGCAGTACTCCTTCGCAAGAGTGAAAAGGGAAGTTGCCTACCAGGAAGGGGAAACCAGCAGATTAGAGTAGAGGCCGAGAAATCTCAGATTTCTGAGAACTCGGTCGTTGCCCTAATGGTAAATGGCAACGAACTCTACCTCAGAGGAGAAAGAAGAGACGCCACAGTAAAGATTCTCAACACGGTTATTGGTGCTCTGGACGGCTGTGGGCTAAAAACACGCCGACTTGTAGTGGTTGGGATGCTTCCGAGAAGAGGTCCAACCCAAACCGCTCACTCAAAGAACGTCTCCCTTAATCGACGCCTGGGAAATTTGTGTACGGCGGAGGGGGCATTTTAGGGTACCCTTACCGCACCTTTTATGGTAAAAACGATCTCTACCAAAGGGATGGAGTACATATTTCCTTTAAAGGAAAGGCTGTAGTCTGTAACATGATAAAACATGTCGTGGAACGGACCCGAAAGACTGTCAGGCCTAGAGTGAAGGCAGACGTACACAAGTCCGCCTTTGTCACTCCTAGAACGACTTTCACGGACCTCACAAAGATGGGAACCACCAAACCACTAAAAAGGCCGGGAAAAAGAAGAGAGAAGGGAATCCTACAGTCGGGGACTCCCTGAAAGTTCTTGTTTAATGCGAGGTCAATAGGAAACAAGTTTCTTGAACTTCGTGGCCTCGTAGTGACGGAAAAACCTGAAATGATGGCCACAACAGAGATGTAGGTGAAAAAGTCAAATCGAGATTTTGAAGGTGAATTTACAATTCTCGGTTACCAACTCTTCCAGAAAGATAGGACAGACAGGGAGGGCGGCGGTATGATGTATGTTAATGATAGGCTTAAATCGACGAACTGCAAATTTCTATCCGACCACGAGCTACTAGGTGATGATCTTGACATAGGGCCTACCAAAGACAGAACTCTGCTGCATTAGAGACCCCCTACTCAACTCGTTGAAAAGGAAAGGGATTTGTACCGGCTGCTGAGGGAACTTGTACCAGACCGAGTGTGTATCGCTATGGGTGATTTCACCACCCAAGTTGACTGGGAAATCATAGAAACCAGTGGCGAGAAGGCACTACTCCTGGAGTTCGCGAACAACGAGTTCCTGACTCGATGGATGAGAGAGCCGACGAGAGGAAATAATACCCTCGACTTGGTTTTCACCACTGAGGATGACATCGTTGAGGATCTCTTTGTGGGCGAAGAGCTCGGTAGCATTAATCACCGACTAGTTAGATTTATAGTCAAGGTCCCCATGGTAAAGTCTGTGACTAGTGAATCGTGAAAACTTGATTTAAGAAGAGCAGGCTTTGCAGGTCTTCGTGCTGGATTGACTGATGTGAGGCTAGAAGTGTGTGGGGGTGACGAAGATTCGTGGAATAGGTTAAAAAATACGTTCATGAGTCTTCAATCACGATTCATCCATTTGAAAAACTCCGTCGGTCTTTTGTTCAACCAAATTGGTTTAATGGAGAAATTGGTCAGTGGCTGATGGAGAAAAGAATGGTGTACCTGCAGTCAAGGATTTCTGGAGACTTTGACGAGTACCGTAGGCTAGCTAGGAAAGGGAATTCCAGAATAAGGGCGGCAAAGCGTTCCGAGGAGCTCCGAGTGACAAGACTTTGCAAGGAGAATCCCAAGGAGTTCTTTAGTTATGTGAACAGCCGTAAGCCAATCTATCGCAAGATTGGTCCTTTAATGAATGAGGAGGGGGCATTAAAGCCCTCAGATGCAGCAAATATTAACCTCCTGAACGACTACTTCTCTTCAGTGTTTACTGAAGAAAGTGGTCCCATGCTTCAGCCTACAGATTCCTACTTGGGTGAAAAGCTGGAAGAAATGGACTTCCGTCAAGGAGAAATAGAAAAAAAGATCACTGATCTAAAGACGAATAAGTGCCCTGACCACGACGGGTCTCTCCTACCTAAAGTGTTGAAAGAAGTGCGCGGGGAAGTCTCACGACATTTGACCACAATCTTCAACATGTCAATCCAAACTGGCTGCGTTCCTAGAGACTGGCGTGAAGTGGAATTCACTCAATAATCGTTAAAATCATGGAAAACATCTTGGTGGACAAAATGACGCCATATTTAGAGTCTAACTTGCGATTGAAGAGTTTCCAGCATGGGGTCCGAAGGCACTGGTCATGCATAACGAATATTGTGGAATTCTTCCAATTCGTTTTTAGTGAGCACGACCTGGATAAGGCGGTGGATATTATCTACTTAGACTTTCAAAAAGCCTTCGATAAGGTACCACACCGCCGCGTCCTTCGGAAAGTGCGAGGGCTGAGCGTAGACGAAAATGTAGCAAGTTGGATAGAGAACTGGCTACAGGGCAGAAGGCAACGGGTAGTGATGAATGGACAGGCTTCTGTGTAAGTACCCGTTACTAGCGGCGTTCCTCAAGGTTCTGTCCTTGGACCACTACTATTCATTATCTACGTCAACGACATGGACGGGGACATGGTTGCGAAGATTTCTAAATATGCCGATTATACCAAGTTTGGTAGGAACGTCGCAAAGGACGAAAATACTACCCGCCTTCAAGGTGATCTTCAGAAAAGTAAGGAGTGGTCAGACACGTGCAAATGTCATTAAACGTTAACAAATGCAAAGTGATGCATATCGGCCACCGAAATCCCCAATCTAAGTATATCCTTAAGGGCAATGCTATTGAATCCACTGACATTGAGAAGGACTTGGGTGTTACAATCAATAGTGACCTTAAGTTCTTGAAACAGTGCATTGACGAGAAGAAAAATGCCCAAATGATGCTAGGCTACATAAAGCGCCAGTTTGGATATCGAAAAAAGGAGATAGCACTGTGTTTGTACAACTTACTTGTCCGACCACACCTGGAGTATGCCGTACAATTTTGGAGTCCTTCGTTTCGAAAGGATAGTGCGAGATTGCAACGGGTGCAAGCCAGGCCAACCAAACTGATTCCCTCTATCAGACACACGTTACGATGCGGTAATTAGATCTGTTCTCGTTGGAAACCTGGAGACTGCGTGGCCTGCTTATCGAAGTGTTTAAAAAACTTCGATAATGTAGACTATAAGGATATTTTCCAACTTAGTGAGGGCAGAACGAGAAATCACGTCTATAAACTTGAACTAAAGCGTTCCAACAGTGATCTGTCTAGGAAACTTTTCACATACATCATCTGCGGTAGCTGGAACACACCTCCACTAGAAGTGATCAACAGCCTTATGTTGATCAATTCAAGTCAAGACTGGACAAAGTCTTGAAAAGTAGCCGTTTGGGCACTTAAGTCGTTGTGCAGAACTGTGCTTGCTCAGCTCTTAGCCCAAAGGTACCCTTTCTCTCTCTCTCTTTGTGGAATTGGTCGGGAATAAGGTCCCAGACAAAGTGCGTCCATCTTCTACTTTTCTATCCTGTATTCTGTTATTGTTTTTTCTACCCCTTCAACTGATTAAAAAACAAAAAAAACAAAAACAAAAAACAACCCTACCACTATCTTTTCAGCCTTATCCTTCATCTATCTAAATTTAATGACCTGGCAGCTACCTCGTGCGTCAGAAGAGAGGCTTTGGAACCTCTAAAAATTACGCCAATCGGCGCTTACTGGTTGCGAGAGACTAGGACTAGAGGGATCCTAGGCGTGGGGGCGCGATGAATAGGATGAGGGTAAGTGCCCCGTTAACCTATTCCCTGGCGCGTAATTACTGACCATTTCCAGTGACCGCTGAGGGGTGCCTCTGGTGGCAACTGTCCGAGGTGACTGGCCTTGTTTCCAGGTTTGTTGCCAGTCAACACAAAGCGTTGGGTCAAGTCTCTTAGTATGGCGTGTTATCCATTGAACGCTACGCCGAGATCATGGCAGCCCTGAAGGGAACTAGTAGGAGTTTAGTACGGGGCATGTTCCGCTGTTCACCTAGTGCGAAATCGATAACCCCCTTCGGAGGCTGTCAGTGCTGCTTGGGGGGGAGCCACGGCACGCCGTGCTTAAACGACTAGGTTGGACAAACAGCAGTAAAAGGAGCGTGTTTTCTGAAAGATTAGAAACGTCTCCGATGCATAGGCTGAAGCGACTAACGCAGAGCGAACTCACCAACCCCCTTTCTTTTTTATTGAGTGGGCACAAAGTATTCAGAGATATAAAGTGTTCAACATGACTGGAAAGAAAGGACCGGCTGCTTTTAAATACGCATGTTCGGTGTGCAAAAAGGACAAGTGGTGCGTGGACTTCCCGAAAGGGTGTTACTCCAAATGCCACCTGGCCAGTTTCTACACTGACTGTATCCTTAAAGAAGAAGTGCAACAGCTCAAGGATCTATATACATCATCTGAGAAAAAATCCCAAGAACTGAAGACGAAACTGCAGAACCTAAAGTCTGAACACGTGAGTCCGCTTCGCCGGTTCAAGGGCAAGATTGCTGAGTTGTCCTCAAGAAAAGAGGTCCAGTCGGCTCAAGATGTATCTCCCACCGACAAGACCCTCTCCCAAGGCGCTAGCACTGCATCCGCAGTGCCACGCCAGCCTTCCAACTTCCTAGAGCTGGAGTAAGCTGCTGTGGGACTGGCTCAACGGGCCAAAAAGTAGAACAGAAAGAGAAGGAAAGGAAAAAAAAATTAGAGAAGGTAGAAACAGCAAAAGAGAAAAAAGAAACAGATGTTAAACCAGAGTAAGATAGGAAAAAAGAAAGAGGAAACAGACAAGTCCTTCCAAAAAGAGAAGACTCTGTCCTCTGCATCCAAATATGCGAAAGCCATCCTTATCGGTGATTCTCAATCAAGAGATCTACATCCCAGGCTAGCCGCCCGCCTTCGCACCATGTGAGGGTAAGCTGTTTCCCAGGACATGGAACCACCAGATAAGAGTAGAGGTTGAGAAATCTCAGATTTACCTGAGAGTTCAGTCGTTGGCCTGATGGGAAGTGACAACGACCTCTACCTCAGAGGTGGTAGGGTAGGCCCTACAGGTGAGATCCTTTAGACGGTCATGGGGGCTGTGTATGACTGTGGATTGAAAACCTGCAGACGTGTTGTGGTCGGGATGCTCCCACGAAGAAGTCCAGGCCAGATCGCTCACTCGAGGAAAGTCTCATTAAACCGACGACTAGCAGATTTATGTACGGTGGAGGGGTTTTTTTTTGTCGACCCCTACCGCATCTTTTATGGTTGGAACGATCTCTACCTTTCCTTTAAATGAAAGGCTGTACTCTCAAACCTGATACAAGATGTCATTGAGAGGACTCAGAGGACGGTCCGGCACAGAGTGAGGGCGGACGTGCGCCATTACGCCAAAGTCACTACTGGAACGACCTTCGCGGAGGTCGCTAGAAAGGGTGCCACTACACCACCAAAAGAGAATAGAGAGACGAGTAAGACGAGGACAATCAGAAACTAGCTTCTTGAACTTCGGAAGATTGGAGAGTGGTCGGACACGTGGCAAATGCCTTTTAACGTGAACAAATGCAAAGTGATGCATATCGGCCACCAAAACCCCCCCATCTCAATCTCAATATTTCCTTAAGGGCACTGCCCTGGAATCCAACGACACGGAGAAGGACTTGAGGGGAACTATAACTAGTGATCTTAAGTTCTCGAGGCAGTGTATTGAGGCGGAGAAGAAAGCCCAAACGATGCTAGCTTATATAAAGCAATGGTTTGGATATCGGAACAAGGAGATAGTACTATGTTTGTATAACTCCCTTGTCCGACCACACCTAGAGTATGCCATACAATTTTGAAGTCTTTCGCTTCGAAAGGATATCGTAAAATTAGAAGGTGTGCAAGCCAGGGCAACCAAACTGATTCCCACTATCCGACACAAAAGTTACGATTATAGATTAAGGGAATTAGATCTGTTCTCGTTGGAAACCCGAAGACTGCCTTGTCAGCTTATCAAATTGTCTAAAATACTTCGAGTCTTCGACAATGTAGACTACACTGATGTTTTCCAACTTATTGAGGGCAGAACTAGAAATCTCGGCTACAAACGTGAGCTGAAGCCTTACAACCGCCGCAATCTTTATGGGAAATTTTTTACATGCAGCATCTGTGGTAGCTAAAACGCACTTCCAGTTGAAGTTGTCAACAGCAATTTTGTTGATCTGTTCAAGTCAAGACTCGACAAAGTGTTGAAGAGTGGCCGTTTGGGCACGTAAGCCGTTGATTAGAACTGTGCCAGCTCCACTGCTAGTCTAAAGTTACCCTCTCTAAATGGCCCGTAAGGTCTTCTAGGGTGCTTTTTATCCTTGTAGCTCCTTGTAGCTCTCTTTTTCCCTATCTCTCTGGGGTTACGTCGAGTTTTTTCATGGACCTTCATTGTTGCTAAGGTTGACCTTTCAATTTTGGGCCTCGATTTCCTCTCTGCTTACGACCTTATGGTCGATTCTCGCAATCACAAGCTTGTCGATCGAACTACTACTCTGACGTTTTTTGGTTCAGTTTTCCCTTCTCAGAGTTCTCTTCTGTGTGTCATTCTCTCTCCAACCACCCCACACTTCCAGCAACTGCTCCAGGACCTTCCTGCCCTTAGTCTTCCACCCTTAAATGACAGGTCTATCAAACACAATGTGGTTCACAGGATGAGGCGACAGGAGGGCCTTCATTCTTACGCTCCGTCGACTGGCCAAGGATAGACTCGCCTTAATAAAGCATGAGTTCAATTTTATGGTCGAGGCAGGCAAGGCTTGCACTTATAGCCCTTCCTGGCCTTCACCGCTTAACGTAGTGAAAATCTACGCAAGGTGAATTCAGTACTGTGAGTAATTACACGCGACTCAGTGCTTGTACCACCCCAGATAGATATCCTCTCCTCTATCTGTCTGATTTCAACTCTGCTCTTTTCGGCCATTCGATCTTTTCTCGACTCGATTTGCTTCGTGCTTTCAACAAGATCCCTATTCACCCATATGACGTCCCAAAGACAGCTATCCCCACACCACTTGGTTTATTTGTCATGCTTTGCATGTCATATGGCCTTCGTAGCAGTGGACAAACCTTCCAAAGTTTTATGGATCAAGTTCTGAGAGGTCTCCCTTTCGTATTTTGTTACATAGGCGACCTCCTGATAGCATCTTCGTTTTTAGAGGAGCATCTCTCTCACCTTCGTCAGATTTTCACTAGTTTAGAAGAGTATGGTATTGTACTCAACAATTCTAAGAGCCTATTTGGTTTCACGCAAATCTTCTTTTTGGGAACCCACATTTCAAGTGACGGAATTCGTCCTGTCGAGGATAAAGTTGTAATTATTCACGATTTCTATCGACCTTCTTTACTCAAGCAACTTCGTAGGTTCAGTGGTATAGGGAACGTTTGCCACAGATTTAATTCTAACGTTTCTAGTATCATGCAACCTCTCTACAATCTACTTTTGATCTTCAAGAAGATCTTTCCTCTATCCTTGCTTTCCGAAGCGTGCGAGGCTTTCTTTCATACGATAGAGGCTATAGCTTCCGCTGTTTCTTTGGCCACTCTTTGCCAAGGAGCTTACATAAGCGTTGCTTCGGACGCGTCCACTACCCACGCCGGTGCAACATGGCAACTGAAGATTGCTGTCTCTTGTCAACCTTTCGCTTTCTTCTCCAAAGCATTTATTCCTGTTCAACAGAGGTATAGTTCATTTTACCGCGAAATCCTAGGTGTTTACCTTGCCCTCCGCTACTTCTACCAATATTTCGAAAGGCATGAATTTGCTGACCATAAGCCTTTGGTTGGTAGACTTTTCGCTAGTAGCACGTCTACTGTGCACTCTTTCTTTGATTATCGTCATCTAGACCAGTGGTTCTCAACCTTTTTTTACCCATGGACCCTTTTCCTTTAAAATAAATTTGGTAGCCCCAAAGCCCCCAAATTTTTCACTAAAAAAAGCAAAGAAATTGTATCAATATGTAAAAAAGCAGTTAATAATTATGCTTATTTTGAAGGAGAACTTTCAGTTTAAACTAATACAAATAAATTATTTAATAGTTGAAATTTATAGAGTATTTATGTACATTAGTAAATAATTCATAATATACATTTATAAAGATAAGTGAGTAATTAAATAAAAAATGTAGATTTATTCAACGAGATCCCTGTAACTGATGTTTCTCAGCGATTTTTTTAATATTCTGCTCCATTGATGTCAATGATAGTCGAAGATCACCCTTTAGAAAATGTCGAGTCTAATACGAGCTTTTGACAATAAGTGAGAAACACGACTAAATCCTGATTCAACAAGGTAAGATAATGGAAAGATCAATGACGTAGAGTTGTGCTTTATTCCAGAGTAGTGGATACATTTTAGCAGCTTCATTTGTTTTCTATATATCATGATTCCCATCTTTAAACTTTACCTGCAATATTTCATCACTTTGTAATTCAATGAGGGTTTCCTGTAAAGAAATATCTTCTTCGGCAACATTAACTTTGAAAGGAATTGTCACCCAAGTTAGTATATCCATCATTAGTAAGTCACTAAACCAATCTTGCATATCCTTGTGTAAATTTTACAAATATTCACCATACAATGCAAGATCATTATCGTGCAGATCGCTGCTAATTGAGGCCAAAGAAGGAAACTGTTTTAATGCACGACGTCTGATATTAATCTTGTACAACTGTAGCTTTTGCAGGAAAGCAGTTATTGCACATTTACTGGATATGAGATCAGAACATTTTCCTTGGAGCTGTTTATTAAGTAAATCGATTATATCAAATATATATGATAAGTAAAATACATAACATTTAGTTGCAAGCAGTTGTTCTCCAGGATGGGTGTTGGACAGAAATAAGACAATAGAATCCCAAAATGCAATAAAACGATGAAGACAATTTCCCTTTGACAACCATCTCACCTCAGTATGCATTACAAGACATTAAAACTCTTTTCTATTTTGACTACAAAATTCACGAAAAATGCGGTTTCTTAGAGAATTTTCTTTAATATGGTTTATTACTTTTAGCACAACACTAAGGGCATCATGTAGGCGTCTACCCGATTTCTTAGCATTTAAGTGTTGACGGTGTACCACACAGTGTATGCAAAATACTCCGGGGACAGCTTGTTTTAAGTGTGCAATAAAACCTTTGTATCTGCCAGTCATGGATCATGCACCATCAATAGCACATGCCATTATATTTTTCAGTGGAATATTGCTTTGCTTGAAATATGTAACAACTTCATTAAAAATTGTTTCACTTCTTGTGTCTGTCTTAAGACTTCTGACATATATTTGTAGAATTACCTTATTATCTCTTAATGTTGATTCATCAAACTGAAAAGCAAACTGTTTTACTTCCAAATTAGCTATTAATTGCTCTTCAACATCCTTGGCCATTTCATCAATGCGTCATAACACAGATGAGTTGTTTAACGGAAGGGAATTAATGATTTCACTTGAACTTTGTTTCAGAACTGATGAAATTATAACAGACACTGCTGGCAAAATTACTGTTTCACCAATATTATGGGTTTTCTAGCCTTTGCTATTATCTTGCTAATTTCTTAAGATGCCAATAAACCATCATTTAGTTTGCTTATTTGGCTGTTAAACACTTCAACCACTGTTTATCTGGCTTAAAAATCATGACGAAGTTTTCTAAAGTATTCTACTGGTTTGTCTTTCTTTCATTGTGCTTGGTTTCCAGATGTATTTTAAATTGACAAGGCCTCATGCTTGTATTTGAAAGTACATCCATGCTTATGAGGCACATTGGTTTCGCTGCATTCTGTAGTGATGAAATAAATCCGTAAGACAAATATTCAACAGAATACTGTCGGCACTTCTTCTTTGTTAGCGCCGCCATGGGTTATCGGTAAAATTATATCAGAAGCTGTTATAGCATATATTACAGTTTATAGTTAAGAATTACATGTAATTTTTTAACAAAACTAAAAGATAAATTTTCAACAAATACAGAGAGAAGTGAGTGACCTTGATATTTTAAAGTTAAATAGGTATGATAATTTGGTCACTTTTTGCATAAAGTACAGTATATATATATATATATATATATATATATATATATATATATATATATATATATATATATATATATATAAATATATATATATATATATAAATATATATATATATATATATATGGAAAAATATCCAAGACAAATTGGTGCGGTTAAGGTAATGGCATAATTAGACAACTGCTCTGCTTCAGGTCCAGCAGGCGATCCTATCCTCCTTGAACTGGAAGACAACACTTAGGGATGACCCATCCATCAGCCCAAAAAAGCTGATTTCAAAGACACGCCTTTATGTCGTCTCGTTTACCGTCACAGAAAACTGTAATTATTAATAGATTAACAGCGTTGACTGAGCCAAAACGCTCGAAAGATGGAAAAATAACCAAGACAAATTGGTGCGGTTAAGGTAATGGCATAATTAGACAACTGCTCTGCTTCAGGTCCAGCAGGTGATCCTATTTTCCTTGAACTGGAAGACAACACTTAGGGATGACCCATCCATCAGCCCAAAAAAGCTGATTTCAAAGACACGCCTTTATGTCGTCTCGTTTACCGTCACAGAAAACTGTTATTATTAATATATTAAGAGCGTTGACTGAGCCAAAACGCTCGAAAGATGGAAAAATATCCAAGACAAATTGGTGCGGTTAAGGTAATGGCATAATTAGACAACTGCTCTGCTTCAGGTCCAGCAGGTGATCCTATCCTCCTTGAACTGGAAGACAACACTTAGGGATGACCCATCCATCAGCCCAAGGAGGATAGGATCACCTGCTGGACCTGAAGCAGAGCAGTTGTCTAATTATGCCATTACCTTAACCGCACCAATTTGTCTTGGATATTTTTCCATCTTTCGAGCGTTTTGGCTCAGTCAACGCTGTTAATATATTAATAATAATAGTTTTCTGTGACAGTAAACGAGACGAAATAAAGGCGTGTCTTTGAAATCAGCTTTTTTGGGCTGATGGATGGGTCATCCCTAAGTGTTGTCTTCCAGTTCAAGGAGGATAGGATCACCTGCTGGACCTGAAGCAGAGCAGTTATCTAATTACGCCATTACCTTAACCGCACCAATTTGTCTCGGATATTTTTCCATCTTTCGAGCGTTTTGGCTTAGTCAACGCTGTTAATATATTAATAATAACAGTTTTCTGTGACGGTAAACGAGACGACATAAAGGCGTGTCTTTGAAATCAGCTTTTTCGGGCTGATGGATGGGTCATCCCTAAGTGTTGTCTTCCAGTTCAAGGAGGATAGGATCACCTGCTGGACCTGAAGCAGAGCAGTTGTTTAATTATGCCATTACCTTAACCGCACCAATTTGTCTTGGATATTTTTCCATCTTTCGAGCGTTTTGGCTCAGTCAACGCTGTTAATATATTAATAATAACAGTTTTCTGTGACGGTAAACGAGACGACATAAAGGCGTGTCTTTGAAATCAGCTTTTTTGGGCTGATGGATGGGTCATCTCTAAGTGTTGTCTTCCAGTTCAAGGAGGATAGGATCACCTGCTGGACCTGAAGCAGATCAGTTGTTTAATTATGCCATTACCTTAACCGCACCAATTTGTCTTGGATATTTTTCCATCTTTCGAGCGTTTTGGCTCAGTCAACGCTGTTAATATATTAATAATAACAGTTTTCTGTGACGGTAAACGAGACGACATAAAGGCGTGTCTTTGAAATCAGCTTTTGTGGGCTGATGGATGGGTCATCTCTAAGTGTTGTCTTCCAGTTCAAGGAGGATAGGATCACCTGCTGGACCTGAAGCAGAGCAGTTGTCTAATTATGCCATTACCTTAACCGCACCAATTTGTCTTGGATATTTTTCCATCTTTCGAGCGTTTTGGCTCAGTCAACGCTGTTAATATATTAATAATAACAGTTTTCTGTGACGGTAAACGAGACGACATAAAGGCGTGTCTTTGAAATCAGCTTTTTTGGGCTGATGGATGGGTCATCCCTAAGTGTTGTCTTCCAGTTCAAGGAGGATAGGATCACCTGCTGGACCTGAAGCAGAGCAGTTGTCTAATTATGCCATTACCTTAACCGCACCATATATATATATATATATATATATATATATATATATTATTTATACATAGACAAGAAAGAAAGAGAGAGAGAGGGAGAGGGAGATCTCCGGAGAGAGAAGACATTTTAAGATAAACCATTGCAATTATATGGCGTGAAGAGGCCAATAATCGTGAGTAATTTAACTAAACATTCAGGTTAACATATTTAACTTTGCAGTATTTATATATATTGAGCACTATTACCATTTCTCTGGCTCTGAATGTACGTCACGAATTATGTTTCAGTGTGTGTTTGTGTGTGTATGTGTGTGTGTGTGTGAGGGAGTGTATTGAAGATTAATTTCACACGCACGTGTTGATATTTGTGACATAACATAACATAACATGTCATAACATGACACAACGTAAAGTAACATAATATGATATGACATAGCTCAACATCATTATGATATATGATATAATATTTAATGCAATACGATAATACAATAATTATGATACGCTATATTACACCATAATACACTATAATATAATACCAAATTACATAGAATAGTATAAAATGGTATAATATAATAATTTAGTAAATCCAGGAGTCAATAATTACTCCTCGCTTTGATTCAAATCTAATCTGATGGAGTTCAGTATTATAATGAATTGGAATGAAGTGTTCCAAGATTATTAAGTTCGCGAAGAACTTCCCTGGAATGCTATTATTTTGATACCTATATTCCCATCTCTAAGAATTAAAGTACTTAGTAATGATATTATAATAACTTACTCATTAAACACCAAAACACGTTTTGCGAACAATTAAAACTGAAAAAAATTCACATGAATTCTCCAAGAGTTCACACTGTGTATCTGTATGAGTTGGACCGGCGGCGAGAGGTTGCCAAATAATGTTTTCTATGAAAAGCATTAATAGAAATAAAAAATTGATACTAATAAATAATTTAAACAATAATGATATATATAAAATATATGAAAAAAAATGGTGTTATAAAATTTCATTGTTTTTATTTTACTGCTTATAAATTATAATCAATGGCAAAAGTTAATATTTGAAAGCACAAATTGGCATCCAACAGTACTTCATAAACACGTGTTACCATCTTCCCTCCTTCCCCTCCCCTCCCTCTCACTCTCTCTCTCTTTTTCTTTTTCTCCTTCTCTTCCTCTCTCTCTCTTTATCTTCCTCTCTCTTTCTCTTTCTCTCTCTTTCTCTCTCTCTCTCTTTCTCTATCTTGCTCTCTCCATTCTCAGTAATAATTACAGTTCTGAAGTAGAACTGCTCTATGGCCAACCAAAATATCACCGTGGCCCCCACTCGTAATTTTATGGGTGTCGACCCCTAGTAATGTTACATGGCTCCCTAGGGGCCATGTGGCCCACGGTTGAGAACTACTGGTCTAGATCAGTTTTGATGCCTTCTGATGCCGTTTTGATGCCGTTCACGTCGATCTGGTAGTCCCTCTGCCTTTATGGCGTGGTTGCATCTATCTTCTCACCATATTCGACCATTTTATCCGTTGGCCAGAGGCAGTTCCTCTCTCGGACATCAGAGCCTCCACCGTCACTCGAGCTTTCGTCTCAGGGTTGGTTGCTCCTATCGGCGTGCCGTCCACTATCATGACTTCCCATGGTAGCCATTTTGAATCCCACCAATGGAATGCACTAATCTCAGTGTTTGGCTCATTTCATCTTCCTACCAATGACTATCTTCACCAAAGCAATGCCAAGGTGAAACGGTTGCATCGGACGCTCAAGGCATGCTTACGCTTCACAGACCCCAATATCACTTGGGTGGACAAGCTCCTCTTAATCCTTCTGGATATCCGTCCATCCATGAAATAGGACTTGGGCTGCTATGCAGCAGAACTTGTCCACAGAACTCAACTTCGACTCACTGGTGAATTCTTTTCTTCTAATGAGCACACTCTACCGTCATATCTTGATCCTGCTACATACGTAGATAAGTTAGTACGGGCGATGTCTGAAGTTAAGCCGACCCTCCCAAGAGTGCTTGCTAATCAGAAACCTTTCGTGTCAAATGAGATGGCAACCTGTTCTCACATTTTTGTCGTCGCGACTCAACTCGCTCCTCCTTGTAATCCATATATGATAGAACCTTTCTATAGAAGGCCGAAGTTCTAGGTAATACAGTTTGTCACCAAGCAAGATACTGTCTCTATGGATCGCCTGAAGCTCGCTTCTATTGAAGCTGTTCACCTTGAACAGCCCCTGTATTCTTCTTTCACTATATGTAACTATAAATAATTCAGTGATTCTACATAATCGATTCTTAAACCCTCTTACAATCAATTCTTCAACGCTCATTTCTCCTTCCTGATTGCTTCCTCCTTCCTTGCACTTCTCGCAGGCCAAACTCCAAATTACTTAGGAAGCAACATAATTATATGTGTAGCAAAACACTTTTTACCCTGGTAGGGTGTGCAGGTGGCACGCGCCCAGCATAGTCTCCTGCAAACATCACTAACGAGGAACGAGAGGAGACGAACCTCTGCAACTCCTTCCAGTTGGCCCGTAGTCCGCGGCAATTCCATTGAAGGATATACCTTACAGGCCTAGTTCGGAAGAGATGCGGGGGCCCTCTTCGAACAAAAATCCCTCACAGCAATGGTCGTACGCTTCCTAGAGGCACAACTCCGGGCCTTGTTTTTCGGACATTGCGCTGAAGGCGCTGTTGCCTTATATGACTCACGGGATGTTGCGTGGCTCGCCATGAAAATCTTTTCTTCCCTGCGCCTCGAATCCTTAGCTAGGCGGAGCAGCTTCAGAGGCGGGACTTCTTCTTTTAGAGGATATAACGTCTCCGACCTTCTCAGCCTAACACTTGGTATGGGCATAGGAGCCAAAACTTCTTTAGAGCTGTTCTTCTTTCTGAAGGCCACTTTAGGAATACAGACAGATGGACTCGCGACCAAATTCAGTGGTTTTGCCTACTGTGAGTCTAACGATGTGGTGGCGGCGCACGGTCATTTTGCCTTATGAAAACGCTCACGCTGGTGGAAGAGGTAGAGACCTGTTTTTTGCAGGGGCTGGGTGTGAACCCTTTGTGCCACTAGCTTTACCAAGGACGCGCATGGGGTAGGTAGAACGCGCTGAAAGGTTCAGAAAGGCAGCAGGAACGACCATGATCATAGGACTGGAATGGCCATGAGCAGAGTGTGTCTTTCATAACATTGAGAAATTGGACCTCTCAGGCAGGGCTGCGTGCCCCAAGACCAAGTCTTCAGCCTTGGGAATTGAGAAACGATCGTTAGCCTGAAGGGCCAGGATTTCTTTCTCAAGGAGATAAGATCCACTTGATTTGAAGAAGCGTGGTGCGGCCGTCTGTAATTGACATACACGATTTGGACTCTTCGTGTGCGGACTTGGAAGAACTTAGACAGACTTCGCGTTAGCCCGACTTTGCAAGTCTACCTGAGTGATTATTTTAGCCGATGTGGTGGTAGTATTAGCACCTGCACAGTAATGGCACAAACGACTTCACGCGGTATTGATCCTAAGCGGCACTCACCGACTCAGGGAGCTTGTCACAGTCTAACGTGAAGAAGATTGTAGGGGTGGGTCTCGAGGCCCCTCCCTGTTTTTTCATCACACGCTCGACCTTGACTGTTCCATGGTCTCTCAGCTCTAAAGGTAATGTCATCTAAGGAGTATTCCACGAGGGTCCCCGCATAAACCACTACATTAACCAAGTTCAGTGTAGAGTGCGGCGTCATACTCACTGGCATGCCATTAAGTGTCCGAGCGGCACTAATCATGGCCACCTCGGAGGGATTCGACTAATTCAATAGAAGGCTCTCGTCCGAGAAACAGGTCTGCTTCGGCTTTCTATCAATCGTGCTAGCTAATGCTCTCCTCTGATGGATCCTTTTGCCTTTAGCCAATATTCTGCCATCATTTGAGTGAATAACTAGGAGTGTTGGCAGCCAGCAGCCTCGAATACGTAAAGTAACCTTTGAATGAGGGACTCGATGTAATCGAGGTTCCGGTCTGCGTACTTTTGGTATTTGTCTGTGACTCCCTATCCGTAGGAGCACCGGAGCCGGACGTGCCGATCTTGGGTTGGTCGCATACCAAAGCGGCAGCGGCCCCGTGCCTTCCTGCGGCTCCCATAGAGGGAAAGAAGCCCTCGATTCTTTTTTATCTTTCTATTTATTTTCTTTCGGGGAGAGGAGGGCGTGGAAGGAGTCACTAGGCCAGATGGACCGACCTCCACAAGATCCTTGTCTGAAGTGGAGAAGGTCTTGACTGTCACACGGCACCCTCTGGGGTAGGAGATCCCTCCAGTCCTTGTAAGGCCTCTTGGGCCCGAACTGTTTGAGGGGTGCCTCGCATAGGGGCATAGTCAGGTTCAGTGCTTGGCACCGAGCCTAGTTTAGACCCTATGTATGGTAATACCATCTGGGGCTATGTAAACTCAGGAACCAAGTCCATCTCTGGGGGGTGGCGCCATGTGGCTACTTCGCCAATCCCGTCGAAGAAGAGAGGTGGGCAGGTACATTTAATCAATGCAAACTAGTCACACACGCTTACAGGACATTGAGGGGCACGGGCCAACGGGTCCTTCCCTTCCTTTTTTCCCTAATGAGGTTGTTCCTATCGAGCCGTCCCCACCGGGAGCAGTCAAATATGGGACACCTCCTGATTTCTTGGCAGTTCCCAAGAAAAGGGGGGACTAGCGCTGCAAAAAGTGAGTTGGCAAAGGACAACTCAAGAGAAGGGAGTAAGGCGGAGTCCCCTACACCCGTATGCATAAGAGACGAGTAAATCTCTTCTCTGTATGAAGACGATTGGAGGATCTACTGTGAAAACTCAGCGGAGGGAGATCTCCATTTTTTCTGTGGAGCTTCTCGAGGGCGGCTCCGACGTTGTTACGAAGGAAGTGGATAGTTTTTTTTTAAATTAAACTCATCATTCAGGATGATGACCCTATAAATATCTCAGGACGCAAACGCTCAGCACCCTAAGCAGTAGCCAGCTCTGCGATGGGTGATCACTATGCCGGCATAACCAGCTGCTGCCATTTGAAGCTACTTCTCCCGCCTAGTGACCTGGCACTCTATCGTTATGGTGGCTCCCCCTTAGGCACGGCGTAAAAATGGATAGGGAAAGAAAGGAGGAACAAATGCTATGTGTGGAAGGTGTGGGTGGGTATAAAGCAGGTTGTTAAAAACCCCCACGCCTAACTGTAGCTCAGGGATGAGGAAACGTTGTCCCCTCCCCTGCTAGTCCCAATCCGGGTTAGTTGGGAGAGAGGAAGCTGGTCGTAGTCTACCATGTGAAATTAGAGGCCGACCAGATAAAGTTGTGGAAGAGGTTGCAGGGAAAGTGAGGAAGTAGGGTAAAAACACAGGGGAAGGAAGAAAGGCCAAGCTGGGGCCGGATGTGTCGCTGAGTTCCGTTAGCACGTTGGCCAAGAAAGCGAATCGCCGTGCCCTTTACAGGGCACGGCTTCTTAATTGGCAAGAGGGACAATTTACACAGGATGCACACTGTGGGGTAGGAAAAAAGGGAAAACAAAAGATGCATCCAGGAAGGATGGTAAGAGCTGTTTTGCTGATTGTGATGACGATATGGAAATAGAAACAAGTCGTGTTAATGAAGATTTTGTCACTGACTATGATGTATTTCTACACAGGCACCTTAAGCGCTTAGCCTTAAATAATAAATATTCAGAGATAATGAGATTTTCAACATTGTCCATATAAGTGTATGGTGTGGCATAGAGCTTAAACCAACTGCATCAATGTCAATAGAGCACTAATTCCTGCAGGAATTACCTCAGAAGACAGAACAGGAAAGGGAATGATAATAAAACGATCGAGAGAGGACCAAGTTGATGATCGAGCCTAGTGAAGAGTTCGAGTAGTGCGGGGAGGGGGAAAAGATCTCCTGAATCCTCTTTAATAAACGAACTTACTTGGTCGAAGTGATAAGTGAGGCTGAAGGCAGTGACTCATCTATTTGGCAAAGATAAATGACGAGCAGTCGAATGCTGTTATTGAACCTGAAAGCTACTCTCTTTTCTACTTTCTCCGACAGGAAGAAACTACAGAGCAGTCACATGGCAAAAAAACACCAAAGGATTTTAATAAGTCTTATCGTCCATAAGTGAAGACTACAAATGTCAACACTGCTGTAAAAACTGGAGCAATGAAGAAGCTAGAGCTGCACCTTTGCAAAAACCTTATATCTTCATTGTCTAAACTACACACTAGTAAATACATCTTAGTGTTGTTATTAAACCTGAAAGCTATTCTCTTTTCTACTTTCTCCGAGAGAATAAAACTAGATTGGAGTCACATGGCGAAAAAAGTACCAAGCTAATGTGTAGAAGAATAAGGTCGAAGAGCCACCACATGCCCTTGTGTACTCATGTGGTCTCGAGATCACCGCATGGGGCTTTGAAGGCGCGGCTGATCTATGGCAAGGAGGCGGTCCACGCCGTTTTATTGCAACTTAGCTGTATTTGCTTAGGGACACATTTTCTTAGTCTCACATAGCCTTCCAGCCAGCCTTCCAGCCAGCCTTCCTACCCTCTGGCATAGATCGAAGTTCTTCAAACATTCTACTCCAACTTTATCTCGGTTCCCCCGAAGGAGTCACTGCCTTTTCCCTAAGATCGCACGAGTTGTGGAAACACCCACTAAGCTATTAAAGCCACCCCGCAGTCCATCTATATAATCCCCCAACTCGGTTTAGCGTGTAGCACTTCAAGACTTTCCGCCTAATACCGCATACTAGCTAAGGAAACTCTCGCCCGTCGCGATCGGTGAAAACGACTATTTCGATACGAAAACGAAGGCTAAATCGACATCGGTGAACTCTGCCATAGTCAATCAGCGATTATCTGACGATGATTTCCATCTCCGAAGGCCAAACTACGTGTGCTCGCTCATCCGCCCCGCGAGGTAACTTAACTTCCCCATTCTAGTCATCCTATCCCGATTGGCCCTTCCTTTCAACTAACACGTGAGCAGTTACAACTGTTGAAGCCTACATATTATTCTATGATCTGACCTACTCGAATCGTCCCATCCTTTGTGTGCGAGCCCAGGTTTAAAATCCCCTTTTATCACCAACCTGAATCCGAACACTGATCCTATAATTATCCCTCCTGTCTCTCGTGCTGACATTTAATTTCGCCTATGGATTATTCCTTTTAATCCCTATATCTGTGTATATTCAAATTCTATTTCTTTTGTTGTTGGTAAAGGTATATTTTGGTTATTTTCTTTCTTTTGCAACCTTAAACGTGTACTAGCTACCGGTTAATATTTGGCCAACTCGCACTCTGAATTTTTTGTTTTAAAAGGACCCCGCAAATTTAAAAGTAAACCATCCCCACTCAATTCATAACTATTTGCCGTCCTGAACCGGCCAAGTTGAACCTTAAGCCAACTTCGACTCCAAAACTCAAAAAGGGCATACATATATATATAGAGTCTGGTCATTCCACGACATAGTGATTTAGCTGTTAAAAATAAGAGATTTTGATAAGTCTTGTCGTCCAATAGTGGAGACTAAAATGTTAACACTGCTGTAAACGCTGGAGTTATGAAGACGCTAGAGCTGCACCTTCGTAGAAACGTGATATGTTTATTGTCTAAACTGCTCACTATTAATAGATCATCTATTCCATCAGAATTAAAAACAGACTTTGATATGCTTCAAACACCCAGCCGGATCTCTGTTGGCCTTTCATTGATTAAAGTTCCCCAATTTATCTATAATGATTCCAAAATTATTTGTGAAGTTAAGGATGGTGTGCTTCCTGCAGGAATATAATACCATTTAACCACAGCTGCTGGCTCACCTGAGAAAACAGACTTCTTATACTCTAGGTGTCAAAGCACGGACAAAAAGAGAAAAACCGGAAGATTCTACAATTCATCGTTGAATTCACCAAGAAATGTATTATCCATAATGGCTTGATGTGAATTTCAAGCATTGGTTCCCCTTTTTCTGCTCTAGTGCCTCATGTCAAAGAATAAAGAGATACTAGCTATTGTGATGCCAACTGAAATAAGATTTGTTTCTTATGCCATGGTTTAGCCATCATCCACACACTGGTGTGGTTTGAGGATCAGATGGAGAGGGTTGAGAGGGTGGAGAGTCTCATTGATCACGGGAGGCTAGGACCTAAATACTCAGCTGGTTGATTCTTCTGTTAGAAACAGAATAAATCATAACCTCAATTGCGATGCTTCCAGCATTTATCGTAGAATGTGCTAATGACACTGTTTTCTTCGAGGGATTACTAAAGGAGCCAAAGTTTATTGTAATTGTCTTATTCTATTCCTAGTTCAAAAGCTCTGGTAGGCAGGGCTACTTTTTGGTCGGTGCTACCTCGTAATATAATGCGTCCCTCTAACATTAGTAGAGGTGTGGAGTAGCCAAAGCTACCTTCTCTAGGTGAGTATAAAGTCCCAGATCGCACGGAGGCGTGACGGTAGAAATAATTTGGCCTCTGGGAGAGATATTCAGTCCGCTTCCTAAATATTAAGGACCCCATTTGGAAAAAGTTAGGAGTCACATTGCTTCGAGGAAGCAGTTATAGATGAAGCACATGGCACACACTAGTCCTTAAATAATACAGATTTATCATCTAAGGATTCTGAGCAGTTAACAGAGATTTTGCATTGACACGAATTATCACCTCTGCATGGTGTTTTAGTTTGGCCTAACGATATCAATATTAACACCTAAGCGTTAATGGCAGGAATGCATTGACGCGCTAGGTACAACCACATTCTTGCACCGACTCAGGGACCGTCTCAAGGTCGAAGGTGACGAACAGGGTAGAAATGGGTCTCTAGACCTTCCCGGTTTCCCTATCACACTTTTGAATTTGACCGCGTCTTGATCGGCCAGTTATTATATGATGTTTTATAAGGAGTATTCGACCAGTTTCTTCGAATATGTCGGCTACGCCTTTAACGAGGTTTATGTTAGAGTCGTTCGAGAAACGAGTGACCTTCGATTCCGTACTAAGACCCCTGCCTTGTACCTGACGGTGAGGGAACATGTCTCATTTGGACAAAATGTTCATATTATTACAGCCAACTTCAAGCGAACTATTAAATATTGCGGTCTCGAAACGTCAAACACGACTTCCTTGGAGGAGATTCAACATGTCTACAACTCAATTCACTTCGTACTTATGGTGTTAAGGATTATTCCCCTTCCATCACCGGGGACAGGCGAGCCATCTTTCGCTAAATCACCTTCGGATTCAGCATGAGATCCGTTCCTTCGAGAAAATCCCGGGAGGTGGTAGTGGTGGGAATGGGGGTCTTTTTCCCCTCTTCTCTTTTTAGTCGCGTCCGAGTGGGGCCTCGGGCGAATTTAAATCTCGCAATTTCGGTTAGTCGGTCCCCATTTTGTTTTTTGGTCTGTTTTTGTAATGACATTGTAACTATTCTGCCGATTCTAACAAAACTTAAAATTATGTTATTTTACATTCTCTTTTGAATCATCACCTACACAACCTACACCAACACCACATACATCACTTACACCAACACACCTACCCCACCAACACCTAAACAACCACCACCTGCGCCAGCTATAACACCTACTCCTACACCACATACACTACCACCACGAAATACACAACCTACACCACCTAAACCACCTTCACCACCTACAACATGACCACCTACATCGCCTACACCACCACCACTTACACCATCACAACCTACCCCAAGACAACCTAACCACCACTACCTGCACCAGCACCACATACAACACTTACACCACCACTACCTATACCAGCACCACATACAACACTTACACCACCTAAGCATACACCACCTACACCACCATCGCCTACACAACCACAACCTACACTATCACAACCTACACCACCACAACCTTCACCACCACCAATTACACTACCTACAACACCATCACTACTTACACCACCTACACCACTACCAACACATAAACTACCACCTACACAGCCAATAGCTACACCACCACCACCTACACAGCCACCCCCTACACTATCCCCCCTTGCCCCACCTACACCACCATCTACAACATTATCACCTACGCCATCATTGCCTACACTACCAAAACCACCACATACAGCAGCGCCACCTACACCAATATCAATTACACCGCAGCCTCCTACACCTCAACCACCTACACCAGCAACATCTACACCAACAAAACCTACATCACCACGACCACCACCTACTCCACCAACACCTACACCACCAAAACCTACACCATTTACATGACCATCACCTACATCAACTACATCACCTACTCAACCACTAAATACTCCACCACTAATTACACCATCACGACCACGACCACCACCTCCACCGCTTGCCCTCCATTACCTACACCACCAACGGCTACACCACTACCACCTACGCCGCCACCTCCTACAACACCACCCTTTGCACCACCTAAACCACCACTTACACCACCACTACCAACAGGAATAACACCACCATCTACCATACTATCATCTACACCATTACCATCTTCACCACCACCAATTCTATCGAATTTTGAAACCTTTATGTTGTTTTATATTATCTTTCTAATAAGATAGTTGCCAAGGTACTCTCAAAGTTAGTCCGTGAGAGCACGCGAACTTTACTCAGCAGACCTTGTTCTTTTAGGCTTTTAGGGAAAGGATTGCTTAATATGCGTCCTTTGCTAAAATGGCAAATAACTTAGCCGTCTGTCCATCTCCACTGATAGGAGAAGATTCCTCTTCTTCTTTTAATCCCTGGGTTTTATTAGCCCCTTGCATAAAACTTGCCCCAAACTTCATTTCTTTCTTTTAAGGTGAGCCTAGGACCTAAGGGTTATTCCTCCAGTTCATTATTATTATTATTATATAGACCATGCAAAGAACCACACTCAAAATTTTGGAAATTATACTACCAAGAGGTATCACTGCAGGTCAAGCACAGCAAGAAAGAAAAGAAAAAGAATTCAACATCCCCACGGTTACGCAACAAAAAGACATTAGCCAATCTGTTAAACATACCAAGCGTAGAAGCAGTCACAATATTTAAAGGCAAGGTATTTCACAATCAACATATGCTTGGTAAAAAACACTTAGTCTCCAACAGAACTCCATACAGCAGAGCAATACTCAGAATGAGGTTGAATAAAAGAAAACAAACACTTGCGAAGAACATCATTATCCTCATAAATTTTCTTCGATTTACGAAGAATGCCCAATTTCTGCAAGATATCTCGAGACATGTATAAGGATGCATTTATTAACAAATTGGGATGTTCAGGTAAGAGAGATCTAGAACGACTCACAATCATTTACTTAGACTTACTATGGTTCAATTTCATACCCCCCTGAATACACCAGAAATAAATTTGATTCAAATCCTCACTGAGAATTGCAGAAGATGGAACATGAGCATAGAGAGAGGTGTCAGCAGCATATGTTAGTATTTTATTAGTGATATTAAACCACATGTCACTAGTATATAATATAAAAAGTAAAGGCCCAAGAACGCTACCCTCAGGAACTCCAGAATATACTCTAGAATAAGGACTAGGTAAAAGAACTTTAGGTAAAAACTCTAGTAAAATACTTGAGACTCTACCTCCAATGCTAACAGACTATAATTTAAAAATCAAACCTTTATGGCTGACAGTGTCAAAGGCGGCACTAAAGTCAAGAGAGACAAGAGTCGACTCACAATTATTGTCTAAAGCGGACTGCATTTCATGTACCAGCAATAATAGTGCATCAGTAGTGTCTAGCCCCTTTCTAAAGCCAAACTGAGTCACTGAAAGAAATTGTCTCAAATATACAGTAATATATTTGGACAGCAGACATTTAATGGTCTTAGATAAAATTGGTGTGAATGAAATGGGCCTATATTCACGGGGAGATGGAGATGATGATGATACTTTGAGAATTGGGATAATGTTAGCTGAACACCAGCATTCAGGAAAAGCCCCCCTGACAAATTGGAATACGAAAAATAACAGCCAGTTTGGGAGCTAGCTGGATGATAAATCTTTATAGAATCATAGGTAACAGACGAATAGGTTTAGTTCCCCCATACTCGTCCAGGTTAGATAAAAGAATTTTATTTCAGACGATCTGAAGGCAAATGTATTAAAACTAGGGAGCTGGTGACAGCCTAAGAGCAGCTGAATCTCTTCCCTACTTTGCTTGAAGTTAAAACTATTAACAGGAATGTTGGCTTCATCAAGAAGATGATATATAACGCTACCATCAGGCTTCATTGAGGGAGGGATATAAGGTTCAACACCAAACAAAGCAGATTTAAGTACTGACCACCAAATATGTGGCTGAGCCGCACCTTTGAGGACATTCTTCAAATTGGCATTATGTTGAGCTTCAGCCTCTTTATAATCATTATTTGCCGTGTTCTTCATCGCAACATAGTTTCCCCAACACAATCGAGAGCAGCCATCAGACCAAGGATTATAGGCAGCATGCTTATCACGATAGGCCAGGCGACACTGGTCATTAAACCATGCTTTAACGTGAGATCGAACTTTAAAATTTTTCATTGGTACAAACCTACTTTTTAAGTCTAATAACCTAAAATTCAATGCGGTAATGTGGCAAGGATCATCATAGCTATCACTACAGACAATACTATTAATAGCACGGTTAATCCAAACCAGGTTTTAAAGCTAGATTTGATAACAACCTCCCTGGAGATGGTAAAGTGTGAAATAGGCAAATCTAACTGGATTATACAAGCAAAAGATACCTCGATGATCTGAATATCCAATTAGCGCAGTGCAGTGGTTTGAACCTCAACAACCCCTTCCACTTCAGTGAATAAAATTTTAAGACGATTGCCGGATGTGTGAGTTACACTAGTATCTAACTGCTCAAAACCAGTAATATTAGAAAAATCATGAGCAGCATTACCATGTTGATTGGTTCGGGAAAGTGAATTCACCCAGTCTGTGATTAGCATTCAGATGTTCAATAAAATGAAGAAATATTTCTTGTCCTCCTCTTGAATATTAATATATGAGTTTAGAAGGCAATCCTAAATACCGACATCTAAGTCAATGTTTCTATAAAGGCTAAAAATATAAAAAAAATTTAAAACGGCTCCATACTCTAATAATCATGATCTCATGACATCCACATTCAGACTTGCTAAAACGTAAAACATTAAATCCCACTCGAGTATATACGCAGAAACCTTGCGCTCGAAGTAAGGAGTTCCTCAGAAATTGTATAGACTTATTAAAATTTAGCAAAAAGAGTTCTGAGGTATATCTCATATGTGATACAAGAGTCTCAGAGCAGCAAATAATATCAAATTTAGTTGAGGGAACAGAAAGCTCTCTCTCAAGTTACCATAGAGACCACGGATGTTATAGTAGAATAAATTGCTGAATTCCCGACGGATAGGGCCAGGGTTAGATTCATTGTCACCAGAATAAATATGAATAATGCCTGACAAACCTGATAGACAGAGAATCTTAGAAAGTAACAACAACAACAACAGGCTAAAAAACAAAAACGACTACTAACTACCAACCCAGAGATTCTTAGCATCCCCCGACCACTAAAGGCCTGCTTAGGAATGGGGGCAATGGCTAATAATCTCATATTTATACCCCTCTTTTATACCCACTTCTTTGATGCCTACAACTATAACTTTACTTATTTCCTGTTAAACACAGACATCCTAATATTGCTACAGTCGAGCCATTTCATAACTCTTACATTACCAACCAAAAAAGATCAGATCTGATGTATTTACATCACAACCTCAAACATGACTCACTTAGGAAGTGTCCTGCACAGAATCTACGTATGAATACCATTGAAAATATTTGGAAGATACTCGAGAGACGTCTAAAGCGAGGAATCCCAAAACAGTTAAAGAACAAGGGATTTTTTCAAGATGAATGGAACAAAGCTTGCAACAGTTGCTTCGTTTCTGTGGCAGGATATGTGAAAGCATCGTCGAAAATAAAGGCCTCCACACTAAACACTAATTCCTTATAACTTGTGCAAATGTTTTCCACTGCTAATTTAATCGTTTTATTTCAATATATATTTTTTTCTGTTATTGTTCGGATAAATTTGGATCCTTCAATTTTTCTAGCGAATTGTTTATCTTCTGATAACTTTCGTTTGATTCATCTAATTTATATAACTTCTACCCATACATAGTGTAAATATATACATTATCCTACACTAATTTTGGAAAGCTTAGATTTTCTTTGCCAAAACTTTGTAAGATGTAATAGAAATACAAGAGTTCTGCTCTTTTTATATGGCACTGCATCAAACTGAGGCACATAAAACTAGATCGCAAGGAACCATCCCTGTTGTACTATTGTAGAAATTTACATGTTAAATTAATATGTTTCAGCTCGACTCAACAAATAGGGTTGGCAAATTCATTATTTCTATTCTTTATCGTGACGTTTTTTAATTTGCCTCCCTTCTTTCCTCGTTAAGGATATACGGATCGGTCTGGTGAGCAGTTAGCTTTCATGCGTGGATTTATCCTTTGAAACATGAGAAGTCTGAGCGTGGATTGCATCCATATTGAAGATAAACGATCGAAGTTATTCAATTCTCCCAATACTTGGTTTCCATTGGTGATTTTTTGTTCCGAGCACTAGAGAGCATATGTGGATCGAGGAGACATTCCTATGATCAAGTAAATTAGTAGCCTACGCGAGACTTTGTTAGTATATGCAGAGACCTGAGTACCTTTATATACACCTTTGTCCAGTTACGCCTATCTACATTTGTTTGTAGGTCAGTTTATGCCCCCCGGGGGAGGGGCTTTAAGCAGCTTTCCCTCGAGCAACTCACTTCGTTTTATCACTCATTTGCATTTCCGTACCAACTCATTTTTCAATTTCCCCCATTCTACTACACTTCGGCGTCTAGGTCAAACAGAATTGCAGAATTGGTTCGGAAGTTACTATTTCATCGGGGCATTCGAAATACAACCATACAAGGAGGGAAGAACAATGGAATTAAGATGGTTTAACCTAAACTTCACGCTAAACGTCAAATTTAATTCGAAGAAATTACTAATGTTTCCTTTTATATTTTTTTCCCTTGCAAAAAGGAAAAGACTAATTTATAAACGGAAACCAGAGGTGGCAAACGGAAATATAGTCTTAGGAAAACAGACAAAAATAGAAAGAATGGATACAACTCATAAAAGGAAAGTAGAAACAAATATAATAAAAAGAATGAGATGATCCTGTCTTAGAGAAGGTAGTTGGTTGTATTTCGAGAAGCTTAAGTAATACGCCAGATTTAAGTCTAAGCAATATTGCATGGAAAGTCAAAAGTTGCAGGGACTTTTGGTTTGGATCCCAAGTACCTATTCAGATACGCAAGAAGCTTTATGAGTGGCTGTTAAAAACTGTACAAAAGACAATTATTAAATTTACCCTCCTAAATAGAATATTGACTTTAAACGTTGGCCTGACTAAGAAAGAGTGCAAAAGAGAGAAAGAATTCCCTTCTACCTCGTGCCTCGCCCATAATACAACTCATGACAATTGTCGTAAGTTTATCTAAATCAGAAGGTGATACGTTTTTAAAAACTTTAATCCAATGATCAACTTGAAGGTGGTCAACCTATTGAAAATTGGGCGTTTCTAAATGCTCCTTGCCATACATAAGTACACTTTTACAGAGCCAAACATAATTAATTCCTTCTATGCAATATTCCCTATCCTATAAAATGCATCCATATACTCCCATGTCTCCTGGTTCTAGTTTAGAATGAAGAGCAGAACTGAGTCAATTTTGCCTCTGATGCTAATGAGTATAGAGCTGAAGAGGGGTGTTGGTATTTAACAATTATTTCCCTTGTCAAACAGAGAAACTCTGCAATCATTAAGGTCGACATTGATACAGTTTCCGAGTGCGTTATTTTTTTTTAATTCCGAAATTCTCTGCCTGGACCACTTTAAAAATAAAAGTCCATTCAAGCCATTAATCAAAAGTGAGTTTTGATGTTTATGGTAATAAAAGTCATCAGGCAATTTAGACCTTTTAAAATTCATGTCACAAACAATAAGGTTTTCCCGCCTCTCCCTACTAAAGCAACAAAAAATTATATGATAACTAGAAATCAAGTGAAGTGATTTAGAAGGTATTACTGACCAAATATAGTGGTGCTGTATGTAGCGGGGAATGGGAATTATTCGAGATGAATTGTTGGAAAAGTAAAAGGAAAAGGCTTTACAAGGACCAAAATAGGAGTTGAGAGACAGGATAATATGGATACGAAAGATATTGAAGGAGGTTTGAAAAATAAAACTAAGTGAAAATCACTTCAGAAATATGGAATTTTGCTTTGTTTTACATTATTTACACTTAATTTTTAAGCTTTAATCTGTTTTATTTAATTGTACATCACTCAGCTGGCGCCTCCCAAAAACGAGTCCCCTAAATAAGCTAACTTATAAATTAACAATATATATAAAAACAAAAGCAATTAATGGCAAAATTTGGGGCTCTACGTGGCACGTGACAGACCTGGGCATTTCCCACCAAAGAAGCTCATTCAGAGTAAGATATTCAATCAAAAATAGGCATAGACTCTGTGGAACAGAGTATTGCTGGCAGAACAATTGTGAGGAGTGTTCTTTCTGAAAGTGCTGCGTCACACGGGAGTTTCCAAATAAGAATGAGCAGGGAATAAAGTGATATCATCAATGAATTTTGTAGAGGCACGGAAAATAGATCCAAAATAGATCCACGCAAGTTTAAAATCCCGTGTATTCTCTCGTCTCCTTTGTTATTCAGTCCGAAGGACTGACCTGATTCCTGCTGCATAGACAAGAGAAAATTGGGTGATATTAAAATAAGCACCCCCTAGCAGAACTTGTGCAAGCCTGCCTCCCTTATCCATTTAAAGGAGTCACCAACAATTTAAATACAGAAAAAAATATTAGGAAGGTGAGCGGTTCCTTTAAAAAACCCACCGCACTGCAAAATGGTTTGCAGGAGCTAACGCATGGATCCTGGAACAAGCGGTTGCGAAGCCACTCACTTCATGCTACAGGGAGGAAATTCGCATATCGATCCAAGCACCTTGAAACAAAACGTGGCGTAAAGTGTAAGCGATTAGGCAGACCTCATTGTATGGTTCAAGAAAGCTTTCGGTCAGTATGTTCGACGGGACATATATTGAGTAATATCTCTCCTGCGTAAACGCGTAGGCTCTTTTCGCCATAGGGAATGTGCAAAGTGGATCATTGACACCCAGAAAACAAGTTAGTAAATTTAATCCTTAATTCGAAATTGACTTTCATTGTAAAGAGTTAATCTCGTACGCGGAGTCGTTTTTTAAGGAACAAACAAACAGTAAGATAAAATACAGATAGCCCTGCCATAAACCTAGGTGCTAAACAAAAAAAATAAAAAACTTCATGGTTCTTGGTAAAAGAAACTTTAAGGGACTAATTATGAGTCTCCTATCTGAGACGTATTTCAATTATATGACTAGCAACGCGATGCTAGTTCAGCCCGTCTAGGCAAGCACAAATTAATATAGGTTCTGCTATAGGGTGGTAGCAAAAGTGCACTAACTTGGAATTGTTTAAACAAAACTGAAATCTCAGCATTTCGGCATAATTGTAACGGAATTAAGGGTCTGTTGTAGCCAACGCTCCAGTGTAGTAATTTAAGCCATGCTAAAATAGATCGATAAAAAGGAGAGGACTTTACAGCAGCAACGATGTGATACCGTTGATGCCCATGGTAAAAAGCATAATGCTGTGAGCACGTGCATGTGATACATTCTCTTCAAGCTCATTCGGAGTAGGAGAGGACTAACCCTATTTCATCGTTCTCGTAAGAACTGAGAAAATTGTAGAGGCGTCCCCTCGTTTGCATAGAATTATTAAGGATCTCCAAGATAGCCTAGCTCAATGCTCTAGCATATGCTTTACATAGCGCAAAAATTACTGTGGAGAAATCAGTTTGGGATAGAAACACCTGAATAACATTCTACACTTACTGCAAAACATCCAGCGTGCAGTGAAACTTAATATCAGCTAAATAAGCAACAGCTTGCAAAAGAATGGCGACCTTTAGTGTCCAGGATATAAGATAGCTTAACATTTTATAGAAAATTTCCAACAAGTTGCAGACACGAGATGTTATAGGTATTAGGTGAGATTCACCCCAGATAGAGAGATCTCTACCTAGTTTGAGAAAACCATTTCGGTTTCCTTCTGTCAAGAATCTGGGAAGAATCTCTACTCCCAGTCCCTTTTAAAAAAACTAACAGAAAGGCCAAGCCTTGTTTACTTAAGTGTCAAAGAATGACGTAAAATATATCGTCCAGCAGTTCTATCTTCCAGACGAGAATACCATTTTCAATGGTATTATTCATGTGCGACGAAGTCTATACAGGCAACTTCCTAAATGATATGCTCGTCGTCCAGGAAAGTCTTCACCAAATTAGTCTTGTGGGAGAAGACGTTTTCGTCCATGAAAATTTCAAGTTTGATTCGGAAGCTCTCAGACGAGGGAAATCATGTTGTTGCAGCATTCTTTGTACAATTGGCCTTTTGATAGTACCTAAAGACACAAGTGATGTTAGAGTTTTTTTTACCAAAATCAGTCGGGCCTTTGGCGAAACGACCAAAACTTGCCCGGCCCCGGAACCAACCCAAAAGATGATAGCTGCTATATTTTTTAAAATTTTATTAGTATTTCTCCCTTTAAACCACTCAGTTTGTGGGCTCTATCTATATATTGGGAAAAAATAGGGGGCCAGCCTATCTTGGGCATGATCCCCACGAAATGAACCAGTGTGGGATCTAAATGTGGCCAACTTCAAAGGGATCTGCAAACAGAGGTCGCTCTCACTGGATCAATTCTGACACAAGAGGTTCTCCGGAGCGTCTTTTTCCTTCTTTTTCTTATTTTGGAGGAGGATATGTATTAAAAAACGGGTTCACCCTCCGCTCTAGCATAGGAGCCGCTTGAATCCAGCTTCCTGAGGTGAAATCCTGGTAAAAGGTGAGAAAGCTGGACCGGATGAAACGGGTGGAGAGTAAACTCCTCCAATGTGAGCAGACGTAATCTCAATACTAGAGATATTCTGTTCGTCGCTTTTATTGTCCAAACTTGTTTATTAAAGATAACACGTCGTGATTGGTCATGGGGATTCATTGTATTATAGGGTAACAAGAGCTAGACGTCAACCTCGCGAGCTCGATGCACAGTGAGTGCGTAGACGTATGAGATCCACCAGTCCCCTTCGATACCCTGTCATGCTGTATGGGGCGGCGCGCCACAAAGAATTAAGTCTAAAACGGAGGTGAAAATGTTGCCAGCAGAAGGGGAAAATGAGGCAAAAATGCAGGTGTGTTAAAAGCAACACTATTCGAAACCAAAAATTAGGGCAAGAAGTACCTCATCACCATCCATGCCTCTAGCAGGAGTGTGTGGATGGAAGTTACTCTGCTACTAGTCAGCACAACTAGCTACTATACAAGAAAATAGGTTAGAATGTTTTTTAAAGAAATTTCTTTAAAAGAAAGAGGGAGATGTGAAGAAAGAATAAAGCCCAGCTAACCTAAACCTAGCGGTTGCACTGGAGCCGAAAGTGAATGCCACTCTTCCACGTTTCCATTCTAGCCTGGGCTTTAACCCTACTTCACATCCATCCCCTTTCTCCGAGTGGCCGGGGTAAAGAGAGGCAGAATTAACTGTGCTATTGATTGTTGTGAAGTGCCATGATGCATTAATTGGCTATGAATATGTGAACTAGTGAATTATGCACTTGATTTGGAGGGGTAAAACTAGTCATGTTTGCAGTATAGAATTTGCCCACTGAATGTTTGAAATTAAGTTGAGCAGTCCTGGAATGAATTGGAATGAGTCTGGTTGCAGTTAAGAATGAGTGGCTGTTGACGGGTTGGGTGAATATAAAAGTAGTAATAGGTGAAATGAGTAAAAGAAGAAATGACTAAGGTTTCTGTCACACTTAAGGGAGAAGAGGAGAAAGAAGAGACAGATAATTTTGTTGGTGGCACAAGCGTTCTTTTAGGACAATGATCTATATAATTATTACACATAGGTAACAGTGGTTTTGATTTTTCTCATTCTTTCTTTTCACCCAATTCCTAGTCTTTAACAGTACATAAATATAATACACTTTTTACCGCACGTCGTTTGCCATTCAACATGTATACTTTCTATCTTATTTTAAGTTAGAAAGAGTAAGTTGATTGAATTTGATGTCAAAGCTCTGAGACGGAAAAGTTTGTACCTCTATCACTAAAATTGCGCTGTGCAAAGTTAAGTTGATTTTTGTGAGGGTGTATGGAATAGAAGGGAGGAATGTGGCGAGAAGAGCAGAATCAGAAGTAAGAGGTTGTTGGGCAAGCCTAAGTGGGAAAGGTATATGACTCTGTTGATAAGAATATCAGAAGACCGTAGAGGGACGAATAAATCTTGTTCAAACAGTACCAAAAAATAAGATTTAAGTGAAACGGAAAGATGAAGAAAAACACCAAGAATTGTTTCCTTCCAGCTCCGATCTAGTATAGTTAGACTCAGAGTATTCGAATAATATTTTCCAAAAAATAAATTCAATCTATATCTAACACTAGTAAATATAATTAAAAGTATAAGCACCAACCTCAGGGTAAAGTAATTATTTTAAGACTAGTAGAGACCGAGAATCTAGTCACATAAACAAAATTACAACTTACTTCAACCAATGAATCTTTCTAACTAACAGGCTTCATTTCTTACTTGTGTCGCTTCAGTAGCATTCTCGAAGTTGCTCACCTTCTATGGAAGTTAAAATCCAACTGGCGACCCAAATTTCACGCTCCCTTATATAACACTTTTGATCTGGTTTCTTATTCAATCCGGGAGATGTTACTACATTACTCGATACAAACCGCCTTGCTAACATTGTTAATTGTTTAAACAAAAACAACTGAAAATTTATATAAAATTTACAAATCAGGGGCGGACCCAAAGGGGGCGCCCATGGCTGCCCCCCCCCATAACTAGGGGGCAATTCCACACAATGTGCCTGGCATGCATCGTTTTTCGAGTTGGCACCTCGAGTCTTGACTCCCGGCGGACACAGAGCGCGTGCGCTTGACTCGCTGACCAGCCGGATCGCGCATCCTGACTCACACGCCTGGCCCTTCCACTCTTGGTCAGCTGGCCTGAGCTGGGCATGTGCTCGATGGCATCTTTCACTTTCGGAACTAATTCCAGCATCCTCTCTCTCTCTCTTCTCTCTCTCCTGGCAACTACACCAGCGTCATCTCCGCGCCATCCTCTGTCTAAAACACAGCAGTGCAAAGTAAGTGATTTTTATATTATATATTATTACGAACATGGTGTGATGAGAGCGGCTGGGCTTTTCCATCTGATGCATTAGTTCCTTCTCATTCACAGAGCGTGTACAATGAAGTGAATCGGCGATATGAAGATCACCTCGTTCTTCAAGACCAGAGTGGCCAAGACGAGTAGTGATTACGAGCGTGATGTCAATGAGTTGGATCAACAGCCAAGCAATTCGCCATCGACAGTCTGTCGATCCGAAAGCGAAGCCGAATCTCACCATGAGGAACAGGAGGACAAGGAACTCACTTCTCCTTTTTCGCATGGCACACTGACACTCCCGGCAGCTCCAGTGGTTGTTGCCAACCTCATTTTGAACAAGGCGGCCACAGACTAATAGAAAGTGGCGCTAATCAACCAGACTGCCCCGTCTGTCGAATCGTTACCCTTCATTGAAGAAGGTGCTCATAATAGGCGATTCCAACCAAGCTGTTGTATCACATATCCCTGGCTGAAGTACTCGTTGATGATCGAGGATAGATACTGTGTTGCATGTGTGCCGTTCGGCGTAAATACGGGCGTTGTTGTAGACCATATGCTGGGCACCTTAGTGTTAAAGCCGATATTCAGGTACAAAAAAGCCTCCAAACTGCTTAGCAGTCACAATAATCAGGGATATCACGTGACAGTTATGATAAAAAATGCAGGGGTTTTTTCGATACTTTGCTAAACTCGACGAGGGCTGTCGACACCATGCTACAGGCAAAGAAAAAGGAGAAAATCGAGACCAACCGGCGCCTGTTGGTTCCAATCATTGAGAGAATCCTCTTCTGCGGACGAAATATGATGCCTTTTCGTAGGCATTGAGATGACGGTCCATTGGATCTCTCTATTACGAGCAAAACGGGCGAAGGAGTCTTCAAAGCGTTTCTGCGTTATCGAGCTCTGGGAGGAGATGCCCACGTCACCACTTTCTCACTAGCTTGGCCAGCCGAGTCAACACCATCCTCATTAGCAAAACTATTCAGGACGAGTTGATCGATATCACAGGCGAGTGACTGCAACTTCTGTTCAAAAAATAGGTCTCTTATTCCAAATGTAGAATTCATGATATTTGGGAATTAGGAGCAGATGTCACCATAATCATATTTCGCTTTCCAGTTCAATTGCTGCTGTAAAATGTCTTAGTCTGAGTGTCAACAGTATTCGCAGTGCTAATATATGAGACCACGCACGTCTTAGAGAAGGAACTAGCCACTATTATCCTTCGACACGTCGAACAGGACATCAAGAAGGACTTTCTTATTTTCGTCTATGCTAAGAACCTCACCGTTGAAGGCCTGGCCCAACATTGCCTTAGTTTGGACATGCCAAACCGCCTGAGCTTCGGCCTTTAACGGAGCGAGTGTCATGATGGGGAAGTTCAGAGGTTGTGCCGCTATCATTATGCAGCATTATCCCCTCTCCAAACCGATTTACTGCTTTAATTATCGGCTAAACCTGGTGCTGACCAAGGCCTGCGATGTGAAAGAAGTTAAACTCGCCCTTCAGATGCTCAAAAAGTCCATAACTTCATTTACTCCATCAACACGAGGACGCTCCGGTTCTCCAAAATCGTGAAGCTTTCTTCAGCTAAACGAGAGAGGTTGGTGCCCTTGTGTCCCACCAGATATGTTTTGCGGCATGATTCAGTCCTCGTGTTGATCGAGTTTCTGGCTCACATCACGGTCTCCATGGTAGAAAAAATGAACCTGGTTGCCAATGCTGGCATCTTACTCGCCTCGATTAGGAAACCTCGCTTTCTCATTTGTCTGGTTGTGGACGAGTCAGTTTTTGCCCACACACTCGAGCTAAGCAGGACCCTGCAAATGAAGGGCTTGACTTGGCATCTGCGTACGAGCTGATTCGTGAGATCGAGACTGTTTTCGCCAAGTTCAGAATGAATGCCGAGGAGCACTTCCACACTGTAATTGCAAAAGCCAAGGTTCTCCTGATTAGAGAGAACTCAATTCAAATGACGTCCAGGTTCTCCGAATCTCTGCACGAAAGAGCGCGCGAATATTCTGGCCAGGACTGTTGAGGAGTAGTATCGACGTTCGATCTATATTCCGTTCGTTGACCAAGTGATCGTCGAACTGAAAAAAAGATTTGAGGACGATACCGTGCCATTTGATCTCCGGTTGAATAAGCTTCTCAAGGGCTCAAAAGCAGACGTGGATGGTGTTCTTAATGCCGCTAAGCTCTACGAGAGCGATGTTGGGTCACTGGGGCTCGTGCAGTGAGAGGCAAAGTGGTGGAAAGATTCCGGACCGGTCTCGGAACGGTCAAGAATGCAAAGGAGTACGCCGAGACTCTTATATTCCTGAACATTGCGAAGCTCCTGACCATCATGATGACTCTGCCGGTCTCAAATGCAGAGGCCGAACGCTCATAGTCAGCCTTGAAACGGCTAAAGACGTACATAAGGAGCACCATTGGCTAGGATCGTCTCAACGGCCTCCACTACTCGACGTCCACAATGACATTCAGGTTTCGAATGATCAAGTGATTGACAAGTTTGCGGAAAAAACTCCTCTTCGCTTAGGCAAATTAAGGGGGACATTAGGCATGGGCCTAATGTTTGAGAGAGCCTACTTCTGAAAAATAATACTTGCAAGTAGCCTACATCATTATATTCTATACTGCATGTACATATTAATCATTTATGCCATAACTTATTTGTATGTATTCAGCACTGATTATTTGTACGATCATACATCTATTACTCGTAAAAGTATGTACCATAATAAGCAGCTTTATTAAATTTCCACTCTTTAAAATCCTGGCATCGTCCACCCCCCCCCCCCCACATTCGCTTTTCTGGATCCACCAGTTATACAAATCAATTCCTACTCAACTTATTACAAGTTGAAAAACTGACTAGTTATTGAATGAAAGAGATTATATGGAATCGCATCCTTTCACAAAGGTAGCATTATATCCCTTAATCGTAAATTAAAACATGGGAAGATGGTTTTAATGCATATAATGATGCAAAAACAACTAAACCGATGATTAATAGTTTAGCCTTTCAAATGCTTCGTACAGAAGTAGAATAACTAAGATTCCATTGGAACAGGACTTATTTTGGAAACAGATGAGCAAGGTAAGACACAAATAGTTGTATAAACATTAAAAGTAACACTGGACTCCATTTCTAATCAATGAATAGGCTAACCATTCACTGCGAGAGTAATTTAACCAGCTACATAATTTGGGTATGATACTAAAAACGAATGTAAATATGATTGGCTGCATGAGTGCAAATTGAGTGTGGTATCAAGATATGGATTCCAAAAGCTTGCCAGAGGTCGTTAGCGCACTGATAGTTGTTAAAGACAGAAAGGCCACGAGAGTGGATGAAAAAAACTGCGAAAAAACTGATGGCGAGTGTGAATGGAATTTATACGAGTATGTTGATTGTGTTGTGAGGCAAAACAACAAAGAAGAGTGTTTGAGGAATGATTGAATGCTGTGATATTATCACTGCCTAAATGAGTTTAAGATATGAAGGAGAAGCAAGAATGCAAGGAAAAAGGTTTTTGTGTTTTTTAAAGTGGTTTTTAATTAAATCATAATTGATAAGTTCATCAATTGGCTAAGAAAGCACCTGGGAAGAGGTGTAAGTTGTATGTATAGTCAATTTATTGATTCGGAGAAAGTGTATGATCATTTAAATAAAGATTTACTAAGATAGGTTCGGAGAATACATGGTATATGTAATGACGTGTTTTATATATTGTTGCGGTTTACTTTATTCTTGCTGTCGATACTTTGATAATAGGTTGCCTTTCAAGGTTCTTTAAAAATACTCAGTCAGTCTACGCCCGTCACACACTCCATGTAGATATACAACGACTTACTTAAGTCCCTACCTGTTCTTATCATAACCTCAGTGTATATATTATATTGTCCATTGTAAAAATATAAATGATAGCATCTATATTAGAATGGTGATGACGAGAGAAGACTTGTACATTGCTTATTGTCGGCTGGTTATTTGTGTGCACTATTTTTATCTTTTTATGTAAATTTCTATTTTGGTAGGGTATATTAGATATTGAATGTGTCCTATTGGTTATAGTGCTAGTTTTGATGGGGGAGTCATAGATTTTCAGAACTATATTAGTAGCGTTGCACTCTACTTTCTACCTAACTTAATCATAGGGGAATCGACAATACCATTTTTTTTAACCTTGGTGGGACTTCAAGTTTTTGCCATAGCTATTGCTCTGTTATTTCCAAAGAACTCAGGCGCTTGTAAATATCCTGATATAATTAAGATGTTGAATAAATATTCGAAGCCCAAGGTACTTGTGATTTATGAAAGATTTAAGTTATATTCAAAGAATAAAAATTTTGGTCAACCTATTTCAAATTTTGTTGCTGGAATTCAAGCACTTGCTCACACATGTAAGATTGTTGAGCTTTTAACAGATATGCTAAGAGATATATTTTTTGCTCTAAGAAAATTCTATTTTTATTTGTACGGTCAGCAATATTTTACATTGGTCACAGAACTTAAACCTCTTCCTTGTCAACTTTCTTATAATAAATGTACCTATTTCTCTTATGGCTTCTGGTAGGATAAAGCGTTGGGATCGTTTTAAGGCTTATAATTTCACTCTTATTCATCGTTCTGTAATCTTATTCTGTAATTCAGATGATCTAAGTCATCTATCTCTTCCAAGTATTGATGTAACTAATAATATTCCAGTTCCAGCTAACTTACGTATGCTGGTGAATTTTTAGGCCTTTCACCAGGCACTAGAGTCGCTGTCAAACATTGCACACATGACGCGAAGATCGTGTTCTTTCTAGAGTACACAAGTTGGGTGAGTTTAGGTGGCCAGCCTCAACTATGGGGGATTCCTGCCTTGTTCATTATGTATGGATGAGGGATAAGTTGGTTATTCATTCAGATGCATCTTGTAGGGCAGTAGAGTAGTAATTATTCCTAAATTAAGGAATTCTCTATTGAATGAACTACATGCTAATAATTTGGCTGCTTCTTGCAATGAATGAATTAGTTAGAGGTTAGTTTTGAAGCTTTAACTTGGAAAGTGACCTCGAAGGTCTATGTACGTCGTGTACTTGGAACTATTCTCTGCATCTACTTGAGTGGAATTTTATCCTTGGGAATGACCATAGTTGCCATGGCACAGGTTGCATTCCAATTACACTGAACCAGTAGATGGGAAGTATTTTCTCATAATATTAGATGCTTACTCCTCTAAATTGGTTAATGTTTACCCTACATCAACTCAACCGGTTACAGAAAATATTAAGTTTCCTAGACATTCTATCGCTCAGTTTAGCTTGCCAGTTTCATTTTTTCTAACAATGGTCTTTGTTTCCATGTTTATTGAGTTTAAGGAATTTGTCACGATTTGTCGTTATTATCATATAAGTACAGCAGTATATAAACCTTCTACCAATGGTTTAGTTGAGAAGGTGGTTCAAACCTTCAAAAAGGTTTCTATACATCTTTATTACAGCTTCAAACGGCTATAGAAAGGTTCCTCTTTAACTATCACCTTACACCCCACTCAACTATTAGAGTTCCCCCAGCTGAGTTGATGTTTGGTCGACGCTTAAGGATTCGATTAGATTTGCTGTAGTCTAAAGAAAAACCTTTATTCTATAGTGACCTTGCCACTATCATCTCTAGTAATGATCAAGTACTATACTCTTGGTAGTTGTCTGTTGTGTAAAGACACTAAGATTAGGTAATTCATAGACCTACAAGGGCTCCTGGTAGAGAAGCTCCTATGTTACAACCTTGTCGAAGAATGGCCCAATGTACGGGAATATATGCACATGGGCTCTAAGCTAGGTTAAACAAGGCAACAACTGTTATTGTTCTAAGAGTGTGATTTAAATAATTAGCTGCAGCTGCGTGTCCAAGGATATTCCAAACACAAAGACAAGAATAGATTTTAATACACACTAAATAAACGACACAAAATAAATATGGCTATATAGGTACATGAATAGTGGATCCCTCTACACTCCTTCCTATTCAAAGACATTTTTACAGCACAGAAAACTTTGGTGCGAAAAAAATGTCTACAACTAATTTTATCAAGAGGAGAACATATAAACCTACAATTTTAACCTTTACCAACAAAGGAAAAAAAACCTATAAAACTACACGGGATTTATATATGTTTAACTATAGATAACTTAATCTATACATACTTAACCACGACATCAACAAGGCAGAAAATAGAAAACTGGTATTTAAAACTTAGTTAAACACGAATTTTACTATACACTCAGGTTGTTGGAGCGGGATCTTCTATTGGATTCCTACTCAAGCTATCGGCTAGGGAGTTGTCAGTGCCTTTAACATACATGATCCGAAATTGGTACTCCATGAGTAGTAGGCTCCAATGCATTAAACGGCCATTTTGGTTCTTATATTTTCTTTTAGGTACGCCAGGGGTTTGTGATCAACTTCGACAATAAACTCTTTACCTATGAGATACATACTAAACATACGAATGGAACACACTATGGGTAAAGTTCCGAGCTCTATGGTGGCATTCGCCTTTTCGCGATGGGACAGCTTTCAACTAGCATATCCTACAGGATATTCCACTCCATCGTCATCATATTGGACGAGAGCACAACCTAGGACATCATGGGAGGCATCGGTACAAACCTCGAATGTTTAATTAGGATTTGGTTATCTCAAAATTGGAGCAGAGATTAGTGTGCCTTTTAACTAGTAGAAGAGGTCTTCCACGGGAGGGGTATAATTGACTGGACCGGGGACCGTTCTCTTAAGCATGTCGTTAAGGGACGAGGCTATGGCAGCGAAACTCGACACAAAACAACAATAGAATGACACGGATCTCAAAAAGGAACGAAGCTATTGCTTCGTTCGGGGGAGCGGAATTTTCGAAATAGCCTTTACCTTGTCTTCCTGGGAAAGCATTTGGTTCCCACCGACCTGGAAGCCAAGGTAGTTAATAGTGTCATAGGCGAAATGACACTTTTACGGGCAAACCGTGAACCCATGTACGCGTAACCGGGATAGACGCGCGTACCGAGACTATATGTGTTGGTCCCAGGTACGAGTAGTAACGTACACGTTTTAGAAATAAAATGTCACATTCGATATGCCATATAACGACCGGCGCATGATCCGGTTATAACTTCCACAAGCAGTTACCAAACCAAAAGGATATTGAGTAAACTGTAATAACCTCTTTTCAGTAGCGAAAGGGCTAAAGCATTTTGATTGCTATGAAAGCGGCACTTAGTGGTAGGCTTTACAGAGGTTGATCTTGGAGATGAACTTTGCCTCTTTGAAGGCATGAAGACTGTGGTCGATTAGGGGTATCGGTTCCACATCAAACCGTGTAACCGCGATTAATTTTCAAAAATTGACGCACATTCTAAACGACTTGTCAGGCTTCATAATCAATACAATTGGGGAGCAAAAATCGGACGACGAGGGTTCTATTATTCCTAATTTTAATATGTTCTCGATCTCTGCATTGAAAGTCGGCTTTAAATGTACAGGTATGGGATAAGGCTTTTTTTAGTGCATCTTGAGTAGTGAGGACAATCTCATGCGTAAATTGGGTTGAGCAACTCGAGAATTCTGAAATGATGTCAAGAAAGCCTTTCAATAAGGCAAGCAATTAAGCCCTCTCATTAGGGGCGAGATTGAGATTTACATCTAAGTCGAAGTTAGGCTCTCTTGGGGGAAGGCAGAGACGGCAGGGGATACTCATCGTCTGATTATACGCGCACCGTTTGGACCAGACACAAGTGTTCAATGGGATAGGCGACTTTCAGGAAGGCTTCTTCGTCTAGGCCGACTATGTTATTTAGGCAAGCTCTGCAGTGGTATTTTTTTTAGGAGGAGGATGTGGTAGATCTTTTTACCGGAAGGGCTTTAGATTAGGTAATCCACCGGGCTGCTGGGCTCTGAAACGGGGAAAGGTCCTTTCCAGTTGGAGAGGAGCTTATTTGCTTCGGAGGGAAGCAAGAAAAGCAATTCGTCACCCGGTTTGAACGAACACAACTTTGATTTTAGGTGTGAGTAGGTGCGGTATTTCTCCAAGTTTACATCGGCGTTCGGAGAGCGACATCCCAACATTATTCTAACCACGTACGAAGGTCTACAACGTACGCGTAAAAGGATTTAATTTCCTCATCTATTGTAGGATTGGACCACAAATATTTTAAAATGCTCATCTGTCCTCGAACGTTACGTCCATATAACAGCTCAAAGGGAGCAACCCCCAAATTCCTATGGAGTAATTCGCGACAAGAAAATAACGCTCCGGGTAGGTAGCCGAGCCATTCCTAGGGCTGGTCGTGGCACACCTTCTTAAATACCATTTTGAGGGTGCCGTTTAACTTTTCGCACATCCCGTTAGCGGAAGGGTGCCAGGGCGTCGTAAAGAGGGGCTTGATGATAAGGAGTTTACCGACATACTCCATCAATTTAGAGGTGAATTGACGTCTTCTGTCGGACAAGATCTCCTTCGGGATCCCTACTCGGGAAAAGATTGAAATTAAAGCTTGTGCACAAGAAATGCTGCCAATCATCTTCATGGGGATAGCCTCTGGAAAACAGGTGGCGCAATCGACGAGGATTAAAATATAGGAGTGTCCCTCGCTCGACGGGGGACGAATGGGACCTATTAGGTCGAATGAGACCCAGGCAAATGGCTCGGCTACTCTCGGGGTCTTTTGAAGGGGGGCGGGGACTGCACGCCCTTTGAAGGTGACCTTTTGGCAAAGGTCACAGGACATGCAGAAGTCGATAATTTCTTTGGCCGCGACTGGCCAAAAGAAATATTTGAAAACTCGCTGTGCCGTTTTAATATGGCTGAAATTTCCGGCCATAAGGGCATTGTGAGCCATCTTTATAACGCGTTCGATATACGTTCTTGGCACACATAACACTTTGGTCGGAGGACTCTCCGGTTCAACAGAAGAACGATATAATAACGCGTCCTTCACGGTATACTCGATCTTCCAATTGTCTCCCACCCTTTCAGTCTTCTTCTTTCTTGCTTTTTTCTACATGAATTGTAATGTGGGGCAATTCTTCTGCGCTTCAGCAAATTGAACATTGGTGGCAAAGTCAACGTTTAGGGACGATAGGAGTACCGGAAGCGATATATCTTTCTCGTCCTGGGCCCTAGTACCGACTGGCTAAGAAATTGGGTTTGGGAGAGGCGGGGGGGAGTAACGGTTCGCTTTCTCTCCCGAATTAATATCTTAAGAGGTAGGGGAATACTACTATTTTAGTGGAACCCACTACAAATTTGTTCCTTCTACTTTATCAGTTCATCTTATTTTATTTACTACTTCTTTCTTTCCTGCGTTAGACTCTTCACGCAGCTTATGGGATCTTCCTGACCTATGTAATTATGACTTCTAGAGTGAGGAAATCTACAGATAGGCTGAATCAATAAGTTTGACCTATGTTCTAACTAAGAATAGATGGATATAAGGGCATGTTCTATCTATTGGTACGGTTAACTATAGTTTGCTGTCGATATTTACATATTAGATGGCCTCTCATGGTCCTGTAGAAATAAGTAGTCATTCTACGCTCGTCACTCATCCTATGAAGATAAAAAACTCCCTACTTGAGACAACACTATGAGTACAACAACTGTACTCTTCTTGATCATATCAAAACCTACGTATATAATTCATTATACTCTATTTACTAACCACTACTATTACTTTTATACACGAGCTTGCTACCTACATCTGAAACGCCATATCATCTATGGTGAGTGTTGTTAATTATTCAGGGTCTAGCTATTAATGATAACCTCTATATTACAGTGTAGCTGTATTTGAAGTAAAATTGGCTCCATTGAGAATGAGTGCATGCAACGTACTCAGTGGCTAATGCTTGACCTTGAATGTTCAAGCATGAAAAGTATTTTAAGCCAGCTGAAAATAATCAGACTGCTTAGAGAGTTCAATAGACAAAATCTCATTAATATCTAAAATAAATGATGTAACTGTATTGAAACAGTCATTCTTCAAAATAGGGTAATGGCTGGTTCTTATTTTTTAAGGTCCTCCTTCGCCTATGGGTTGATTTACTAGCCTTAAATGAATCTGCTTTTTCATAGGTTGAAAAAATATGATGGAATACAAGCTTGAAGCAATTGAAATTCATTGCAATGGCTCCAATTTAAAAAAAAACATCTTGCCGACTTAGCTTTAAGATCATCTCACAGACAAAGAAAGATGTTCCAGATATCTTAAGCAGGCTAGCTGGACCATTTCTTTGAGAAACCATCTTGTGAAGGCCTTCAAGGGCACAAGACGTTCTAATTAAAATTTAGCCTAATGCTAGGCTACTTTTAAACTCCCCAAATTAAACTAAACAAAGAAAAAATGAACAAACAAAAAAAAACGATAAAAGAACAAAACAAGAAGCAAAGAAAGCCAAAAAAGAAAGAAGCACGCTCGGCATAGGGTGGAGCCTCCGACCGGCGTAGAAACATGCGGTTAACGGTCAAATAAAATGTAGGAGACAGGCCTCCTCCAAATGGTCAAATGGTCCTTGTGAACATGTGACGAGTACAAGGGACATGTGGCAGCGAACCTGCTCGTCCAGGCACAAAGACGTTAACGTGAGCGACGATCACCCAGACAGGGATACAATTTAGTCTTGAGTAAGGAAATCTGAAGTCGATCCCTTTCGGCAAAGCGAGAGATGAGGTTCAATGCCTGTTGGTGCAACGCTCCAGAGTTGTCATTAGGTCGTCCACGTAGAGCGTAGCGAGAATCTCTTGGGACACCACCGAGGTGATATCGTTGATACTCAGGGCAAGAAATTCAGAGGTAAAAATAAGCTGGCTTTCCCAAGCCCCCATTGTGTGGACATTCTTCAAGATAATTTATCGCCATGCGGTATCATAAGCCTTCTTTAGATCATAAAACACCTTAGCCTAGTGCTGTCAACAAAGAAAGGCCTGGCAGACGGAAGTTTTCACTCGTGCAAAGCATACGACTCGTAGTAAGACTTGCAGTAGCCATGATGTGCATAAATTAGGTGGCCACCACTGTGACGAAAGAAGGTTAGTCTAACATTTACCAATTTTTTCTTCAACTTGAACACCCAGAAGATTAGAATTTGGGGGCTTAATCCAGCCAAAGTAGAGTGATCTCCTTTCCAGTTTGCAGAAAGCGAGCACAGTAGCGATTCGCCAGGTATCTGGTTCGACATTCAGTACTCAGATCCTCTTGAACAGATCTCCCAGAGAAAGGCCTATGCTCACCCGCCTAGGTGGCAAAGCATAGCGCAATGGGCATCGTCCGAACCAGGAGCATTTCCCCGAACGAAGCGAGTGCGGAATCCAATTCACTCAGTGTACACTTGTCTTTAGAGGGTTATCTGCCTCTGGAACTTAAGTTTTTTGACGTCCTCCAGCAACATCATGACCTGCATTTAATACTGGTCGAGCATACCCCAGCTTGAGAAAGTGGAGAAAACGGTCGGGAAGGAGACTGCCACGGACGCAGGGTCCGAGATTGCGGTTCCATTCTCCTAGGGAAATGGAGGAGGGGCATGCGAGAACTTACCCGAATACTTTTGACACTCTTTTATGGTTCTGCAAGGGGAGGCTTCCCATGATGTGATGACATCTATACCCACCAGAAAGAGCTGTCGGCGTTCTTCAAAACATAAACTAAACTAGCCATAGTTTAAGCGAACTTCCCCTGAGAATGAAGTCGTTTTGGCGGTGCGTTTAGCGCATTAAGGCATAACGCTTCTGTTTAAGGGCCGCCTCAAACTCAGCTGGCCATAGCGGTAGAGGTCGTCGCCCAAAAGTCCAGAACTTTTGAGAATAGTAGTTAAGCCCGGGGCGATGAGCTTGCTGGAAAAGGACTCAGACGACTCATATTCAAACATTAACTCCTCGGCTAGGACAGAGAAATCAATCATTTCCTGAAATGCGGAAAACGGCGCCCGCTCAAAGCACCACTATGATTGTCTCTCGGGCGGGAACGATTCTGAAATTCATATTTCAATGGAAAAGTAATTACTATCATATACGTCATCGACCTTCACCAATCCACAATCAGACTAAGCATCCGGAGAGCACAATGTTAGATCAAGACAGGAAAATTAATCGGTATTCGGGCACTGATACCAAAACTCACCCACATTTAGGACACATATCTTTAGCTCGTAGATTAGGGGTCCAAGGAACTAACCCCAGGGATTGATCGAGTGATTTCTCTGCAGAGGGGCTGTCTACCGTTCAAATCCCCGAGCAGTACGAACGGTGTAATCAACCGTGCCAATATGCGGCAGAATTCTCCCACGTCGAAGTCGGCTGACGGTGGCTTGTACAGATAAATAACAGTATACCTCCTACCCAGGTGTAGCTGCACGTCTACTGCCTAAAAGGAAGTATTCATCGCTAAGGAGAAGTGCGGAGTCAATGCTGGGTGTAAATTGCGCATCATCCTGCCTGGCCCCCATCCCGTGGCAGGGGGACTGGAAAACCATTATATCCCGGAAAGCTTATGAGGAAAGCCTATAAAACGCAAATAATACCATTCCCAAAATGAATGAAATATTAGTTCTGGCAGATGATGTACAAAAATCAATTAATAAAATAAATTAGGAAGTTAAGAACGAAATTTTCGTTTTATTCGCTTTTCTGTTTAATTACTTCCTGGAGATAATTTTGTTCCCATAGATTGAAAACGAGCCATTGATGTTCCCATATTAAAAAAAAGGTAGGCGTGACGAAAAGTCAAATTCTCGGAGAGTAAGCGTGACCTCACTAATTTGTAAAATAATGGAGTCAATTATTGATTTGAAATTTCTCAATCATTTGGAGAATAATCAAATTTTATTAAATAGCCAACATGGTTCCAGGAAAAGGAAGGTCATGTGTCATTAGTCTGATCACATTATATGGGAATGTAGCAAAAACTTTGGATTAGAGTTCTAGTTACGATGCGATATATCTAAATTTTTCTAAAACCTTTGATAAACGATAACTTGCATTACAAATTGGTTAATAGATCGTAAGCAGAGGGTAATTTTAAATGGAGTGACACCCAAGTGTCTGCCCGCACCTAGGGGAGTTCCTCAAGTTTCCATTTCCGGACCCCTACCCCTAATAATTTTTGTAAATACCTTAGGTTCTGGAATGAATGGCCAAGAAAATTTAATGCATAATTAAGAGAAAATACAGTTAAAATAGCCTACAGATATTAGAGGGTGTTCCACCCAAATTAGGCTTATTCTTAATAGGGCCTACTATTTATGAGCTTTTATGGCTCCCTCTAGGTGCTACTGAATTGTTAGCTTGTTTGTTAATGCGAATATTTTAGTGATATAGATGAGTAAAAATTAAATAAATATATAGAGTTAACTGAAATGAAAAAACGGAAAATATTTAAAAAATTCATAACCTCTTTTTTGAAACAAAACCTTTTCAAAATGTTTCAACAATAATGCTTGAAATACCACAAAAGCTTAAAAATATTCCATAATTTAATTTATTTGGTTAATAAATGTCGATTATCATTTTCTACTTATAATGTTAATTGAGGATGAGTAAAAACTATTAGCTTGAATTAAGGGTATACCCCCCCCCCCCCTAAAATGCATAATTGGCAACTAATACATGACTAAGTCGTGTTAAAATTTATCTTCTCTTTAAACATTTAACTAGGAGTGAATAAGATTTGGATGTCATGATACAAAATCTCAGATTCTTACTGAAGAATGGAATCCTACTACTTAAAAGAGCCGACTACTAAAACTAAACCACAGGAATCCACCAGCGAAAATAAACCAACACCAAGAACTTAAAAGTAGAAAAGTGGGAAGAGAGAATTGCTCTTAAATTGGGCAGCGAAATACGGAATTACATGTCTTAGCTGATTACTCTCCGCCCTTACAAATAAGCATAAATCATCCTACGCACATTGATCTGTAAATAAATAGTGAATATATTTGCTTGTTTCCTATCATTTCTGGTCTCAAATGAAATCTGAAATAATTCTCTAAACACGATTTTCGAATTCCTATTTTTACTTTGGAATAAATAAATACGATCAATTACCTGCACCCATTTACAATGGATTTTTCAATGGAATTTTAGCGTGTGATACGCCTCAATAAAGCAGTGGTTAATTTTGTTTTAGAGGGGAAAACACATTTTCTCATAGAAACTGAATAAAGGGCGAAGCAGAATGCGCTGTATGATTATTACTCTTTCGAGTTTTCTCTCATAACTTACACTCATTCATTTTCAGTTCTCCGATTTTCTCTATCTTTTCGCACACGACTCTGATCTCTGTTGACTAAATAGAGTAGTAAGTGAATGAAAAGATGGGGATATAGTATTTCCAGTAAACTTAAATAATTAATTCTGTTTTTCTTATATATTCACAAAAGTTCTTTAATCTTTGATGAATTCCGTGTAAACAGAATCGAAATGCGTTGCATTAAATGCTCATTTAATGCGGTTACTCTATATTTCATGTCTCTCTTTTCTCATGTTTTCCACACAAAGAGGCAGTGAAACGTACACAAAGTCTCTTAATACGCGCACCTTCTTTTTACACATTACTCACAATTTTAAGACATATTCCATAATCCCAAACAAGCAAGCCTTCCGTATTTAACACATTTTTTCCTTGTTCAATTCACTTTCTTGCACCCAATTCGTTATCTTAAACCCTTCTTATATAAATATACCCTTTATTATCGCAAACACGCACTACTTTGATGGGGTATGATCTATATTCGCACTTGAAGCCCTCTTCCTTGCTAAAGAAAACTCCTTTGTTAAACCTCATAAACCTGCCTAAACACAATCAATCACCTTTTATCACACAGACATACACACTAAATCTCATTTATAATCCAACTTACTAATTCCGTTGCACTTTATTCACTTCCTCTTTAAATTTACGATCCCCAACCACTCTTTGTCCAAACAAGTTCCTGAAACTCCTAATGGCAACGGGTTCCGTCTTCATATTACTGTCAATCCTCTGGAGGAAAATACAGGACATATATATTATTGCGGTGGCCAATTTTAATCATAGGAAAATTGATTAATTAACTGATTTTTATAACGCCTATCTCGAGGCTACTGAACTATACGCCCTGCTCTTATAGTATTTCCAGTAAACTTAAATAATTAATTCTGTTTTTCTTATATATTCACAAAAGTTCTTTAATCTTTGATGAATTCCGTGTAAACAGAATCGAAATGCGTTGCATTAAATGCTCATTTAATGCGGTTACTCTATATTTCATGTCTCTCTTTTCTCATGTTTTCCACACAAAGAGGCAGTGAAACGTACACAAAGTCTCTTAATACGCGCACCTTCTTTTTACACATTACTCACAATTTTAAGACATATTCCATAATCCCAAACAAGCAAGCCTTCCGTATTTAACACATTTTTTCCTTGTTCAATTCACTTTCTTGCACCCAATTCGTTATCTTAAACCCTTCTTATATAAATATACCCTTTATTATCGCAAACACGCACTACTTTGATGGTAAGGGCTTTCATAGAGATATTTATCTCGAGTAGACTGAAGCAGAGGAGGGAGATATAAAAGGAAGTAATAGTGTGAAGCAATTTCCAAGGCGAGAATAAAAGAAACCTAAATTGGCAGATAAGCACTTACTATGAAACGAAATGAGGACTGGGAAACAAAATAACTAATATTAGTGCCCTTAAGAGGTCCAAGTGTAGAATGAAGATAAGGGTGATTAGGTTTGCTGTAGCAGTACTCTCCATTTTTGGTTCTTTTGTACTTTGATTTTATTTCCTTCTTTCCATTCTCGTCATCTAGCTATCCTAATTATGAAGCCAGAAAAATCCATTTTCCAAACATTCATGAACAACTTCAAATAATTTTAAACAAAATCTCAAAAGTAAATTAAAACGTTATACGCGTTTTTGTACGTGGAAATCTTAAAATTATAAGCTTACCCGACAAAAGATTAGTCACCTAAGGAGAAAAAACATAATTTCTGAAGCGTATAGGAACCTTAGCCAGCCGACAGGCGTAGCTTAGTGAACGTCGAAACGTTAGTTAGCTTTATTTGTGTTGCGGACGGGGTGAAGATCTATAGATAGCAAATCAGCTCGACTTAAAATAGACCGAAAAAGCAACGTCATGGAATGGCAAAAAGGTGTAACTGCATTTGGCAGTGTTTCAACGAGTATGAGCAGCTGGATTTAAAAGCAATGGCAGAACTTCCGAAATGCGATTTTTTTTTTTTTTTTTTTTTAAGAGCTCATCTGGCGACTGCCTACTTGGGCATTACTCGCCGTATTCAAACTGTCCTAGTTCCAGGCTACTTTAAAATAAAATTAAAGAGAAAAAAACAAAACCCCAAAAAGGGGAAAAGGAAGTAAGCTGGTACATCGGGGAGAGGTACCCCCGGCGCAGGAGCGTGCAACTAAAGAAAAAAAAACAAATGCAAAAAATAAAACAAAACAGAAAAAAACAAACCTTGCTTAAATAATAGGGAGAAGGCCGGCCTCCCCCAAGAAGTCAACAAGTCCACAAGTTAATGTGCACGAATCTGTCCCGAGTACAAGGGACAGGCGGTAGCGACCCCGCCCATCCCGGTACCGGGACAGGTATCGTGCGCGAAGATCACCCAGACTGGGACATTCGACAAGAATGTGCCGAACAGTCTGGGGGACGACGCAGTCGTTGCAATAGGGCGCAGGCGAGCGCTCCATCAAATAGCGATGCGTCACACGAGTGTGTCCGATTTGAAGACGACAGAAAGCAGCCTGAAGCCACCGCGGTATTGGGGGATAGGTCCATGGGAACAGTCGCGGCGCAATGGCACGCAACTTTAAGTTTCCTCCAATCGTCTCCCATCTTGTTTGCCAAGCAGTCCAAAGAGCTGCCCGAATTCCTGCGATGTAGTCGGTGTGAGGAAGAGCGAAACGCTGGTCCGATCGCAGATTCCTCGCGGACTCTTTGGCGCCCTCATCGGTGCGCTCAATCCCCGAAATTCCTACATGTCCAGGAACACAGAAGAAGATAATCTCGACATCTGTCCAGCTCGCCAAAACCGTGGCGTCACGGATATCGCGAACCAGGGGATGCGGAGATTCCAATGCCTCGAGAGCACTCAGGGCACTTTGTGAGTCGCTATAGTTCACAATCCAGTCTCCGAACCGGGCACGTCGCGTAATCTCCCGTACCGAGTGGTGTATTGCCACCAGCTCGGCCGTGGAGACAGACGCAGCGCCTGGTAGAGCCCCGCTGACTTCAAACAGAGGGGATACGGCGTGGAAGCCGACCCCCTCTTGGGACTTGGAGCCATCCGTATACACTGGCACGGTTCCAGCGTGACACGATGTGTGCTCCAAAAAGGTCGAACACAATACTCCCGGCGCAGTACTAGGCTTGGGAGCCGAGGCGTGGCGACAAATAGCCAAATGTGGTACCCTCCAGGGTGGCGTCCTGGGCAGAACAAGGGGCGCCACCGGCCCGAGAGCTATATCTACCCCTCGAAGGAGTTTCCTGGCCCTAAACCTAAAGGGCTTAGGGTATGACTAATGGCCCTCGGCGGCATAGGCACCATCGACATCAGCTGCGAATGCAGTGAGAGCTGTTGGCGACTGACGGAGGCGCCGTACTCGCGCAAACAGGTGATTGATGTACTGCACGCGGCGCAGAGTGATTGGCATCTCCTTAGCATCGACAAACAGGCTCTCAATGGGGGAAGTGCGGAAGGCACCGGTCGCAAGGCGAAGGCCATGTGGTGGATCAAATTCACTTTTCGCAATAAATGCTCGGCTGCGGATGCATAAAACTCGCATCCGTAGTCGAGCTTTGAGCGAAGGAAGGATCGATAAAAAAGTAAGGCAGTAGCCCTATCAGCGCCCCAAGCGCTGATCATCACGGAACGGGGAATGTCTATGGCGTGGGTACAAGAGTCCGTAAGGCTGCAAATATGAGCGTCCCAGGTGAGGCGTCGGTCGAATACAAGACCAAGGAAACGGTGCGACTCAATCACATCCAGTCGCACCCCATTAAGAAACAAATCTGGGTCGGGGTGAAGCCGTGGATGGCGGCAGAAGTGCACCACCTTAGTCTTGGCCAAAGAAAACCGAAACCTGTGCACTTCGGCATAGCAAAGGACGCGGTTCAATGCCTGTTGGAGTCGACGCTCCAGAGTTGGCATCTGGGACGCGCTAAAGGAGATCGAAAGGTCGTCCACGTAGAGCATAGCGAGAACATCTTACGGCAGCACCGAGGTGATGCCGTTGTTTCTCAGGGCAAAGAGTGTGACACTAAGGACAATACCGTGCGGGAAACTCTCTTCCTGCTCCTTTAGGCTGAAGAGGGCTCCCCCCACCCGTACGCGGAATCGACGATCTCGCAAAAATTCAGATATAAACATTGGGAGGAGTCATCTCGCCCCCATCGTGTGGAGAGTCTCCATTATACCGTATCACCATGTGGTATCATAGGCCTTCTTCAGATCGAAAAACACCGTGGCGTAGTGCTGTATACGAAGGAAAGCCTTGCAGACGGCATTTTCCAGTCGGAACAGAGCATTCGACGTGGAGTGGAACTTGCGGAAGCCGCACTGTGCGGAAGACAGATGGCCTTCGCTGTCCAGAAAAAAGGCTAATCTAACATTTACCAATTTCTCAAAACAACTTGCACACGCAAGAGGTAGAGAGATTGGGCGGAAACCGGTCGGAGTAGAGTGATCTCTCCCAGGTTTGCGAAAGGCGAGCACAGTAGCGATTTGCCAGGAGTCTGGGAAAAGACCTTCCACCCAGATCCTGTTGAACAAATTTAACAGAAAGGCTATGCCTCGCTCACCCAGGTGTCGAAGCATGGCGTACGGGACATCGTCCGGACCATGGGCGGTTTCCCGCGCACGAAGCGAGAGTGGAACGCAACTCACTCACAATAAACTTGTCGTTGAAGGGTTCTCCGCCTCTGGAGGTAAAGTCCAGCCAGCGGCCTTCCTCGACATCACGACGTGCATTGAATGCTGGTGGAGCAGCATTATAGCTAGAGAATGCGGAAAAAGCCGTCGCTAAGGATTCCACCACGGACGCGGGGTCCGAGATTGCAGTCCCATTCTCCTGGAGAACGGGAGGGGGGTCGTGCGGGAACTTGCCCCGAATCCTTTTGACTCGCTTCCACACCTCAGCTAAAGGGGTCTTTCAGTTAAGTGAAGACACGTATGCCTACCAAGATGAGTGGCGGGCGTGCTTCGAAATATACCGGAACCTAGCCCTAGCCCGACTAAATTCAGCGACAGTGAAATCGTTCGGGCGGCGCTTATAGCGCATGTAGGCATAACGCTTCTGTTTGAGGGCCGTCTCAAACTCGGCCGAACACCATGGGAGTAATCGGCGTGCAAAACGGCCAGACGTCCTAGGAATAGTAGTCAGGCCCATGGCGATGAGGTTGCCGGAGAAGAACTCAACGGCCTCATCGCCCGACCTAAACTCCTCGACTGAGATAGAGAATTCAATAATTTCCTGAAATGCACGCCACCCCACCCGTGCCAAGGACAACAGGAGTGGTCTCTCAGGCGGCAGTTGCCCTGAAAATTATATTTGAATGGGAAAGTAATCACTATCATGAAGGTCATCGACCACCCCCCAATCAAAATAAGGCTGTGCATCCGGAGAGCACAAAGATAGGTCAAGGCAAGAAAATGAAGCGGTTCTCGGACAGTGATGCGCAAACTCATCCACGTTTATGACACCTATCTCAAGCTCTTTGATCAGATCGGCAAGGACTTTTCCCTTGGGAATTATGGAGTAATCTCCCCAAAGAGGATGCCTGCCGTTCAGATCTATAAGCAAGAGATAGGGCCTCGGCAACCGTGCCACGACGCGGCGGAAGTCACCTGCGTCTAAGTCAGCTGACGGTGGAATGTACGCAGAAATGATAGTATACCTCCTATCCAGGTGAAGCTGCACAGCCACTGCCTGCAACGAGGTATCTAAAGAGAAACGAAGAACAAAGATATCATGCCGGGTGTAAACCGCGCATCCCCCAGCCCGGCCATCCCGTGGTGAGGGGGGCGCAAGAGCCTTATACCCCGGGAGGGCAGGCAGGGGGCACGAGCCTAGCATCTTCTCCTGCAAAAAGATAGCTAACGGGGAGTGGGACGAGACGAGCCCCCGAAGCTCCTCCCAGTTTGCCGTGAGTCCACGGCAATTTCATTGAAAACGCCAGGTAACCTCTGAATGAGGGGCCCCGATGTCATCGAGGCTCCGCCCTGTGCACTCTTGGTATTAGTCTTAGTCAGGGGCTCTGCAACCGGGGGGGCAGAGGGGGTGGATGTGCCGATCTTAGCTTGGTCGCTTGCCAAAGTGGCAGCAGACTCATCCGTCCTCGCAGCCCCCGCGGATGGAGAGGAGCCCCGAGGCTTCTTCGTCTTTTTAGTCTTTTTAGTCTTTTTCTTTCTTGGAGAGGAGGGCGGGGAATGAACCCGCTTCTCACCTCCGCCGGCAGAAGCCCCCATGCCAGATGGGCCGGCCTCAGCCAGGTCCCTCTCCGAAATGGAGAAGGTCCTGGTAGTCGTAGGGGCACCTGTCGGAGGACCCTGCATAGGGGCGGAATTGGATTCGGTGCTTGGCGCCGAGCCCCGATTGCCCCCATGGAAGGCCCTACCGTATGAGGCTGGGTCTCCTTCAGGACCATGTCTATCAAAGGAGGGGCCTCTGTGCAAGACCAGGGGGGGGGCCTTCATTTTTTTGCTGAAGCTGCTTAAAGGCGGCTCCGTCGATGTTTCAGGGGAAGTTGGGGGTTGAGTTTTTTTGGGGGGATCATTATCATTGGGCATGGTGACCCTCTTTTTTACACGGGACGCAATCGCGCACACCTTTTGCAGTAGCCCGCACTGCGAGAGGTGCTTACAAGCCCGGCAGAGCTAGGCACAGCCATTTGGGACCACCCCTTCCGCCTGGTGGCCTGGCAGTCCATCGGCATGGTGGCTCCACTTTAGACACGGCGTAAAATATATAGATTGTGAAGAGGAGAGGAAAAGGGATGTAAGGAAGGTTTTGGTGGGGATGAAGCAGGTTGTTAAAAACCAGCCACCCCAGACCGTAGCTCAAGGGTTAGGGAACATTGTCCCCCACCCCCTCAGCCCCGATGCGGGACGGTTGGCTGAGAGGAAGGTCAGCATCTACCCTGTGAAATTAGAGGCTGACCAGAGAAAGTTGTGGGAGAGGTTGTATGAAAAGAGAGGAAACAAGTGTTTTGAAGGAAGGAAGAGAGGCTTAGCTGGGGCCAGACGGGGTGCTGAGTCCCGTCAGCACGGCGGCCAGGATGGCAAATCGCCGCGCCCCTTACGGGGTCCAAAATGCGAAAAACTCTCGCCAGAATGGCAGACGAAAGAAGGTGTTGACAGACAAGGACCGTCGTAGAATCTCGAGGCTTGTATTCGCAAAATTATTTACTTCCTGGCAGGAATTGCTACAAAACTTCAATTCCTGGTCCTTCACCAACCCATTTCAGAAAGAACAGTACATAGTGAGCTCCATGGCATGAATATATGGAGAAAAATTTCCTGCAAGAGGCCCTTACTATGGTTACAAGTGACTAATTTATTGTCCTCTGAGCTTAATAAATGTGTATTAATGGTCCCTACCCATCGAGAAAGCGATACAAAAAGCGCATGGAGTTAAAGTTAACATTTGGAACCAAAATAAATACTATTTAATCAAAGAGTGCTAAAGGGTTTGTGTAGATCACATATCCACAATTTGAAGACTCAAGTCTCGAAGATTTTCAACACAAGACAAAGCAAAGAAATTGTACAAAGTACGAATTCAATTAATTTAACATGAAAGAGAGAATGTCTCTGGTCCCTAAAAAAGCCTAGCCATCTATATTACTCGCAAAAGCTAATCCTCAGAAATCTCACGGATTACAATTTGCGCGAGCGCTGAAATCACTTCGGCGTGGAGTTCTTGAAGAACATTTTCGTTTTGGTATATCAATGAAAAATAGAATAGGTTGTCAGACATGACATTCCACTGTTAATTTACTATTATCCTAGTTTCAAAAATTACTATACCAATGATAGACGGCAATAACTATCTAATGGGGATTTGCTTAAGATATATTTTCATTTATTAGAAATATTTTCAAAAATATGATGAGTAGATAAATAAAATTTCCATGTTCCTCAGAGACATTAAATATATTTTAGGAAAATTTCATATGATGCAATCCTATGTTCAAGAAATTATACTGAATAAACTAAAAAAAAATATGGACACTTTTAAAATAACAGAAAGGTTTTTTATTTTAGCAATATTTCAAAAGTTTATTGAAACTCACTCTGCAGAGATACTCCACACATTCCTGAGCTCCTTCCGACAAGTGTTTGCTTACAGACTTCGGTGAGGACCCTTTCTGCGATTTTAAAAAGAGGTTTAAAGGTCCGATAGTGTAATTTTGCACTTTATGATGTTATACAATGAAAAACAACCTATAAATCTCCTATAGAACTCACTCGACCATGCATAACCAACGCGGGTAAGACAAAGCTATTAGGCGCATCTCTATGGACGATCACTTCGAGACTGTAGCAGGAATTTCTCGAAGAATTTACTCCTTTACAGCTAAAGAAGAAAGGTTGTTTCACAGAGACCCGGTGTATCAATACATCTAGTTTCAAAGCTTATTCTTCAGTAACCAAATCGATTATCAGTAAGAAGACCCAGAAGATGAGACTCGAATATGCCGAAGCTCATGCTTTTTTGAAGGGTAAAGATTAGAAGAAAATTCAACTCAGTGATGAAATTAAATTTAATTTAGTTGCATCTGATGACAGACACTTTGTTAGACGCACTGCAGGAGACAAACTAAAAGGTCTTCCCTTTATGGATGAGGCAGCTTCATGCTTTGGCTGATGATTTAGTATGAAGAAGTTGGTCTGTTAATCCGCTTAATTAGAACGTTAAATGCGAATGTGTACCTAAACTCGTACAACATGTTACACCTTCTGTCTGAGCATCTCTGAACCAGCCATGAGTATTCATGAGGAAAACGCGCCATGTCATACCGCAAAGCGAGTAAAATACCATTTTGAACAAGAAGATATCGACCTGACCACAATTGAAAACACCGAGAAGATCATTGGATACAAAGTTCGATTCAGCAGCTTTCAAATATGAAAGATGTATAGACGAAATTTGGGTAAGAATGGAACAATTTAACACTAGAATTTTGCTAAAAATGGGTGAGGTCCTGTGGTCGTCTTCAGAGTGAAGTAATAGAAAAAAAAGGGTTCTACACCTTATATTAAGTATGATAAGTAACATCTTTATCAAATCTTGGGTATGTGCGTGCTAATTAATTCTGTGAATGATAATTCTCTTATTTTGCACATGTCATCATTTTAATTTATAATTTCTTTAGTATAATATATGGAATATACGACTGTATAATATGAAATATACATAAAAAATATAAAATGCAAGCCTCCATGTACCAGGAAAATTTCATTTACTTAGTCATCGTTCTCTTATTTTGTTCAGTAGTATATCTCACGATGTTCCTAAGGAGCTTTTCGTTCAGTCATATACGTGAATAATTAGAAAAAATATCATACATAATTTTCAACTAAGAAGCTAAACCCAGTTAAACATTTTCGCCAGAAAAAATTTAATAAGCTTTGAAAGAAAGCGGTGAAGGCTTGAGAAGTGAAAATTTTGAGTTACACTACCAAACTATCCTAAACTGGAGATTTTAAGGTGCTCCGAAACAGAAGGTTCGCTACACTCATTACACTTCCCAACTTCTTCAATGAAGTGAGAAAACCTAAAGGAAAATATTATATAATCACTTAAGTTCCAAACTATTTTTAGATCTCCTCTAGAGCCTCCTCCTTTTCGTAGTTTATTGACTTGCCTTTGCCTTTTAGTCAACTCACAAGAGTTTGTTAGGTAAAAATAGTCAAGATTAATTTAACCTAATTGAGTAATACTAACCAACCTAAACTAATTATTCTAAGAAACTCATCTCTCTTGAAGAAAATGCCCCTAGAAATAAGCCTCCAGGAAGGCAATAAAATAATTACAGAAAACAAACAGACTCGCGAAGTCGTGTTTATAAAGGCCCTTTATAAAAAAGTTAGAGGAGGGAAAGGTAAAGATAATGCCAACATTTAAAATTTGCATAATGTGGAGGGGCATTATGGAGACCGAAGGTGATTCTCAACGTTCCTCTTCACGATTTGAAAAGGGAAATACTCGTAATTTGATTACGTAAAAATTCGCCTATTTTACAGTGAATATAATGGTACGATTATAAGCTAATGAAACTGTATATAAATATATGATGTTTAGTGTCAAAACATTCTAAATAGGTAGGATACATGAAGAGAAGAAAAGTGAGTAATACCACAAAAACTGGCGATCTTATGTTAAATGGATATCTCTCGAGACGAGACTTTGGATTTCAGAGGTAAAAATAAACTCATATTGCCAAAAATTGTGAAGGAGATCGTATTAAATAGGACTCAGTTTTTTTATGGAGTCATCATAAGACTAAAAGTAGAATGTGACAAGATTGTGTGGATAATAAGAAAACTAGAGAAAAAATTACTCGTCTCTGTGATATCGCATATTATCTCCTAAAGACCATCGACTTTTGAATGATGAGTTTTCAGCCAATCGTCGACCGGTGTATTCCGATCTTTCTTCTGGCATTTTATCCTTTGAAAATAGGAGAAAGATGCTCGAAAACGAAGAGTGGAACTCTTGCTTACCGCTTATGTGCAAGAAATCTGTTAATTTTCTTGATAACTCTATTGATCAAGGTTTCACAAATCATCGACATAAAAATCAAACGCCATTCCCTCGCTCAGTGTAATCGAGGACGATCCGATTGCAATCTTGAGATATCGATGTTGTGCTCATCCTGGAGCTCCTGAACACAACGCCTCCTCATTAAGAAACTCTGATGACCTATAATCACTTGTAGAAAATTCGTCAAAACTCACACTTCCTTCTAATCCGCTATTATTATAATGATTAGATGTGTTGGAAATAAACTAAAATACTAGTAGTATAGTAAAGGGTGATTAATATTTACCCGCTGAGCTAATGGGAAATATTGATGTTAAATTTCTTATTTATAAATAAAAAATACCTGAAAGAGTTATAAATGAAAACATACTAACGAATCTCAAACAAGATGAGTAGAAGATAAAATAAGGGGGCAGTAATCTACGCAGAAGACAAGGAAATTAAGCGTGATTTATGTTTCCGCGTTTAACATATTCCAGAAAAATGAAAAAAAGAAAAGTGAAATTTAATTTATGATCTATAAAATCAAACCTGACTTCACCTTGGGACAGTCCCATTATCTAAACCGAGAGCTGTACGATTAAAATAAAACAAAATATCTTATTTCGACAGAGACGCATTCGAAAATTTAAGGGAACATTAACATGGTCACAAAATGCATAAGAAATACTTGAATTAATAATACTAAGGCTTAATATTATACTGAGGTTTCCACAAAGTTCAGTCATTGTCTTCCAATAAGAATAAAAGAGATTAACCCAAATCTTTCCAAGATTGCTGAGGATCTTTTTTTCTTCACTTCAAAGTTCCAAGGAGAGTTTTGACAATTTCTCAGGGTAGTTCTTGCAAATAACCGATAGCCCAGGTAGTTTGACAGAGTTTCCTTGATGTTAGTCAAATTTTCGCGAGGTGCAATGCTCATTCCACTCGTAGCTTCCATCTCATTAAGAAATCAGAAACGTCTAACAGAATGCATCCAAAGTTTTCTTGGTATGAATTATCAGGGCTTTTCCAGGTTTTCGAGGTAACCTAAATTCTTGCTTCCTCTTCGATTAACCGATGTTTGTTTTATCAGTCTCGAGTGAGAAACAAAATAAGGCGCACCCACGAGAGAAAAGGCAATCTAGTGTCAAATAATAAAGTGTAACCTACCTGTCGGATAGTCAGAACAGGCAAACAAGCGCTTAAACACACAGACCTACAAACACAATCGAACATACTCATATACCCACCTGATTACGTCCTTTACAATGCACACTTAAATCTGAACCACATCTCCCTAAATATATTTTTCTATTAGTAGGAATAAATGGGTATTACTTAGGTGTGATTTATGTGTATTCTTAATCGTGGGTTTAAGATCCTCTACTTATTAAATTTTTCACCAATTACTTATTTTGTTACATGGTATAACAATTTAGACGAAAGAATGAAGACATAATTAACAAGAAGAAAGTGCCTAAATTGAAACAGGAAAATAATGAGAAGAATACCTGTAATAAACAATCTCACCCCCAAATAAGTTCTAAAGCACGCAATTTACTAACAAGGCAAACAAAAAGTAGGAAACCTTTGTGATCACAGCACAATAAAAATATGTAATTCTAATCCTGCCCCCCCTCCCCCCGCCCCCCCCACACAGACATTCTAGATAGCTTTTATTTCATCAGACAAATTTTCAGAGAATAAAAAGGCCCCAAAAAATATTTAATTATCCCCTCTTAGCTACTTCTCTTAATATATTATAAACGAAGAAATGAAAGCGGGGGCACATGAGGAACTCCATTCTAAATCAAATTATAGGAAATCCTTGACGCCTCCCATAAAGTAACAGAGGCCTCTTTTAATTTCCTATTACCAACCAAGAGAAAAATGGAAATAGTAACAGAAGTTGGTTACTTATAGAGAAAAGCCAAAGATATTGAAGAAATATTTAAAGAATATTTAAAAGGTTTATTCATCATCAGCCAAGAGGAGAAAGAGGAATTTAATTTTAAGTTCGAACAAGGAATTATGGATAAGCTTAACAACATAATCCATACGACTCACCCTCACTACAAAGTGGATATGGGACTGCTTTGGTTGCCTTAGTCAGTTGACTCCCTTATTGACAGCTTACTCGGAAATTTATAAAGTGAATTTTTGCGTAGAATTGTGAATAGCGTGACTCGTCTCGAATAGTGACAAAATATTGGGAATTGTGAAAGCTCGAACGTTTGAAAGGTCGACCACTGGACTTCTTAGATTGAAAACGGCTACGGACGGATCTTTACTTCTTCGTGGAGACAAGATTGAAATTCCATTTTGGCTCACTCGCAATCTCCGGAGGCAAGGAAATTATTGAGGTAAAGTCGTTTTTGTACTTGGACATTGGCTCTTTGATCTCTCCCTCTTTCTCTCTCTCTCACCACATTCACATTACCGACTTTATGAATTGTAACCGTCTGGTGTACGGTAAGATTCATAAAAATGAGAGAAGCGCTTCACATTACTCTTCGGGTCCTCTCGCAGGGCCCGAAACCGGACAGAGGCAAGCTATTTGAGCAGATATATGGAAACCTAAAAATTCCACTCGTAAGACTAATTGACATTTAGAATGGATACTCTGCTATTTGTTTGAGGGAGGCCGTTTGTGAAGCCTTGACCTCAAGCAAAGCAGTTGAATGCATGAAGACAGTCAACTTAAAACCCCCCACACACCCTCAAATAAAAACACACCGTAGTGTTGTCATCTGCAGGCGCCTCGACTCTTGGGTCGGGAGCCAATCGGCAGAGGACATAAAAGACGAAGTTGAAAGGAACCACCTTTGGGCAAAAGCTACTGAGGTTAAAAATTTACAACCTACACGCACGTATTCAAGGTTGTTTTTGAAGAAACGGCAATGGCTCAGAATGCAAAGGATCTTGGTCTACTTCTGTTCAGTGTTAGAGTCTGCCCAGAGCAGATTAAAAGGGAAGAGTTTGTTGACATGCAAATGTGTTTTCGGTGCTACAAGTACGGCAAACATACCACTTTAAGCTGGTCTGAAAAAGACCTTACACTATGCTCGATTTGTGCCAGTCGCAACCATTTTTGGCGCGACTGTAAAAGTACCTCTCCAAAGTGTCTTAACTGTGAAGGCGCCCACAGTATAATGTCCATGGCATCAAAAAAACCGAGATACAAAAACAAACCAAGCTACAACGTGAAACGGAGAAAAAGAAGGTAAATTTGACCTATGCAAAAGTAGCTAAAGCCGCGATTGCTTAGACGAGCAACCATAAAACTTATCTTTCCATTGAAAGTGAACATTCCACCAAAATTATGTGTTGCATTTATTGTGCACACATAGCAAAAATTACTCGCCATGGAATTTTTGCCACCGAGGTAAACGGCATGCTCGTAAAGAATGGCCTGCAGGAGATGTGGTTCCCGCACAACCCTCCTTCAGAGGAGGTTATGCGCATAAGCCTAACCCCTCAGTGCCTGGAAACGTGCCAATAGGTACCCGCACCCCAAAACACACGTCTGAACAAATCCAAACAAACTTCCTAAACAGAAAAACAAGCACCGCTTACGCCCCCCAAAACTTATAACCAATACACCAAAAACACAAACACAAACCAAGACACCTAACAAGGAAGCAGTGCGACCAAAAGAAACCAGGTCTCCAAGGTCGAGGAAAACTTCAAAAACACGTGGTCCCAGGTCAACCTCCTCATCTCGAGGCAGGGAGCACGAATTACAATATCATGCGATAAACTTGAATCTTAAGCTGTATGCCCCCGAATCGACCCCCTCTCAAACAAAATTAATTCCCGCGAAGTATCTGAGGGTCTTTGGGCCGGAAGATACAAGTAGTAATGATCCAATGAGGTTCCGGAACGGCAGGTTGAGTAGGCTCTCTCCCAAAACATGATCAAATTGACCACCAACTGCTTTCTCACAATCACGGACACAGAATTCAGAAAAAAACAAAACGGCAGGGAGCGCACCTCGCCCAGTACACCTCATCGGGCTAAAGTGGATCGTGAATAAGCGTCCAATTTAATCCCACACACTAAAAAAAAAAAAAAAAACCCAACTTTACACAAAATGACCAACAGACCTAAGATTGTACAAATCAATGTCGATGGATGAGACGGAAAAGGTTCTATCTATGTCAATATTTTGCGACAAAGCAACCATGACATTGTACTTATCTCTGAACACGGAATGATCGCGCAAATAGAGGTAAAAATATTTCAATACAACGTCATTAGTAAAAATCATAGCCAGGAACGGTATGACGGCTGCGCAATAGCCGTCAAAAAAGGACGAAGATACAAAAAACTACCCGAATTAGATGAATCTTACCTTGCCATTGAGGTAGGCACTACCCTGGGGGTTCTGGTCATGGCCATGGGGTACCAACCCATAAGACGCTGCTATGTACTTATTCACAACCTTCTACAGATTTTCAGTCATAAGAAAAACCTCATCTTTGCTGGACATCTGAATGCAAGGTCTGCAGCGCTGGGGTATACCTCCTACAACAATGCAGGCAGAAACATCGAAGTATTACTTGACACACATTATACGTCACAAGAATCGGACCAGAATTCCCGACATATATAACCGGAAAACCATCAACGAAACCTGATATTGTTCTATCCAGTATCAGGTTTCCATACAACTACTACATTGAACCGGGCCCCATCATTCCGAGCGACCACCAGGCTATTAAAATTACAATTGGTGTAAATCTCATTCAAATTGCAATTCAAGAACGCAAAAGCTACAAGCAGGCAAACTAGGAAAGCTACAGAAATTATCTTCTAAATTGTAACCCTGACCCTTTACTCGATGCCAATTTAGAATAGATAGACAAAGAGCTGGATAAAATCACTGACCTCCTAATTAAAGACGATGAAAATAGTATTCGCGATATCAAGTATAAAAACCTTCCAGCTCCCCATTGAACCCCTCCCATTAAAGCCCTGGCCCAGGAATAAAAGGACCTGTCCAATGTAGTAGAGGTGATAGGCCCCAACCACAATGCCCACAGATGACTAAGACAGATTAAAGACTAACTCCTGACACTAATTACAGACCAACAGATACTCACATGGGACAGACTAATAGAAAGACTCAACATTGAAAGAGACTCACATGCTTTCTGTCAAACGCTTAAGCGGTTAAAAGGAAGAACTGCCCCCAAAAGAATCACGCTTATAAACGACGGTATATAAATTGACGAGCCTGAAGAGATTGAGGAAATGTTTAGGATTTACTGGTCCTTAATCTTCAAAATTACTCCAGGAGAAAATGACAATTACGACCACGAATTCGAGAGACATAATCAACAACTAAACACACAAATACACAGAAACTCCCCTCATCATTGTGTGTCGCAGGAAAGTGCGATGGAGGGCTATGATAGTAAAATAACTGTCCTAGAACACTTCGTCGCTCTAAAATCCTTTCGGCAAAGAGCCCGGGTACCACGGGGCTGACCAGAGAGAACTTTATCAAGGCCCCACTTAATGTTTGAAGTCGGCCGATTAACATCATGAATCCCGCTCTGAACACCGGCTACTTTCCCGATCATTGGAAAGTGGCCAAGATGATTTTCCTTCCCAAATCGGGAAACCCCCCGGACTGCCCTGCCAGCTTTCGGCCGATATCTCTCTTAGAATTTGCTGGCAAAGTCTTCGAGAAGATATTAGCCAATAGAGTCAACTCTTTTCTCGACGAAGCCAACTTACATAACGAGCAACAACACGGCTTCAGAAGGAAAAGAGGGACTGACACGGCACTAGCCGTTATCACAGAAAAGCTCGCTAAGATCCAGGCAGACAAAAGGCATGCCGACCTGGTGCTCCGAGATGTCAAAAAAGCTTTCGATAAGGTTTTGAAAAGAGGACTACAATTTAAGATCCTTCAAATAGGCCTCGACCCCATTCTTGAAAGGATTCTATGCAACTACATAATGGAGAGGAGAGCATTTATACATATCAGAGGATACAAAGCCCCAAATTTGACCTCAAAACAGGGATCTCACATGGGGGCTGTCTCAGTCCCCTTCTATACAACATATATACACGTGACCGACCACAACCTCTATCCGAAGGTACGATATACGTTCAATTCGCTGATAATATATCGCAAATTTGTACAGCCGCTTACGTTCACAGAGAATTTATGGCGAGAAATACGGCTAGGGAGATTTCCAACATCAAATCTTTCGAGAGGAGATGGGAGATATCGACCAATGCCCCCAAATTCAAAATAATTCCCATGTTTCGCAAGACCTTCAATGACATACGGATAGAAGGGAAACGAATCCCCTACTGACGTGACCACAGAGGGCTACAAGAGTCATATCGAGCGAACAGTCGCGAATAGCAAGAGATATTTGAGGGAGTTTTATAAGTTTATTGACCTAACTCGCTCAAATAAACTCAAAATATTCAATGCGTGCATTCGCTCGAGACTTATACCCCCCGGTGCCGTTGAACGCGAGCGCCAAGACCCACATTGCGAAACTACAAGTCATCCAGAACAAGGCGGTTTTACTTATTACAAACACTCGAAGAATAGAACATAAACGACAGAGGGAGCTCCACGACTCGGTTGGATTATCTCCAATCAACGTGGCACCCAACGAGAGTGCTAAGAGGATATGGCAAGCCATTGGTGCACGCTCGACCCTGAATTCTCTCGTATACACCTAGACATCGAAGCCGACCGACAAATAAGACCATTTAAAAGCAGTAAATTACAGTCTGACTGGGACGTGACTCCCAAATACATATTACAGAATCGACAATAGATAAGAATCGACTAGTGTAATGCGCAAGTTTTTTATTAGTAAAAATTAACTTCATTTTAAACCCAAATTCACTTTAATAATAAAATTTTTAAAATCTCAAATTAACATTTAAAAAAAAAATATATTTGTTCAAATATCCAAAGCGGGATTAAAAAACCCCGTCTCAAATAACGGCTTGAATGCCAAAATCATCATTAAGATGAAAACCAAATTTTTAAATTAACAGTGTTAATTTAATTAAATAAACTATAAAATTATAGTTTATTAATTTAAAACCCCCAAACTAACAAAAATAGAGTTATCCTTTCACCAGGGACCTTTTTATTCTGTCTCCCACGTATCTTCTATTCTTTAAACTCACCCTTTAACCACTTTACTCTCATACTATTTTCTCTCTAACTCTACCTAAATTACATTACTTATTATGTCCAAAGTCCAAAGTCCAAGTTGATATGGGAAGAGGTAGACAGCGTAACGAAGATGCATAAATAATCAAAGTACACCCAGTCGCACTACGCTCATTCGGCCAGAAGGCCCGAGGACATTCGGGGCAGGCAAAAATAGAGAAAGAAAAGGCACCACCAAATATACTAAAAATAAAGAGAAGAATATTTAACCTTTGTCTTAACACAGGACGAGAACAACGAGCTACTGCCCCATTCTGCTAGTGGAATCTGGCGGGAAGCTTTTGGACAAGATTTTTAATCAAAGAGAAATCCCTATACAATCCCTAAAATTTAGCGCCCACAAAAAAAAGAAGCACGGAGATGGTGATCAATAACTTCTCAGAAAATATTGCCCAGGCAAACTGGAAAGTTAGTTATATTGACATTGTATACCGGAGATATCTAAATTATTTGATTATGATGTGTGGTAAATGGGCATGTTGTACAATATCCTTCGGCCGAGACTAAATGAAAACTTGAGGACTATCTGTGACTATGTCATGAAGCGATCAGCGTACAAAAGTATCAGGAAATTGGATGGACATAAATTTTCTCTTAGGGCAGTGTATCCCAAAAGAAGGTGCCTGAGTCCAACGTTCTTCTCTGTGTACCTCACACATTCCGCAGCAAATGGCAGCTTCACTTGCTTTAACATCCAATTTGCGAATAACATATGTCAAATTATATAATGCCCCTTCCGTAATGCAGCTATGCAAGATCGCATGACTGCCGTGGATATAGAAATAATCAATATCTCTCCGTATGCTATCCATACGACACCGAGTACAATGTACTGTGGATGAAGATTACTTTGAATAGGTACAGGAAGTACGTCACAGAAAGAATAAAAAAGTTGTACATGGCTCTAGTTATAGCGATATTTCTTTAACCCGTTTCTATGCTCTTTTCTGACACCAATACAGTAAAGTAGCTCCTACAAAGAGTAAAGAACAAGTGTTTTACTGAATTACAAGGGCACGCAGAAGAGAAAGAAGAATACTTGAATAGGGCAGCGGGTAAGCGACTTTAAAATAGGTTATAGAAGAGCGAACACATAAAATAAATAATACAAAGATAGTAGAGCTTAATGATGACCTCGGACACCTGTTTAATAACAAGCAAGTATAGGTTCAAGAGCTTCATAAAGCTACTTAAAAATGAAGAGAAATCTCCTGTTTTGCATGAGAAAGATAAAGAAATATTCGGAACTACAACAAAAAAATACCGAACAGGAAAATGAATCCAAAGAAAACTCTAACTCTTCGTATCACTTAAATCTCGAATGCAATAAAAAATAACCGAAAAGGACAAACCAATATCAGATTATGAATCAAAACACCTGAAATAAACTATTAACTACACTGCAAATAAGAAATTACTAATGAACAACGATTAAAATACTGAAATCCTAATCACTAAACCTGATTCACCTACCCGCTAGGATAAGGTTGTTGCTCAACTGACGGAGAATTTGGGATCCGTCAGGTTCAAGCGCAGGGACCGAAAAGACATTGCCACACTCGTCACTCTTTACAAGGACCGAAGATAATTGAAGGGCAAGGAGTATGATCATCTTTTCCATCAAATCCGCCTTTATTTCTTCATACTCAATTACGGTTGGGGTCCAGCCATGGTGGATGCTAGGGAAAGGGCAATGCTAGATACTTATCTCACACTAAGCGAAAACGCTCTTAAGGCTAGAACTTGTTTTCCAATTTACCAGTATGGGCAACAACAACACCAAAAAATAGGGAGACAACCCGCCAAGATGGCTGGTAGAGGCAAAACAGGCCGCAAGAGGCGGCTTCCTGCTACCGAAATGCGTGCTTAGGGAGCTTGCTCATATGCCTCAAACTACGGCGGATTTAGAAAACCTCAGTGTCTCTCTCGAAAACCTTCAACTCGCGTCTTTAGCGAGGGACACTCTGCCGCTTTTCTCTCTGCCCAGACCTATGATCTCCCCCTTAAAGCACGACCTTCAAGTTCATCTCCATTCCGACGTACTGCCGCCCGTGAAGACCTGCAACTTAAATAAATACAGCGGTTCTTCAAAAAAGCGGCCACGCAACTCGGGGCCTATAACATTTAAAATAAAAAAAACATCGCATATTTCAACGCTCGCAAGAGTCGCCCGGCATGGACATGATATGGGTTATACCTATCCCTGGTATGTCCGTCCCTACGGTTCTCAATGCAGACAACCCCGAAGTCTCGCAGGTCCGCGAATTTCCTCTAGCAAACGGCCCTCTGGCTCCCCAGGAACCGGACCGCTTTTAGGAGGACAATATTTCTCAGGACGTCCCTATCAAAGAAGATTATCCGGTTGAGGACGACATGTGCTCCTTAATAAACAAATTTAATTTACCAAAGTTCCAACTGCCTAATGTTAATAAAGTTTTCAAACTCTCTCAACCAGGAGATTGCGCAATTAAAATAGACTTGCACTCGGGTTTCTACCATATTCAATTACACATAAAAGCTAGGCCAAATTTCGAGATTCAAACCCCCGTGGGATCCTAGCAGTTTACTAAATTACCAATGGGTTTCAATGGAGCACCTTATATCATGCAAAATATTATTGAATCAATTTGTAGTTTCTGGGCGCAAAAAAAACAGGGTTCGATCTTTTATTTATTTATACGATATTCTAATCCTGTGACCCCTGGATAATATTCTAAATTGGCTCGATTACATATTAGAATCAAGTCTTTGTGTTAATTATAGTAAATCCATCATAACTCCTTTCAAACAACTTGAATATTTGGGTATCACTATTAATCTTAACCAGTGAAGATGTCATTTGGCTGTGCCCATGAAAATAAAAATCCACAATGCCCTTAAATATGTTAATACTCCAAAGCTTAAACGTAAATATTGGTCCAGATTAGCTGGATTGCTCAACTTTTTAATAAACTTTTTTAGACTTCCATTCTTTTGGATTCAAGTGTGTTTACTCCAAAATCCTTATGTAATATTATTAAAACATTTATCCATACTCGTAAGACCTCTTGACAGTTTCCGCGGGCCAACAGGTTGATAATATATTGCGACGCCTCTCTTAGGGTCATCAGAATAAAATTTGGTCTCTCCAAACTTTTCTGGCCAGTCTGTAACTTTCCACTTTCAAATATTTATTTATAGATTACCTTTCTTCCACGGTATCTTTATTCTCTCTTCCGCGCCTCACATTTATTCAGATAACATGGCGGTCCTCTATAACATTAGGCGAGGCAAACTCCCTCAAGAGATCCTACTATTACTATCTCCAACTTCTCTCATCACCCTTTCCAAAACTTTCCATAATTCCTACATTAATGTCTCATATATTAAAACTACCAAATGTCCTGCTGACTGAGTTTCGCGGACGGTCGTTGGATCGAACTGTATTTAGCCCTCTCCCTCCTAGGTCCTTTTGGGACTATAAAAGGAACGAGAGAGCGGGAAACCCTATCAGTCTGTTCTTTGACCGTTGGTGTACGGCCAAATTTAGTTTTATTTTTTTAAACTTTCATGTTTTTTTGGAAACTCAAAATTTGTAAAACCTGTTTTATATATAAACAAGTACCCCAAGGGGGGTAAAACCAAAAAGTGAATAAAATAAATAAAACCTATTTATATTATTTCATACCTGTCATAATAGAAATAAGCGTTTTGCGTATATTCTATTAATAATTAATATATGATGTGTCCTTCCTTTGCTTTTAAAACCATTTTTATGATTTTTTTGCATATTTGAAACTGAGTTGGCACGGGTGGTTAGGCTCAATTTTCTGCCACTGTTGATGAATTTTGGCTGTTAATTCACTTATTGAGGAACATATATGCACCTTCGCAATTGTCACTGGGTGTCTCAATTTCATATTCCTATTTACCCGTCTTTTTCTTACCACCTGCTACTAGTTGCTAATAAAACCTCTAAGATCTACCCCCAGCAGCCTATTCTGTGTAAACTGGTACAGTTGGTACCTGTAAGAGAGGAAAGACTCTCAGCCTTAGTGTCATTCGGAAATTCCTGGATCACTGGGTTGACTTGAATTCTTTGGTAGGGCCTGGAGAAGCAGATTCTATCTCCCTCTCCCTGGTTCTCAAGAGTATCTATTCCCTCCTTCTTTCTTCTGTCTAAGTTTAAGGACATCACCAGTTCTCTCTTTATCTCTCTCGCCCTGTTAAAAGAATTGTTTCTGAATAATCATAAGCAACGACACCCTTTGACATCTTCAGGTTGTAAAAGACAGGGATTCTGATCTTTGAGGTGCGAGTAATTGGAAGATTATTTGTCCTATTCAGGCTTTCCATTCGCCTAATGGGCGGATTAGTTAGGTGTTGCTGTATTTTTAATAGAGCTTCATCTGTTTATCTATTATTAGTCGCTGTTACATGTTTTGCCAAATTTTAAAAATTCTTGATGATTGTTTGGGCCATATATAACTTAATGGTATGTATTCCTCCTCATTTCTGTTATTCATATTGATATGAAAATAAAAGCTATAAACCCCTTCATTTATCTAATTTCCTAAAAATTCCGAGGGGTTGGAAAACTTTCGGCCACGGCTATACAAAACACACACCTGATAATATCATCCCCAGCTGTTCATGAAAAACACAAGGTGTCGACCGGTAACTAGGTACTACTGAGTACTGATGCAGGGTCAACAGAAGTAGCTGACTGAATACTCACTGATCCTCTCAGTACACTTACACTATAGGGCTGGATATTAAAGGGTGAATGGTAATAGGGTAGGGGTTTATTTCTGCATGTTGTGCGTCAGCAGCGCCGTGCCCATGGTCAAAAGGAACGTGACAGGGAATAAAATAAGAAATCTGATTGTTGATCCATCCTGCTGCGTGGAGTAAAAGGTTAAGTGCTAAGACTAACGCTAGGTTGGATTAAATCCTTTTATATTTTCTGAAATATATTTTTGGTGATTGATGAAACTCTTTATACCTTCATTTTGGGAAGAGAAAGCTTTTTCGAATTTTATCTCACCATTAAAAACACAAATAAAAATATATTTACTCTATTAAAGTGAAGTAAGCTTACACACAAATTATTATTGATGTGTATCAGTATTTTGAGTGTCATTATTTTTAACCAATTTATCTTAAAGTGCTGGTCCGTCATAATGCTTCAGATGTATGCACAAGAACCCTAAAACTAAACAAAAGTGTATCATATTCACGCGGCATGTAAAGAAAAATTGAGTAATGCTGAAGCCAATGGTTTTTATCATGTCATTAAGCTATAAGAATTTTCTAAGAGGAGTAAAAAAATATTAATGAAGGGGTAAGTGGTCTTAATTCTACCGATGGATTCTTCAAGAATACCTAAAGAGTGATAGTCGCAAGGTTGGTCAAGAATGATCGATCATTCAACATGACAACGACACAAAACACAACGAAATTCGTTTCTTTCTGATTGGACGAAGCTAAACAAGCGTTCAAGAATGTCTAGCTAAAATAAAATAAGCGTTTGAGAATGTCCAGACCTCAGCCCGCTAGAAAAGTTATGGCATGAACTGAAGGTCTGCGTTGATGAGAGACAAAAACATGGATGGAATAGAAATGTTTGGGGAAGACGAGTGGGACACAATTTCGTTCGAAGTTTGTTTAAATAAAGTAAAAAGTATAATAATTGTTGAAGGAGTGGCATTAAGCGCAGAAGTTATACTGTTGATTATTAGTTATCAAACTCTAGAGAGAAGGAATAATTTCCGATTGCAAATTTCGTAAAAATTGTTATTATCACTTTATTTTTCTATCAAATTTGTTAAAATTAAGTGATTGTATCTCATAATACATTTAGCTCGACGAATCAAAATTGTATCACCCTAAAATAAACAGTTAATTAAATATGAAAAAGAAATTATGGTATTAGGTAGATGCCCGAATGCTTTTTCGAACAATTCTCTCGCAGTCGAAAACCCATCAACGCTCTAAAGATTATGAAAGGAAGTTCTTAAAGAACGTTTTTAATTTGGAGAAATGAAAAAGTGGGGAAAGATACAATGTGAGTACCGAAAACAGAGATTATACAGGGATATAAGTAGGTTCCGTTGCGGGCTGAGCTTTTATCTACAGGCTAGTAGTCTTCGGTAAGCCCCGATTTTATGTATATCGAAATGTAGAATACTTCCACTTATGTATGTAGTCAAGAGGGCGTAAATTAAATAAATATCAAACAAACTTTCGTCATTTTTATTTGGTCACTCACCTCTTCTCGATCGTGGACGAACTCTTCCGACCATTTGAATTTAACATTAAAAGACAATCGACGGCGAGCCTGAGAGCATTAGGACTCGGTCCTTATGGAGAGGTGGGGGTGCATGAAGAGCAGTATATTGTTATTTGCTGCCAACAAGCGATCAGGGAACTCTTCCCCTCATTATCTTTGGAATATAGAGACACTATCAGCAGGTTTACGAAAGGAAGAGTGATGTGTTGTGTGCGAAAGGAGGAGTGAGAAATAAACGGCGGTGTTAAGATTGGCTATGTTTGTAATGACGTCCTGGCCGGAGATGACTGCGCTTACACCTCAGACTGAACTTGCCGTATGCAAAGACGTTACAACGTAAAAATTCCAGGCTCACGAGCGATAAATTTTAAATTAAACTAAAAAAAATGAATCCCTCAACAGAGATGAAATTGGAATCGAAATTATTAAAAGGGTTTTTTTACCCATTCACGCAATTTTGAAAACGAATTAGGAGATGAACGAGAATAACGACAGTGCCTACACACACTTACACAAGTGTACATGTTTGAATCGCACAGAAAGGTTCACATGACCATGAACAGGTCTTATTCCCCTCACCTCTCCCAATTTTTGAGCGAATAAAAGAGAAACTTGGTTTTAAGGAGATTCCAACTTTTCAAAGTCGAAATGAAGCCATTTGGGCCATAATTGGAACCTTCAATTCGATCGGCCTTCTTTGGCCTCCGAAAGGACAGCTTTCATTCAAGATGATCATTACAAGCAGGAACGTCTCAGGTGCCAGCCTCTTTCTAACGAAGAATCACCGCATCGTGAACATCTGTACACTGCCCAAAAGCTACATATTCTCCTTACCAAGCAAAGGCACCAAAGGCTTGTTCTGGCTGTTCAAGGAAGTCCAAATAATGTAAATATTTAATATTTATGATCTAAAAACCTTGATGGAATATTCATATTGCTTCGTGTTTCTAGTATTTTCATTCCCTAATTCCACCTTGAGAAATATCTCTAAGGCGCAAAGAAAATAATTTTATTCGAGATAAATTAAGTTGAAGTTAGTTTTAAAGAAACAAAGTTCTCTTGCAGTAGGAAAAAGAAAAAAAAGAAATGTAAAAGAGAATCTAATTTCATAATTTTGATTTGAAAAAAGAAAGGCAAGTAAATAAGAAGGTGGGTTCCCTCTAGACCCTTGAATTAGGCGTTGGCTTTTTTCGCACAGGTATTCGGTTTGATTCCCGGTGAGAAGAAGCAAATAAAAAGTGCCTGCTTCTAAAGAGGTGGTGAGACTTTGCCTGAGACACGGAGACAGATCTCGTTGCCTACGTCAGCAGACATATAGCTATTCACAACACCACTTGCTCTCTTTTCCTCATTCCTCTCTTTGCACACAAAACACATCATTCTTCGACCCTGGATCATTGCGAAAGCTGTCTCATCTGCAAACTACTCTGACGCAGAGAGTAAAGAGTAGAGTGACTCTGTATGACCTTTCATATCCGAGGATGACCGGCCTCTGGGTCTTTCTGCAGCTTACAACGAGCTTGTAAATGATTTTCCTTCTGATCTTTATCTGAATTTCATTGTATCAGCTGAAGGTCGATAACACTTGAAAAAGAAAAGTATTGTGTAATTAATTAAGAAAGAAGAATAGCTATAGAATGCGGATAAGAGTGACAGATACACACCTAGTTAAACAAAAATTAAAATAAATTGGGTCATCCTAAGAAAAGTTCACTCTCCTTTCTTTCAGTTGGTATTTCTACATTAAATCAAATCCCTTTAAGTTTCGAAGGAATGAACTTTTTGGCCTTGTCATTGACGAGGTGGTTCGTGCGTGTTAATCGTCCACACTCAGATGGTCACTCGTAATTCAAACAGAAAGACCCTCTATATCGGGAAACCGCGTACCAATTCTTCAATCATCATTTCATTAAACACTGCGACGATAAAATATTAAAATACCTTTTGATTTATATATATATATATATATATATATATATATATATATATATAAATTGAAAATCACATGACACGTGATTTTATAGATGTATTTGAAGGCCCAAGGAAATAAAAGTTGGTAACACAACCCATAAAAACACTTAGGAGAATATCACATGAACCAATAAAAGCTTAAGAAGGAAGTTTGGAGATGTAGAGAACGGAAAGATAGGGCAAACTATTTTAACCGTTATATAAGAATAAATAAAGTAGTTGGATTTGAATCTGTGTCATTACGCGCTCATCGCTTATATGACCAAGACGCTGATCGCCAGAGCTACCATAGGTAGTCGGGAGCGAGCTGCTGTGCCAAGGTGACCACTAAAGGCCATTACGTAGCTCTCAAAAGATCCGATTACCTACGAGGCCCAGAAGCCTGCGATTAAAGCGCACCAGAAATCGGTGCGAGATCAAAAAGAACACGAAGGATTATCACGGTCGTCGGTGCCTCTGAATAAGAAGCCCACCTGGGCTCCGCGGTGACAGCCTCCTCTCACCCCTCACTCTTTCCTCAGCGGCCTCGCCCCGTTCCCCTGAGGTGAGTCGGGCGCCGGGCTATAAATGAGCCCGTAAGGAAAGAAAAGTGATTACTATCATTCGATGAGAGACGATAAAGGACCAGATCGAAGAGATCGGTCCTTCACCCAATTTCAAAATTATTCTTCTACAACTTAGAAAAAGTCACGTTTTCGTATCGGTGCCAAACCGAGTTTTCCTTACAGATTTATTAAGAAGTCTGGCTGGATTGCAATTCTAGTGCCAAACAGGAATTTCGGCAGCCAAAGAAGAAGATTTTAATATTTATTTGGTGAGAGACGACAGAGGACCAGATCGAGGAGATCGGTCCTTCACCCAGTTTCGAAATTATTCTTCTACAACTTAGAAAATGTCACGTTTTTGTATCGGTGCCATACCGAAGTATCCTTCACAGGCTTACTAAGAAGCCTGGCTGGACCACTATTCCTAGTGCCAAACAGGAACTTTGCAAGTAAGAGAAAAGAAGACCCGGTCACCCTCGAGTGACTTTCAAATTGCGATCTTAATAAGGAAGAGAGAAGAAGAATCAATACCCGAGGAAGATCCAATTTTTCAATTCCATTCAAAATCACCTCGTATACCCAAAAATCTAGTTGGGCAACCCCTTGAGGAAGACTAGGATACAAAAAGGCTTCAAGAGCTACCCAGAAGATAACTCCTTAGCCAGAGAATACAGCTCCTCCCTCCGGTTTTTAACGTAGAACCGAAGAATTTTGCATCGTGTCCCCTACCCCCCCCCCATCTCGTTGAAAAACTACAATCGGTCTCTGTCACTCAACGAAGCGGGATAAAGCCAATATAGCGAGCTACGTTAACGCCTGATCATTTCAAGTCCATGTAAGCCAGAATAACTAGTTACCTTCGTTTTGATTAAATAGTAATTTTAATACTCTCCCCAAACTAACAACAGGAGAAATAATATTTAGTAATGCCTGTCATATTGTGAGTTAAGAATTGGGGAACGTATATTATGGATAAATGTTGTACAAAAAGGTCTACCTAAATAATTAACTAGCAATTGACTAATTTACGTGGAGTCTACCTTCTTTGCGTTTAGAAGGAATCACATAAGAAATAGGCCTTAGTTCAAAGCTAGATAACTATATTAATCCTTTTGAATTTAGTGTAAATATTTTGTGAGTTTATTGGTAAATTTAAAATATATATTTATTTTCGGATAATTCCGTGTGTTTCACTAGATCCTTACGTGTTTGACTGGCTCTTTTCTTTAAACGGATTAAACACTCTGGCACTCTCAATAATAAGGTAATTAAAAAGTCCCTCCCTATTATTAGTGCCAGACGGGCGCGCTGAAGACATTGAATATATGGCTCTCTGACAAGGAAAATAGGAGGCAACTCAACAACTACAATACTACGACAATAAGTACCACTATAATCTTTGATATTAATAACAATCGATACAATACGGGTACAAAGAGGAGGATGCAGAAGGCAGACTCTTTAATGTCTGATTATTTTATATGTGTAGAGAAGGTGGGCGTGAGAAGGGGGGTTTCTGGGGAGGACTGGCTGCAGTCAATGTTCGTTGATTGTGTTCGAAAGAGTAAGAAAGCATCTCGGACCTTGAACTTACAAAGTGGCGAGATTTCGGGAGAGTTAGAGAAAAGAATAGTAAGAGAGGAAAGGGATGAAATAAGGTGAGTTTAAAGAATAGAGGATGTGTCGGAGACAGAATAAATAAGTCCCTGGTGAAAGGGTAGCTCTGTTTCTTTTTGTTTTTGGATGAATTTTGTTTGTTTTTATTTGATAAATTATGAAATTTATCTTTTATTCAATTAAATTAATCTTGTTAATTTAATTCTTAATTTTTTAGATCTTAATGATCTTTTTGGTATTCAAGCCTTTATTTTAAGCAGGGATTTATTCCCGCTGTCGGTTTTCGAAAAAGTTTATTTTTAGTTTCATTTGAATTTTTGCAAAGTTTGAATTTCTCCTAAAGAAAGTTACGCATTACACTAGTCGTTTTTTTGTGTTTTGTCGATTTTGTCATGTGTATTTTGGAGTCACGTCGCCGTGAGACTGTATTTTACTCCTTTTAAATGGTCTTATTTGTCGGTCGACCTCGATATCTATGTGTATACGAGAGAGCTCAAGAGGCAAGCAGGTGCCAAAGGCTTGCCAGATCCTCTTGGCTCTCTCGTGGAGTGCCACGTTGATCGGAGATAATCCAACCGAGTCGTGGAGCTCAATCTGTCGTTTTTGATCTCTTCTTTGGGTGTTTGTCATGAGAAGAACCGCTTTATTCTGGATAATTTGTAGTTTCGCAATGTGGGTCTTGGCGCTCGCATTCAGCGGCACCGGGGGGTACAGGCGTCTCCAGTGAATGCACGCATTTAATATCTTGAGTTTATTTGAGGGATTTAGGTCACGGAACTTATAAAATTCCCTCAAATCTCTCTTGCTATCCGTGACCGTTTGCTCGATATGACTTGTAGCCCGCAGTGGTGATTTTGAGCCTCAGAACCGTCCCTTTCAGGCAGTAGGGGATTCGCTTCCCTTCTACCGTATATCATTGAAGGTCTTGCGAAACATGGGAATTATTTTAAATTTTGGGGCATTGGTTGAAATCTTCCATCACATCTCGGAAGAGTTGATGTTAGATATCTCCCTAGCCGTATTTCTCGCCATAAATTTCCTGTGAACATAAGCGGCGGTACAAATTTGTGATATATCGCCAACGAACTGTATGTATATCGTATCCTTAAAGAGAGGTTGTGGTAGATTGGGTGTATAAATGTTCTATAAAAGGGGACTGAGACAGCCCCCTTCTGGGACTCCTGCTTCGAGCTCGAATTCTGGGCCTTTGTGTTCTCTGATATGAATGTATGCTCTCCTCTTAATTAGGTAGTCACATAGAATCCTTTCAAGAATGGCGTTGAGACCTACTTGAAGGATCTTAAATTGTAGTCCTCTCTTCCAAACCTTATCAAAAAGCTTTTTTAACATCACGGAGCACCAGGTTGGCGTGCCTTTTGTCTGCCTTGATCTTAGCAATCTTTTCGGTGACAAGGGCTAGTGCCGTGTCAGTCCCTCTTTGCTTTTGAAGCCGTGTTGCTGCTCGTTATGCAAGTTGGCTTCGTCGAGAAAAGAGTTGACTCTATTAGCCAATATCTTCTCGAAGACTTTGCCAGCAAATTCTAAGAGAGATATCGGTGGAAACCTGGCTGGGCAGTCCGGGGGTTTTCCCGTTTTTCGGATGAAAATCATCTTGGCCACTTTCCACTGATCGGGGAAGTAGTCCGTGTTCAGAGCGGCGTTCATGATGTTAAGAAGGCCATTCCAAACGTTAGGCGGGGCCTTGATAAAATTCTCTCGAGTCAGCCCTGCAGTACCCGGTGCTCTTTGACGAAAGGATTTTAGGGTAACGGAGAGTTCTAGGGCAGTTACTTTACCACCATAGCCTTGCATCACTCTTTCCTGCGACACACAATGATTAGGAGACGTTCTGTGTATTTGTGTGTTTAGTTGTTGGATTATGTCAATTTCGAATTTGAGGTCGTATTGTCCTTTTCTTCTTGGGTAATTTTAAAGAATGAAGACCAAAAAATCCTAAACATTCCCGCAATCTCTTCCGTCTCGTTAATTTTTTGGCCGTCTTGAATGAATGTCATTTTTGTTTATGAAAGTTTTCCTTTAAGACGTTTAACCGTCTGCCAGAATGTGTGTGAGTCTCTTTTAATGTCGAGTCTTTCTATTAGTCTGTCCTATAGTAGTGTTTGTTGGTCCGTAATTAGTGTCTTGAGTTCTTCTTTAATTTGTCTTAGTCTTCTGTGGGCATTGTGGTCTGGGCCTATCAGCGCTACTATATTAGACAGGTCCCTATATTCTTTGGCTAGGTCTCTCATGGAAGAGGTCTAGGGGAGAGCTCGAAGGGTTATATAATTAGTACGGGGAGTGCTATTTTTATCAGCTTTCATTAGAAATTCAGTGATTTTATCCAGTTACTTATTTCTTCCAAATTAGCATCAAATAAGGGTCGGGGATATAATTTACAAGGTCATTTCTTATAGCTTTTCCAGTTCGCTAGCTTATAGCTTTTCCGTTCAGGGATTTCAATTTGAATGAGATTTACACCTACTGTAATTTTGATAACCTGGTGGTTACTCAGGATGATGGGGCCCGGTTTAATGTACTAGGTGTAAGGAAGCCTGATGCTAGATAGGACTATATCAAGTTTCGTTGCTGATCTTTCTTTTATGTACATCGGGAATTCTAGTCCAATACTTGTCATGTATTATCTGTCAAGTAGTACTTCGATGTTTGTGCCTGTATTGTTGTAGGATGTATATCCCATCACAGCACACCTTGCATTAAGATCTCCGACAAAAATTACACTTTTTTGTCATAAATATCTGCAAGAGCTTGTGCATGCGCAAATAGCCGCGTTTTGTGGGTTGGTACCCAGTGTCCACGACCAGTCCCCCTAGAGTAGTACCTACTTCAATGGCAAGGTAGGATTCATCTAAGTCCTCTAGTGTGCTATATTTGAGTCCTTTTTTGACGGCTATTACACAGCCGTCATACCGTTGCTTATGACGTCGCATTCAATAATTTTAACTGTTTTTACGTGATCAGTCCGGGTTCAGAAATAAGTATTATGTCACGGTCACTCTGTCGCATATTATTGCCATAGATGGAACCTTTTCCGTCCCACCCATCGACATTCATATGTATAATTGTAACTCTGTCTGTCATTTTGTGTAATGTTGGTTTTCTAGTGTGTGGGATTAAAGTAGACGCTTATTTGCGATCTACTTTAGCTCCGTGAGGTGTACTGGGAGGGGTGCGCTCCGTGTCGTTTCTTTTTTTCTTTATTCGGTGTCCGTGATTGTGTGGAAGCAGTCCGTGGTCAGTTTTATCATGTTTTGAGCGAGAAAATCCTCAATCTGCCGTTCCGCAACCTCATCTGAGCATTCCCACTTGTATCTTCCGGTCCTAAGACTTTCAGCTACTTTGCGGCAATCGATTTCGGTTGGGAAGGGAGCCGATTCGTGGCGATGATAATTTAGCTGGTGTTCCCTCCCTCGTGATGAGGAGGTTGGCATTGGGCTACGAATTTTTGAGCTTTTTCTCGGCCGTGAAGACCTGGTTTCCCTGTGTCGCACTGCTTCCTTGTTTGATGTGCGACTTTGCGTGTTCGTTGTATCGGTGGTGTCTTTCCTCGGTAAAAAAGGTGCCTGTTTTTATGTTTGCGTTACCTTAGGTTTATTCAGACAGGGATCACGTGTGTTGGCTGTGATTTGTGGCGTGAGCACCTTGTGGCACGTTACCTTGCACTGAGGGGCTATTCTTATTTGCATAACCTCCTCTGAAGGTGGGTTGTCCGGAAACCACATCCCTTGCAGCCCGTTCTTTACGAGCATGCGATTGGCTCCCGTGGCAAAGGTACCTGGGCGAGAGAGAAAAAGAGCAGAGCAGGGTCAAACGAATTTTACGGGAAGATAATATACATTAGCTGGTGAAGAAGGAAAGTTTGTGAAATGTTCATAGAAATTTAGTCCAGCAGATTGGCGTTAATGAACGCCTTTGATCGTGTTAAGCACAAAGCATGATTTACCAACTTAGACAGCTGGGCTTTGGTGCCTCTTTTCTCAATATCTTAACTGAGTTCTTGACTTAACGTAAATAACGTGTAGTTGTGGATGGGCAACTTAGTAAGTGGAGAAGGTTAATTTCTGGTGTTCCCCAAGGTAGTGCTCTGTGCTCACTCTTATTCATTCAATATTTATATAATATGTGAGTTAGGCTGGAAAAACAACTCTTTGCTTATGCTGATAATGGTACTTTGATAGCAGTCATACCTTCTCTTTTTCAAAGGCATTTGATCTCTAAATCATTGAATATAGACCTAACAAAGACAAATTATTGGTGCGATTTATTAGCTATGAAGCTCAATGCAAACAAAACCAAAAGTATTAATGTTAATCATCGTGATTATATAATAAACGATGTTGTATTGAACACTTGTGTATCTTTTAAAATATTAGGTTTACTGTTTGACACCAAGTTTACCTTTGAACAACATGTGCGCTCTATTTCTTCTTCTGTTGCCCAAAAGATTGGTTTACTTAGGAAATCTTATAGATTCTTGGAAGACATTCCTTTTATGGGAAAATGTATCAATTCGTCCATACTTCCTTCTCTGGAGTATTGCCCTCCTGCCTGGTCCTCAACTGAAGCATCTCATATTAAGCTACTGGACAGGAATCTGAGAGCTTGCAAATTTTAAATTTCTTATCTTGAGTTTGACTTGTTGCACCAACGCTCTGCGAGTTCACTGTGTATACTGTATAAGATACATCATAATCCTAACCATCCTTTGTACAGTGAACTTCCTGATCCTTTTTTCCAGATCGGTTAACTAGAAATACCACCAATACAAATAGCCAAGCTTTCATGGTTGGGAGATGTAACACATCTCAGTACTCTAGATGCTTCATTCCAGCAACTACCATGCTATGGAATGAGTTTCCTATTCTTGTCGTTAATTCTCATGAACTTCTAAAGTTTAAAACTGGTGCTCATTCCTTCTCTGTCTTTCTCCTGTCTCCATTTCTTTTAATCTAGTTTTTTTCTCTGGGAATGTCTTCTCTGCTGGTGCCTTGGAGTAAATATCATTCTGTTCTACAAACAAGAGTTTGTAGTTCGTCAGCAAATAATAATAAATGACGGTTTCTTGGGAGCCGAGGTTGTTGTGACCTAGAAGGAAGATAACGTTACCAAGGGCGAAATAAATGCTTGTCGGAAACACCCGACTCTGGGAAAAAGGACCTTGTACAAGATTGTGTAATTTTTGTGTAAATGGAATGCTACATATATAGTGTTAAGTATAAATTTAAGTTTAAAGGAATTAATTGTAAATATATAAGTACTTTTAGTGTAAATATATAGTTAAATAATTCGAGCACCTTCCTCTCCTGTACAGGCTTCTAATCTTAGTACAAGAGGGCTGTGAGATTGTGTAGTGGGAATAAAAAAAATTCCTACAAATTATTCTTTCAGTCTAAAGAATATTTATACTAATCCGAAAAGAGAATTAATACGTATTTCATTTAGCAGAAAATACTGAAAATTGGGCTTGTTCAAAGTACTCTTATATCGTAAACGAGGACTATTTTACTTATTTTAATTTTTCGCAACATATTCATAACTCACCTTGCGTATATTTGATATTTATGGGGTGAAAGGGAAGGGGGGGGGTAATTTTACTCAGTTGGCAACTCTGAATTCGGGGCATGAATTTATCTGGCGTTGGTTATCTCTTTCTTCTTAAATAGTATACTCTGTTTTGCATCATTTGTGAAGGAAGCAATTCCATGGCTGAATTCAACCTCAACCCCAATAAATTTGCAGAAGATTAGGAGAGAGTTGGATTAATGAGTTTGTGATTACGAGGGTACGGAGGCTCGGAAACCTTACTATAAGCGTTCTGATACGAAAAGAACTCAAAATAATTGTCGCGGATCCAGGCCATCATCGACAACGATACCATTAATTAATTTAGGTTTATAGCCACAGACAAAAGAATATCAGAATCTTTCATTACGTGGTTAGTGCATGAGAACTCTCGCTACTACTCACAAAATATGAGAAAGGGCCAGATTCTCTCGCAAAAGCGTAAGGACAACTGGAAGGAATGGACTGCCAAGCTTCAGCACAAAGTGAAGCATCCGCCCTCAAGCCTGGCATGCTTTGGCTCTTCTCAGCCGAGAAGAATTTCTGCCCTTGCCAGATGGCGAACTCGCGCTAAACACGGCTGGCTTGCTGTTCCCCAAAGATGTACCTCTAATCATGAAGAACAAGTTCCCGTTTCACATTTTGCTGTTTGTGGGGTTGAGTAGCGAGCGATATGTTAAGCCCCCATTTATCTTCCTGAACCTACTGAGACTTAATACGGAGGGCTATATCGAGTGCTTGAAGGAATTGGATACAGGAGATGGCCGCTGGAAAGCCCTACGTGAGGCAGCAGGGCTCAGGGCCCGGTCTTGTCTCTGAAAGAATTCCTTTAAACACATCACTCCGCACATCTGACCTACCAACTCCCCAGACTACACCTTCCTGGACTAGTTAGTATGTGTGGGAGGTGATTAAGAGAGAGAGTAGGAGATCAAAAGGTCCCCATGCACCACCAAGGTTGAACTTAGGTCAAACTAACTGTAGTTTATAGAGAGATAAACAAAGGGACAGTCGAGACAACCTGCAGAAGTTTCTGCCACCATCCGAAGGCCGTGGATAACACCGTCTGCGGTTTCCTTGAAAAAAATTAATAGTACATTCTTTAAATATTTTATCATATAACTTTGTTAAATATATCTGTATTAATGAATATTTTGTCTGTTATTTTCTTTTATATTAAAATTAGGTGACAATGTCCCAACACACCCTGTATTCTAAACATATGCCCGTCATAGAAAATAAAACTTTTGCATCGGTAAATTCATACCAACATCCATTCATATACTCAAACTCTGTTTCATTACATCATGACCATTCACTTAACTTGCCGCAATTATACCAAACTAATACATACATTTCTATATCTCAAACCATACATGATTACAACACGGAGAATTTAATAAGTATACAAAATATATATCACTAGTCCCTTGCAATGGAAAAATCAGAGTAGAAAGGAACGTGGTCGTAGGGAGAGGGGCAGAGGTAGACTGAAGAACAAAATCTGAGGCGCAGAGAAAATCAAATAGTGGGGAAGAAAATCATGTGGATAATGGCAAGCACAAAATGTATGTTATTCATACATCTTCACTTTTTCATTTAAATGAAAAATCAGCGAGAAAGGTAAATTTCTCGCCTCAAGTTCTAAGCAAATAATCATAATTATTTATCATTATCATTACCAAATTGCTATAAAAGAACAAAAACATTTTTTATTATTATAATCTCTTATGCTATTACCAAAGCCGACATAAGCTACTACTCGATACGATATCCGAATGAATAAAAACGCCTACGGCAAAGATCAACCTACTAATATCAGGTCGAAGTGTATTCCAGTACACAGGGATACAATTTCAGGTTATTCCTTTGAGCCTAAAAGTTGAGAAAAGGGTAAGATTAGTCACCGGGCAAGATGAGGGAGGGGGAGATTAAACTTTGAATGAGAAAAAGTACGTAAGGAAAAGGAATTAATGCTGCCAAGGCCCAGGGAGTGTAGCCACGCCAGTACGAAGACACTGAGGCGAGATTGGGTGATTGCAACTTCTTGATTTAACATAACATAACATAACATAACATAATTTCACGGATGTCAAAAGCCACAAGGGCCTATCAAAGGTCATCCGTATCCATCAAATCCCACCCACATAATGCATCCATAGGATTTTGTCAGATCATTCATCTACAATTTATTTCCAAAAGGCGCCCATCTGGCAAGTCGCGGTCTTTAAAAATTGAGCTTTTTACTAGAATAATTTAAATTCACACAAAATAATTCACACACCGAACAAAAAAGCAAATGAATAAAGGATAAAACACAAAAAAATAACAAGAAACAAAATGAAAAGAAGAAAGAAGTAGATTCCGGCTTTATGGGAAGGCTCTCCTCACCCCCATCAGGGTAGCAGTCGCCCAAAAAAGAGAGTGAAATATAATGGAGGGGCCACAAAATCGTGCAATGTTCTAAGTGAAATTGGTAGCGCCCCATCTCGTCGCAGTGCTGTGAGAAGTTCGTAACCACCTCAAGATTTCTCACTTCATATTATCAGGCATTTGGTGCTTTCGATTCTTATTATTTCTGTTTCTTTATCTCTTCAAAGTGTGACTGAATACTCTCTATCGTGGTATAACATTACATTATATCAATACTATATTATATATATATGGGGGAGGGACCATAACTTAAAGGCGAACCAACAAGGGACGGAACGCCACGAGTTTCGACGCGCGGAACAGTGAGAAAAGAGTGCAAAATGAGGTCCGGTAAAATTTGGGCAATGGCAAAGCTCAAGGTTATTTAAAGAGGCATGTACAAAAATATAATTTTATTTACATAAAATAAGAGAATAAATGGGCACAATTAAATTGGTCAATGAAGGGGGAAGTTGCAGAGTTGTGCTTTAGACTCTCAAGTAAGAAATTAATGCCTTACAGAAGGAGACTAGTCAAATGGGGAGGATTAACTCAAATGGGTTGCTGAAGGAAAAGAGGGTTTGGCTTACGGAAGATTCAGGGTGACACGTCAGGGTAAGGTTTCACTGATGTCTTCTGCAGGCAATACACGTGAGGGCGAGGGCGCTCGGAGCTTCTGAGCGGGAAGTTGACGTAATGACGGTTCTCCAAAAGGGGGGTGGAGCGTTAACGTCCAGTCCAGGGGAGAGTATTTTGGCCACCCAACAACTAGGAGGGAAGGAGGAGGGCTTTAACAGGAGTTGATGAGTGTGGTCGGAAAAATCGCTCGGTGGCGACCGTCAAATGGAATTAACTCATTGGCTGGGCTATTTCCAACACACGAAAAGTTCAGCCATCACTTTGCTTTGTTGTTAGCACCTGACTTGGAACTAGGGGAATGCTTCTCTTGGATCGTGGCGGTACTCCTGAACTCTGTGTCTCCCACATGGCAGACGAGACCTATATATATCAGAGGCTCCCCAGCAGGGGTGGAAAAAACAGCGCTACTCTCGAATGGCCTCGAATCTTCACGTCGAGGCGATTCTAACCTGCGAAGAGGTGGTCCGATGTGAACGCGGTTTGAGGCTACCGCTTGTGGATTGAGGATGGGGGGGGGGGAAGGCTTACCAAATTAAGCCTAACCAAATTCTGGGAATTTTGTCCAGCGCAGGGACGTCACTTCCGTGCTGGAAAAGAAATTCCACGTGGAATTCCCCTACACTCTCATTCCTTTATTTTTATTTTTATTTAAAATTGACCAAAGCTTTTGAAAATTTAAAAATATCTAATTTGATAATTTGGTATCCATGATATTTGTGGTAGTAATTTTATTGCTTTAATTTTAACGTTTAGTACAAATTCTAGTAGAGGTGTTTTTGTATTTAAAGCTCACCCTAATTTACAATTTTACTTCTCTTTGTTGCCTATTTTTTTCTATTTCATTACAAATATATATCTTTGATATTTTATTATCCTAATTTCAAGTTTTGAAACATCCGCTATTGCAATGTATAGATTTTTGTATTATATTTCTTGTTTGAATTTTTAGTTTTTCATTTTCTTCCTCTATTTTGACAGGCATCAATATAGCTTTCATAGTATTTGTCTATTATTAAAACAAATGTTTGTGTAAAGGTAGGACGAGGAACTATGTTCCATCGGCTCAAAATAGAAATAAAGAGAGATCTAACAGGAAGGTGCTCAGATATCCAGCAGGGTAAAACAACACAAGGAATGTTTCCTTAAATGTATTAAATAAATATGGTGCACAAATAAATATCACAGGAATAAACTTTAACGACAATACGTCGTTATAAAAGAAGCACTGCTACTCCGGGCAATCAGTACAGGAATATACCCTTGTCTTATGTAACTGTAGGTTTCGATAACGAGAACCTAAGAATGTGGCGCAAGATCTATGGGGGCAGGGATATTTATATTTATTTATTTATTGACTGAAGTTGCCCCATGAAACATTGGTCTTCCAGTTATCTTGACTTTTGTATTCTTGTAGGCTGAGATTCTTTCTTCTTTAAAGTTGGCTTGGTTAATTCTTGATCTTCTTTTTCTTGATGTATCTTCCTTTTTCTTGACGATGTGATGATTCCTTCCAATTCTGATGACGTGATGACTTCTTCATGACTTTTTGACGATTTTGATGGGATGAGATGAGTTGCGACGAGTTAGCCCTTGAAAGTCGTATTTTCTTGTATTCCGTTTTCTTTGAGCGCGGTTTTCTCTTGAGTCGATTTCTTGGTCCTTCTGTATTAGTTAGTCCTTGAAGGATTCTCTGTTTTCTTCGAGAATTTTCTTCGTAAAAATTTGTGGAATGTATGGGATCGATCTTGGGTCTTTGTATCCCGAGGCCAGCACTCTACCGTTACGACACGGCTTAGTCCGTTAGGACTTGGTAATTTAATGGGCTATTTATATTCTCGCATTTTTTGGAAGGAAGTTTTTTTTCTTATACATCTTCGCACCCCTACAGATCAACAGAAATACTCCAAATAACTGCCACAGAATTAATGAGGCAATACACAGTTGGGGGTTGTCCTGGATACAGGGGAGAGTCGTAACAAGCGCAGATGTATCCGACTTCCCGTTGAGAACGGCAGAGACGGGTAGATCGGGAGCTGGAAACAGGTGCAGCGGCAGAAGTAATGACAACTAGTACTGGCAAAGGTCTGGTAAAGCTGTGCAGGTAAGAGCAGGCCGTCTTTGTACCAACTCTGGATCCGCTCTGAGTTTCGTCGCCTTAAGTGGTCCTATTTATAACCTTCGCCGGGACCGTGTACGTGACTAGCTGCCTGACGACATTCAACTCGCCTCCCTGCGCCACCCAGTTGCTACAACGTCATTTCTCAGTGCATCGTTAGCTACATATGTATGTAGTGGTTTGCCATTACAGTTCAATATTTTAAAATGTGATTCCGGTCCACTTCATTCATCTTAAAAATTCCAACTCAAAAATACACCAAGAAATATACCGCAAAAACAGGCAACATGCATTTAATTTAAACTTTGTTAAATTGTATTAAACTTATTCCCCCCAAAAATTGGATGAATTTGAAAAAAATATCCTCGCTGGTCAATTTCCAAACTTTTCTTTCCATCTTATTTCTAAGTACACGAATCTATTCCAAGAGATTTTTTTTCTTTTTATTTCTTTGTATGATTTAAGTTTGATTTAATCTCGATTAGAATCTTCCAACGTGTCAGTCTTCGAATGTAAGAAAACAATTAGCTCTTCTATTTATCAAAGTTAGTTAAAAAAAAGAGCGACGAGCAAATTTTGAGAACATTCATCTCTTTGGTCGAATTCTGATTCCGATAGAATGTCTGGTCTCTTCAGTGGACTCTGAGCGATTTTTCGGAGTTTACTTTTCTATATCCTTATCTATGAAGGTGAATTTCACCTGGTAATCTTCAGGAAAGAGGGAATGAAAGAATTTCTTTTATGATATAAAAGGATAAAGATCCCCAATTCGTTGAAATAGTATTTGAGGTCAAAAAGGAGTAGAAAAGGATAAAAAATCTTGCTGTAGTAAATAAAAACTCGCTTAATGTTTACAAAGGGTAAATTTTCCCAACCTTAATAATAAATAGAATGTTTAGGTGATCTTTCAACTAAAAGAGGTCTAGGTCTGAAATATCACCTAGAGATCAGGTTGGGCTAGGGAAATGCGTAGTCACGAGAATTAGATAATATATTCACTCTTCTTTAAAATCGGACTCCTCTACACTTCCCTGCACGTCAATCTTAACGTATTAAATTTTATTCTGAAATCCGACTATAAAGATTTAGTCACCAGGATACACCACCTTTACCAATGCTTGGGTCCAAAATATTTATATATTTGAAAATATCAATCTACCCAAACTTAAGAAAAAACCAAAAAAAAGAGTCAAAAGTTTTGACAGATAAAAGTTTCACAGTCCTGTTTCAAGAACTAAAAGCCCCACTGAAATAGATTGATTGAAAAGAAAAATTCTAAAAACTAGTCTAAACAAATCACAATTTATCTGCTTTACTGTAGATTCTTTCAAACATACGGCTGAAAGATTTCTATGTCAACATATGCTATGAGGTGGCGACTTTCACAAGGTGACATTGTATCTCAATATTTATGACAAGAGTAAATCTCTGAGCTAGACAGCATAATCTCCTAACAAAGTAAGACATTAAGCTGCACACATTCCCCTTTCTTGTTATTTAAACCTCAACGATTAGAAAACTTGGGAGAAGGGGTCATAAAGGATGGGGTGAAATTATCGTAAGTGAAAATGTTCGTAAGTTTCATAAACCAAGAAAGATAATTAAAATGTTCGAAAACTAATTGGTGCTCCATTCTCAAGCACTTGCCTTATTCTGTAACAAGGACAGGTATCTATGCGTGGGCAACGATGGAAATTTTAAGTTTAGGGGACTTTACATGCGACAAAAGGTTCAAAGTAGTTTTATTTTCTACTAGGTAATGCATTCCATTTTCTCGAGGCGTTTCACTTTGCTACTTTCTCCTCGTCTATACCACGCGTTAGCATTATATTACTAACCTTCGCCTTCACATTTTAGCAAATGGCGATCGTGGGTTCGGTCCTTTATTCTTCATCACCCTTGAGTGCCCTCCTTGCTTAGATTCACTTCTTTCTATTCCATCATTAACTCAAGGCCTATTTTTCCATACAAGTTGAATAATCAATGGAAAAAGGCAACCCTGTATTTCCTTCACTGCTATTGCATATTTCTTTCAGTTTTTGTAAGCTCTTTAATCGGCCTCAGGAGCACGTTTAAAAGGTTCATTTTTGGAGGACAGCACTATACAATTCTCAAATTACTGGTAAAAACAAGGAAAACAAAGATAATTTCAATAAAACCCCTTGGTACCAAATGTTTAATAGGGATGAAAGATACGTTTCCCAACATCCATCCAGGAGCAGAACGAAGACGCTCGAAGAAAACATCCAATCAATCTTCCCAAAAGGCACCCGTGAAAAAAAAACAAAAATATTCTTCACCTTTGTGAATTATTTTGGGAAACGTCAGAAAATGTTGAAAAAAACGCACCTCTTTGTCAGCTGTTATCCTTTGCTTATTCACGATCCAAGTAAGACTTGCTGGCGGATCAGACCCCCTCGAATAGCAGCGAAGTCGCAACCTTTTGCCCTCCTCAGCAATGGGAGCAACGGGGCTGAGTTTCACCTCCAATGGCTTCACTGTTGAGAGAAAAAAGAAAAAAATATACGTCATTCTTTTCCTAAGGAGCAGCCACGAGGAACGGAAAATGCGCTGTCTTGTGATGTTCATAGAGAGCGGAGGGAAAAGGGACACATTATAAGGGAGGGAGGAGTGTAAATGAGAGAGAAAGGGAAAGAATGAGAGAAGAAGAAAAAAGATAAATGACTACACATTAGAAAAGAAGTAAGAAATTGTCATGAGAGAGGGATGGTGTGGTGTGAAGAAAGGCATGAAAAAACTTTTAAAGCTTAAATAAATAAGGTCAGGTCTTCATTTAAATATTTCGAAGAATCCGTAAAACATACTCGAATGAACAAGCTTTAAGATTCAGGAGTTTTGTCTTCTCCACCAATTCCGAGAGCATCAATTAGTCTCCACCTTTGAACACTCATGTTATGTAGCTTCTCTTAAGTATCACTTCACCCAAGTCACCACTTTCTATGTGAACTCTTGACAAAGTTGTGCAGGAGATGGCAGACAGAGTCGATTTCTGCAGCTTTAAGAAAATACTCGCAAATTCTACTTTTTGGTGCACTTTCACGGACAACTCCACCCCCTCAATTTTCCATTTGAAAGTTACCTTATTCAATCACATAACATGTGGTGATATGTTAAAAATAAAACCAACAAAGGCATTTTCCTCAATAAAATATTTTTTAAAGAATCATGAGGAGAAATATTAATTTGGGACGTGGGGAAAAGAGAAAGCGCACAGCTCTCATGAACCTAATTTCCTTGTCCCGGGAAGCCTGGTAACCTTGATAAGACATAAAGCTGAAGCGATATTCTGTTACAGAATGCTACAGGAAGCTCCAACATGAGTGTGAAAACCATTAAATGCGATTTTTACTAGAAAGTCGCCATCATGTAACAAATATCTCGTTAAAGTATAGTTTATTATCGAGGGATTTATGCAAAATAATGGCATAACGAAGGTAAACAAATTTTGGTTTACGAGCTTTTCTATAGTAATTCGTGTCAACTAATGTTTTGATATTTGTTCTCTATATTTATTTTTCCCCGAGGAAAACTGCCTTCTAAGATTACCGAGTATTGCAAAAGTCCGGCTACACTCGTTATAACGCCATTAACAAAGGACAAAAGGCTAATTATAATGCAGTTACGGACGTTTCTATTGTTTTTATATATAAATAATGTGTTTAAATTGTAATATTTATCAATGTGGCCGCTCTCAGCTGCAAACATGCTCTCGAGACGAGACATTAAAGCTGCTCACACGTTGAGGACGAAGTTCATCCTCATTCTGGCCAATACGTGGTTGAAGGAAAACATCTCGTCGCCGTGGTTGTGGCGGACCTTGAGGGACTTGCCATCGAGATGCACTCAGACATTGTCGTCGAAAGGATTGAGATCGGATGACAACGGTGGACAAAATTCCTTCCACCAGAAGCTCCTGTTTGACCCCAACACTCACTCTTGCAGGTCTTTGTCGTGTGTACTGGGGTACCATCCTGATGAACGAGAAAAACAGCCTTTTAGTGATCTTTCTCACTGAAAGCATGAATTTCGTGGTCAGGATGTCCTTGTATTCGCCAGCGGTGTCCCTTTAACCGGTGGCATCTTCTCAGCATTCGAAGCAACCACGCCGAGCATTATCAAGGAAGAAGGTGCTTGGTTATGCACACATAGTGGACATCAGAGACCTCCTGGCCAAAGGTTACCAGGCAGTCGTTTTGCTTGTTTGTGACCGGATCGACCGTGAAGGCTTTTTAATCAGAAAAAAAAGAAGTCGATTGCCAAGACTCTACAAACTGTTGAGAAGGAAACGACAGCACTCCCAACATTGTTCTTGCATAACATCGGTGAGCAGAAGCCTATCCATGCACCTCAAGATCTTGACACTCTTCTTCCTAACTGCCCTGGCTCCAAAGCAACTGAGATGTTCTCCTTCCTCGGGAGCGACGTCATTTTGAGCTTCGAAGCACTTTCGATGGCTTTTCTCATGACTAAACGCTCGACAGCATGAGGTATGCCTTAACGAGGTTGATCTATTGGATCTTTCAGTTTTAATTCTCTACGCACCTCTGTAGGCAGTCATCCGGCTGAGGTTGAAAGGAGATCTCAATTCTTTACAGTTCCACAGAATGAAAAAAATGTTTTAATGTCACTGTGCTGAAAAAGTAGTTCTTTGAGGAACTTTTTTCTCTTAAGCAATTAAACATCAGGAAAGAAAAAAAATGTAACAGAACGTTTGCAAAATCGGGTACTAACTGTTTCTATTTTAGTCTATTAAGGAATTAATGGCTAATTTTCGCAATATCATTGAAAGCAAGTTGAATCAAAATGCTAATTGGACAAAGTGCAGACTGCTTTTAATGTCATTTTAAATGTTTTCCTTTCAGAATGTGTTGAAATTTGTCAATAAAATTGTAAATTCATAAAAAAACAGCACCGTTTACAAATATGAATGGAAATCAGCAGAAGTGAAAAGAGAACGGGTAAAATTTCAAAAGTTTTAACCACATTGTGAGCAGATCTGTGTTTTTTAAAGCTATCAAACAGGAAACAAAACGCAGTTTATGGATTTTTTGTATAAAAAAATATATAATTATACAAGCTAAATCTGTGCTACTTGTTACAGGAGAAGGTTGCACTTCGCAAGCAGACTTTCGATCTGTGTCTGATGGTCTATCGGCTCTTAAAAAAATTAAAGGGTTTCCAGTAATATCCCCAGATAATTTAGTCTTGGTCTATGTTTTTTTTTCATATTTTTGCATATTTTTAAGCCAGGAAATATTTTAGATTTGCTATACCTCGTTTAGGGGCCAGTAGCTATTTCCTAGTGTTAAAGATTAAAATGGAAAATATATTTAAGAAATAGCCTCAATAAACCCTTTAAATATAGGGAAAAAAACAAGGTCTGCTAAAGAAAAAGTCGCGTGAGGTCACTTATTCTGATTTATGTCCTTACGACTTTGAAAACTTTCAATAATTCCCGGAGTAACATTGTGAGGACTTTGGCAATTCTATTATTCGAAAAAGAATATAAACATCTTAAGGGTTTCCAATTTCGTTAGAATTAGCCGAATAGTTATGATGTTATTTCACCCCAAAATAATTCCCGTTCTAATCTTAGGAGGACCTTAGCAATTATATCATTCAAAAGAAAATGTAAAACAACATAAGTATTCAAATTTCGTTAGAATCGACCGAATAGTTATGATGTTATAGCCAAAGCTATAACAGAAGAACTTATAATGTAAAACAATATAATGGTTTCAAATTTTGCTAGAATGGTTGGAATAGTTAGGATGATATTGAAAAAAAAAAATCATTTGCTAACCTTGGGAGGACATTCCAATTTGATCATTGAAAAAGAATGCACAACAAAATAAGGGTTTCAAATATCGTTAGAATATGGCGAATGGGTATGATGTTATTGCCAAAACAATATAATTTCCGGGCTAACCTGGGAGGACTTTGCCAATTGTATCATTAGGAAGAGAATGTATATAGTGCATATAGGATATTAAAGATTACCATAGTATAGCATTGTATAGATTATCATAGTATAGCCTAGGCTAGAATAGTATAGTATACATAGCCTGACCTAGTATAATTAAGATTAGTTTAATAAAGTATTGCCTAGCCGATCCTCGTATAGTCTAGGCTAGGCTAGCCTAGCCTCGCAAAGCCTAGCATAGTTTAGCCTATCTACCATTATCTACCTTACCCTAATCTAGTTTAGCATTGTAGAGTATACCCTAACCTAACATAGTATAAACTAGTCGAGCATAGTATAGCATTTTCGAAGTATGGCCAAGTGTAGGGGAATATTTGAATAGTTAGCTGCATTTGCGTGACAAGGAATATTCCAAACATAACGACAAGAATAGATTTTAATACACACTAATTAAAAGTTGCACAATAAATATGAATATATATAGGTACATAAATAAGACGGAATTAGGTTCCGAATACTGATTGGATAAATAAGGTTATTAAATGGTTGTAATGGGAGATTTAGGGTAGTTAGCGATTTAGTTCCTTTGAATTTCGAAAGTAAAGCGGAGAGAACTTGAAGGGGAGGGGGTCTTTGTGACCATGGCTACTTAAAGGGGTAGCTGGGAACCCAAAGTGAGTGATGCTACTTTCTCGAAACTATGATTTAGCGAGATGCGGGCCTCATTTATTCAAGAGGTCACCGGAGGAAGTTCGAAAAGGGGAGGTGACTTCTTCAAACTCGGATTGAGCAAGCTATCGGGCCTCTTGTCCTCAAGAGACAACAGTCAAACTTTGAAGGAGGGGGGGGAGATGACTTCTCCAAACTCGGATAGAGCGAGCTATCGGGCCTCTTGTCCCCAAGAGGTCATCAGATGAACTTCGAAGGACGGCCTTCTTTAATCTTTGATTGGAAAGCGGTTGAGAAATGCTCACATTGCCTCAAGAGACTCTTCTCCCTGACCGGAAGATACGAGTGTGATTTTCAGCTCTTCCGTGGATTTCGACCGTCGCTAAACACTTTTCGGGAGAGAGCGTCGTTGAATCGAAATCCGTTCGGGGAAGCGTGGTCTAACCGAATCAGTAGGTAATCCTTGGGGGGGGGGGGAAAAAAACCCGGATTTCTCGAAAAAAGGGAGAGAGAAAAGGGCCTTCTCAAACCCTTATTATCGGATCAGCTGGGACGACCGAGCGTGTCCTTACGGGAAAGTGTAAGAGGCTGGCATAATCGGGCCTGACGGAACGACCAGCTGCTGAAACATTAAAAGTTGTTCGAGGCAAACCTACAAAATAGATGAGTAATCTCCCGACCTGACGGGGGGGGGGAGAGATTAAGACGGCGAGGAGGTAGCCGTCAGTTTCAGCCTCATGCCTCGGGGTGAATATCTCAGTGAACTGGTTGCAAGTCCATAAAAGGTGAACTCGGAGGTAGCGGTAGGGCTAACGTCTCGCTTTCTCTCCAGAAGCAATATTTTAGGAGGGGGAAAATACTACTATTTTAGTGGATTCCTCTACACTCCTCCCTATCCAAAGACATTTTTACAGCAAATAAATCTTTGGGGCAACAAAATTGTCTACAACTAATTTTATCAAGAGGAGAACATATAAATCTACAATTTTAACCTTTCCAAACAAAGGAAAAAAACATATTACACTTGACGGGATTTAGATATGTATAACTATAGATAACTTAATCTATACATACGCACACACGACATCAACAAGGCAAAAAAAATGAAACTAGTATTTAAAAAATTAGTCAAACACGAATTTTACTATACACTCAGGTTGTTGGAGTGGGGTCTTCTATTGGATTCCTACTCAAGCTATCGGCTAGGCAGTTGTCAGTGCCTTTAACATACTTGATCCGAAATTGGTACTCCATGAGTAGTGGGCTCCACTGCATTAAACGGACATTTTGGTTCTTACAGTTTTTTAGGTACGCCATGGGTTTGTGATCAACTTCGACAATAAACTCTTTACCTATGAGATACATACTAAACTTACGAATGGAACACACTATGGCTAAAGCTTCGAGCTCTATGGCGGATATGCCTTTTCACGATAGGTCAGATACCTACGAGCATATCCTACAGGATATCCCACTCCATCGTCATCATATTGGACGAGAGCACAACCTAGGCCATCCTGGGAGGCAGAGGTACTAATCCCGTAGGTTTTAGTAGTATTCGGTAATCTCGAAATACGGGCAGAGATTAGGTTGTCCTTTAACTGGTGGGAGCGATCTTCCGCGGAAGAAGTCCTATTGACTGGATTGATGGCCGTTCTCTTAAGCATGTCGTTAAGGTGCGAGGCTATGGCAGCGAAATCGGCACAAAACGACGATATAATGATACGGATTCACAAAAGTAACGAATACGTTTCTTCATTCGGGAGAGTGGCATTCCCGAAATACCCTTTAACGTGTCGTCCTAGGGAAGCATTTGATTCCTACCGAAGCCAAAGTAGTTAATAGTGTCATAGGCGAAGTGACAAAGTGTCAGGCCTGCTGTTAACCCGCGTACGCGTTACCTGGATAGAAGCGCACAGAGACTCTACGTGTTGGTGCCAGGGATGAGTAGCGATGTACACGTTATCTAAATAAAACGTCACATTCGATAGGCAATCTAACAACTGTCACATGATTTGGTTATAACTTCCGCAAGCAGTACCGACCCAAATTGAAGTCGAGTAAACTGAAATAGCCCCTTTTCAGTAGTGAAAGCGGTAAAGAGTTTTGATTGCTCTGAAAGTGGCACTTGGTGGTAGGCTTTGTAGATGTCGATCTCGGAGAAGAATTTCGCCTCTTCGAAGGCATGAAGACTTTGGTCCAATAGGGGTATCGGTTCTGCGTCAAACTGCGTAACCATGTTTAATTTGCGACAATCGACGCACATCCTAAACTACTTGTCAGGCTTCCTAACCATGACAATGGGGGAGCAAAAATCAGAAGACGAGGGTTCTGTTATTCCTAATTTTAATAAGTTCTTGATCTCTGCATTAAAACTTGTCCGTAAATGTACGAATATGGGATAAGGCTCGGTCCTTATCACATCTTGACTAGTGAGGACAATCTCACGTGTAAATTGGGTTGAGCAACCTGGGAAATCTGAAATGACGTCGGAAAAGCCTTCCAATAAGGCAAGGAATTGAGCCCTCTCATTAGGGGCGAGATTGGGGTTTACGTTTAAGTCAGAGTTAGGCTCCGCCTGGGAGGAAGGCAGAGACAGCAGGGGATACTCATCCTCTGCTTCTACGCACACCGTTTGGACCAAACACAAGGGTTCAACGGGATAGGCGGCTTCGAGTACGATTTCTTCGTCTAGGGCGACTATGTTATTTAGGCAAGCTTGGCGGTGGTATTTTTTTAGGAGGTTGATGCGGTGAAACTTATTACCGGAAAGAGTTTTGATTAGGTAATCTACCGGGCCGCGGGGCTCTAAATAAAATGGAGAAAGGTCCTTTCCAGTGGGATAGAAGATTATTTGCTTCGGAGGGAAGCAAGAGCAATACTTCGTCACCTGGCTGAACAAACGCGCCTTTGATTTTAGGTCGAAGTAGGTGCGGTATTTCTCCAGGTTTACATCGCCGTTCGAGTAAGTGATGTCCGCACATTTTTCTTACCGCTATGCAGGTATAGATCGTACGCGTAATAGGATTTAATTTTCTCATCCATTGAAAGATTGGACCACAATTCTTTTAAAATGTCCATCGGTCCTCGGACGTTTACGTCGTTATACGGCTCAAAGGAGGCAAACCCCAAAGTCATATGTGGGACTTCACGACAAGCAAATAACGCTACGGAGAGATAGCGGTTCCATTCTTGGGGCTGGTCGTCGCACACCTTTTGGAGTACCATTTTGAGGGTGCCTTTTAAGTTTTGGCACATTTCTTTAGCGGAAGTGTGCCATGGGCTCGTGAAGAGGGGCTTTTTGAGAAGGAGTTTACCGAGATACTTCATCAATTTAGAGGTGAATTGACGTCCTCTGTCCGATAAGATCTCCTTCGGGATCCCTACTCGGGAAAAGATTGAGATAAAAGACTCTGCACAAGAAATGCTGTCAATATTCTTCATGGGGATAGTCTCTGGAAAAGGGGCGACGCAATTGAGGAGATTTAAATTATAGGAGTGTCTTTTGCTCGACGGAGGACGAATAGGGCATTTTAGGTCGATTGAGAACTGGGTGAAGGCTCGGCCACTCTCAGAGTCTTTTGAATTTGGGCAAGGCCTGCACGCTCTTTGGAGGTGACCTTCTGGCAAAGGTCAGAGGACTTATAGAAGTCGATATTTTGGGGGGCCGCACCTTGCCAAGAGAAATATTTGAAAACTCACTGTGCCGTTTTGTTATGACTGAAATTTCCGGCCATTAGGACAGAATGAGCCATCTTTAGAACTGGTTTGATATACATTCTGGGCACACATAACGCGTGGGTTGGGGAACTCTCCTGTTTAACAAAAGAACGGTATAATAACGAGTCCTTCACGGTGTATTCGATCTTCAGATTTCCTCGCACCGTTTCAGTCTCCTTCTTCCTTGCTTTTTGCCACAAGGGTTGTAATGTGGGGCAATTCTCCTGCGCCTCAGCAAATTGAATATTGATGGCGAGGTTGACGTCTGGGGACGATAGTGGTACCGAAAGCGATAATTATTTCTCGGCCTGGGCGCAGTTAACGACCGGCTGAGAAATTGTGTTTTGCTTGAGATGTGCGTTCTGCCCGATAAGGACGGAGCAGAATTTTGTAGGGGCCGCGACTACGTTGGCTCATCCGATGAAGTACTGGCACTGAATGTGGCACCGTACCACTGGAAACCTGGTGGCAAGAACTGAAATGTTATGCACCAACGTGAACCTGTTATGCTGGGGGCTTACGGGGGGGTTTTAGTTTGTTTGATACTACTATACAGGGGCATCCTGTATCTCTAACCATGGTTGACTTTCGGTAACCATTTACTGCGCCATTTTCAAACTGGAGTCCGCCGGGGGAACTCTTTTTGAATATGAAATTTACCTGTGGATCCAGCAGAGAGGGGGCAGGGACCGCTAGCGATGCGGCTAGCCGATTAGGCGAGAGGGCAGAAGAGATTTGGTGGACCTGGTGAGCCGACAAGGTCCTCAGTTAAGAATTTTGGGGGCAATTGTAGCTTAAATGCCCAGGAGGGCCACACGTAAAGCATATAATTGGTATACGGGGTTAGTTGCTAGGCGTGGAGGTGAGTACTGGAGGCTTCTCGTTCTTTTGCTCTTGCGGCAAGTGATGCCTGCACTTGCTCGGCACTTGCACTTTTACGAAGCTGTTTTTGCCCTTGGGTTGGCTTCTATTAAACCCAAACTTGTGTTTGGGGTGTGGGGATGGTTCTTCTTGACCTTCTAGGGTTTAAGGTCGTGAGTAGAAACGTGAAGGTCGGCTTCTTTCACACATTCCTTGAAAGTGGAAGCTCTTCTGTCCGCTATGAAGTCTCTTAGTTCGCAAGGAAGGCTCGACATCAGTTAATCACTTAGAATGAAGTCAATTAGCGACTCATAATCATTTGATACTTGGGCCGAATCCAGCTAGAATTGGAAGTTACGCTGTAGCGTGAATCCAAATTATCTGTAGGTTTGGTCTGTCTGTATTCGGGCGGTGCGGAATATAACCATATAAAATTCTAGATTCATGTTAATAGCGGATAGAAGTTCTGCCTCTAGGGATGAATATTCAAGGATGGCCTCTGAAGAAAGAGAAATGAATATGTCAAGCAGACGAGGGTTCAGGAGTGAAAGTACCTGGGCGACACCATCTGATTTTTAAATCTCAATTATTGACTTCGAAGATTTTCTTGAAGTGCGTTAATTAAGAGCAAAAATCTTCCTCATCATTGTATGGGGAAGTTTTAGTGAGGCCACTTAAGCCTGTTCATTTCGAGATCCTCAGGAGTTTATCTCAACTTGGTCACGGCGTATCTCTCTCTCGTTCTTCCTAATTCTTTCTTTTTTTACTGCTTCTCCCTGTGGTTTTCTTTCTTCCTCTTCTCTCTGTGCTTCTCTTTCTTGCTCTTCAATCTGGACTTTTCTTTCCGCAAGTTCGTTACGTTTATCTTCCTAGGCGTAAGCGATTAAATCTTTCCCAGATAAGCCTAGGATAGGCCCTTGCTTATGAAAGCGCTCGAATGAAGACATCCCGGATATGCTACTCTCCGCCTTTGGACACGAAAAAAGCTATCAGAGTTATTAAAACTTTTTCCCCAAATAAATATAAATTCTCCCTCCTCTCTCTGTGCTTTTCTTTCTTGCTCTTCAATCTGCACTTTTCTTTCCGCACGTTTGTTACGTTTATCTTCCTGGACGTAAGCGATTAAATCTTTCCCAGATATGCCTAGGATCTGACCTTGCTTATAAAAGCGCTCGAATGAAGACATCCCGGATATGCTACTCTCCGCCTTTGCACACAAAAAAGCTATCAGAGTTATTAAAGCTTTTTGCCAAAACAAATATAAATTCTACTAACGACAAAATTATTAAAAATTCCTAGTAAAAATCGGGCGAACTCTCACAAAAAAATCTAACTAACAAGTGAATCTGACTCATGACGCAAAAAATGGCGGTTACTAAAACCGGTTAGCAAGTATCCTCTTTTAAAGAACTAGGAAAATTGTGGACACACCACACCAGAATGGGCTTAAAAATTGGTTGTTACCCGTTAACTAAAAAGAAAGTTGTCCTCAAATATTGGTGCTCAGATATTCTTGGTAATGCAGCTGCTATTTATTAAACATAATGCTTCAAAATCAGGTAGGGCAAATTCTTAGAAATACCCAAAGCATGACGCATATATATATATATATATATATATATATATATATATATATATATATATATGTCGAAGTATTGCCAAGTCTACAAGAATATATGCACACAAGCACTAAGGTAGGCTAAGCAACGCAACCACAACTCTTATTGTTCTAAGAGTGCGATTTGAATAATTAGCTGTAGCTGCGGGACCAAGGAATATTCCAAATACAACGACAAAAATTGGTTATCAATACACTCTAAATAAAAGGCACACAATAAATTTGGATATATATAGGTATATGAATAAGACGGAATTAGGTTCCGAATACTAATTGGATAACCAAGTTTATTAAATGGTTATAATGGAAGATTTACGGTTGTGAGCGATTTAGTTCGTTTGATCCTTGAGAGTAAAGTGGCGCGAACTTGGGGGGTGGGAGCTCTTGGTGACCTTGGCTAGTAACTTGTGTAGCAGGGAACCCGAAGAGAGTGATGCTACTTTCTCCAAACTCTGATTTAGCGAGATGTGGGCCTCTTGTCCTCGCAAGGTCACCGGACGAACTTCGAAGGGGGGAGGTGACTTCTTCAAACTCGGATTGAGCGAGCTATCGGGCCTCTTGTCCTCAATAGGTCGCCAGAAGAACTTCAGAGGACGGCTTCTCTAATCTTTGATTGGAAGCCGGTTGGCAAATGCTGACATTGCCTCAAGAGACTCTTCTCCCTGATTGGAAGATAAGAGTGTGATGTCACGCTCATTCGGGGCTTGCGACCGTCACTAAACACTTCTTGGGAGAGAGCATCGTTAGATAGAACTCACTTTGGGGAAGCGTCGGCTAACCGAATCTGTAGGTAATCCTTGGAGAGTTGATATATACCCGGATTTCTCCAAAACAGGGAGAAAGAGAGGGGCCTTCTCGAACCCTTATTATCGGCTGGGACAACCGAGCGTGTCCTTACGGGAAAGTGTAAGAGGCCGGGATCAGCGGATCTGACCGAACGACCAGCGAGTGGAGCTATAAAAGTTGTTTGAGGCAAACCTACAAAATAAATGAGTAATTTCCCGAATTGTGAGGGGGAGGGGGAAGATTAAGATGGCACGGAGGTAGCCTTCAATTTCAGCGTCATGCCTCGGTGTGAATTTCTCAGTGACCTGGTAGCAAGTCCAAAAAGGGTGAAGTCGGGGTGGTGGGAAGGAACGGCTCGCTTTCTCTCTCGAAGTAATATCTTAAGAGGTGGGAAAATACAGCTATTTTAGTGCATACTTCTACAAGCCTAGCTTATCCTTGTATAGCCTAGCTTAGCAGATTATATCCTATCCTATTCTAGCATGGTATATCTTGGCATAACAGCCCAACTATAATCTAGGCTAGCACACCCTAGCCTATGCTAGCTTAGCATGGTACACTATAATCTAGCCTAGTCTAGCTTCGTATAGTCGAGCATAGCCTTGCATAGCATAGCATACTAACCTTGTAGAGCCCAGCCTTGTATATTATAGCATATAATAGCCTGGAATGCCATACCCTAGATTAGCCTAGTATACCATAGCCTAGTATAGTTTATATTAGAATAAAGTAGCTTAGTATAGTATACCTGAGCCTATCACAGTTTATATTAGAATAAAGTAGCTTAGTATAGTATACCTGAGCCTATCACAGTGTATACTAGCCTAGCCTATCTTACCAAAGTGTATACTAGCCTAGCCCAGCTTATCAAAGTATAGCCTAGCTATCCTAGCAGAGTATATCCTAGGCTAGCGCAGCCTACTTGATGGTACACTCAAGTGTCTGACTTTCCCTTCTTATCATTTACCTGATTTTTTCAAAACGTGTGTAGGGTAGGCTGATTAGATGAGCAAGCTTGCTCGGTGGGGTTTCCAGCTTGTTCTATTCTTAATCTTTCTCTATTAATCTTTCCTTATTTTTTTTCCAATTCCATTACACCTATTCTTCCCAATCTTGTGGCGATTCTAAGAATATTTTACCCTGCATGGTTCCCTGCTCCGCCATGTTGACCAGTTTTTCTGGTTCTTTTGGAATTGCTTTTGGACTTTTTTTGCTTCTCCATCCTTTGTTCATATTGTTCTTGTTGAGTATATTTACTTTGTTGTTGGTTTTACCTTTGTTGCTTTATTATATATTTTTGTTTTAAAACTTTTAGTGGTGCTTTGTTTCTGATTCTTTCTGGAGTTGTTGAGTTGAACCCTGGACCTGCTACTTATTTTCCCTAAAAGAAATGTAGTGTCCTCTATTCTAATATTCGGGGTTTAAGATCTAATTTTCTAGATCTTCAGGCTCATGCAAAGAATTATGACATTCTTTTCCTTGCAGAGAACCCCGATGACAAGTAATAAATTTAATTCAGAATTCCTTATTCCAGGGTTTTATGACCTTGATTTTATTTCTCGTCGAAATACGCCAAGAGCTTAGGGTATGGCAGTATTTTCGAGGTCTGGCCTACCAATTTCTCGCCAAAACAATTTAGAATATAGGTGTCATTAAGTTTTATGTTTTAAGATTTATAGTAAATATTATAATATATATATATTTGCGTTGTACCATATCCCAGGACATGATGTCTCTATTTATGACTCTTTTAGATGGTATTGCCTTGGCTCAATCAACAGATAGGAAATCTGGTTTTGTAATTAGTGGGGATTGTAATGCAAAGCATGAAGAATGGCTCAATTCTGATGTAACTGATCAGCATGGTAGGTCAGCTTATGAATTTTGCACTGCTACTGAGTGTCTCCAGATGATTTAGGAACCCACCAATATTTCAAGTAATATACTAGATCTTCTGTTCACAGATGCTCCAGCTGCTGTAAATGCAAAGGTCTTTGAAAATTAGGGACATCAGCTCATTGTTCCATTTTAATGGACAGCTCTGTTAATCACCATACCCCAAATGCCACGATAAACAAAAGAGTTTGGCTTAAATCTCGAGCTGATTGGGTTGGTTGTGAAGAGAGTTGTCAAACCTTGAATATTTCGGATGCAATATCTGACCCACATCCAATGGCTAAGGTAAATGATATCTTATCTACAGTTTTGGCCAGGAAAGTTACCAGTAGAATTATCAGGATTCGTGCAAATGACCAGCCATGGTTTGATGAATCCTGTAGATGACCCTACCATGATATACAAACAAAATTTAATACATGGATGCATAATCGGACGCGAGAAAACTTCCAGATCTTTGTTCAGTCTCGGCGTACTGCCAACAGAATTTACTATCAGGATGAAAGATTATATGATGTTAGTCCTAAGAGTAACTAGGCAGAGATCAGACAACCTCATTTGTGGTGGACTAAATTAAAATCTGCTATTTTTTACTCTAACACTTCTACCATTCCACCACTTCTTTTGCTAAATGGAAAGCTAGCAACTAGTGCAAAAGAAAAGGCAGAGTTACTCCATCGAGGTTTCAAGCCAAGCAGTCAGTTAACCGAGTTCCTCTCCCTGACACTTGCCATCCTGAGCCTCGTTTAACTGGGTTTGCTTTTCGTGCAAGGGATGTAAAAAAGATACTTGACAGTCTCGACGGCTGGGGCGGAGTTGAACTCGAAAAGTTTTTCCATTTATTTTTTAAAAATATATCTACTGATTTTGCACCTAAGTTAAGTATATTATATAGAATTTTATTCCAACCAAGCACCTTTCCTGATAATCGTAAATTGCCCAATGTTGTGCCTATTCCCAAGGGCATGTTATCTGCGGATTGTAGTTAATATGGGCCTATTTCAATACTTCTGTGCTCTCTAAGGTTGCTGAGAAGCTGATATTTAGGCACTTGTATATATGCCTGGAGTCGAATGGCTTACTAGCTAGAAGTCAGTATGCATATAGGAGGCAGTTGGGTACTTGTGAGGCCGTTTTAGATTTTACTTCAAGTAAGCAAGATAATCTTGAAAAGGGTTTTGAATCTAGATTAGTTCAAATTGATTTTAGTGCTGCTTTTGATCGTGTTAACCATAAAGAACTTGCTTTTCAACTAAAAAATCTTGGAATAGGTGGCTACATCCTAGGACTACTCAACGTCTTTTTAATAGATCGGCAGCAACGTGTTTTCTTAGATGGAGTTTTCAGTGAACCTAGACGTGTTGTGTCTGGAGTTCCACAAAGTAGTGTTCTTGAGCCTTTGTTGTTTTTAGGATACACAAGTGATTTGGTACAAGGTCTTGAAAACAAGGTTGTTCAGTATGCAGATGATACTACACTTGTGGAAGTAGTCAGGTGTCCAGCAATGAGAAACCAAGTTGCCATGAGTCTAAATCGTGATTTAAGAAAAAATATGGAAATGGTATGATCGTTTGGGTATTACGCTTAATTCAAGTAAAACTAAAAACCTCTTGGTTAGTAGCTCTTCTAACAATGAGCCGCCTCATCCTCCACTCTGTGTTGGAGATACACTTCTTGTTGAGTCCGAATCCCTAACGATCATTCTCACCTGACTTTTGAGAAGCATCTTTGAAATGTATCTGTGGATATCCAGTTTGGATATCCACATCTGCCAGAGATCTGTCTCTCTTAGATAGGGTTGTCGTGGAGGCAGGTTCCTTGTAACATCGCCGGATGATTTCGTGTTTGTCGATATTCCATAAATACTACTTCAGTAGAGAATTGCCACTATCATTTTAAATTCCTGAACCACTGCCTCTTGCTAGAGCAACAAGGTTTGTGGATGGACAACATGCACTATGCATTCCCCGCTGCCGCACTTCTCAGTTTAGCGGTGCTTTTTACCAAGAAAGGCAAAGCAGTAGAATGATATTCCTGCAGAAGTTATGCAGGAAAATCTTAATATCTTCAAACGAGGTTGCATTGTTAGATTAAGGGTGGGTGCTACTGCCTCATAATTTCAATATTGATTTGATTTTAATAATGTTAAACTAATTTATTTATTTATTTACACATTTCAATTTCCTTCTTCTAGCATTCAAACTTTCTTACTTGACATATGGACATTATGTTATGTGGGAGCTTGTTTTTAAATTCATGGCCGCTAGGCTTTTCCCACAAGAATTTTGTGTTCATTATCTCAAATAAGAATATATTAAAAATTAGTCTAGCCTCGCTTAGCTTACCCTAGTCTAGTATACCCTTGCTTAGCCTAGTTCACTGGAGTCTTGCCTAGTATATTCTATTCTATCATAGCCCAGTTAGCATATTCTAGCCTAGACTAGCATAGCCTAGTAGAGTATATCATAGCCTAATATACCCTACCCTACCCTTCCCTATCCTAGTTAGTATAGTATAGTATATCAGAGTATTGCCGAGCCGGGATTGGGTCCCACCGAAGGCCCTAGCTTCTCAGGCTGGGTTGCTTTAATGACCATGTCTATCTCGGAAAGGGCCTTTAGTAAGCCATCCCCTTCCCCTCCCCCAGGACATTACAGGTCCCATTAGCAGCGGTGTTACAAGTCGAGTCTTGCAAGGCACAGGCTTTGACCCCCGCGAGGTTTAATATTCTAGCCAGCAGTTCTTATGAGGGAAGCGAAAGAACGGGCCTGGCTTTCCTCTCCCCCCTAAGGGGGTTTGCCTTACCGAGCTGCTTCAATGGGGAGTGGTCAGCAATAGGCTGCCTGCTGGCTTTCTTAGTAGTCTCTTTGGAAAGTAAAGGGGAGAGTGCCGCTGGAAACAGGGAGGTGCCAGAAGTCACATCCAGACAAGGGGGTGTTTGGGAGTCTCCTACACCCGTATGCGAAGGAGAGGAGTAAGCCTCCTCTCCGGTTAGAGATTTGGTGGGTCCCTTGTGATAGCACAGAGGGTGGGGGCCTCCATTTTTTTTCTGTAGAGCTGCCCGAGGGCAGCTCCGACGATGAACGATGGGAAATTGAGGGGAGATTATTTATTTTATCATCATTGGGCATGGTGACCCTATTTTTCACGGGAAGCAAACACTAATCATCCCTCGCAGTGGCCTGCTCTGAGAGGGGTGCTATGGTACTGGCAGAGCCAGGTGCCGCCATTTATGGCCACCCCTCCTGCCTGGTGACATGGTGGCTCCACCTTAGGCACGCGGTCAAAAAAAATGGATAGTGAAGAGAGAAGGAAAAGGCATGTGAGAAAGGCATGGGTGAGGATAAAGCAGGTTGTTAAAAACTACCATCCCAAACCGGAGCTCAGATGTTAGGGAACAATGTCCCCTCCTCCCTCAGCCCCGATCTGGGATAGATGGCTGAGAAGGAGGTCAGCATCTACCCTGAGAAAATAGTGGCCGGCCAGAGAAAGTTATGGGAGAGGTTGTATGGGAAGTGAGGAAGTAGGGGAGAAATACAGGGTGTCTGGAAGAAGGAGAAGAGGCTCTTTTGGGGCCGGACGGGGCGCTGAGTCCCGTCAGCACGGCGACTAGGAAGGCAAATCGCCGTGCCCCTTACGGTGTTGCCTAGCGGAGTAAAGACTAGCTTAGTCTAGGCTACAGAGTATCAGCCGAATAGTTATGATGTTTTTTCCAAAACAGAGTAATTTCCGTGCTAGCTTTGGAGGACTTTGGCAATTATCTCATTCGAAAGAGAATGTAAACCAACATAATGGTTTGGAATTTCGTTAGAATCGGCTGAATTGTTATGATGTTATTGCCAAAGCAAAATAATTTCAGGGCTGAAATTAGCAGGACTTTGGTATTAATGGAAATTGAAAAGAGAATATTAAACAACATAGGGTTTTCAAATTTCGTTAGAATCAGATGAATAGTTAGAATGTTATTACAAAAACAAAAAAAAGGCAAAATGGACACCAATCGACTGACATAGTGAAATGAAAATTCACTCGCGACTATAAATCTACACCTACTATTCTAAAATAATTTTATTTAAATAGTTTCATTACTGCTAATTTATATCTGAATTATAATTGTTTCATTTTTCTTTATTTATTCCAGAAGATTTTACAAATGAATAGAAAATGCAAAAATGACCCCAATAGGTTTTATTTGATCTGCAGGCAAGTAACATTGCCTGGAAATCAATCGAAAATAACGTCCTTTGCGAAAAGAAGTTGCCCGTCATAATTTGGGGTGAAATTAGGGGATCAAGATAGAAAGATTTCTTCTTATTACTGCTATAACACGTGTGTTAAAAATCTAAGAAGATGGAGTAAGGGCAAAATCAATTCACTACCTTTTGTTATACTGATGCAATGGCGAGAAGTTAAAGGTTATGTGTCATTGTTATTTTTGCCTCACTGACTTAATAGCTAAGATTTTTATTGCATCCCCACTTAATCTGGAAATTTGTAAAGTGAGTGATGAGGAATATGGAGGAATGGAACCTATTCATCATTTATGCTTTCAAGTTTAGAATTAAACTAACCTACTCATTTTAATCAAGCCCAACGGATCGACTTAAACAGAGACTTAGGTTTATCAAGAGTCAGACCAGTAACTTGATTCGAGACTTTGTAAAAATAATTTACTAGCTACAAAAACAACATATTACTGGTACCCCAGCAGAGATAAAAAGTTTCGAAAGTTTTTCTCCAGTCACAAAAATACCATAAGCTTAAAGACTGTACTTTTATAAATAGGAAATAAAGTAGCATCTGTTCCATTTGCACATTGTTCAATTAATTGAGAATTAGGAAAACATGAAGACTTTACTCTATGCTCTGAAGCTCAATCCCCATGATGCAAGATTAGTGGAGTCTAAAGGTAAGAAATACATAAATCTTTATTTATTTAAAAATAAAGATTTTTCATTAGAACATTATAGTTATTTATCTAAGAACATTCACCTAATTTAAATTAAATTATTTTCAAATAAGTTTCATTTAAAAGACAAAAAATGGTATCTCCGATATATAAAAATTTTAGGTTTTTATGGGGAAATAAATATCATGAGGACAACCAGACGCTAGTTTGTTTATACAGCGTCAACTGTTACGCTCCACATGGGCCAATAGTTATTTGATAACACGAATCCTTCCTGGTTAAAGAATACAATTAAAAAACTTAGAGAAAAGTGGAACAGAGCTACTCATGCACGGAGCAAGCGTACATACGTTCTAGGCCGTAAACCACGACAGCTTTCATTAAATTTGTTAGATTTATTCCGATTTCAGAGAAGAATTTAATTTCAGGTCGTGTCTTTAATACTAAAAATGCAAGGTGACCACACAAAATATTTCTGCTTCCTCTTGTTATGGGATAGTAAAGGCAGCGAGGAGCACTATGAGCAAGAAGAATGGCCATCTCGACCTTCATTTAATCTTGTTTGTCATAGTGCGATATATCAGCCCATAGTCAATCCTAATAAAATTTTACTTCCGCCCGTTTACATAAAATTAGGATTAATATGAAGTTTGGTAAAAGCATTAAAATATGAAAGCCAAACATTTTAGGATAGGTGGGTCAAACATTTTTCCAAAAGTTAGTGATGCAAAATTAACTGCAGGTATTTTTGATGGTTCTTAAATAAGGTTGCTAATGAAAGACACTGGTTTCGCAGAAGTTATGAGGGAGGCATGGAAAACTTCATGGCAATCTTTCAAAGCACTTTCTCTTAATTTTCCCTGGAATCATTGAAGTTCAGAGTATCAAACAATTGTAGAAATATTACTACAAAACTTTTAAATCTTAGGAGTGAGAAGGTCTGTAAAATTCCACTTTATAAGATCGCATTTTGTCTACCCAGTAAATTGTGAAAATTAGTTGAGGGAAAGGGAAAAGGTTCCATCAGGACATTGAGTACATGTGTGAAAGATACCAGAGATGATGGTACATTAATATGCTATCAAACTTTTGTTTGGTTTTTTAAAATGGATTCAACAGTATAAAAACACAAAATAAATCTCTAAAATCTTCTTTTTTCTAAGTAATGCCTCTTTTTATTTTCCTTTTATTCAATTGTAAATTATCACAAATTATTGCAATTGTATCACTAAAGGTGTTCTATTTCACAGTTTTATTCAAATTTTACCTTTAAAAATAACCTTATTAATATTTAAAAAATGGTTGTTGCAAAATAACTTAACCTGATTGAAAAAAAAAAACAATTCCAGATTTGGATTCAGTGGATTGAAATACTTAACAATCAGTTTCTAAAAACGTTGACAACAATTATTTCTTTTTCAAAGGCAGAGCTGTGGAATTAAACTAACAAACATTGCATTCCTTAACTTTTTAAAGGAATCTTAGGAATTATCCTCGAATATTTTCAAGTTAAAATATATATAGTGTTATGTAGAATTATTTACTTAAGAGGGAAGTTTGAAATGACTGACTTCCATCAAAAGTACAATAATAATAACAGAAGGGAGTTATTGAGTTCAAATTTATTTCCAAAAGCCCTTATTTTTTCAAGGAGAGAGTAAAAATTGTATGATACAAAAGTGATATGTCAGCCAAATTAAAATTAAATATTAAAAATTAAATTATTGTCGACAAAACTAGCAATAAAGGGGAGGGGTAATTCCAATCAGGTAGGTCGCTTAATTTTAATTTATTGGTTATGTGTTTAACAAACAAGTTTTGGATGAAGGGACTTTAAGAGAAATTTTCTTCATAATGACTAAAATTATAGATTTCACGGATGTGCTGCTTCAACTATTTTCCTTTTGATTGTTGTATTGCATTTTAAGATAATTTTTGATTTATCGAAGTCGATGTGGTAGTTTTAGACTCTATGTAGAGTGGTTTCCAACGGTCGAGAGCTAATTTTCCTGGGGAAGGTCACCACTATGTTCGGTGGGGTTTGGCATTTTAAGCGGCCCGTTTTGCCGACATAAAAATCTGAGCAACCACCATCATGGAATAAAATATACTCCTGGGTAGGTGAGAAAAGGGCAGCGAGGCTTATGACAAAGAAATATTTCAAGAGTAAAAGAGGAAGGGAATGAAATCTGGGAAGGGTTTACAAATTCATTGATTCGTTTTAATTTTATAGAAAAAGGTAGGGAAATATATGACTAAGTGGAGGATTAGAGTCAACTATGTAGGGTAACTATAAAAGAAAATTATTAAGTTAAAAAGACAGTTACCAAAGGCAGTAGACAAGTTTTCCAGGAAGTAAACCAGAATAGAAATGCTGAAATACCCTAAGTATCAAAAAATATTGAGGGACAAAATTAGAAATCCACGGTTAGCAGAAATAGTCCTATTACACTGCAGTAAAGAAAATGGCTCTTTCATTCACTTATTATTCTTCACTCTATTTTTATTCCCCCAAACATAATTTCATTTAGGCATGGGTCAACCATACAAAAGATTAAGAAGCAAGCCCTGAAGAACATGCAAAAAGACTCCATTCCTAGACAAAAAAAAAGACCTCTAAGGACTGGAGCCAGAACATACATTCAACCTCTCTATCCCATATTCAAAGGAAGGAAGCTACATCTATACAATGAATATTTGTCCATTTCTATAAATAACCATATTTATTACCTATATCTACACTCTGCCACTGCATTCTGTTGAGCTGAAACATCAATCATTTCCGAATTGGCTCCTCATCTCTTACAAGTACCACTTTCGCAACCACGCATCATTCATGTGTATTCGCATAAATACTATTCGGTGGAACAGATTCAATCCAGTTGATGACTTAACACTTGTAATCACTTAAACACAAAGTACCGAGTGCTCAAGTTCACGCTATGCCAAGCTATATCACGTGCTTGTCTGCTACCGAATGACGCAAAATAGTTGGCTCAAAACGTCACGAAAGAAATATATAAACAATTTTATAATGCAAATTCACTTGAGGTTTCATCATATATTTTCCTAACTATTTGCCTTATTTCTTTTTTCGAATTTCAGCGCCCTACCAACAATACTTCATCAGGAGGAAAAATGGTAAGGAGAGAACTGTAAAGAAAGCTGTGAAAGAAAATGCGTGGAAGATGGATAGTCTCAGATCCTCCTACAGCCATTGCACAGGGAAGGCAAACTGCGGTGTGTTGGTACCCCTAGGGAACACAATCTTTCAAATGTCGCCGGTCCTCACCTTTTGAGTCCGTTAAAGGATACGTAGGTAAAAAAGAGATGGAGGGAGGGGTGGAAAGAGAAAAAGATGAAAAAATGCTGACATGTTAAAAAACCTTATTGCACAAACCGGAGCCATGAAGGACTGATGAACCAGCTAGCCTCTCCTTCCTATCCACGACAGAGGATGAATGGAGGAAAGCTGGCTGGTGACGAGAGAAGGCGTGCAGTTTCTACTGGTAGCAAGATTAAGAATCTAAATGCGCCACAGTATTGCGTGTACACTTGCCTACAAACTGCCTAATAGGTTTAAACACGTTGAAAATGTAAAGGGCTCCTTTAAAAAACTAACAAAATAAAAAGAATTATTATTTATAATTTTGTAATGTTGTCTAATATTTGTTTATTGTTTTTTTTTTATTTTCAGCAACTGGGATGGAAATATAATGATGGGCGTCAAGTTTAACCTTAACTCATAGATATTAAGGTAGTAAATTTCCGCTTAACTTATATTTGGATGATGAGTTGGGACAAAGTGTAATTAAGTAAGAAACTTTCACTTATATTATAAATAACACCATAACAAATAACAATCAATTCAAGTGTGCTTATTTTGATCTGATACTAAATTACACATATCACGTTACATTTTCACATAATAATATGTACTAAGGATTCACAACAATAGACTAAGAACATTAAAATATGATATTGTCTATGGCAAATGAAATACATTAAAAAAATAACGTATTTGAAAATGACTTTCTCCAATATCTATCTTGACTTGACTTAAATGCGTATGGCGTAATGACCCCTTGTTCTGCTATAGCAGACATGAAGCAGAAATTGAGTGGGGTATACTTGGGCACTTCACAAAGACTTCCCAAGCGCAGTGCTCTACTAACTTGAGCATGTTCCCACTGTCCATAAAGAGAGGTGGAGTAGAGGAGACAATCGAGGTATATGTCCGTTTATACTCACCCTTCGCCTCTCATCTACCTGTTGCCATAGATGAATTCCCCTCACGACAAAGGATGAATGGAGGAAAGCTGACTGGTGAATAGAGAAGGCGCCACCGGAGTGTGGCGCTTGGAGCCAGGATATCCAGGGTTTTGAAATCAGATTTATCCTTCTCTTAGGTGGACTGCATGTCATGGCTACGAGCCATGTACTTAGTACATAATATAGAATGGGACTAGCATTTAACTGGACTAAGTAGTCTTTGCTGGCTCCCTGTAACTATTTAACTATATAAATAATTCTGCGTTTCTTAGCCCCTTGTCAGAAGATGCGCACTTTAAAATTGGCCCTCCTTGCAGGAATAGGGAAAAGGTAATAGAATGGCAGGGATAGCTAGATGTTGTTGTTTTTTTGTAAGTCTAAACTGTAGAGGGGCATCTAAAGCAAAATGTTTCGTAGATACTTAAAAAAAGTCAAGAAGTAGAGGAAGTGGAAGAGTATGGAATGTACAATCATGACTACAACTTTTGACACTATTTATTTTTATTTTTTCAATTCGTTTTTAAAATTTACGTGATCGAAATAATTATTCTAATATTTAAATTATTGCATGATAATTGAAGAGTCGGCATTCTAAAAATAATTAAATAAACGTGCATTCCTTCGCTGAATCCAAAATTGCGCTCTAGTCCTGCTCCTGTAGGAGGTGAGTTTCAGTACTTGAAGCCTTCCTATTTGGTCAAAAGGTTAAAATGATGACAAATATTGGTTAAGTGAAAGATTTCGTGTAATTTGAATCTATTTGGTAATATTATTTTTAAATAACTCAAGAAATGGTTGTTTCAAAAGCAAAGCGTGTGATCAGTGTTGCTCTGCACAAACATGACCTGAAATGAAAGAGATGCATAATTGCTAGGCGGTATTGCATGAAGGAGCGCCATCCTTAATATCATTATCGACTTCAAAAAGAATGGGTATACTCATATGAAGAAACCTTCGGCAAGCACAAGAGCTTTAAATTAAGCCCAAGATCAAGTCCTGGTAAGGTCCCAGCCCGAGGATCGGGTTGATTCCAGTGCCAAGCTTGCTCACGATTGGTAAGAGGCAGGTGCGAACCCTTCAGTGCCCACAGTGAGGTTGAGAATTTGCAACAAAGGTCTCTCGTCGACAAGGGTTGCGAAAAAGACTCATCTCACTAGGAAGAATCTTACCATAGGCCCCACTTTTGTAGGAAATATAAAGAATAGTATGTTGAAGAATAGGGCAAAGTGATATTTTCCTATCAAGCTTTGGTTTACCTGTTTGGTGATTATGGATGATTACTCGTTAGAAGAATAAAAGACAACATACTTTCACAAGTAATGTGTCTTGGCCACGGTGAAGTATCATGAAACTCTCCATTTCTGGAGCTGCTCTCCTGAACGAACTGGAACACTAACAATTTTTCCCCAATAACACTGCCATAAACTCAAAATGGCACCAAAACCTTCCTCATGAGCACCTTTTCCCAAACAGTTTATTTGGGGATAATTACATCTTTTAGCATGATGACACACCTTCTCATAAAGCAAAAGCAATAAAAAGGTTCTTGACTGAAAATATCATCGTACTTTTGGCTCTTTGACCTACGAATTCGCGAGATTTGAACCAAAAAAGAATTTGTGGGTGGGAAGCAAACTGGCGGTTGATAAACAGAAGCAGTTGCGGCTGCTTATTGAACTTAAAATGGGGCAATATCAGTCGGGTTATATTCACAAATTTGGTCTCCAGCATGTGAATAATGAATTAGAAAGGTCCTGAAGAACAGGGGGGCATCATTTTAAATATTGAGTGCGTATATCAATTGACTGACTTAATTTATAAAATGGATTTGAGCTTTATATTTTTTGTATATTTCACTTTTATATTATGATATAAACATATCAAAACAAAATGCAACGTTTGATTAGTTTTATTAAGTTTTTTATATAAAAATATAGTAGTCTTAAAAATTTGGGCCATGACTGTACTAAATACAACTGACCAATATAATAAATTAATTAACAAGACCTTACGTGGTCATGTCCACTTAACTAACCTTCTCGCTCGCTTTTACATTGGAATCTCTAAAAAAAGATCAGTATTACCTCAACGAAGTGTTCATAAGGCATAAACTATAAACAGTTGCAAAGGAAATAAGAAAAATGAGCTCAACTCAAACGGAGCCTTGGAAAAAATTTACATTTCGGAATTGTTTTAGAAATAAATGAAAAATAATAAGCAGTTAAGAAGATGGAAGGCGGTCATGTTATTTACCGTATCTTTAAGGAAATTAGAAGTATGAATACAAGCCAGAGCTAAAATAGAGGAAACCCTACCTGGGAAAGATACTTACCCTTCTCTGACAACTGGCAGTTTTATGTCGCCATAAACAAAGTCGGGAGAAAAGAAAAAGGAAGAAATGCTGGAGCTGTTTCTTCCGGGAGGAAAACTTATCAACAAATGAGAATAAAATTGGATCTGTAATAACCGCTATAAAAAGATGGAAAATAATTAAATATAAAATAGACGAATGAGAAAGACCTGTTCTTTAGAACTAAGTTTTTTGGGAAACAATCTCGAAATCAATAACGCATAGAAGCTGAGTAAGGAAAGATTATGGAATATACCAAGTACGAATGACCAATCGAATGAAACAAATAACAAGACATCTAAAAATAGATAAACTCATCTAGAAAAGCCTTTCAAAATTGAAATGGTCGATAACATGACGGCCCTTGAATGCAGTCCGATTTCTGAATATCACATTTTTTATGATAAAACACATGGCGTGCAAAAAAAGACCCGACTTTCTAGCAATGTTAATTAGGCTCACGGTGATTAGGGGAGAATAAAACAACCATATCAACAGTTCTAAACTTCTGGACTGGAAGATATATCAGTCATTTAGTGGAATGCGGGCCACCGCACTTGCTCCAATCAACTTCAAGGTGCGGTTTCTCAGGCTGCATTAGCAGAGAATTTTGGAGGGTGAATGAGATCCTTCCAAAAAAAGGATGAACCCCTTCTCACTCCAAAGTATTTCTTGCGTTGTGAGAGCACAAAGATAGTTCAAGGAAAGAAAATAAAGCTGTTTTCAACCATTGATACTAAAATACATCCACATTTAGGACACCGATTTCTATCTCTTAGATCAGCTCCACTAGAACTTGGCCTCTGGGATTGATGACGTTGTACGCCCAGAGAGAATTTCTACCGCTCGAATTCCTAGAGAAGAAAGGGCCTCCAGGGTGAAATATATACTGACACAATAGTATAACTACTAACCAGATGTAGCTGCACGGTTAATACCATAAAGGAAGTTTTAAAGGCAGAAAAAGAACACAGTCATCACGATGAGTGTATATTGATCATCCATATTTCCGATGCCCATTCGGTGGTGGTGTGGTTGCATAACTGTTATATCACTGTATGGGATAAAGAGGAGAGTAAAATGACGAGCTTCTAAGAACTCCTCAAAGTTAGTGGGAAGCCCACTGTAATTACATTGAATGAAAATGTCCTCCAAGCCTAGGTCAAAATTGACGCTGCGAATTTCCTCTAGTTCATAGACTTCTAAAGAATGGCAGTAGTTTCCATGGAGACAGAGATTAAGAGGGCTGTTATTTGCGGAAAGCGCTAAAAGGGCAGTTGCATTCGTAGGCTTACTGGAAATAGTTTCTCTCAGCGTACGATCCTTTCTCTCCATTCCTGAAACAATTGGAGTGAGGTTATACTTTTGTGGTTTTGCCAAACACAATATAGCTTTACCACGCAAGGTCCCGCAAAGGTTAGCGCAGATTCCTGGTCCGTGACCTAGCACATCTGCAGTATTAATTTGTATTGCCGAACAGTGGCAATGTTAACACCTCCGAAACAATGATACGAATGGGAGGTTCTTGAGGCACACTCCTACTTTCCTCATGACACGTTCGCCATTGATCATTCACTGGTCAGCTTATTCCTCTGTGATATTTTCAATATATATTCAATGTGTTCCCTCCCATACTGTTCATAATGGAATGCATTTTCAGCTGCCAAGCGTCTCATCGATTACTCGAAGAGCACTCACAAATGCCATTTGTCCGCTCGGGGATATACCGTAGCCGGAAATGTAATCCTAGACCATATTTCTGCCAATTCAACAGAGCACTCGTCCGTCATCTTAGTCTTATTTCATTTTGGGGCTACTTAAGAAAGACGGAAACAGTATGCGACAACCCCCACCTCCAGAAAGGGCTCTAATGCCGAGCCTGCCATTCTTACTCAGCTAAATATCGTTCTTCGAAATAAGCAATTAATTAGATGTCTGTAAAGCCCAATCATAGGGAGAAGGGACCTCCTCTCCTCTTGAATCGTTAAGACCAAACACAAGTGAGTTTTGCTAAAGATCGGAATTAGGCTCAGGTCTGTCTCTATTCGTTTCATTTTCGCATTCTGGGAATAGCCTATAGCCTCTGCCTTGGATGCTTTTTACTTTTTATCTACATCCTAAGTGGCGTCCATTGGGCCTCCTACTAACACCCATCCCCAAAGTGGTGGGAATCCAGTCTGGTGATTCTATAGCAGTCTTGGAGATAGGCAAGACAAACTTAATTGGAAAAGGTTGGGGAAGGAAGGAGTAGTACATAACACAGAGGAACCCGTGGCCTTTTACCTATCTGGTGCACCAAGTCTCACATCACTGCTTCTGCGTATATTTACTGAACTTATTAGGCCCCTGGGTAAGAGACGAAGGGGCCTATTAGATAAGAGAGTATTCCGGGTTTTTTATTTTCAGAGCCTATCTGGCGAATGCCTACGAGGGCATAATTCGTCATACTCTCGCTATAGCCTAATACTAAGCTAGATTTAAAACAAGTAACAACATGAAATAAATAACAAAAGAAAAGTAACAATGACTACGACACACGCTAAAAATACAACTACAAATAAAAAAACAGATAAGTAAAAAGGCAACAACAAGAAGCGCGCGCCGGCGTCGGAGATACGTCTGCCTCCCCCGGCGTAGAAATATGCGACCAATAACAAAAAGTCAAATAAGTGGAGGGCAAGGCTCTTCTAAAAGGTCATATAGTCCGTATGACTGTGTATACGATCCAGTTAGGAGAACAAAGGATAAACGGTAGTGACCCCGTCCTCCCGCTCTCGGGACAGGAAAATTGCATGAAGATCAACCAGACTAAGACATTAAACAAGATTGTGCCGAACATTCTGGGGGCAAGCATTCGTCAAAAAATGTACAGGCATAGCTTCAACAAATGTTGGTGCGTACTTGCGAGTGTGTTAAATTCGAAGATGACATCAAGCAACCGGAAGCCGTTGTGGCATTGAGGGGGTATGTCCGTGAGAACGGTAGTGACACAATGACACGCAACTTTAAGTTCACCTCAGCCGCTTCACATCTTTGCCAAGAAGCCCGGAGGTCTGCTTATATTCCTGCCAGGTAATTGGTGTGAGGAAGGGCAAAACGCTGGTCTGGTCGGCCAGATCTCGTGGAAACTTAGGCACCATCATCGGTGTGCTCATTCCTCGTAGTTTGCACCTGTCCAGGAACCCAACATGAAATAATCTCTAGATTAACTCGGCTCACCAAAACTCTGGCGACAAGAATATCGCCAACCAGAAGATGCGAGTTTCCAATGGCTCATGAGCACAGACGGCGCTTTGTGAGTCGCTACAGATCACAATCTGGTCTTCAGACCGGGCCCATGCGTTATCTCCCGTACCGAACGGTGTATTGCAAGTACTCGTAGCTGGGCCTTGAAGACAGACGAATGTTGCAAAGCAGAGACGGCTGACTTCAAACAGAGGAGATAAGGTGTGAAATAAATCACATCTAGGGACTTGGAGCCGTTGGTAAACACAGACACGTTTCAGTGTGACACGGAGTGTGCTTTTAAAAGTCCGAACAGAAAAACTTCCGGTGATGAGGAAGTGGTGGGAGCAGAGTTGAAGCGACCAAAGGTCTAAGATTTTACACTTTACTGTAGGTCTTGGGCTAAATCAAAAGCACTACCGGACCTAGAGCTCCCTCAGCTCTGGAAGAAGTTTCCTAGCCCAAAACCCAGAGTGATTGAGCTATGAATGGCGTCTCTCGGCTGCATAAGCACCGTCCAGATCAGCTACGGATGTAGTCTGAGCTATTGGCAAATTAGTGAGGCGCATGGTTCGCGCGTACAAGCAAATAATGCACTGTGCACGACAAAGATCAAGGCTTTTCTCCCCAGCATCGACAAGTAGGCTCTCAATGGGAGACGTGCGGAAGGTGCCGCTTGCCAGGCAAATAGCAGTGTGGTTGGTCGACTCCATCTTTCACAATTCACAGTCGTCTTCGGATGCATAAAACTAGCATCCGTAGTCAAGCTTCGAAAGAACAAATAATCGATAGAAAAGTAAGCAAGTAGGCCTATTAGCACCATAGGTGTTGAACGTAAAGGAACTAATAATATTCATGCTGCGGGAACAAAAAACCCTAAGGCTGCGAATAAATATCAGCCTTCCAGGTGAGGCGTCGGTCAAATACAATTCCAAGGAAACAGTGCAATTCCACAACTTCTAAGCAAACCTAATTTACAAACAAGTCCGGTTCAGTGTGCATCCATGGATGGCAGCAGAGGTAGACCACCTTAGTCTTGGCCAAAGAAAACCGAAGCTTGTGATCATCGGCATACAGTTCAGTGTGCATCCATGGAGGGCAGCAGAGGTAGACCACCTTAGTCTTGGCCAATTGGCCAAAGAAAATCGAAGCTTGTGATCATCGGCATACAGTTCAGTGCCTATTGGAGCCGACGCTCCATTAATTGTTTCTGGGCCTTGCCTAAAGAGATCAAAAGTTTGTCCACGTAGAGCGTAGCAAGAACGTATTCAGCCATCACTGATGTGATGCCTTTAATTCTCAGGGCAAAGAGTAAGACATTGAGGACCCTTCCCTGCAGGACACTATTTGCCTGCTTGATTGTGCTGGATAGAGCTTTCCCACCCGTACGAAAATCTACGATCTTGCAAAATTTCAGAAATTTATATTCTGAGGCGTCCCCTCACTCCCATTATGTGAAAGCTCTCCATATTACCGTATCGCCAGGCGTTATTATAAACATCCTCCAGATCTAAAAACACTGTGGCCTAGTGCTGTATACGAAGGATGGCTTACCAGACGAAATTTTTTTAGTCGGAGAAGAGCATCCGACGGGGAGTGGAACTTAAGGAAGCCGCACTAAGCGGAAGATAGGTGCTTCTGGTGTCCAGAAAAAGAGGTCATTCTAACATATACCAATTTATCCATCAACTTGCACACACAAGAAGCTAGAGAGATTGGGGTAAAACCGGCCAGGGTAGAGTAATCTCTCCCTGGTTTGCAAAAAGTGAGCACAGTAGCATTCGCCAGGAGTCTGGGAGAATACCCTCTACCCAAATCCTATTGAACAACAGAAAAGCCATGCCTCGCTCACTCGCTCATCGACCGGACGAGGGCCAATGTTCGCTTCGAAGCGAGAGCTGGACGCAACTAAGTCTCTCTAAACATGTTCTTAAATGGGTTTCCTGCTCTGGAGTTAAAGGTCTGTTAGTGCTGGAGTCTGGGAGGATACCCTCTACCCAGATCCTATTGAACAACAGAAAAGCCATGATTCGCTCACTCAGGTGTTGACCCATGGCATACGAGTCATCGACCGGACGAGGGCCAATGTTCGCTTTGAAGCGAGAGCTGGACGCAACTCAGTCTCTCTAAACATGATGGTAAATGGGTTTCCTGCTCTGGAGTTAAAGGCCTGTTAGTGGCCTCCCCTAGGCATCACGATGCGCATCGGATACGGGAGAAAGAGCATCCCGGCTAGAGAATGTGGCGAAAGCAGTGGGAAATTATGCTGCCACGGTTGCGAGATTCGAGATAGCAGTCCCATTCTTCTGGAGATAGAGAGGAAGATCCTGCAAGAACTTGACCCAAATGCTATTGAGCCATTTCAACACTTCTACTAGATGGGGTTTCTTGTTAAGTGAAGACACGTTACTCGCCGGAAAAAGCAACGGAAGTACTTCGAAACATAACAGAAGCTAGCACAAGCTAGACAAAATTTACCAACATTTAATTCATTTGGGCGGCCCTTCTTGCTCATAGAGGCATAACGCTTCTATTTTAGGGCCACTTCATACTCAGCTGACTACCAAAGAAGAGGTTGGTGTCAAAACGTACATACGTCTAAAAATAGTAGTTAGCCCACGTCGATGAGGTTATCGGAAAGAAATCAACGGCATCATAAACTAACATAAAGGAAGTGATAACAACCCTGAAGGGCATAAACTACCCCCAGCCAAATCACAGAGCCCAAATATGAATCAAGACAGGAAAAAAGCGTGTCTCGTGGAGTGATGCGTGAACACATCTAAAATTAGGCCACCTATCTCCATCTCAATGATCAAATCTTCAAGTAACTATCCTCTGGAATTGATCGAGTCGTCTCCTTAGACGGTGGAATGTACGTAGTAATAACAGTATACGAATCTTCTTACCTAGCCAAATATCACGCAGCGTTTGGGTCTCAAAACCTTCCTTTTTTCCCTGGATGGTGGGTAGAAGGCACGCGCTCAGCATATTCTCCTGCAAAAAAGATAGCTAAGGGAAAATGGGAGTAGACAAGCCTTCGCAGCTCCTCCCACTTGGCCTAGAGTCCGTGGCAATTGAATTTAAGGAATATGCCCTCCAGGCCTAGCTTGGATGAAAAGCAGGGACATCTTTGAAGAGAAAACCATCGCGGGAATGACCGTACGCTTCCACGCTTCCCGGAGGCAGAAATTCTGGCGCTGCTGGTCATAGGCTTGGTTGGAGCAGGAGCAAAGGGTGTCTCTTTTAACAGTGAGGCAAAGGACGTCCCAGGCAGCACCGGACATGCCAAGTCTAAGTCCTTAGTCTCACGAAATGAAAGACAATCAGTAGCCTGAAAGGCCAGAATTTCTTTCCAAAGGAGATAAGGAACAAATTGCTTCGAAGAAGTGTGATCCGGCTCTCCTTAATTGACACATTTTCCCACGCACCAGTTGAACTTATCGCGTGTAGCTTTGGAGCAACTTACACACACTTCGGCTAACCCCGAAATTGCACGTATACAGGAGCGATTCTTATGAACGATGCAGTTACAGTGGTAGCACCTCTGTGACAGTGTATTAAAGGCTTTCCCATGGTAGCGATACAAACCGCCACGCACAGACTAAGGGAGCTTGCACAGTGGAACTTGTGGAAGAGTTTAGGGGAGGGTCTCGATGCCCCTTTCTGTTTTATCATCTCTCGTTCGACCTTGATCGATCCATGGTCGGCCAGCTCTAAGGTGATGTCATTTATAAAGTAGTCCACGAGTTCATCCATAAACCAATCAATCGCGAAGTTTTTGGTACAGTGCGGTATCACATTGACCAGTGTGCCATCAAGTGTTCTAAGGGCATTAATTATGGACGCCTCGAGGCAGCAGACGCTATAGCCATAAGGATCTCGTCCTAGAAACGGGTCACCTTCGGCTCTCTACAAATCAGGCTAACTAGTACTCTCCTCTGATGGTACATACTGCTATTAATGGAGCGAATAAACAGAAAGCCTTTGAAGCCAACCTGCTCGAAAACTCCAGGTAGTATCATAATGAGGGAACTTGAGGTAATTCAGGCTTCGCTCGGGGCAGTTGCGCCCTGTGTTTTTACCTGGGGCCCTCCACCTGGGGGAGCATCGGGAACGGACTTGCTAATCTTGGTCGGGTCGAAGGCCGAAACAGCAGAGGACTTCTCCACCCCTGGACTTGCCTCGGAGAAAGAGAACACTTTAGTCTTCCTAGTGTTTTCCTATCTTTGTCTTTTGAAGAGAGGAGGCTCGGGAATGAACTCGCTCCCCACAAACAACGTAAAGAGCCCTTAGGCTAGATTGACCGGGCTCAGCAAGATCCTTCTCTGAAATGGAGAAGGCCTTAGCTGTAAGAGGAGCAAGAGCTGGTGGAGGAGGTCCTTCCTCTCATTGTGAGTCATTGGGGAGCTCGAGCCATCTGGGAAAAGGTTTGCATAGAGATTGACTCAGTTTATTGCTTTAAACTAATCCAGGTTTTGACTGCATTGAAGATCCTCCCTTTTGTAGGTCGGTCACCTACTGGACTATTTCCCTCTTACGGGAATGCCTTCATGTGGCTATCTTCCATCAAAACATAAAATCCATTTGAGATGTCTTATTGGCTTGTCTCTAGCCGGTGAAGTTGCAGTCACCGGATAAGATAGGGAGGTGATGGAGGGGGCAGGTAAGCTCGCTTCCTGTATACTAAGAAAACCCGACTGCAGGATATTAGGTGACAGGGACAGACATGGCAGGCTATCCCTTGCCTCCCACCAGGAGCGGTCAATTTTAGGCCACCTGCGTGCCTTATTCGCAACTCCCTGTGAAAGTAGATGAGGGACTGCTACTGGCAACACCCTATAAGGGGAGCGGCGATTTGCATTGCTGGCTGCGGTGCTGACGGGACTCATCGCTCCGTCCAGCCCTAGCTTAGCCTCTTCTCCTTATTTTAGACACCCTGTGTTTCTCCAGTACTTCATTACTTCCCCTACAACCTCACACACAACTTTCATTGGTTGGCCTCTATTTTCATAGGGTAGATGGTTACCTTCTTCTCAAACAACTATCCCGGTTCGGGGCTAAGAGGGAGGGGAACAATGTTCCCTACCCCTGAGCTCCGGTTTGGGATGGTGGATATTGACAACCTGCATCATCTTCACCCATACCTTCCTAACATCCCCTTTCCTTCTCACTTCACACTCTATCATTTTTACGCCGTGTCCAAGGTAGAGCCGACATTCTGAAGGGGTGCCAGGTCACCAGGCGGGAAGAGTGGCCTAAAAGAGCGGTACCTGCCTCTGCCAAGCCTGTACGCCCCCTTGCAGAGCGGGCAACTGCCAGGGGTGATTAGTGTCTGCATCCCGTAAAAAAGGGGTAACCATGCCCAATAATGACAAAAACAAAAATCTCCCCTCAATTTCCCCTCATCCACCGTCGGAGCCGCCCTAGGGCAGCTCCACAAAAAATGGAGGTCCCACCCCCTGTGCTCTCGCAGGGGACATTCCAAATCTCCAACCAGGGATGAGGCTTACTCCTCTCCTTTGCCTACGGGTGTACGGGACTCCCCCTTCCCCCCTTGTCTGGAGGTGCCTTTGGGCTCCTCCCTCTTTCCAGTGGCAGTCCCCCCTTTATTTTCCAAGAAGAGTACCAAGAAAGCCAGCAGGCAAACCATAGCAATACCGCTTCCCATTGAGAAGGCTCGGTAGGGTAAACCCCCTTAAAGGGGAGAGGGAAAACAGACCCCATTGGTTGCTTCCCTCAAAAGATCTGCTGGCGCGAATATTAAACCTAGAGGTGTTCAAGGCCTAGGCCTTCCCATACACTGCTAGTGAAACCCCTCCCAATGGGAACTGTGATGTGCCCACCCCACCGAGATAGAGATGTATCTTAAGGCAACCCAGCCTCAGACGGTAGGGTCTTCCATCGGGGCGAATCCTGGCTTGGCGGCAAGCACTGACCTCAAGTCCACCCCTATGCAAGGTCCCCCCCCCCAAAGGGCTTGGGTCGCTAAGGCAGTACAACAAGGGGAGGAATCTCCTCCAACCGGTGCCCCTGCGACCAAAAGGAGCTTCTCCATCACCGAGAAGAACCTTGCTAAGGCCCGTCCATACAGCCTGAAGGCTCTTGCCGGCTTTTGGGAGAAGCAGGTTCATTCCCCGCTCTCCTCTCATAAAAACACAAAAAAATAAGAAAAAGACTAAAAGACTCGGGGCTCTTCTCCATCCCTGGGGGCTGCGGGGACAGATGGGTCTGCTGCCACTTCGGTAAGCGACCAAGCCAAGATTAGCACATCCGGCCCCTCTGCCTCCCGAGTGCGGAGCCCTTGACTAAGAAAAAAAGTGCTAGTGCGCAGAGCGGAGCCTCGATTACATCGGGGCCCTTTCAGTCAAAGAATGCCTGCCGTTTTCGAGCCAGCTCTCTTCAAACGTTTCCTGGTTATTCGCTCCACTGATGGCCGAATCTTGGCTAATGGCAACATGATCCATCAAAGAAGAGCTTTAGCTAGTGTAATTGGTAGAGAGTGGAAGGTGATCCGTTCCTCGGACGGGAGCCTTTTGGCAAATGCGTCGAATCACTCCGAGGCGGCCATGATTAGCGCTTTTCAGACACCTGAAGGCACGCCTGTGAGTCTGACGCAACACTCCCCCATGAATTTCGTGAAAGGAGTAGTTTATGCGAGGGAACTCGTGGACTACTACATAGAGGACATTACCTTATAGCTGGCCGACCATGGGGTGGTCAAGGTTCAACGTGTGATGCGAAAACAGGGATCGGCCTTGAGACCAACCCCTATACTCCTTGTCACGTTCGACTGTGACAAGCTTCCTGAGGCGGTGAGTGCCCGTTTGTTTCGCTAACACGTGAAAGCTTTCGTGCCATTGCTGCAGAGGTGATATTACTGTCACTGCTTTGGCCATACTAATCTCTCCTGTCGAAGGGCAAATTCAGGGTTATCCGAAACCTCGTGTGTCAATTGCGGAGCGTAGCAATTGCTTCTTCGAAGCAATGTGGTAGGTATCTCCTTGAGAAGGAAATCTTGGCCGTTTAGGCTCAGGATCGTGTCTCATCTCACGAGACTAAAGACTTAGTCCTTGCGTGCCAGAGATGCCGGCGACGTCATATACCTCAATTTTGAAAAAGACCAACGAGTACGCTCGTTTTTGCACCCATTCAAAACTCTTCTGCGTGTTCTACCCACCCCGAGTGCTCCCCAGTTAAAGCTGGCGGCACGTAGGGTCCACACCCAGCTCCGGATAAAACCTGGCCCCCCTTACCCCAGCATAACCATTTCCCGTAAGGCGAAACGGCCACGCGCCTCCACTGAGTTTTTAGACTCACCGGAGGCAACACCCCTGAAGTTGGTCGCCAGACCATCCTCCAGGGTTCCTAACGCTACCCTACCCAAGGAGGACAGCACCAAAGGCGCTTTTGCTCTTTCGCCTAACCCTAGTGGTGGGCTGTGTCGCTCGGAGACGGTCGACCCTCAAAAAGAGGGTCGCCCTTCTCCGAAGCCGCCCTAAGGCGTCCGTCTATGATTTTGAAGCAGAGGGATGAAAAGAATCGCGTGGCGAGCCTAACATCCCCCAATAAGCCCTTGAAGGCAACAGCGCCTTCAGCTCATTGTCGTTCCAACATCGCCTAGAGTTCTTCCTCAGGAAAGAGTACGGCAATTTCTGTTAGGGTATTCAATTCGAAGAGGGCCCCCGCATTTCCTCCAAGCTAGACTTGGAGCGCAAATTCCTTCGATGGAATTGCCACGGACGACGGGCCAACGGGGAGGAGCTGCGGAGGCTCGCCTCAACCCGTTTCAAGTTAACAATCTTTCTACAGGAAGCCATCATGCTGGGCGCATGCTCCCTGCCCACCCTCCTGGGGTATAAGAGTTTTGCGAACTCTCCACCACGGGATATGGCCTGGGAGGGGGATGTGTGATTTACACTCGGCATGATTTCTCCGTTCTTCTCTTGGCTTTAGATACCTCCTTTCAGGCATTAGAAGAGGTTTACTTTTATTTCCGCGTACATTCCACCGTCATCTGACTTCGACGCGGGGGACTTCCGCTGAGTCGTGGCACAGTTGCCGAGGGGCTTTCTCTTGCCCAGAGTTCTAAACGGTAAACACCTCCTCTGGAGAGACTTTCCTATTAATCCCTGCGCTCAACTCGTTGCCGCCCTGATCAACAAGGTTGATTGGGTCTCCTAAATGTAGATGAGTTTACGTATCACTGCTCCAGAACCGCTTCATTTTCCTGCCTCGATATATCTTTGTGCTCTCAGATGCACAGCTTAAATTTGATTTTCAGGTGGTCGATGATCTCTATGGTAGTGATCACTTTCCCATTCAAATACCTTTTTTTGTGCCGCTGCCGCCTGAGAGCCCGCCTCGGTGGTGCTTAGGGCGCGGGCGTGGTAGCCTGCATTTCAGGAAATGCAGATTAGGTCAGTTTATGTGGCTGTTGAGTTCTTCTCCGGCAACCTCATTCCAGTGGGCTTAACTAATATTCTAAGACGGATGGTCGTTTTGCACGCTGACCACTCGCGTGGAGTTTAGCTAAGTGTGAGGCGGCCCTCAAGCAGAAGCATATGACAATAGATATATAATATTTCGAATCTTCTTGGGTTACAATTCAAAACAAAAGAATAAATAAACAACATAGCACTCTTAGAGAAAAAGGAAAGGAGTTATTCATGTACGGAACAAACGTATATACATACTTGGCCGTATACTACGATATTATAAAATTGGTGTCTGGTTTTATGGGTATTTTCACGAACTCAAAAATAGTTTAATGTGTTGCATCACCTTGATTAGTAACTAATTTGTGCCTAATCGTTCCATCAAAATTAAATATAATAAGAGGATCAAGTCGGTATATAATTTCCTTTTAATTTTCTGTGGTTATCCCGTTAATGGTATTAATTATTTTTTTTGGGGGGGCTGGTATTCCAATTAACAGAAAGTGGTGGGAGTAAGGTTGGGTTAGGCAGAGCGCTAATTGTTTCGTAGTTGCAAAAGTACCTTTAGCGTAGATCGGTAAGTTTTTGACGGACATAGGTAAAATGTTGTTCGAAAGGTTCCACCAACAAAGACAAACCTTTGGACTAGCAAGCAAAGAACTAATTTCCTACGTCCAGGAACAAGAAAGGACAGACAGAGACGAAAGAATAGCACAGGCACAAGCGAAAAGAGAAGCCGAAGAAAGAAGAATAAAGATGGAAAAGAAGCAGAAGAAAGAAAAATACTGATTGAAAGAGATCAGCCGCAAGCGGGAAGAGAAGCCGAAGAAAGAAGTATACAGAGGAAAGCAGAAAAGAGAGAACGAATACGCGCCCATGAAAGGCCAATGAACAAGGATCAGGAGAAAGACAATTCTGTTGGATCCCAGTCTGGAGCTACGCAAATAGCTATTATGAAACTCCCAGCATATAAGGACAACGAAGACCTGTGTTCGTACCTGACACACTTCGAGAAAATCTTTGAGTTGAATCATTCGGACATAGAAACAGAGGGAATCGCCAGATTAGGGCCTCTGCTTAATACCCGTCTCTGCGATATATTCATCTCGTTACCATCCAAGGCTTCTGTGGATTATACTACCCTTTAGCACGAGCTAAAGGCCGCCGTTAATATAAATCCCGAGGAGTATAAGAAGAAATATAGACGTGCTAGAATTCATCCAGGTCAAACATACTGTCAATTTGGCTTTATCCTACGAAGACATCTCCAATTCTGGCTAGATTCAGCACAAGTGAAGAATAAGTTCGAATTTCTCGTCGACTTCGTTCTTAAGGACCAATTGTTATGTACACTGCCTTTAGAGATACGAGCATTCGTCAAGGAATGGCGAGCCGCTACGTTCAATGACTGCGTAGAGGAAGCGGATCTGCATGCTTCCAACCATGAACTATATCCGCGAGAGTTTAAAAAGAACCAGCTCTTTTCTTCAAAGAAAGGTGGGTATCCCTAGAAACCCCAACACCCCCCCTAAATTTGTCAAGAACTCCGGACACATCGGAAACACCGTTACCTGTTTTAATTGTTGCACCCCAGGTCACATTAGCTTCCATTGCCCCTAAAATTTGAGGCTTAGGTCATCCTCGAGTCAACAAGTGCACAACATTAACGTATCTCTTCCCTAAGAACAACTTCCCGCTTCAGCGTCTCCTTCGTGCACTTCGAAAGGCCCTGACTAACAGGTAAACCTTGTGTTTAATGTGAGTTCTCCCGTATGACTAAAGTGCGCGAATGGATCCGTAAATGGCGGCCGAGGCTCAATATTGCTACGCGATACCGGGGGCACCTGTATCGTAGTATCAGATGAATTGCTTCCCCCAGTCAGCCCCCATGACCAGAGGTTGGTGGTCGTCCAGGATTTCCTGGGTAGATCAAACAAGTTCCCCATAGTCAGATGCCACATTCAGTGTCAGTATTTTACTGGTTGGACCCAGCGCCTATTAAATTCTGTTCTGTATTAATAGGCTAGAGCACGCAGCTCTCCCCAAATCCGGTAGCTCAGCCTGTAGGCACACAGATTCAAGCAACTAATATGTCTGCGACCCCAAACCCTTTATCACCTTTAGAGAACCCTGGATACGAAGAGCTTAATTCCTAATCATTCGCTACTGCCCCGAAGGACTGTCTGACTCTCTCATCCCTGGGGATGAAGGCAGTGAAAAATGAAATAGAATCTGTTCGCGGGAACAAACTAATAAAATCCGAGGTAGAAAATTCACTACTATTCCGAAAGACGGCTGAAGTAACCCCAACGCCAGATAAACTCTTGTCCACTACCCGGTGTTACGCCCCATGGGTAGTAACAATCGCACATGATAGATTATTGGCTGGACACTTCAGTCACAACAAAACCTATTTACGTAGTTGTAAATACTTCTTTTGGCCCGGCGCCACTAAAGAGATCGCCGTATACTGCCAGTCATGCAAACTTTGCCAGAAGGCCACCACTAAAAGCTGGGTACCGCCGGCTCCCCTAAGGAAGCCCCCGTTATTTCCAAACCCTTCTCCAGAGTGGCTATAGACTTGGTGGGGGTCCACCATCCCATATCTAGTGAAGGACACTCAAATATCCTCACTCTAGTAGACTGCGCCACTCCTCTTCCCGACGCAGTTGCCCTCACGACAATTGGAAGTATTTCCTGTACAGAAGAACTCATCTCCATTTTTCTTCCGAGTCAGCATCCTTAAAGAAAACCTCTCAGATCGAGGCCGTCAGTTCACGTAGGAACTGATAAAATAGCGGGGCAAGTTACTACTCATCAATCCCCTCTTTACAACCTCTTTTCACCATTCCGCAAACGTGATGTGCGAAAAATTAAATGGTACCCTAAAGGCAGTGTTAAGAAAGTTCTGTCAGTCTCAGCCTGGCGAATAGCATCGGTAACTACCAGACGCCCTCTTTGTGTGCCGAGAGATCCCTCACCAAACTCTAGGTTTTGCCTCCTTCGAATTCTTGTACGGACGTAACGTCCAATGACCGGTGAGCATCCTTAAGGAGCTCTTTACTAATCCCTAATTAGATGAAGAAGGAACCATGGAAACATTATACCCCTGTGAACCTCTTCAGGTGGCGGACACGGTGAACGTTGAGTCAGGTAACGAGTATTCTCTACCATCAGCATCATTCCCCCAGGACGACCCATCCACTAAGTTAGATGTAAACCCCCACCTTGTCCCGCTTATAGATTCACAAGTGTCCGCTCGAGTGAATGAAAAATTAAGTTCAGCCCCCATCTTTCGACTACCCAATCCCCAAAAGAATTTTAGAATCCGAATTGATATCTGTGTTGAAGGAATCGGTTGTGTCATGGGGCTAAATGTAGACGATGATACTCCTGTTCCTATATATTATGCAATTATAGAACAGGCAGCGCTAGCCATAATTTTGGGGATAAACAAATTCAATTTCTATCTAAAAGGTACTGAGTTTAATGTGGAATTCAATCACCAGGCTCTGGCATATTTCGGTAACAGCAAACACCAGAAAGCAGACTCATGCGATGTAGTCTATTGTTGATCGAGTACCAATTTAACATAAACTATATAAAAGGCTCCGATAAGTATAAAGTAGATAACATGAGCCGAAGCCCCACAGATTGCTAAGTAAACTCTCTTTAGTCTTAGGACCAATTGTTTTTGTGTAGATATTAATGTCTTATGGTTTATTTGTGTACGGAATTAACTGCCTAGATAGAGAGTTATAGTCGGTTTTTCTTTCTTTTGTTCTTTCTTGTAATCGATGTGTTTTTTTTGGGGCGGTTAAATTGAAGTTGAGACTTAGATTAGTAGGATGGTTGACGACGGTGTGTTCACATTAACAGTCACACTTGGAATTGCATTCCTGAACATGTGTTTTTTTGTCGTTTATTTTTAGGAGGCACTTGAGTTATCTACCCCACCATTACCTTCCCTAGAAGGGAAGAAATGTGGGAAAATCAATATTGCGATGAACAAACAGTCGCTAGTTCGGTTACACAGAGTCAACAGTTAGGTGGCATATGGGCGGATACTTTACTCCCACCCCTCCCCTTTGCCCCGCTGTCCCAAAACAATCCTCGCTATGGCTCGCAAAAAAAGGATTACCATTAGAAGATTTCATAGCCCTTAATATAAACAAAGGAGCGTGGGAGAGCCTTTTGAATATAAATCTATGAAAAGGCTCCCTGTCCCCTCCTATCGTTTAGGTCTATTTTCGCCAAATAGACGAAATTTCACTTTCTCCAACGTAAACCAGAAAATACCAGAAGTCGTAGGGATCACAACATTGAAATGTGATGCCCTTGGAGAGAGGCTTAAAGGTGGGCACTTATCTCCCCTGCCATCCTCCAAAGGAATAATTGAGGTATATATAGATCGATGTGGAGAAAAGAAGAGGAGGAATCGATTTAGCAATCGAGAAAAGAAGAAAATGATTCTGGAGTCAAACCGGAAAGAAAGAAGAGGTAGAACCGGGCGGGAGTTTTCTTCCCGAGGCTGTCCTTTTGGTCACATGGAAGAGTAGACCATCGGTATAGAGAATCACTTTCATATCAATCTCGTGCAGAGAAACCACCTATCTCAATTTTTAAAATAAAAACAGAGATATCCCTCCCCATTGAGGAATACCAGTGTGAATTTCCACTCGAGAAAATATTCACCTCTTTGTCAAGTCTCATCATTGAAAAGCTCGCTAGTGTAATCCAAGGATTGAAATAAGCTTACATCCCCAACCCCATTAGCTTATATCTTCAAGTCAAGAAGCATCGTGAAGCCTTCTTCACTTACCTCGAAGTCAGCTTTTATTACCCGTCGCACAGCGAGACGAACAGCTGTGTATCCGACTCAGCTTCAAGCCTCGAATCATCATATTCTCGAGGTTTTCGTTCAAGGTCATCCCACGCTCGACTCCCACTTAGTTTACAGGTAAAAGGATTGCAACTTATTTATGTTCTTTAGTTAACCTACCGTACTAAAGTGAATTTTTGCGTCAACCATCACGTCGTATTCGTTTGTAGTATTAATTTTTATTTAGATTCTCTTATTATAGCCTTACTATATTTAAAATTTTATTATTTCATTTCTTTATGTAGTGAAAAGTATATTTTTTTGCTCTAGTTGTTTAATTAAACCCTCAAAACGCTGCATATGGCAATAGATATATAATATTTCGAATTCTCCCGGGTTAAAGAATCAAAACAAAAGATAAATAAAATATAGCACTCTTAGAGAAAATAGGAAGGAGTTATTCATGTACGAAACAAACGTACATACATAGCCGGCCGTATACCACGACAAACCATTCTAATTTTGAAAAAAGCGGTCTACAAATGCGTACCATTCGTCGATGGCCTTTTAAATAAGATAACTAATCATAATAATGATTGCATCTAAGAATCTTTTATTGATTCTTTATATTTTTAATGTCACTCAAGTAATATAGATTTACTTCCTCTTTTATGCGTTCTAATCACTTTGTGTCCGTCTAATGATGCTCTCTTTGTTAAATACCTTAAGACGCAAATGCATATCCTACTATTTTATGGACAAATAAGAATAAATTAAAATGTATATGAGAAGAAATGTTTTAGGCGGATGTACTTAAAAACACAACCTGTAGAAATAATAAGGGAAATTTGTCAGACATAATCATACAAACACTATAATCAATCATCTTGAGGGAACATTTCAAAATGTGCAACTACTTAAATTGGGAAACACTCAAACTCAGAGGAATTTTTTCTTCCGCCAAGAAGTTAAAATACAATTCGTTCTTTAAAGTGGAAGCTTTTACTTTATTTAAATATAAGAAGTGTTTTGTTCTACATTTTTCTTGCGCATTATAATTTTTTCATGTCCTTTAAAATATTTTAAATTATTCTACCTCTGCTGATTTGAATACGAATTAACTATGCATTGAAATTCTCGTCTCTTGTGGCGTTTATTATACCTATGTTTTGTTTTCCCTAAAAGCTACAAAGAGCAGACAGAAAAATCCTTATTTTTCTGTTTGGTAATTGGGAAGTAATCAATGAAAGAACATTTTCCGAAAAACTATCACTCTTAATTGGAATTTAGCTGATTAGAATGCACTTGTTATAAATAAAACAATTATATTGAGGGGAGAATTACGGAATCCATCATCATTAACAAAGTTGATAATTTGAATTCATCTGAAGGGCAATATAACTTTAATAAATATATATCGAATAAAGTTGCCAATCGTATTTATAAACCTCGGAAGCAATGGTTCTTGGAGATTAGCAACTTTCCAGATTGTTTCCTGTTTCATTACATTTTGTTTAGCTTGTTGTTTGCCCCAGATATACTTGGGTTTTTCCTAGATTGTTTCCTGAGGTTTCATTTTGTTTGGAATGTGGCTTACTTTAAATATACTGTGTTCCTTACCTAGTTTCTTCATTATTAGTTAAAAATGGTATTTTGTTTCTTGCCGAAACCAGTCAGATAGTTATGAATAAAATACTTTTCATGGATTTTTACGAAGCTAATTAAAAAAGGCGCTGGAATTAAGTCTTTCTGAATCTTGGTTGACTTTTAATAATAAAGTTTACTGCCAGATCGATGGTTTTTCAATGGGTTCTCCAATAGGACCACTTGCAGCTGACTTTTTATGACACATCTTGAAGATCAAATGTTTTCCACTAATTTAGAATACAAACCCTCCTTCTACCGCCGTTTTGTTGATGGTTCCCTGGCAATTTTTAATAATCCTGCACATAGCCAACTTTTCTTTAATCTTTTTAACACTTTACACCCTAACATCAAATTCACCATGGAAGTGGAGTCAAATGATAAGATGCCCTTTCTTGACCTTTTAATCAACCAAGATAATGACCAACAAAAAATTCAAACAACCATTTACCGAAAAAAACTACACAGGACAAGGTTTGAACTACTTTAGTTTTTGTGATTTCGGATACAAAATATCCACAGTAAAAACTTTAATACATAGAAGTTTCTCACTATCATCCCCTTACCAATCAATCCATAATGAATATATTTTTCTTAGGAAGTATTTTCTAAAAAAATTATTTCCTTCTGACCTATATGATAGAGTTTTAAAAAAGCTATTTGATAATCTCATTGACTCCCCTCAACCCTGGATAGAAGTTCCTAAAATGCCCATATATTTACTAATTTCAGAGATGAGTTTTTTAAACGATACTTTTAGAAGAAAAATCCTATTTATTTTTAAAAGATATTTTCCCCAAATCAACCCATAAATAGTTTTTATTAACAAACTATCGATAGGAAGTTTTTTTAACAGTAAAGATCCTATCTCTTTTTGTTCCGCAGTGATAATGTTTATTAATTTAAATGTCTCAGTTGTACTGGAGCCTCTTACATTGGCAGCACTGTTAGGTCTATTGGAGCTAAGTTCTCTGCTCATTTGGGATTAGTTGGCACACAAACAAAATATTAAATAGAAAGGAAAAGTCATCTATTAGGGAACAAACCAAAAGCTGTAAAACTGACATTTCTATTGAGAATTTTAAGGTATTAAGCCTTTAACAAAAACAAACATTGCCTAAGAACCCTCGAATCTCTATATATAAAACACTACAAACCTACACTCAATGAAGATTTAAGTGCAATATCATTATTAACTAATTTTAACTAGAGTTTGTTAGTTGGTTTGCCTTTTATCAAACTAAGCGTCCCTATAACCTATAAATACTAGCCCCCTGTTAAACTTACCATTCACTCTCTAGGATGGATCCACTTTAGTAAGTACCAAAATTTACCGTTTTAATATTAAATGTTTTTTAACTCTTACAGTCTTTACAAAATTAAAAACAAAGTTTAAATTTACTATCTTTAAATAATGCCAGGTCAATTTCTCTTATAGTTTGTAATTAATTTCTGCAATAATCCTTAATTTTATTAACTAATTTTTGAGTCAGTCTTAAAGCAAATTTAACTGTTGCCAAGTCATATTTAATAAAAAATTTTTAACTTAGAGTACTTTTAACTGATATTTTATAATTGGTTACCTTTTACAATAATGTCTTGTTGGCCTTTTTAAGATTTCTTCGTATATATTAGCAATTTTTGAGTCGGTTTTAGAGCAAATTTAACTGTTGCTAAGTCATATTTAAAAATTTTAACTTATAGTACATTTTGCTGATATTTTATAATTGATCACTCTTTAAAATAATGTATTGTTGGCCTTTTCAAGTTTTCTTCATATATATTAACTTTGTAAACTTATTCTAGCCTGAAGATGAAAACTTGTAGTTTTCGAAACGTAGTGAAAAATTCAAAGATGCTACATCCGTTTCTCCTGGCTCTGGGATTTATTCTCAATATTATATATATATATATATATATATATATAATATGTATATATAATGCATTCTAGTATTATGTTTTAATTAAAATATGGGGTTTTAGTAAGTATTATGAGCTTATCGAGGCAGATTTTACCCATTTTAATCTATGTTCTCAAATCTGTGGGGGATAAGATTTTCCAAGTCGAGCCCTTACGGGTTAAACTCCCTTTGCGCTGCTCTAGACGACAAAGGATTGATCTTATTATTGATCTGATTTGCTATGGCTAGAAATCAAGCAAGTTGACGAAGTTATTTATATTAGAATAAGTATTTATCAGTACTAATTTAATAAGTAATATAATTTCAATTAGTTTCTAGCACTGGTCTCGATTTTCTAAAAAGATAATAATCGGATGAGGATGGAAGATGACTGATTAGTTCCCAATCGAAATTATTAGGCTATTTTATAGTCTCTTTTTCGATATGAGGCCGCGCGATGTCTTGATGAGAGAGATAACCCTTCTTCTCTTGATTAATGCTCGTTTTTTTCTGCCAGTGTTACATGTAAACGGTCCAACTGAGCAAAGGATCCCTGTTTCCTGAGGGTTTGATTTTAGTTGAGTTCAAAGTGGATAATAGCATTAACATCCTACAAATTCCCTGAAGATATCCCTCTCTGTTTCGCAAGTGGTGTTGGTTTTCCCTCTTGGTAATCAATTACCTACAATGTTCGAATGATTTTACATAGGCCATTTTCCATCTTCTATAACAAAACCTCTCACAACTTAGATGAAACCAACTTACTTTCGATTATTTCTATACATAAAAAAATGATAACTCTTAAATAAAATGCAGCATTACTTATGGGATGGCTAATAATAATTCTATGCATAGAGTGCCGAAGTATGGGAAACTAATTTAGTTGGGTAATTTTAGCGCTGTACTAAATTTGACTTGTTTTCTTTCTTATAAATAAGTTATGTCTGGCTATCACTCATAACGAGTAACGGAAAATTGAGACGACGATAGCACCGCCTAATTTAGGATAGTTCCGCTCAAAATTATAAATTTTAAGGTAATTTCGAAATGGGGGAAGGGCTCAACCCCATACCGTCCACTTAATTGTGGAGGGTTGCCCACCACACACCCCGCAATTTTGAAATTAATTAGTAATTTTCCTAATTCGGAAGCTTAACATTAGATTCGAATTCAAAGGGCGATTGTTAAATGTCGTTAGGCCTCTAGTTTTTCTACCGCGTTTCTTTACATCAAGCATATAAGCCTCACCACAGAATGTTATTTAAATCAATCATATTTTATTTCAAATTGATTAATATAAAATGTCCATATCATATTTTAATTCAGAAAAAAATTCTCTTCAAAATAATATATAATATAATATGATGCGATTATAATTAACGATGTAGTTACTGGCTCCCAGTAGCCAGAGTTTTTGTCACAACTTAAAAAAAGTAAAAATTATCGATAAAATTAATTTCGTCAGAAATACACCCAAAACGGGTATTTTTATGTAATTTGATGAACTGAGTAACACTTCATTTATAGCTTTTATTGATTAAAAGGATTTAAAACCCTGTGAATGCGGCGCTATTGTCGTCTCAATTTACCCGAGTAACTATTGTTTTAAAAATAATATTTTAGGATTGAAAGTTCCAATTCCAGAAATTTATATTTGGAAAATATAGAGAAGAGCTCATCTGGCGACTGCCTACTTGGGCATAATTTGCCGTACTCCACACGGCCTAATACTAGGCTATAGTAGAAAATAAATAACAAAACAAATAATATGTAACTAAAAAATAACTATAAAAAATAATGAGGAAAATCAAGAGGACAAGAAGGAAGCATGCTCCAGCGTCGGGGGTAGGCCCGCCTCCATTTGGCGCAAGAACATGCAAGCTACAAAAAGAAGCACAGAAAACGGAAAATTAAAGGAGAGAAGGATAAGCGGTAGCAAACCCCTTCGTCCCTGGACCGGGACAGGCAACGTGCGCGAAGATCGCCCAGACAGGGACATTCAACAAAAATGTGCCGAACAGTCTGAGGGACAACACAGTCTTCATAGTAGGACCCAGGCGAGCACTCCATCAAGTGGTGATACGTCCTGCAAGTGTGTCCAATTCGGACACGACAGAAAGAAACTTGAAGCCTTCACGGCATTGCGGGCTAGGTCCATTGGAACAGTCGTGGCGCAATAGCATGTAAGTTTAAGTTCCCTTCGACCGTCTCACATCTTCTTTGCCAAGCAGCCCAGAGAGCTGCTTGGATGGATCCACTTTAGTAAGTACCAAAATTTACCGTTTTAATATTAAATGTTTTTTAACTCTTACAGTCTTTACAAAATTAAAAACAAAGTTTAAATTTACTATCTTTAAATAATGCCAGGTCAATTTCTCTTATAGTTGGTAATTAATTTCTGCAATAATCCTTAAATTTATTAACTAATTTTTGAGTCAGTCTTAAAGCTGCGTAGAAGCCGAACCCCTCTTAGAACTTGGAGCCATCTGTAGACAGCGGCACGGTTCCAGCGTGACACGAGTTGTGGTCCAAAAAGGTCGGACGCAATACTCCAGGTGCTATAGAAGCTTTGGGAGCAGAGGTGTGACGACAAATACCCGAAAGGTGTTACCCTCCAAGGTAGCATCATGGGCAGAATCTGGAGCGCCATCGGCCCCAGAGCTATAACTAGCTCTCGAAGGGGTTTCCTAGCACTAAGGGCTTAAGGTATGACTGGCATCTTTCGGCGGCATGTGCACCGTCGAAATCAGCTGCGGATGAAGAGAGAGCTTTTGTCAACTGAGAGAGGAGCGGGGCTCGCGCATACAGGCGAATAATGCACTGTGCACGGCGTTAAGCGAATGGCATCTTCCTAGCATCAACGAGTAGGCTCTAAATTGGGAAAGTGAGGAAGGCTCCGGCCACCAGGCGAAGGCCGGTGTGGTGGATCGACTCCACCTTACGCAATAAGCGCTCAGCTGTGGATGCATACAACTCGCATCCGTAGTCTACCTTCAAACGGACAAAGGATCGATAAAAAAGTGAGGCAGTCGCCCTATCAGTGACCCAAGCGCCATACGTCACGGAACAAAGAATGTCCAGAGCGCGGGTAGAAGAGACCTAAACGCTGCGAATATGAGCCTCCAAGCCTTTAAAGCCGCTCTGTGGAGAAGACAGCTGGCTTCCGCTGTCCTCCAAAAAGGCTAATCTAACAAGGACTAATTTCCTCATTAACTTGCACACGCAAGAAGTAAGAGAGATTGGACGGAAACCGGACGTAGTACAGTGATCTTTTCCCGCTTTGCGAAAAGCGAGCACATTAGCGATTCACCAGAAATCCAGGAGGAGACCGTCCATCCATATTCAGCTGAACCTTTTTAACAGAAAGCCCATGCCTAGCTCACACAACCGTCTAGGCATGGCTTATCGGACATTGACCGGACCATGGGCGGTGTCCTCGCATGAAGCAAGAGCGGAACGCAACTCACTAAAACTAAACCACCTGTTGTTGAAAGGTTCTCCGCCTCTGGAGGTAAAGTCAAGCCGGCGGCCTTCCGCGACATCATGTCATGCATTGAATGTTGGCGGAGCAGCATCCCGTCTAGAGAAGCCGTCTCACACGCGGCTGACCACCACTGGAGTGGTCAGCGTGCAAAACGGCCAGACCTTGTAGGAATACTAGTTAGACCCGTGGCGATGAGGTTGCCGGAGAAGAACTCAACAGCCTCATCTGCCGACCTAAATTCTTCGACTGTGATAAGAGAATTCAGTCATTTCCTGAAAGGCAAACCACCGCGCCCGCACCAAGAACCACCGGGGCGGGCTCTCAGGTGGCAAAAGCCCAGAAAATGTTATTGGAATGAGAAAGTGATCACTACCATGGAGGCTATTGACAACTCCCAAATCAAAATCAGGCTGTGCATCCGGATAGCACAAAGATAGATTGAGGCAGGAAAATGAAGCGGTTCTCGGGCAGTGATGCGTAGACTCATACAAATTTAGGACACCCATCTAAAGTTCGTCGATCAGGTCGGAAAGGACTTGAGCCCGGAGATTAATAGATTAGTCTCCACAAACGTGGTATCTACCGTTTAGATCTCTGAGCAAGAGAAAGGGCTTCAGCAAACAAGCCCCGCTTTGAAGTCAGCTGACGGTGGAAAGTACGTGGAAATAACAGTATAACTCCTATCAAGGTGCAGCTGCCGAGCTACTTCCTGAAAGCAGTTGTCTAATTTAAATGTGAGTCCCTGGCATATTTACATAACATTGTCTAGAAAATAGAGCAACATGGATGTTACTTTATATACATTTGGTTACTGTAATTTATAGGGTAACATGCTTTTACTCTTACCTGCATCGTTGTTTTGTAAAATACAATGATATATCTAGTTGCTCTTTAGCTGCCTGTAAATTACAATTAAATATATATGAAATATTTTAAGCTAGAGATAAATATTTGAGGTATCGAGTTAATTTCACATAAGACAGCATTTTTTATAAGGAAAACCAGCAAACCAGTACAATCACCTTGGTAACACCGTAATGACAGCTTATCTTTAAAGGGCAAAACTCTTTTCTTCCCTCTTATTTATCCTTGTAATAAATTTTATATTAAAATATAATTGTAGAAGTAATATTGATCGAAGAAATGTCGAACTTTCATCTATCCTAGTTCCAGTTTGGACAAGTTGGAACAAAAATTAACACAAATTTTCTCACATGTTCTTCTCTTGGGTTTTTATACAGTTCTTAGCATAATCCTTTTGAGCTTCTAAACACTTATTTTTTGAGGTAATTTGGACGCCTTTCTTTCAAAGACAGCTGTTTCGAATGATTGTTTCATACCGACTTTGTAAAACAACCCACATTTTGTGATCCCTTAGACTCTCTTGCCTGTGGCATGTATAAGGTCATCCTATAAATACTGAGAACTCTTTGTTATGGTTTATCATTATTTCATGAGTAGAAATCAAATAACTCGTGAAGTTATTTATATTTTATTTTGGTAAATATTAATATAATATCCAACATTTTCTGCCACTGATCTCTTTGTTTCTATTCATTTTTCAACACCATTTTTACAAATATCAGTAATTTTGATTTACAAAAGTTCTTAAAGGTTGTTTCGACCTGAATTGTGGTTAAAAACTTTAATCTTTTGTATGCTATCTTTTGCAAGATGAGGCCACAGGTTGTCTTGATGAAGACCATTCTTCTACTTTTGATTAATATGGCCTTTTCTCTTCAAGTATCACATGGAAACGGTTCAACTGAGCAGGAGAAACCACTTTGCTGACAGTGTCATTTGAGTTAAAGTGTTCAAAATGGATTATGTATTTCATACCTCTCGCCTCACAAAAGTAAAATGCAAAAGATGAGGAGGTCTCTTTGTGTCGGCTGAGATAGTGTCTTTTCTCAATAACTAATCCATTGTTTAGAACATTAAATATTATTGTACATAACCCGCCTTCTGTATCATGTAAGAATCACACGGAAAAATGTTTTACTTTTTAATCTAAAAAGAGGAAGGAAAAATGTTGATCCTTTGTTGCGAGGTGAAATCTGAGAGATCGTGAGGAATCTATTACCATAGTTGGAAAAACTTGCCTCTTTTACGTGATGATGCACTGTGGAATGAGTTGAATGGAGTGTTTAATCTTTTTATTTAACAGTACAGTGGTACTTTTTTGATCTGTTATTTTTAAAAGCAATTCATCAAATTGAACTAAACGTATCAAACGGATTGGATGTTTGTGACTAACGATGGAAAATTTTGAAACTATGTTTAGCCCGGCATACATCTATTGTTGTCTCACTGTATACTTGCCACAAGCTTTACGTGTTAACTTACAATCATTGCGTTTTTTAAAAACCTAAAGCGTTGAGAATGCGTCTCTTTTGATATTGTAGTAATAAGAATTATTTAACGATAAGGAACACTTAAACAAATAATAATATCAAATTAATAGACCTGAAAATAAGGAGGAGTCTGGCATACAAAAGCCTTTAGGTAAGAATAAGAAATACAGATCCGTAGAATTCAGGTTTAGTGAACAAGAATCGTATAACCAGAAACCGCATTACATTTTACGCAGTATAGACTGGAAATAGGGTAAGAAGCATTCAGCACTATACAAAGGCAATAAAAGGTATCTTTTAATAATTGAATACAATAGAAATGTCTAATGCTTTTAAAATATGAGGAAGAGTATAAAAAGGAAGTATGAGAGTATTCTTGTTATTAAGAGAAGAATAAAGTGCGTAACTGCTAAAAACTTTTTCGCTAAATCAAGAAATCAATCAAGTTTGAGTCCTAAGGCAAAGATTTTTTTATGAAATTGTCTCAATAGTTCAAAACTGACTACGAAAAGCGCACAAAGAAACATCGAAATAAAAACGACTTTTTAACTGTAATAAGATGAGAGGTGCAATGTAGAGGGACCCACTAAAATAGTAATATTTCACCCCTTAAGATAGTACTTCGAGGGAAAAAGCAAGCCGTTACTCCCACCCCCCCCGACTTCACCCTTTTTGGACTTTACGCCCGGTCGCTGAGAAATTTACACCGAGGCATGACGTTGTGATTGAAGGCTATCTCCCTGCCATCCTATTTTCCCCCCTTCCTTCCCGAGTCGTGAGATTATTCGTCAATTTGTAGGTTTGCCCTTTTTTATCCCCTCGAGACAAATTTATGGCTCCAGCCGCTGGTCGTTCCTGCAGACCCGCTCATACCGGCCTCTTTCACTTTCCCGTAAGGACACGCTCTGTTGCCCCCGCTGATAAAGAAGGGTTGTGAAGAATGCTCTCCCTCTCCCTGTTTTAAAGAAATCCGGGGATATATGCGCCCTCTCAAGGATTACGCGCAGATTGGCGTAGAAGACGCTTCCCCAAACGGAGGTTCGCTTAAACGACGCTCTCACCCGAGAAGTTAGTGACGGTCCCAGGCCACGGAAGAGCTGGACATCAAACTCGTAATTCGGGTCAGGGAGAAAAGTCTCTTGAGGCAACGTCAGCCTTTCTCACTTGCCTTCGGATCAAGGATTGAAAAAGCCGTTCTCCGGAGTTCTTCTGGTGACCTCTTGAGGACAAGATGCCCAATAACTCGCTTAATCCGAGTTTGGCGAAGTCACCCTCTCTCCCTCAGAAGTTCGTCCGGTGACCTCTTGAATACAAGAGGCCCGCATCTCACTCTATCAGTGTTTGGAGAACATAGCATCAGCCAATTCGGGTACCCGTCTACACTTGTTCGTAATCATGGTCACAAAGCACCCCCTCCCTAATTTCCTCCCGCTTTACTCTCGAGGTCCAAAGGAACTAAATCTCTCACCACCCCAAATCTTCCATTATAATCATTTAATAACCCTGGTTATCCAATCAGTATTCAAAACCTAATTCCGTCTTATTCGTGTATATATATATATATATATATATATATATATATATATATTTATTGTGTACCCTTTATCTAGTGTATATTAAAATCTATTTTTGTCCTTGTGTTTGGAATATTCCTTGGTCACGCACTGCAGCTAACTATTCAAATCGCACTCTTAGAACAATAACCTTTGTTGCCCTTGCTTAGCGACCTTAGAGCCTGTGTGCGTATAATCCCGTACACTTGGCCATGCTTCGACATGCAAAATGAATCGTTATTCATTAGTAAAATTCCAAAATTTGACTTAAGTCTTGTAAAAACAAGATGACGACTGTATAATTTAATTTTCATTTGACAACTATGTCTAAACATTTATCGTGTAATTAATTAAATATTTTTATAAAATTTTCTTCTGTTATTTTCTTTATATACGAGTATGTATATATGGGCACTTTATGATATATTTACATATATGCCTCATCGTTCATTTCAGTTTCTACTTACCTCCCATCTTCCTTTCAATCCTATAGGCAGTCTTTAGATATTTTGGACAACCGTCAATTCAACACTTAGTTTTAATCTAAATGTCGCTGATGAAGTTTATGATTGGGCGATCTCTCTCACTCTTCTCAAGCTCTTCATTATATATTACAGTTTTCTCTCGTTTTACGTCATTAATTTATAATGAACTTGTAATAGGCTTTGAAAATACTTGGAATCATCTTATAATATATATATATATATATATATATATATATATATATATAATATGTGTGTGTGTGTAATTTTACTACACTCACTTTACAAAAATATTAATTGCTCATATCATCGTTACGAAAAGCAATGTTTTGTTGCTAATTCATTATGTATGAATCAATCTTTCAAACGCAAATTATAGCCCTTGCATTTATACCTAGGTGGCGTTTCTATTTCCATCAGTCTCTCGGTGTAACCTGGTAGATTCTATAAGCTTGGATTTACCTCATATTTCTGCTCGACTTGTTTACTCTTAAATGGGCGAATACGAAATGATTACTGCTTTTTTATCTGTTCACAAGCATGAAATTTGCAGAACATGACTGAAACCTGTTCATTTAACTATGCTCCCAGATGTTCAAAATGAGTCGGCGGAAATAAGTAAATTAGAAAAGAGTAAGGAACACATAACTAGTGAAATAAGATGCAAAAGTACCTAAAATAGAGAAAATACAAAGAATATGAGCGGAGATAGGCCATCCTAACTGGTGTGTTTACTTACGAAACATCTTCACTCGTAAGCCCATGCTCACTGCTGGAACAAGGTCAGTGTTGCTAGCGGAGCAGGTCAGAGAGGTATTGCTCCATCGTCGGGAGAGATGTGCGATAGAAAGAACGTTGCGGGTCTCATCCTCTAGCACCTCTTCCTCCTGTGCTACTAACACTTTCTGATCTCCGTTCCACCACGTGATTTGAGGAAGAGGAGAACCTGCGGGAGGACAGGGATTAAAGGCGTTCACTTAAAAGACTTATGTAATAGGGATAGATTCCCTTCTCCGCGCGCCTGAAAAATAAATATATTTTTGTATCCCATAGAAAATACGACATTTTTTCATGTTTATCATTAGTTTATGGTTAGAAATCTAACATTTCTGTGGAGGTATTTTCTATTTTAATATATATGTATATATTACTTTGATAAATAATATAACTTCCAATAGTTTTACCATGAGTCAACATGTTTCTACAAACTTTCTAATAGCATGTTTGCAAAAAGTGATTGACTTTGATTTACAAAACTCCTTGATTCGGCAAATTACTAAATAGATATTAATTCACTTGGACTTTTTTGGGCATGTATGGATGATAACTTGCAGTTGCATGTAGAAATATTATCCTTAAAAATAAAAAGTTATATCGTTAATCCTTTAAATAGCATTTTTATTACAAATAATTAGTGTCCCCTCAAACATTCCTGTTTTATTAATCCTAAAAATGTAATTCAACTTTATTGTATTTAGAATTAATCTTATATTTCCTATTCGTATATTCCAATATTTTTCATAAATAAATTAAGCTATGTAATTTTAATAAACCTAAAACAAACGAATGAAAAATAACCTCAAGTAAAAACAAAAAAGCTGGAAAACAAAGGCTCCTATGTTGTAAATAAATATAATATAAGCAAAAAGCAAAACCCAATGGAAAGCGTTAGCCAGGCAACCTGGCACATATCAACATCGCCCTCATTAAAAATCATTTATCACAATCAAAACCTCTCCTCATTCATATCATCAACACTACTCACTCCACACTTACACAATCTTTTCTACCTTTTTCTATCTCTCTCCCACACTTTCACCTCTTATTTTATCCCTATCCCTATAAACAAGTCCGAGAAGCCATGTTTGGTTTTAATTTTATTAAAACCATACAATTTGGGACCTTGGAGTGATATAGTTTAACCTTTAACGGACTCAATACGGCGCCTTAAAAAGCATTTGGTCTTACGATCTCCTTACGGCTTAACGGACTAAATACGGCGTGTTAGTAACACATTTACCCTCCAACTTCGGATGCCCTAAGAGAGGTTGACAGACTAAATACGGCATGCTACCAGCACCTTCGCTCTCTAACTGCAGCTGCCTTCAAAGATCCAAGCGGACGAAACACGGCGTAATATTAGCACCTTCACTCTCTCACTTCGGCTTTTTTCAGATACCTTAGAGGACTAAACACGGCGTGCTATTAGTACGTTCACTCTCAAGCTTTGGCTGCTTTCAGAGAGTCTAGACGACTGAATTCGGCAATCTCCAATAAAGGTCGTTAGCTCTTTATCACATACACTTTGTGATCTCCAGGCCAGTAAAGAGAATATGGATGAGTCGCCTCCACATGTCACCTAAGTAGGTATCAAGCTGTCTGACTTATAGACTTTCGAAGCCGCACTGTGTTTCAGCCAGGATGAATCCCAATTGAATATAGCGAAAATTTTATCCAACAAGTAGAAGTTTGACAACATCATCAGTTTGCTACCATCGACCAATATCACTGAGGTAAGGAACGTTGTGTTTTTTTGGCCTATAGTTCGTCACCTTATGAGCACTTGAAAACTGCTTTTATTTCAAGAACGGCTGCATTGGAAGCCGAGTGCCTGAGACAAGTCGTTTCGCAGGAAAAGTTCGGATATCGGCAGCTTACACAGTTGTTCCATCACGTGCAGAGGCTTCTTGGTGAGCAAGAGGCTGCCATTGGCATGCTCTTCTTTTGCCATCTCTTTCTACAGAAGCTTATTTAATCTACTAGAGCATCCTCGTCGCGATGGATTCCACGACAAGCATGTAGAAATTGGCCGATATGGCTCATCGAATTTTCAAAGACTCCGCCCCACAAGAAGTTTTAGTCTCCAGCCATTCGGATGAACGAACCCCACATTAGTAGTAAAAATTGAGTTGCTAACGCGCCTCGAGAAGATTACCCTGAAAAAGCCTTGCTCTCGATCCCGGTCGAAATCACGTTTAAAGTAACGCTTAAGATCTTTCCTGTGTTTTAAGTAGGCCAAGTTGGGTGAAACGCTTAAAAATGCGTTTCCCCCCGTCAACACAAATCGGAAAACTACTCTGCTGGTCGCTCCTAGTGCAACCCGTCCGATACTCGGGCTTCAAGCTGCTCCAGATCACAGACTCTTCGACGAAACTTACTTTTCTCATCGATAAAGTGTGCAGAATCAGCATACTTCCATCATGCGTGCCGAAGACTTTTCCTATGCAATACCTTTTTGCAACAAATGGAACCAAAATCCCAGTTTACACAACACATCTGAGACACTTTCTTTTGGTTATGAGGTCTGAGTAAGGTATTCTTTCTCTTGTAGTTTTGTAGGCTGGGTTAAGTGATCAACCGCTTTCTTATGGGATGAATTAATACATATATATATATATATATATATATATATATATATATATATATGGATTCTTTATTCCTGGGTATATAGCCGGAATAAGCTTCGAAGTGGCAAACAGGAAATATAACATTTCTTCTTGAATAATAATAATTTTTCTGAGCTTTTCTGACTATCCTTTAAACAAAAATACACCTATATAAATAGTTATTTCATCTACCCATAACACTACAAAAATTCAATCAATCAGGATTAATATACATTTAATAGTCATTCTTACGTTTATTTTTGGAAAAATAGCCTTAGCATTGAGAAATTGACCAATCAGCTTTTAGACATAAGCACTGCAATAATTGTCCAATCATCGCCATGATAGATTTAAAATGTTACTAACGCTCAAACCGTTTGCACATAAACACGACTGAAATCAGTTTTCCAAATTTTTAGACTTGGGAGAAATCTGCAAGAAAATTAACACTAGAATGGCCAAGGTGTCGAAATCGACACCTTGCAATTTTTCATCTCTTTTTTGAGCCTTAACCAATGTATATAACTCATTATGGTTCTATGACAATTATTATTTTCTTCTGAAGTTATTGAAACGCAAATTTGTAATTTATCAATTTTTATAATTTAATAGGAATATGCGAGTTTACCTCGAAAGGCCAAGGTGTAGAAAACGACACCATTTATATTTTGATAATACAAAATGAGATCATATTATTTCCCCTAATTTTTATTTCAGTGAACATTACATAATGTGATGCAATAAGATTTGGGTGGAACATTTATAACATTTCGTAGTGTGGTGTAATAAGTTGTAGGCGGGGCATTCTTATTTTTCTAGAAATTTCCCTCGAAATTTCCATTCAATTCTTTAGTGCCTTTGGTATTTATATATTATCGTTAGTTACTTGTTCAGGATCGTACAAATCTGTGCAGTGGTACAACCTGATAGCCTAAACTTTACGTTATAAGATATTTTTATATATCTACCTATATTATGTCTGCAGGTGCAGATAAATGTATTCCAATTGATAAAGCAATCGACATCCTGTGGGATTCTGGTGACGATATAGGTAGTGAAAGTCAAGATGAAGAAAATTCAACTAATCAAAATACCAGTCAATTTGAATCAATTGAATATTCAGACTCTTGCTCAGAAGACGAGCAAGAGGGATCAGCTCTCCAAACCCTTACATTCGATAAAAGCAAAGATATTGTAACACGATATAGAGTAAAATGGAGAGCTCTCACGAAAGCAAGGCCTGGCAGATCAAGAAACGATTTAGTATTCAAAGCTAATCCAGGTGTCACACGAGCCTTGATAACGAATGTTAAAAAATCTCCATACATGGCATGGAAATCATTTATTGATGAGACAATGCTAAGGAAAATTCTCGAATGTACGATTTCAGAAGCAAAAGAGTGCAATCTTGATAACTCTCTCACTTTGGAAAAATTGGAAGCATTTTTTGCATTGGAATAAGCTCGAGGAATATATGGTAAGGGCCACAGTGAAGATTTTCTTTGGAGCAAACTTTATGATCCTAATATTTTTCGAGAAACGATGTCTCGAAGTCATTATAAAGAGATCAGAAAATATCTGCGCTTTGATCTAAAAGGTACGAGATCAGAACGTATAAGTAATGATAACTTTACCCATATAAGAGACATTTTTGAGGCATTTGCTCAAAATTGCAGAAGAAATTATACTCCAGAGCTTAGCCTAACAATAGATGAGCAACTTTTACCGATGTAAAATCGTTGTCTTTTCTTGTATACATGCCAAACAAGCCAGATAAATTTGGCATCAAATTTTGATCTTAGCTTAAGTCAATTCCAATTATGTTGCCAATATAATATCGTATCTCGGTGCATAAGAAAAATAATCAAGAAATTGACTACTTCTTGGGGAAAGTGTTGTGCTGAAGATCACAGACACAATGAAAAGAAATGGCTATAATGTAACAACAGACAACTTCTTCATAACATTTGAATTTGCAAGAAAAATTCAAGATTAAGGGACTTCCATAGTTGGTACAGTTCGTTCAAACAGCAAGCATCTGTCCAAGTTAATGACTGACTATGAAAAAGGAGGACGTTAAAATAGTAAATTTTTTTTCAAAATGAAAGTGGATGCATGTTTGTGAATTATCATTGCAAAGATAAAAAGCCTGTATGTTTGCTTTCTACAATGCATTCAGCTCCAAAAGTTTCAGAAGATGCTAAAAAGAAGCCAGATGTGATAAAGTTTTATAACAACAATAAAGTTGGCGTCGATGCTGTTGACCAAATGGTACGAAAATATAGTACACATTGTGCAACAAGGCGCTGGCCGGTTGGAGTTTGGTCAAATATTTTAGACATGGCAGCTCTCAATACCTGGATCAATTATAAGAAAACAACTGGCAGTAAAATAAGTCGGAAAAAATATATTCTTGAACTCATCGAGACTATTCATTCTGCATATGTTTCAAAAAGAAAAAAGTCATCCTCACATGTTGAAAATGAAGCTGAAGATCACACCCTACCCCCTAAAAAGAGGAGAAAGTGCTCCAGTCAAAAGTGTAACAATGCAACTGCCACTACATGTAAAATGAGCTACCTTCAGCTCATTCTCCCCCCCCCCACCACCACTGCAACTTAAACACTTATTTTACGAACATTTGAACAGCTTTCTGTTAGAAATTTCCTTTTGCGTTATTATTACTTTTCAAATAATCACTGACATATTGTACGCCACGCATCGGTTAGATATCATCCTGGTTTAAATTTGCAAGACAAACTCGATCCTTCCTTAGCTCAGCTCCGATGGTCTCGAAGGACCACTAATTCCAATCAACAAATCTATGCATGAATTTGTTGGGAGTTTTTACTTAATTCAATTTTTTTACTCTGTCATAACAATATTAAATATTATTATTTCATTCTATAATCCATTAACAAGTATAGAGGGTTTAGCAGCAAGGGCACTGTTCACACAAATGGATGGAAAAATGAAATTAATTTTAAAAATTCTTTTCGTCGATTATTTTTCCTCTTCGACTTAGGAGGTGGGTCTCACTAGTTAGAAATAACACGAACCATACTTCTAGGTATAACTAACCTTAATTTATTTCCAAATATATTGGCTTGGCTTTAGAACTGTGTTCTTTTTGTCGATAAGTGTCCAAAGCTCTCGGCTTTATCATCATCGTCGAATGCCCAAAAGGTTAATTGGAAGGGACACCCCCCCCCCCCTTGTCGACGGGCCATTATGGAGCAATTCAGAGGTTTCTGTGCTCTTTCTGCCATCCCGTAAGTGGATGGGTTGTACGACATAGTGTGGAGATGATGGAAACCACCGAGGGCTGATAATTATTTGAACATTTCGGATTCGAATTGGGATTCTCTTTCGGTTACCACGTATAACGTGACTCCAAATCTGGAAATCCATCTGTCTAAGAAGGCCAAATCAACCATTGCAGCACTTTTGTCCGGTATCGGTAATGCTTCGATACAACTTGTATCCCAGTTAATGCAGCATAGTAGATATCAGTTATGCGACAAGTAGGATTATCCAGGCAACACGCAGGCTGGTAGTGGTCTGACGATGCCATGTACACGGTTTCGAATCTTGACGAGGAAATATTAATGGGCAGGATTGGAGATTTCCTGTGGCAATCGATCTTGAACGTCTAGTATGAGAGGCACTAGTGTGCTAAGGTGCGAATGTCCCTGTCCATATTAGACCATATATAAGGAGGCTTAATTAGATGGTGGAATGCTTTAATTCCAGGGTGAGACAAATTGTGAAATTGATTGAAGATACTCCTCCTGCATGACATAAGGACGAACGGTCGTGGGTAACTTGATGTGATTTCAAACAATAGTTGTCCTTCCCCGGAAAAGTGGCAAGATTTTAGTCGTGAATGTAGTTCTTCTGTTTTTTTATTGTTACCTGCTATGCCGCCAAATCTCGGAGCTCGGAGGAGTCACTTTAGACCAAATGACGTTCCTTGATAGGCAATCAGCAACGATGTTATCCTGACCATGAACGTAGGTGATGTCACTAATATATTCCAAAATCGCAATCCAGTGGCGTTGCTGCATGTCCGTTTCGGCAAAGAAAGGTAAAGAGAAAGCGGATATTACCAGGTTTTGGTCTGTACATAAGGTAAGTGGCAACCCTCAATCAAGTATCTAAAGTAAATCACAGCAAGATACGAGGCCAGTAGTTCCCGTCTTATGTGGAGTATGCTTGCTCTGTACGGCTTAATTTTCTCGAAATTAATGCCACTGATTGCAGTGATTCATTCTCCGTCTGGTAAAGGGCAGCCCCCGCCGTGTATTGGTAGAAATCCGTCACCAGTTGATATGGTTAGGCATTTGGCAGCGGGTGACAGACCTTGATTCAATTAATCAAAGCTACTTTAGTATTATCCTATGCTTCTTGAACAGCATCGTTTCATTCCAGCTCTTGAGGCTTGGGTTGCAGACGTGCGAGCTCGGTTAGCAGGGTTGCAATTGTGGCAAAATTTTGAATCATCCTTCGATAATAGCACAACATGCTCAAGTATCGTCGTAGTTGTTATAGTTACTTGGCAATGGCATGTCTCCAATTTCCTTCATTTTATTAGAAGGTGGGCAAATTCCCGTAGCTGAAATATAATGAACTTAAAAATCGATCTCTTCTTTCGCTAGACTCTTATGAACCAGTATTTTGAATAATTGATCTAAATAATCTCAATGGTCTTCCAAATTGTCCCTTAATATGAGAATGTCGTCTATATATAAATAAACGAACTCTAGTTGCGAAACAGGTTATCCATCTGACGGTGAAATGTGCAGCTTAAATTCCTGAGGCAAGAGTGAAATTTCATATACTGGCATAACCAAAATGGCGTTACCACCGCAGCCCTCAATATCTCTGCCTGGTTCATCGGAATCTGATAGGAGGCACGAACCAGATCCAACCGAGAGAAAATAATTTTAATATTGAGTTAGTTTGCTACACTTGTTAATCTTGAAAATGAATATCTGTTGGGCTTCATGATTGCATTAAGCGCGCGAAAATTGCCGACCAAACTAAAATCCTCCGGCGACTTTTTCGGAAGCATCTAGATTGGCGAAGCCCATGGAAATTTTGATGGGTGCACAACCCCATCCTTTAAAAGTGTTTCGAAAGTTGCTTTGGCAAATTGTAGTTTCCAATTGAAAAGGGTCTTGGTCGAGTGAATGTTGCTGTTGCACTGTCGGTCTCAATTGTATGTATCACGAAATTAGGCGATGGCGATGTAGTAGATTTATTTTTTTTGCCCCAACTTAACTGTGCCCACTCTAATGATCACCTTTTATTCCACTTTACGGTGGAGTACGGAGGACAAAGCTGCCTGGAAGCAGATTCGAACCCACGTCTTCCGCCAAAGACTGATTTTCTCTTTCTGTCCCGCAGAAGATTATTATACAGTTCAAAAGGTGTATTGTATATAAAACCTTATTGTGTATTCAGATATTTTTGAGTGCGTGCAAACAATTGAAGCTGGATGTACCGCCAAGTGTGTATTAGTGGGAATATCGTGTGTTTGTATGGGTAGTATATATGTATATAAGGGAAGGGGTATACGTAACACCGTTAAAAGGCAAGCAGGGGGTAATTTCTTTTCCACTTTTTTCAACTTCTAAAGTACCGCTGATTTCTCTCGTTTCGGAGTGAGGGAGGAGTCGCAGAGTATGGCGCTGAGAGACTTCTGTGTGGCGCGATTTGGGGCAATTAATTTATCCTTCTGCATGATCCGTGGTTAGCGAGAAGAACACGAGGGCGGGACGAACCTAGCCAGACGAAAGCGCCCTACCTTCGCAGCACACTCAAGGAGAGAGAGAGGAATCAATAAACGCACGAGAACTTTAAAGAGACCACTCCTGGGCAAACTATGACGGCAAAGTCATGGTGGCTTTTAGTTTTGGATGGGCCAAGACCACATTTGAGTGGGAAAGCGAGCTCGCAAAGTCCTGTGTAGACCAGTATTTATGATTTCTTGTCATATGCGCATAATATTATTTTGGATATATTTGCATCATCATATTGAGTGGTGGGGAAATATATATATATATATTTTTTGGCATACTTTTTTTATTGAATTGGGTGGTGGGAATATAAATATATATTGAAGTTTTTCTAAATAAAATATAATTGTGTATTCATGTTTCCTTGAACCTTCTTCCGATCTAGCACGCATCTCACGAGTGAGTGATCAGACCCTAGTGGTGGGTTGTTTCCGGCCGGAACCGTCGGCGACAGCGAGGCGGAATTAGTGGGCGCGGGGCTGTCCGAGGCTTTATAGAACTCTAATACGGCCTTGCATCTGGCCGATAGATGCTGAAGATCATTAATATTTTGTGCTACTGCAGAGTCTCCGGATTGTTTTACTTTTGACTTGAGCTTAGTTTGATTATCGATGACAATGTCGTGCCCACAATCCACCAAATGATTAAATTGCCCCAGAAAGTCAATCCCTAATAATGGCAATGTGGTATCCGAGACCAAGGATGACCACCTAAATGAAAGGCGAAGGCTAGGAATAACTATATCCAGGGGTTCTTCGCCATAAACTTTTATTTGACCGCCATTATCTGTTGTAATGTTTACACTAGATTTACCTCATTCACCCTTTCGCACAAAATTCATCGGAATTATTGACCTAACTGCCCTCATATCAATTAAAAATTCGCACTTTATTTTCTCCACTTTTGTGGCGACGGTGAATACTGTCAGCATGCCAGCAGTCACACTTGCAATGGCATGTCGTGCTAGACTTACAATGGGTCTAGTGAAGATGGCCTGGAAGAGGGTTGCATTTCAACGCGTTCCCCTCTTTTCGGCCATCTGCACCAAGGCTTGCAGAATTTCGCACTTTCTCCGAAATACAAAGGGAATTGACTTACCCACAGCTCTTTAGTTACTGCAAAGAGGTCACAGTCCTATTGGTATAGTATTGCACTATATTCGTTACTAGGCAGTACAAGGTTAGAACGGTTTCCATTATGTATGGTACGCATCCAGAGGTACTGAGCGCGCACTTCCCGTATTTTGCACATTATTTATATGATTATCATGCCTATTATTTAAAACAAGGGCACTTATATCGGGACAAGATGTGTCACTACTTTCAATTGTATCAGTGTTATTATTAACGCTAAGACACTGCACCCTATAAAATGGCATTAGCACCTCTGCAAGCTTCAATATCTCTGCCAGGGTTAGGTCCTTATCACAACCTTGAAGAAGTACCTTTTACCACAAACCTTTTTGAGAGCTGGTGATTCAGCTATAAACAATTAAAAACGAAATTTATTGTTTTCAAGGACAAAATCGTCTTCCACCCATCCTAATTCAGCTTTGCATTCAAAGAGCTAAGTCACACATCGAGACCAAAGTGCAGCGGTTCTATTACAGAAGCGATTTAATTCGTCCATGCTAAAGAAACTAATCAACAACTCTTCGAATAATTCCACTATGGCAGGGACCTTTAGCCAAACTGCGCTTGCACCTTAGAGAGACTTACGCCCGAATACGGTGAAACCCGAGTTGGATCTGAACTGTTACCACCTGAAGAGAAGTAGGCAAGGACAAGCATAAAAAGAACATATATATCACACCAGGTCTATATTGCACATTCGCCAGCCCAACCCCATCCCTTAGTTAAAGGATTTGAATGCACTTATACTCCTGCAGGATGGGCAAGATATGCCTGCAGCAAACATCGTTTCATGTGGGTGCTATTGGAATTGAAGCGCTAGTGGAAACAGCATGGCTAAGTTCCATAGCTTTGAACTTTGCCTGTTTGAGTCTTTCGACAGGCCGGGGAAATTTAGGGTCGGGAATACCTCGTCTTTGGAGAGCATTAGCTAATGGTTTTGCCCCATCCAGGTGCGGGTAGGGGACAGAGGGCTGAAGGTCTATTTGGCCAAGGCTCTGTTCATTTCTCCAATCATAGCTAACATAAATTTACTAATCGTAGATAAAAGGATTTGAGAAGCCCCAATGAGACCTGCCACCAGATGTACCTCTTAAGGGATATGCTCAAGTTCCAAGCTTCTCTTTGAACGTGCACACCGTCGTCCTTTGAAAGAAAAAGGGGAGCCATCTTCACTCTAGATAGGAAGACGTTTAAGACAACTCCCTAAAGGGAGGGTTATTAAAATGGAAACTACTTGACTAGTAGAAACAGGAAAATGACGAAAGAAATGGCAAGCACTTCACCGTAAACAGTGGCAAACCACGTATTAAGGAGACCAAAATTTTAGCAGCGTTGTGTCCTTGGGAAAAAAACAAGAAAAATAGGAAAATAGAACGAGGAAATAGAAAAATTGACGTAAAAATATTAGTGCAAGCATGTTAAAAATCACTACAACCAGCCTGAGCCAAGACGGAGAGGATGAAGTTTTTAATCCCTCTCGGTCTTAAACAAGGATAAATGGATGGAAGCTGGTTGGCAGCTATCCTGAAAATTTAGCTCCTTTCAGAGAAATAAGTAGGAAATTGGCTCATGAATAATATGGCGAAGCAGATGTCTAGAAGGAATAAAACCCTTGGAAAGAGAAAGCTTGCTATTAGGACAATTTTCAACCCCTTGCGTGGACTGCCCAGGGAAAGGAACCTAAAAATACCATTAGGACTTCTCCAAGTAGTATACCAAAATCTTTATACGTTATTCCTACACACCTCAATTCATCTAACCATTACCTCGTTTCTAAAAAAAAGAATAAATGTAGTTTTTTTTTCCTTAGAACGCTTTTCCCCAGTATTTATGTCCAGCCAAATGTTTGAGTGGAGCTAAATTATCTCAAAATGCAAAGAGTTAAAAAAAAAAGAATAGAAAAAAAGATTTAACGTGAAACGGAAAAGAAACAAAATGAAAAGGAATAAAAAGAAAATTTATGTAAAAACTTCTCTCTAATGGCTTTTGAAATATTTAAGATGGTAAATTAACACCATTTGAAAAAAAGACATTTATTTGTGCATATCTCCTTGAGTAAGTGGGCACAAACGAGAACAGCCCTGGAAATGAAAAACTTGCGTCACTTTTATTGCAGGGAGCCGTAGAAAAATATTTGAATACCATAAAACATTCTTTAGACCCTGTCGAAAATAGAGGCTCCTTTCCGACATGGTGCCCGTCGAAACTACAAGGTCAAGCAAGAGGTCAGTCCAAGTGAGCGAGGACCGTGAGAACAGTCAGAATATCGAACTACTTTATGCGATAAGCAAGGGATTAAAATCTTAAATGGGCGCTTCTGTTGTCTCCCAGGGTGTTAACAACAAACATCCGCGGAAGTACTTCGCATTTATCAAGCGCCGTGTTGGTTCTTGGAGAGATTCTCCATCGCCCCGTCCTGGCAGAGGCAGTTACGGTCCCTATATATTGTTGGTCCTAATAGGGCATCGACAGTATAGCCTGACATTCACAATGAAACACGTCATTCTCAATCCCTCTCCCATTTCTCGACCAGCTGAATGCTAGAATTATACCTAAGGATCTGAACTCCAGTCAATTGGCCCAACTTTGGTTTCGGTATATTTCCTTTGGCACGAATACTCCCTCCAGTTAGTGTTAGTACTAGAGATGAAACTCCCCATGGTTAAATCCCTAGATTAACCATCCGAACCCCCGTTTCATCTATTAAAGCTACACTGCCAGTCATCCCTGTGTGTTTAAGTACAGAGGCTCATATTTCCTCTTGACCGCCCACCCTCTCCATGTAGAGCTTGCACGAAGTAGCTGAGTTAAGTTCGGTTCTTATATGCATCGACTATCTATGTATTGCCATTATTTATTTAATCTATTAATTGGGTATAACTTTGTAAATATTAAAGTATATTTGGTTCCTACCTTTTTATAAGCCTCATAGCTTTCTGTGGTGGTATGACATTACATTACATCAATACCATATTATATCTATGGGGGAGGGACCATAACTTAAAGGCAAGCCGACAAGAAACGGAATGCTACGAGTTTTGCGCGCGAAACAACGAGATAAGAGTGCAACGAGGTCATGGAAAATTTGGGCAATGGCAAAGCTCAAGGTTATTTAAAGAGGCATGTACAAAAATATAATTTTATTTACATAAAAATAAGATAATTAATGGGCACAATTACAACGGTAAACGAGGGGGGAATTGTAGTTATGCATCAGACTCTAAAGTTAAAAATTAATGTATTACAGAAGGAGACTATTCAAAAGGCGAGGATTAACTCAAATGCGTTAGTGAAGGGGGAGATGGGTTGGCTTACGGAGGATTCTGGGTGAGACGTCAGGGTAAGGCTTCACGGATGTCTTCTACACGTGAGGCGAGGGCGCTCGGAGCTTCTGAGTGGGAAGTTAACGTGATGACGGTTCTCCAAAGGGGGGGGGGTAACGTCCGGTCCAGGGGAGAGTATTTCAGCTACCCTTAAACGAGGGGCGAACGAGGAGGGCTTCGACAGGAGTTGATGATTGGAGTCGGAGGAATCGCTCAGGAGCGATCGTCAAATGGAATTCCCTTACTGGCTTGGTCAAATTCCAACACACAAATAGTTCAGCCGTCACTTTGCTTTGTTGTTAGCACCTGACTTTGAACTAGGGGAATCTTCTTGTGGTTGGGCGAGACTCCTTAACTCTCTGTCTCCCTCATGGAAAATTAGCCCTATATATATCCAAGGCTCTCTCCGTGGGGGTGGGGAGAAACAGCGCTACTCTCAAATGGCCTCGAATCTTCACGCCGAGGCGATTCTAACCCGCGTAAAAATGGTCCGTGGGGGACGCGGTTCGAAGCTACCGCTTTTTGAAGCGTTAGGGAGGCATTACCCTTTTAAGCCTAACCAACTTCTAGAATCTTCTCCGGCGCAAGGAGTTTGTTGCTTCCCGTGGGAAGTAGTACCAGCACTTCCGCACCAGGCTTGAATTTTCGTTCTCGTGACTTAATGTCCAATTAGGTCTTATACCTCTCAATAAGTCCTTCTTCATGACATACGACACTCGTTTGTTACCTCAGGTAGACTCACACTTGAGGGCTTTAGTTTTCTCCCAAAGGGGGGCGGAGAGTTGCGTATTCCTTCTGGGCGCGGGCAAACTTGTCGCTTCGGAGGGCTTGGTACTCCGGGTCGATAGGGGTTTCCAGGGGAAAGGGTGCATGGGATTCCAGGGCTGCCTGTGTACGGGTAATCGTGGGCTGGGCCACGGGATGGTCGTGAATTGCGGGGTTCTGACCGAACAAAACGGAGCAGAACTGGATTGGGGCCGCTACCACTTCGGCCCAACCGGACATATAGTCACACTTGATTTGACAACGAGTTACTTGGAAACGACTGGCCCGGCCAAGGTAGTCGTGGACCACCGCAAACTTCTTGTGGTCGGGGCCAACAGGGGGGAGTAGGTTCTCAGACACTATGATGCAGGTGCACCCGGTGTCACGAATGAGGGTGGATACTCGGCGACCGTTCACAGTTCCGCTCTCGAATTCCAATCCACCAGGGTTGTTCTCATTAAAGAGGAAGTTTAACTGATAGACCGGGTCTTTGGCGGGCGAGGGAGGATCGGGGGTCTCCTTAGGCGATATAGGAGGATCCTGTTATGTTTAATTTTGTTCCTCTTGTTTAAAATGTATATATTCGGACAATAATTCTTTATTTTCACAAATAAAGGACGATCCGGGGAACCTTTTATAGTTTGAATCAATTAAATCCATGTATTTTATATTTCCATTTTGTGTCTTTTTGTATTGCGTTTCTTTTAATCTTTGTGTGTATTATTTATTTTTTTGGTGTAGCTCTAAGTCGTTAACAACCTAAGGTGATCGACCCCCGTTTGAACTAATGTTAGTTCTTGTAGCCCTTTTGTTCTTGTCGAGTTCATTTATTTCTTGTGTTCCCGGATACTCTTTGTACGTATATATCTCCGAGCCATCGAAGCACGACCAGTTCAAGTCAGGTATCCGCAAATTGCCCCGACCCCCACACACATTGAGGTTGGGAAAATTAACGACTATTGATACCCATCCAGCGGTTGTCAGATGGCACTTTTTTTAAAGTAACATCTTGGAAATTGTGGAGTTGTTGAGAATAGAGGCTGCTTTCAGCCTTGTGGCCCGTCGAAACCGCGAGCTTAGTCCACTTGAGCGATGATTGTGAGAACAGTCAGAATATCGAACTGCTTTCTGCGATAAGCGAGGGATTGTAAACTCAAACGCGCGCTTTTCTCGTCTCCCAGGGTGCTATCAAGAAACCTCCGCAGGAGTACTTCCCATCCCTCAAGTGCCGTGTGGGTTTATGGAGAGATTCCTGCACGCCCGCCCCCCTCCTTGGCAGAGGCAGTTACGGTTGCGGGTGGTCCCTATATATTGTTGGTCCCAATTTGGCATCAACAATCTAGGCCAGCTTTTTGCAACGAAACACATCATTCTCGATCGCTCTCCCTTTTCTCGACGAGCCGAAGTCTAGAATTATACTGAATTCGTCCATCTTTGTTTTCGGTACATTTCCTTTGGCACGAATACTCCCTCCAGTTAGTGTTAGTACTAGAGTTTAAACTCGCCGTGGTTAAAGTCCCTAGATTAACTATCCGATCCCCCGTTTCATCTCTTAAAGCCTCAAACCCAAGTTATGCTGAGACGAATCATCTGTGGACTCCTTGCCAGTCATCCCTGTGTGCGTAGGTACAGATGCTCGTATCGCCTCTCGACTCCCCTACCCCTGTAAAGCACGCACCGAGTAGTTCTATTAAGTTCGGTTCTTATATACATCGAGTATCTATTGCCATTATTGTATTTTTTTATTTATTGTGTATAACTGTATAAATATTAAAGTATATTTTATTCCTCCTTTTTTATAATTATCATAGCCAGCATCTTTCATTAATAATAATAATAGGTATTTATATTGCACTCTTCAGGGCGCTGAATCTTTTGAATTTAAATCCTTCGCACTCGTCCCCTCTCCCCATCTATCCCTTATGTCTGTCATGACTAGAGTTGAGTCAAAGTCATCCGTTTGATCTTCTACAACACACCCAGTGGTTTTACAATCTAGACAACCTATCTTTTTATCGACAGAAAATGCTTTAATTTGTCTATTTACTATGTTATTAATAAATATATTTTGTGGCAGACACTCCTGTCGAAGGCGAGCAATCGCTATTGCTCTTTACTGCGAATGAAAGGTTAAGAAATACCTCTTGCTTTTGAGTAATCAATAGAAAGAACTTCATCCTCGCTCAGCAAACGCATTTATGATGCATTTCGAAAGGATATAGCTCCGTCATATCCAATATTTCACCATCCCAAATCTAAATTCAGCTGATTCCCCTGTTTATACTAATTTGAATTTACGATCCAATATCATATACACTTATCTTTCAGACATTTGAATATAAGCCTGTCAATAGGCATTTGGATCTATCATGGGAATTAAAGAAAAATCAAATAAAAAATATATTTCACTCTTGAATACATATTTAAATGGATATGAGAAACTAACAAAGTAGCACGTGAGTAGAGCAATAAATGCCAAAAATCCAGCAGGAAAATGAAAGGCGGATTTCAAGTACTTTCGAACTTGTTCGAAAGTCTTTGATAAAGGATAATCATGAGTAAAGGTTATGCAAATTTGTTTGCATGAGACTAAAATGTCAACACATACAATTTATTAGAAAAATTGAAGTTGCCAAAAGTATTCGAAGGCTTTAGGTTTCTTGCAAAAGGAACCAGAATTGTTTGCATAAAAACTAACTTTAGTTCAACTCGTGTACACTCGGTCATTCTCTTGACATCTGTCGGACGAATAACATGCAAAAGAACCCTGTTGCGCCACCCTAACCCCGAGAGTTGATAGTAAACCTTCAAATCGACTGTCAAGCGCTCCAAAAATGTAGTCCATGATTTCTTTCAACCTATAACAAAACAGGTTTATTTACCGCTGGTATATCAACCGCTAGGCAAGGAAAGCACTTAAAAATTAAGACAGAGCCATTATCCTTATTATGAAAAGGGTGCGTTTTAAGACCATTACAGCAGGCTCTTGCGAGACAGTGAGATAGTGGCCATCATTATCTCTAGGACGAGTAAGCCACGTGGCTGGAGTAAGACAATCTTCATGCTCTCGCACCCACTGCCAAACTATTGATCAGTCCGAAGAACGAGAAGGCATGTCTTTCATTCTTCCCTGAACAAGTTCCATTTGCCGATGAAATACGAGTATGGAACAATGTCTATTTGAGTGATAAATTAAATTTCAATTCGTTTGGCTTCGATAGCAGGAGATTCCTTCTTCTCTGAGCAGGCAAAGTTTGCCTGTCAATTGCACCATAATGAGTGTGAAGACTGGTGTAAAATGTTTTGTTGTATCGGGCGTGATTCAGGTAGAAATCAATTGGCCATTTGTGTGCTTCTAGGGCACAATGAATGTGTAAGTGTATATGGCATTGCTCCGACAGTTGATTTGACACATCTTGAGCTTCCGAAGTACAAACTGGCATTTTCAATCAGCTTAACACCTCCTGACACTCGGCCAAATCGGTGAAGAAATTGCTGGACGATGCTCACAGTAGTCTTAAGAACTGGCCTGCATAGAGACTGGTAATGAAGCAAAATGAGAATGTTTGAAAGACCTTCGGAGAGAACTTTGAGGCCCAGAATCCAAAAACAGTTCAAAAGCTATAAAAAATTCTTTAAGATAAATTGAGCAACATTGTATTGTATGTACCAACAGTTGTTTATTACATTTGGAAAGAGATCTCAAAGCGTTATCGAGAATAAAGTCATCCACACATTATATTAATTAAATGTAACCTGTAAAATGTTTTCCACTGATAATTTAATCCTAATATAGCAATCGAATTGTATTTCGCTGTCGTTTCAGGCAATTTGGACAATTAAATTTTTCAAGTAGATTGTTCATCTGCTGATAATTTTCGTTTTATTGATCAAAATTTGCTTGAATATTACCTATACGTACTTTATACTTAAAGTTTATCGTGTCTCAATTTTAGAGACATTGGATTTTTCCGGCAAATGTTATGGAAAATACGATTGAGATACAGGCGTTCTTATATTTTTAGATGATAATGTACATCTACGTTCTGCTCCTCAGTTGAGTTTTAATAAACTTCTTCATATTTATAATTTGGTCCTCTCTCTAAGTGTTCAATTCTCTTTCACTTTTCTCCTCACGTTAACAGTATTTCTCTGCGTTATTTATTTTCTGTTAGAAGTTTTTTTCTCAATGCTATTTCCCAACTTGCCCACCTTAATATAGTTACGATTTTATTTAGTCGCAGTAATTCTGTAATCATGATTCAAACAATTTGTTATTAAGATATTTATTGAAGGTATTCTTTTGGTGGGAAATAGTTTTATCGTGTTTATTTTCTTTTCTTTGTCGTGATTTCGGCTCTACTTTGCATTAGATCTACTTTGATATTCATCTCATAAGTTTTACTACCAGGGTAGATGGACCTCTTTTATAAGGAAACTTTTCCTCTTTCAAAATATGTATTCTAGATCATTTCTTTCTTCCATATGATCCCATCCACATCTATCTTCTCCTAGGCCTCTTTTGAAATGAGTTCATAAAGATATAAAATTTGCTTCTTCGGCGTATTCTACTCATCACTACCAAGTTCATTGTATTGCCCTATTATAAGGTGGATTAGGATCAACAATGAAGCCACCCAAATGAGCGTTATGAGAGTCCCTAAAGTCTTGAAATTACATAATTTTGCATATGTAATTAATCGACTAAATATGTATAATATTCTGTCATGTAAATAAAAATATATAACATTGTTTGATGTAAATAAAAATATATAACATTGTTTGATGTAAATAATAATATATCCTCTATTCTTGTGAGAGCTAGATAGGCGAAAATAAATTCGAGACACTTGCACAATCATACGCACTCACACGCACACAAAGTTACACGCATACACACGGTCACACGCACACACGACCAAAAGACGCTTCTCGCAGTATCTCTACCTACTATTTGGGCAGTGCCAAAATTCTGAGAAACACTGAAACAGCTACGCAGACATACCTATCAAAACACACCAATCTGAGAAACAAAGAAGATGGTGGCTTTTGTTTACTCTCAGAGAGCCGCGAAACACGAAATCTTATTTCTTAAAATTATCTCTGTCCCCAAGATAAAATTATATAGCAGAGGCCTGAATCAAAACTCCCCGCTCACCTTCTCTTTATTTCCCTTTGCACACGAATAATCTTCGATTCGAGTAAGCTCCGCCCAAACCGCATGATGGGCTAACAGAGGTCCACGCCTACACCTTTTGACACATTAAATACCATCTGAAGTAGACACTCGGAAAGAGTAGGAGAGTAACAAAAGGAAGAACTGGAAATCGTTAAGAATAGTAAGACAGTAAGCAGTTTCGAAGAAGTGTACACCAAAGTAGACCCAAACATTAGTAGCCACAAATACCCGACATACGCATACACGAAATCATTGCTCCACAGCCTACCGAGTCTCCGTCAAAAAAATAGTCTTTGAATCCACCTTTCGGGATTTTATTCTCCTAAGGGTAATCAAATGATCTTCTTACCCAACCTACAACGCTAAAATTAAACGAAAGGATCAGCTTACCAAATGGGGTCAGCCCAAGGTTTGCGCTCAGAAAACAATTACCCCGAAACGCCCTACATTCCGTTGAAGAATCTTGTACCTCGTAACTGGGCCTTCAATCACCTATAAGTGGTAACCCTAATCACACAAAACTGGTAACTATCAGTATTTCCCTATTACTGGTGACTCCTTTGTTTGAACGAGATAGTGTTTGCAAGATGAAATCACAGAACGAGCAAAGAGCGGAGTAAAGGAAACAGAAGTCGCCAACGCAATGACCATCGAGCCTACTGCCAGCTCAATAAGAAAAAGACTTGGCAAAATCCATCCCCATTCGCCTACCTTTTCAATGAAGCGGCCGTTAGAATAGTAGAGGAGCTCATTTCTATGCACCAGATTACTGCAAGCATTCTAGATGAGCTACTATAAACCATTACAGATAGACGTAGGTGGAGACCTAATCCGGCAAAAGTTTGTCCAGTCTCTTTATATGAACACAGCACCCATCATCGCAGCTCAAAATAACAAAACTGGATCAAGATAAAACCAACGGACGAACTCACGCCATACGTTTGGGCACAGTTTTCTTTTTAAATTAATAATAAGAATCGTTAAAAGTGTTCCGGATACCAATAATGTGTATAAAAAACTCCAGTTCAAATCAGTATCACAGCGTAAATTCAGTTCTTGTTTAGTAATTAAAAAGTGTAAATAGACAAAAGTAAGTATACAAAGTCCGTGTGATTATTAATTTAAAGTTAACTCCATATTCTTAGGTTCCGTTTAGTCTAAGAAAAAATGCTGTGGTGCATACACACAAACTAATGTACATAAAAATAAAGGTTTTGTTAGCGATTTGGAACTACAGCTACAACTTACGGACGCTTACTTGTTAAAAGCCTTAGCATAATATAGGCTAAACAAAGAATCTCAGGATTGCTGAGCCATCTGATATTTATGTTTTGCAGTCAAGTATAACAAACATGAAAGTAAATATAATGTTGTGGTGCGCGCGCACAAATCAGTATTCATACAAAGAATATAAAATACTACAAAACCATAGGGTCCGCTTAAGAATTTAATTTTATGATAGGCCAAAAATACAAAGGAAAGGAAGGAAAAATAAAAGTATAAGTAATTAATTTTTGGCACGCACACACAAACACACACATGGAAACCAAATTATTATTGCATTAATTGGTGGCAGCTCCCACGACCGAATACTCCAAAGAAACGCTAACTACCGTGCGCATTGAGAGATAGAAATATAAAATATTGTTTGTTGATTAGGAAGAGGATAGGTAGTGAGCAAACAGTTTGTTGCAATGTGCTGAAGGCGAAGGATGGTGGAAGTAGTGGGATATATTTACAAAATATCAAATAACCTAAACCAGTATGGCTATCATTCAATTAGGCAACAACATGCCTTCATCATTACCTTATACCATTTTTCTCGTTCAAAATTATACTATACAAAGAAACAATGACCCAAGTTAAATTCAGAGAGTGGCGTAGTTATTTAGGAAGAAAAGCATACAATCATATAATGGCACCCCAGTCTCCTGATTGCAATCGTATTTAACTCTTGTGCGATTATCTGAACAGCTGAGAGACAGAGAGAAAGAGGAGAGAGCGAGAACAACTAACAATAACAGAAATATGACTGATGAAAGTTCGAGAGAATGATTTGTTTCTTTGGTCAATAGAATTATAAAAAAATATGCTCTCAGCTTATCCAAATAAACAGGGTATATTTAGATGAGGCAAAAATTTAATGTTGCTGTCAAAGTTGGTATCGTTTTTATGGTCCAATTTACACTAAAGTTCATTAACTTTTCTTTTTAGGTACTAATATCTGATTTATTGAAACTTTGTGGGGATACCAGTATTAATTTATATTATATATATATATATATATAAAAATATAAATTGAAAATCACATGACACGTGATTTTTTCTAGATGTATTTAAAGGGCCAAGGAAATGAAAATTGGTAACACACCCCAGAAAAACACTTAAAAGAATATCGCGTGAACCAATAAAAGCTTAAGTAGGAAAATGGAAGATGTAGGATTGTAGTTCTGGCGATCAGCGTCTTGGTCATATAGGCGATGAGCGCTTAATGACACAGGTTTAAATCCAACTTCTTTATTTATTTTTATACAACGGTTAAAATAGTTTGCCCTATTTTCCGTTCTCTACATCTCCCATTTTCTTTCTTAATATTTTATTGGTTAGCGTGATATTCTCCTGGGTGTTTTTCCGGGTTGTTTTACCAATTTTCCTTTTCTGGGCCCTTTAAATACATATATATATATATATATATATATATATATAAATTGTCAAAGTTTTGAGACTACTATATTTTTTCATATAAGAAATTTAATATTACTAAGCAAACGATCCATTTTGTTTGATTATGTTTGTATGAAAATTTTGAGGGTGAAATATAAAAAACTTACACCCCAAATTGATGCACGCAGTCGATATTTAGAAGAATGTCCCTATCTTCGTTATTCCAGACTGCTTCAATTCGTTTCGGCATACTGGAGACCAAATTTGTAATGATACCTTGACTAATTTTGCTCCTTATTTGTTCAATTACCCCCCGCAACTGCTCAAGTTAGATAGCATCTGTTTATCAACCGCCATTTTGTTTATCACCACAAAATTCTTTATTAGGTACAAATATAGCGAGACCTTGGTGGCCAAGGTCCCAATGGTAAACTTTTATTTCGAGCCATATACTCTGTCATTGAATTTGCTTTGTGAAAAGTTGTGCCATTGTGCAGCAAAATACAGTTAGAATCGCCAAATTGGTCTGAACTGTTGGGAAAAGGTGGTGATCAAGCAAGTTTTTGTAACATTTTTAGTTTTTTACATCTTTCTTGGACATTATTGTCAGTGTTCCAGTTCTCTTAGATGAGAAGCAGCCCAATAATGTAGTGTCCAAATGCTTCACCGTGTGCGTAACCCAGGAATTGTGAAAGCACTCAAAATTAGATCGCGAGTTTGGATTCAGCGAAAGAATGTATTTTTTCCTATTTTATATTTCTAAAATGCTGACTTTTAATAAACTTGCAAATATTTATATATTAGAATAATTTTGAAATTTAAAATTTCAAAATTTTCTATAAATTCACATAAATGCCCGATTACACTTTGAATCTTGGAAACATTATACTCGTATATGAAACAAATCAAGCCAGAATTAAATAGTGTTTTGTCTTCGGTTCTCCTCCTTCCTCTAAATTGTTTTTGTATATGAGCAGCCGATCTCATCTTGGCAGTTGTGAGGTAAACGTGGAAAATCGTTTGGCTCGATCTAATGCAACGTTGGTGTTATTATAGAACCAGTTTTAGGGATAATATATATTTTGATTTAATAATAAATGTTGCTTTGAAAGTTAATAGTGCCTAGTATATCGTTTAATAATAATTGTTTTAAGAACACTTCATTATACATATTCAAATCATACTTAAATTTAAATATTAAAATCCTACTTATAAAATTTAAGTAATATTTAACTCACTAACTAATTTAAATATTTTATAAACCTCTCACTTTACTATGAATCTATACTTTAATTTGATAAATTATTTAAACTATTTTTTTCTATTCAAAGCTAAAACTAACTATGTTATTTTTGTACCATTAGAATTGTGCTTTAGTATATATTTTATAGGCCTAACAAATGACCGTATTATGATCGAAATGTAGCCATTAAAAAAAAATAAAAAGTGTCTGCAGCAATTTTCCTTGCCTTGGCATTGCTGTTAAAAAATAAAGTCAGGCTCTCTAGAGCAATCCTCATCACTATATAAATATCTATATATATATATATATATATATATATATATATATATATATATATATATATATATATATATATGGTACGATTAATGTACGCAATATCAGATAAATTGCAATGACTGTACTTCGGATCCAAAGAGACGCCCACCTCGGCGAAGCGATACATTAACCATACCAATTTGTCTTGGAATTTTATCCATCTTTAAAATGTATTTAGCAAAGATAAAGCTGAAATGTTTAACGGATATACAGTTTTCTACGACTTAAAGGAAAAAAACATATAGTGTGTCTTTTGATAAATGCATTAAAGGACCCCTTAATTGTTATCTTCCAGATCGAGGACTCGGGCATCCCGTTGGACCTGAAGAAGGATCAGTTGTCTGATATTGTGAGACATTAACAGAACAAATTTGTCTTTGAATATTTTCCACCTTTAATATATATATATATATATATATATATATATATGAGAAACTCACAAAGTAGTGAGTGGGTAGAGCAATAAATGCCCCAAAATATCCCCATAGGAAAATAAAAGGCTGATTCCAATTCCTTTCGAACTTGTTCAGTTTATTCTTCAAGGAATAATGAATTATTTGCCTTTGCCTTTCGTATCTGCTATTTAATCCCATTTCTGATATTATTTTTCTATATTCTGTCCTTTAGCTGTACATGGGTGGGGCACCGTTTTGCTGTCTCTTATATATACCACCCTTGTAAAATTAATTCATTATTTCTTGAGAATGAACTGAACAATTTGAAAAGTACTTGGAATCCGCCTTTCATTTTCTTGGGTTATTTTTTTCATATATATATATATATATATATATATATATATATATATATATATATATTATATTTAAAGGTCCAAAGAAAATGAAAATTCGTAACACAACCCGGAAAAATGCTAAAGGGAATATTACCTGTACCAATGAAAGCTTAAAAGGAAAATAGAGATGTAGAGAACAAAAAGATAGGGGAAACTATTTTAATCGTTATATGAAAATAAATAAAGAAATTGGATTTGAACCTGTGTCATTAAGCGCTCATCGCTTATATGACCAAGATGCTCAACGCCAGAGCTACCATCCTCAAACCCTAAGCTCTTTTAATTAACTTTAGATATAAGCTACTTCTTGCCGAGTTTAGCAATTTCCTTATACCTTAAGGAGCATTTTGTTCTTTTAAGCAGATAATCTTTGGACATGAACCGTCAATTCAGTGAAAAGGATTCCTTCTGAGCACTAGCCCCCACCCCTCCCCGCCACACACAATCCTGCCGCGCCAAACCTTTCAACATCGCACGCTTCAGCCGACTGGAACTTGAGCTGAGTAAACGATCTCAAATTGATTCGGTTGATGTGATATGGCGAAAAAACGCTGAATCAACGAATGCGACAAAGTTAATCTCGAGGTTGATGATAAATAACCCACTAAATATAGAGTTACTTATCCTTTCCTGAACACCACAGAGATACTGACACACATATACGAGTATATATATATATATATATATATATATATATATATATATATATATATATATATATATATATATATATATATATATATATATATATATATACATATATATATATATATATATATATATATATATTATTAAAGACCAGGTATAGTTTTCGCTTTTAGGATTAACGGTCAATAATGAACGAAGTACCATTCCCAAGTACGTTTTCTAATTACTTGATGTCAACCATATTGCCCCTTCTTTTCATTATCTAAATTATCTTTAGTATATAAATGTAATGCCTTTAAATGTTTAACCAATGTAAAATTAATTAGCTCCCAAGATGATCAAACGTGATTAAAAGCTCAGCTAGCTAAAATAAACCATAAATATCGGCACACTTCTCTATAACCTTTCGCAGGACAAAAAAAGAATAATAAGGAAATTAGAAAAGCAAAGAGAGAAGCTTATTAAGGTTCAATTAGACCTGGTCTTTAATATAACATGCATAAAAGAATATCTCCTGCCCTAAATCTACATATATATATATATATATATATATATATATATATATATATATATATATATATATATATATATATATATATATATATATATAAGAAAATTAACCCACAGGAAAATGAAAAGATGAATCCAAGCACTTCCAAACTATATTTGCAAGTTCATTTTCAAGGAATAGCATGAAAATGGAGAAGACAACCTTATATAGTGCGGTTTAATTGAGATCAAAGTGGTTGCTCTCTGATTCAGTGCAAAAGATTCGAATCCCATCCCTGTACGGAATTTTTGAGAATTAGAAAATAACATTCCCGAAGAAAAATTATCGTGTTATTCTATTTTTTGCGGTTTGCTGGAATTATATATATATATGTATATATATATATATATATATATATATATATATATATATATATATATATATATATATATATATGTATATATATATATACATAAATAATTTGAAGGATGAACGAAAGGACGTATAAAGGGAAATTCATTTCATTTTCTTGATACAACGTTTCGAGTGAACTTTTTAACCATCTTTGGGTACTGGAAATACAATTATTGGAAAACAATTTAAGTAAGAGTTAAACAGATAATCAAAATGATGAATTGATAGAAAGTATTTAATGTTTATTAAGGGCAGGGATAGCGAGAAATTTACAGGAATTGATATTTTTGGATTATTATGTTGCGAGTTAAAAATTAACGATTGGGGAAACACAGGAAACACATCAGGATAAACCAACCTTAAACAATCAGCCGTTAGAGGATAACTGAGGAGAAAGGGCGAGGAGCTTAAGAAAAAAGAGAAGGTTAGGTGGTTGGTAATATTTTGGTTTAGAGTAGAAGTAGTGGGTGAGAAGAAGAATCGGAATTTAAGGAAGGAGAAAGGTATTTAATATACATGGATTCAAGAATCCTTAGTGATATGGGATCAGGGGTGGTTTTTAAGATTTTAAAATCGTCGGTTGTGATTTCAGTTTTACACTTAATAGAGTGAAGCCTAACAGGTGAGAATTCTTCCGTAGAGAGAACCTTTCCTGTCCTGTGGCTAACACCCAAATGTGAACAGAACCTCGCCCTCAGAGAGCGCACCATACTGCCTATGTATCCCCCAGTTTACAATTGGGGAAAGTAAACTCGTAAATAACGGATCACTACGCTTCAGGCGGGATTCTGTCCTTACAAATGAAGTATTATCCTATGTGGTGTCTATTTATGAAAATTAACTTAAAATTAGTATGGAAAAAGAATTTATTTAATAGAGATGTAATTTCTTTTGATTTTTTTTTTAGCCGTTATATAATCTTTCCGGATCTGGGGTTTTTTTCCTGCGTTTCTCAGCAGAGAGAGATGACGCCTGTGTGCGTGGGATATTAATAATATAGACAGAGTGCCTGTTAAAAAGTTTTTAGGTTGGCCAAATAGTTAGCTATCTTAGAAGTTTCTGGGAAAAAGAAAACCGAGTACAAAAATAACTTTACTAATGTGAAAATCAATATTCTTTTTACAAAGGTGAAAAGGGGTTTGAAATAAACTATACAATCCATTAGACGCACACGAGTCTAAGGATATAAATGGGGGGAGCTGGGAGACATGGTAGTGACGGTCGCCTTACACACGAACGAACAATACTGATCGAATGGTATCTCGAATGACCTTGAGCGTACACGAAGCTGACGATGGAGGCTTACACTGGGAGAGGGGGAAGGGTAGAGAGACCACTTGCCCCGGAGAGTTGTGCGTTGCTGTTACCTCGAAGATTCGGCCTGATGGAGTAATCCTTGCTTTTGCGCACCTTCAAATAATAGTCTCTTGATAATGACTACTAACGGGATTATCATAGATCTTGCCTTCGAGTGTAGAACAAAGAATCGAGACTGGGTGAGTTGCGTTCGAGAAGCGGGTAACAACGAGTACTGGTTAGACTCACGCTAATGCGTGGAGAATACCTGGATATTGAGGGGTCCTGCGTGTACCGTGGGTATGAATGGGGAAGTGCAGACGACAGATACTGACAGGGCGGTATGTCGTCAATACTGACGGGGCGGTCAGGCGGTGGAATCTGACAGGGTGGGCAGGCGGCAGATACTGAATCAGGAAGCAGGCGGCGGATACTCACTTCCAACTCTGGCGCCGGAGGATTTATAATTGAGTCCAATGTGGTTTTACTGCATCTGCCCGAATGCGTGGGTTCCAGGGTCTGACACATAGGCAGGCGAGGGTAGTTTCACCCTATTAGCACGATTGCGGGAAAGTTCTTAAGCTGGTGTGGCGAAACTTTGCCTGACTTCCAATGGGACCTTCAAGTTTCTCAGAGCTTTTTACGATGAAGGGCTTTCAGGCCACCAAGGCCTCTCGTGATTTCATGACTTCATTAGCCTACACAAAAAGGTTCGACAGGGTGTCTGTTCTCTCTCTCCTTGAAAGGCGCGGCCATGCGCATCTTTCCCTCTCTCCCTCTCTCTCTCTCTCTCTCATCTTTGACACTTCTCCATCCCCAGATGGAACTTCAGGGGAAGAAGTGATATCGGAAAATGATTAATGTGGGATCATAACTTAAAGTCTAATGACAATAGCGGATAAAGCTGACAATAACTAGGACAAATTTTTAAAAAATTGAAGTCAAAATTCCTAATAGTGGAGCTAATGGGGAGAGGGCGTTGCACCATACATATAAATAGGGTAATATAATTTTCGTTCCATAATACCATAAAATGGGGGTCAGTGGCCCAAGGGTTGAGTTTACCCCTACCATCATACAAAACTGAAAAAAAAGGGATCTAAAATGAATTCATTGTACAGAGATAAACAAAAAAAAGTATATAAAGGATACGTGTTTCCTTATTATATGGTTAAATATATAAATTTATTTTATGAACAAAAATTAATAGAAGGAACAAAAAAAAGGAAATGGCTTGGAATTAGTTTGGAAAAGGATCCAACGAGTTTATATGCAAACTATCAGCCATACCATACAGTTATCGGTGTCTTTCAAATAAAAAAAATCAGAATCGGTAATCCTGGTGGAACAAGCTTCAACGCATCAACCAACTGTTAATATTATTGACGTTACGTAGTTGGGATAGGGGTTTGTGGTCTGTTGACAATACACATTCCTTCCCTAATAAATACATCCTAAATTTCCGGATTACCCAAACTATAGCGAGGGCTTCTCTCTCGCATACCGCCAAATTTTTCTCGCACGCGAGTAATTTTCTGCTTGCGTAAGGGATGGGGAAACTTTCGCTATTATTTTCAACTGTAGGAGAACACATCCTATACCGTCATTACTGGCGTCCGTGCGAATGTCACACAGTTTGACTGGGTTTGAGAGGAGGATGCCGACTTCTACTCAAAAATGGCGTCCACTCAAGGCGTTCGGGGTCCTTCTGCTTTAATAGCTCACATGGGGGAAGGGCGGAGATATACGCGAAGTTGAGTATGAAGCGACAATATAACGATGCAGAGCCTCTAAAAGATCGTAGCTGCATTTTGTTAGTGGCAAAGGCATGTCTACAATGGCCCGCATATGTTAGTGCTGGGGGGAGGGAAATGATAACGGATTATTCCCGATATGGAAGCCGAAGTAATTGATAATGCCAAAAGCGAAGTGGCACTTGCTAGGGCCAATTGTCAAATTGTGTTTCCAAGTCGATACAGAAGGGCTGGAAGGGTGGTCATGTTATGATCCCTATCTAGGGTGGCCACATAAACATAATCAAAATAGAAGTTGACCTTGGGTAAGCCTTCTAAAATCCTCTTTATTATCCCGTTATAATTGCTGCAAGCCGTTACCAGACCATAAGGGAGCCGTGGAAACTGCATGCCCTGTCTCAGTAAGGAAAGCACAAAATTTATTTACTTTCTTACTAAGGGGAGTCTGATAATAGGCCTTGCATAAATACAACTCGGAGATGAAATTGGCCTTCTCAAAAAGGTGGCGGTTCTGATCTATAGTGGGGATTGGTTCGGTGTCGAATACGGTAACCGAATTTGGCTACTTAAAATCGATTCACATTCGATAAGGAGCATATGACTTCTTTAACATGACACCCAGGGAACAATAGCTCGACTTCAAAGGTTCAATGATTTGCAACCTAAGAGTTTATCCACTTTATTATTGAATGCTTCCCAAAGGTGTATAGGCCGGGGGTATGGTTTTGGAACCGATGGGTTCTAAGGTGGTTAGTTGGATATTGTGCTTAAAATGAGTAGCACAACCGGGGATCTCAGTGATAACGTCATCAAAACGACTCAGCAGTGCTTTAAGTTGATGCACTTGAAGAGATGATAGCTGCTCTTGTATCTTAATTTTCACAGGCGGAGAATTATTAAAGTCAGGCAAGACATGCAACGGGTACTCCTTATCTTGTTTTACGTAGGCGACTTGAATTACACAAAAGAGGTCCAGGGGATAGCCAGATTCCATGGCAGGTACTTCCTCGATTGGAACTATCTAGTTGATGTTTGCGCGCCGGTGGTACCACTTGAACATGTTAACATGAAACAGCTTTCTTCCTGATGTTGGTTCAATAAGGTAATTGATGGGGCCCCGCTTCTCGACACTCTGGTAGGGGCTCTTCCACTGGCTTCCAAAAAATTTATTGTCCGTGGGGGGAAGGAAGACTTCTTCTCCGGGGTTAAAGTTCCTTTCTTTGGACTTTCAATCAAATTAGGTTTTATACTTGTCAAAATTGTAATCGGAGTTTGGAGACGCCATTTTGGCGCACTTTGCCAGCCTCTTTCTTAATTCTAGTACATAGGAGTAAGAAGTCTGGATGTTTTGATCCAATTTTTTATTGGCCTCTGACGTTCCTACCATATAAAAGTTCAAAGGAGCGAATCCTAATGTACGATGAGGGATTTCACGTTTAGCAATGAGGGCTACCGGAAGGAAGCGGTGCCATCTAGTGGGCTGATCTGCACACAACTTGCTGTAAATGGTCTTGAGTTTTCCATTTAGCCCCTCGCACATCCCATTTACACTCGGGTGAGAAGGTGTGGTAAACAGGCGTTGGTCATCAATAATTTACCGAAGTACTTGATTAATTCGGAAGTGAATTGACGACTACGTTCCTATAGGAATTCTTTGGGTAGCCCACACGGAAAAAGATGGAAATATGAACTTGTGCGCATGAGATGCTATCGATTTTATTAAGGTGCACAGCCTCGGGGAATCGGGTCGCAAAATCGACCAGCGTCAAAACGTAAATAAGGCCTTCGCTCACGGAGGTGGATTGCTCCAAAAAAGTCGATAGCTAACTGTGAGAAGCGTTCAGAGATTAGTGATCCCTTCTGCAGAGCCGCAGGTTTGGCTCGTCCTTTGATTGCCGTCTCCTGACAAATGAGGCACAAAACACAATATCGCAGAATTTCGTTGGTAGCGAGAGGCTAATAAAAATATTTGTAGATCCATTGAGCGGTCTTTGTGTGGCTGAAGTGACCAGCAAATAGGCTATGGTGAGCCGTTTGCAGGATTGGAGTGACGTAAGAGCGGGATACACGAAGTGTGCGGGACTCGGGGCCATTTTCCTTTGTGCACACGCTATAAGGAGGTCGTCCTTGATGGGGAAGGAAATCACCTTATTCCTTCCGACGGTTTCACCTTTTTGTTCTTGGCTTTTGACAACAGGAGACAAAGAGATTCACATTCCCTTTTGCTTTTGGCAGAGTCATGGCTCATCGCAGCTTAGAATTAGGGGGCAGACATGGGTTCGAGTGGTGTATGGGCTTGCAGTTCCTTCCTCGCACGGGAATGGATAGTAACGGGTTGAGCCAAGGGGGCGAAAGAAACCCAGGTGGACTGACCAATTAGGACAGCGCATAACTTGATGGGAGCTGCAACGACTTAAGCCCAACCCTGAAATATTTTCATTAAATTTAGCAGTGAACAGTGGGAAATTTATTGGGACGCCCCAAGTAATCATGCACTACGGCAAACATATCGTGGTCCAGAGCAACATTTGAGAGTAGTTAATCGGATACAACAATGCACATGCACCCTATATCACGGAAGAGGATGGATATCCAGCACCCACTAACTGCTCCAGTTTCGAATTGGAGGGCACCATGGGAACTTTTATTGAACAAAAAGTTTACTTGCTGGCCAGCAGTTTCCGGCGGGTTTGAAGAAGAGGGGCTTCATTGTACGACGATTGGGACGTAGAAGTTGCACTGACCTGGTGTGCCTGGTGAGAAGGAGGGGTACTTCTAAACAGTGACTTTTGAGGGCAATTGGTACTCACGTGACCCTGAACTCCACAGGAATATAACACACAATAGTCCTCTTGGGGAACGACAAAGCAGGGGTGTTTAGAGTAAAGGGGTTACCATTACAGTGGCCCAACGATAAGAGAGGTTTGCGTTTGGTGGGCCTACTCACCTTAGCAATCTTATTCCCATTATTAGGAACAAATTTGTCTTGATGATTATGGACTCATGAGATGAAGGTTCTGATTTCTTCCCTTCCTTAGGATATCAGTTGTGGCTAGCGACGTCGACGTCTGCCTCCTCGAAATATTCCTTGAGAGTAAGGCACCCCAAGCCCAATCTGAAGGATCTGATTTCTGAATGGAACGACACAAAAAATTGCTCCTAGAAGATGAAATCGACCAGGGGGTCGTATTCATGAGGCACTTGGACGCGTCAATCCAAATATTAAAGTGACGCTGTATGGAGTAGCCAAACTGTCGTAAGGTCTGCTTTGGTTGAATGCAACAGTGCCTAAATTTAGCTCGGTAGATCTCCAGGGTATCGAATGTGTGAAAAGCGCTATTCAAATGAGCGGACTTTTGGAGAGGGAGAGGGGCAAACCTTTAAAACTTCTAAACCTTCCTATTCCTCGAACTCAGACAGGTAGTACTTTTGCCCTTGGCTGATTGACAATGAAGAAGAGGATAGACTCGATAGAGATAAAAGCGGCGAAAATATTTATAATAAATATGCATGTTGTTAAGAAGATAAGATAAGATAAGTTGTTAAGTTCAAGCGTTCCGGATATCTTACTGTAACACAAGTTTTAAAAGTATGATCTCTAGCAGAGCAAAGGCAGGTTCACAAGTTTACAACGATTGTGATCGCGGTTCCTTGGTTTTTAGCACTCTATAAGTTCCCTCCATTTGCAATTTGGGCTATTTAGCCAACTTCTTGAGTTATTAAATATCTAAATATTCTAAATAAATTTATGTCTCCTCGTTGATACTTTCCACCTTTCATTGGGTATAACTTACAATGCTTTACTTGAAAGTGTTTGAGGATATTGCAGATTGTAGCTGAGTAGTTAAAATAATTGAGGTGCATTTAATATCACAGATTCGAGTCCCCATCAAGGATTATAATCTTATTTTAAAACTTGTCATTTTTTAAGTACGTAAATTCATGCAATCCAGCGAAGGTGTCTAAACTTAACAGTGATGGGGCAGAGAGCACGAGGCGAAAATTATCCAATTGTACCAAGGATTAGCAGCTTCGTCACTCCTAATTGTTGGATTTCAATTGAGCCTCTTATACCTTTAAGAGCAGAGTAGAAAAAAATATTCACAATTATTACCGGGTGTGTGAAGGACGAACTCACGATTGTATTGATCAGTAAAAGTATGAAACTGAAGTGTGTGGAGAAAAGGAGGGGCAGGGAAGAAGAGTTTAACGAGTGGAAGCGGAGATTTAAGGAGTTTCTTTTATGAAGAAAAACAGGCGTTCTTCTTTTATCTATTGAAAAATTGCCACTTTTAGGCCAGATGATTTATAAGGAAAGATTTATGGTTTTACCTCGACCCAACTTATGTTGTTGGATAAAACCTCTCCCTCTCCGCCCCGCTTCCAACTCTGCAATAACTTATACACGCATCTACGCATACTTCTCTGATCGCCTGCCTTCAATATAGAGGTTAGACAGGTTTCAATAGTTGTGGCCCCTCTAGGTTTCAAGTGCACACATAACACTTATTTATGCTACCATCCACCGTAAAACGTCATCGAGGGAATGAGAAGGATATGTAACGCGTGTCTAAACACGGGATACGTCCCAAATGCTTATAAAACGGAGAAAATGATTTTCTTGCCAAAGCATGGGAAGGACCCAACGTTGGAGTAAATACATTAAACGTTTAACAGAATCTTTAAGATATACTATTTTGGGGGGCATTGCAATAAAGAAAAACTTTGAACGCTTCTCCTGTAAAGTTATTATTTTGTATATTGGGTGCTCTTTCTCGGCACGGCAAAATTGAACCTTGCGTCAGAACCATAACCCCAACCTTGTGCTAGAGCCACAAACGTTTCCATACCAACAGTTAACGAAATCCTAATAGCAGTAACAATAATAAGAATTTAATATTATTATTTTTTATATGAATAGACCTAAATTCTTATTAATTTATTTTGCATCAATCTTTTGTAAGGTGGATCTATCACTAGATGATTGATTTTTTTATTTCTTCTCATAGTTTTTTATTTATCATTCAAAGGTGTGTATAACCAAAGGTGAGATAAATATACGTAAATTGATAAAAATTGTACATTCAATAATGAATGGAATTATAATTTTTTTATTTATTTAAGAAAATAAAATAACTCTTTGTGTACCATTTTCAGAATATGTGGCTATTTAAAAAAACTCTAATATGAATTACTCTCTTATATGAATCAAGGAATAACGTATGATAAATTATAAGAAGAAGCAAGAAAAAGAAATTGCACCAAATACTAAAGGCTTAAGAAAGCCAATAAAACAACAATAAAATTTCACTACCATTTTAAAATAAGAAAGTTCAAGTTAAAACGTGCTTTCTATTATAAAATATTAAATTGTAAAACAACCTTCTCTAGATGATTATAAGTACTGTATATCTCGTCGCCCAATTGTTATGCGTCCCGTAAATATCGCAGCGAATTTTGAAAAATGAATTTTTAGTTTTGAATTTTTTCCTTCGCCTTTGAGGAATATTGTGATAAAAGAAACTGCTAAGCTATTGATCTTTATTTGAGTAATTACGAGTGATTTTAAACTATTATAAAGATTGGTGGCAAAATAGAAGGCACGACAACAGGAAAAGATTTACTGGAAAAACTCAAGGAATGTCTTACTAAATTCCAACTAAACTCGGTCAAACTATTAAGTGGTAGGTTCCTAAGTCTGAATGCTAAAAAATATATGATTATCTAGAGGTAATCAAGATAAAGTAAATAAAATAATTTTGCCCTGCATCATTCATCAACAATCTCAGACAAAATATTTGATTGTAAACAATGTAGTTAATTTTATCATTGAAGTCAACCTTAAAAGTTGTTTAAGTTTAGGCAATGTATTGAAAATAATTTGGAAACTATGAGGCGATATTGAGTTGTGCTTGAATTTGAAACAACAGCAAGAACATTTCTCCTTTTCGAAGGAAATCAATTGCATTGCGGATTTTGCTCTTAATGCTGGATCCTATTTATGAGATCTAAATTTCATATTGCAAAGAAAGAGCAAATTTCTGCTTTTCTGACTAAATTAATGTTGTTTTTTTCAACAAATTAAGAGTATGTAAATTGTTCATTTTAAAACTTTTCAACACATTGAAGTTTCCACTGAAAAGTTTGAAAAATATTATTCTTAATTAGTGGCTTTACATATCGAGTTATTTAAAAGATCCAATGACATTTCATCGATCCTAACGAATCCTTTCAACTATTTTGTTAAAGGCGATTTTTAGCCTTTGTATAATTTCATCGATGAATTTTATAGCCCTGGGAAATATGAGAAAGTTCCTCGATTAAAACATATCGCTAAAAAATGAGGGTTTGTAGCCCCTCAAAGGCAAATATATCGATCTCCCCGAAAGAACAACACAATAAAATCACTGTCTCGGCATAAAGAGGTAACTTAAAAATAATTAGGTACTTATGTTTACAATAATAAAGTGTTCTCAGAGTTTTTTTAACAAATAATTTACTATATAATTATAAACCACAATCAGGAACTAGAAAAGCAACCAAATAAAAAGCAACCATTTTAAAACTGTTTCCATCGATGAATATTATAGCTCTGGGAAATATGAGAAAGGCTGGGCTTCTCCGCCACAAGTGGCGGAGGGGCCCAATCCAACCACGAAAAACACATAGTATCGAACCCATCATCTCTGTCCCGTGGCAAGTACCGCGAACGAAGCCCCCTTCCCCCTCTCGAGTTTTAGCCATTCAACCAAAATATACCTGAGAAAGTGGAAGGGTATATAATTTAAACCCCACATGTTATTTAATAGAAACTAGAATCGTAATCCAACGAGAGAAACTAAGCCAGAATGGTTGTGAGAAGAGGTTCGTAAGAAATTTGTGAAGATCGTGGAAGTGCAAATGTTTGTAAAGTATAGAATCCCAATAGTCTGGAGAGGAAACTACTGGCCGCAAAACAGCCATAATGTGATTGTTCTTGCTCAAGAACGACCACGCACACACATACACGGAAGGAGGTATGGGGAAATACCCATCCTGCCCACACGAGATTTGTTCTTTTAGCAAATTTCACTTCTCCCAATTTCTCCATTTTGTTTACGAACAACTATCGGAAAGGAAGGCCTATGTAGGTGGTTTCCTACGTCCCTTTAGCTAAATATAGTTGAACCAGTGCAGAAGCACCCCTCCCCCTCCCTCCTGAATACTCCATTCCGGTTTGCCCTCCGGCAGGAGAGTAGATCCTCATCTCTCTTATGCACAATTTTCATTTTTTCCGCTTGACCTCTTTCTTTAAAGAGCTCCTCTTACTAACCTTCTAATTAATTCGCCCTGGTTGGTGGTGCGCTTTAAATTAAAGGGGGGAGCACATCCCCAAACTTAGGAAGCTTTTGGGAACGATGGTCCTATTTCTAAATCCGCCTCAGCTAAAATACGAAACATCCCAGAAATCTTTGGATCCAAGAACAGCGAAAATCAGCAAACGGTCTTCTTTCGGACCCTTGAATTTAGGGTTAAGACGGAGCCAAGCGGAAAACCGCCTAACTAATAAATATGGAAGCCTCGCCTCCAACATTCCCATTTCTCTAGTCATTGTTAATATCAGCATCTCCAAAAGAGTCACATTTGGCGCCTTTACTGACCAAAGGAGAAATCCTTTACTTAATTACAGTCCTCTTCCGCCAAATTTAATAATAATAATAATAATAAAGAATAGTGTCGGAGAGCGTAACACAATAGTGTGTCCGAGCCTCCCGTCCCGTCACCCTCCCCCGGTGCGATGAGCGAGGGGAGAGGGGGGAGCCTGGAGCTTCCCGCTCATCCATTACGTTCGTCTCTGTGACACATGGTGGTACAGAGAAAGAGGTTTATAGGGGAGTGAGGGATAGGAAGAGAAAGAGGAAAGAAAACAGATAGTAAAGTGGGAAAGTAGGAGGAGATTAAAAAGTGGCCATAACAGCTTGGCCCTACATCTAAAAGTGGTGCCAATACCACGGTGTGTAATACATTAATGTTTTTCTATTCATTTTTATTCCTTGGCCCTGTCGCACGTCTGCATATAAAGCCCGTTTGGAAGCAAAGGATAAGGACGAAAGGAAAGAAGTAAGAGAGTTTCAAATTTGCTTTGAAGTCCATAGTTTAGTAGTTGTAATTTTACAATTAGAGTAAATACACCAGTGTTAGGCTATGTGTCAATTATGATAAGTATTCTTGTAAACTTGTTTTTTGTTTGGCGTCATGACCGCTGTTATTTTTATATTCTTGCAAGTGGTAAGTCACTTTATTCTTGTTTTTCCTCATATGACGGTATTCGTTCGCATGGGAACCAGCTTCTTAAGTTACATTCGTCGTTGGTTTAAAATGAATTCTATTTATACCCTTCTTCACAGTGCCCTTAAAGTTATCTCCCACTTCAAAACTATTTCACGAAGATTTCTCTTTTTTAAAGAATTATTCAAAGTTTTTTGAGTTCTCTAATAGAAACCCACATAGGAAAGCAGCTTGCCCTTCACGCTAATCCCCGGTAATTAAATCCATGGCAAATATGCTAATTCGCTTTGGTTGGTAACCTTCTTTGGTCCACAACCCTCGAAAATGACCTCCAAATTCCGCTCTCTAATCCGGAAACACTTTCCTTTTTGGATTTAAAGATAATAACACCTAATAGCTATATAATCAGCTGACACTTTGGTTATAATGACACCCTTCCAATTCCTGGCCTTTCTATCTTATCTATCAATTCAAGTGTGTGTCATGCGACGTAATTTACATGGGTTCAACGAGAGAAACCCTATATTCGAGACTTTAACAGCAAGATGGAAAGTCATAGGGAACCGGTCTCACGCTGGTCACATACCCGATCACCCTGAAATAAGACTCCGTGCTATGCTATAACTTGTAATTCTCAGTTAAAGATCGACCAATTCTCATTACTCTCCTTTGCAAATAACCCTTTCGACCTCTACATCCTTGAATCATTAATCTACCTCTTTACTTAATTTCATCAATTTGATTTAGTTGTATATATGTATCTTTTTTCTCTGAGTAACTCTTATTTGGTTGGTTGTTTCCTTCTCATTTGAATTTTTTTTTATTTAATCTTGTCTCATTTTCAGTAATCCTGTTTCCGTGATTAATCTATTATATTGTCAATATAGGTTACGAGTATCTTAATATGTGTGCAGTCAACTCACAGAATTTTGTTATAAACGGAGTTGAATTTCAGGATAGATTCTCTTATTAGGTGGAGGTTAAAATTAATTGCTATGATATTATTTAATATTATTCCACTTCTTTTTCCATTGACGACATGCTTGTAGGGAATAGCGAAGGGGCTCCCCGCCCTTTGCGCGATATGAATGGCTCATCCTCGCCGATCTTCTACTTTTTTTAATAACTACTCTTCCTTTTTTCTCTATTGTTTTATTTAGCAGCTAAATTCCCGTTTCTTTGTGTAAGACTATCAGTTTCCATCTTCTTATTCTTCTCGTATTTGTTATGACATTATAGCTTTGTTTTAATTATCTGCAGTTTAAGAAGGTTGCTTTTTGAGAGGGTACACGTGCAATAGTCGGGTAAATGAATTGTGGGCTATATAATTGGTTGGTAGTTTTTCTTCCTGTTTTCCAGTTGATAAATCTGAGCTTGTATAATATATCTAACCGTATGTTCAATTCGTTAATTATGTCGTTACTTTTTATTTAACCAGATTTCGTGTCGGTAATTCCTGGTTATTCCCATCACTTTGCAATCGGTACTGTTTCTATGATTTCATGATCAAAGTATATATCAGCTAGCTTTTTCCTGTTGACTGATACAATTTCCTTTTCTGTTTGTGCTTATTTTCCATTTTTTTCTTAATGGTTTATTTTTCTTATCTCTTCTATCTTCAATCTTATTTACATTTTATCCTCCAGGAATTGTACTACATTCAACTGATTTATATCGTCCGTGAATTGTATGTTCCTAACACTTCGGTGGCAGAAGGGAGAAAGATATCTTGGTGATTCAGCCTAAATCTTTCTCCTTGATTGATTCTTGTCTCAATATATACATATCTGTCCATGACACAGTCACCAAGAAGTTGTTATAATCTCCATTTAGCGCTCGGAGTTCACAATAACGACCAATGACGCCAACGTTTCCAACCTCAAAGAAAACAGTCACTTTTGGGCTTAGCAGTGGTCTTTTGTGCAGTTCTTTCGGATTTTTAAGAGCTAATTAACGACAATTATGTTGATTACATTGAGAATAAAAAAGCCCCATCACTCATTAAGGAAATGAAGTTGATTGAAAAATTGCTTCCATCTCCCGTGCGAAGTAAAGCGGTTGTGCATAGTCCCCTGGTCTCAACTGTTGCACAATGACCAAATTTATGGGGAGAAATGCAGGTTTGCATGCAAAATACATCTTATCTGAAAGTATTCGATTGCAAGTTAAGTAGTATACCTTCAAGTAGAGCGATTAGACTGTGCAAGCAATTTTGTCTGACGCGTTCTACATTTTCTGGGGCACGTACTGTTCGTGAGGGCCCACACTGGTAGGCTTTTCACTAGTTTACCTCGTGCACGAATTTCATGAAACTATCATAAGGTTGTGTTTTCAGTGGGAACAGCCTCATTTGTTGGAATTTTGAATCGGCGAAAAAACTCACGGTGAGCTGCTATGACAGACTCATTGTTCTTCGCGAAACTGTCGTAGGCGAACCCATGGTGCACTATCACTTCTAAAACCATAACTTCACCTGATCAAAATTTCTCAGAAATATGGTGCCGGTCAGACTTATGTCTCTCCTTCTTGGGCTGAGTAATAGCTATTTCAAAAACGTACCTCATGTCTGCCTCACACTGTATATAAAAAAAATATTTCCATCCGTTTCACTTGATGTGTAGTATTTCTAAAATCCTTCTATCTCTGATATAGGTTTTGGTATTTCCTGTTACAACCAAGCCTCGTAGGGTTAGTTTCAGTGGATTTTCCGCCTCTCAAATAATATTGAAGATTACCAATGAGTGTAAGTCTTTGGAGAACTTTTTGCCTCTAACACATTTTTTTATAGCATCTCGTTCAGTGACGTGGCGTAGCTGCCTGGGCTTGCGATATTTATAATGTGTGTGTGCAAAATAGATGTTACTATTTTGAGATTTAATTTAATTTCGAGATTGATTTTGGTCTCCATATTTTTGCCATGGTTATTTTGCTATCGTCGCGTATGAAATCTTTTTTTGTCCAGTTGTTCCTTCTTGAAATTATTTTCCCCTTTTCTTTATTATGCCTTTCCTTCTACAGCAGGGCATGGTCAGAGTCCGATGAGGACGTTCGCATTTTCTGCAATTACTGAAAGAGTGCGTTTCTGTACTACATTCGAAACGAAGTCATTCTTATGGTAGCCAATGGTGTATACTCTCCCTTTGCATGCAAATTTGAACGATGATGAAATCATTCCTTTGTATATTGGCTTGAGAGATCCTCATGCACAAGGCAACATTTATTTGTATTCAGATACAATCATGATTTGAGAATAAATTGAATTTTCAGCAAAAATTGCCTTTTTCGACATACCAAGCTCCAATTGGCGGTGATCTGGGATGTAGTTTTTGCCTTAGCCAGAGTTTCTTAGGGTAATGCTTACTGATGAGGATAGTAAGAGCTCCACTTCTTTGTTTTCTCGGAATAATACTATAAATTCTGTCAGTCCTTCTAAGCTTTTGATGATAGTGATATACTGGACGCTGAATATCCTCTGGGCTACTTCTTGTGATGCCTTGTTCGTCCCGTTCAACGACCGTCTCAAGAGCAGGCGTTCGGTAAATTCGGAATGCTCTTTATCAGGAAGCGTCCTCCTTCTTCCTCTCCCAATGGCATTATCTGCCGAATGTGGAGATTTCTTGGACGCCCTACCTAAATGGGGATGGGTTCGAGTTTCTGACTGATAACCAACCCCCTTATTAAATTTCATGCTCCCTAACGCGATCTCCTGCCGAGGTTAACTACTCGTATATTCTAATTAATACCAACTGCCACTCAGACTTTACTGGCGACAAATTTGTGTCGTGTAATTGTGAAAGAAATTATAGAATTTAGTGAATAAAGAGAGGAAAAGATATGTAGATGAAGGAATAGTGGGCACTACCTGAGCGAGCTACCCTGCTCAAAGGAAACGGAATGAATCTCCAATCAGACTAATGAGTGCATAATTATTCCTTGCACTTGCTGAAGTTTTCGGTAATACCTCCGGCCGATTTTTCCCCTTTTACCAGTGATGAACTTTACCAAAAAGCAGTACGCGTGAAAGCACCCAAGCAATGGCCGTCCAAGCAATTTTATCATGAATGAGTCTATTCTAATAAACAAGGGACAAATCAGAATCTTCAAGAAGTACGTTGTAAGAAAACTAATCTTAAGTGCGCGACCCATTAGCCAAATTGATTTGGAAGAAGAAGTTTCCAGGAATTCGTTTACATTTGCGCTGTTTTTTCTCGCCTTAAGCTTACACCCATCAATGAGCACTCGCAGACGCTGAGCCAAGACTGCGATGGAAACGAAAAATGAACCAATACTTCAAAGGATAAGGGATGAAAAAGCACATGTAAGGGAATTTTGGATTTGCGAATAATTTTGGCTTATTAATTTATTTTAATCTAAACAAAAGACAAAATGCAAAATGAATAGTAAATGAATAAAAAAAACGAATTGAGAGACGATGAAGAAAACGAATGGTAAAAATGGTAAAAAGATCTAGAACACGAATGATATATGTATCACAAAAACAAGGAGTAAAAGATTCAAGAAAAATAATAAGGAACAGTCAAGAAAATCAAGTGAAGGGACAAAGAAAAGGAATAATGAAATGATCAAGAAAAATAATACGGAAAGGATCGAAAAAAATAATAGTGAAATGATCATAAAAAACAACAAAATGATCAAGAAAATGATTAGGAAAGGAGCAAGAAATGGAACAGTGCAACATCTAGAGTAATAATATTCAAATCACTGAGAAAACGAGTAATATAAGGAATAAAGAAATAGAAGAATGAAAAGATTAAGAAAACGAATAGTAAGAGAACCAAGGAACACGAAAAGTGAAAAGATCCCCAAAACGAAGTGAAATTACTAAGAAAAAGAATATTGAAAGAATCTCGAAAAAGAATGGTAAAAGAATAAGGAAAATCTGGAATTCCTAAAATGAAGGAATCAAGAAAGCAAATATTAAAAGAATCAAGATAGCGAATAGAGAAAGTATTAGGAAAACGAATAGTAAATGAATCAAGAATGCGATTTGAAAGGATCAAGAAAACGAGCGATAAGAGGGGCTAAAAAAGAACAACAGTGAAGTGAACAAAAAAATAAATAGTAAGAAAAAAACAAGAAAAGAATAGTGAAAAATTAAGAAACCGATCATTGAAGGAACAATTAAATGCAATGAGATGAGCAAACAAATTAGAAATGAAAGAATCAAGAAAATGAATAGTATAAGTATAATGAAAACGAATACTGAAAAGATCCAAACTAGTAGTTAAAGGATCAAGAAAACGAATAATAAAAGGATAACGAAAAACATTAGCGAAATTATCATAACGAAATTAGGAAAGCTATCAAGAAAGAGAATAGTGAAGAGATTAGGAAAACAAAGATGAAAATATTATGAAAAAAACTAGCGAAAGTATCAAGAATATGATTCGGTACAATCAAGAAATGAAAAGTGAAAGAATTAATCAAAACGAAGAGTAAAAGAACCAAAACATCGAATAGTGAATGAAAAAAAAGAATATTACAAAAATATAGAAAACTAATCGGAAAAGAATTAAAAAAATATAAATGAATAAAAAATAATATTGAAAGGATCAAGAAAAAGAATAGCAGAAAGAGCCAGAAAATGATTACGAAAAGATCAAGAAATCTAATCATAAAAAAATAGTATAAAATCTAGAATAATGCTATTAAAAGGATCGAGGAAACGAATATCATAAGAATTAATAATCGAATAGTGAAAGAATTAAGAAGATAAATAGGGAAAAGATAAAGAATATAAATCGTAACAGAATCAAGAAAACGAATATTAATTAAATCAGGGAAAGTAATAGTCAAAATACCCAGAAAAAAAGGATGAAAGAAATAAAAAAATCTAATTCTGAAATGATCAAGAAAACATACATTAAAGCGACCAATAAAAATAATAGTGAAAGTCTCAAGTAAACAAATATCCTAAGCTACAAACATAGTGAAAGTATCACGAAAACCAATAGTAAAAGGATCAGTAAAAGAATAGTTGAAGGTTTAGAAAAACGAATAGGGAAAGGATCAAGAAAACAAATAGTGAATGGATCAATATATAAGTCAGAGGATCAGAAATTAAATAGGGAAAGGACCTAAAAAACGAATAGCCAAAGGATCAAGAAAAATAATAGTAAATAAAGGAAGATAACCAATAGTCAATGTATCAAAAAAAAGAATAATGTAATGATAAAAAAAAAACAAATAGGGGAAAGACTAAGAAAAAGAATAATAAAGAATGAAGAAAACAATTAGTGAATTGAACATGAAAAATTATTAACATGATCTAGAAAATTAATATATAAATGATCAATGCAAAAGTGAAATGATCAATATAAAGTTAGTGAAAGGAACATGAAAGAAAATATTAAAAGGATCAAGTGAAGGAATTGTGAAAGTTAAAGAGCTGAATGAATGTATTAAATACCAAGAATCTAAAACGAATGAGAGTGACACGAAGATTGGACACAAACGATGAACTCTGGAAAGCCAATAACAAAGACATAAGAAACAATAGGAAATAAACCGTCTAATTTCACTTAGATCTTGAATGTAAAAATTATTTATCCAATTTATTGAGGTGTAGTTTTTATATTTAATTTACCAAAAAAGCATAAAAAAATAAAGAGTAGGAAAAGCCTTTAAATGAGATTCACTTATTAGGTTGAGAAAGGAGTTCTTGCGTTTTTTTTAAATTATATGTTGATTTAAGTTTTGTTGATGGGATTTGTGCAAATACTAAGAAACAATAATAAATAATGAGAGCAAAATCTGCAAAGGTTAGGCTACGTCTCTTAACAGCGTAGAATATTGAAGTTGAGTAATAAGTCATTGCGGTTTATTTAAAAGTTGTGTTTATTTAATTTTTGTTCTATACCTCTAACTGGAATGTCAAATCGAAATAAAGGCGTATTTTCGACACTTATTGTTATTAATTTTGAATCGAGACGGGAACAATGCAAACGCAGCCAAAGCTCGTCGTGATATTTGTGCTGTGTATGGAGAAAATGCTTTATCAGAAAGGACAGCTCAATGGTAGTTTTCAAATTTCGAAAACGGTTATTTTAATTTTAATGACGGAGAACGTTCTGATCGCCCCATTAAGTTGGATGAAGATCGATTGGACGACCTTCTCCATAAAAATCCTTGTCAATCGACTAGAGAATTGGCTGAACGATTGGCATGTGATCAGAAAACTGGAGTGAATCACCTTCATTCGATGGGGAAAGTTCAAAAAGTCAGTGCATGGGTTCCGCATGCTTGTGAGCGAAAGCAACAAACTTCAACGCTCCACGTTTGCCGCAGGTTTGCTTGCTCGTCACAAGGCTATTCGTGTATATAAGGACAGATTTCTTCCCCGCATCATCACTTGCGACGAAAAATGTTGTGTTTATGTCAACATGAACCATCGAAAACAATGACTTATCCCCAATAAAAACCACTTCCGCGATTAAAGCAAGGACTTTATCCACGAAAGACTATACTGTGTGTGTTGTGGTATTGTGAAGGCATCATTCTTTATGAGCTCCTTGCGAACAACGATATTGTCAATGCAGAACTTTACGTTCAACAAATGTATCGACTCGCCGAAGCTATTCGTGAAAAGCGACCTCATCGACGTTATGGGGTCCTTCTGTAACACGACAAAGCTTGTTCTCACATTACCAATATGACAAAAGACGCCATCCAAACGCTTAATTTGGAAATCCTGCCACATCCTCCATATTTGCTAGACTTGGCTCCATGGGATTTCCATCTGTTCCGATCGCTCTCCAACAATTTGCGCGGCGTTTCGTTTAATACTGATGTTGAATTGAGAACCTGGTTAGACGAATTCTTCAAGTCAAAATCCAGAGATTTTCCTTGCAGAGGCATCGAAAAACTAGTTGAACATTGGGAAGAAGTCGTAAATAACAACGGAGAATGCATTATTGATTAAATTGCACATTGTTATCAATTAAAAATGAGGTTTTTATAAAATTGTTAATGGTAATGAATAAATTTGATAAAACCGCAAGAACTTATTCCTCAACCGAATAGAAAGTGATGAAATTGAGGGGGAGAGTGAGAATGTGTGGTACAAGATAGCAGGAGTAACAAAATTAATGATATTAGTTGGATACTGAAGGGAGGGGGGGGGGCTCAAACATTCTGAACTTACGAGGATCTAGAAAGGGAGGGGGGGTTCAAGATTGCATTCAGCGTGAGCATGGCCAATGGAAAATTACCATAAAGAGAACGGAGAAAGAAAACGAAGAGAAAAAGAATTTACAACCAAAAAAATGAGACCAAACTCTACGCTTATTTATCTGATTGCAGTGTAGAAAGGTGTAGTAAATTGGGCGGCTTAATTGAAAACAGTTTCGAGAGGACATCGCACTCCTAGTTTTAATGTAATGCTGAACGCAGAACTGAATCGTTCCTTTATAACAGACATTTACACAAATGTTACATCTAATCAGCAAAAGCTACGAGCGGGCAATATTTTAAATTAAATTTAATACGGGCTATAGAAAAGAAAGGGAGGTAAGATAAGATAAAGAGACGAATAATATACATAGTGTCACATTTTAAAAAGATTTTTTATTTTTATATAATAACTCGTTAAAAAGAGGCTATAGAATGATCTGAAATACAAGTTCCCTAAGGGGAACAGAAGAATTTTAAAGGGCTGCGTAAAATCAACAGGGAGGATCTAAAAGCCGAGTTTCCTAAAGGTAAACAAGAACGATCTGAAAACAGATTTTCCTAAGATGACCAAGGTAGGATTAAAATGGTATGTCGCCTAAAAGAGAGGAGGAAGGATTTGAAAAGTATGTTGTTTAGGATGAGCAGCGAGATATAAAAGGCGGGATGCCAAGAGGTGGACCTAATGAAATGTTGGTTCCCTAAAGTGACGTGGGAGAACTAAAAAGCGAGTTCTTTTAAGTGAGTAGAGATGATTTAAAAGGTGATATCGCTAAAGGTGAACATAAAAATATAAAAGGCAGGTTCATAAAGGAGAAAGGGGAAGGTCTAAAAGGCGGGATTCCTAATGCTCAACAACAAGGATCTGGAAGGCAAGTTGTCTGAAGTGTTTTCAGGATGATATGAAAGGCGGATTCCTTATAGGTGAGCAGCGAGGATCAGAAAAGCAAGTTGTTAAAGGTGAGTAGGTAGGATATAAAAGGCCGGTTGCCTAAGGGTGGAAAGGAAGAAAAATAATCGCGAGTTCTATTAGTTGAAAAGGAAGGATCCAAAATGCGGTTTCTAGGAAGTTTAACAGGAAGGATCTGAAAAATTGGATCACTAAAGTGAGCAGTAAAGATCTTACAGGTGTGTTCCCTGAGGTGTGTGTTTCAAAAGGAGGATTCTTTAGCTTCCTTAAGGAGAACAGTACGAATCAGAAATGCGATTTACTCAAGGTGAAAAGTAAGCATCGGAAAGGTGGGTTCCCTCAGCTGAACTTGGATGATTTGAAAGGCAGATAACCTAATGTAACAGTGATAATCTAAAAGGCAGGTTATATCTAGGTGAAGGAAAAGGATTTCAAAAGTGGGTTTTTCCGGTGAACGGGTAGGTTCTAGAGGGCTGATTCCCAAAGGTCAATAGGAAGGACCGGATAGGCGAGTTCAATAAGGTAAAAAAAGAGGATCTAAAAGTCGGGTTCCTTAAAAGTGAATAAGAAGTATCATCTGAAAGATGCTTTACAAGGAGTGAACAGGAAAGTTGTAAAAGGCAGCTTCCTTAAAGGTAAACCTGAAAGATCTGAATGGCGAGTTCTCTTAATTGAGCAGGGAGGAAAAAGAGGCGTGTTTCTTGAAGGTGAACGGGAAGGATATGAAGGGAGGTTACCCTAGATGAACAAGATGGATTTGAAAAGCGGATTCCATAATGAGAAAGACAGGATCTGAATTGCGGGTGCTCAAAGGAGAACTGTGAGTATCTGAAAGGCGAGTTCCATAAGTTGAACAGGAAACATCGGGAAGGCGGGTTTCTTAAGGTGAACTGGGACGATCTAAATGACCCAACCTTCAAAGTGAGCAGGAAATATTTGAAAAGCAGATTCCCTAAGGTGTGGTGCATTAAAGATATAAAAGGAGGGGGCGGCCTAGAGCTGAAGAAAAGGGATCTCAACGGCGGGTTTCATAAGGGAAAAAGGGAAGATAAAAAAATTGGTTCTCTTAAGTGATCATAGAGGTTCGAAGATGTGTGTTCCCCAAAAGTGAATTGGGAGGATGTAAAAAGCAATTTACCTAAAGGTGAGCAGAAATGATCTGGAAGTCGGGTTCCCTAAGGTGAGCAGAAAATTTATAAGAGGCGCTTTCCCTAAAGTGAGCTAAATGGATCTCAATGTTGAGTTCCCTAAATTTGAACAGTAAGAAAGAGAAAGGTAGATTCCCATATGGGAACATGGTGGATCTAAATTTAGGGTAGTAGTGTAATACATCTGCATCACCTAAACAAATACATTCACGCTATACCGACACCTGCATTTCGTACCTGCTCAGGAAGACGGTCCCGATTAAATGTGACGAAGAGTGTATGGGTGGGTCTCGATACCACTCTATTTCTTCCCATCACACTTTCGACCCTAACCACTCCTTGGGTATCTATCTCTTGTGTGATGACCTTTAAGAAGTAGTGAAGTGTTAACCTTGTAGAAGTTGACCTTGTGGAAGTTCATAATATAGGGAAAGTCATCGATTGTTCGAAGTGCAATCACAATAGCCACAGGGGCAGGGACCACAAAATTCCCCAGAATAATCCGTCAAGAATTAGGCATCATTCGCTTCCCTGTCGAGAATCTTGGCTAAGTCTGATTGAATATGTGTTCTTTGGATAGCAAACTATCATCATTATCCTAATAATGAGTAAAATCTGGGAACCACCAAATTTGAAAACGCTGGGTAACTTTTCGATGAAAGACAGCGGGGTCATCAAGGTTCGCTTACCTCATCTTGTTGTTTACTCTGTGGAAATTGCTTCTTTAATACCGATGGCTTACCGAAAACCAAGGTCACATCATTGACCAAGTCGCTGGCCTAGTCAGGATGGAACAAGTCCTTTTTCATCCACTCCCGTTAGAAGGCTTTTCGTTTTTGTTTTATTTTGGGACAAAAAGGGAATGCCCTCCCATCCCCTAAGAAGGGACTTCAAGATCGGAAGAGATAACTTCAGCATTATTTTTCTCCGGAGCAAGGAAGTGTCTGGAGGACTTGGGGGCCTTATCAAAATGAAAACGGCCCTCCTCTCTTTTTTAGTCATCAAGAGGACGTGTCCCAATAAAGGGTCTTTGCCGAGTGCTAAACTCTACCAAAGGGGTGATTCCAAGTGAATCAGTGTTCTCTGTATGTGAAAAGCCTGCCTTCTAAGGCGAGAGCACCCCAGGTCCCTGCACTCGTCTGTCGGATAATAGAGAGGAAGTGGAGGCTAGTTCCAGCAACCACTTGCTCCTCTAAGGGTTTTCTCCCCATGCACAAGTTACCAAATAGAGAGGACGATTCCGGTTCACCTGATCCATTCTTTCTTGCCGGCAGGCCGTGTGAAAACATAAAGTAGGTGAGGGCACTAGTTCGATTAAAATGTCGCTTGAGAGCGAGTCTGTGCAAGAGGATAAGAGAGGACCCCCATTACACGTAAATATAAGACAGCACGGAGTCACTCCCCCATCTGCGAAGAGAAAATATAAGAGGCCACTGATAAAATAACGGATGGTCATCTTTTTCAGAGGTCATGGTACTTGAGGGGAGTTGTGTAGTTGCAATGATTAAAACTCTTTACTATGAGAAAGTGATGTGAGTGGTGCCAGTCCACCTGTGAAGGTTGTCTTTTCGCGGTTACTTCGCCACCCCTAACCTTCTAGTTGATTGAGGTTTTGCTCTATGTAGAGAACGCTGAAATTATGATAGTCCAATGAGCAAGAAAAAAGTTTAGCTTGTGACTAAAAAGAAAGAAGAAGAAAGTTTTGAGGCCAGGGTGGCCACGTGCCACGTGCTGCCACTCTCACCAATCCAGTCTCAGGTTTTTGCACTTTTCTGGGATTCAAACTTGAGCTCATTTATGTTGGTGTGCTCGCCGGTGTAGCCACACAAGACCAGAATATACTCAATAGACGTTGGCTTCTCAATGGACGCTCCTCCCATGTGAGCATTGAGAGAGTTATGGCGAAAGAATGGGTCTATTAATAAGTCATAATAATTGATCCTCGTCGGGATGGACACGAACCTAATATCTGTCATGCGACAGACTCAGAGATGGGACCACAAACCTATACTTTTCCTGGCAGTAAAACCTACTAAATGGTGCAGCCGTATTTATCAAAGAACGGCCGCAAGTTTGTAGCCTGCAAATTGGACACAGGGAAGCGTTTATTGGAGCAAAACCAATCTTTCCATTATTCGCGCCCTTAGGCAACAGACCACTCAAGACTTAATCTTATTGAACCTAGGGGGTTAAAAAGGGTTGTTTATAGAGGGTTTAAAACTTCTCTTTTAACAAGGAATCAGGTGTTAGTTAGGTGCTTAAACCTTAAACGAAATAAATGGGTAAATGGAGGGAAAGGGACAACCCACCAGCTTTCCCAGCCTTCGTCATTTTTTAATTCAACTTAGTAAACCAGACCTTTCTTATTGGAAATGGGGCCAAGAGGACGTACCACTGCTCCAGGTCCCAAGTGCAACAGGCTACACAGGGTACGCCGTCCACGGCTCCTTAATCCTAGATAAAGTAAATAAGGAAGAGACACTCTGAGGGAAGAATGGTCATTTTAAGGGAAAGGAGGGGGAGGGACCAGCTTCGCTGTGCACTAGGCATTAGTTTAACTCAAGATGGTAACTCTGCTGGGCAGAATAAAATATTTATGCAGGTAGTAAAATGGGTAAAGGGTAGGCAAAGAAAAAGCATTTTAACATCACATCGTTTTTAGAGGAGAACCCTACCCAACCGGAAACCTGAGATAGAGGTGATCCCCTTCCCATTTCTTTCCTAACCACGGATGAATGGAGGAAAGCTGGTCAACGACTAGCCTGCAAATTCATTCGCTGGCGAAGACAGATAAGTTAGAAAGGATTGAAATAAGAGTGTTGACAAAAAAAATAAAGCAAGGGTAGACATAATCCCTGTTGTTCATGGCCTGCTGAGACATTAGCCAGGAAGGCGTCGTCACGTTCCTCCAGGTGCAGGGTGTAACAAGTGCAGGACCGTAATTCAAAGGATCACAGTACTCAAGGGATTATATCATCTATGATAAGTATTATAGTATGTACTCAAATGATAACAGTGCTCAAGTGATTTCTGTATGTTCTAAATTATTAGATTTTGCATTCAAAGGATTATGGTATGTACTCAAAGTATTAAATTATTTACTCAAGGGATCACAGTAGTCAAGAGGATCTCTATATTCAAACTAGGGCCTTAAAGAGTCGTTCAAATAAGCCAGATTTCAGATGCTAGAAAAGCATCAATGGTGAGGATTGGAACTTGTATATCAAATTGAATTGTGGTTGCTACAAACTACAAAATTATCTACCTAGTTCTGATTCGCATCAAGAAAGTCGTGTTTAAACTCTTTAGACTCCATTGTATTTCCTTTAAGTCGCAAGATCCTAAGATTCCAGGATCCAATCCAAGGAACGCTTAAAATTAAAACGGGAGGTAACTTTGGTGAAACTGCCATAATCTCGCAAAGAACTAAAATTCTTCGTACTGAGGTAAGGAAGAGGAAAGGAACGAGCGATTTTAAGCTTTAACTCCTATTATGAATGGCTCATTGGCAAGGAAAGAAGGGTAAGGTAAAAGCAGCCGAAGATAAATCGAAACAAATGAAGTTCATTGGAATCAAAGAGATATAAGAGATTTCCTCCACTTAAAGTATGAATGTCCACCGTCCAGAATTGATACAGTAACCGACGACACAAAGCTGATTACTATTCTATCGCAAAACACTTACCAGTAAAGACAATACACACTTCGGTATCATTCTGTCTATTCAAGTTTAAAATCACAGCAGTAGCAACAATAATAGTAACATGGAATTTCGTATTTAGTTCCTGCAGCACAATATTTTGGATCCTTAACAAATGTAGATGATAGAATAACTTAAAAGCTCACTGCCTACTTAAACATATCTCTTATTCGTTAATCTCAAATTAAAGGCAATTTATTATATCTTTCTCCCTCATGGAACTTCAATAATCGTTCGAAATCTCTACCTAAAGTTCGTGTGATCTAATTTCAGAAATACGTTTTCATTTATTATGATTTATTCCAACGTAATTTGCCTCGCAGATATCTGGTGCCTTTAGCATAAGAGTCCTTCTTCTTACCTCCGATTGCCACGCACGCTAAGGTCATCCGACCCCCTTCGACGAACGGCCCAGCCTCGCCATTATGAATAGGTCTTCCCTGTAAGTCCTCAATAAGAAGATTTTGAACTGGCTCTGTAGAAAAGAAAGACCGCTTGTTAATTACTTCGGTTACTGCCGGCGTACATATCGCTGGTGTGATAGGTGGCACAAGAAAGAATTTGTTAATTTAACACGAAAACCAACAAGAGCATATCTCAGAGAGTTAGCAAGTTGCGATCTGGAAAGGGTTAAGCTAGGGAAAGTGAAAATATGTGGAAGATCTATAGCCGCAGATCCTCCTGTGAGTAGGAAGGACACTCATTCACCGCGATGTCAGCTGCAGTATGGTTGCTTATTCTATTATATATCTGAAACCCCCTTGCTGCGAGCTCAGGGAAAAAAACGAAAAAAGGGGAGAATAGTGTAAAAGAGGCAAAAGAAGAAAAAGTGAGAGAAAGAAGATCGTTTTAATTAAGTAGCCAAGTATAGGAATGGATAAAGATCAGAGATAATCTTAAGTGCAAATTCCATAGAATAATATGGTATATCAGAACGCTGTCATAATCACAGGTCTTATTATTTCAATTACCTTCAAAATGTGTTTTATTTAATGAATTCCTTAGTATCTACAGTAAGTATGGACTTATAAATACAACGTAATACAGTTACTGTGGTTTAATTTAAACAATATATATCTACTAGATTTATTAAAAAAAATTATAATGAAAAACTGAATGTTTTTTTTCTGGGGCGAAGCGCCAGGTCTACGCGTCGCTTTTTTTCGAAGGATTAAAGTTCAATCGTACTCATTTAGACCTATGAAATGACCCATATGACTATGGAACATATTGTTATTCACTCTGGAGATTTCACTCTGCCATCGGTTTGGGGCTAGATGGCGCCATTTAGTGGCAGTAGCCTTATTTAGCCATTCAAAGGCACTTGTAAGTGATTTGAACCATGGGAAACCATCAATACAATAACCATTTATCATCTTATCACAATTCACCGTGGTTCATTAAAGGGACTTTTTCTTTTGTTTTCCATTAGCCGCACACATAAATAAATAACAATAACCTTCTAATACTTATGTCAGACATTAACTAATGGATGTACAGCATGGTGTGAGGGTCGACTGACAGACAAAAAAAACACAACCTGCAAGGGAGGAGCACAAATATTAGTGGGATTTTTACTGTTATTTTTTGCGATTTTTGTCAAAAAACATCAAGGTTCATTCAGGCACTACTGGTATAGTATATAGGACTGTTTATGCATCATGTATGCGTATTTCAGTGGACATGAGACCTATCATAACCATATTTTTGTCACTATATGAGACCTGTTCAATGAATTTTTCTTACTTTAGTGTACTTGCAGTCTATGCAAAGGAAACGGCTGTGCTCCAAACACACTGGCTTCTGGTAGCTGATGGACCTGAATTTGGTTTTTCTGTACTTGTGGAGAGCGTGGCCGTGGCATTAAAATTGCACCAGCAAAGCACCTCGCAAGAATAGTGAAACTTGTATAAAATTTCTACACGTATATATATATATATATATATATATATATATATATATATATATATATATATATATTTGTAGACCTGTCAAGAATTAAACGGAAAGCCGTGAATTTGGATATCAATAAAAATTTGGCAACAGTGGAATAAAAACGAACACTTGTTGTCTGGAAAGGGGATTAAGACGAGACAGATATCATCTCGTCAGGTGTTATAAAATTTATATCGAGAAAACCTTATTTTTAGACGCGATGGCTCCATGACCACAAGACAAGGGATTAACCTCGGTTGAGGAAATCCAGGCCTGCGGTCAGAGCTAAAAACGGTGTGCCTTAGAGGCAGGAAGAGGCCACGACATTTCCCTGCGTTACCTATAGAAGAAAAATGGAGAACGCAAACTCATTCTTGATTCTAACTCTTGATCTCAGAGTCGCCCCGTCATTAATTACGTTTCTTTTACCAAAAAAAGCTCACCTCTAAACCAAACAAGTCTTGTTCTCGTTACTCTCGCTTTCGTGACTGGTAGTAAGTAATTTCCTTGTAAACACGAGCCTCATTTTATCTTGCTTGTCAGTTTGGTTTATTTGGAATTAAACCCTTAGAATTTTCACGTGATTCCTCTCAGTTCTTTCTCTATCACAAGCCTTCGTTAAGCTCAGTCAAGCCAATATATTATTCAAGTATCATTTAGAGTCAGATACAAACTTAACACTACCTATCACTTAACCCTGAGGACAGTAGGGACCTCTCGAAATATCCGCGTCATTTTTTTAGCCATAACTGGAACTGTCACCTTTGCCCGTCTGTACCATAGGTGGAATTCCTGGACGGCCTTTTTTCCCCAACCATAAAGTAGTAACTCGTTGTCGTCTCTACATCACGCTATAAAGGTAACGGTAACGTGCCCTTCCTGCCTCAACGTTAAATGACAACTCTTACGTCTCTACTAACAATTTCTTAACCAATTGTCGTTTCCCTTATGCCTATAAAATCGGGTAACCCATAACTGGTGACCTCCTCATCTCCTATATCCTTCTTGGCAGGAGAGATGGAAGACTTCTTCAGAAGCAATCCTTCTTGGCAAGTTGGGATCAGAAAAGACTGATGTGATGATCATTTTAATCCGTCGTTGTTGCCTTTGGAATTCAAGCCATTCTTAAGCCAGGGATTGATCAACTCACGTGCCAGATTGTTTTGGAAACTGTGTCTGTCTATGGCCTTATTACCAGCTCTTACACGCTCCTCATTCAAGATAATGTAGGAATTGACACCTGCATTATTTACCATTCCATAAAACACAGCAATGAGCCATTGTTTCTTTATTCGGCTATATGATGAACAGGCACACATCTGGTCGAATGTGCCAACAACCCCCTTTCGTGGCATTGTAAGACATGATGATGTTTGGCTTTAATTACTCCGTGATGACATGCTAGTAATGCATGGAAGACAGCACTCAGACACGTTTCTTGCTAGAACTTTTTTCTTTTTGTGTAGTTAACAATAGATATATTTTTATTAAACACAAATGTGCTTTGTAGCGGTATCTCTTTCTTGTTCAGCCGTATTGTTCCTACATATGTCAGACTGTAGTTCTTGAGTATGTCATTTACAAATGGAACAAATGTAAACTAATTTTCACCTGTGATAGTTCTTTTGCTGTTGGCATAGGGGATTATAAGTTCTGTGGTGACAAAATGTCCTAATAATAAACCATGTGGTGGTTGGGTATGCTTCGCCAGATATGGCACTGCGTTCAACATATAGTGTGTCTTTGAATCACAAACCATGATCAACTTTATGCCGTATTTGGCTTGTTGTCAATATACATCCTGAAGAGACATCTTCTCCTAAACCCGAGCAACTACTCATCAATTGTTATGTTTATGTATGGGGAGTAATGAGTTTTGCAGTTGCTGATTAATCTGACCAAGATCCCTCTATCTGTCTTCCTCCTTTCTTCTCGTGCGTCCATATTGTTAAATCGTAAAGCTCGTAAAATAAAGTATAAGCAACGTTTGCCCACTGCAGCTCTCTAGAATGAAAGTCAAATACTTCTAGAAAACATCGCTTTTGTTGGCACATGATTGTTATGTTTAAGCTCTGGCATAATAAGGATCCCAATGAGTGCCATTATTTCATTATAGTTGGTCTTATCGATTGTTGGGATTTTCTTATTTTTGTATGCTGCACTCAACCTTTCTATGAATTCATGTGTCCATTTTACTATTTCTTTAATCATGGTGTTATCAAACAGAAACTAAAACATTTGCAAGGTAATGATGCCAATGTCCATTGTGGCAACACACAGGGCCCTGTGTGATGGTTGGAAAAATGTTGCGTAAGGGGGTTCTGGTAAACCATCTGGTTGCTGCAGTAGTTGACCAGGAATTGCCATTTTTTCCTACGTAATTGTTTCCTGCTAAACTTGACCATCATGCTCGATTTTTCTTGTTCACTCGATGAAAGTGAACAGTACTCTGGAGCAGGATCTGCAGCTGTACTGTCAGTACAGCTGCAATGAGTAATTGTAGAAGTTTCCTAGGTGATTACTTGAATGAAGGTCATTTCATCTTCATCTCTGGGACATGTTGATGAATTTCATCATCACTGTCACTTTCTAATAGATCAGCTTGTGTAGGTATATATTTGACTATATTATCACTGCCATGATCTGTTTCAATATTTAACTCATCTTTAACATCACTCATAACAATAGATTTCTCATCTCAACCATTACTTTCTTTTCTAGATGCCATTTTTATTTATTATTATTTATTATGTCTGTATTTATATTGTTTATTTATTGCCTCTCGGAAGTTATTTATATTACTTAGAAAGAAAAAGAAAATATTAGCACTCATCTAAACATATATTGTATAAAGACATTCATCAACTTTTCATTTGTTTTCACTACAGTTATTTTTATATATTCATTGTTTTTATCAGGATCACATAACCTGTAATCGAAAATAAAACACATTCGTAAAACAGGCAGTGACAATATGAATCATGTACACAATAATAATTCATATTCATAAGCAACAACCACAATCTTTTCAGTTACCTATAATTTTAGACACTCATAAATCACCATTGCCATGAGTACTCCTATGTATCATAGAACCGTACACCATCCTATTTAGATACACCTGGGTCTCACAGACCAGGCTGCAATTTTGCGGCACTATAACGGAGAAACAAAGAGTAATCTCAAACTAACACCCCTACACTTTTCATGGGCACATTAAGGTAGAAGAGGGGTCCCACACATCTAGAAGTTAATGTACTAAAGCATGCTAAGGTACACCCTAGATCTGTCAGACCCAGGCGAGCCTGAGGAAGGTTAATATTGTTATTCGTCATAATCTAGGATCCACGTCTCCTGCCTCGAAGTCCATGGTCCTATTCTCTTCATCACATTTCGGCGACCCCAAGCGTTTTGGTTTCCAAGGTCTAATCCAAATTCCAAGAAACGCATACGAGTAGGCTGAAAACGACTTTGAGCACCAGTACTCGTGGAGCAGTGAAAGCATCAGACACCGCAGTGTACTATGAACTCCATTTTCGGTCACCCTTACGATCAATCGGCTTCCTGAAATCCAGCCGTGAAACTCACACTTGTTATATTCGTCCGGATAACAAAAACCATCGACACAGTTTGTTGAATCTTCTTTGTAATATATCTTCCTTTTTTGAACAAAGTATCTTCCCATTATTTCCTGCTGTACCCATCCTCTTCTTTGCTCTCTTATTAGATAGTTTATGAGTATATTCGTTCTAGGTTACCCATTGGCTCTATTCGTAGCAACCGGGTAAATTCCCTTTGCGTCTTGCCCGAACCTTTATCCTTCCACGTCTCGGCAAACATTTACCCATTTTTTTACCCTACATCTGGTTCTAGTGTAGTATCATTCGATTTAAAATACAAGGCTATTTGACTTATTAGGAAACTTAAGCTCTCCCCAAACTCCCCAGCAACCAACCACCGAATATCGAAACACCCATTCCCCATCAAAAGTCCTTTAAATACTGATTCCATTATCCACCTGCTCTTTCATATTTCTGTTTTACCCCTTGTTATTCTTATTCGTAGTTTTGGTGTATTATTTAATTTATATGATGAAGTTATGTGGATCTAAATCTCTTTTTTTTTCCTAGGTTCAATTTTTGAGCCTCCTAGAAATTTACTATCCACTTATATCATTATCATTGAATTGCTCTCAAAAAAAATTATTCATGAGTCCTCAGTTGGATATGTCTCATTGTAAAACTACTACTTCTTATATTAACATTGAAACCTCTAATATCCCTTTTTCCTATTTATCACATATTATATTCAGACTTTTGTAATCTATCATAGAGCTAACGTCTGAAAATCATCCTCGCTGCGTCCATCTACGCAAAAACATGAGGGCTCGTGTGCTTTTGCTTTTCTGTAAGGGACGTTCGCATTGTGCGGTGCACTGTTTGTTCATTCGATACGAAATCATCTTCAAGGTTTTCCCTGTTGCCTATATAACATTAAATGCTGGGGCTCCATACTCCCTCTACTACTTCCTGACAATATCTCTACAGTTGATAACGCTACACTTATGCTCTGGTAAATGTATTTCTCGATACTTAGTCTAGGAAATATGGAAAGATCTACCTGCTTGTTTGCCTATGCTAAGGCCCCTCTCTAAGTTCCTTCAAACATGCATTGAAGATGCACCTTCTCTCAAGCTTTGAATTAGTTAATAAATGTGGTCAGTGAAGGCAAATACTGGCGAAGAATGCAATAGAAAAACTTGTTATTTTTTAATCAGAGACTGACTTCTTTTTCTTCATCTTGATCGTGATACCCAATAATTAAGTCGGCATGGATAATTTTTATATTTTTTTAATAACGCTTATTTTTTTATTTATTTTTTTAAAGAGCTCATCTGGCGACTGCCTACTTGGGCATTAGTCGCCGTATTAAAACTGGCCTAGTTCTAGGCTACTTTAAAATAAAATTAAAGATAAAAAAAACAACACCCCCAAAAAGGGGGAAAAAAAGCAAGCTGGTGCGTAGATGAGAGGTCCCCCCCGGCGCAGGAGCGTGCAACTAAAGGAAAAAACAAACAAAAAACAAATGCAAAAAACAAAACAAAACAAAAAAACAAACCATACTTAAATAATAGGGAGAAGGCCGTCCTCCCCCAAGAAATCAACAAGTCCACGAATCAATGTGCACGAATCTGTCCCGAGTACAAGGGACAGGCGGTAGTGACCCCGCCCATCCCGGTACCGGGACAGGTATCGTGCACGAAGATCACCCAGACTGGGACATTCGACAAGAATGTGCCGAACAGTCTTGGGGACGACGCAGTCGTTGCAATAGGGCGCAGGCGAGCGCTCCATCAAATAGCGATGCGTCACACGAGTGTGTTCGATTCGGAGACGACAGAAAGCAACCTGAACCCGCCGCGGCATTGGGGGATAGGTCCATGGGAACAGTCGCGGCGCAATGGCACGCAACTTTAAGTTCCCTTCGACCGTCTCCCATCTTGTTTGCCAAGCAGTCCAAAGAGCTGCCCGTATTCCTGCCATGTAGTCGGTGTGAGGAAGAGGGAAACGCTGGTCCGGTCACAGAGTCCTCGTGGACTCTTTGGCGCCCTCATCGGCGCGCTCATTCCCCCTAATTCCTACATGTCCAGATTAATAAGGCTTATCTGGCGACTGCCTACAAAGGCTTGAGTTGACGTATTCCATCTCAATTAAATACTAGGTTACAATAAAATAAAAGAAGGTAAAAACATTAATAAAAAAAAATAACTCTTCTTAAAAAAAAATCAAAGCAAAAGAAAGAAGAAGGACGTTGTAGGGTCTGAGTCAGTTATGGTACTCTCTCTTTAGTTTTGCAGGCTGGGTTAAGTGATCATCAGCTTCCTTATGGGATGAAGTTAAATATATATTTATATCTGGATTCTTTATTCCTGTATATTATAGCGGGAATAAGCTTTTAATAAGGTGAACAAGGAATATAACTTTTCTTTACAGAAAAATTCACCTATAAAAATATTTATTTCGTCTAAACTCAACACTATAACATTTCAACCAATCAGGTGCCAGGATAGATTTAAAGTGTTACTAACGCTCCAACCGTTTACACATAAACACGGCCGAAATCAGTTTACACATCATCATCATACACTCTACAAAGGAATGTCAGGAAGTTGAAGAGACATGCTCCAGGTGCAGTGAACGAGGACACAGGTGGAAAAACTGCATGAAGAATGAGAAGTGCGTGAAGTGCGGGCAGGGCCATAGAGCACTAGTCCTGGCATGTCCTATAAAAATAAATATCATTAAGAAAAAACGGGATTCAAAGAGAGAGGAGGAAAAAAGGAGAAGGACAAATACGTATGTGCAAGCAACAAAGATATCCTACCCTAAACAAGCCCCGACTAAGACGTATATCAAACTGGAGAACGAGGAATCAACCAATATTCTCACCTACATTCTTTATGCACACGTGAGAAATCTTACAAATCCGGGTGTGATAGAACGGGTTGAGGCCGCTTAATTTCAATCACTATCACATGTTATTTTATACCACGATGCTACCCACGTGCATAGTCGCTGTAAAGCCGGGCGCCTTATCGCAGCCACCTGAGTCAATGTTTAAACAAGGAGGTTTATCTTCCCCCGTTCGCCCCATGCGCTGACCTAGCCAGATTGAATTAGGCTTATGGGCAGATAAGGGGTTGTTTTTAGGCCCGGCTGTGCATTCCCTCGAAGCCCCCACTCCATTGTCTTCCACGCCAAGGGGATGTCCCGACTATTTATTTGGAAACTTTACCACTGAGAGCAGATTAGAGATCCAGATTTTCTTCGCGAGACATCACTACGGTCCAGTCTCACCTTGTGCACCAAAGGGCCCTCGACCTCGAGATCCACCATCACTTGTCCAAAAGAAGGACAATATTCCTTGAGTGACAAGGTTCAAGCCTTCGTGACGCCAAGTCTACTAGGCTTCCCGGGTTGTTCAGAAAGAGAACAACGTTAGAACAGCCATTGTTCTTTTGAGCCTGTTGACAAGAAACGGTTCTCACCACCACCCCTGTTGTTCAGAAGAGAACAACGTAGAACAGCCATTGTTTCTTTCAGCCCGTTCGCCAAGAAACGGTTCTCACCCTCCCCCTTGTTGTTCAGAAGAGAACAACATTAGAACAGGCATTGTTCTTTAGCCCGTAGACAAGAGACGGTTCTCACCCCCATTGTTGCTTAGAAAAGAACAACGTAGAACAGCCATTGTTCTTTAAGCCCGTTAGTCAAGAAACGGTTCTCATTCCCAAGACGCCACGTCAGGTTCATTTAATTACCCCCCCTTCGGCTGAAACTCGCAAGTGGACCGAAAATTCCTTCACATCGCCTTCCTCTACACAACAAGTGTATTTACGTAAGCTGTACGTTACCTTTGAGTATTTAACCCTTTTGTCAACCCTATCCTTCGATTTAAATGGTTTAGCGAACCATCCCATCCCTTTAACTTTATATTTGTTTTACCTTTATCAATCGCTCTTAATTTTCGGATTAGCTAGATTCCCCACGACCCTTTTCCATTCTCTGTTTATGTCAATATTTTTCGTTTTGTGTGTTGTTGATAGTTTTATTAATAAAACTCTATTTTATTAATGATAACAATATTATTATCCCTGAGCTCAGTTCCACTTCTCAAGCATATCGAAGATACATAATATCTGTCAACTTAGACATCCACGCACTCTAAAGATAATTAAAGAAGTTCCCTCAATGAATAGTTATATATGGTATATCGTCGAGAGTCCATTCTATGACATATATATATATATACTATTTAAATTTGGTGTCGAATGTGTAAGGTTTAACGCTATATCTTTGCAAACACTGGTCTCAGTCGAGTAAAGCATACTGTTATTCGTTATAATAATAGAGTATAGTAGTTCCCTTTTGTTTTAACGACTGCTATTCTCCTTTTTGAAACTTAAGAAGCTGGAGTAGCTCAAGGAACTGTTATAATAATTTGTTTGTGTTTTTTTGTGATTTTAGTCAGTGGTTATTTAGATTGAGAAACCAAGTACGAATAGGTCAGTGCCCATATTTAGGTAGGCTAATTCTCTAGAAGGCATAATTCTCGTTGCGAGAATTTTAGTTGGTTGACTCTATCGCCCCCAAGGGCAAATATGACTCAGTTTGACATCTATAAAGCGCAAGGAGAATCCTTGGGACTTTTTGGAAAGGAACTAATTGAGTACATTCAAGAGGAGCAAAGAAAATAACGAGAAGAAAAAGAAAGAGAAAGAGAAATCCAACGAGAAGAAAGAGAAAGAGAGGAACGGAAAAGAGAAGCTGAGCTTCACCATCAGATTGAATTAGCTCGCGTTGAAGCAGAAATACAGTCAGCCAGTTCACGTTCAAAAGCCCCACGCCCTCTTCAATCTCCCACTAAAGCTCCCCGATTTCAGGGATGGAGAGGATTTCGGAGCATTTTTAACCCACTTCGAAAAGATCCTCGAAATCAATAACATGGATCTTGAGGCTGAAGGTGTAGCCAGATTACTTCCCTTGTTAAATTGTAAATTGCGCGAAATTTTTATATCTCTACCATCTGAATGTATGATTAACTACAGCACCTTAAAAGCTGAGTTATTGGCCGCTCATAATATGACTCCCGATTTCTACCGCCAAAAATTTCGAGGAGGTCGTATTAAACCCGGACAGACGTTCCGTCTATTCGGATACATTCTACAGAGGAATTTTAAATTTTGGTTAGAATCCTCAAAGGTTGATCCTAACTACGAGTCCTTAACGGACTTCGTGTTGGGGGATCGAATTTTGGCGTCCCTCCCGACGGAGATCCGCGCGTTCGTCAAGGATCGTCGGTGGCAGACCTTTAAAGAATGTACCGAAGAAGCGGATGTCTATGCCGCAAGCCATAATTTTCCCTCTAGGAGAATCGAACTTCTCACCAATCCCCCTACAAGGAAAGAAGGAAGGTTTCGCGCCCCTTCCCAGGAAAGCCGACGAAGTTTCCGAGCCCCGTAAAACCCCAAAACTTCTTTCCCCGAAACTAATAACGGGACACCAAACCTCCCGTTAAGATTTCTCCTTCATCTCTCTTCCCGAAGCGACCAATCATATGCTTCACCTGTGGTGTAGAAAACCACATGAGCTGGAATTACCCCAAAATTCTAGGCTTAAGAGCGGACCAGCCCACCAAGTTCACCAGATTAATGCCACCCCGGCTCCCCCGGTGGTGCAGACCCAAGCAGCAACTTCTCCCATCCACCAGGCCACCAGGTAAATTTTATTTTTGATAAAAGTTTATCGGCAACTTTGAAATTTGAGGAGGGCAGCGTGAACGGCTGCCGAGTATCGACTCTCGCCAGGGACACAGCATGCACGTGTTTCATCGGGTCCGACGGGCTCCTTTCCCCAGTGGACCCTAACCACGAAAAGTTTGCGGTGGTACATGACTACCTTGGGCGGGTGAACCGATTCCCCGTCGTTAGATGTTACCTGCAGTGTCAATATTATGATGGCTGGGCTGAAGTCATTTCAGCAACCATAAAATTCTGTTCTGTACTTATAGGACAGAGCCGTCAAGTAAGCTCCGCCTCTTTGTCCCAGGCCGCCCTTACTTGAAGTCGAGCTAAGAAGGAAGCCCGGGAGTCCGTTTCCCTCAGAACCCTGATACCGTCCAAATTCTCGGAGATCCTTAACCAGGACTTTAGGACAGCAACAAAAGGAGTGTGAAGCACTAACACCCTTATGGGATAAGGCCCAATACCAGGACACGGAGACTGTCCGTGAACCCAAGGTCATCAGGTACCTGGAGCAAGGTGGCTTACTTTATCGATCTGCCGAGGACAGTAATAACGCTGTTACTACTGTCCTATGCCTTCCACGATCCCATGTCCCTATAGTGTTCAAAGCGGCTCATGACAGCATTTTTTTTGATAATTTTAGTCACACTAAAACGGGCCAGCGCATTTTTAAATATTTTTATTGGCCGGGTGCTGCAGCTGACATCTTAAAGCATTGTCGATCGTGCAATGTGTGTCAGAAGACATCCGCTAAGGGCCGGGTCAAACCTGCTCCCTTACAAAGGGGACCAGTCATTACTGAACCCTTCTCCAAAGTGGCCATCGACCTGGTTGGCCCTATCCACCCCCCTTCGAGCGAAGGGTACAGCTACATCTTCACCTTGGTAGGCTTTGCTACCCGTTTTCCCGAGGCTGTCCCCCTTCGCCGAATCGACAGTATTTCTTGCGCCGAGACCCTCATTTCCATCTTTTCAAGGGTAGGCGTCCCCAAGGAAATACTCTCCGATAGAGGCCGTCAATTCACCTCTGAGTTGATGGAGTACGTAGGGAAGCTGCTCATGGTCAAGTCCCTTTTTACCACCCCCTTCCGGCCTTAGACAAACGGGATGTGCGAGAAATTAAATGGAAATTTAGAATCCATTATTAAGAAGATCTGTGCCGAGCAGCCCCGCGAATGGCAGCGATATTTCCCGGTCGCCCTATTTTCCTATCGGGAAATTCCCCACCGTAAATTAGGCTTCGCCCTGTTCGAGCTCCTTTATGGACGTAATGTACGCGGGCCACTCAGTATTTTAAAAGAGTTGTTAATCAAGCTCCAACTGGATCAAGAACGCCAGTCATCTTACGCCTTTATCTTGGACCTACCTAAGAGGCTCGAGAAATGCGCAAACATCGCCTATGAAATTGCCGATGTCAATAGGAGAAATACAAAACCTATTTTGATGTCAGGTCCGAAGATCGTAAATTTACCCCGGTGATGAAGTACTCCTGCTCCTTCCCACAGCCAGTAATAAATTACTGAGCCAATGGAAAGGTCCGTACTCGGTCCGCGAGGTACGAGGACCGGTAGATTACCTCATTGGTACCCCAGCAGGCGATAAGCTCTATCACGTCAACTTATTGAAAAAGTACCACCGGCGCGCCCATGGAGATACCTTCGTAGCACTGGACGAAACATCGGCGCTTGAAGAGGATTACCCCGTGGAGTCCCTTCATTTAATACAGTAAGTGTGCACCCATCCTGATGCCGATTACCCTCTTTCTTCCCTACCAGGCGAGCCTTTTGAACCCTTTGACCTGGATATCGACGCGCAGCTAAAACCCCATCAAAACAGTCAGACGTTATTTCAGAGAATCCTGGGTGCGCTACTAGTTTCGAGCATGATATCAAATTAAAAACCTTAGAACCCGTCCGTTCAAAACCCTATCCCATGCCAATTCATTTACGCTAAGCCTTTAACGCCGAAGTTAATAATTTCATTAGTTTAGACATAATAGAACCTTCCACCTCTAGTTATTGTTCCCCAATCGTCATGGTCAAGAAACGTGATGGCTCTTATCGGATGTGCATCGACTTCCGGAAGTTAAATTGGGTAACTGTGTTCGACGCCGAGCTCATCCCGTTGGTAGACCAAAACCTCCACCTTTTTGAAAACGCCAAGTTCATCTCAGAACTCGATTTGTGCAAGGCGTATTATCAAATCCCCCTCCGGCCCGAGGTGAAAGCATATACCGCCTTTGCAACGGAGAAAGGCCTTATGCAATTCAATCGCCTTCCTTTTGGCCTCGTCACTGCTTGTAGCAACTATAACCGTCTCATGAGAAGGTTGGTGGATGGACTTGCGAATGTATCCTTTTACTTCAAAAATGTCTACGTCGCTACTCGCGAATGGAGTCACCATTTAACCACCCTATTAGTTCTCTTCGAGCGACTGCGCGAAAATGGCCTCACCATTGGCCCCAGCAAATGCCCATTTTGCACACGAAACAATAAAATACTTGGGTTTCACAATAGGACAAAGCTAGTTGGGTCCCCAAGAGGACAAGATTAAGGCAATCGCCGACATGCCCCTCCCGGTTACAAAGAAGCAAATAAGATCGTTCCTAGGATCAGCTTCTTACTATCGGCGATTTGTTCCGAATTTCGCTGCAATTTCGGCGCCCCTCAGCTTCCTTTTAAAAAAGAATTGCCCCGATCGTCTACGTTGGAATGATGTCGCTGTTTCCCATTTTAATCAGCTCAAGAGTAAGCTCATTTCTGCTCCCATTTTAAAGTTGCCCAACCCTGAAAAATCCGTTGGGATTAAAACCAACGCGAGCAACGAGGCATTGGAGGTGTACTCCTTCAATACGAGGATAAAGGAATGAGTTATCCAGTTGCATATGCTAGTCGCTAATTATTACCACGCGAAAGGAGATATGCCAATATAGAGGAGGAAGCTCTATCAATTATCTGGGTTATAGACAAATTAAAAATGTACTTGATAGGAAAAGAATTTCAGATAGGAACCGACCACCGTCCGTTAGCCTATATTAGGAATGTGCGACACTCCAACGGCCGAATCATGCGCTGGAGTTTACTCTTGCAAGAGTATCAATTCAAAATAAATTATATAAAAGGTTCCGATAACCAGGTCGCTGACGCACTCAGTAGGAATGCGTTACCGAATAGCGTATAGTAATTGTATTCGTATGATTAGGATCTTCATGTATGTATATACCATCTTAAACTACTTAAATTAGATTCTCTTGTAATATAATTAGTTAATGTATATGTCTGAATTTTGTAACGCTCATTGTCTATTTTTTTTGTATGTATATTTATTTGTACCCATTATATTACGTATAAATTATTTTGTCGCATATGTACTAATTGTATATCATTTCATTGTTCCATGCCCCTTTTTTTGATTAAGTTGGTATCAAAGGTTATTTTCCCCTATAATTAAAAGATAAAAATAATCATATGTATTGAGGTAATACTAGTTAGGTGCATGAAGGTACGGTTGGTACAAGAAAACGAGTTTCCCACAACGGAGCTCTATCATTGTCCCTTCTCTCTTTTTTTTCGAAGGGACAACTTCCCCCGGAATGGAGGGGTGTGATAGAACGGGTTGAGGCCGCGTTAATTTCAACCACTATCACGTTATTTAAAACCACGATGCTACCCACGTGCATCTTCGATGTGAAGCCGGGCACCTTATCGCAGCTACCTTAGTCAATGGTTAAACGAGGAGGTTTATCCTCCCCCGTCCGCCCTATGCACCGACCTAGCCAGATTGAGTTAGGCTTATGGGCAGATAAGGGGTTGTTCTCAGGCTCGGCTGTGCATTTCCTCGAAGCTCCCACTCCATTGTCCCCCACGCCAAGGGGATTTCCCAACTATTTCTTTGGAAACTTTACCACTAAGAGCAGATTAGAGATCCAGATTTTCTTCGTGAGACATCACTACGGTCCAGTCTTACTTTGTGCACCAATGGGCCCTCGACCTCGAGATCCACCATCACTTGTCCAGAAGAAGGACAATATCCCTTGAGTGCCAAGGTTCGAGACTTCGTGACGCCAAGTACACTAAGCTTCCCCTGTTGTTCAGAAAGAGAACAAAGTTAGAACAGCTATTGTTCTTTGAGCCCGTTTACAAGAAACGGTTCTCACCCCCCCCCCTGTTGTTCAGAAGAGAACAACGTATAAAAGCCATTGTTCTTCCAGCCCGTTCGCCAAGAAACGGTTCTCACCCTTCCCCCATTGTTGTTCAAAAGAGAACAACATTAGAACAGCCATTGTTCTCGAGCCCGTAAACAAGCGACGGTTCTCACCCCCCTTTTTGTTTAAAAGAGAACAACGTAGAACAGCCATTGTTCTTTAAGCCCGTTCGTCAAGAAACGGTTCTCATTCCCAAGAGGCCACGTCAAGATCATTTAATTACCCCCTCTTCGGCTGGAACTCGCCAGCGAACCGAAAATTCCTTCATATCACCTTCCTCTGCACAACAAGTGTATTTACGTAAGCTGAACGTTACCTTTGAGTATTTAACCCTTTTTTCAACCCTATCATGTGCTTCAAATTGTTTAGCGAACCATCCCATTCCTTTATCTTTATATTTGTTTTACCTTTTTAAATCGCTCTTAATTTTCGGATTAGCTAGATTCCCCACGACCCTTTTCCATTCTCTGTTTATGTCAATATTTTCCGTTTTGTGTGTTGTTGATAGTTTTTATTAATAAAACTCTATTTTTATTAATGATAGCACTATTATTATCCCTGAGCTCAGTTCCACTTCTTAAGCATATCGAAGATACATAATATCAGTCAACTTAGACATCCACGCACTCTAAAGATAATTAAATAAGTTCCCTCAACGAATAGTTATATATGGTATATCGTCGAGAGTCTATTCTACGACACCGGGTATGTTCTCTAGTGAGCTGAATTTGATGCTAAAGAACAACAACCTGAGTGAGATGTGGTTCCCAGAGAACCGTCCCTTAGGAGATGTCTTACAACTTCAAGTCTCCCTAAAAGTAATCGAAGAAGAAGTTATTGTAGCAGCATCTATTCATCAAGCCGAATCAACGGTCCCCACACGAAAGGTCCAAGAACAAGAAAATCAGGAGCTTCCCACAAGAGCCGACCCTAAAATTGAAGCGAGAAAGGCAAGGGAAAAAAATGCAAGGAAACCTACCACAAAGGTTCCAAAAAGAATGAAAAGTCATTCGACAAACGATACAGACTCGGACAGTGACAGCATCGTAAGCGTATCCACAAGAGAGGTCAAATGGAAAAGAAAAAAAGCAAGAAAATATGACACAAGTACGACGGCGGGGAACTGTGTTTGAAGATCTACACTTTGGACAAATACCCTTTCCCAGAAAGTCTAGACCTCACGGATATCACGAATGGAATAAAAAAAAACAAAAGCTAAAATGGACGTTTACCGAGACATATGACGAAACAGAAGTCGCGGCCGCACTCTTCTATGGAAAAGTAGTACTCGACAACACCTCCTTTCATACAATCCCGGCCATGGAATTTAAGAAGCTCAAAAGGGGAAAGGTTTGCAAGCACAGGGAATAAGTACCACACTCTATAAGTAGAGACAATACATGGAGAACACAAACAACGGCCTAAAAATATTGACACTAAACACAAACGGATGGTTGGGGAAAGCAAATGAATATGGCAACATATTTAGAAGGGCGGACCCCGACATTATCCTAATGTCAGAACACGGTGTCAAAACTAATAGCATACGGATGAAAATCCCAAATTGCCACGTCCTGGTAAAGAACGCCACTCAAGATAGATATGACGGTGCTGCTATCACCATTAGAAGAAACATCACCTTCAAAAGGCTCCCAGAGCTTGATAAATCCTTCGTGGTGGTCGAACTCCCTACAATTGATAGGGGACTCACAATTGCAGTTGCATACCAGCCTCCTCGCCATCGGTGTCTTACCATTAACAACCTCCTGACCCTAATAGCTCACCGCAGGAATGTCTATATTAGGGGCTACGTCAATGGATGTCTGGGGGCCTCGGGCTACACCCGAACTAACGAAAGAGAAAGAAATCTACAACTAGTCAAGGACTGGGACAGGCTCGAGAGAGCCAGGCCAGAATTTCCGACCTACATTACGGAAAGAAGTGCAACAGCCCCGGACATAATACTAACAAGTACCAACTTCCCTTTCAATCTGGTCAGTATGCCTGGCCCCACGGTTCCAAGCAACCATATCTCCATTATGACCGCAATATCCCTCGCACCTATCATGATTCTTATCCGACCCAGGAAGTGCTTTGCAAAAGCAAACTGGGAGCTGTACAAGCGAATGCTCAACAGCTATGAACCAGCAGACCTAAGCGAAGCTATCCTAGAAGAGATTGACGAGGAGATTAAACGCATCACACTCCTGATCAGGAAAGCGGACGAAAAGTGCATTCTGTGCATCACGCAAAAAAGCCCTCCGCAACCCAGGTAGAACGAGGAGATGCGAGAAATTGCCTCAGAGCTTAGAACGATCTGTGAAGAAGTAAGGCAATTTTGGCCCAAACAGGTACAACACCAGAAGACTGACAACTTAGAGAGGAGCTAAAAGACCTGATCACCACACAACAAAGGGCCATATGGAACGAAATTATATAAAAACTCGACTTCAAGCCGAACCACCCAAAATTCTGGAGGGAGATTAAAAAGCTTAGAGGTTTGCCCCTGAAGGAGAAAATGAGGCTGAATGAAAATGGCGAAATCATCGAGGAACCGGAAAGACACGAAAGAAAGTTAAGGAGGTTATGGAGAAAAGTATTCTCCATCCTCCCTGAAGAGAACGAGGATTTGGACTTAGAGTTCAAGCAGCAGATCGTAGACGAACTCAATACCAGAATCCACCAAACGCATCCCCACCCGCACGTTTCGAGAGATAGGAGATTGATGGACCACGGGCGTCCAATCATCACTGAGGAATTCATGAGTGCACTCAAAACTTTCAAACAGAGAGCTTCTGGCTGAACTTGGATTACCAAAAACAATCTGGTAAACGCCCTCCCCCCGCGCATTCTACAAGGCATTGCGAACGTAATGGATATAAGGTGGCATAAGTCATCTTTATCCCAAAAAGGCAAAAAGGTGCCTGAACAACCGATGGACTACAGGCTCATCGCCCCACTGGAATTCATCGGTAAGATTCTGGAAAAGATTCTAGCCAACAGGCTCAAAAAACATTTTTTTTTTTTTTATTAGAGCTCATCTGGCGACTGCCTACATGGGCATTAGTCGCCGTATTAAAACTGGCTTAGTTCTAGGCTACTTTAAACTAAATTTATACGAAGAAAAAAAACAACACCCCAAATAGGGGAAAGTAAAAAAATAAAAAATGCAAAAAACAAAACAAAACAATAAACAAACCCTGCATAAATAATAGGGAGAAGGCCGGCCTCTCCCAAAAAGTCAATAAGTCCACCAGTCGATGTGCACGCACTCATCCCGAGTACAAGGGACAGGCGGTAGCAACCCCGCCCATCCCGGTACCGGGACAGGTGTCGTGCGCGAAGGTCACCCAGACTGGGACACTCGACAGGAATGTGCCAAACAGTTTGGGGGACGACGCAGTCGTTGCAATAGGGTGCAGGCGAGCGCTCCATCAAATAGCGATGCGTCACACGAGTGTGCCCGATTCGGAGACGACAGAAGGCAACCTGAAGCCGCCGCGGCATTGGGGGATAGGTCCATGGGAACAGTCGCGGCGCAATGGCACGCAACTTTAAGTTCCCTTCGACCGTCTCCCATCTTCATTGCCAAGCAGTCCGAAGAGCTGCCCGTATTCCTGCCATGTAGTCGGTGTGAGGAAGAGCGAAACGCTGGTCCAGTCTCAGAGTTCTCGCGGATTCTTTGGCGCCCTCATCGGCGCGCTCATTCCCCGCAATTCCTACATGTCCAGGAACCCAGAAGAAGATAATCTCGACATCTGCCCGGCTCGCCAAAACCGTAGCGTCACGGATTTCACGAACCAGGGGATGCGGGGATTCCAATGCCCCGAGAGCACTCAGGGCGCTTTGTGAGTCGCTATAGATCACAATCCGGTCTCCGAACCGGGCACGTCGCGTAATCTCCCCTACCAAGTGGTGTATTGCCACCAGCTCGGCCGTGAAGACAGACGCAGCGCCTGGTAGAGCCCCGCTGACTTCAAACAGAGGAGATACGGCGTCGAAGCCGACCCCCTCTTGGGACTTGGAGCCATCCGTATACACTGGCACGGTACCAGCGTGACACGATGTGTGCACCAAAAAGGTCGAACGCAACAGTCCCAGCGCAGTACAAGCTTTAGAAGCAGAGGCATGGAGACAAATAGCCAAATGTGGTACCCTCCATGGTGGCGTCCTGGGCAGAACAAGGGGCGCCACTGGCCCGAGAGCTATTTCTACCTCTCAAGAAGTTTCCTGGCCCTAACCTCAAAGGGCTTAGGGTATGACTGGCGTCTCTCGGCAGCATAGGCACCATTGCAATCAGCTGCGGATGCAGTGAAAGCTGTTGGCGACTGAGGGAGGTGCCGGGCTCGCGCGTACAGGCGAGTGATGCACTGCACGCGGCGCAGAGCGAGTGGCATCTCTTCAGCATCGACCAACAAGCTCTCAATGGGGAAAGTGCGGAGGGCACCGGTCGCAAGGCGAAGGCCGGTGTGGTGGATCAAATCCACCTTCCGCAATAAACTCTTGGCTGCGGATGCTTAAAACTCGCATCCGTAGTCGAGCTTCAAGCGAACAAAGGATCGATAAAAAAGTAAGGCGGTAACCCTATCAGTGCACCAAGCGCTAAACGTCACGGAACGGAGAATGTCTATGGCGCGGGTACAAGAGACCCTAAGGCTGCAAATATGAGCCTTCCAGGTGAGGCGTCGGTCGAATACAAGACCAAGGAAACGGTGCGACTCAACCAAATCCAGGCGCACCCCACTAAGAAACAAATCTGGGTCAGGGAGAAGCCGTGGATGGCGGCAGAAGTGCACCACCTTAGTCTCGGCCAAAGCAAACCGAAACCTGTGCGCTTCGGCATAGCGGGAGACGCCTGTTGGAGTCAACTCCGTAGAGTTGGCATCTAAGCCGTGCCAAAAGAGATCGAACGGTCGTCCACGTAGAACATAGCGAGAACATCTTCCGGCAACACCGAGGTGATGCCGTTTATGCTTAGGGCAAAGAGTGTGACACTGAGGAAACTTCCCTGAGGGACACCCTCTTCCTGCTCCTTTGGGCCGGAAAGGGCTACCCCCTCCCGTACGCGGAATCGACGATCTCGCAAAAATTCAGATGTAAACATTGGGAGGCGTCCCTTGCCCCCATCGTGTCGAGAGTCTCCATGATACCGTATCCCTATGCGGTATCATAGGCCTTCTCTAGATCAAAAAACACCGTGGCGTAGTGATGCCTACAAAGGAAAGCCTCGCAGACAGCATTTTCCAGTCGGAGCAGAGCATCTGACGTGGAGTGGAACTTACGGAAGCCGCACTGTGCAGAAGACAGATGGCCTCCGATGTCCAGGAAATAGGCTAATCTAACATTTACCAATTTCTCCATCAACTTGCACACGGTAGAGGTTAGAGAGATTGGGCAGAAACCGGTCGTAGTAGAGTGATCTCTCCCCGGCTTGCGAAAGGCGAGCACAGTAGCGATTCGCCAGGAGTCTAGAAGAAGACCTTCCACCCAGGTCCCGTTGAACAAATCTAACAGAAAGGCCATGCCTCGCTCACCGAGGTGTCGAAGCATGGCGTACGGGACATCGTCCGGACCATGGGCGGTGTCCGCGCACGAAGCGAGAGCGGAACGCAACTCACTCACAGTAAACTTGTCGTTGAAAGGTTCTCTGCCTCTGGAGGTAAAGTCCAGCCGGCGGCCTTCCGCGACATCACGAAAGGCATTGAAAGCTGGCAGAGCAGCATCACGGCTAGAGAATGCGGAAAAAGCGGTCGCTAAGGATTCCGCCACGGACGTGGGGTCCGAGATTGCGGTCCCATTCTCCTGGAGAACGGGAGGGGGGTCCTGGAAAACTTGCCCTGAATCCTTTTGACTCGCTTCCACACCTCAGCTAAAGAATTCTTTCCGTTAAGTGAAGATACTTATGCCCGCAAAGTAGAGCGTCGGGCGTGCTTCAAAATATACCAGAATCTAGCCCTAGCCCGACGAAATTCAGCGACAGATAATATCGTTCGGGTGGCGCTTATAGCGCATGTAGGCATAACGCTTCTGTTTGAGGGCCGTCTCACACTCGGATGACCAACATGGGAGTGGTCGGCGTGCAAAACGGCCAGACGTCCTAGGAATAGTAGTCAGGTCCACGTCGATGAGGTTGCGGGAGAAAAACTCAACGGCCTCATCTACCGACCTAAACTCCTCGACTGAGATAGAGAATTCAGTCATTTCCTTAAATGCAGGCCACCGCGCCCGCGCCCTGCACCACCGAGGTGGTCTCTCAGGCGGCAGTTGCCATGAAAATGATATTTGAATGGAAAAGTGATCACTACCATGGAGGTAATCGACCACCTTCCAATCAAAATCAGGCTGTGCATTCGAAGAGCACAAAGATAGGTCAAGGCAAGAAAATGAAGCGGTTCTCGGACAGTGATGCGTAAACTCATCGACGTTTAGGACACCTATCTCAAGCACTTCAATCAGATCGGCAAGGACTTGTCCCCTGGGATTTCTGGAGTAATCTCCCCAGAGAGGATGCCTGCCGTTTATATCTCCAAGCAAGAGATAGAGCCTCGTCAACCGTGCCATGACGCGTCGGAAGTCCCCCGCGTCGAAGTCAGCTGACGGTAGAATGTACGCAGAAATGATAGTATACCTTCTATCCAGGTGCAGCTGCACAGCCACTGCCTGAAAGGAGGTATCTAAAGAGAAAGGAAGAACGGAGACATCATGCCGGGTGTAAACGGCGCACCCGCCAGCCCGGCCATCCTGCGTTGGTAGGGTCGTAAGACCCTTATACTCCGGGAGGGCAGGCCGGGGGCACGCGCCTAGCATGGTCTCCTGCAAAAAAATAGTTAACGGAGAACGGGACGAGACGAGCCTTCGCAGCTCCTCCCAGTTGGCCCGGAGTCCACGGTAATTCCATTGAAGGAATATGCCCTCTTAGCCTAGCTCGGAGGTGACGCCGGGGCTCTCCTCGAATTGAAGACAGTCACGGGAAGGGCCGTACGCTTCCCGGGGGCAGAACCCCGGGCCAAGGTGGCCGGACAAAGCGCTGGAGGCACTGTCGCTTTCGAGGACTTATTGGGGGAGGTTGGGCTAGCCATGTAAGTCTTTTCCTCCCTCCGCCTCGAAACCTTAGGCGGGCGTTGCGGCTTCGGAGGCGAGGGGCCCTCTTTTCGAGGAACCACCGTCTTCGAGTTACTCGCTCCACCTCGTGGCGTGGGAAAAGGAGCCGAAGCTCCTTTTTTGCTGTCCTCCTTTTGGTGGAGAGCTTTAGGAACCCCCGAAGATGGCCTAGCGACTATCTTTAGGGGTGTGGCCTCCTGTGAGTCTAACCACGCGGTTGAGGCGCGTGGCCGCTTCGCCTTGCGGGAAACGTTCACTCTGGGGGAAGAGGGGGAAGCCCTGGTTTTAGCCGGGGGTGGGTATGAACCCTTTTTGCCGCCAGCTTTACCAGGCGAGTGCCCGGGTTGGGTAGAGCCCGCAGAAGGGCTCCGAATGGGTGCGGAAACAACTGTGCTCGTTGGCCTGGATAGGCCAGGAGCAAAGAGTGCCTTTTTAACTACTAAGGCATATGACGTCCCAGGCAGAGCCGGGCGCGCCAGGACCAAGTCCTTAGCCTTGCGATATGAGAGTCTATCCTGGGCCTGAACGGCCAGGATTTCTTTCTCAAGGAGATATTCACAACATTGCTTCGAAGAAGCAGGGTGCGGCTCTCCGCAATTGACACACTTGGCCACACATGATTTGGACTTATCGTGTGCGACCTTGGAGCAATTTACACAGACTTCGGGTGACCCCGACTTTGCCTGCTACATGAGCGATTCGTATGGCCGAAGCGTTGACAGTACTAGCACCGCCGCGGCAGTGGCACGAATGCCTTCACGCGGTAGTGGTACCAACCAGCACGCACCGGCTCAGGGAGCTTGTCACAGTCGAACGTGACGAAAAGTGTAGGGGTGGGTCTCGAGGACCCTCCCTGTTTTCTCATCACACGTTCGACCTTGACCGCCCCATGGTCGCCCAGCTCTAGGGTGATGTCCAAAATAAACTATTCAACGAGTTCCCTTGCATAAACTACTCCTTTCACAAAGTTCATGGTAGAGTGCAGCGTCACACTCACTGGGGTGCCATGAAGTGTCCGAAGAGCACTTATCTTGGCCGCCTCGGCGGGATTCGCCGCATTCGCCAGAAGGCTCCCGTCCGAGAAACGGGGCACCTTCGGCTCTCTACCAATTGCACTGGCTAATCCTTTCCTCTGATGGATTATGTTGCCCTTGGACAACATGGTGCCATCAGTGGAGCGAATAACGAGAAAGCGTTTGAAGCCAGCGGGCTTGAAAAAAACCGGGAAACCTCTAAATGAGGGGCCCCGATGTCATCGAGGCTGCGCCATGTGCACTCTTGGTCTTACTCAGGGGCTCTGCACACGGGGGGGTAGAGGGGCCGGATGTGCCGATCTTGGCTTGGTCGCCTACCAAAGTAAGAGCAGACCCATCCGTCCCTGCAGTCCCCACGGATGGAGAGGAGCCTCGAGCCTTCTTTGTCTTTCTAGTCTTTTTCTTTTTTGGAGAGGAGGGCGGGGAATGAACCTGCTTTTCACCTCCACGGGCAGAAGCCCCCATGCCAGATGGGCCGGCCTTACCCAGGTCCCTCTCCTAAATGGAGAAGTTCCTGGTTGTCGTGGGGGCACCTGTCGTAGGAGATCCCTGCCCTCCTTGTATTGCCTCGGAGCCCTCAGCCGTTTGAGGAGGATCTTGCATAGGGGCTGGACTCGGGTTCAGTGCTCGGCGCTGATTTCGCATTCACCCCAATGGGAGGCCCTACCGTCTGAGGCTGGGTCTCCTTAATGACCGTGTCCTTTACAGGAGGGGCCTCCAGTTGGCCATCCCCTCCCAGGACATCGCAGGTCTCCTTGGCAGCTTCAAGAGTCATTTGTGGGGAGGCACAAGCTTTAACCCCGGCAAGGTTTAATATCCTTGCCATTAGGTCTTTTGAGGGAAGCGACCGAAGGGGCCTGGCTTCCCTCTCCCTTTTAAGGGGGTTTGCCCTACCGAGCCGCTTCGATGTGGAGCGGCTGGCTAAGGGCTGCCTGCTGGCCTTAGTGGCAGTGCCCTTGGAAAGAAAAGAGGGGCCTGCCGCTGGTAAAAGGGAGGTGCCCCTAAACACCTCCAGAGAAGGGCGTGACGGGGAGTCCCCTTCACCCGTAGGCGTAGGAGAGGAGTAAGCCTCCTCTTCGGTTGAAGAGATATGAAGGGTCCCCTGCGCAAGCACAGGGGAAAGGGACCTCAATTTTTTTGCTGGAGCTGCCCGAGGGCAGCTCCGTCGCTGTTATAGGGGAAGTTGGGGGTTGGTTTTTTATTTGTTTTACATACATGGGCATGGTGACCCTCTTTTTAATACGGGACGCAATAGCTCATCACCTCTCGCAGTTGCCCGCACTGCGAGAGGTGCTTACAACCCGGCAGAGCCAGGCGCCGCAATTCGGGACGACCCCTCCCGCCCTTGTGGCCTGGCAGTCCATCGGCATGGCGGCTCCACCTAGGACACGGCGTAAAATTGATAGAATGTGAAGAGGAGAGGAAAGGGGATGTGAGAAAGGTGAGGGGGAGCGATGAAGCAGGTTGTTAAAAAAAAACATCCCGAACCAGAGCTCAGGGGCTAGGAAACAATGTCCCCTCCCCCCTCAGCCCGGATCCGGGGTGGTTGGTTTGAGAAGAAGGTCAGCATCTACCCTGTGAAATTAGAGGCTGACCAGAGAAAGTTGTGGGAGAGGTTTTATGAAAAGCGACGAGGTAAGGAAAAAATCGGGCTATCTGAAGGAAGGAAGACAGGCTAAGCTGGGGCCAGAAGGAGCGCTGGATCCCGTCGGCACGGCGGCTAGGATGGCAAATCGCCGCGCCCCTTACGGGGGCTCCAAAAACAACTCGAGGAGAAGGGGGCCCCATAACCCTTAGCAGCATGGGTTCCGGAAAAAAACGTGGAATGGATACGGCACTCGCGCTCCTAACCGAGAAAATCGCAGGGTGCCAAGTGGAAGGAAAATACACGGACATCGTGATCAGGGACGTATAGAAGTCCTTCGACAAGGTCTGGCTGAGAGGCCTTCAATATAAGATACTGAACCTTCAGCTAGACCCAATTTTTAAGCGCATTATCTGCGACTTTGTCATGGAACGGCGCGCTAGAATCATGATTGAGGGTCACCAAGGACTTGAGTTACTCATCGAGGCCGGAGTCCCGCAGGGCAGTTGTCTGAGCCCCCTCCTTTACCTAATCTACACAATAGATTTACCAACCCCGGTAAAGGAGGATTCATTATATCTCCAGTTCGCAGACGATATAACCCAAGTGATTCCTGTTACATACAGGAATATCAGGGCTCAGGCTCAAGAGACTGCTAATGAGAAGTGGAAGATCCGCACGAATAGCAGGAAGTTCAAGATCTTCGCCCTCGGTCACAGAAAAACAGTGGACGTGACAATAGAGGAACTGATATTTCCATATCACTAAGAAGGGAGCTTTTTGGGACCTTAAAATCACCCCCACTGCAAAAGAGCATCACTTCAAAACGCGGGAAAATCTCGCGAGGTTGGAACTATCCAAACCCCACCGATTCAGGGAAATGAGATCTAGTAATATCCGAAAGATATATCTCATCCACGTACGACCAACACTGATGTACCCCGCGGTGATGGCCCAAACCCTAAGTAGGAAGCGCTTGAAGCGCCTACAAATAGTCCAAAACAAGGCGACTCTCTACATAAATAACAAAAGATAGCGAGACCGAATTCCCAAAACACAACTCCACCAAAAAGCCGCTCTGACACCTATCAATCTGGTGACCCAAATTTGGCCAAAGGAACTTGGGAGAGGATCTTGAATGAAACGGCGCCTGAACTAGCGGAGGATCTAAAAATCCCAGCGAATAGAAGAGCTAAAGTAAGCAGGAAGAGGCGATTTCCTAGCTCGAGAGAATGCCTGGAGGAGCAGTTGGCACCGTGGTTCACATAATAAACCACACCGTAAAAACAAGTACAAACACGATACATTAACAAATACACTCACAAACACGTATAAATGTGTAGTATGCAAGGTAATTAAATGTATATTGTAGACTCTTGAACTACTACATTTAGTATTACTCTGAAAAAAAAAAATAAATAAATAAATAAAAAGGAAAAAAATAATAAATAAATAAATAAATAAATAAAAAGGAAAAACTAATAAATAAATAAATAACTAAAAAAAATAAAATAAAATTAAATTAAAATAAAAAATAATAAAAAATAAATAAAAACAAAAAATATATATATAAATTTATGTTAGTTTATCTCTCTTAAAATAAGCATAATATTATCGAGAGAGAAAAAAAAGGTTGCAAATTATGTACAAAAGAAAAGCTTGAATGCGTAAAATATATATTAAGATACACACAAAAATACAAAATACAGGATTAAAGGTCATAAAAAAAGGGAATAGGAAAATTAAACAAATGAAAAGCGTAGCCCTCACTACCAGGTCAAACCCTACAAACTCTCTTCACCTATAACCCTTTATCTCATCTTCCACTCTAATCTCTTCCTAACTATTATTCATCGTCATATCACAAGAAACTTAAACTTAGTGTTCGCTAAATTGTCAAAATATATAACTTCACCACTACACCTATCTATTGTTTCATTTTACATATATGTATTTATTTTTTGTTTTAATATTTGTAAAATGAAAAAACTTATTGTATATTTATTGCTTTAATAAATCATAATTATAATCCAATCCCCAAGCAAGCTCAGACGAAGACAATATCGTAAAGTATCCGGGATTTCCACTCATGGAGAAAAGGGATATCCTTCTGCGGAGCTGTTTCTTCGACGCCATGGACGTGGACATTAAAGTCCATGGTCCACTCAATGCCAATCCCGAAAGGGACACAATGAAAAACTGCTCGACGGAATCAACAAAGGCAAATACAAATGGACATACGAAGGACCATGGTCCCCGAAGGAAATAGGTGGACTATTAATGGAGCGCACGATTTACATACCGGACTCGTGCTTACACACCATCAATTCAGCTATCTTTAAGGTAATGGAGATGGCCACCAGAATTCGGAGTATTACTTAACCTCCAAAATAGCAACTAGTGTTAGCAAGAAGTGAACAAATCAAAGTGATTAAAACAAGTTATCAAAAGTGCGAACAATTGAACAAATTAAAGCGTCTAACATAAGCAATCTAAAGGGAGAAAAGTGAATGGATCGAGTGAATAATAATTAAAAGGATCTAATAGTGTAAAATAAAGAATAATAAGAGAATGAATCGAGTGAATAATAATTAAAATAGTCTAATAGTGTAAAACAGAAAAATAAACTAACGATTAAGCCAAACAAGAATAATAATATAAGTACAACTATTTAACAGATTAGATAATAATTTAACTCGCGTGTAAAAAGTAATATCATAAAGTGCTACCCAAAATAAAGTTTTAAACGAAACAAGAGAAAATAGTAAAAAAAGAGCAATTAATTTATCTAAATAAGACTAAAAGAACAACTCAATTAAAAATAAGTGCTAAAATAAAAAAAATTCTAACATAAAAGGATTATATTAAAAAAAAATTTCAAACCTTTCTTTATAAATTTAACTTAAAAATTATCTCTCAAAATTATTCTAAGTTTAAATAACAAAAATTAAAAACATTTTATGTATTCTTTCAAAACAATGTATATTGCTAATAAGTTGACCTTCCCGTTGATTACTGGAAAATCTGTTTTCCTACTCATACTTACAGTTTAATCTCACTCTTCTCCGCTAAATTTAAAAAAAAATATAACTTCACCACTACACCTATCTATTGTTTCATTTTACATATATGTATTTAAGATTTTTTTTTCTATTTTAATATTTGTAAAATGGATAAACTTATTGTATATTTATTGCTTTAATAAATCATATTCAAATTTCCGAATTTTTAGACTTGGAATAAATCTACAAGAAAATTCAGCTCACAAAAAAGTTTACAGTCGGTAAGGGAGGAAAAGTCGAAGGGGAGGGAGAGTCAAGAACGCCATCGATTTTTACCTTTTCTCCACGGGACTTCATGAACAAAATCTATTTTTGTACGGAGCTACGTATGGCCGACACAAGATATTGTACTGCGTACTAGGGAGTCTATCTTCTGTTTACGAAGGAGAAATACTGCAAAGGGGGAAGTTTATCTTCCTATTTACAAAAGAGAGTTATTACCAGCGGGCAGTTTTTCTTCCTATTTACAAAAGAGAGCTATTAACAGCGGGAAGTTTATCTTCTTATTTATAAGGTTCAATGTGTGAACTGTTTAAATTTTCAAACAAATGTTTACTAGGTTCGATCTTCAACCTCCACAACGTCAAATAATTTGGAGGAGTCCAGACTCGTGCAAGAAGTTAAATAGTCACAAGTCTGTATGAAGGAGTTCGTCTCAAATACGAGGGATAAGCGGTAGCGATCACGCTCATCGCGGTTCTAAGACAGGTAACGTGCACGAAAATCACTCAGATTAAAAAATTCAACCGGAATGTGCCAAATAGTCTGAGGGACACCGGATTCGTCGCAATATGGTGCAAGCGAGCGCTACATCAAATGCTGGTGCGTCCTGCCAGTGTTCCCAATTCGCAGATGACAGAAACTGATCTAAAGTCATGGCGGCATTGGACGGTAGGTGCATGGGATCAAGTACAGCGCGATGGCACGCAACTTTAAGTTACTCTCGGCCGTCCTTCATCTTATTTTCCAAGAATCCAGAAGGGCTGCGCTGATACCTGTCATGTAGTTGATGTGAAGAAAAGATAAACGCACGTCTGGTCGCCCAGTCCTCGCAGACTCTTTAGCATTCTTATCAGAGCGCTCATTTTCGACTATTTTTTCATACCCAGGAACTTAGGAGTTGATAATCTTGAGATCCTCTCGACTTGCGATACTCATGGCATCATGGAAAATGTGAACAGAGGTGTGGAGATTCCAATGTCAGGAGAGTATTCGGGGTGTATTTTGAGTTATCTTCCGTACCAAGCGAGGTTTTGTAACCAGCTTGGCAGTGAACACAGACGCTTCGCTTGTTATACACCCATGTAAAGTATAAATATGGAATAAGGCGTGGAAACAGACCGACCCCTAGGCCTTGAAGTCACCCTTGTACACTGGCACGTAGCTATCGTAACACGAATTGTGGTACAAAAAGGTTGAACTCAATAATTTCGGCGCTCTGGTAGATTTAGGAGAGGAGGCGTGCTGACAAATAGTACAACAGGTGTTACCCTCGAGGGTGGCGTCCTAGGTAGAAGCAAAGGCCCCACAGGCGTGATTGGCGGTGGTTAGCAACTAAAGGGGACACCGAGATCGCGCGTACAAACGCAAAATTAAATATGTACAGTGCGAAGCGAGTGGCATCTCCCCGGCATCAAATGGAGCTCCACAAAAGAGGACGTGCGGAAGACACCAGAGCCAGGCGAATTGAGTTCACCTTCCGCAATGCACGCTCTATCAGCACCCAAAATGGTGAACGCTTGTAACTAAGAATATCTATGGTGCAGGTGCAAGAGACACCAGCACGTGAGCATTCAGTCAAAAACGAGACTAATTAATTGGACAGAATACAGCACATGTTGAACAGTCCGTTTAAGAACAAAACGGGTCGAGAAGGAGCCTTGGACAGCAGCAGAAGTGTAACAATTTACTTTTGGCTTCGCACATACAAAAAGTTTACTATTTGGCATAGCGAGAAATTAGCTTCAATTTCTGTGAACTCAGCGCTCTAGAGTTGGTCTCTACACTAGTCCAAAGATCGTATACTAAGAGCCTAGCAAAATCATCATCCAATAGCCTACAATTGATGTCCAGGGCAAATAGTGAGATAGTAAGGACAGTTTCCTGCGAAACAACCTTTTCCAGCTACATTGGTTTTGAAAGCGATTGCCCCACCCGAAGGGATTGTAGCAACTGCCCATATAATGTATATTTCTACAAATATAGTTTTAAACATGTAAATACTCGTAAAATATATACGTAACTAATAATAATTAATGTCTGACGCATAAATCACTTAAGCCTAATGTAATGCCAAGAATTCCAAAACGTTTGTTGCCTCGTTATAGATATCACATCACGTGATGCCTATTAGCCAATAGCATCTAAGAATTCCAAGTTAAGGAGAAGTATATTTTTGTAATGGCTTTGAGACTAGATATAAGGGAACATAGATCCATAGTGCGTGATAATCTCATAGATGTTTGTCAAAATTACAACTGTTGCTGTTTTATTTGGTCCTTTCCCTCCAAGGAGGAAGGAGGTCCCTTCCATTATTAGAAATATATACAAGTACAAAATTACAAATATATAAATTTCTAGAAAAATATAACGAAGCTATATAAAAACAAAGAAAGAGCGAACTTTTTAAACTTCACGAAACGTCGAGAACTAGCAGGGAATTCATAACCTGGCTGAACTTACCCCGAATATTTTGATACCCTCTGTGCTTCTATATTTCATTAAAGAAACGGATGTCTGCCAGAATCAGGAAGGTGATTCCAAATAAAAAGAAGTCTAGCCTTACTTCTGCGAAATTCATTCAGGGCGAATGCGTACGGAACCCCTTATTAAGCTTTATTAGTGTTAGACAAACCGACCAGGATTTAAAGATCTGTCAGTTGTTACACCCAGAGGTGGGACTCGAGACTTCTAGTTTGCTACGCTGCCAACAAGGCAATAAAGGTCACCCACCAGATGCAGTAGAGTCGTATGTTGATGGTCAGCCCATAACTCGGAATTAAGTTGTGGGGAGGGCATAACCCCTAAAAGTAGTACCTCGTGTAGACTGTTACAACTGGTTCCAGGTGTAACAGCACGACCTTTACGCCTCAGGGACCCCCGGTAGTCTAAAACTATATTGAGAAAATCTGCGCTTTAAACTTTCCGATATTCCTTTTACTCTCATATCACCAATTCCTTTACAAGCCTCTATATGTTCTTGGCCGGCAGTGAATTTCCAGGCAGGATGCTGATTAGCATTATTCCATTACGCTTTAGCTTTACTATAGAAATTACTTTTTGTTCTTTACCTCATCACATTCACGTATATTCGCACTTTTACGTGGCAGCAGCTGATGGCCGAAGCGTTCATTTGACAAGCTTTTCCTTACGTTATATATTAGGGATTTTCCTAGACCGTACCTCCTAAGTACAGACATCAAGGTATTTTGAGTTCGTCCTCCTTAGTATTTTTCTCTGACCATGTTGTAATCGAAACTGGGTGACAACTTGTTTCAAAATGATTTACAGATGAGCTACTCACCTGAAATACTAGAAATTTACTTCTAAATTCCCTTTTGAGCTCTGAAATGAACACTAAGACTAATCTACAATTCATATCGATCAATTTCATAAAGGCTCAATTCAGATATGTTCAGAAACCTACCAACGCCGTTGTAGGCAATGGTGCACACCCAAATTTACAGCGGAATTGAGAGCATCAATAAAACCATGGCATATTATTAGCGTCTCAAATGACGGACATTAACTTTACTGCACCATTAAGTGCGGCTGAACTTTAAGAGAGAATATGACCTATTATTATATTCCTCAAATTAAGGCAAAGTCGGTTTTAATTCAAATAAAAACCACCCCAAAACGGCACCGGTTTGAATAGAGAATAGTAATGAAAACGGAAAATTCTCATCATAATTTCAGCAATTTTTGTCACGTCGGCCTCATATTAGGCCTAGTTTATATTCCCCTGAGATAGAAGAGGAGGAGAGAGAAAAAGCGATAAGAAGATATTAGGCGCCAACAAACTCCAAATCATCCTACTAACTCTACCCGCCCAGTTTTTCTGGAGATCACCGGGGTATCAAACGATTCAACAATAATAACTTAGAATCATCTTGCAGTGTTAGAAATCATGACTGAACAAACACCAGGCTGAATGCCAGAGGTTGATAGGCTGGAAACTCATCTCACTTCTCGGAAACTCCACAATGAGACAGGCAATTTGTGAAGTTTAATTTTAGATAAACGAATGAGTTCGATCAGAACGAACCATTTTAAAACTCAAACAACGAGAAAGCCAGATGATCGTTAGGGACGTTTTTACTTCCGGAAAGTAATCGTAATATTTGACCTTTCCGGAAAATTAGGAGCGGCTACTTTGCAAGATCAGATAATGTCACTTATTTCCTTACTTTTCTTAGTTTCTAATTTTATTTATATTTATGTCTATAACAAATTTCTCTTCGTCAGTTTAAGCCTCTAGAATTACATCATTGAACTTCCAGAGTGCCTCATCTTTACTTAATAACTTCGTTGAATATGAATTTAAAAATATCGTCATACGAATCAAAAATATATAGTCACGTATTATTATTTGAAAGAGATGTTGAGTAAGTTCAATTTTTACCTTTTTACTTATTTTAGTATTGCGTAAATATGTATCTGAGGTAAGTATAGAAAAACAGTCACTGTTTATGAAAAGTTTTCATTCACCCTGTCTTTAAATCAAATAGTCTTCAATTATCCTGTTAAAGTTCAGAAAAATCTGACGACAGAGAATCATGAATTAATAAAGTGTTAAAAATGCGTCTATAACAATGTTTCAGAACCTTTTCTCAGAAAAACGTATGCCTCACCGGGGGTTAAAAAAAGTAAAGAAATATAATTATTTTTAATATTGTAATTTTAAGTATTGAATACAAAGGAATCTAACATATATTTTTAACCACCTAAGAATAAGTGAATCGCTTTAGTTCAATGAGAACCTTGTGCATGTCTCTTATGGCAGATATCCATGAATCAGCCGTAAAAGAAGGACGATTTTTAATTTCAAGTCGGTTTCTCTTGTCTCCGATCAAATCCTCAACCGCAGGGCAACCACACAAGAAAATTGGACGAGGGAAAATAGATCAAAATTTGTCTCGCTAATGTAGTAGTGTCAGCATATTTTCTTTCAACCTCGTCACATAGATATATAATGGTACATTTTATTTTGGACAAAGTATTCAATATTTATTATGTTGCAACGAGAAGAAAGTTGAAGAGACTGAGCGAAATTACTTCATATACCGGTTCTTGATAAGTTGCCACTAAGAAAAAAACTAAAAAAAAACAGTTGGGGCGTACGTTAGGAATCACGGTTATAAAGCTATAGGTAATACTTCTTGTCAGAGATCTGAGTGAGAGAGAGGGAGATAGATGCCACCTTGCCCTTCACTGGAGAGAGACAGAAAAAACATGACACCTGGGCAACCCTTTTTGTCTGCGCTAATGGAGGATAAGTGTAAGAGCCAGAATGTCTCATCTGAAGTCGGACAAAGTTCGCCTCGCTGAATTTGGAACCTCCCCACGCTTGCCGTTAAAAGACGAGATTATTCTCATCTGCCGAAGCATCTGACCCTAGAACACTCCCCTTCAGACAGAGGGGGATAACCTCCATTTGATCACGCTATAAATCTTCCGGCGCCACAGTTGCAAGTCAGTATCCGCCGCTCGCCCTGCTCCGTCCGTATCCGCCCTCTGCACATCCCAATTCGTACCCGCTATTCGCGTCCCGTTGGACTCTGCACATTAATCGTAGAACCCCTCAAACTCCCGGTATCCTCGTTAATTCACTTAAGTCTACCTCGACACGCTTACTCCCGCTCCTCCAACGCAGCACGCTTAGTCTCGTTTCGTGCTACTCATAAGCAAGATTTAAGTTCACCCGCGTAATAGTCATTGTTAAGAGACTATTGTTTGAACTTTGCGCCAAGGCAAGGATTACTCCCTCGGACAAAATCTTCGAGGTAACAGCAACGCGCAACTTTCCTGTACAATAGCTCTCTCTACCCCCCCCCCCCCGAGTGTAAAGCATTCATCATCGTCTTAGTATACGTTCAAGGTCATTCGAGCGTTCCTTGCTCAATATTGTTCGTTTATTTGTACGGTGACCGTCTTCATCAAGTAACCTTTTTAACCACTGAGACCCATGTACATCTAATATATGTATAGCTCGGTTTAAAACTCATTTTAATCTTGTCAAATAATATTAATTTGCCAATTACTAAAGTTATTTTTTTACCCGTACTTCTGTTATCCCGGAACTTTTAAGATAGTTGAATGTGGCCAACCTGCATTCAGTAATTTTCCCTCTACTTATATTATAAATCTACCACGCTCTCGTAAACACAGAAAGGGTTACCTTGTCCTTATTCTATGACACTTCTTTAACTTACCATCAATATCTAGAGTATTTTTTTGTTTGCGAAACGTTTTGCTCCTTAACTTTATTAGTAATCATTTAATCCTCATTCCTATAATAAATAACTACAGATGTTAGGAAAATGGTAAAGTTGAAACGTAAAGGGGACTTTCTCTTATGCAAGACATATTGGTTATTTTCCAAAATTCTTCGTTTCAAATAATCAAAATAGTGCCTAAAATATATCTAGCAATAAAGTCTACCCACCATAAGATTCTTAATAATAAATTCGTTTTTAAGCGCAAACATGTATCTATTTTTAACAAATTCATTTCAACTGCGTCAAATGAGCTTCGCTCAAGCCAAGAACTTATTGATTTTTTCCTTTTCCCTTTGTGTGATAAATCTGTTGCGAAATTGTCGTCTAAATTAAAGAGGTTCATACACGCAAACTACAGAACCTTAATAACTACATATAACCAACCTGAACCCTGTAACTCAGAAAAATTATATTCAATCATACCTCGAGTTTGTCTTCCCGATTTTAATATTTCATATATCTTAATTTCTATGTTTTAAAGGACACATTACACTCTTTGTGTTTAAGTACTGTCAAAATTTTAAACCTTTTATATTATTTTCTGCCGTCATCTTTTAATTCAATTTCTCAATCCTAAAATTGATTACCTGTGGCAAATCACCAATTATTGCGCAAACCAGACACAAACTTTGGTGTAGTTGTTTTACCAATCGTGCCTCTTCAAAATTTATCATATTCTTTCAAATTATATTAAATTTAGGAAGATTATTATTCCACAGAGTCTTACATAATTAAAATTCCGGATAACTGATAGATTTATTATTAAATTAAAAAGAATCGAAAGCCCCTTCCTAAGATGACAAAAACAATTTTGTTGTGGATCTTTCCCTAAGATTCTTTACGGGGTTCATAAGGCCCATAAAACTGGCTTACATATCTGGTATATAATTTTTGTATAAAAGGCCCCTTGCTATTTATTCGGAAGTTTCTAGTCCTTGTTTTAGATCTTTAAACCTCTAATGAGATATATACGAATATTTCGCATTTGTTCGTGAAAGAGATTAAAAATACTACGGTTTACTGCTTTTCACGCATTAATATATGGTCAAAACAAAGTGCATGCTTTATTCCAGTTTTATTTAGCATATAGGTCTTCAACTTATCAAACCTGACAGCTTACAAATATGTATATACATAAATCATTAATTAAGGACTTTTTTGCAGGTTCCTTCAGGAGTTATTTCATCAGGACAATGTCCAATGCCATATATTGAACACACTAAGAATTAGTTTAAAGAAATGGGATTCATCCCTATGGAATGGTCATCACAGAGCCCAGACATATCCCATAGAAAAATTCCGAGGGAGTGCTTGAAAAAGTAAGAAACACCAGAAATCATAACTGCAACTGGGTGAAAGTGTATAAAAATTTCCATTCTGACTGGATAAGATGGCGTCAGAAATCCGTGAAAAGTTGGTGAAAATCATATCACGAAGAATGATGATTGTAATCAGAGGTAAGTATTAAAATAATTATATATATATAAATATATATATATATATATATATATATATATATATATATATATATATATATATATATATATATATATATATATATATATATATATATACATCGAATTATTTACCACAAATATATAATTACATTATATGAATGTTTCAAAAGGATTCTTTATACTTTTGGCCACGGCTGTAGTTATATTTTTTTGAAACTGATTTTCTAGGCTTGAAAGGAGAAAAACCTTAAAGTTCATTTGAAAAAGAGGAAATTAAGGCGACTCGTAATTTATGACCCAAAGATAAGAAATGACTATAATAAAGTCTATAATAACAGTTTTTCTCATTAAAATTAATGCTTCTGCAGGTCAACTATTAATCCAGTAATATTGATGAAACGAAAATAACAAATTATACATTAAAGTCATGAATACCCAAACACACCACATAAATGAATATTTTCTGAATTAATTGAAAAAAGGTTTGAAGATTTAAAAAAATCCCCCAAGATTACCTACTATTTTGAGAATGGCTGCATCTAACAAAAAATGAAGATATATCTTCAGAATATGAAGAACAGATTCTCGTAAGTTACCCACAAACAAGAGAAAGCAATGAATTTTGATGATATTGTTGACTAGTCACCTAAGCTATTTTTAATTGAGCATATAAGTGGTATAATGTAAATAGTAATATGAAATGGGTTGAAAGTTAGTTCTGAACCTGTGTACTCCTATTTATATGTTTAACTAAATAGCTATTTCAGGCAAGAACACTAGCATGTTATTCTACAGATTAGTACTATAAAAGAAGAAATTTTGGAATCAACACATTTTGGGATTAAGGATTGCAGTTGTCCTATCTATATTTCAAGAAGTTCACATCAATAGCGAGGAAAATACGTATCTAGATTAAAAGTTAACGGGAAGCTATCAAAATGAAGACATAAGAAGAGACTTGTAATGAATATCACGAAACTTTGGACTTGACTCCGAAACAAGCTAATCTTTCCTATATTACCCCTCCGTAGGGTGTAGTGGTTTGGCGGGGGGGATCTTAAAGGTCGCTCTTAATTATGAAAGAACCTTGAAGGTAATCGTAAATACAACCCAAGAGCCTTGGCAGGGGGATGCTGGTTGCCAGTAATGGTGACAGATTACCGAGTTATCAGGTAATCATTTAGCAAGGACTCCGGTTGATACAGATGCTCCAGTTGGTTTGCGTTGCCCTTCATTACTTCCTAAGAGAGTGATTTGTTAATCTCTATGGGGTATCCTAAGCAGAGGGTAATCTAATTCTAGCGACGGGGTCAAATAGCCCGGAAGATGGAGATAGAGCACACTGGGGTAGAACACCGGTATTTCGGGAGTTATCTAATCGCGAGGAATTGAAATTAACGAAGAGAATGCGCAACGGCTGTTTTGCCGATTAATAAGGTTTTAAAGCAAGGAGGATGAGGAACGTCAAGATAATGAAGTCGCCAAAGCCTAAATAGAATTATTATTGAACTAGATCCTATTGCACTTTACAGAAAGGTCTTTAATTAAGTTTTAAGTTCTCAGTTATGATATAAATTAAGTACGAGATCAAGTGCGAGCAAAGTCTAAAGGAGGCCGGACGAATAGAGCGTTTAAGAGTTACATCTTAATGTCTGCGTTATGTACACGACTATATACAAGGATGAATTACGCAAATCCGAGAGATAGGACTGAGCGATATGTAACGCGATATATTGCTATATAAAAATAAGAGTACTCTAGTTTGTTCTGGCTTCACACGGTTATATATTCAATTTAAGCCACGCCCTACAGGTTCCCGTCCAACTAAGCCACACCTCCCTCTTAAGTGCCAACCCGTATTGGTCGTCATTGACATAGCTCACCTCTTGATTGGCTACTGCCGAACATATTGATACGGAAGGCACTCCGACTATTGGGTAAAATTTTCTGTCGGAGGTAGCATGTTGCCATGGAGACAGCTTCCTAATCTCCCTTCTATTTACTTAATCGTGATAAGTATCCTGGTTATTCTGGATTCTGTTTTGATTATAATGTTTGCCTAAGATTGCCTCGACCAACTCTAACAAAGATAACTGTGGTCCGTTTACTACCGTGTTACATTCTCGTAAACGACACTAACCTTACTTTTCTCTCTCTTTGTACTTTATTATGTGGCGACTCTCGCGTGTGTCCTATTTTAGACGTACACGCCGGTCGCTACAGTGGTGTGAAAAATTAAATTCTCCATTAGTACTCACACAACCAGAAGCTTATCCAGCCATGGCTGAAACTGAGCAAGGGACGGGTTAGATGCGTGTGACCAGCGGCTTTATTTTGGAGGAAGCAAAGACTTTTAGGGGTTAGCGTTAGATAGGAAGGATATGGCTACAGACATGCTGTTGAAATAAGTCAGATATTAAAATGAATCATAATCGCAGCAAAAAACTATTAACTACATCTGTTTATCCTCTCTCATTTTTCCTATGTTGTGAATTAAAAAGAGAAAGACTGATTATCAATTTCGTGGAGACATCGACACGTGTCCCTTTGCTCATCCTTAAGGGCGCGCAAAAATCCAAGAAACAAGTAACGTAATTAGAATATATATGGAGAATTTGGAGTTGTACTCGTTAGGTTACTCGACTACATCACAACCTACGTCGTAATCTGACACAGGGAAAAGATATAAGCCAATTACTCACTGAAGAAGCTAAGGAGAATGTAAGAAATATAAGACTAGAGGCCAAAGTCCCACCCATATTGAAGCACAAAAGGCTATGTACTGCCAGCCAATCGATGCATGTATCGGAGACCACAGTCCAGTGCAAATGAAGAACGTTAGGGTTAAAACGAAACATGGCTTTATGGTCTTAATTATTAAGAAGAAGAAGAAAAGGTGTGAGAGAGTGTAAAAGGCTAGTGCGTTCAGATCTTTCTCGTCCCGTTCCGTCTCCTCTGGCCCACTATCGGGGACAGAAGAGTGAAGAAGAGGTGAAAGAGCCCAGAATCCTCCTACTTCTTCTTTTCCCACTACTTGTGCCTTGCGGCACCGGTGAGAAGGTAACAGAGGAGACAGGATGAGGACAAAGAAAGGAAGATTAAAAGAAACGATAGTACAGCAAGAAACAAGTAGATGACCTAGGTGGTCTTGACCGTACATATAAAACGCGGTGCTAATACCACGGTGTGGACCACCCACCCACGTATACTTGTAGAGCCTGTTAAGAAAGACAATAACCAAGAGTTAGTGAGAAAAGGAAAGAAGTTAAAGATGTGCGGTGAGTCGCATGTTGCTTGGAGGTCAAGCTAATCTCTGTCCATTTTAATTAGTTTGAAGTTGGAATTATAGTTACAGAGGAAGTAACTGAGATCCAGGTGAATATGCTTTCTGTTTTTATAACCTAGTACTTCTAGTTGGCGCTCAAACCATTATATGTGTGTGTGATGGTTTTTAAGAAGAATTTATTTGCTTTTCTCGCATGTTGTGTTGTATTCTAACTGACTATTCTTATAGTATGTTTTCTCTTTTTTATCTTTTTTGTTTCGCTTTCACACTTGTTGTTTGTCAAGGATTTTTGTTAATCAGATGTTTTATCTCTTAATCGGTTGTTAAATTCGGAGTTGTATCTCTTTATCGGTTGTCAAATCTAGTGTTGTATCCTTCCTGCTACGTGTAGATGTTTTCTTCTACTTCCTCAATTCAGATCCTCGCCATGCTTAAGGAGAGCCAGTGAGGCCTCCAGTCTATTCATAGTTCTATTTGTGTTGACAGTTCGTTTTTAATTTCATAATGTGTCCTCTCGATGACTTCCTTTGCTCTCTTCGTGATTATCTTGTTTAGGGGCTTGACGTTGCCTTCTCTGTGTAGTTCTTCAATCTTTTTCCTCTCTACCCTTCTTGTTTTTGTCACAAGATACATTTCTTTATTTTGAACTCTTTGTAGTTTGAACTGTTTAGTTCTTGACAATGCACACATTACGATTGCAGGATATATCAGTGTTGGTTTGATAGTCGCATTAGAAATCCTTATTTTATTCTCTTGAATTAAATTTCTTAATCTATACAGGAGTATTAGTCATCTCTTTCCTTTCGGTATCCTTTTAGCTACGTGTTTCGTGTAACCGGATTTCGTTATTGTCAGACCTAGTACTTTACTGCTGTTACTATATCCATCTCTTACATTGGCCACGTTGTTGTCTGCTACTTTTCTTCTGAATATGGGAACTATTTCGGATTTATCTCTGGTTGTACTGATTTTCCATCTGCGTTCGTATTCGTTAATTCTTCGAATTTCTTTTACCGTCACTCTTGCTTGAAAACGAGCGTGTATGGAGCCCCCACAACTTTGGTCATACCATCCGCAAATTGTAGATTCATACATCCCTCCATCATTGGAGGGGGGGGGGGATGTCCGCTGTATAAATAACATATAATAACAGTTTCAGGCAACCGCCCTGGGGAACTCCAGCCTCTAGCTTAAAAGGTTCCCCTTGGTGATTACCCATATCTATATACGCGTATCTATCAGCTACATAGTTGCATAACAACCTCCCCAGTTAAATACTTAATCCGGGCGAAGTATCTTAGATTGTATGCCTTGCTGCCATACTTTGTCAACGCGTTGGCTACGTCTGTACATACAATGTCCACACTCATGTTTCACCTTTGACTTTGGCTATTTTCTCCATAATTAAACAGAGTGCTATATCCGTGCTCCTGTTCTTCCGGAACCCGAATTGGCACTCGTTGTACAGGCCGTTATCCACAAGATGTTAATCGAGTTTCTTTTTTAGAATCTTTTCGTATACTTTGCCGATGAAGTCAAGCAGAAATATTGGTCTATATTTTCCAACCCTGTATGGCGTTTTTCCTGGCTTTGGGATAAAAATCAATTTTGCTAACTTCACTGCTTGGGGTAGTAGCCTGTATTAAGGCAGGCATTGAATAGGTTCTTCCATCCCTCCAAGAGGTTATTAGTCGCTTCTGTATAATTTCTCTTTGTGAGTCCTGAGACTCCCGGCACATTTTCTTTGAAGCTGTTTATGTTATCTTTTAGCTATGGAACGGATAATGCATCATCATTTCCCTCTTTGACTTTCCTCATGATGCCAAACGAACCATAGTTTTGACTCCTAGCTGTTTTCTGGTTAAGCTCTTCGACAATTACGTTCTCAAAACCAGTGTCGAAGTTTTAATTTCTTCTTCGCTGATTCGAAAAACATTTCTCCAGTGTTCTTTAAAACTCTTTCTATCTCGCTTTCATTCTCAAGTAGTATCCGTCCTTATTTATTAAAATTGCATAGGGTATTTTATTTATGAAATTATGGAAATAACTTTGTTTTTGGTTTGTATAGGTTTATTGTGCAATAGCGTACATTTATATATAATCTAATACAAATACAATAATAAGAATATGATATAATAATATTTAAATACACATAATATAATCGTACACATTACACAAAGCACGGAGCCCACCAGTGTTGGCGTGATGAGGTGCAGCGCTTCTTGAGCCCGCGAGAGCTTGTTGCCGTGCCCGGTGACGAAGAGGGCTAGGTCGCCGCTGTAGCTGAGTAGGATGGTTCCTTCCTGATAGGGGATCGCTACCAGCTGCTCTATCAGCACATTGAAGCGGAACAGGCTGATTTTTTTTTTTTTTGATTAAGATGCTATCTGGCGACTGCCGACTTAGGCATAAGTTGCCGTAAACAAACAGCCTAGTTCTAGGCTACTTCAAAATAATTCAACAGGAAACAAAAATAAAAAGAAATAACAATAACAAAGCAATAACAAAAACGATAACAAAAACAACAACAACAATAAAACCGGGTTAAATGAAAGGGAGAAGGCTGGCCTTCCCCAAAAAGTCAGTAAGTCCACCAGTCATGGTGCACGCACTCGTCCCGAGTACAAGGGACAGGCGGTAGCGACCCCGCCCATCCCGGTACCGAGACAGGTATCGTGCGCGAAGATCACCCAGACTGGGACATTCGACAAGAATATGCCGAACAGTCTGGGGGACGACGCAGTTGTTGCAATAGGGCGCATGCGAGCGCTCCATCAAGTAGCGATGCGTCACACGAGTGTGTCCGATTCGAAGACGACAGAAAGCAACCTGAAGCCGCCGTGGCATTGGGGGATAGATCCATGAGAACAGTCGCGGCGCAATGGCACGCAACTTTAAGTTTCCTTCGACCGCCTCCCATCTTCTTTGCCAAGCAGTCCGAAGAGCTGCCAGTATATCTGCCATGTAGTCGGTGTGAGAAAGAGCGAAACGTTGGTCCGGCCGGAGAGTCCTCGCGGACTCTTTGGCGGCCTCATCGGCGCGCTCATTCCCTGCAATTCATACATGTCCAGGAACCCAGCAGAAGATAATCTCGACATCTGCCCGGCTCGCCAAAAGCGTGGCGTCACGGATATCGCTAACCAGGAAATGCGGAGATTCCAATGCCCCGAGAGCACTCAGGGCGCTTTGTGAGTCGCTATAGATCACAATCCGGTCTCCGAACCAGGCACGTCGCGTAATCTCCCGTACCGAGTGGTGTATTGCCACCAGCTCGGCCGTGAAGACAGACGCAGCGCCTGGTAAAGCCCCGCTGACTTCAAACAGAGGGGATACGGCGTGGAAGCCGACCCCCTCTTGGGACTTGGAGCCATCCGTATACACTGGCACGGTTCCAGCGTGACACGATGTGTGCTCCAAAAAGGTCGAACGCAATACTCCCGGCGCAGTACAAGCTTAAGGAGCAGAGGCGTAGCGACAAATAGCCAAATGTGGTAACCTCCAGGGTGGCGTCCTGGGCAAACCCAGGGGCACCACCGGCCCGAGAGCGATATCTACCTCTCGAAGGAGTTTCCTGGCCCTAAGCCCAAAAGGCTTAGGGTATGACTGGCGTCTCTCGACGGCATAGGCACCATCAAGATCAGCTGCGGATGCAGTGAGACCTGTTGGCGACTGAGGGAGGCGCCGGGCTCGCGCGTACAGTCGAGTGATACACTGCACGCGGTGCAGAGCGAGTGGCATCTCCCCAGCATCGACCAACAGGCTCTCAATGGGGGAAGTGCGGAAGGCACCGGTCGCAAGGCGAAGGCCGGTGTGGTGGATCGAATCCACCTTCCGCAATAAACGCTCGGCTGCGGATGCATAAAACTCGCATCCGTAGTCAAGCTTTGAACGAACAAAGGATCGATAAAAAAGTAAGGCAGTAGCCCTATCAGCGCCCCAAGCGCTGAACGTCACGGAACGGAGAATGTCCATGGCGCGGGTACAAGAGACCCTAAGGCTGCGAATATGAGCCTCCCACGTGAGGCGTCGGTCGAATACAAGACCAAGGAAACGGTGCGACTTAACCACATCCAGGCGCACCCCATTAAGAAACAAATCTAGGTCGGGTTGAAGCCGTGGATGGCGGCAGAAGTGCACCACCTTAGTCTTGGCCAAAGAAAACCGAAACCTGTGCGCTTCGGCATAGCAAGAGACGCGGTTCAATGCTTGTTGGAGTCGACGCTCCAGAGTTGGCATCTGGGCAGCGCCAAAAGAGATCGAAACGTCGTCCACGTAGAGCGTAGCGAGAACATCTTCCGTAAGCACCTCCAGATCTAAAAACACCGTGGCGTAGTGCTGTCTACGAAGGAAAGCCTCGCAGACGGCATTTTCCAGTCGGAGCAGAGCATCCGACGTGGAGTGGAACTTGCGGAAGCCGCACTGTGCGGAAGACAGATGGCCTCCGCTGTCCAGGAAAAAGGCTAATCTAACATTTACCAATTTTTTCATCAACTTGCACACGCAAGAGGTTAAAGAGATTGGGCGGAAACCGGTCGGAGTAGAGTGATCTCTCACCGGTTTGCGAAAGGCAAGCGCAGTAGCGATTCGCCAGGAGTCTGGGAGAAGAACTTTTACCCAGATCCTGTTGAACAAATCTAACAGCAACGCCATGCCCCGCTCACCTAGATGTCGAAGCATGGCGTACGGGACATCGTCTGGACCGTAGGCGGTATGCGCGCACGAAGCGAGAGCGGAACGCAACTCGCTTACAGTAAACTTGTCGTTAAGGGGTCTCCGCCTCTGGAGGTAAAGTCCAGCCGGCGGCCTTCCGCGACATCACGACGTGGATTGAATGCTGGCGGAGCAGCATCACGGCTAGAGAATGCAGAAAAAGTGGTCGTGAAGGATTCCGTCACGGACGCGGGGTCCGAGATTGCGGTCCCATTCTCCTGGAGAACGGGAGGGGGGTCCTGCGAGAACTTGCCCCGAATCCTTTTGACTCGCTTCCACACCTCAGCTAAAGGGGTCTTTCCGTTAAGTGAAGACACGTATGCCCGGCAAGAAGAGCGGCGGGCGTGATTCGAAATATACCGGAACCTAGCCCTAGCCCGACGAAATTCAGCGACAGTGAAATCGTTCGGGCGGCGCTTATAGCGCATGTAGGCATAACGCTTCTGTTTGAGGGCCGTCTCACACTCGGCCGACCACCACGGGAGCGGTCGGCGTGCAAAACGACCAGACGTCCTAGGAATAGTAGTCAGGCCCACGGCGATGAGGTTGCCGGAGAAGAACTCAACGGCCTCATCTACCGACCTAAACTCCTCGACTGAGATAGAGAATTCAGTCATTTCCTGAAATGCAGGCCACCGCGCCCACGCCAAGCACCACCGAGGTGGTCTCTCAGGCGGCAGTTGCCCTGAAAATGATATTTGAATGGGAAAGTGATCACTACCAAGGAGGTCATCGACCACCACCCAATCAAAATCAGGCTGTGCATCCGAAGAGCACAAAGATAGGTCAAGGCAAGAAAATTAAGCGGTTTCTGGACAGTTATGCGTAAACTCATCCACGTTTAGGACACCCATTTCAAGCTCTTCGATCAGATCGACAAGGACTTGCCCCCTTGGATTTATGGAGTAATCTCCCCAGAGAGGATGCCTGCCGTTCAGATCTCCAAGGAAGAGATAGGGCCTCGGCAACCGTGCCACGACGCGGCGGAAGTCCCCCGCGTCGAAGTCAGCTGACGGTGGAATGTACGCAGAAATGATAGTATACCTCCTATCCGGGTGCAGCTGCACAGCCACTACCTGAAAGGAGGTATCTAAAGAGAAAGGAAGAACGGAGACATCATGCCGGGGGTAAACCGCGCATCCCCCAGCCCAGCCATCCCACGGTGGTGGGGTCGCAAGACCCTTGTACCCCGGGAGGGCGGGCAGGGAACACGCGCCTAGCATGGTCTCCTGCAAAAAAATAGCTAACGGGGAGCGGGACAAAACGAGCCTTCGCAGCTCCTCCCAGTTTGCCCGGAGTCCACGGCAATTCCATTGAAGGAATATGCCCTCCAGCCCTAGCTCGGACGAGACGCGGGAGCCCCACTCGAACGGAAGACCCTCACGGGAATGGCCGTACGCTTCCCGGGGGCAGAATCCCGGGCGCTGTTGGCCGGACAAAGCGCTGGAGGTGCTGTCGCCTTCGAGGACTTATTGGGGGAGGTTGGGCTCGCCATGCGAGTCTTTTCCTCCCTCCGCCTCAAAACCTTAGGCGGGCGCTGCGGCTTCGGAGGCGGGGGGACCTCTTTTCGAGGAACCCCCGTCTCCGAGCCACTCGCTCCACCTCGGGGCGTGGGCGAAGGAGCTGAAGCTCCTTTGTTGCTGTCCTCCTTTCGGGGGAAAGCTTTAGGAACCCCCGAAGATAGCCTAGCGACCATCTTCAGGGGTGTTGCCTCCTGTGAGTCTGACTACTCGGTGGAGGCGCGTGGCCGTTTCGCCTAGCGGGAAATGGTCACGCTGGGGGAAGAAGGGGGAGCCCTGGTTTTAGCCGGGGCTGGGTATGAACCCTTTTTGCCGCCAGCTTTACCAGGGGAGCGCCCGGATTGGGTAGAGCCCGCAGAAGGGCTCCAAATGGGTGCGGAAACAACCGTGCTCGTTGGCCTGGATGGGCCAGGAGCAGAGGGTGCCTTTCTAGCTACTTAGGCATATGACGTCCCAGGCACAGCTGGGCGCGCCAGGACCAAGTCCTTAGCCTCGCGGTATAAGAGTCTATCCTAGGCCTGAACGGATAGGATTTCTTTCTCCAGGAGATATGCACCACATTGCTTCAAAGAAGCAGGGTGTGGCTCTCCGCAATTGACACACTTGGCCACACACGATTTAGGCTTATCGTGTGCGACCTTGGAGCAATTTACACGTACTTCGGGTGACCCCGACTTTGCACGTCTACATGAGCGATTCGTATTGCCGAAGAGGTGACAGTAATAGCACCGCCGCGGAAGTGGCACGAATGCCTTCACGCGGTAGCGGTACCAACCGGCACGCACCGACTCAAGGAGCTTATCACAGTCGAACGTGACGAAGAGTGTAGGGGTGGGTCTCGAGGCCCCTCCCTGTTTTCTCATCACACGTTCGACTTTGACTGCCCCATGGTCGGGAAGCTCTAGGGTGATGTCCTCAATGGAGTAGACAACGAGTTCCCTCGCATAAACTACTCTTTTTACAAAGTTCATGGTAGAGTGTGGCGTCACACTCACCGGGGTGCCATGAAGTGTCCGAAGAGCACTTATCTTGGCCGCCTCGGCGGGATTCGCCGCATTCGCCAGAAGGCTGCCGTCCGAGAAACGGGTCACCTTCGGCTCTCTACCAATTGCACTAGCTAATCCTCTCTTCTGATGGATCATGTTGCCCTTGGACAACATGGTGCTATCAGTGGAGCGAATAACGAGGAAGCGTTTGAGGCCAGCGGGCTCGAAAACGCCAGGTAACCTCTGAATGAGGGGCCCCAATGTCATCGAGGCTCCGCCCTGTGCAATCTTGGTCTTAGTCAGGGGCTCCGCACACGGGGGGGTAGAGGGGCTGGATGTGCCGATCTTGGCTTGGTCGCGTACCAAAATGGCAGCAGACCTATCGGTCCCCTCAGCCCCCGCGGATGGAGAGGAGCACCGAGTCTTCTTTGTCTTTCTAGTCTTTTTCTTTTTTGGAGAGGAGGGCGGGGAATGAACCCGCTTCTCACCTCTGCCGGCAGAAGCCCCCATGCCAGCACGGCGACCAGGATGGCAAATCGCCGCGCCCCTTACGGGGCGGAACAGGCTGAAGATGCCGCCCTGGCGCGTCCGGTTCTCGAAGGTATGATAGGAAGACTTGTGAACCTGAGACTTCACACGTGCTCAGCACTGGTGAAGGTAGTCCTGTAGCCAGCCCAGCAGTCTCCCTCGGATGCACTTCCTCACAAGGGCGGCTAGTATAGCGTAGGGGCTAGCCAGCTCTAATGCCTTCTCGAGGTCAAGGAGGACTACGATTGTCGCTGGTTGTTGGCGTTAGGCAGGAGGGTGATTATGCAGTCCGCTGTGCTTAACTCCCTAGTGTACCCGAACACGTGGTGGTGAAGGCTTCCCACACTCCACTGTAGGCGACTCAGCACCATCCTCTCCGCTGTTTTTCCGGTGCAGCTAGGAGGGAGATTGACCTGAATATGGTGGGCTCCTTCGGCTTGGGGATGGGCTGTAGTAGGCGTCCTTGCAGACAGCCTGCCAACCACGACGCGTTCAGAAGGGCTGGCCCTGGCCCGCTCCTCGAGCGTGAAGGGCTGTTTCGTCCTGTGCGGCTGGCCACGCACTTCCCTGACCTCTTCATCGCGCTGTGGGCGTAGCTGCTGCTAGAGGTAGTGGTTGTGGAGAGGGAGCTGCTCGCTGGAACCCCTGATTGTGAAGCACTTTACCAGCCGATCTGTCTCTTGCTGTGGGCGTAGGTGGGCAGCTGGGCGGGTCGGAGCAGCGCAGGAGGCCATCCTGAAGCACCCCCACAGCTGGCCAAGGGAGGTGTGTTGGCTAAAAGATGCGCACCACTCCAGCCACTTTTCATCCCTGGCGCTCAGGGACACCTGTCGCGCGTGGGCTACCACGTCTTGAAGGTTCTGCAAGTTGATGGCGGCCGGACGCTTCTCGTAGAGCCTCCTCCGACGTTGACGCGGCGGTTGTGCTCCCAGACTTCATCGTTAGAAAACTACCAGTCCGGGCGCCGGCGGCGTTCAAATGCTGTTCTGTGCATGGCCGCGTTTGCTGCACTCTATATGGCTGCCGTAAGGTCCCTCTCCTGCAGGTGCATGTCCTCAGAGGCACATACGTGGACCACCATTCGTCCAGAGTGGCTTGGAACTTTTCCCAATCCGCTTTCCTGACGTTCCACTGGGTGGCTGGAGAGGAGAAGCTGGTGGGGCTACAGTGAAGGTAGTGAGGGTGCCCTAATGGTCACTGTTGAGAGTAGGGTGGACCTGCCTTGTGGTGCTGGGCTGTAGGTTGCCCGGCACAAGTGTGAGGTCGAGCCGCCCCCATGGCTGTGTGTGGCCGTCCCAGTGGGCCAGGTGGAGCTCAGTCATGTTCCAAATTGCTCCGATGTTGTACGCGAAGATTCGCGCGTTAGGCATTAAAATTATGGAGAGGATAAAAGCCAAGGATTCCTTTACAAAGATTTTGGTATCCAGATCTGCCGCAGGTATAGTGTGGAGACTTCCTAACATGGAAATACCTAGGCGTGTTTCTAAGGCATCAGAATGCACTACCAATGGAGAGGCCTTTCTGCGTTGCCACTTGGTCCATTTTGTATGGATCAAAGGGGAGAAGAAGCAGGAAATTTTTTAGACGCAGGAGTTTAACAATAGGAGTGACGAAGTTAATAAGACCAGCCATACATAACCAGGTTTTCCTAGGGGTCCTGTTTATACTTAAAAACTAATAGCATTTCTCACTTTTTTAGCTAGAGAAATAGTTAAGGCAGCACATTTTGTTTTTATATAAATTTTAACACATAAAATATTATTTTTTTGTGTACGCACTAGTTCACTTTTTCTAAGATTTATGTTAAGGGATCTACTGATACTAATTTTAAGCACTTTTTGAGACACTTTTTGTGACCTACTAAGAAGATATCGTACAAATAAGTGAACGATAGGCAGCTAGTTTGAGTGACCCAGTTTGTAAAAACGGGGCCAACTGCTTGCTGCATAATAAAAGCAGTTCCTGGGAATCCCATGGGCATCCTTTTGGATCTGGACTTTTGTCCAAAAATGGAGGCACCGAAGAGGGGACGAGCTTTCTCGTGGAGTTTAAGGTAATAAAATCCGTCTTTTAAGTCTATTTTTACTGCAAAAAGATTTTTATCCACCTTTCTTAGTACTTTATCAATAGTTGGTAGTTGGAAGGACGGAGGAGAGTATTAGTCTTCGATGCTACTCATATCGTAGCCAATCTAATAGTTCCGTTAGGCTTTGGAACACGGAACAAACGATGGGCAGCCCCTATGTTGTTCGATGGTTCCACTATATTATTTGAAAGAAAATTTAAAACAACATAAGGGTTTCAAATTTCGTTAGAATCAGCCAAATAGATATGATGTTACTGCGAAAACAAAATAATTCCTCGGCTATCCTTGTGAGGACCTTGTTAATTATATCATTCGAAAGAGAATGTGAAACAACATATAGTGAGATATAGAGTCACACGCGGTTAAAAATTCTCCTTTTAAAATTAATTATTTGTGGACAGAATTTTACTAGTTACATATAACCCTACACAGAGACTAAAAATGCGTACACCAACTTTACACAGACAGACGTACATAGTCTCAGGCAGGGACGCAGTTCTTGATGGCTGCCCTTTTCCTAGTCAAAAGACTGTTTCCACCTAAGACTCGTTTATCAGCCGGGAAAGAGAGAGCCATATATATTACTGTTCCACCCATAGAACAATATCATGGTGAGATTGAAAAAGAGACGTTTTTTTCTATCTTCTTCTCTCTTAAAGTTTGCATCTCAAGGAAAGGCGTTCAATCATTTCAACATGGCCAAATGCAAAAAGTCTGTGCCTGGGGTGATTTTCTTCGTTAATCTCACACGCAAAGCGTGATACTCTACTTCGCCTACTCACTTTGAATCGCTAATTATGGTGGCTAGGCATCTGCAAACATACACCTAGAAGGTGACCTAAAAGAAATCAATAATCTCTGACTCGATTGCCATTACGTATTCCTTCCTGTATTGCTTGGATTCGCTCCAAGTAGTTTGTTCCTTTTATTTATAGGTGGCAAGGCATGTTCACACAAACTCTCCTGCAAGACGAAATCAAGTTTCTTGCCAGGAATTTACCTTAGGAAGGTACTCGAATCTCGTATGAAATATAATATTGCTCTATTGATATATTGGAGAAATATTATTTGAACTCTCTATTAGAGCAATATTTCATTCGAACGAGGATAAAATTAAAAAAAAATAACATTTTATCAATTTTATCCGTAAAATTGTATTCATAACACCGAAATAGATTTTTTATAAACTTTTCAATCGAAATCTTGATTCTTCTAAATTGCCAAGATCATAAATTCTATTCACTATAAATCTCAAATTATTAATTAATGCTATTATCCCTGTAGTTAAATAAACACAAAAGTTAATTTATTTTTTGCCTTAATTTTTCTTTATTGCTTCCTCCATTAAAAATTGCCTGGTTTGGGCCCTCACACAGAGATGTAAAAGTCCCCATGAATTGGCGCTCGGAACTGGCCCCTAAAATTATTTTATAGATGGATGAAATAAAACTTTCAAAACTGGAGCGACGCCGCATGAACTTGGACTAGACGGAGGGGGGCAGAAAACAGGCATAATAAAGATATTTTGCTAGTTTTTTTTTAATAGATTATAAGAAATTAACAAGTATTAGCGCTTAGGTAAACTGAACATATTGGATGCCATATCTGACATATCATATTGATATAACCAGAGCTTAAACAAAAATACTACTTAACCAATCAGTTTTGAAGACTGTTTTCATCACTGAAGATTATCAACTCAGATCTAAAATTTCCATAATGGAATAGTTAGCAAATGCATTTTGATTCTAAGAACAATTTAGAAATTTATCTCAAATATACTTCTGTTTTCTCTCCTTTAAAATTTTCCTCTACGTTCAGGGCATTAAAATAAGAAAAAATATATCGCAATTTCAGTGGCTTGGTTATTTTTTGCCTCAGTTCGATTCTTTAAGTAGGCTCAATGATGGTAATTTATTTAATTTGAAAAGAAAAGTAAAAGGAAATAGGTATAGCTTTAAACGATAATTTAAAACATTGGCAGTGATCAAATATCTTGAAATTTGTGAATTACCTTAGTGAACAATGATTTTGCTACTTGAGTATTAGCTTATGATTTAGACTAAATCGAGTATGCTGATTCCGAATCTATAATCAGAATTGTTCTTGCACGTAAGCTTCCTGAGTTACACACATACGCTTTAGTTACACATATGGGGAGTGTGGCTTCGGCTACCATAGTGAGAGAATGTGTTGTGTGTATTTGGTTCCTGCGTTACACTCCTGCTTTATCATGTTGTTCACTTTAGCCATTATAGTAGTGGTATTGAAACGGTATTTACATACAGTGATTAATTGCATTTCTTTTAGATTTATCTCTCAATTAATTTGTAAATGAAATATAAATGCACAAAAGTATATAACAGGATATATACAAACTCAGTTGAAAACGTGAATCAGCGAAGATGTATAAATAGCCCAGACAACTTTTGTTATATCTGTGGAAGATATACTCCAAGCTCCTAGCGGAAAAATTTAGCTAAATGAGTGAAAGCTGCATACAATTATTATTTTGGTTGTAAAGATTGTGACCAAGATGGTCTGGGAACCTCACAAATCTTGTACTGTGTGATATACGGCGCAAACACAGTGGTTAAATCGCAAACGAAAGGGAATGCCGTTTTCCGGATCAATGGTGTGGCGTGAGCCAACATATCATGTTTTTGATTGCTACTTTTGTATTACAAAAATTGCAGGATTCTCAAATAAGAACAAGTAAAATATTGTATCTCCAGATTGTAAGTCAGCTATAAAACCAGTTCCCCATAATTTTGAAATGCCACCCCAGTTGCCCCATCAGCTAGTCCAGTTAAAGAAGATGATTCATTGCCTGAAGAGGAGGATGACAATGACGAGAAAATGTAAGAGGATGATTCTAAGGAAAAGAAGATCCAGTTAATAAATCAAGAAAGATTGAATGATTTGGTGAGGGATTTGTTATTATCAAAGGAAAACGCAGAACTCTTGGGCTCCAGACTACAGCAATGGAATCATTAAGAGGACGATGCCAAAATATCTACTTTCCGTAAACGCCATGAGGCATGGGCTGACTTCTATAAAGAAGAAGATGGTGCTTGTTTCTGTACTGAGGTTAATGGCCTCATGAATCAGCTCGGAAACAAGCATTTACCTGATGAATGGAGACTATTCATCGCTGCAACCACTGCTAGCCTCAAAGCTGTGTTGCTACACAATGTTAAAAAAATCCTTCAATTCCTGTCGCACTTATTGTTGGGATGTTAGCTACATATGGCTAAATGAAATTTACTTTGGAAGGTCTTCATATCTTTGACTTTAAACAGGGACCAAAGCTTCACGAAGGGAGATCTGCTGGTGAGATCTTAACGACGAGGTAAGACTCGAACAGGGGTTGCGGAACATCGCGGGGAAAAAGACAAAACGGTCTGAACGGAAGGAGTGGCAGACTCTCAAACTCATCGAGGAATGGCGGATTCAGGGTTAAATAGCTAGGTGTTTGGTCCGATAGATAGCCCCAGGGCATGGCCGTCCCTAGAGGGTTTTCAACGTCAGTCTATATAAACTTACTTCGAGATAACGAGTCGGATCAGACAGCGAAGTTTGCCTCATGATAGGGGGGGAAAGTTAGTGCGGCTGCGCTCGTGGGGGAAGAAAAATGTCTGGGATGCATGCAAGCGAGAGATCAGCGTTATTGCGGGAGGGGGGAGGGCAAGGAGCGTGCGAAAGCAAATTCAGCTGTGTTAGGTGACTTAGCGCGGGACTGCTTCTTTCTAGAAGATTCTAACTTTCGTACGCCAAAGAGCACGTGGTTTGAAGCGAAGTGGCTGAAAGGGGTATTCCGATGGGGCTTCCTCTCATGCTGGTCCGTCGATGGCATCCCCTCACACCCTCAGACCAGATCATGTCGAAAAACTGACAAATAAGAATTACTCTTTCACCCTTTTGTCGAAGCATGACGAAAAGGAAATCATCTGGACCATGAGATTCTTCGTGCGTGACCGAGAGCGAAATGAAATACTCTTAGCGTAAAAACATCGTTGAAGTGTTACCACCCTCTGGAGGTAAAGTCCAGTCACGGCCTTAAGCTACATCACAACGTGTAATGAATGAGGGCAAAGCACAATCACGACTAGAAATTACGAAGGACACCGCCACATATACGGAATCAGAGATTGCAGTCGCGTTATTCTGGGACTGGAGAGAGCTCCTGCGAAAGGTTGCTCCAAATCCATTTTGACTTGCTTCTACACTTCGGCTAAAGGGCACCTCCAATTAAGTGCTTCAAAATATCCCGAAACCTAGCAAGTAATAGCTCGAGTATATTCACTGAAGTTGGAATAGTTAAGAAAGCGCTTATAGCGCAGTGCATACAATCGTATCACTTCTCTCCTAGGGCAGTCTCACAGTCACTCGACCAACAAGGGATCGTGAACAATAACAACAGATATTTAGGGAGTGTTAGTTAGGCTCACGGAATTAGGGTTGCCTGAGAAGAAGTAAAGCGCCTCGGTGACCGACCTTAACTCCTCGAGTGAGTGGATAGAAAGATCAGTTACAGTGGTTTCTCAAGTAACATTGGCCGATATAATGAAGTTCGAATGGCAAAGTGGACATTATCATAAAGATCACCGAACATATCCTAACCAAAAACAGCTTATGCATTTTAAAATGAGCGGGACAGATCAAGATAAGTAAATGAAGTGGTTCCCGTGGAGGAGAAAGGTCCTCAGCAACCGTGCATTCTAGCAGCCTAATCCCCCGAATAGAATCGGCTGAGGATAAAATGTGACCTAAATTAAGATTATACCTCCTATCCACGTGTAGCTGCACTACCACTGACAGAAGAGAAGTAATCAAAGCAAATATTATAACGGGGCACGATGCCCTATGTAAATCGCAGTTCCTCATTCCCGTCCTTCATCCCTTGGCAGTGGAGTGGCAACACCTTTATAAGATAGGAAGGTAGAGAGATTGAAGCCCAGAAATGTGTTCTGAAGACAGATAGCTAATGGGAAACGGGAGGAGACAAGTCTTCGTAGCTTATGCCTCTTAGTCGGTAGTCCAGGGCAATTTGAGTGAAGGAAATTTTTGTAAAGTCTAACACAAAGAAGATCCATAAACCCTCTTTAAAGTATGGAGTGTTACAGTAATTACATTAAAATCGATAAAGGGAAAGCCTCTTTCCCAATTTGGAATTGTGAGGGGTAGCCCCTTCATCAGTAAGATATGTGTGTCCAAATTTCTTGCTCACCCCAACAACAATGTTGGGCGTTGTTTTACTTAAATGAAATTTGGCGGAAATTTTGAACCTTACCAACACAGGAAGATTTGTGCTTTCTGATCAATGAGATAAAAGAGGTTGGTGGGCTAAATCGTGCTTCCAACTGCCCTAGTCTATCCTATCTCTCCAATGGCCGCAGCTCGCAACTGAGCAGCCAGAGAAAGCGATACATGCTGGATTTCCTTACCAGGTAATACTAATCGTCGCAAAAACAGACAGTATTTGAAAATCTGTTTTAGCAGAGCTAGATGCGTAAGCCGGCGTTGTTTTTATAGCTTTTCAGGTCCTTAAGCAAAGAGAAAATACAAAGGAGTTAGTTGTATAAAAATGCGAGTGCTGAGACGGATAAGGAACAAGCGTACCGTTTTTTCCAGTCCTCGTTGAAGAGTTTAGGTCAACTCAGTGATCATGGCCTTTCCTTTAACCACTTGGGCTGGGAAGACGTTCATCTCCTTCAGGTATCAGGTGCAACATTCTGTATAGATAATCCTTGCAGAGACAAGAGACTGGACGGAAATTCAGTAACAAACACGGAACTGAATTCATGAGTATACAAAAAAAGTATAAAAAGTCAATCACCCATTTAGAACTACCAAACCAAAACGCAACCTCAACGTGAGCACCAGGAAAATGAAAAAATAACTACAGACCCAATTACCTTTCCATTAAGTAATTTTAAGTTTTGAGTAAACTAAATCACTTAATATTTTAAGGCGCGTAGTTTTCCTTACAAAAGAAAGATTGCAACGAGAGACATATTTGTAACAATGCAAAGAAGAATTTTATACCAGAATGTCAAGAACGTGAATGGCAATATAAAATATCGCGGCTGCGAAATATTGGAGATGAGAAAGAGAGAGAGGAATAAATTTAAGTGTGAAATTCGGTCAAAAAAACTGGTATTGAAAAATACAAACATGAAACCCATTCAGGATTCGAGCCAAACAGAATTCCCTATGAGTCTTTAACTCCATATCCCGGAAGAGGAAGACAAAGTTTGGTAAATAACATCCTGCTGGTTTTAAACTTTTTGACGCATTCTCTGCGCGTAAGGGTGCGACTTCTTGTCACAAACATATATGAAGGAGAGTAAATGTTTAAGAAGTTAGAACTGGGAAACCAAATATAGCTGAAGAGAAGCTGGATATTTTCTAGATATTCTATTTTGTCTTAAAATTTTTACACAGGAAAATCAACTTTTTTGGTTAAATAAGGACTAACGTGTATTCCATGTTGTGCTTAAAACCTGATTTAAAGCACCCTTTTGGGGTGCGTGGATGATCGCCTAGGAGTTAGAGTAGTAGCTTGAAAAGCGAAGGGCGCTCGTTGGCATAGATCCTAACTGTCGTAGAATGGCCCTTTTCTGATCACTCCACACCTGACACCACTTTATGTAGGAGAATGCCCCTTTTTAATCTCTCTACACACAAACCGCTTTTGTCATGGTATGCTTTGTGGTCGTGATATACTTCTTTGATGAATTAGACTTTGTTCTAAGAGTGCTAATATTGTTATTATAGAGAAGAGCCGTTGCAAACACGTAAGGATATAGATAAACGCCCAAGAATTCCAGAAATAAACTTATATTTTTAACTTTAACAATTTAATACACAAAAACTAGCCATTAACCACAGAAATACTCCGAATATTATAATACACAATAATTACTTTAATTAGCTTATTGACTCTACTGGAGTTTAAATACCTCTGGAATGTTATTGCCTCCACGACGCGTGCCGACCAGCCAGATGGAGGTGGTCGAAATCACGAGGTACTTTTGGCGAGGGTAGCAGATGGGGGTCCACATGGTATTCAGGAAGGATGGGGTCTTCAAGGACAAGAACAATCACGGTGCTTTAGGCGGCACCAAGGTAGGCGTGGTCTCTCTCTGGCGAGAGTAAGTCGAATTTAGTTCTTAAACCAAGTTAACTTGGAGTTCGGTGTGACCACCGAGAACGAACTCGAGGGGGAGCTTTTCTTCTTTGTTACTTAATTCTTCATGAGCGAAGACTGTACTCAGGAGGTGTCTTCTTCAAGGGCAAGGATCAAGGAGGGGAAGTTTCTCTGACGAGAATAAGTAAACTTGTATAAGTTAACTTAAGGGTCGGATGGGTAACCAGGAACTAACTTGAGGTTGAGCTTGTTCTTTGTTTCAGTCTTTCTCAACGGCGAGTGTAACGGAGGGGGGTTTCTCTGACGAGAATAAGTTGAACTTGGTTCCTCAACCAAGTTAACTTATGAGTTTGGTGTGGACCGAATAACGGGCACGAGGGGGAGCCTTTTCCTTCTTCTTTTCTTAATTCCTCAAGGACGAGGAATACCCCTGATGTTTAAGATGCACCAGGATATGAGGACTCTCTCTGACGAGAGTAAGTTGAACTTGAACAAGTGTACTTAACGTTTGGTTTGATAACCAGGAACTAGCTCGAGGATGAGCTGCTTCTTAGCCCCTCAAGGTAGCCTTGCCTCTCTTGCAGGGGACTTCCTAGTCTGATGACCCAAGTATTCTACCTGTCCAGTCTCGGTAGCCCGATCTTAATCCGGGGACTTCGTCACCTGGAGACTAACGTATTCTACCTATCCAGTCTCGGTAGCCCGGGGTCTTAATCCGGGGACTTCGTCACCTGGAGACTGACGCATTCTACCTATCCAGTCTCGGTAGCCCGGGGTATTAATCCGGGGACTTCGTAACCTGGAGACTGATGTATTGTACCTCGATTTTCCTCAGTGTTTCTTATTTATACCTCGTCACCCCACTGGGGAGGGGTAAGAGGAGGGGGGAGCTTGGGGACGGGCCCGGGATGGTTCTTATTCCAAACGGTTTTTCTAACCAAGTCTTACATCGGCTCCTCGTTAGCCTTCGAACTTGAGAGAAACGCGTCTCCAATTTCTTACTTGAGGTGACATTGAATCTCACTCTCGTAGAGAAGATATTTCATTTTAACCTTTAGGCCTGTCATAGCCACGAGTGGCGCGGCGCTGTGGTTAAGCGCTTGACCCCACGGTGCCAGGGCCGGATGTCTTTGCGGTAATCGCCTCGTGTCTCCAATGAGAGAGAACGATGGAGTGACGATTCTTCTAAACACTAACCCCCACCTATTTTACACTTTGTTAACGGATAAAAGAGGTTATATTATTTTATTCTGCTTGCTATCTTTTCCTTCTTTCTTAACCTATGTTTGATTGTTTTTTGTTCTTCTAAGAAAATGGAAGCACCTGTGTGTGATCTTTCCTTAGAGAGTTATAATGAATAAAACTTGATTGCGATCCTTGAAATTTTGTGGTTATGATTATTTAGTCTAACATTAAGAATCACTGTGATTTAACAATAATTATTCACTGCAATGTTATTTCCCGCGTTATTATTGTTATTGAGTAAAGACCAAATATATTTATTATTTACCATGCAACCTGCGTTGAAAATCTGAGAGTAGCGCGGAGAAGCGAGGTGAAGTTTAAACGCGCTAACCCCATCAAGGAATTTGTGCAAACGTGGAGCTGTAGAATCGAGGTCGTGAGGCAAGAGATTTCACTCATATGAGCAAGGCGAAGTTTAGGTGGAGAGAGAGAGAATTTTCCTCGGTGGTCAGGTGTGACCTTGGCTGAGGAGACGCGAAGGTTATTTGAGGTGTGCCTCCTTGAATCGCAAGTTAGGAAAATGATTGTCTTAAATTCGACTGCAAAGGAGCAATTTGCCTTAAATCTATTGACTGAAATTATGTGAATATTTTAGAGTTATCAAAAATGGGAAAATAAAAAGTTTGATAAACATTTAGACTCATTGTTTTTTGAACTCAAGATTTATAGAACTTAATGAAACATGATTGAAACTCAAGATTTATAGAACTTAATGAAACATGATTAAAACTTGTCTGTCGCAAATGATGCCAATATTTCAATAACAATTACCCAAATTGCTATTATTATCTTGATAATATAATTTTAGAAATTCGCTCATTAGAATACAAATAGGAAAGAGCAATGTAGAGGGCTTTCAAAAAAAGAAAATAACGAAGTGAAATTGTAGATTATTCTAATAAAAATTAATATTATTACTCCTCAAATTAATAAAAAATAACCCAGCGTGGACATCCCCAACTTAAATTATGGGGAGAAAAGTTTTGTAAGGCGCTGAAGATAAGGAAAGTGAGACTGTGAAATGTACATAGCCTGAATATCAAAAGAGTCTCTCTTCTTTATGCTAATCGTGGCACGTGGTCCCAGAAGGCGCACAACTCTCACAAAACTTCACAACATCTAGATTTAAGCCAGATTCCATGCGGATTCTCAGACCAATAGGGCCTATATGCCTTGAGATGTTAATGTTAGGTGTGGCGTGGTTGTCCATGCCCCCCATCCCTTATGGTAATCAAGAGGACTTTTGCACTTACTTAAGCCATTTCGAAAAGATCTTCGAAGTCAATGGGTGGGACATTGAGTCTGAAGGAGTAGGCCGACTGCTCCCGTTGCTCAATTCTCTTCTAAGAGAAATCTTCATTGCCCTCCTAACAGAAGCTACCATAGATCATTCATCTCTTAAAGCAGAACTCTTATCCGTGATTAATTTAAACCCCGAGTGCCACAGACAAAAATTTCAATCGGCTAGAATCCAGCCAGGACAGACGTATAGACAGTTCGGGTTTACCCTGAAGAAAAACCTCTAATTTTGGTTGGACTCGGCTAAAGTTGGTAGCGAGTACGGCTCACTTCTAGATTTTTCTTGAAGGACCAGATAATGCACACCCTCCCTACGGAAATCTGTGCATTTGTGCAAGATAGACGTTCCTCTTCCTTTAACGAGTGCCTCGAAGAAGCGGATCACTACGCCACAAATCATCAGTTCTATCTAAGGAGCAAAAGAAGAACATTCCTCCGTCCCCTAAAGAACCAAGGACAATCACAACCGATAAAACCTTCTCATTTAGTAAAAGTCCCAGGCCCCTTTAAACGCAAAGGTAACCACCATAAGAAGTAAGAAGGGGTGAAACCCCAAATTTTTAATGCTCCGTCGAGTATCCTCTACCGGAGTAACCCCATTGTATGCTTCTCTTGCGGAACCCCTGGTCACTACAAATCTCAGTGTCCACAAAACTCATGCTTTCGCTTTGCCCCTGGACAACAGGTCTATCAAGTCTCCGCGACTCTCGCTGCCGAACAGCCTTCCGCGCCCGCGCCTCTGCTATTTTCGTCGACCTCTCAGGAGTACCAGATGAGCTTTCTATTTAATAATAATTTTTCTGGTAGGCTTAAATTCGAGTCCGGATCCATTAATTGATGTAGAGTATCCACTCTGGTGAGAGATACAGGGTGTACGTGTATAGTGGTATCGGGCAAGCTGCTTACCCCCGTGGACCCACAACATAAGAAATTTGCTGTTGTACAAGATTACTTGGGAAGAGCTAATAAGTTCCCATTTGTCCATTATCACGTAATTTACGGGGTGGATTGACGTCGTAGCTGCCCCGATTAAGTTTTGTGCATTGTTGGTGGGCCAACGCGCGCAGATCTCCCCAACTGCTGTATCGCAAGCTTTCTTCACCCGGGCTCAGTCTGATCGAGATGCCTGCCCCCCCTTCCCCCGTCTCTCAATCCCCCATGCGCCCCCGATTACGAGGGACTGAATAACGTTCAATTCATCAGTGCCCCAAAGGACTGCCTTTTCCTCCAACCCTTATGGGAAAAGGCCAAACGAGAATAGACAGAATCGGTTCGTGGATACGGAAAAGTGAGGTATGTGATAGAAGACGCTTTGCTTATTTCTCCTTTTCCGGATCCAGTAGGCTCCTCATGCAAGGCCCTACGTTTCGAAAATTTTACAAATTTCACACAAAGGTGTGTTTGCAGGAAGGTGTGGTAGGGATGGGCCAATTTGTTAAAAAAGACACCATCCCAGATCGAAGCTCAGGGGTGAAGGAACATGTCCCCTCCAGGGACTATCCTGATCCAGAATAGTTGGTTGAAAGGAAGGTGGTCGGCGTCTACCCTGTGAAATTAGGGGCCAACCAGAAAAAGTTGCGGGAGAGGTTGTAGGGATAGTGAGCAAGTAGGGTAGTTAACTCAGGCTCTCAGAAAGAAAGAGAAAGGCTAAACTGGGGCCGGACGGTTCACTGTGCTCCATCAGCACGGCAGCCAGGAAGGCAACTCGCCGTGCCCTTTACGGGCCTTATAAGCAGGAACATACCGATTTTCAACGTGCCTACATATCAACACTAAATCACTACATAGAACAAATTCATCAGGATATAGTCGCATAAGCCCCTAACCATTGGACATATGACTTCGCAAAAGCCTTGGTTGAATGATAGAGATCAGATTTAGACGCTCCAAGTTCCTTTGACAACTTGCAGAGGTGCACCCATCCGTTCCTCATAAAGAGCGACTAATACATTTTCTCGATACCAACTACATACAGAAACTAGCGTAGCACTAGCTCGCCACCGTGAGATCCATTATTCTCCCGACTGCAAATGTCTCTCATACTTCTCACTTTCACCTTATACCTATTTTTTCCTACCCTTTAGCAACATTTCTTTAAGAAACCAGTGGAGGGAAAACCTACAGAGAGAGTGCTTGCCCCTTTCAACATGGAGTCTGCCACTTCAGAGGACATAGGGAATATGTCGGAGATTTATAAATATAAATCAAACATTTAGTAACAAAATTGCTCCCTGAGCATTTGAAATGTGTCATTCCCATCTACAGTATAGGTTGATGGTGCCTCTTCATCCTTATCATCCTCGAAAATTTGGGGGAATCTTCTGATTTCTTCAGCTTTGTCTTCTCCAGGTTACTGGAGTGATTGGATAGAATCCTGCATAAAAGGCGCGCTTTGAAGGGATTCATAATGGGGAAGTTCTCGGTTAGTGATCCAGTGGTGTTCTTTTTTAATTGTACCCATTTCATCGACGCATGAAAAAACACTGGTACTATTAGTACTAGTGTTATAACTATGACTAGTCGTTTTAATTTAATTTAAATTGATAATTAACAAGGGCTTCTGTCGCAGAAATTTGATAAATATCTGTAAAGAAATTTGTGAATACGTGACCTAACAACCCTAAAGACCACAGATATTCTGCGATCATTAGGGCTGGTAGGTCATGCATTCTTCAAGATATCATCATCGGCATGCTACAACTGACACTCACTTAAAAGGAACATACTAGGGTAAGGAAGGGGACGGGGTCTTTCCATCTGGCTCTTCTTTCGATGGAGAGCCTAAATGATGCGATTATTTAATGGAGAAAGAACCTCTTAATTGCATTATCATATAAATAGCCGCCTTTGTCACATTCTGCCTCTTCAATACCGCCTAATAAAGCTGAAAGTTCTTACTGTAGCACTGAGTTCAATTATGAGGAAGTCACAAGTAAGGGGAGCATTGTAATATCAGTTATGATTTTTGCGTAGATTTTACTGAGGGTAGGAAAGAGGGGAGGAGGGCTTTCGTCACCCTTTCCAGGGAAGTATGTGCACTAAGTAGATATTTTTGTTTAGCTTAGTTGGTGACAAGTTACCATCTCTCAGAAATTCATAAAAAAAAAACTATAGGGGGATATTAATATAAACAAATGCGAGTGTGCAAATGGCCGCTCACAAACATTAAGAAACAAAATTCATAAGACAATATTGGTTAAAGGACGTCTCTTTTAATCTGCCTTTGAAAATAATATAAAATCAGCCAGTATTTTGAGGTCGGCCATTCGTATGGTTACCAAAACTTGTTATGTTATATTTTTCAAAATGCTGCGAACAAAGGCAAGTTAAGATTGATATAATTATTTATTTGTTCTCTCCTCGAATAAATTTGGATGACTCCCTCTAGGCTTTGCTGTTCTGTATTGTCAAGTACTAATATTTTCCATAACATATTAGGGTGTAAAATTAATTATAGGGATGAAATAAAAAAAGGCAAAATGTTAATGCGAATATTTTTGTGATATCAAAAATTAAAAATTAACAAAATATATAAAGTTAATTAAGCTAGAGAAGGGAAAAATTGGGGGGAAATTTGTTAGTTCCGTTATGAAACAAAGCTGTTTCGAAATGTTTCGAAAGGTAATGCTTGAAATACCGCAATAACGTAAAACATTTTCACTAAATTTAATTTAGTTTATTGATAAATTTTTTATCTACTTCCTTTATAACTAAATATACCCGAACCCCTCCCAAACACAGTAGCGTAGAGTGTGCCATAACTAATTGTTGCAACTGTAATACAAGTACATACATAAAGTTTTTTACTGTTAAAATGGTTTCATTCGAGCTTTATGAGGAAATATCGTATTATATAAAGCCAAGTTAAGCATAATTCGCAGTCTTATGCACAGTCAACGTCATTTATCTACTCAGCCGACGTCTTGGTCTAAAATAAAACTCTAGCGTTTGATCGAAAATGGTGGAAATCACTGAGATTATTCAAACAGCGAATCACCTTTATTTAAACAGTTACATTTATATCCACCTCAAACTTTCTATATGTACTTAGGAAGTGTCTAAATTTTATTTGATTTTAAAAACAAGTTATGAAAATAATAAAAAATTCCCAGCTTGTAATACCACTAAATAATAATAATAAGAAGAATGATAAGTCTAATAATAATACAATAAGAATAAGTAATAATAACAATATTAATAATAAAAAGGTCAAATCGTTTTTGAAGAGGGTGAGGGGGAAGGCACGAACAACTTCCCACAACGCATAGGATAGTTCAAGCCAACCTAGTGACAGGCTTTCCTAATTTATACTTAGGCCAGCATGACCTGAGGCTCCTCCGGCTACCAAGTGTAACAGGCTACATAGGGTACCTTCCTGCGCTGAGGGCATAAACTAGAAGGGTCCCGTCCAAGAAATGGGAGACTTTCGGTTCTCTACCATAACCCTGACGCTGATGTAGCATGTGTCTCTTGGACAACATTCTCACAGCAGGAGAGTGAATAATCAGGAAACACTTGAAGCAGCCGAGATCGCAGATGCAGGGCAGCCCCTCGATGAGGGTCCCCGACGTTTTCGAGGCCCCGCTAACCTTACCTGCAACTTTGTGTGCTTCAACTTGGTTTTGGTATCGACCGAGGGCGCCTCAGAGACTAGGTGCCAGTCATGACCTTTTCACCCCTGGAAACAGCAGCCGAACCATTCGCTTCCTGAAGCACCCTCCCCGCGGAAGGGGAGGAACCCTTAGTCCTCTTTGTCTGAAGTACTTAGGAGGCTATTTCACAGGGGTGGACATCGGCTCGTGTTTGTCCCCCACCGAGTCTTTATCTGTCCTTTAGAAAGATCCTGCAATCTGGGGTAAAGGCACCTCTGGTACCATTTCCACATCATGATTGTCCTCCAGGTACCATGCTTCCAAGGTGTCGGGAAACCCGTCGAACCAAACATCATTGAGAACAAAGAGGTAGGGCAACAAGTACACCAGGCATAAACTCGTTCACGACATACTGGTCTATTAAAGTGGAAAGTACGACATGACGGTCCTCATCATCCCTAGTTCCTGTAAGATGTTCTACCCTCTACTGGGCCCAGATGAAGTGAAAAGAAGGGCAGCCAATAGGCTTGGAGTTGAGTCTTAAGGGGCTGAGAAAAAACAGCTTCATCTAAAAGATTAAGAGAATGAGAAACCCCCTCTCCGCTAGAATGTTTCAGTGTTCCCTGAAAAGCACAAGGGTACACCTCCTCCTCAGAGTTAAAACTACCTTTAGAGCATCTCCAAACATGTGAAAAGGGAAGCCGGTGTCCCGCACAAAAATAGTTGGGAGACATTCCGGTCAAAGTGGTGCTATCGTGGTTTACCTCGCCAACGCCAACAACAAGGTTGAATGAGTTCTTACTATTTGGTAATTCTAAAAATTTAGAAACATTTGCTACTACACGAAAATACCAAAGTTTGTGACCAATAAAAGAACAAGAAGCTAGTGGTTGGCTATAACCCGTATCCAATAACTCCAGCCTATCCTTATTCGGCTTTTCGAACTTTTATGGGTTTACTCTGGGGTGTTAATGGGTCGTGTTCTCTCTTGCAGATTAACCAACACCAAGCAATAGTTGCCCAGTGGACCAGTCGATCCCCAAAGGCCACAGCATCCAACAGAGCACCCAGAGATGGAACGCGACAGTGCGGATTTCCTTAGGAAGTCGCACTAATCCTCAACAGGAGCGCCAAAATCAGAAGATCTGTTATGTTAGAACAAGAAACAAGAGCAGAGACATTTAGTTGGCCTGGAAGCCAACTTAACAGTTAAGCCCTTCAGCCCCTATCATAAGCAATACACATTTATACACTCGAGAAAGGGCGTAGGGAGGTTATCTTCCTATTACGCACAGAGAAGTGATTATTGTAGAAAAACCGAACTTCCCCTCAATTAGGCCCTAACACTCAGGACTCCTAAGGTCCTAGTCAATTGCGACCTTCGCAGGGGTTAGAGACCTTTCTTTATAGAGGTTTCAATGTTTCTCTTCTGACAGGACTTGAGGTCCTTAAGCCTAGACAAAAAAAAAAGGTTAAGAGGATAGTAGCAGAACAAAGTAAGCTGAGGAGGAACGAGGGAAAAGTATAACAAATTCCCAGAGGATTCAAGTCAACCCAGTGATAGGACCTCCTATTTAGGGGGTGAGGATTCGTGTGAATTAAGTTGGAGCAGAATTTCTGGCTGGTTTGAAGCTGTAAGATGATGGGATGGAAAGAGACTTATAAAGAGAAGAATAAAAGAGCTTAAGTGTCATTGGGGGTGAAGAGGCATAATGTAAAAGGTGACTTGATTATGTGCATGATAAGAGTGCAAAGGTGTGTGGAGGTGAAAGATGGAGTCCTTTCTTTGCAGAATCTTTTTTACGGAACTCAGAGTCCGTAAAAGCAACAAAAGCGTCCCACGAGAGATTCAGTATCCACGAAGAAGGGCCTCTTCCACCAGCTTTTGGAAGTGTCATTTGAATTGTCCGTCCCACATGCCTTCGAACGTAAGCTGCTTTGGATTTTTCCCGACACTCACAGTCAACGCGAAAAACAGTAATTCACTTCACAAAAATAAGACGATCCAAAAGATTTATCAACTAAAGCATGGTACCCCGTAGTGATTAGTACAACTGAACCATGCCGATAACAAGCAGGTAAATTGAGGGTAATTACAGAATTAACATCAAGGTAACACAAAGCCCGAACCAGCCCAAAAGTTGACACGGTAATTAAAAAATAATCACGCAAGTTAGCCCATTAACTAAAAATAATCTCAAACTTGGCTAAATAAATTAAAGTATGTAAAACACCAAGTTCCAATTACGAAACGAAACCCAAAATATTTTTATTGCCGCTCTACCGCGTTCAATAGTCACGTAAAAGTATTTATTCAAGTTAATTTGCATAACTAATCTGAGTTCAAAGGCTTCGGCCACACATATGTATCCAAAGTTTTTCGGTAAAAAAGCCAAATGCCAAAGAAGAGAAGAAATTTTTCTTCTGATAGCTCTGCTTACACTGAGATTCTGCCGCCTACTTGTTTGCCCACACTTATAGTTGAGTCATGTGCCTGATAAGATAAGACAGAGAGAGAGAGCAATTGTATAGTGTAATAATATGTTTAGCATCCTCTTCTTTAATCAAGTTATGCGTCATTATGCTCAATTTTCTAAACTTTTATCTCCCGAATCTTTGCCATCATCACCGTTAATCATTTCTCCCTCCAAACGTTCTGCGGAATTCATCCTCCCTAGTGTTTTAATTTAGGTTCAATAAAGGAAAATCAAACACACTCACAAACACCTATATGCATCTTAAAAAATATTTGACTCTACTTTCAAAACATCGGCATTCTGTGTTTTACACTCCAAATATTATATTTATTTTCCAGTGACTACACCTTCTGGATGTTTTCAATGTGCTCTGTTATTTTTATATTTAATATAGCCATCAAAAACAATTATTTAGAAAAATATAAAATAAAGGGATGTGCTAATTATTCACTACGAAAATTTATAGCGATCCCCAGGTTGATTTTTATTTTCACTTTCACTCGCCTAAAGAAAAAGCCATTTATATATAAGAAATTTATTTTGTCAGAGTTGAAAGCAAATAGGCTCTTTGTTATCATTAAGTCAAACCTTTCCATTAATAGAAAATGCTTTGTGTTGGGGGGAACAACTCTCGGATTTTGGATTGCGAGTTACAATAACTTGCAACATCAATCACCTGGGAGGTCTAGGTTCCCATACCTAAGCAAGTTCAACATGCTTTGATCAGAAAGTATTAAGCATTTTTCTTTCACAGATGAATTAGCCCTGTTTAAGATGACGTGTAACCTCAGATTGTTCATTTAGTGCCAGATAACCTGCAAAGCCGCGAATTGAAGCTTCGACCGTATCCGCTATTTTCTGCCGAAAAGTCTCCTAACGATTGTTTTCCTTTCTTTCCTCAAGTCAAGAGTATCACTTGCACATATTATACCACATGAAAGATAAATACTTGCACAAGAACGCAGCTATGTGTTTAATCAAATGCAAATAGTCACTTTGCGAGAAATACATGGCGCCCCATAAGTTAGAATGCACTATAATATATAGTATTCTCAATGTCACTGCTGATATGAGACTCCCGAAGTCATCCAAACACCAGTAAGACAACAGCAGTCAGCGTATCAGTCAGAGTACCCATGGAAGTGTTCGCAGAGTAACTGCGTTAGTTGAATGTCCTGAACGTTGAATATTGAAGAAATTTTCTATGGAGGAGCGCGACGTTGTTGCACTGCCACGCAGGCGTAGATAATCTCTGTTCCATCTGACCGCTTTAGAGAATAAGGGAGAAACTCTTTGGTCCTACACCCTCTGCTGTAGGCCCCGTCGACGTTACCAAAATTAAGTAGGGCCGCGAGTACAGAAAGCTTCAGAGTCAAGATTCATCTGTAAGATGCTTGTTTTATTGTCCCAATAGATCCAACTGTCAAAGAGGACACAAGAGTCTGAAGACGAAGTTGATGTTACATCCATAGACTTTGTACGCATTGCTTCGGATAAATGAGACATATTACCAGACCCACAGCAGTTAATGCAGCAGTCACAGCATTTTCTGGGCGAACAGTTATAAAGTAAAGCGTAGTATTTTATTGCACCGAAACTTTTATGGTGCCCTACAGATGCAAACATGTACAGGCATGGAGAAAAGTTTTGAGACTACTATATTTTTTCATATAAGTAAGTTAATAGAATTAATCAAACATTGCATTTGGTTTTAGTATGTTTGAATTATAATTTGAAGGTGAAATATACAAACGTTTAGATCCCCAACCCATTTTATTAATAACCACAGTTAATTTATGCGCAAAATTAATATTTACAATAATGTCCCCTGTTCTTCAGGACTGATTTCAGAAGTTTTAACGTTCTGGAGACCAAATTTGTGATGATATCGTAACTGATATTGCTCCATTCATGTTCAATAATCATCAGCAACTGCTAACAATAGGATCGCATTAGTTTATCAACACCTAGTTTGATTATCAATCACAAATCCTATATTTTGTTCAATTCTGAAGAATTTCAGGACAAAGGTCCAAAGTGTTCGATGTTATTTTCAGGCAAGAATTTAGTTATTGCATTTGCTTTATCACAAGATGCACGCAAATTCTTCTATGACTGTTGGGAAAAAGGGATGATTGAACAGCATCTTTTGGTGCCAATCTTTAGTTGATGGCAGTGTTCTTGAGCAAGTGTTAGTGCTCCGGTTTCATTAGATAAGAAGCAGCCGAGACAAGGAGAATGTCTGGATGCTTCCACTAGGGAATGACACAGGACTCGTGAAGACGCTCTCCCTTTCTCTTCAGAAGAGATTTTCCAGAAGCTTCAAAGAACCGCAAAACAACTTCTTCATAGAATATCCCTCTGTCCCAGTCTTCAAGAGTCCATTCCACGAATATTTGGGACAAAGTAGAGCCTATCAGTAAGGTTTCTTTTGGTGAGATGAGGCTTCTTCGCAGCTTGTCTGGACTTGACACATTTGTCAAAAAGGCCTCCTCTTCACTGTGCGTGCTGAAGTGTTTACAACTGCTCCGTTCCAAAAATGAAAAGCTTGGTACTGGGAACAACCTGAAACCTGAGCTGGTACCATAACAGATGGCGATTTGGCGTTAATTTGAAGCTCTAGGCTGTTAAAAAGGCTTTTTTACAGGAGTCTTACCAGTTTTTGTAAATTCATTAATGTTCCAAAAGAGGTTTTTCCTTGATGCAATAACCCTTGGACTGAGAGCTCTTCATATCTCAAGACAATTTAGTGCATAGTAACAATGGTTGCACTCTTTACTTTCGAAAGAACCATTTCTAGAAGTGAAAATATCAAACTTTTATTTTTACAAAAAATATTGCGAAATAAATCATAATTACACAATATTATTCATTTAATCAATATTTATTATAATTTTACCCATTGATCTAATAGCAAAGCTCCAGAGACTGGAACTTACTTCCGAAAGGAACAGGACTAGAACGCGATTTTCGTTTCAGTGAAGGAATGCGTCTTTATTATTTTTAAAATATTGAATTAAAAATAAACCTGCAATTATTTAACTATTAAAATAATTAATCTTATCACGTAAATCTTAAAATAAATGAAAACATTTGTCCATGACGATAGTGTGCTGGGGATTGGTTTTTATAGGCAGGGTTTATATAAATAAATCCCTTTTTCTACCATATTTTTATTTTATTCGTGTGATTTTAAAACCACACGAACTTTGCTATAAATACTTTCAACTAAAAAGGTAGCAATTTTTAATTTCTGTGATCTCAAGATGATTTAAATGTAGAGAAACTAAAATAATGCTAACACTTTCTAATTCTCGAGTACAAAACCCTGTCATCTTGTGATCAATAACTTCCCCCCCATAAAATCAACAAGATGAAGACTTTAAAAGCATTAAAAGATTTAAATCTCTATAATTTGTTTCACAAAATTAAATTATCGAAAAATTTCTCTACCTTGAAATCATATTAAATTTCGTCTTAATGGAGGCTACATAATGAAAACTAAAAGATTTTGTCTTGCATTACGTAAATATATGGGTATACACTACGCTGATCTAATATTATTACGGTACATAGTCATTTATTTATAGAAGGAAAAGATGTGAGCATTTTCACTGATTCAATTGAAATTACCTCTGCTGGAAGTGAATCTATTTTAATTAATAAGGGAAAATTACATGACACGTAATAGACAAATGATGTAGTTAATTTACCAAGGAAGGAAAACTGGAATCACACCCCGGTAAAACTCTTTGGAATAGATTACGTCAACCATAGAAATAACTACACAATAAGATGTTTCTTTCGGAAACATCTTGAAAGAATTCCAATCTATCATTAGAGGCAAAACAATCACCTGCTACAAGTCTATAGAAGATATAAACTACCCGGAATGACCTGTATTAATAGGGTGCATGCTAAGGGACGGCTTCGGCGCTGACGAGTCTCCTTCTGATTTTTTTTAAGCCCATCTGGCGACTGCCTGCTTGGGCATAAGTCGCCGTACACAGCACAGCCTATAAATAGTGTATATTAAGAATCAAGTAACAAAAAAGAAGACAAATAACAATATACAAATAACAAATTTAAACGCTAAAAAGACACGAACAAGAAAACAAAGCAGGAAGGAGACGCGCTCCAGGGCCGCGGTATACCTTCCGGTGCAGGGACATGCAACATACAGAAAAAAAACATCAACATTCAAATAAACGGGAGGAGGACGTCCTCCTTCAAAAAGTCATAAAGTCAACAAGTCAATGTGTACGAAGTCGTCCTGAGTACAAGGGACAAGCGGTTAGAGCCCCGCTCGTCCCGGTACGGGACTGGTAACGTGCGCGAAGATAGCCCAGACTGGGACATTCACCAAGAATGTGCCGAACAGTCTAGGGAACAACGCAGACTTCACAGGCGAGCACCCCATCAAATGGCGGTGAGTCCCACGAGTGTGTGCAATTTAGAGAAGACAAAAAGTAACCTAAAGACGTCGCGGCATTTGGGGAGTAGGTCGATGGGAACAGTCGAGGTGCAATTGCACCTTTAAGTTCACCTCGACAGTCTTCCATCTTCTTGGCTAAGCAGCCTGGAGAGCTGCCCGTATTACTGCCATGTCATCGTTGTGAGGAAGAGCGAAACGTTGATTTGGTCGCCTAGGTTTGGCAGACTCATGGGCGCCCTCATCAGCCTGCTCATTCTCCGCAATTCCTACATCTCCAGAAACCCAGCACAAGATAATCTCGACATCCACCCCGATCCCCAAAACCAGAGCGTCACGGATGTTGCGAGTAGAGGGATGCGGAGAATACAATGCCTCAAGAGCATTTGTAGCGCTTTGTGAGTCGCTATAAATCCCATTCCGGTCTTTGAACGGGCACATCGCGTACTCTCCCGTACCGAGTGGTGTATTGCAACCAGCTCTGGTGTGAAGACAGCCACAGCCATTGCCACAGCCTAGTTGACTTCAAATAGAGGGAATAAGACATGGAAACCGATCCCTTTTTGTGACTTGGAGCCATCCGTATGCACTGGCATGGTTGTAGAGTGACACCAAATTTGCTCAAAAATGGTTAAACGCAATATTCCTGGCGCTGTAGAAGCTTTTGAAACAGAGGCACGGCGACAAATGGCCTTAGGTGAAACCAATAAGGGTGGTGTCCTGGGCAGAAAAATGAGCGCCTCCGGCCCAAGAGCTATACTCAGCTCTCGAAGGAGATTCCTAACCATATACCCAAAGGTCTTAGGGTCTGAATGCCTTCTCTTGGCGGCAAGGGCACCGTCGAGTTCAACTAGGGATGAAGGGAGAGCTGTTGGCGACTGAGGGAGAAGCCGGGCTCACGCGTACAGGCGAATAATGCAGTGTACACGACGCAGAGCGAGTGGCACTTCCACAGAATCGACAAGTAGGCTCTCAATGGAGGAAGAGCGGAAGGCATCGGTCGCCTGTCGAAGGCCGGTTTGGGGAACGAGTCCACCTTCTGCAATATATGCTCAGCTGTGGATGCATGAATCTCACATCCATAGTCAAGCTTCGAGCGGAAAAAGGACCAGTAAGATAGTAAGGCAGTAGATCTATAAGCGCCCCAAGCGCTGAACCTCAAGGAAAGAAGAATATCCATGGCACGAAGACAAGAAAACCTAAGGCTTCAAATATGAGCCTCCTAGTTGAGATGTTGATCAAATATAAGACTAAAGAAACGGTGCAAGATCAGTACTTCTAGGCGCATCCAATTAAGAAATATGTCTGAGTCAGGGTGGAGCCATGGATTGCGGAAAAAGTTGACCACCTTAGTCTTGGCAGGGAAAAACCGAAGCTTATGCGCTTCGGCCTAGGAAAAGAAGCAATGCAATCTTTGTTGGAGACGACGCTATAGAGTTCGCATCTAGGCCGTCCCAAAAGAAATTAAAAGGTCTCGCACGTAGAGCGTAGCGATAACATATTCCGGCAGCACCGAGCTGATGCCGTTGATGCTCAGGCCAAAGAGTGTGAAAACTAGGACACACTCTTTTTGTTCGATTGGGGTGGAGAGGGCTCCCCCTACCCCTACGCGGAATAGACGATCTCGTACAAATCTTCCATGATACAGTATCGCCATACCAAATCCTAGGCTTTCTCGAGATCGGAACCCACTGTAACGTAGTGCTGTCTACGAAAGATGGCCTCGTAGACGGCATTTTCCAGTCAAAGCAGAGCAGCTGACGTGGAGTGGAACTTGCGGAATCCGCACTCTACCTAAGAGAGAGAGAGAGCCTCCGCTGTGCATGAAAATGCTTATGTAAATGCAAATTTCCCATCAGCTTGCACACGTAGGAAGTTAGAAAGATAGGGAGGAATGCGGCCGGGGTAGAGTGATCTGTTCCCAGTTTGCCAAACGCGAGCACCATAGTGATTCGTCAAGGAATATGGAAGGATACCCTCTACCCAGATCATGTTGAACAAATCTAACAGAAAGGCCATGCCTCGCTCACCCATGTGTTGAAGCATGGTGTATGGGACATTGTCCGGACCAGAGGCGGTTTCTGCGCACGAAGCAAGAACTGAACTGAACTTACTCAGAGTAAACCTGTCGTTGAAGGTTCTCCGCCTCTAGACGTAAAGTTCATTCGGCTGCCTCCCGTGGCATCGCGAACCGCATTGAATGCAGGCGGAGCAGCATCCCAGCTAGAGAATGCGGAGGAAGCGGTCGGAAAGGATTCCGCCACGGACGCGGGGTACGAGTGTGCGGTCCCATTCTCCTGTATAACGGGAGGGATTTCCTGCCATAACTTGGTCAGATTTCTTTTGAATCGCTTTCACACCTCTGCTAGAGGGGTCTTTCGCGTTATGTAAAGAGAGGTATGCCCGCCAAGAAGAGCGGCTCGTGTGCTTAGAAATATAACAGAACCTAGCTGTAGCTCGACGGAATTCACTGAGAGTAAAATCTTCCGTGCGGCGCTTATAGCGCAAGTAGGCATAACGCCACTGTTTGCCGACCGTCTCGCGCTCTTCTGACCATCATGGTAGTGGTCGGCGAGCAAAAGGCTAGACGCTCAAGGGATAGTAGTTAGGACAACGGGGAAGAGGTTGTCAGAGAAGAACTCAATAGCCTCATTTACTGAACTAAATTCTTCGACTGAGACAGAGAAAACAGTCATTTTCTAAAATGCGGACCACTACACTCGCGGTAGGCACTACTCGTGTGGGCTTTCTGGCGGCAGCAGCCCCCAAAATAATATTTGAGTCGGAAAGTGATCACTACCATGGATGTCATCGACCACCCCCCCACCCAAAATCAGGCTGTGCATCGGAGAGCAAAAAAATAGATCGAGACAGGAAAGTGAACCGGTTTTCGGGCAGTGATGAGTAAACTCATCCACACTTAGGAAACCTATCTCTAGCTCGTTGATCAGATAAGCAAAGACTTGACCCGGAGATTAATCGAGTAGTCTTCCCAGAGGGAATTTCTACAGTTCTGATCTCTGAGCAAAAGAAAGGGCCTCGGCAACCGTGCACAGCTACTATCTGAAAGGAGGTATCTAAAGCGAAGAGGAAAACGAAGACATTATGCCGGCTGAAAATCGAACATCCACCAAGCTGGTCCCCATCCCATGGTGGTGGGGCCCGCGCCCAGCACGGTCGCCTGCAAAAAATTAGTTAACGGTAAACAGGACGACACGAGCCTCCGCTGTTCCTCTCAGGTGGCCTGTTATCCGCTGCAATTCGTTTGAAGCATTTTTTTTTTTTAATTAAGGGGCTATCTGGCGACTGCCGACTAAGGCATAAGTTGCCGTAAACAAACAGCCTAGTTTTAGGCTACTTTAAAAAATTGAACAGGAAACAATAAAAAGAAACAATAACAAGGCAATAACAAAAACAATAACAAAAACAACAACAATTAAACCGGGTTAAATGAAAGAGAGAAGGCCGGCCTCCCCAAAAAAGTCAATAAGTCCACCAGTCAAAGTAAACGCACTCGTCCCGAGTACAAGGGACAGGCGGTAGCGACCCCGCCAATCCCGGTACCGGGACAGGTGTCGTGCGAAAAGATCACCCAGAGTGAGACATTCGACAAGAATGTGCCGAACAGTCTGGGGGACGACGCAGTCGTTGCAATAGGGCGCAGGCGAGCGCTCCATCAAATAGCGATGCGTCACACGAGTGTGGCCGATTCGGAGACGACAGAAAGCAACCTGAAGCCGCCGTGGCATTGGGGGATAGGTCCACGGAAACAGTCGCGGCGCAATGGCACGCAACTTTAAGTTCCCTTCGACCATCTCCCATCTTCTGTGCCAAGCAGTCCGAAGAGCTGCCCGTATTCCTGCCATGTAGTCAGTGTGAGGAAGAGCGAAACAATGGTCGGGTCGCAGAGTCCTCGCGGACTCTTTGGCGCTCTCATCGGCGCACTCATTCCCCGCAATTCCAAAAATGTCCAGGAACCCAGCAGAAGATAACCTCGACATCTGCCCGGCTCGCCAAAACCGTGGCGTCAAGGATTTCGCGAACCAGGGGATGCGGAGATTCCAATGCCCCGAGAGCACTCAGAGCGCTTTGTGAGTCGCTATAGATCACAATCCGGTCTCCGAACCGGGCACGTCACGTAATCTCCCGTACCGAGTGGTGTATTGCCACCAGCTCGGCCGTGAAGACAGACGCAGCGCCTGGTAGAGCCCCGCTGACTTCAAACAGAGGGAATACGGCGTGGAAGCCGACGCCCTGTTGGGACTTGGAGCCATCCGTATACACTAGCACGGTACCAGCGTGACACGATGTGTGCTCCAAAAAGGTCGAACGCAATACTTCCGGCGCAGTACAAGCTTTAGGAGCAGAGGCGTGGCGACAAATAGCCAAATGTGGTACCCTCCAGGGTGGCGTCCTGGGCAGAACCAGGGGCGCCATAGGCCCGAGAGCTATATCTACCTCTCGAAGGAGTTTCCTGGCACTAAACCCAAAGGGCTTAGGGTATGACCGGCGTCTCTCGGCGGCATAGGCACCATCGAGATCAGCTGCGGATGCAGTGAGAGCTGTTGGCGACTGAAGGAGGCGCCGGGCTCGCGCGTACAGGCGAGTGATTCACTGCACGCGGCGCAGGGCGAGTGGCATCTCCCCAGCATCGACCAACAGACTCTCAATGGGGGAAGTGCGGAAGGCACCGGTCGCAAGGCGAAGGCCGGTGTGTTGGATCGAATCCACCTTCCGCAATAAACGCTTGGCTGCGGATGCATAAAACTCGCATCCGTAGTTGAGCTTTGAGCGAACAAAGGATCGATAAAAAAGTAAGGCAGTAGCCCTATCAGCGCCTCAAGCGCTGAACGTCACGGAACGGAGAATGTCCATGGTGCGGGTACAAGAGAGCCTAAGGGTGCGAATATGAGCCTCCCAAGTGAGGTGTCGGTCGAATACAAGACCAAGGAAACGGTGCGACCCAACCACATCCAGGCGCAACCCATTAAGAAACAAATCTGGGTCGGGGTGAAGCCGTGGATGGCGGCAGAAGTGCACCACCTTGGTTTTACGAAAGAAAACCGAAACCTGTGCGCTTCGGCATAGCGAGAGACGTGGTTCAATGCCTGTTGGAGTTGACGCTCCAGAATTGGCATCTGGGCCGCGCCAAAAGAGATCGAAAGGTCGTCCACGTAGAGCGTAGCGAGAACATCTTCCGGCAGCACCGAGGTGATGCCGTTGATGCTCAGGACAAAGAGTGTGACACTGAGGACACTTCCCTGCGGTACACCTTCTTCCTGCTCCTTTGTACCGGAGAGGGCTCCCCCCACCCGTACGCGGAATCGACGATCTCGCAAAAATTCAGATATAAACATTGGGAGGCGTCCCCTCGCCCCCATCGTGTGGAGAGTCTCCATGATACCGTATCGCCATGCGGTATCATAGGCCTTCTCCAGATCAAAAAAGACCGTTGCGTAGTGCTGTCTACAAAGGAAAGCCTCGCAGACGGCATTTTCCAGTCAAGGCAGAGCATCCGACGTGAAGTGGAACTTACGGAAGCCGCACTGTGCAAAAAAAAGGCTAATCTAACATTTACCAATTTCTCCATCAACTTGCACACGCAAGAGGTTAGAGAGATTGGGCGGAAACCGGTCGGAGTAGAGTGATCTCTTCTCGGATTGCGGAAGGCGAGCACAGTAGCGATTCGCCAGGAGTCTGCGAGAAGACCTTCCACCCAGATCCTGTTAAACAAATCTAACAGACAGGCCATGCCTCGCTCACCCAGGTGTCGAAGTATGGCGTACGGGACATCGTCCGGACCATGGGCGGTGTCCGCGCACGAAGCGAGAGCGGAACGCAACTCACTCACAGTAGAGGCAAAGTCCAGCCGGCGGCCTTCCGCGACATCACGACGTGCATTGAATGCTGGCGGAGCAGCAGCACGACTAGAGAATGCTGAAAAAGCGGTCGCTAAGGATTCCTCCACGGACGCGGGGTCCGAGATTGCGGTCCCATTCTCCTGGAGAACGCGAGGGGGGTCCTGCGAGAACCTGCCCCGAATCCTTTTGACTCGCTTTCACAACTCAGCTGAAGGGGTCTTTCCGTTAAGTGAAGATACGTATGCCCGCAATTAGAGCAGCGGGCGTGCTTCGAAATATACCGGAACCTAGCCCTAGCCCGACGAAATTCAGCGACAGTGAAATCGTTCGGGCGGCGCTTATAGCGCATGTAGGCATAACGCTTCTGTTTGAGGGCCGTCTCACACTCTGCCAACCACCATGGGAGTAGTCGGCGTGCAAAATGGCCAGACGTCCTAGGAATAGTAGTCAGGCCCACGGCGATGAGGTTGCCGGAGAAAAACTCAACGGCCTCATCTACCAACCTAAACTCCTCGACTGAGATAGAAAATTCAGTCATTTCCTGAAATGCAGGCCACCGCGCCTGCGCCAAGCACCACCGAGGTGGTCTCTCAGGCAGCAGTTGCCCTGAAAATGAGATTTGAATGGGAAAGTGGACACTACCATGGAGGTTATCGACCACCCCCCAATCAAAATCAGGCTGTGCATCAGAAGAGCACAAAGATAGTTCAAGGCAAGAAAATGAAGTGGTTCTCGGACAGTGATGCGTAAACTCATCCACGTTTAGGACACCCAACTCAAGATCTTCGATCAGATCGGCAAGGACTTGTCCCCTGGGATTTATGGAGTAATCTCCCCAGAGAGGATGCCTGCCGTTTATATCTCCAAGCAAGAGATAGGGCCTCGGCCAACGTGTTACGACGCGGTGGAAGTCCCCCGCGTCGAGGTCAGCTGACGGTGGAATATACGCAGAAATGATAGTATACCTCCTATCCAGGTGCAGCTGCACAGCCACTGCCTGAAAGGAGGTATCTAAAGAGAAAGGAAGAACAGAAACATCATGCCGGGTGTATACCGCGCATCCCCCAGCCCGGCCATTCCGCGGTGGTGGGGTCGCAAGACCCTTATACCCCGGGAGGGCATGCAGCGGGCACGCCCCTAGCATGGTCTCCTGCAAAAAAATTGCTAACGGGAAACGGGACGAGACAAGCCTCCGCAGCTCCTTCCAGTTGGCCCGGTGTCCACGGCAATTCCATTGAAGGAATATGCGCGCCAGGCCTGGGCTCGGAGAAGACGCGAGGGCCCTCATCGAATTGAAGACCCTCACGGGAATGGCCGTACGCTTCCCGGGGGCAGAACCCCGGGCGCTGTTGGCCGGACAAAGCGCTGAAGGCGCTGTCGCCTTCGAGGACTTATTGGGGGAGGTTGGGCTCGCCATGCGAGTCTTTTCCTCCCTCCGCCTCGAAACCTTAGGCGGGCGTTGCGGCTTGGGAGGCGGGGGGCCCTCCTTTCGAGTAACCACCGTCTCCGAGCCACTTGCTCCACCTCAGGGCGTGGGCGAAGGGGCCGAAGCTCCTTTGTTGCTTTCCTCCTTCGGGGAACAGCTTTAGGAACCCTGGAAGATGGCCTAGTGACCATCTTCAGGAGTGTTGCCTCCTGTGAGTCTAACGACTTTGTGGAGGCGCGTGGCCGTTTTGCCTTACGGGAAACGGTCACGCTGGGGGAAGAGGGGGGAGCCCTGGTTTTAGCCGGGCTGGGTATGAACCCTTTTTGCCGCCAGCTTTACCAGGGGAGCGTTCGGCTGTAGTAGAGCCCGCAGAAGGGCTCCGAATGGGTGCGGAAACAACCATGCTCGTTGGCCTGGATGGGCCAGGAGCAGAGGGTGCTTTCTTAACTATTGACGCATATGACGTCCCAGGCAAAGCCGGGCGCGCCAGGCCCAAGTCCTTAGCCTCGCGGAATGAGAGTCGATCCTGGGCCTGAACGGCCAGGATTTCTTTCTCAAGGAGATATGCACCACATTGCTTCGAAAAAGCAGGGTGCGGCTCTCCGCAATTGATACACTTGGCCACACACGATTTGGACTTATTGTATGCGACCTTGGAGCAATTTACACAGACTTCGGGTGACCCCGATTTTGCACGTCTACATGATCGATTCGTATGGCCGAAGCGGTGACAGACATAGCACCGCCGTGGCAATGGCACGAATGCCTTCACGCGGTAGCGGTACCAACTGGCACGCACCGACTCAGGGAGCTTGTCACAGTCGAACGTGACGAAGAGTGTAGGGGTGGGTCTCGAGGCCCCTCCCTGTTTTCTCATCACACGTTCGACCCTGACCGCTCCATGGTCGGGAAGCTCTAGGGTTTGATGTCCTCAATGGAGTGGTCAACGAGTTCCTTCGCATAAACTACTCCTTTCACAAAGTTCATGGTAGAGTACAGCGTCACACTCACCGGGGTGCCATGAAGTGTCCGAAGAGCACTTATCTTGGCCGCCTCGGTGGGATTCGCCGCATTCGCCAGAAGGCTCCCGTCCGAGAAACGGGTTACCTTCGGCTCTCTTCCAATTGCACTAGCTAATCCTCTCCTCTGATGGATCATGTTGCCCTTGGAAAACATGGTGCCATCAGTGGAGCGAATAACGAGAAAGCGTTTGAAGCCAGCGGGCTCGAAAACGCCAGGTAACCTCTGAATCAGGGGCCCCGATGTCATCGAGGCTCCGCCCTGTGCATTCTTGGTGTTAGTCTTAGTCAGGGGCTCCGCACACGAGAGGGTAGAGGGGCCGGATGTGCCGATCTTTGCTTGGTCGCCTTCCAAAGTGGCAGCAAACCAATCCGTCCCCGCAGTTCCCGCGGATGGAGAGGAGCCCCGAGTTTTCTTCGTCTCTTTAGTCTTTTTCATTTTAGGAGAGGACGGTGGGGAATGAACCCGCTTCTCACCTCCGCTTGCAGAAGCCCCCATGCCAGATGGGCCGGCCTTAGCCAGGTCCCTCTCCGAAATGGAGAAGGTCGTGGTAGTCGTAGAGACACCTGTTGGAGGAGATCCCTCCCCTCCTTTTACTGCCTTGGATCCCGAGGCCATTTGAGGGGGACCTTGCATAGGGGCGGATTCGGGTTCGGTGCTTGGCGCCGAGCCCGGATTTCCCCCCCATGGAAGGCTCTACCGTCTGAGTCTGGGTCTCCTCAAAGACCATGTCTATCACAGGAGGGGCCTCCAGTTGGCCATCCCCTCCCAGGACATCGCAGGTCTCCTTGGCAGTGTCGCCAGTCTTATGTGATGAGGCACAGGCCTTGACCCCGGCAAGGTTTAAAATTCTTGCCAGCAGGTCTTTTGAGGGAAGTGACCGAAGGGGCCTGGCTTCCCTTTCGCCCCTAAGGGGGTTTGCCCTACCGAGCCGCTTGCACGAGGGACGGTCGGCAATGGGCTGCCTGCTGGCTTTCTTTGGAGTCCCCTCAGAAATCAAAGGAAGGACTGCCGCTGGAAATAGGGAGGTGCCCGAAAGCACCTCCAGAGGAGGGGGTGAGGGGAAGTCCCTTACACCCGTAGGCGTAGGAGAGGAGTAAGCCTCCTCTCCGGTTAAAGAAGTATGGAGGGTCCCCTGCGCAAGCACAAGGGGGGGGACCTAAACTTTCTCGATAGGGCTGCCCGAGGGTGGCTCCGTAGATGTTTTTGGGGAAGTTGGGGGTTGGGTTTTTTTTATACATGGGCATGGTGACCCTCTTTTTAATACGGGACGCAATAGCTCATCACCTCTTGCAGTTGCCCGCACTGCAAGAGGTGCTTACAGGCATGGCAGAGCCAGGCGCCGCTATTTGGGAACACCCCTCCCGCCTGGTGGCTGGCAGTCCATCGGCATGGCGGCTTAACCTTGAACACGGCGTAAAAATTAATAGATTTTGAAAAGGAGAGGAAAAGGGATGTGAGGAAGGTATGGGTGGGAATGAAGCAGGTTGTTTAAAGCCAGCCTTCCAGACCGGAGCTCAGGGGTTAGCGAATATTGTCCCTTCCCCCTCCGCCCCGATCCGGGACGGTTGGCTGAGAAGAAGGTCAGCATCTACCCTGTGAAATTAGAGGCTGACCAGAGAAAGTTGTGCGAGAGGTTGTATGAAAAGAGAGGAAACAAGTGTTTTGAAGGAAGGAAGAGTGGCTAAGCTAGGGCCGGACGGAGCGCTGGATCCCGTCAGCACGGCGGCCAGGATGGCAAATCGCCGCGCCCCTTACGGGGTCGTTTGAAGCAATATGCCCTCCAGGCTTAGCTCGGAGGAGATGCTGGGGCCCTCTTCGAAGCAAAGACCCTTACGCTAATGGCCGTAGGCTTCCCTGAGGCAAAACTTCGGGTGTTGTTGGCCGGACAATGCGCAGAAGGACCTTTCACCTTCGAGGCCTTATCTGGGGAGGTTGGACTCGCCATGCGTGTCTTTTCCTCCCTTCGCCTCGATACCTTAGGCAGCTGGAGACGTTTTTGATATGGTTGTCCTTCTTTTGCAGGATCCACTCTCTCCGAGCAACCCACCCTACCACTGGGTGTGGGCGGAGGAGCCGAGGCTCCTTCGTGCCTTTCTCTTTTCGCGGTCAGGTTTATGAACCCAAGAAAGTGACCTTATTTCCAACTTCAGGGTTGTGTCCTCCCCTGACTCTAATGACTCGGTGGAGGCGCGCAGCCGTTTCCCATTGTGTGAAACGGTTACGCTGTGAAATTAGGGTGAGCGCTGATTTTAGCTGGAGCTTGGTGTGAACTCTTTATTCTTTCAGCTCTACCAAAGGAATTACAGTGGTGAGTAAAACCCTCAGTAGGGCTCCGGAGAGGCGCGGAAACGACCGTGCTCATATGCAGGGAGGGGGGGGGGGAGGAGCAGACTGTCTCTTTCTTAACATTGAGGCATAAGACGTCGTTGGTAGCGTTGGACTTTTCGTTTGCAGCCTTGAAGCAACTTACACAGACTACGGATAACCTCGACATTACACATCTACAGAAAGAATTCATATAGCCAAAGCGGTGGCAATAGTAACACCTCTGCGGGAGTACCACAAATGCCTCGATGCGCTAGCGATACCATCAGACCTACACCAAGTCAGCGAACTTGTCACAATCAAAGGTGACAACGAGTGTAAGAGTGGGTCTCGAGGTCCCTCCCTGTTTTATCATCACACGTTCGACCTTGATCGCTCCATGGTGGGCCATCTCTAAGGTGATGTCATTTATGGAGTAGTGCACGATTTGCCTCGCATAAAATACTCTTTTTACGAATGTCAGAAAATTTGAGAGAGAGAACAAGCGGGTGTGGTCGAGTCACGAGAAGGGATTCATAGCAAAGTAGCCTTGCTTCAGATCCTTGGTAATCTTCCGTCGCGATAACGCGCCAGAAACTCGCCCCTTTTATGGCGTTACATTTATCAGCACTGATTCTCTCCATCAAGGCTGTGGGACCGAACATACGTAGGTGAGTCAAAAAGTTCTCAGACAAATGCCAGATTATTGAAATGTTCGATTTTGTACAAGTAAATACAGGGTCAAACACGACTTTCATGTTTTCTGAACAATTCCTACAAAATTCGTCATTCAATTTGTCGAGACTCTTTGTATTAGATGTGCTTCAAAAAGGTTACTTTTTTGAACCCATAAAATGGCAAATTTTGAGATAAGAGCGAACATTAAATTCCTGACTAAACTTGATTGGAAGCCTGTTAAGATTATTGACGCTCTACAACAGGTTTATGGTGACTCTTCGCCATGTAGAGCGGTAGTTTACGACTGGATTAAGCGCTTCAAGGGGGGCAGAGAAGAAGTTGAAGATGATCCACGTGAAGGGAGACCCTCCACCTCCATTAACCCAGAAAATGTCGAGCTTGTGAGGAATCCAGTGGATAAAGATCGCCGTATTATTATTGATGAAGTTGCCAATGCATGTGAAATCTCTCATGGCTCAGCATTTGGAATTCTAACTGAAAATCTTGGCCTGAGCAAGCTTTCAGCACGTTGGGTCCCAAAAGCGTTGCGAGAAGACCAGCTGAATCATAGGGCCAACCTTTCTTTGGCTATTTTGACCAAGATTGAAGCAAACGAGGATAGTTTTTTTGAGCGCCTCGTAACGGGAGATGAAACTTGGGTGTATCAGTTTGATCCTGAAAGTAAAAATCAATCAAAAGAGTGGCACCCAAGGGGGGCAGCAGGGCCTATCAAGTTCAAGACAGAGAGGTCCGTTAAGAAGATAATGGCTACAGTTTTTTGGGATTCGGAGGGAATTATTTTAATAGACTTCTTAGAAGGACAAAAAACTGTTACATCCAGCTATTACGAAGGAGTTTTAAGGAAGCTGAAAACTTCAATAGCCAAAAAACGACGAGGAAAGCTCCACAAGCAAATCTTGTTCCACCATGACAATGCCCCTGCACATTCGTCCAAAGCTGTGAGATCTCAGCTACGGGAATTTCGATGGGAAACTCTTGCTCATCCCCCTTATAGCCCTGATTTAGCACCCTCTGACTTTTTCCTGTTTCCAAATTTAAAGGGACACCTAAAAGGAACCCGGTTTCAATCATTAGATGAAGCAAAAAAGCAGGTCATTACTTGGTGCCAGAGACAACCACGTGAATTCTACAAAGATGGTCTTTACCGTTGGATTCATAAATTCTCCACCCCAAGGATAATCGAAGAAGTATCTTTTGAGCTTTGAGGCTGCGAGCTTTTGGGCCGCGAGCCGTCTTCCCATTGCTTCCCAATAAGCAAGCGCACGCAATACAGAAGGTAATCACGCGGCATCATAAGAGGTCCTTGGGATCATTTATTGACGACGCGTAATCCTCGTGCGACAAACCCCGGTGCTATTCGGTCTCGCAGCAGGAATCCATATTCGGAATGACCAAAAATAAGTCTGGAATATTGCGCTTAACCCTTTCACCTTGAAGTATAACTTCCCGAAAGTACCCATACTCGTGGTCTTCTCCGAAAACTGGTAAGAATTACATTTTCCTTCATCTTCGAAGAAGCGTGACGCTCTCTGACGAAGTCACTCACACGGCGATTACCCTCCGGTCCCTCTCGGGTAATTATTATGATAATTATTATGATAATTATTATGCCTCGTACGGCTAAGACTTACATCGTGGTCGCCCCGACTTTCCCTCAGGTAATTAATGTATTTATTGGGCCTCATACGGCTAGGACTCACCTAGTAGTCACATCCCTTTGTCCCTCAGGTAATTAAGGTAATTATCAAGCCTTGTACGGCTAAGACTCACCGAGTAGTCACCTCCCGCTCTCCCCCGGGTAATTAGTGTAATTATTGAGCCTAGTACGGCTGAGACGATTCCTACTTGTCATTTCAATTCCACTCAATTAATAATAGTGTTAACTAAATCGCTTGTATATTATTCTGTAAATATCTATCACTGTTTGTACAAGATTAAAAGAATATTTTGTTCTCTTGTTTAAATCCTCCAACAACAAAATACTTAGGAAATAAAGGGCCTTTCAATAAGTTCGCTTTATTTAAATGTAAATAAAACAAGTTGTGCGGGATATATGCACTCAATTTATTTTATATCTGAAATTACATTTTATGGCATTAAGTGTGGATTATGACGTCGTTCAAATGTCCGACGCGGCTTCGCTTGGTGGAACGTATTGGGGAAGCCCAATTTTCGATGACTTTGTCGCATAAATCTAGCTGAATTTGCTGGATGGTGTTTGTTATGTTGATTTTGAGGACATCACTGTTTGCGGATTATTCGCATAGACCTGCGATTTGAGGTAGCCCCAAAGAAAGTAGTCTAATGGTGTTAAATCACATGATATCTGTGGCCAGTTGACGTCGCCGCTGCGTGAGATGACCCTGCCCTGAAATCGTTGGTGCAAAATGTCTATCGTAGCGTGCTCAGTGTTGTACGTAGCGCCATCCTGTTGGAACCACATGTCGTCAGTATCCATATCAGGCATATAATCCAGTTGATGCCACAAGAAGTTGCTTATCATCGATCTGTAGGTCTCGCCGTTGACGGTTATGGCAATCCCATCTTCGTTCTCAAATAAATACGGACAGATGATTCCGTAAGACGAAAATCCGCACCAAACGGTAACTTTGTTGGGATGCAATTGATGCTGGTGTATCTCATGTGGATTGTTTTCGTCCTAAATCCGACAGTTTTGCTTGTTCACAAATCCATTGATCCAAAAGTGGGCCTCGTCGCTGTGGCGAGGATAGAAATCACGTAATGAGCGGAACGTTTATCAGATGGACCACTTACTTTAATAATAACATTTGATGATTTGCACACGCTGTTCAACGCTATAACCTTCCATCGTGACTTACCAAGTACTACTGAACAGTCCATAGTGAGGGTGCCAGATATCGCTTTAACAACATGGCCACTATCGCCTGACAAAGCTCGAGCATCCTTGTTGAAAGACTCTTTATTAGCAATACCGGCCAAGAGAGATTCATTCTCTACATTTGAAATCCCAAATCGCACTCTTGGACAATCTTTTCACCCCAATCGGAGCTGTTTTCTTCCCTCCCCTGCATCATTGGGAGAGGAACTCAAAAAGAGTTCAAAAGGGATACCTGAATCCTACGAAAACGAAGTTCATTGTAGCGTGCAGCGTTACTCTCACCCGCGTGCTATCAAGTTTCCGAAGTGCGCTAATCATGGCCGCCTCGGAGAAAATGGTCACCTTCGGTGCAATGACAATCAAGCTAGCTAAAGCTACCATCTGATGGATCATGTTGCCCTTAGCGAACATGCTGCCATCAGTGGAGCGAATAACGAGGAAGCGTTTGAAGCCAGTGGGTTAGAAAATGCCATGAATGAAGAACCCAAACTGAATTGAGGTTCCGCTCTGTTAACATTTCAACCTTGTCTGGGACTCCTCACCCGGGGGAGCAACTGAGCCAGACGTGCCGATCTTCTCTCTGTCGCTTACCGAAACGGCAGCATACCCGTCCGTTTTTGCGGACCCCGCGGAAGGAGAAGAGCCGCGAGTCTTGTTTGACTTTTTGGCCTACTTGTTCCTTTTATTTTTAAGAGAGGAAGGAGTACGGGGAATGAACCGGTTTCTCTCCTCCGCCAGTACTTGCCACTTGCCCTGATGGAACGGCCTCAGCCAGATTCTTCCCTAAAATGCAGATGGTTTTGGCTATCACAGGGGCACCAACCAGGGCAGGAGTTCCCTCCTCTATTGGTGGATCCTAGGAGGCCCGATCCGTCCGAAGAAAATATTGCACAGGAATGTACTCGGGTTCTGTGCTCTTCACTGAGCCCGGGTTCGACCCCATGAAGGATTCTACCGTCTGCTGTTGGGTCACCACAAGGACCATTTCCATCTCCTGGCAGGCTTCCATGTGGCCATCCTCCTACAGAAATCACAGATCCCTTTCGAGGAACCATTCGTATCGTCTTCAGCCGGCAAATCGGCACCAGTTGCAGAGGCGAGGGGGCATATACAGTGACTGTGAGGAAACCCCACGTGGACTCTCTTGAGCAGAACGGAACTTCCGCGCGCTGTTGAAGGCCCAGTTAGGCCTAAATTGGAAAGCCTCCCCCCCCTCCCCGCCCTTCAACAAGCGGTAGCCTCGAACAGTGTCCACCACGAGTCACTTTTACACGGACAGAATAAGCTCTTCAAGAAGATTCGAGGCCATTCGAGAGTAGAGCTGTTTGCCGCTTACCGCCCCTCAACCCCGGGGAGAGCCTCCGACATAAATCGCGCTCGACTCCCTTGAAGAGACACAGAGTTGAGAAGTCTCGCCCGGACCACAGAAGATTCCCCATAGTTGCAACTCAGGTGCTAACAACCAAGCAAAGTGACAGCTGAACTATTTTGTGTATTTGGAATTAGCCCCAGCCAGTGAGGTAATTCCACTTAACGATCACCACCGAATGATTTTTCCGGCTTCTGTCGTCAACTCCTGTCGAAGCCCTCCTTTGTTCGCCCCTTACTTCGGGTGGACGAAGTACTCTCCCCTGGACCGGACCGGAAGTTACCGCCCCTCCCCTTCTGTTTTGGGAGAACCGTCATCACTTCAAGTTCCTGCTCAAAAGTTCCGAGCGGCCCCACCCCGCGTGCAGAAGACATCCGTAAGCCAACCCCCCTCCCTCCTTGGGTAAACCAATTGAGTTTATTCCCCCCCCCATTTGAATAGTCTTCTCCTCTAATACCTTGAGTTCTAACTTCATAGTCTGATTTCTAACTACAATCCACCCCTTCGTTACTGATGTGATTTTGTCCGCTAATTCTCTGAGGTAAATTTATCCATCAATTCTCTCATTATTTTTATGTAAATAAAATTATATTTTTGTATATGCCTCTTTGAAGAAACCTTGAGCTTTACCATTGCGCTTTTGTTACCTGACCTCGTTGCACTCTCCTCTCGCATTTCAGCCCGTCTAAACTAGCGGCGTTCCGCCCCTTCGTCGGTTCACCTGTAAGTTATCGGTCCCTCCCCCATAGATATAATATGGTATTGATGTAATATAATGTCATACCACGACAGTGACCACTTTTAGACCCTGCACGCACAGAATGCAGGACTTTAGGGGGAACTGACCGACAAGCCCTGCTATCCTTTGGCCCCGTAAGGGAGTTGGACCCATTGAGGCGCTCCCACCGGGAACGATCAGGGCAGTCCCCTTGGAAAGTAAAGGGGGCCTCCCACTGGTAAGAGGAAGTCGCCCAAGTGCGCCCCCAAAGAATGGGCTGACAAATAGTCCCCTGCACTCGTAGGCATGGGAGAGGAGTATGCCTCCTCTCCTGTAAAAAAAATTCGGAGGGTCCCCTGAGAAAGTAAAGGGGTGAACCTTCTTTTCTGCAGTTTAGCTGCCAGAGGGCGGCTCCGATGCTGGTAAAGTGGAAGGTAGTTGGAGAGTACTTTTTTAATTTCTCATCGTTGGGCTTGGTCACCCTTTTTGTAGCCCCGGACGCATACGCTAATCACCCCACGCAGTAGCCCGCACTGCGAGGGGTGAATTCCGGAACGGCAAAGCCCGCTGCCGCCATTTGAGGCCACTCCTCACACTAAGTAGCCTGGCAGCCCTTCATTCCGTCAGCATAGCATCTCCACCTTAGGCTTGGCGAAAAATTGATAGAGATTGTAAGGAGAAATAAAGTTGAGATGAGGCAGGTGAGGATGGGGGTGTAGCAGGTTGTTAAAAACCCAGTACCCCAAACAGGGAATCAGTTTTAGGGGAGTTTGTTCAGTATCATCTATGGTGACCCTGGTGACCCTATACGTATCATGGGATGCAAGCGCACATCACTACACGCATAGCCCGCTCTGCGAAGGTTCAATATGGGTCCGACCAAATCAGCTACCGCCATTTAAAGCAACTCCTCCTGCAATAGAAGAACTCAACGGCCTCAACCGCCACCCTATACTCCTCTGCTAGTACAAAAAAAATCAGTCCATTCATGAAATGCCCACAACCGCTCCCGCTCCAAGTACCAAAGGTACGGGAGGAGACTTTTAGGAGGCAGTAGTCCCCATAATTATCTTCGAATGGGAAAGTGATCTCTACCATTGAGTTCATCAAACATCTCCCACACAAAATCAGGATTTGAATCTGGGAGCACAGGGCATATCAAGACAAGAAAATGAAGCGGTTCTCGGGCAGGGATAAATAAACTTATCCATAATAGGGGTGATCAGATACTAATGACAGTATGACTCGTGACAAAAAACTATGTTGATGGGAGGGAGGGATCGTGGAGCATCGAGTTTTGACTGTTGTGACGTGTTTGAACTTCTCGTCGCTTGGCTGGGTTACATTTTCTCGATGCAGTATGAGATTGGATCATTTTTGGTTTCGCCCTCTAACTGGAAACTTGGATTTCTCGAAATAATGTTGTGCGTTCTAAACGTTCATTAGGTGGGACTAGGGAAGAAAGTAACTGATATCAGAGGGTAATTATTGCAAGTTTTTCCCTAGTCTACTCCATTAATTGAAACTGTTTTCCGCTGGATTTGAGCTCTTGCAGCTGGAAGATTATCATTAGTCTGGATGCCCCCGGACATCCGTTACTGAAGCAACAACGGTCCGTGTCCTGGCCATCATTAACGAAGATCCAATTGTTACTCTTCGATTCTTAGCTTTGGAGCTTGATGTCAGTTATGGGAGTGAACATGACATCGTTCACGAACACTTAGGACTGAGGAAGAAGTGTGATTTATAGGTACTCATTTACAAACTGAAGAGGAAAACGGGTGCGGATAAATCTTCTCTGGCTGGCTAAATCGGAACCAAATGGTCCAAAATGGTTCTCTGATGTCACTACCCGAGATGAGTGTTGGATTTCTTCCTTCACCACCACAGACAAGCAGTTCAACTTCATGAGGTTGAGTAATGAAGAGCCTTGTCCTCAGATTTTCAAGGAATGATTTTGCAGCAGGAAGTGCCTTTTCACAATCTTCTTCAATTCTCAAGGACCAATGTGTGTGGTTGTGGCTGTCAACAGTCTACTATCAGAGACAAGTATTGCACTTACCAAGTCCTTCATCAAGGCCAGGAACATGAAGCCAAGTACGTACCAACTCGCTGCGATCGCACCTTTGCTGTACCATACATTGCTGCACCCCACAAAGCGCACCTAACGTGCAATTCCTGGAGCAGCAGGAGATCACACTTCTTGCCCACCCACTTTAGTCACCTGACCTTCTTTCTTCCTTTGAGTTTTGTTAACTTCCAAAGATCAAGGGTGCGATTGCTAGGAAGCAATTTCATCGTATCCAAGACATAGGACAAACAGTCAATTCAGTGATTCGAAGTATACCAGCTTGTGAGTACTGAAGGTGGATGGAACGCTGCATAGGGGCAGTAGGGGAGTACTTTGAAGGAATTCAGAATATTGTTTGGATTGACCTCGGTTTTACCAAATTATACGATCTCACTGTCATTGCTCTCTGACCACCCCTAGTATTTAAGCCACCTATCACCAACTCCTCTAAAGGTGGGCAAGGACCCAACCTCTTGGTATTAAACGAGTAGTCTCTCCACAGGCGGTGTTTAACATTCAAATCCCCGAGCAGTATTAAGGGCCTGGTCAACCGTGCCACGACGCGGCGAAAGCGGAGGCGTTAAAGTCGCTGACGGTGGAATGCACCCCCAAAATAACAGTATACCTCTACTCTAGGAACTGCTGCACTGCTAATGCAAGAACGGAGATATTTATAGCAAAGAGAAGAACGGAGCCGTCATTTGCCGGGTGTTAAACACTCGAAAACATTTGCTTATAAGGGGATGAGGAGAAATCTACTAACCCTGTAGGCGTAGAAAAGCAGTATACCTCCTCTCCGGTAGAAGAGGATTGGAGGGCCCCAGAGAATGGACAGGGGCGGTTTGAGAGGAAAGCCTTTCACCATCTTAACGATGGAAATGGTGCGCTCCCAAACGTGTTTTCCTGCCTTAACGTAGCCAGATAATTCTATGGGAGTCTCTTCGCTATAAAATACTACATGAAAGTCATCGACACGTATGTGTCTAGTTATGGATGATTTTGAGTGGCTTTATATATAATGGACGCTTATTTCCTGCCTTTTTATTACATGAGCAAAATCGCTGCTGACCCATTACGGTTGTGTTCAAGCATGTTTGACAGAATAAAGGGACACAATCTTGACCTGTTGATCTCTCCTTGGGAGACTACAAAAGAAGTGAAAGATATCAGAAATAAAGATAATGATTAGGTCTGTAAAAAAATGTCAAGTTAAAATACGTCTCTTGATGTTGCTGGAACCGGAAGGGAGTATTCATTCAAACCGCTTTTAACTAATTCCTACAAAGGATGCAGCTACACATGAACACAAAAATGAACCTACTTGGATGAGCAAAGAATAAACTTAATACTTACTAATGACGGTGAGATTTGTGGAGCTGGTTTGAACGGGCGATCGGAAGTAATCAACTCTGCATTCATAAGTACCGCTGTCGGCCGGAGTCAACCGCCGGAGAACCAGGGTGCCGGATTCCTTGGTCAGGTTCAAGACCTGTTTCCCAACTCCGGAGAGTCTCTCCTCGACGTGGTTTAAACGTGCATCGTAGCTGAAAACCAAAGAAAAACTCTGTTCAAACAAAAGGGCCTATTGAAGAAGGAGGCTTCTTGAAAAAGACCGGCCATTGCATAAGCTATTATTTATTAAAGAAAAGACAGAAAAGAGGAAAATACGGAATAATACAACTGCTTTTAAAGCGTCCTTAAATGACAAATGTTTAATAACCACTCACTTATCTACCCTTCCTACCTAGCTGTCACTACTCTTAAGCTATCCTGCGTCTATGACCGTCATTTTTTAGTTTGTTTAAATAAAGGAAAACAAAAGAGGGCATTTACTCAATATTTTCTATCTTAAGAGAACCGAGTTGCCGATAGAAATACTTGTATCTCTATGAGACCGTCCTTTTTCCTGCAATAGAGATTTTTTAAATTTATGGGATATTTTCACGAAAAAACTCATGAACAAAAGTAATTAAAAAACTAATCCCACGGAACTAAATCCGAAGCAAAGGATGTCGATGAAGGGCTGATTTCGACAGCACCGGATTTCACGTCAAAGGGCCAAAAGGTTGAAGCTGAATGAGATTCGCCAGACTTTCTCATGGCAATTGGGAGAGATTGGAGTCATAGCACGCCTTTCATTCTAAGCAATCAATCATATTTTATTTTAAGAGAGGCTAGGTTGGCCCTGGCATGAGGTCGTGTACTGAAGAGTACTGAAAAGGTGAAGTTCTACAGCAACAAAATCAAATTTAATTCGTTCAATTTGAATGTGATGGAGCATGTTAGGCATGGTACAGTGAAAGCTTGATTTTTTTTAGTCCTCTGAGATTGCCTACAAAGACATAAGTCACCATACACAATATCAAGCCATGTACAGGCTGTCGTGGTATGACCAGGTGTACGCTGTTATACGCACACTGGCCTACTGGCCGACAGAAATTAAGGCTCCACCTAAGGATGGATCTAAGAGTGCTTTAAATACACAGTTCCTAGGCCAAGTGATATTCAAACACGGCTACAAAAATATACTTTAATAGGATTAAAGATTACATACACATATATGGCAAGTTAAATGGCAGTGCAATTAGATATTGACGGTTCACGGCTAAGATGATTGACACTATCAATTAAGTTTGAACCGAGAGGTAATTAATTAAGAAATGATCTTATAAATATGCAAGTTCTAAAGCAAAGGGGATCCTTGAGGTTTGACGCCGTAAAGGTGAGAGGAGCGTGATGGAGCGGGGGTTAAATCCCTTTTACATTGATGTGCGGCGAGTAGAACAGGGAGGTAATTTCGACCTTGAACTTCTGGGTGTCTCACGAGAAACTCAATCCAAATTCGGGAGAGTGAAGATGGGGCCTCGTATCCTTAAGAGGCAAACGGAGGAGGATTCGGGAAAGGCTTTTCGATCCTTAAAATTCGAAAATGTGGTGAAAAAGGTTGAAGCGCGCCTAAAACTATCTTCAGGAAAAACAGTGAGTGACGACTATCTCTTACTTGTCTCTTGGAAAATCACTCAATTCTTCTCTGGACGAGAATGTAGTCCATTTGTCGGTTAACTCAGAAGTCTCGAATATATACTCCGAAATAATCTAGACGGGGAGAGAGATGCATCAGCAACAGACTTCCTTAGTTGTCTTGGGTCGCGATAAGGGTTAAAAGCGGCAAGTCGTGATGCCCCCTTAATGGTTTTTCTTTTGTTCTCATTTTCGCAGTATATAGCGCAGACAAATTTAGAGCGGTCAACGGTGAACTGGGAAAGTCATAGGGTAAGGGATGGTTCGCTTTCGCCAGCGCTGGAAAATGTGACCTACACCAAAGAGAGTTAAATAAAATGGAGGAGTTCAGTGATTGCTATCCCGCTCGTCCCGGTACCGGGACAGGTACCGTGCGTGAGGATCACCCGGAATGGGATATTCAACAAGAGTATACCGAAAAGACGGGGGGATAATGCAGTAAATTGCAGGGGAGCCATATTTTAAGAGGAGAAAAATGGATATGAGGCAGTCCCTGTCTATTTAAAAGCAAGGAAAGGAATTTCCTTATCACTTCCCCTACAAACCCACACAAACACCGGCATCTTCCAGATATTGCACAAGAATGCAAACACACATACAGGCACGTACGCAAAGTCCAATAATTAACCATCCATATTTTGATCACTTTTCAGTAAAACTGAAAACAACCTCCCGCTCCCTAACCTGACTTGCTCCCAGACTACAAAGTGAATTATCTATCCCAATGAATCCGGTACCCAAATTGACTGTCCCCTTCTCAAACTCTTCGGGGATGCGTTCAAAATAACAGATTTCCGTGAGTTCGAACTCTCAACTTCCTCACTCTCTCTAAGCATGAATTTCTGGCCTCTCATATATACCAATTGATACCACATTAATTTTGCTCTGCTAAAACGCCGAAATCCATTAAAGAGCGAGCCAGGAATTATTTCCCTCTTAAAAACTAAAATCCCTCCGAGCAATTCTTACAAATCCAGTGGAATTCAACCCATACTTTCTACTCAACCTATGAATTCTCTTCTACCAGTGCTTTCCTAATATTAACAACTTCCCACCAGAAAACTAAAACTCGCTTTTCCTCTTCCAAAAAACCACTGGATATCTACCTTTTGACCCCTTCTCCCGAAGACACAACTGGGGGATCTCAAAAGTTAGCTCTATACTAAACTACCCCTTCCCATTCAATTTCCTACAAGTGCGTCTCAGTTTATAGGTCTTCCATGCCACAACTCATACCAAATTTCATTCTTCCTGTGCAGCCCGCCTTCTGCAATTTCTATGGGCATATTTTAGGCTTACCAAAACCGAATCCCAGTCACCTCGCTGTATCCACTTTTGACAAAGAAAAATACCCCTTTGGAGTGGCCCCTGAATGAAGAATTAAATTAAATATAAAAACCAGAATTTCAGTGGGTGGGCATAATACCAAACTGACGAAAAGAGAGAGAGTTTAAAAATGTCCGCGAGAGGAAAGAAAAATGAGAGAGAAATTATAGAAAAGCTTGAGCGTTAACATCAGAGAACGTGGTTAGTAAAATTAAATGGAGGAACAATGAAAAGGATCTAGAAATAGACCCCATTTTTATAAGACAATTACATACTATATCACATCCTTCTTAGTGACGCAAATACCACTACTCCTTTCTGCAAATATTCTTCAGCAAAATATCTAACTTAAGTTGACCTAATAGGCCCTTACGCGGCCTTAAGGCCATATAGCCATATAATAAATAATATAAATTTAAGACCTTTTTTGAGGTCAGCGTGTTACTATTTTATGGCACATAAATAAATTTTTCTGGAAACTAGATTTTAAAAAAGTGAATTATAACGACATAAGCCCTGAATAGGGCTAAAGGTGGTATTTTTTGACATTGAGGGAGAAAGTACGAGGGAGCAATCCCACCAGCGACAAACAGCCCTTCTCACTTTTCTCATGATGTCTTTTGCAAAGACATATTACCGGATTTATGGTATGAATAAAACAAGTTAGAGTTAGGGAACAAAGAGCAGAAGAATGGAAAATATATATAAAGAAGAGTGAAAAATGCCAGTGGAAAGTAAAATCGATAGTCTACTAGTTTTTCAAATGGAAGAAAGGAGATGGGGGACACAAATGTCCAGGACAGAATTCGTACAGTTTTATAATATCCTCATTATCTGTATTCCAGTTCTTCTGGGGTTCTGAGAGGTACCATCTGTCCATTTTAATTTAAAACATGCCCAGTAACGTATGAACGCACTTATAAACTATATAAGAATAAACTGACATCACTGCTAAGAGAAGCGAAACTTGTATTACAAAACCCAACTGAATAAGAACCAAAGAAACCTTAAAAAACAGTGGAAAACCATAAACTCTTCTGGGCAGAACTACTAATGTACACAACCATACTAATGAAATAAACCCACCAGGCACGGATGTGTCAGAAAAGTTTAATGACCACTTTCTTCGAAATAATCTTAGTCAACGAGTATGTTTACAATTACATAAATTATTTAAGACCAATCTAACTTCACCATGTACTTAGCGCCAGCTAACTAACCGAAGTTGAAACTATTCTTAATAATTTGAAAACAGACACACCTCGTTAGGACGAAATTTCCTCGAAAATATTAAAATGCTCTTCTTCAGCTACATTTACACCTCTGACTCACATAATCAACCTATTACTAAAATCCGGCATTTTTCTAGCCCAATTTAAAAAAGCTAAAGTAATTCCCCGATTGAAAGCAGGTAACATGTGATCCAAACAATTACCATTTCATTTCTAACTGAGCGAGAACATGGCTTTAGAGCACAACACTCCACTAAATCAGCAATACTACATTTTGTTAATGAAGTGTATTTATGTTTAGAGAAAAGAATGTACGTAGTGGGAGTTTTCATAGATTTATCAAAGGCTTTTGTCACTAGGACATAAAATTTTACTTCATAATTTAGAATATTATGGGATTAGGGGTGTCATTGAAAGCGTTTCCCAGCTAATTTGGCAACAGAAAACTAAGTGATTTTTTTTGTAATAATATTAACTCTCCGTTTAAAGAAATTCCTAAAAGGTGTCTCATAGGGTTCTGTTTTAGGCCCAATACCTTTTCTTTTATACATTAACCACCTTGGGAATGCTAGTAACAAGTTTAGTTTGTGTTATATGCTGATGATACAACCCTCTTACTCAAGGATAAAAACTTAAATTCTTTGCTGCATACAAACTTAATCTCCAAGTTAAACAAAGTTAAGTTATGGATTATTTTTAATAAACTATTAATCAAATATTCAAACAATTATATGCTATTTCAAAATCGTTCTGGAAAAACTTTCTTTTCCCAGTAACCTGAAATGGTGAAGTAATTAAAAAAAATAATCATTCTAAATATCTTGGTGTTACTGTTGATGAAAATTTCAAATGGAAGTAACATATTGACCAAACATGCATAGAGCTGTATAAAATCATAGGTATTCTCTACAGAATCAGACATAACCTGACTACAGAGGCAATGGTCAGCATATACTACACCCTGTGTTAACCTCACTTCACCTGCTGTGTATGCATATGGGCAAGTACATACGTGGCCCTCTTTCTTAAATAAATTAACAATTTGGCAAAATAAAGTCATGCGATGTATGTTTATGTTAAAATGTTTGATTCTAGTGCCAATGTCTACTCTGATTGGAGAATTCTAAAACTTACTTTTATAGACCAATACTTCAAATTACTGTTAAACTATAAAAGTCGGGGAAGAGGTTCAATATTAGAGGTAATTAAAAATAGTACAAACACCATGAGTAATAATATTAAGCTTATTTTGTTCAAGCTTTAGAACAAAATTATTTATGAACAGGGTAATTTTTTTGGTCCGAAACTTTTCAACAAAATTCCTATGAATAAGAAACTTTTTCAAACTACCAATTGTATTTAGTACAAAAGGAAATATGAAACTATTTAATTTCTATAAAAAATTTGATTGTTTACCTAGTCCAATTAAATTACCTATTAAAGATTTATCTTCCGTCTAGGTCCACCCATATTTTATGTAAAACTGTCTAAATTTACGTAAGCTTGTCCGTCATGGAGCTTTGGCTCGACGTACCGTAGCTACTACCAACTAAAGAATTTATACTGCATCATTGTATTATAATTTTAGTAATAAACTTTACTTAATTATTTACATTCACGATAGAACATATCGTGTACACCCTCAGAGCAACTTACACACTTTAGCTAAACCCTAATTTGCATTTCTACACGAGCAATTTTTATGGCTGAGCAGTGGGAGTAGTAGCATCTCTGCGCCGATGGCTCGAATGCCTTCACGCGGTAAAGATACCAACTGGCACGCACCGACTCAGGGGGCCTGTCACAGTGGAACGTGATGAAAAGTATAGGGCTGGGTCTCTAGGCCACTCTCTGCATTCTCATCACAATTTTGACCTTGACCGCCCAGTGCTCGGTTAGCTATTCGATGCCGTCTTCCTTAGAAGTATTTCACGAGTTTTCTTAGCATAAATCACGCCTTTCACGAAATTTATCGTAGAGTGCGGCGTCACAGTCACCAGCGAGCCATCTAGTGTCCGAATTTTACCAAAAATCATGGCCTCCACAGAGGGGTTCGACGCATTCGCCAAATGGCTGCCGTCATAGAAACGGGATACCTTTGGCCCTCTACCAGTCAAACTAGCTAAAGATCTTCTCTAATGGATCATGTTGACTTTGAATAACATGCTGCGAGCAGTAGAACAAATGGTCAGAAAGTTTTCAATACAGCTCAAAAACGCCACGTAGTTTCTCAATAAGCCGCTCCGAAGTAGTTGAGGCTGTGCTTAGTTCACTTGCTACATTGGTTTTGTCTAGCCCTTCCTGTCCGATATTGTCTCTCACCTAGGCGTACAAAACTTGGACAGGTTGCTTGCAGAAGTGGTATCAGAGCCCCTATTGCCAGAAACCTTTACATAGGGAGAGAAGCCGATAGTCCTCATTGACTTCTTTTTATCCTTTTCGGAGATAAGTAAATGCTTGGCTGTCAAAGGTAACAAAGAGGGAGGGGAGGTCCCTTTGCTACTTTTGAGTCCTCGGCGGTCCAAGCTGCCTAAGGAGAAGCTTGTAGAAGAGCAGACTCAAGTTCGGTCTTCGGTATTCTCCCCACTTCTTTATATCATGGATCACAATCGGGGAGTCCTCAACCTTTTGTTCTTGGTCCAGCAAGCTAACCTTGATTGGAAAAGGAAAGGGGTAGGCATGCTGCCCCCCTGCAAGTTTAAAATGCGGACCTTCAGACCAGAAGGGAGCACGGCCCATCGGGTCCCTCTATTTTTTGCCCCTCTAAGCGGGTTAAGCCTATCGAGCACCCCCCCCCCCATCAAAAGCAGTCGATTCTGGGAGTCTGCCTTCTTTCCTGGCAGTCCCTCGTGAAAACAAAGGACAGGGTGGACTACTGAGGATGCATAATTGGAGTAGTCCAAGGGCAACTCCAAAGAAAGTGGTGAGAGCTAAGCTACCGCAACCGTGGATTTGAAAGAGATGTACATCTCTTCTGCGGTAGAAAACTTTGGATGGGCCATTAAAAAGCACAGGTTTGCACTTCATTTATTCAGGTGAAACTGCCCACGGGGGCTCCAACGATAGCTAAAGGGTAGCCCATTTACCGCATGAAGGATAAGAGTGAAGCCTCTCCATCGGTCGAAGGAGTGTCTCCCTTTTACTTAGATTTTCCCGATACTAAGGGATGGCGAAGCCGTACTTGTAGGAAGTTTTCCATACGCCTGCGTTATCCACAATTTTCTTCTTTGTATCCATCTTAAGGGTATAAAAAGGCAAATTATGCATGAGAAGTAGATACCATTACCTTTCTATGCCTTGAATTGTTAAGAGAAATGTGTCCCTATGATCAGAAAATTTCAAATGTGATCATTTACACATACTCGGGCCACGGTTTCTAACTAAGACGGGCTTTGACAACCCAGCCCGCCACTCAGGCGGATTTTTCCTTAAGCTTTGAACACAAAGGAGGGTGGCGATGTAGCCACCTTATATTTATACTGCAACAGCCAACTGGATTTCGGCCCTTGCAGCAGTTAAGGCCATCAAGTTATACATTGCCACTCATCTAAAGGCCTGTAAGAGGAAGGAAGTTTGGTGAGCAGCTAGAACCTCTGCAGATTGATGAGCAAGATTGAAGATGTGGGTGGTAGTCAAGTTTATATTAAAGATTAGTAGAGATAGGCGGCTCCAGTAACGAGTAGGTTGGTTCATCATCACTTATTTTCAGATCATCTTGGGTAGTTGATCCGGTGATGTGGTAAAATCGAACCAGGTACTAGATCTAGCATACAAACGCTGTCCAGATGAGAACAGTTCCTTATTTTAAGGGAAATATGTGAATACCCGAGGTATTAACTCGAACAGGCTACATAGGGTCCTTCCCTTTTTAAGATAAAATTAAGGATAAGTTTCAAATTATTTTTTGAGGTGTACTGACTCCGGTAAGTTTTTGTAACAGCTTCCTTGGGAGATTTTCGTAACTCAATAGCTATTTAAAATTTATTTTCCAGCAATAAAATAAATTTCGTCATATTTTGGGATCATTCATACTACTGATACGAGCTGCCTATGCAAGATTAGCTGAATCTAAATAAAGTAAAATCTACCAGTTTGGCACGCTTTTAGATAAATATTTCTGACAGCATATTGCCGGCCCTGATAATGAGACATTTTTACACATATCCAGTGAACGGGATATAGGCAGCATAAATAAAGTTCATCTCCAGTTACAGGAAATCGGAAAAGGAGGGAGTCTTTCCTTTAACGTACGAACTATTAGAAATACATTAAATGATTTTGCGAGTCTCATGGCTATTGAAATGTATGACTTGTTGCAATTAAGATTTGGTGAAATCAGAAGGCAAATGCTTACAGCTTTTCTAATAAAGATAAAATATATGATTAGAGGTGATGGGGTCCTCGTGTATTTAGGATAAAATTAAACCCATTTTCATCTAATGAGGAAAAAAGGGAGCTAAAATAGACACAAATAATGTTTCAGCTTATTATTATGATACTACTAGGAATCAAATACTAGTGCAATTTTTCCTGAATTAGGTTGTGCACACCAACGCCACTTAATTCCCTACTACCCTCTCCTACCCTGAAATGACTCATCCCCGTAAGGGGCGCGGTGATTTGCCATCCTGGCCGCCATGCTGACGGAATCCAGCGCTCCATGCGGCCCCAGCTTAGCCTCTCTTCCCTTCTTCAGATAGCCTGTATTTTTCCCCTACTTCGTCGCTTTTCATACAACCTCTCCCACAACTTTCTCTGGTCAGCCTCTAATTTCACAGTGTAGATGCTGACCTTCTTCTCAAGCCAACCGTCCCGGATCGGGGCTGAGTGGGGGAGGAGACAACGTTCCCAAGCCCCTGAGCTCTGGTTCGGAATGTTTTTTTTTTAACAACCTGCTTCATCACCACCCATACCTTCCTCAAATCCCTCTTCCTTTCCTCTTCACACTCTCAGTTTTACGCTGTGTCTAAGGTGGAGCCGCCATGCCAATGGACTGCCAGGCCACCAGGCGGGAGGGGTAGTCCCAAATCACGGCACCTGGCTCTGCCAGGCCTTTAAGCGCCTCTTGCAGTGCAAGCTACTGCGAGAGGTGATGCGCGATTGCATCCCGTGGAAAAAAATAGGGTCACCATGCCAAATGATGAGAAACACAAAAAAAACCCAACCCTTAACTTCCCCTGTTACATCGACAAAGCCGCTCTCGGGCAGCTCCACAAAAAAATGGATTCCCCTCCTGTGCTTGCACAGGGGACCCTCCATATTTCTTTAACTGGAAAGGAGGCTTCCTCCTCTCCTACGCCTGCGGGTGTAGCGGACTCCCCCTCACCCCCTTCTCTGGAGGTGCTTTCGGGCACCTCCCTGCTTCCAGTGGCAGTCCCTCCTTTGCTTTCCAAGGGAACTTCTAAAAAAGCTACGAGGCAACCCATAGCCAACCGCTTCCCATTGAAACGGTAGGGCAAACCTACTTAGGGGGAGAGGGACGCCAGGCCCCTTCGGTCGTTTCCCTCAAAATACCTGCTGGCAAGTATATTAAACCTTGCCAGTGTCAAGGCCTGTGCCTCCCCACACAAGACTGGTGACGCTGCTAAGGGGACCTGTGATGTGGTGGGAGGGGATGACCAACTGGAGGCCCCTGCTGTGATAGACATGGTCCTTGAGGAAACCCAGCCTCAGACAGTAGAGCCTTCTATGGGGGGTTATCCGGGCTCAGCAGCAAGCACCGAACCCGATTCCGCCCCTATGCAAGGTCCTCATCAAACGGCTGGGGCCTCCGAGGCAGTAGAAGAAGGGGAGGGAACTCCTCCGACCAGTGCCCCTGCGACCACCAGAAACTTCTCCATTTCGGAGAAGGACCTGACTGAGGCCAGTCCATTTGGCCTAGGGGCTTGGGCCGGCGGAGGTGAGAAGTGGGTTCATTCCCCGCCCTCCTCTTCAAAAAAGATAGAGACTAAAAGACAAAAGACTGGGTACTCCTCTCCATCCGCAAGGTGGAAGGGTCGGAAGGATCTGCTGCCACTTTGGTAGGCGACCAAGCCAAGATCGGCACATACGGCCACTCTGCCCCACCGGATCCGGAGCCCCCGACTAAGCCTAAAAGTGCACAGGGCGGAGCATCGATAACATTGGGGCCCCTGATTCAGAGGTAACCTGGCGTTCTCGAGCGCGCTGGCTTCAAACGCTTCCTCGTTATTCGCTCCGCTGATGGCAGCATGTTGGCCAAAGGCAACATAATCAATCAGAGGAGATGATTAACTAGTGCAATTGGTAAATAGCCGAAGGTGACCCGTTTCTGGGACGGAAGCCTTCTGGCGAATGCGGCGAATCCAGCCGAGGCGCCCAAGATAAGTGCTCTTCGGACACTTCATGGCACCCCGGTAAAGGTGACGCCGTACTCTACCATGAACTTTGTGATAGGAGTAGTTTATGCGAGGGAACTCGTTGACTACTCAATTAAGGATATCACCTTAGAGTTGGCCGACCATGGAGCGTTTAAGGTCGAACGTGTGATGAGAAAACAGTGAGGAGGCTCGAGACCCAACCCTACACTCTTCGTCACGTTTGACTGTGAAAAGCTACGTGAGTCGGTGTGTGCCGCACGGTTGGTACCATTACCGCGTGAAGCCAGCCGCGGCGGTGCTATTCCTGTCACTGCTACGGCCATAGGAATCGTTCTTGTAGACGTGCAAAGTCGGAGACACCCGAATTATGTGTAAATTGCTCCAATGCCACACACGATTTGTCTAAATCGTGTGTGGCCAAGAAACAATTGCGGATCACCGCGAGGCTAAGGACTTGTCTCTGCCACGCCCGCCTAAGCGTGTGACATTATATTCCTCAATAGTTAGAAAGGCACCTTTAGCTCCTAGCCCATCCAGGCCAACGAGCACGGTTATTCCCGCGCCCATTCTGAGCCCTTCTGCGGGCTCTACTTAACCCTGGCGCTCGCCTGGTAAAGCTGGCGGCAAAAAGGGTTCATAACCAGCCCCGGCTAAAACCTGGGATCCCCCCTTTCCCCCAGCGTGAACGTTTTCCATAAGGCGAAACAGCCACGCGCCTCCACCGAGTCGTTAGACTCACAGGAGGCAACACCCCTGAGTTCGTCGCCAGGCCATCTTCTGGGGTTCCTAAAGCTGTGAGCCGAAAGGAGGACAGCCAAAAAGGATCTTCGGCTTTTTTTCCACGCTTAGTAGTGGGCTGAGTGGCTCGGAGACGGTGGTTCCTTAAAAAGAGGGCTCCGCGCTTCCGAAGCCGCAACGCCCGCCTAAGGTTTCGAGGCGGAGGGAGGAAAAGACTCGCATGGTGAGCCCAACCTCCCCCAATAAGTCCTCGAAGGCGACAGCGCCTTAAGCGCTTTGTCCGGCCAACAGCGCCCGGGGTTCTGCGTGTAGGAAGCGTACGGCCATTCTCGTGAGGTTCTTTTTTCGAAGAGGGATTCTGCGTCTCCTCCGAGCTAGGCCTGGAGGGCATATTTCTTTAATAATATTGCCGTGGACTCAATGCCAACTGGGAGGAGCTGCGGAGGTTCGTCTCGTCCCGGTCTCCGTTAGCTATTTTTTGTAGGAGACCATGCTAGGCAAGTTCCCTCTGCCCGCCCTCCCGGGGTACAAGGGTCTTGTGCCCTGCCAACGCGGGATGGCCGGGCTAGAGGATGCGCAGGTTACACCCGGCATGATGTCTCTGTTCTTTCCTTCACTTTAGATACCTCCTCTTAGTCAGTGGCTGTGCAGCTTCACCCGAAGAGGAGGTATACTATCCTTTCTGCGTACATTCCACCGTCAGCTGACTTCGACGCGGAGGACTTCCGCCACGCCGTGGCACGGTTGCCGAGGCCCTTCTCTTGCTTGGAGATCTGAACGGCAGGCATTCAATCTGCGGAGATTACTCAATAAATGCCAGGGGACAAGTCCTTGCCAATCTGATCGAAGAGCTTGAGATAGGTGTCCTAAACGTCGATGAGTTTTCGCATCAATGTTCTATAACTGATTCATTCTCTTGCCTTGATCTATCTTTGTGCTCTTCGGATGCACAGCCTGAATTTGAATGGGGGGTGGTCGATGACCTCCATGATTGTGATCATTTTCCCATTCAAATATCATTTTGAGGGCAACTGCCACAGGGTAACCCACCTTAGGGGGGGCTTGGCGCGGGCGCAGTGGCCTGCATTTCAGGCAAGGACTGAATTCTCTATCTCAGTCGATGAGTTTACGACGGTAGATTAGGCCGTTGAGTTCTTCTCCGGTAACCTCATCGCCACGGGCCTGATTACTATTCCTTGAACGTCTGGCTGTTTTGCATGCCGACCACTCCCATGGTGGTCGGCTGAGTTTAAAACGGCTATCAAACAGAAGCATTTTGCTTACATGCGTTATAAGCACCGCCCTAACGATTACACTGAGGTTGAATTTCGTCGGGCTAGGGCTAGGTTCCGTGATATTTCGAAGCACACCCGCCGCTCTTCTTGGCAGGCATACGTGTCTTCAATTAACGGGAAGAACCCTTAAGCAGAGGTGCGGAAGTGAGTCCAAAGTTTTCGGGGCAAGTTCTCGCCACACACCCCTCCCGTTCTCCAGGTGAATAGGACCGCAATTTCCGACCCCGCGCCTGTGGCGGAATCCTTCGCGACCGACTTTTTGCATTCTCTAGCCAAGATGCTGCTCCGCCAGCATTCAATGCACGTCGTAATGTCACGGAAGGCCGCCGGCTGGACCTTACCTCCAGAGGCGGAGAACACCTCAACGACACGTTTACTGTAAGTGAGTTGCGCTTCGCTCTTGCTTCGTGCGTGGACACCATCTATGGTCCGGACGATGTCCCGTACAAGATGCTTTGACACCTGGGTGAGCGAGGCATGGCCTTCCTGTTAGATTTTTTCAACATGATCTGGGTGGAGGGTCTTCTCCCAGTTTCCTGGCGAATCGCTACTGTGCTCCCCCTTGGCAATCTGGGGAGCGATAACTCTACTCCGACTGGTTTCCGCCCAATCTCTCTAACCTCTTGCGTGTGTAATTTGATGGAGAAATTGTTAAATGTTAGATAAGACTTTTCCTGGACAGCGGAGGCCATCTGTCTTCTGCACAGTGCGGCTTCCGCAAGTTCCACTCCACCTCGGCTGCTCTGCTCTGACTGGAAAATGCCGTCTGTGAGGCCTTGCTTCGTAGACAGCACTACACCACGGTGTTTTTCAATCTGTAGAAGGCCTATGGTATTGCATGGCAATACGGTACCATGGAGACTCTCCACACGATGGGGGCAAAGGGACGCCTCCCAATGTTTATATCTAATTTTTTGCGAGATCGTGGATTCCGCGTAAAGGTGGGGGTAGCCCTCCTCGGCCCAAAGGAGCAGGAAGAGGGTGTCCCGAAGGAAAGTGTCCTCAGTGTCACACTCTTTGCCCTAAGCCTCAACGGCATCACCTCGGTGCTGTCGGAAGATGTTCTCGTTACACTCTACGTAGACAACATTTCTATCTCTTTTGGTTCGGCCCAGATGCCAACTCTGGAGCGTCAAATACAACAGGCATTGAAAGAGCGTCTCTCGCTATGCCGAAGCGCACAGGTTTCTGTTTTTATTGGCCAAGACTAAGAGGGTGCAGTTCTGCCGCCATCCACTTCTCCACCCTGACCCAGACTTATTTCTTAATTGGTTACGCCTAGAAGTGGTTAAATCACACCGTTTCTTCGGTCTTGTATATGACAAACACCTCCCCTGGGAGGCTCATATTCTCAGCCTTAGGGTCTCTTGTACCCGCGCCATGGATATTCTCCATTCCGTGACGTTCAGCGCTTAGAGTACTTTTTATCGAACCGTAGTTCGTTTGAAGCTCGACTACGGATGTGAGTTTTATGCATCCGCAGCCGAGCGTTTATAGCGGAAGGTGGAATCCATCCACCACACCGGCCTTCGCCTTGCGACCGGTGCCTTTCCTTTTTTCCCCATTCAGATCCTGTTAGTAGATGCTGGAGGAATGCTACTCGCTCTACGCCTCGTGCACTGCATCACTCGCCGGTACGCGCGAGCTTGACGCCTCCCTCAGTCGCCAACAGCTATCACTGCATCCGCAGCTGATCTCGACGGTACCTATGCCACCGAGAGACGCCAGTCATACCCTAAGCCCTTTGAATTTATGGCCAGTTAACTCCTTCGAGAGCTAGGTCTAGCTCTCGGGCCGGTGGCGCCCCTGGTTCTGCCTAGGACGCCACCCTGGAGTGTACTACATTTGGCTATTTGTCGCCACGCCTCTGCTCCCAAAGCTTGTACGGCGATTGGCGTATTGCGTTCGACCTTTTTGGAGCACACCTCGTGTCACGCTGGAACCGTGCCAGTGTATACGGATGGCTCAAAGTCCCAAGAGGGGGTCGGCTTCCACGCCGCATCTCCTCTGTTTGAAATTTGTCCTCACGGCCGAACTTGTGGCAATAGACCACTCCGTACGGGAGATTACACGACGTGCTTGGTTGGGAGACCGGATTTTGATTTATAGCGACTCACCAAGCGCCATGAGCACTATCGGGGCATTGGAATCTCCGCATCTCCTGGTTCGCGATATCCGTGACGCCACGGTTTTGGCGAGCCGGGCAGATGTCGAGATTATCTTCTGCTGGGTTCCCGGACATGTAGGAATTGCGCGGAATGAGTGCACCGATGAGGGCGCGTTTCACTCTTCCCCACACCGACTACATGGCAGGAATACGGGCAGCTCTTCGGACTGCTTGGCTAAGAAGATGGGAGATGGTCGAAGGGAACTTAAAGTTGCGTGACATTGAGCCGCGACTGTTGCCATGGAACTATCCCCCAATGCGCAGACGGCTTCAGGTCGCTTTCTGTCGTCTCCAAATCGGACACACTCGTGTGACGCATCGCTATTTGATGGAACGTTTGCCTGCGCCCTATTGCGTCGACAGCGTTTTCCTCCAGACTGTTCGGCACCTTCTTGGCGAATTTCGCAGTCTATGTGATCTTTGCAACGTTATTTTGCCCGGTACCGTGATGGGCGGGCTCTCTACTGCCTGTTCCTTGTACTCGGGAAGAGTGCGTGCACATTGACTGGTGGACTTGTTGACTTTTGGGGTAAGGCCGGCCTTCTCCCTTTTATTTAACTAGGTTTTGTTGTTTTTGTTATTGTTATTCTTTCTTTCTAGTTCACACGCTCCTACGCCAGGTGGAGGGGACCGCCCCCCAACGTTGGAGCGTGCTTCCTGATTGTTATGTCTTTTTTATTCTTGTTTCTGTTCAAATATTTATTTTAAAGTAGTCTAAAACTAGGCTTTTTTTGCGGCGACCTATGCCCAAGTGGGCAGTCGCCAGATAGCCCCTAAAAAAAAAAATTCACTTCACGGACTCATCAAACAGAAGCACAAAGTCTTTCATGCGAAATGTGCCGTTCATTTGCTATCCGAAGCTATGTGCTGTGCCACCTAGCCAAGTCGGCTTGAGGGTCATTCATAAACTGGACCAGCTCAAAGAAACCCATTTCAGACCACCTCCTTGCAGAAAGACCAACAATACACAGCCACTACTACTCCTCGGTCAGCCATTCTTCTCTCTCTATCAACTAATACACATAATAAACCAATATTCAATGCGGGGTTCCAACTCTTCTGAGGCACCTACACTCTCTCCTATATTCTCTTCCTAACTCTATTTTCCAGCTATTTTTCTGCACTTCACTTCAGGAAACTTGGTCACAAACTCGTTCACTCTTTCTCCCAACAGATCTCTCAATCTAATCATTTGCTCCATTATAATGCTCATAATGTTGAGGTAAGTGGGTAAAAAATTGTTTGGGAGGCTAACCCTGCGTACATGGATAATAAGAGTTGAAGTTTCCTTCCACCCTTGTTTTTACTTAAATAGATGTGTCCATATCTTTTCCCTGCTATTTACTCTCACCTTCGAAAAGGATCCATAATTTGATTAAGCAACAGTGACTAAAGCCATATCTTTTTTAGTCGTTCCTAACAACAAAAATGTAGACGTGTAATAGACACCAAAAAAAAAGACAAAAACAGGAACCAAAATAACAAGAATGAAGCACACTCTGGCGTCAGAGGGGGGGAGGGGGCTCCAGGCTGCGCAGGATCATGCGAGCAACACCAAATAGAGTCAAATCAAATAGAGGACGACACACTCTTCCAAAGAGTCAGATATACCACAGGTTTGTGTGCACGAAGCGTCCCGAGTACAAGGGACAAGGCGATTCTTGTCGTCAATCAAGTTTGTCATTGTTTCCGTAAATCATTAATCTTGCCTTTTCATAGATTTTTACTTAGCAATGGAAAATTCTTATCGATTATAATTCGTTCTCAATGAGTCTGTTCCAAGTAATCCCCTGTTTGTCAGCTCTATCACATGAGGTATCGTTATGAGGAAATTATCAAAATAAAAATTTAGTAGAGTGTTCAAGAATAGTAAAGACGAGCAACATTTGCTAAATATTTCATGCTTTGATCTTCTTTGTTTCTTGCTTTGATCTAGCGGATATTGCAGAAGTCATGTCCCAATGCTACGACGCTCGAGACAAAGGATAAAATGTGTTTAATATATAATATTAATCAATTTGGCGGCCCTTGGCGGCAAGAATGCACTCCGGCAAGACCTGAATGATGTGCGCAAGTTGCGGGCGAAGTCATTCCTCCTGCTTCTCACAAGCGTTTGAAGGAGGACTTCAGCTCGTCGACGCTGTTTTGCGACCTTGCAGGCCCTGCCCTAGAAATGCGTCCACACGCTGTAATAAAATGGATTAAGGTCGTTCAACTGCGGCGTCCAAATTTCATTCAACCAGAAGTTCATGTTCGACCTAAACCACTCGTGCACACTCTTGGCCGTGTGGGCCAAACACCGTTCTGCTAAAAGACATAGTCCGCTTTCTAGGTAATCTTCTACACTCAAGAGAGGACTTTTATCGCCAACATGTCCTTGTAGTAGGCTCAGTGATCAGAAGCCTTTTCACCCTCAAGCTATTAATGCTCTCCTCCTTGGTCCATTTTGGCCCTTGACGGAAGCGACAGAAATTTTCTTACTTTACGTGAGCACAGTCATTTTGAGAATCGAATCAAATTCTAAGGCATTGCTCAAAGACAAACGGTTGAAAACCTGAGATCTGCCTGAACGTGGTTGATTCTAGAGCTTTTTTCCGTAATGGGTCTGTTCGCAACTCTGTGGATGGTGATCTGGCTGAAAATAAGCCTCCTATCGATTTGACCTTGTTGTGGCCCAAGCGTAGGAGAGCAGAGATCTAGATTCCTTTTTACTGCCATCTCGACACATCTACACACAATAAAAAAGACGTTTTAATAATATTTTCTGGAAAAAGAGACTTTTAGATTGTTTGCTGGAAAAGATTTTAATCGTACATAAGAATCTAGACAAATAAAAATACTGAGTTTAACGAAACTTTTGCAAACCCCGGCCATCTGTTTCAAGCTTTGAAGTGGCGTGTTTCTTGCTTTGATATCACTTGTTTTATGCTTTTATCTTTCCTTTTTTACGATTTTAACTCTGCTTTATGGCAGGAGCTCCCCTGTTTGATGCTTTATCTCCCGTTTTTCATGTTTTGATCTTCCCCGTTTTATCCATTGATTTCTCATGTTCCATCTCGGATATTTCATATTTTGATCTCCCTTGTTTCATCCATTGATCTTCTATGTTTCACTTCCAATCTTTCATGCATTAATCTCCTTTGTTTCAAGCTTTGACCTTCCCTGTTTCATCTTTTGATCTCTCCTGTTTCATGCGTTGATCTCCACTGGTTCAGGATTCAATCTACAGTGTTTCATTTTTTTGTATCCTCTGTTTCATGCTTTGGTCTACCCTGTTTTATGGATTATCTCCTCTCATCATGCTTTTATGTCCCGTTTCAGGATTTGATCCTCCTGTTTCATGCTTTGATCCCCCGTTTCTTTCTTTGACCTCCCCTGCATGCAAGACCCCAACAAGGTATTGGGCAGTAAAGCAGGGTTAAAGCCTCTGCTACTCTCGACACTGAGACGGATGCCTGGCTCTCTCAGCCGATTTATTAACCCCGCAAGGTTGTATCTGGTGTAGCATGGCTAAACGTGCCTCAGCTAAGATACCTGAGTACATTTGGTTGCCCTCAATCCCCCTAAACTCGCAGGCGCTTCTGAAGCTATATATCATCTCCACATTTTTATTCCATGTTCTTACAAACTCCGTGCAAGATGCTCTTGTTTGGTTTCCACTGTAAAAAACTCAACCCTTCCACCTTGCTTCACGCCTGATCGGACTCTATACACTACACCCTACACAAACTCTTCATTCACTTTATTGTTTGTCTCACATATTTTAAGTATCTGCAGGCTTCTTCCTTTTAAACACGACTACTAGCTCTGCTCTCTTTTCCGCATTAAATATACCTCCTCACATTCCCACACGCACTCGCGGTACACACGGTGACACGGGTTGAACAGCTTGACAGCCAGAACAGCGACAGTCTTCTTCATTGCCACAAGTGTTCTCGCAGGAAATAAAACTATCGGTTTATAATATTAATATGTTCTCTTAATTAATTTTCACATTAAACACACCACTTCTGTAAATCCTAAGCTCTTGGATTGACCGCGAAATTTGCTTTCTGTGTATTGTTTATTTAAAAACATTTTTTCCATCTCATCTTCCATTAAGCGAACTCCTGATCATCATATGAGCCCCATTAACAAACAATATTTCAACTCATAATGGAAGATATTCGTAATGAATATCGGACTATAACAAACACATACATTCCCCACCCGCTCCTTTTCACTTTACTCTCCCCTTTTAATTCAACGTCCACACGATGCAACCTGTGAAAATACTTCTACATTTATACCACCCAATAGTCACTCTTTTTTGCATTTTAGAAGAAAGTTTAAAGTGAAATGCGACGTGCTTTAGTCGGAAAATAATCCAAAAGTATTGGACTCTTTACTTCAAAGGTCATCAGACAGGTTATCTTCTAACCTTCTGAGGAAGGTCGAGGTTTATTATTACTGGTAATGCGGAATTAAATTTACTGTTGCAAATCATTATCAAGGAAACAAACAGAACATCATGAATTCGCATTTGCATACCATTTGTACAAAATAATATACCACTCCCCCAAATATCCAATTAGGTGCAAACACACGTGCATATATCTATCAATATTGACACTTAGCCCACCTAAATACTTTCCATAGTAGTACGGAATTGGAGATACGTGGATTCTCTGCACGCAAACTAAGGATAGGAAATAAAAAACTGAAATAAGATTATTTATTTTTATATTCATTTCAATAATAACGGACCCAACACTCAATAAAACAAAAACTATTTAGGAGCCCGCTTCCCCCAGAAAATACAGTTCTCTACAATCAGGAGTATATAAAGTGATCTTGAGTACAAGGGGAAAACGATAGCAACTCCGCACGTCTAGGACCTGTAAAACACGCAGAGCCCCCATTCTGGGACATTCATAAAGAATATGCAGTATAATCTGAGGAGACCAAGCAGTAAAAAGAGTAAGGTTCGTGAAAGCGCCCCATTCAACTCGGGCTGTCCGATCGGAAATAAATAGAAAAAAAGACATGACTTTCCAAGGCATTAGTGTTAGGTCACAGGAAAAATCACGGCACGATGGAACGAAACTTAAGATTTTCGATGGCGATATGCAATCTTCTGTCATGCAGCCAGAATAGCTGACCTTCCCCATGTATCCTATGATTAAGTCACGTGCTGAATAGGCAGCTGCCCCTTCCTCCTGGAAACCCAACCAGAAAGAGAGGTTCCCTATGTTTTCTTGCTCATCGTTTTCTGTGGAGAGTGGCTGGGTAGAAAATACTTTGTTCTGATACTGAGGAGTGTCCCCGAGTTAGGGGGAGGCAGCCAGGTCTCGGCCCTTTTCCGAAATGGAGAAGGATCTAGGATCCTCTTTAGCCCAAGCATAGGGATGTGGTTCTACTCTCCGTTTCAGTCATAGGGCGACGGTGGTCCCGTGGAAGGATCTTGTTCAGGAATAGTCTTAGGCATGGAGTGTCTTGCACCAGATCGCTGTCTACTAACAAGGAAGACAATGCCATCTGGCCCAGAAAAACCCTTTAGGTCCTACCAACCTTATGAGAAGAAAGAGGTGCAACCAGTCAATTGTTTGACCTATATCCTAATAGTATTTTGTATTTCATAAAGGCGACGAGCCGACCGGCATCGAGAAAAATAGTAGGCACTTTTGTAGGCCCAAAACACGAGACAATCAGGGTTGCGTGCGTCAATGAACACTAGAGCATATCGCTTCTCTTAAGGGGCTTTCTCGTCTCTATATGCTGTGTTCGGGAGCGAGTGATCCTGAGCGCTGGTTCCGCGTTCTTTTCTGGTCTCTTTTACCGGGCTGCTGTAACAGAAAAGTGGAGGAGGTTGTTAACTCAATTTCAGTATCCTGTAAAAAGAGGAGAAAGCCTGCATGTATATTACATCTTTCAAATTCAATTGCAGAGAAAATCCCAGTTTCCAAAATTAGTGCAATAACATAGAGATATAAACTACGTATGGGTAATTGATATGCAAATTTGGATCAAAAATACAAAATTTCTGAAGAGATAGGCAATTTAATTGAAATAATTAGTGTCCAAATGGATGCCATTAATAGCTGAAACAAATTTCAAATAGAATATAACCATTAAATTAATTATCACACACCAAACGATGGAACAAACCTCCACCAAATTTCGCACTCTTTTTAGTACAATTGTCAGACAATCTTTTGACTGTTCTACCGAGATCGAACTTCAGCCATTGGATCGAAACAAATTGAAGTGGATTTGGCTTCATTGCTCATCCTTCAATGTAACCTGCTCACTACCGAATACGAGATTAGCCTTCTTTTTCTTGTGACTGATCAATGGCTTGACCACGGGTATGAGAGCACAAAGGTGGTCTTCCTCCAGCTTACGTGACACAGTTCCTGTAGAAATAGATCCCCCAAATCTCTCTAATCTTTCAACAAACTACTTTAACCTTCCTGAAAGGGTTTTTCTCCCTATGTAAGGACTTTCATTGCGTAAGTGTTGATTTACCAGCATTATGTACGCCTGCTTATCGAAGGTTGATAAAATATTATGGACTACACGTTTAGAGGGACTGAGAGTCTCTGCAATGGTTTCAATTAAAAAAGATCTTGGTGGCGTAGCTTTACGATTAGCTCGCGGACAGATTGAGTCGTAATAGATTTCTTAGGCATGTTACCTGAAAACCAACTGGCAAGAGAATGACCTAAGGTACATGAGATTGAACTAAAGTTGATTGCATTTACATAAAACCTGACCTTCAGATCATTTTGAAACTTTATTTTTCTAATATTTTGATATCTACTGATAAATCTTGCATTACTTATTCAAATATGTAAAAGGTTTAGTCATACGTCATTTAACCTGTATTTTTTTTGTACCTAATTTTTGGAAACTTTGGATTTTCTTGGGAAAAGTCCATAAAAGATGTAATATAAAGAGGCGTTCTGATCTTTTGGGGCGCTATTGGGGAGAATCACTCTGGAAAGACTCGAAGAAAAGCGGTAAAGTGGAAATTACCTTACCAAGAGACAAGAGAATGTGATGCCTGTTTCCTCTAGAATAAGTTTGGATGGGCTATTAAAGAACATAGATGGGGTTATCTTTCTTCATGGGGGTGAAGCAACCCGTTGGCGGCTTTAGATGTGGTAAAGGGTGCACCATATTACCAGTTAGTGTTGGTAGGAGAAGAACCGCTTCACCATTTGAAGAAGTGCCACGAATCACCTTGCCGTCTCGGGCACCCGTGGGCGATGAAGCAGCGCTTTGATGTTGCTCTTCTATTTCCTCTGTAGGATTTACTATATCTCTCTCTGTTTTAGCCATAGTAATGTAAAAAGATAAGAAAAAACATAGAATAGTCCTAATACAATCAGAAACGTCCAGAATATAATCATTTCAACATCCGCCTCAGTTGTAAGCAGAGGCGCGTCTTAATAACCCAAATTGCACTAGACGGCAGCTTTGTCTTTGCTGTTCACCCATAAATGTTGGCACGAAGTACCATGATACATCAATAATACAATCTACGAAGTTTCTCAAACCTTTCCCAGTCATCTGGCTTCCCTCTTTCACAGCAAAAAGGCACTCCATTGCATATCTTGCCACTCGGTGGGCTTCTGGCAACGCACATAAGTGACCCGAATCAACAGAACCCTCAAAATAGCAAAAAGAAAAAGAAAAACTACTAAAGAGTAGGGTGGGTAATCACTAATTATTATTATACCCTCTCACTGGGGCCGTGCGATCGTACCTCTCTTGCCGTTTTCAGTTGCAGCACCTAGTTTACCAATTTATATTAGGACCATTTGAGTTAGAAAACTAAGTGCCAACGATAAATAAGAGTTTCAAGCTAGTAAAGGAAAAGATTTAATACTACAATGGAAGTATTAGATATACTTAAAAATAGCCTTGATAAGTATTTGATTAAAATTTAACCATAACTAAATAGATTTGTGAATCATTCACTTTATCAATATCCTCGCAATCTATTCCATAAAATCTTCTCACTTCCATACTTTCTCCTCTTTTTTTTTAACTAAACTTACCTCGCATGGGTTTGATTCTTTGCTTGCTCGTAGTTCTGAATTCACCTGATTCCAAAATGATTTTTGTTTAGAGCTCATCTGGCGACTGCCTACTTGAACATTAGTTGCCGCATTAAACACTGCCTAATATTAGGCATCTTTAAAAGAGGATGCAATAAAAAATCCTTCAAACCATCAATAAAAATAAAATAAAGAAAAATGATAATAAGCAGGAAGCAAGCTCCGGCGTCGGGAGAGTTCCGCCTCCCCGCGGCGCAGGAATGTGCGACCTACTAAAATAACAAAAAAAAAAACAACCCCAAAACCCCAACTAGTAAAATAAAGGGGAGAAGGCCGGCCTCCCACCAAAAGTCTATAAGTCCACCAGTCAATGTGCAGGAACTAGTCCCGAGTACAAGGAACAGGTGGTAGTGATCCAGCCCATTCCGGTACCAGGACAGGTAAGGGTTCGCGGAGATCGTACAGACTGAGACATTCAACAAGAATGTGCTGAACAGTTTGGGGGACAACGCAGTCTTCACAGTAGAGCACTGGCGAGCGCCTCATCAAATGGCGGTGCATCCCGCGAGTGTGTCCTTGGGCTGATTTAGCAGCCCGAACCCTCTGGCGAGGGCCCGGCACAGAAGCAGACTCGGGCTCGGTGTTTGATACCGAGCCCAAATCTGCCCCCATGGAAGGTGCAACCTTCTGAGGCTGCGCTGCATCAGAGGGCATATATATTTCAGGGGGGGGCCTCCAATTGTTCATTCCCCCATGACATCATAAGGCATGTCAGTTCCTTCCATGTTCTTTTGTGGGGCATAGGCCTTCACCCCCTCTAGATTCAATATTCGGCCTAGCAGGTCTTTAGAGGAAAGCGGCAGATGGGTCGTTTCTTCCATCTCTCCCCAAGGGGGGTTTGCCCTACCGATCCGATTCAACGGGGAGCGGCTGGTTATGGGCGGCCTGCTGGCTTTCCTGGCAGTTCCCTGTGAAAGTAATGAATGAATGAATAGTGCATTGAAAATTTAAAAGCTGCGTAGCCCAGATGGACTATCTCGCAGCCAAATTCACTTATGGGCAGTGAATTTAAAATTATTATTTTTAAAATATTGCCATATTAAAATACATAAAAAAGCAGAAATGTCCTTGGGACCAAAATTAGTTTAATAGGCAATATTAAGTCAGTTGAGTTAAAATCTTTTAACAAAAAATAGACTATTAAAAAATTCAACAAAATTTAAAAACATAAACTATGAATAGATCAACAATAAATATATAAAACTATTTTAAATTTTGTTTGAAATATTGCTTTCTTTTAGGAAGTTTAGTATCCTAGTCACGTCAAAGAAGCAATGGGTCTCGGAAAAGATGCCCCGCAGAGCCTGCTGGGGGGCCATCTCTCTGGTAATGAAGGGAAAAGTCGTCCTTCTGAGATTCCTTAGTAATGGGCATTCTACAAATATGTGGAGGACAGATATTTGTACCCCACACAGAATGCACATAGGTGAGGGCAGCCCACTCATTAAATGCTCATGGGTGAGCCGGCAATGGCCTATCCTCAGACGGACAAGCGCAACCTCCATTTTACGATGTCTAGTTGTACGTGGCCATGGGTGAACGGAGGGTTTTATGGAGTGGAGCTTGGTGGGAGGGAGCTCACTCCACCTCTTCTGCCATAGGCCGACCACGTATTCATTGATCAGAGGATAGGCATCGCAGAGTGGGACTGGGGTCTACTGGAGTCTGTAAAGATGTTATGAGAACCAGATGGCCTGCCAGCTATGATAGTCAGTGCCGCCATCATAGCAACGAGTTCCGCTGTGAATGCGGAAGCTGCGTTTGGCAGGCGGACCAATGCTGTCTCAGATGGAAAGACAGCAGCTGCTCCAACTCTGTCCGATGACTTGGACCCATCGGTGAACACAAAAGTGCTATGCCGATGTTGAGAGGAGTGGTCGCCATACATGGCTCTCAATACTACAGGCAGGTGGTGATCCTTGGGCCTATCAGCTAGTTCCCTACATACCATTAAAGGTAGTATGAGCCACGGGGGGGTCTTTGGCATGGTAAAGGGAATCACTGAGAACTCCCTTAGTTGCGCAGTTTGCTTGGCCATACGCAGAGCAAAGGGGCGAGCCAGAGATGGAGATCTATCGTATGAGGCCACTGTCCGTGTATTGAACATGCACTAATACACTGGCGTCTGCGGTAGTTGCTCAAGTCTAAGGAGGTAGTTTAAATTAGACTTGAGCCTGTGATGGGGAAGGGGGAGAACCCCGTTCTCTGCGTAGAGGCTGCACATTGGGAAGTACTTAAAGGCTCCAGAAGCCAGGCGCACACCCTGGTTACGCACAGTATTTAGTTTTTCAAGAATGGATGGTGAGGCAGAGGAGTACACCTGTGATCCATAGTCTAGCTTTGATTGGACCAATGCTAGATACAGGAGCCACAGGGTACGTCAATCACTTCCCCAAGAAGTGTGAGACAACAGTTTCATTATGTCCATTCTCTTTAAACAAGACCTTTTCAAGGCGTCCACATGGTGCCGGAAAGAAAGCCTTGAATCAAATATGACCCCCAGATATTTGAAGTGGGGCTCAAAATCTATAGGCACACCATATAGAGACAAATGGGGGGAGGCCCATGTCACTAACTTATGCCCATAAAAGTGAACAGCCTTGGTCTTTACTGCGGAAAAGCATAAACCCTTGGAGGAAGCATTTTCAGATACAGTGCTTATAGCTCGCTGTAGCTTACGGACGATAAATGGGAGTCTGGGCCAAGAACAAATGAGCGCCAGATCATCCACATATAACGTCGACGAAATCTCGGGAGGAAGATTTCTAACTATGCTATTAATCGCCACAGAGAAGCAGGTGACACTGAGGATACTTCCCTGTGGCACACCCTCAACTTGGTCCACGGGCTCCGATAAGGTGCCTCCAACCCTTACGCGTAGTGTGCGTCGCATCAGAAATTGCTCGACAAACCTGGGGAAGTAACCCCGCAGGCCCCAATCATGGAGTTGTTTAAGGATACCACGCCTCCAGGTGGTATCGTATGGTTTCTCAATATCAAAGAAGACAGCGATGGCGTGCTGCTTCTTTCAAAAAGCATCTCTTACGAGTGACTCCATTCGGACAAGCAGGTCTGTCGTACTCTGCTTTTTCCTGAACCCTGATTGAGAAGGAGATATGAGATTTTGAGTCTCCAAAAACCAGACGAGTCTGAAATTGACCATTCTCTCAAACACTTTACATGGACAACTGGTAAGAGCAATGGGGCGGTAATGGGTGGGCTCCGTCCCGTCCTTTCCTGGTTTGCGGAATGGAAGGACTATGGCCTCTCTCCACATGGAAGGGAAGCGGCCCTTGATCCAAATCCAGTTGTAAATGTCCAGTAAATGAGAGAGAAGGGATGGATGCATATTCCTAATCATATCATAGGAAATGCCATCTGATCCGGGGGCAGTGGATCTACAGTGCTTCAGTGCATTATGGAGCTCAAGGATAGAGAAGGGTCGGTTGTAAGACTCGTTATCCATGTTAGGCTCCATAAAGTTGAGCGGTTGCTGCTCCTGTTGGAGCCTAAAGCACTGGAATTGCATCTCATAATTATCTGGGCTTGAGATGCTAGCAAATGATCTGGCCAAGACATTGGAAATATGGGACAAGTCCCCCAACAATTCTCCAGCTTAGACAATGTTGGGGGCTGTAAAGCCATTGGATTTGCCCAATAGCTTTTTGAACCTTTTCAACACTTTGTCTATAGGCGTTTGCCAACTTATGGACGCGATGTAACCTTCCAACGAGGTCTTTCGAGCCTGTCGAAGGATGCGTCGCCGTGCTGCCCTTGCTCTGTTACGAGCAATTTTATTTACCATTGTAGGGGAGCGATGGTAACGTCGGCAAGCCATTTTACATTCAGTCACGGCTCTCAAGCATTCAGCCGACCACCAGGGAACTTGTGGTCCGCGAGCAATTGAGCCGGAGAGCGGGATGGAGGAGTTAGCCGCTTTATTGACGTTGACTAGGAGGTCATCGATAGCCACGTCAATATCTTCATGAGGGAAGGACCCGTCATGGCTCGAGAGGTGCCTGAATTTAGGCCAGTTTGCTTTTTTTGCATTCCATTTTTTACTAGGTGGTGGAGGGGGGCCACCCTGTGAAAGCAAAGTCAGCACTGCCAGATTTGAGCTGGAGTCACATGGTGACTCCAAGGAAGTGGGTGTGAGTGGGAGCCTCCTGCACTTGTAGGCACAGGAGAGGAGTAAGCCTCCTCTCCAGTTAAAGAGTTATAGAGGGTCCCCTGGAAAACCACAGAAGGACCTCCATTTTTTTCTGTGGAGCTGCCTGAGCGCGGTTCTTAATGAGGAAATAGGGAGAAATTTTTGTTTTTTCTAAGTATACATCCATGGGCATGATGACCCTTATTTTGTACGGAATACAAACGCTAATCATTCCCTGCAGTGGCCCACTCTGCGAAGGGTGTGTACAGGTCTAAGAAAGCCAGGTGCTACCATTTTGAAAACAATACTCCCGCTTGTGGCCTGGCACTCCCTCAGCATAATGGCGCCACCTTGGACGCGGCTTAAAACTGATAGAGTGTGAAGAGAGAAGAAAAAGGGATGTGAGGAAGGTATGGGTGGGGATGAAGCAGATTGTTAAAAACCCGCCATCCAAAACCAGAGCTCAGGGGTTAGGGAACATTGCCCCCTCCTTCCTCATCTCCAAGACGGGAGAGTTGGCTGAGAAGGTCAGCATCTGTCCTGTGAAATTAGAGGCTGACCTGAGAAAGATGTGGGAGAGGTTGAATGAAAAGCGAGGAAAAAGGGGGGAAAGACAATTGCTCTAAAGGAAAGAGAAGTGGCTAAGCTGGGGTCGGATGGGGTACTGAGTCCCGTCAACATGGCAGCCAGGATGGCAAATCACCGCGCATCATATGGGGGTGCGTTCCGCCAGTGTGTCTAATTCGTAAACGACAGAAAGCATCCTGAAGGCTGCGCGGCATTGGGGGGATAGGTCCATTTTAACAATCGCGGCGCATTGGCACGCAAGATTAAATTCCCATCGACCATCTCCCATCTTCTTTGACAAGCAGCCCGAAGAGCTTTTCGTATTCCTGCAGGTGTGAGGAACAGCCAAATGCTACTGCAGTCACCGAGTCCTCGCAGACTCTTTGGCGCCCTCATCGGCACGCTGATTCCCCGCAATTACTTCATTTTCAGGAACCCAGCAGAAGATAACCTCGAAATTTACCTTGCTTACCAAAACCATGGCGTCAGGATTTCGTGAACCAGGGGATGAGGAGATTCAAATGCCCCGAGAGCACTCAGGGCACTTTGTGAGTCGCTATAGATCACAATTCGGTTTCTGAACGTCACGAAAGGAAGAATATCCATGGTGCGGTTCCAAGAGATCCTAAGGTTGCGAATATGAGTCCGCCAGGTAAGGAGTCGGTCAAAATACAAGTCCAAGGAAACGGTAGAAATCAACCACTTACAGACGTACCCCATTAAAAAACAAGTCTGGGTCAGGGTAAAGCCGTGAATAGCGGCAGAAGTGCACCATCTCAGTCTTGGCCAAGAAAAACCGAAACCTGTGCGCTTCGGCATAGCGACAGACGCAGTTCAATGCCTGTTGGAGATGATGCTTCAGATTTGGCATCTGGGCCGCGCCATAAGAGATCGAAAAGGCGTCCACGTAAAGCGTAGCAAGAACATGTTTCGGCAGCACCCAGGTGATGTCACTGATGCCCAGAGCAAAGAGTGAGACACTGAAGACACTACTCTGCGGGACATCCTCTTCCTGCTCCATTGGACCGGAGAGGGATCCCCTCCCCCTTTCGCGGAGTCAACGATCGCGCAAAAATTCAGATATAAATATTGGTTAGCGTCCCCTCGCTCCCACCCTGTGAAGAGTTTCCATGATACCGTATCACCATGCGGTATCATAGACCTTCTCCAGATCGAAAAACACCGTGGCCTCGTGCTGTCTACGAAGGAAGGCCTCGCAGACGGCATTTTCCAGTCAGAGCAGACCATCCCACGTTGAGGAAAACTTGCGGAAGCCTCATTGCGCAGAAGACAGATAGCCACCGCTGTCCAAAAAAAGGCTAATCTAAGATTTTTCCATCAACTTGCACACGCAAGACATTAGAGAAATTCGGCAGAAACCGACCGGAGTAGAGTGATCGCTCCCCGGTTTGGGAAAGACACGCACAGTAGCGATATGCCATGAATCCGGGAGGAGACCCTCCACCCAGACACTTTTAAACAAATCTAAAAGAAAGGTCAGGCCTCATTTACCCAGGTGTCGGAGTATGATGTACGGGACATCGTCCGGAACATGGGCGGTGTCCACGCATGAAGCAAGAGCGGAACGCAACTCACTCAGACTAAACCTGTCTTTGAAGGGTTTCCCTCCTCTATAGGAAAATTTCCGTCGGTGGCCTTCCGTGACATCACTACGTGCATAAAATGCTGGTGGCAGAGTAGCATCCCAGCGAGAAAATGCGTAGAAAGCGGTCGCGAAGGATACTGCCACGGACAGGGAGCGGAGATTTCGGTCCCATTCTTCTGGAAAACGGGAGGAGGGTCATGCGAAAATTTGCGCCGAATCCTTTTGACTCTCTCCCACACCTCTACTAGAGGGATCTTCCCGTTAGGTGAAGTCACGTATGGTCGCCAAGAGGAGCGGTGGGCATTCTTCGAAATATACGGTACCTAGCCCTTGCCCGACGAAATTCACCGGCAGTGAAATCGTTCGGGCAGCGCTTATAGCGAATGTAGGCATAGCGCTTCTGCCTGAGAGCCTTCGCAAATAGATAAGGGTACCGGAGAAGAACTCAACCGCTTCTCATTCACTGACATAAACTCCTCGATGGAGACGACAGAGAATTTAGTAATTTCCTGAAATGCAGATCAACGCGCCCGCAACAAGCCTCCCTGGTGCGGGCTCTCGTGGTGCAGCGGCCCAGAAAATGATATTTGAATGAGAATGTGATCACTACCATGGAGGTAATCGACCACTACCCAATCAAAATCGGGCTGTGCATCCGGAGAGCACAAAGATAGATATAGGCAGGGAAATGAAGCTTTTCTCTCGCAGTGATGAGTAAACTTATGCACATTTGGACAATCATCTCAAGCATGTCAATCAGGTCGGCAAGAACTTGACGCCGGAAATTGATAGAGTAGTCTTCCCATAGGGGGTGTCTACCATTTAGATCTCCAAGCAAGAGATAGGGACTCGGCAATTGTGCCACAACGCGGCGGAAGTCCCATAGTCGAAGTTGGCTGACGGTGGAATGTACGCAGAAGAAACAGTATGCCTCCTATCAAGGTGCAGCTGCACAGCTACTTCCTTAAAGGAGGCATGTAAAACGAAGAGAAGATCGGATATATCATGCAGGGGTGTAAATCGTACATTCTCCCGTCCGGCTCCGTTCCTGTGGTGGTGGGGTCACAAAACTCTTATATCCCGGGATGGTGTGCAGGAGGAGACGAGCCTCAGCAGCTCCACCCAGTTGACCCAAAGGCCACGGGAATTCCATTGAAGGATTATGCCTTCTAAGCCTAGCTCGGAGAAGATGCGATGGTTCTCTTCGAAGGAAAGACCATCACGGTAATGGCCGTACGCTTGATGGAGGCAGAACCCAAGGCGCTGTTGCCCTGACAATGACTTGAAAGCGCTGTTGCCCTGACAATGACTTCAAGGCGCTGTCGCCTTCGGCGACTTATTGGGGGAGATTTGGCTTGCCAGGGGAGTCTTTTTCTCCCTCCGCCAGGTAACCTGAGGCGGGCGTTGCGGCTTTGGAAGCGGAGGGCCTTCTTTTCCAGGATCCACCGTCTCTGAACCACCTAGCCCACCACTAGGCGTAGGCGAAGAAGCAGAAGATCCATTCTTGCTCTCCTTCTTTCGAAGTGCAGATTTAAGGAACCCCGGAAGATGGCCTGGCGACCAACTTCAGGGGTGTTGCCTCCTGTGAGTCTAACGACTTGCGTGGTCGTTTCACCTTACGGGAAACGGTCACGCTGGGGGAAGGGAGTCTGGTTTTATCGGGGGCTGGGCTGATCACTTTGTGCCGCCAGCTTTACCAGCGGAGTGCGTAGGTTGAGTTGAACCCGCAGAAGGGCTCCGAATAGGCGCGGAAACAACCGTGCTCGCTGGACTGGAAGGGCCAGAAGCAGAGGGTGTCTTTCTAAGCATTGAGGCTTAAGACGTCCCAGGCAGAGCCGGGCGTGCCAGGACCAAGTCCTTAGCCTAAATGAATAAGAGAAGATCCTGGGCCTGAACGGCCAGGATCTATTTCTCAAGGAGATATGCACCACATTGCTTCGAAGAAGCGGGGTGCAGCGCTCTACAATTGACAAATTTGGCCACACACGATTTGGACTTTTCGTGTGTGGCCTTAGAGCAATTTACACAGAATTCGGGTGACCCAGGCTTTACACTGAGTGAGAACAGAACGCGCAATCACGGCTTCAAACTTGAACTGAAGCGTTACAATCACAATCTGTGTGCAAAAAAAATTCACTTACAGTATCTGCGGTAAATGGAACGCACTTCCAGTGGAAGTTGTCAACAGTGAACCTGTTGACCAGTTCAAGTCAAGACTAGACAAAGTCTTGAAAAGTGGCCGTTAAGGGACGCAAAACAATTGAGCAGCCATGTACCCGCTCGATTGCTAGTCCAAAGGTCCCTCTTTGAATGGACCGTAAGGTCTCCTAGGGTACTTTCTTTTCTTGTAACACGTCTAAATGACCGATTGGTATGGCCGAAGCGGTGACAGTAATAGCACCTCCGCGGCAGTGGCATGAATGCCATCACGTGTTAGCGGTACCAACTGGCACGCACCGAGTCGAATTTGACAAAGAGTCTATGGGTGGGTCTCGAAACCCCTCTCTGTTTGGTCATCACACGCTCGATCTTAACCACCCCGTGGTCGGCCACCTTTAGAGTGGTCTCTTCTATGGAGTATTCCACGAGTTTACTTCCATAAACTAGTCCTTTCACAAATTTCATGATAGAGTGCGGCGTCACACTCACAGAGGTTCCATCTAGTGTCCGAATAGCACTTAACTTGGCCGCTTCGGAGGGTTCCACTGCATTCTTTAGAAGGCTCCCTTCCGAGAAACGGGCCACCTTCGGTCTCTACCAATCACACTAGGTAAAGCTCTCCTTTGATTGATCATGTTTCCCTTACCCCACAGGGTGTCATCAGTGGAGCGAATAACGAAGAATCGTTTGAAGCCAGCGGGCTAGAAAACGCCGGGTAATCTCTCCGCTCTGCAATCTAGCACTTTTGGTAATAGTCAGGGCCTCCGTACCCGGCGACGGATGGGGGGCAGAAGGGTCGGAAAAACCGATCTTGGCTTGGTCGCTTACCGAAATGGCAGGAGACCCTTCCGTCCCCGCATCTCCTGCGGATGGAGAGCAGCCCTGATTCTTTTTAGTCTTCTTTTGTTGCTTTTACTTTTTAGGAGAGAATGGCGGGAAATGAACCCTCTTTACCCTTCCACCGGTAGGAGCCTCCAGGCCGGATGGACTGGCCTAGGCAAAGTCCTTATCCGAGATGGAGAAGGTCCTGGCAGTCGTAGGTGCACCGGTCAGGGGGAGAGATCCCACCCCTCCTCGTACTGACTTGGAATCCTAGCCGTATGAGGAGTACGTTGCCTAGGAGTGAACTCCAGTTCGGTGCTTGTCACTGAGATTATTTTTGCTCCCATGGAAGGCCCTACCGTCTGAGGCTGGGTTGCCTCAAGGACCATGTCTATCTCGGGTGGGTACTCTATTTGGCCATCACCCCACAGGACATCACAATTCCTTTTGGCAGCAGTATCATTAGTGTTGTATTGGGAGATACATGCCTTTACCACCGCTAGGTTTAGTAATCTAGCCAGCAGGTCTTTTAAGGGAAGCGACCGAAGGGGCCTGCCTTCCATCTCTCCCTTCAAGGGTTTTGCCTTACCGAGTCGCTTCAGTGACGAGCGGTCGGCCATGGCCCCCTGCTGGTTTTCTTGGCAGTCCTCTTGGAAAGTAAAGGATGGACTGCCCTTGTAAAGAGGGAGATGCCCGAAGTCACCTCAATCCAAGGACTTGAGGGAGAGTCCGCTACACCCGTAAGCGAGTAAGCTCATCTCCGGTTAGAGAGATTTGGGGGTTCCCTGCGAAAGCACAGGGGGAGGAACCTCTAATTTAGGAGAGCTGCCCAAAGGCGGCTCCATTGATTGTCAGGGGGAAAGGGGAAGTTTTTTTTAATTTTCATCATCGGGGATGGTGACTCTAATTTTCCCACGGGATGCACACGCTCATCACCCCTCGCAGTAGCCCTCCCAGCAAAGGATGCGTGTGGGAATGACAGATCCAGTTGCCGTCATTCAAAGCCACCCCTCTGGCAGGGTGACCTGGCAGCCCTTCGGTATGGCGGCTCCACCTTAGACGACGGGTAAAATTGATAGAGTGTGAAGAGAGAAGAAAAAGGGATGTGAGGAAGGTATGGGTCAGGATAAAGCAGGTTGTTAAAACCCACCATCCAAAATCAGAGCTCTTGGGTGAGGCATCATTTTCCCCTCACCTATGAGTCCCGATCCAGGATAGTTGTCTGACAAGTAGTTCAGAATCTACCCTGTTAAATTAAAGGGGGACCAGAGAAAGTTGTGGGATAGGTTGTATGAAAAGCGAGGAAACAGGGGGAAAAGATAAGTGTTCTAAAGGAAGGAGAAGATGCTAAGCAACAGTTGGACTAAGTGCTGAGTCCCGTCAGCATGGCGGCCAGGATGGCAAATCGCCGTGGCCCTTACGGGGGAGAACGAGTGGGGGTTCCTGCGAAATCTTGCCTCGAATCCTCCTGACTTGTTTCCACACCTCTGTTTGGGGGTCTTCCCGCTTAGTGAAGACACGTATGCCCGCTAAGAAGAGCGGCGGGCGTGGTTCCAAATATACTGGAACCTAGCCCTAGCCCGACGAAATTCACCGACAGTGAAATCGATTAAGCGGCGCCTATAGCGCATGTAGACATAACGCTTTGCATGAGGGCCATCTTACACTCAGCTGCCCACCTCGGGAGTGGTCGGCGTGCAAAAGGGCCAGACCTTCTAGGGATAGTAGCTAGGGCTGCGGTGATGAGGTTGCCGGAGAAAAACTCAACGTCCCTATTTACCGAGCTAAACTCCTCGACTGAGATAGAGAATTCAGTGATTTCCTGAAATGCAGACCATCGCGTCCACGCCAAGCACCACCAGAGAGGGCTCTTGGGCGTCAAGGGCCCAGAAAATAATATTGAAATGGGAAAGTGATCAGTACCATAGAGGTCATCGACCACTCCTCAATCAAAATTTAGCTTGCATCCGGAGAGCACAAAGATAGATCGAAGCAGGAAAATGAAGCAGTTCTTGGGCAGTGGTGCGTAAACCCATCCACACTTAGGACACCCATCTCAAACTGGTCGATCAGGTCAGCAAGAACTTGCCCCCTATAATTGATAGAGTAGTTTTCCCAGAGGGGGTGTCTACTGTTTAGATATCCGAGCAAGAGAAGTCCCGCGCGTCGAATTCCGCCGACGGTAGAATATACGCGTAAATAACAGTATACCTCCTAACAAGCTTCAGCTGCACATCCACTGACTGAAAGAAGGAATCTAAAGCGAACAGAAGAACGGAGACATCAGGGTGGGTGTAAATCAATCGCACATCCTACCGCCCGTCCTACACCCCGTGGTTGTGAGGTCGCAAAAAGATAGCTAACGGGGAAGAAGAGGAGATGAGTCTCCCAGCTCCTCACAGTTGGCCCGGAGTCCGCAGCAATTCCATTGAAGGAATATGCCCTCCAGGCCTAGCTAGGATGAGAGGCGGGGGCCCTCTTCGAAGAAAACACCCACACGCGAATGGCCGTATGCTTCCCAGAAGCAGAACCCCGGGTGCTGTTAGCCGGACAATGTGCTAAAGGCGCTGTCGCCTTCGAGGACTTATTGGGGGAGGTTGGGTTCACCATTCGAGTCTTTTCCTTCCTCAGCCACGAAATCTTAGGCGGGCGTTACGGCTTTGTAGGTGGGGGGCCTTCTTTACAAGGATAAACCGTATCTGAGCCACCCAGCCCACCACTGAGAGTGAGCGAAGGAGCCGTAGCTCCTTTATTGCTTTCCTCCTTTTGGTGAGCAGCTTTAGGAACCCCGGAAGATGGCTTGGCGAACAACTTCAGGGGTATTGGTTCCAGTGGATCTATCGACTCGATGGAGGCGTGTGGCCGTTTCGCCTTACTGGAAAGGGTTACGCTGGGGGAACGAGGGGGGGGCTGGTTTAACCGGGGGTGGATGTGGACTATTTATGCCCCTAGTCTTATCAAGACAGCGCCGGGGTAGGTAGAACCCACAAGAATGGTTGCGAAAAGGCGCTAAAATGACCGTACTCCTCGGCATGGAGGGGCCAAGAGCAGAGGGTGTCTTTCTTAGCATTGAGGCATAGGACGGCTCGGATAGCGCCGAGCACGCTAGGGCCAATTCCTTAGCCTCGAGAAATGAGAGAGGATCCTGAGCCTGAACGGCCAGGATTTCCTTCTTAGGGAAGTATGCACCACATTGCTTCGAAGAATCAGAATGCAGCTGTCTGCAATTGACACACTTGGCCACACACGATTTGGACTTATGGTGTGTGATCTTGGAGCAACTTACACAGGTTTTGGGTAACCCCGACATTGCACGTAAACAGCAGCGATTAGTATGGCCGAACTGAAGGCAGTAATAGCACCTACATGGCAGTGGCACAAATGCTTTCACGCGGTAACAATAGCAACCTGCACTCACCAACTCAGGGAGTTTGTCACAGTCCAGCGTTACGAAGAGTGTGAGGGTGTGTCTCGAGGCCCATCCCTGTTTTCTCATCACACGTTTCATCTTGACCGCCCCATGGTCGGCCAGCTCTAAGGTAATGTCATCGGTGGGGTAGTCGAAGAGTTCCACTCGCATAAACTACTCATTTTTTGAAGTTCATGGTAGTGTGCGGCGTCACACTCAGAGGCGGGCCATAAATTGTCAGAAGGACACTAATCATGGCCGCATCGGAAGGATTCGACGCATTCGCCAAATCGCTCCCGGCTTAGAAACGCGTCACTTCGGTTCTCTACCGATTACAGTAGCTAAAGCTATCCTCTGATGGATCATGTTACCTTCAGCCAACATGATGCCATCAGTGAAGCAAATTACGAGGAAGCGTTTGAAGCCAGTGGGCTGGAAAAATTCACGTAATCCCCAAATGACGGGCCCAGGGGTAATCGAAGCTTCGCTTTGCGCAATAGCACTTTTGGTCGTAGTCAGGGGCTCCGCACTAAGGGAGGGGTAGAGAGGCCGGATGTGCCAATCTTGGCTTGATCATTCACCGAAGTGGCAGCAGACCCATCTTTCCCTTCAGTCCCCGCAGATGGAGAGGAGCGCCGTTTCTTCTTATTCTTTTTCTTGTTTTTTTTTCTTTTTCGGAAAGGATGTCGGGGAATGAACCCGCTTTTCCGCCATGCCAGCAGGAGCCCCCTAGACGGATGAACAGGCCTCAGCAAGGTCCTTATCCGAAATAGAGCAGGTCCTAGCGGTCGTAGCGTCACCAGCTAGAGGAGGAGATCCTCTCCCTCCTTGTACTGCCTTGAAAACCTGGACCGTTTGTGGAGGACATTGCATAGGGGCGGGCTCGAGTTCGGTGTTTGGCACCGTGCCCGAATCCGTCCCCAAGGAAGGCCCTATCGTCTTAGGCTAGGTTGCCCTGAAGGACCTTGTCTATCTCGAAAGGAGAGGCCTCCAGTCCCCTCCCCTCACCTAGGACATTACAGGTCCTATTGCCTGTCCTGGGAGGCACAGGCCTTGATCCTGTTATGTTTAATATTCTAGCCAGCAAGTATTTTGAGAGAAGCGACCGATGGAGCCTGGCTTCCCTCTCCCCCCTAAGGCTGTTTTCCCTACCAAGCAGCTTCAATGGTAAGCGGTTGGCCATGCGCTGCCTGCTGTCTTTCTTGGCAGCCCCCTTTGAAAGTAAAGGGGGGACTTCCGCTGGAAAGGGGCAGGTGCCCAAAGGCACCTCCAGACAAGGGGTTGTGGAAGAGTCCCCTCAGTTCTTGTCTGGGTTCTGTGATGAGCATTTAAAAACATTATTTTTTTAAATTTCAAACCATTTCTTCACTACAGAAACCTTATGTTTAAGATCCCTGAAATGTCAACTGCCTACCCAACTTCCATTGTCTTGCCCATGGCAAAGATTTTCTTTCAAAATAACCATAATATTTTTTTTCTTCATTATTCTATTGATTATGACAAGTGCTTCTGTACCAAAATAATTAAACGAATCCCATATCCTTATGGTTATTGCACCTGTACTAAGCCTTTCGCCATATTTTCTTCAATTCTGTCCCAATAGCTACTCTACTTTCATTTTATAGTTCTATGATACGTTACTTCATGACGTTTCATCACGTTGAACGTCCTTCTAAAATAAATTGAACCTTAAGGCAACCTGAGTTGGAGAAAAATATGGCGACTTTCTAGCCAGGTAACCGTGGGGGTCTCTTGAGTTTAGGAATAATTTTTCTATCGCCTCTGAAACAGTAAATCGAACTGCAGCTATAACTTGATACACTTGTTTTTTAGTAGTGTGTTTTTCAACTTTAATCTATGGCTAAACTGTTACAGTCTAGTTTGCATATAGAGAGTGATTTATTATTTTGAGGACATTAATTTTTATAGCTCTAACTTTCATATAATTCATCAATTTAAAATTCCTTTTACAGATTAATAATGACTAACCCTAAATTGACGAAGTAAATTAAAAGTTCAACATAATGCTAAAGAGATTGCTTCCCTTCTGAAAAATGCGGGATCCTTTGGTGAAAAGTTAGTAGAGATCTGAAAGCCGCTGATAGGAATCGAGTATCAGCAACCAAACGCAAAACATATACAAACGGTTCGAATACAATCAGAACCCAAGAATTTCTGCAGAAAGTACAGAAACTTTTTCAAAAAAAACCCGCAAAGTCGATCAAATTCTTGCAAAGGATTTCAAGGTTTCAGAAAGCACCATAAAAAGAGCTTGGCATTAAGCTATCCGTTCCAAGTCGTATGTGATGGGGAGAGGTCATTCATATCAGGCAAGACTAAAGAGAATCGTTTGACCCATGCAAAGCGCTTGCTCTCCATGTTAAACCTCAAGAAGCTGGAATGCTTTGGTTTTTCTCTCAAGAGAAAGATTTTGACTAGGACCGAAAGGTAAACCAAAGAAATGACAGATTGATATGCAGAGTTCGAAGAGAGGTTCCAACTGTAATGAATTCCAAGTTTCCAGCAATTGTGATGTTTTGGGGAATTGTTACCAGTGAAGAAAGTGTCATGCTTCCTCAATTTTTTAGCAGTGCTTAAGAGTCAATGTTCTTGTCAACTAAGAGGTTTAGCGAAGGTTGTTGAATCCTGGATGTACCGAGTATTCAACAGAAGTACTTACATTTGCAAACAAGACTCTCCACAATTTACATAAGGCTAGAATAGCCCAACCTTGCACTTGTGCCAATATCCATGACTATGTTTCCCAGACACCTTGCCTCCTAGCTCACCAGACACCAAGCCAATAGACTATTACGTATGAAGCCTCATCGAGGGAGAAACTAATTAACCCACACAACACCATTCAATCTATCATGTCAACCTCTAACAAAGACTATGGCCGAAATTGATAAAGATTGATCTGATACGGGAATGTCAACTATTAGGACCAGGAATTGAAGCAGTCACTGACGTTAATAAGGGATGCATTAAATAGTCCTATTAAAAGGACAATTAAGATTATTTTTACTGATTTTTATTTAAATACACTTTTCTCTGATGAGTTTTGCGCCTCTTTCGACATTCCTACAAAAGATTTTAAAATACTCACGTACTATTTAGGGTGAAGTGGATACAGACCGTACAAAAGATCTTCTTGCAAAAATATGGATTTGGTTCAGTTCATCTTGAGCATAGAAAACGAGAGTGATATTTCGTTTCCTTTCTCTTTTTTTCCGGGGAGCTCTGACGCCATTTTTGTTTGCTATGTAATTTTTTTGATATTTTACATGTTTGATGTACTTTTTACGAGTTACGTTATAGTGCACAGTGTTTTTTAATATGGTGTGATCAAAATGGTAAAAATGATCATTGTGAAGGAAAATGAGTGTGATTACATAACGGTGAATAGCGTGGGGATTTCTGTGTTTACAGTTTACATAAAATGGCGTGTAGTGCACGGTCCGTACAAAATTAGGAAATTCGTGAAAATTATAGTAATGAAGATTTCGTTTGGAAACTACTCTATGTTGATCACATAATATTGTTTAGTGTTTTAAATGTGACAAAAAACAAAAATGAATAGAAATACTAGATATCAGATTGCAAATTTGAACATTTTATTAGTGTTAAATGATGTTATTTGAGTTATTATCTAACATTATTTTACGTTAGATGAAAGATTTAACTATATAGTGTTGTGCTAGGGGTATTAAGTAATATGATAAGTGTTTATATTTTTAAAATATTTCATTCTCCATATTGTGTGACATTTATGATTTTGTAGGCTATTCTGTATTCAATTTTGTCAATTTCATTTTTCAATTCTCCAGCTGCATTATTGCAGCAAAATAGAGATTTTTCATTGCCTAATAAGGTTATTTATATATTTATGGAATGATAACAATGATGAATGTGCATTACTTGCTCAAAAATGTGCTATAATTAAGAAATTGATTAGCTTTTAGATTAATTTTAATACCTATGTAAAATAACAATTTTAACCATTTTTTTCATAACATAGATAAATCATTTAGTAGTAATAGATACTTTGATTTCAGTTATGGCATATTAAAAACTTTTTCAAAAATGTACCAAGGGCGTGCGGAATGTCAGGTACATAGTCACGATCCCAACAAAATCACCTTTAAAAATATTGAAACCATAAATCTCAACTGGGAAATATAATTCAAAATTCTGTATGTGGAAAATAAAGGTATTTATGTGAGCTACCTGTTAGACACATTGGATTTATGCTAAGTTTAAAAATTTAGTTTTGATGAGAAAACTAAATGGACCTCCGTGACGCTACTTGCATATGATTGTCTGAACCGATGCCCCCGGGACGTTCTTAGCTTAGGACTTGTTTTAACTTATGTCCTAATATTTTAATATATAATAATACAAGGAACCTAAGAAAAAACCCTCGTTTTTAATATTAGATGTTGGAGTAATTAACGGAAACAGGATTCGTTATAGCACTTTTTATAGTATACTTTGAGTTAGATCGCTGGTGATAAATTTGATGTTTTTGGCAACAAAATTTAAACCAACCGAATGCTTCTCTGCCTGCAATGTTTGAATAAAGGTTCAAAAACAGAGTGGTGAAATTAGGGAAAGTAAAAATATGATAGGTATAGTAGAATAGACATAGCCCAAAATATCTGCTTAAAATAAGGCCCAATATCCTCTTTATTTTCTTTTTTTCGTCCCATAACATCTTACTTTCTTCCAAGATGTTTTATTATGGTGAGAAGGGGCTACAAATAGTTGAAACCTACTGTCGTAGTATGACCTGTGTACGTCGTTATACGCACACAGGTCTACTGCCCGACAGAAATTAAGGCTCCACCTGGGGATGGTTCTAAGAGTGCTTTACATACACAGTTGCTAGGCCAAGGAATATTCAAACATGGCTACAAAAATATACTTTAATAGAACTAAAGATTACATATACATATAGGGCAAGTTAAATGGCAATGAAATTATTGACGGTTCACTGCGAAGATGATTAAAAATATCAATTAAGTTTGAACCGAGCGATAATTAAATAAGTAATCATCTTACAATTATGTAAGTTCGAGAGCAAAGGGAATCTTAGAGGTTCGACGCGGTAAAAGTTTGAGGAGCGTGACGAAGCGGAAGTTAAATCCCTTTTACCTCGATGTGCGGCGAGTAGGACCAGGCAGGAAAGTTCGACCTTGAACTTCTTGGCATTTTATGGGACGCTCAATTTAACTTCGAGAAATTGAAGATGGGTGCCTCTTATCCTTAATAAGCAAACTGAAGGTGCTTCGGGGATGCCTTTTTCGATCCTTAAAATCCAAAGAAGTGGTGAGAAGGGTTGAAGCGCGCCTAACTCTCCCCACGAACAACACTGAGCGACGTCTAGCTCTTTCTTGGCTTTTCGACAATCACTCACTTCCTTTCTGGACGAGAATATAGTCGATTTCCTCTCGACTAACAAAGACGTTACACCTAACGTACTGGATGGCGGCTTCAGAAATAATCTGCCTGTGAACTTTGAGGTGTCGAATATATAACCCGAAATTATCTAGAGGGGAAGAGAGATTCATCGCCAAAAAAAATTCCTTAATGGCTTTAGGGCGCAATAAGGTTCAATAGCGCAAGGCCACGATACCTTCTTAATGGTCTTTTATTGGATTAGGTTTTGCAGTATATATGGTAGACGAATTTATAGCCATCAAAGGCGAACTGAGAAGGTCAGGAGTGGGGGGGATGGATTCCTTCTCTCTCTCTTTATTCTTCCATACCTACCTACTCCTACTCGGAAATAAATCCCCATAAGAGAAAAGATAGGAACGAAAGGAAGGTCAAACTTATTACTTCCTTGAGGGATATGGTGATAAAGAGGGTAATATTAAGTGCAAATTTCAATCCTACTCCTCCAAATATAATTCTGTTTCCTCCAGTTTTCTCAATCACTTTTCGTAAATACTCGCCTCCTGCCCGTCACCTTTCTTACCGTCCATTCCATGCATGACCCGTACGATACCGATTTAGCCCTTCCTACATAGCTTTCCAAACTTTCGTTTTAATTAGGAAGATTGGACCGCGAATGGAAGCCAATGTAGAGCCGGTTCACTGAGGCAAAGAGTAGGTATGTTGCCATATTAAGGAATTTAGCTCTTCTCGTTTTGCTTTTGACGAGCTTGGTCAAAATATCTTCTGTGCTGGTGCTCAGCCCCCATCCACTGGACAAGAGTTTGGCTTTGTTTAACGTTCATAAATATAGAAAAAACTAGTAAAAACACATATTGATATTATAGAAAAGTTTAATAGATATGAAAATAGATAGTAACGAGAGGTAAAAGTCAATTTTTCGAGATATTTAGTTTTGGGGGATACATAGAAAGTTTTTACAACCGTTCAATTTCACACCTATATATTCGGGATAGAGATATATTAACATAAATTTATATTATTAATTACATATTTTTAAGTTCACAACATTTTGTTTAATTGTCACTGTATTATTATCTATATATTACTCGTTATTTTATTTTGTAAGGAATAACCAATGAAGCAAAAATAACCGGAAAGCCTTTTCATTTCTCGCTCGTATGTCGAGATAATTTGATCAAATTCAATCGATTACTCTGGCCTGGGTTTCAAAAAATTTTTCGCAGAGGTCATGGGTTTTTCAACTAATTTAAAATCATTTTTAAATGCTGAATTTAAGCGCATATTTATTTTTATTTGATCAGGTTTGGTTTCTAAGATATGTTCGATTTATATTAGAACGTATATTCTAAAATAGCGCGATCATCCAACCCATTATTACTTCTGTTTTGTCACATCTATTGATGAGCAGCCATACAAACTATTTTATCCATCTTTTCAGGTCTAGATTTGCATTACAATAGATCGTACTTGTAAGAATCTGCGGACATGGTGCTCTTCTAGACCATCAAGCAAAGATCATGAACTTTGTGAAAAAGGCATATAATGCCTAATTTGGAGTGAAACCAGAGGACCAGGATAAGACATTTGCTCCCCATATTTGCTGAAATAAACGTCTGGAAAATTTACGAGATTTTGGTAATAAGAAAAGGAAAAGTATAGCAATTGGAGTCCCAATGGTGTGGAGGGAAGAAAAATCCCGCCACCAGCTGTTAATTTTGTATGACAAATTTGAAAGGCATCTATCATAAGGGCAAGCACCATGTTTTATAACCCAATGTTCCTCCTGCTCTAAAACCAGTCCCACATGGCCCCAATCTTCTTGTTCATGAGCCTCATTTTTCCATGGGTTGTAGCTCTGATTCTAAAGATAGGGTCACTAATGATTCAGCTGAGTTTCATGCGACAAGCCAGAAAAGGGCAACTAACGGGTGCCTTTTACGCAAGCCAACTCAGCGACCTGATGCTAGACCTGAACCTTATCAAACAATCTGCTTAGCTATTGAGTTAACATTTTCGTGAGATGTGTATGCTATCACTATGGACAACATTCTATTGGTATTGGGAGGGCGAGAAAGAATTCAGGATATTTTTCTCATTTAGTGAAGCCTCGTTACTGGTTTACTGTGACATCTTTGCTGAACTGCTATAAATTTATGTGCCTAGGGTATGATGTTATGCAATGGAGAAATTTCATTGAATCATCTAACAGAAATCTCAAGGTAGTTTTTCTTGATAAAGGCAATGACTTTTCATCGATCCTACTTGGACAATCAGCTGCAATGAAAGAAACCTGCAACAGCATTGGCCGTCTGTTGTCTGCTCCCAACTACCAAGAACACAAATAGCTGATCTGTGGTGATCTTAAAGATGTTGGACTCATCCTAGGCCTTCAAGGTGTATACACAGAGAATCCATGATTTATGTGCTTGTGGAACAGTCGGAATAACGATAAGCACTATGTCAGACGAGACAAGACTGGCCGTCAAGAAAAAGATTAAAACCTGGTTCACAGAACGTTCTGTCCCACTCTCTGGTCGAACCTGAAAATATATTGCTTCTACCCCTGCACATAAAACTCTGTTTAATGACGAACTTTGTCAAGGCAATGGAAAGATAAGATAAAGGATTTTCTTTCTTTTTTCAAAAGTTTCCACAAGTCAGCATGGAAAAACTGAAAGCAAGTGTATCTGATGGTCCTCGAATAAGGGAGCTCATCAAAGGCACCAGCTTTGATGAAGCAGTGAATCCTGCTGATCGTCTGGCTGTTTGTCCTCTAAGTCAGTGTTTTCAAACTTCTTTGGAAACCACACAAGTCCTCAGTATGAGAAAACGGTTGATGAATTAATGGAGAATTTCCACAAACTTGATGCGCGCATGTCAGTGAAAAGGCACTTCCTTCAATCCCACCTCGACTATTTTTCCGAGAATTTGGAGACTTCAGTGAAAAACAGGGTGAGCAATTTCACCAAGATATCTGAGTGATGGAGAAAAGCTACCAAGGGAGTTGTCATGTCAAATTATTAATGACTACTGTTAGTGCCTGCAAATGGAGTTGGTGTCTGCCTGACAAAATTGGAAGTCCCTGAAGAGACCATTCATCCATGAGTAGCTTCTTGGTATGTTGTACTCTTCTTGGTATCAATTCGAACATTCTGTAAGCCTTTGTATATGAATCAGTTCGAACTTTACTGTCATGTGTACATTCGCCTACAAATATATTGGAATATAGAAATTTCTGGCATGTACGTATATTTCAAAAACTTGATCTGATTAGATAATATGAGCATGATTTTCGGATTCAGCACGAATTCTTGCCTAAAATCAGTTTTTATGTGTTAGACCTTGAAAACAGCGCAGACCAGTGTTATGTAATCCCCTATAGTTATGCTATCGGTTGGCAATATAGATATAGATTCTTAACTGGTGTTTCCCACATGCTTTAGGGCACCACACCATTAGTGCATCGTTCCGCACGATTGACTGGCATAACGGGACTTCATTCAGAGATGGATTTGACGCCATGATCCAATGGAGTATTTCGATTTCCTGACATTACATCTATCCACATTTTCTTTGGGCTGGTCTGAAGAATTCAGTCTATGGTGGAAAACGAAGAACTATTCAGTATCTAATTGAGAAATTTGTGAATTTTTCTGCAGATATCAACGAAAACCTTTGCTATAGTGTGTTAGGCATACTCTCTAAATCTATCAACGAACTTGGTCAGAATTTCAAACAATTGCTCTAATTATCATATGACTATTTTTCTAGTATCATTTTTAAAATACAAAGGAAAAGTAGGTTTAATACATTTTTGATGTTAACATTTAGTAAAGTGATAGGTTATTTATTATCTTCAATAAATTTTCCTTATTTCGTTTAATCTTGTAACTTTTTTGACAAAACTGAATGAAGGCATAGCCGCGTTTTTCACTTTCAAGACTTTGTGTGGATTGGAGGTTCTTCGCGTTTTTTACTTAGCAATATACCTTCATTTATGCGTGTGTCCTGCTAATAAGTGTGTAAGTGATTCCACAACCAATCTAAAAAGCAGGCGAAGAATACCTGGGACGAGTTTGACTATTGAAGGAATCCATTTTTTTTTTATTCAAACCTAGAGCAACGCTGCCTTTCCCAATCACGAAGCTGCTTTTCTGGGTCGGGTCACATGGGTTATTACCTCCTTCTCATCATTAATTTAAGTTTCTCAGATTAAAGGTCAAACAAAACGAAGACGAACGAGGTAAAGTTCTCGAAATAGCTTTGTGAAGAGATGGAAATGAAAATGTATGAAAGATAAATAATCTTGTGAACAGTTTGGCAAACAAATCTTCTAAACCTTGCTCCCTCTTCACCAGGGCATTTCCCATTATGCCCCCTAACTCAAATCCTGAAACCATCTCCACATCCATTCCAAATCCGTAAATACACAATAAATATTTATCTTAATTATTTTCTCGTGAAAATTTACCTTACTTAAAAGAATTCCGATTGGGGTAATTATGAGAGTGGCGGAAAATTCTCTCTAACACAGATTGATTCTCATCGAGCTCTTCCCAAACAATGATCGATTCTCAGCCACATTCTCCTACAACAGACGATTCTCATTAACATTCTTCCAGCTCCTTCCTCATAGTCCTGATTGATATATAAGGAAAATTCCTTTGATTAATTACTTTTCAAAGGAAGAGAAATGTTAATTAATGAAGAATATTTTTTAAAAACATAATGAAGGAGGAATAAAAAATGCAATATAAAGTATTCAGGAGCCTATGAAGGATGTAATATAGAAGGATATAAAAAATATTAGTCGAAGCAATATATGTACCGAGTTTTAGACAAAGTTCTGTTACACTAGGATTTTTTTATCTTTAGAGAGGTTTACGTGTGTGATAGAAAAAGTTCCGTCAAACAAATTTAAATTTCTATTTATTTTTCCACCATGTGTCATCAAAATACCCTCTTCATTGTATACAGGTGTGCCGAGATGGAAGCGAAAAGAATCAAGAAAAATGCTCTCCTGTAAATGGGCCACAACAAGTCAGACATCACTAAGCGACTTAACATCAACCGGATCATCGTCCACAAAGTTGTAAAGAGATTAGGTAAATGAGAAGACCCCAAAGATAAACCACATTGAAACATATCTGAATTTGTCAACCGTTTGGCTGTGAGAAAAGGCGTCAAAAGTGTTCTGAAGCTCAAATGACTGCCCTCGCGAGGTGGAAGAACAAATCGGCGCCCACATTGGTAAAAGCTTGAGGTGCGTGAAAAGGCCTCTGCTTTCTGAACGTACGCGAAAACAACGTCGGGAGCTCTTTCGATGCCTTCTCGACGAATTGAAGAGTAATATGTAGCTATCGATTTCTCCTTTTTCTGCTGAGAAAACTTTCAGGGTCAATCTAGTCATCAAATAGCATTACCAGCGATTGCTTAGTTAGGTTCGGCCAGCAAGACTTAGACGTCCGCTACGTTTCCACGACTAAGCACCAGGCCTCCATGTCTAAGCTATGATGCTCAGTATCGTGGGTTCGAATAGCGAGAAGATGCCGACGGCGTGATTTGTGGGTGGTTATAGGCACACCGTAGCTAAATGCAGGGACATTTTGGCCATGAAAGTCCATTCCTCTGTGAGAAAGATCATGAAAAAGGTAGACTTTGTTTTTCAGCAGGTCGGTGCCCCGACCCACACGGCCAAGAGAGCAAGAGCGGTTGATGGAAAACTTGAACTTCTAGCCGCCGTAGTCGCTTGATCTCAATTCACACAACTACAGCGTGTAGGCATATGGCGAGGGCTAGGCCTGCAACGTTACCGAGCTGAAGTCCTCATTCAACTGCATGTAGGCCAGTATGAGGAAGGACTTCGTCCGCAACGTGAGCGCTGCCTTCACGTCTTGCCTGGAGCACGTACTCACCACCAAGGGCGGCTTCATTGATTAATATTATTAATGAATCACATTTTTATATGTCAAACCAATCAAAATGCTTCTAACTGCAAAAAAAACTATCATTTTGTCGTTAGTAGAGAGCTTCGTAACGATTGAAACAGGACAATACTCGGTATATAACATAAGGAAGCTGAAAGATGTTATCCATTACGTAGCAAAGATTATATAATACACCTATCCTATAAGATGCCTTAAATTTGAAGCCTTGCAAAAAATTAGGCATTTGAGATGCCGGGTCTTTAGTTAATTTGAGAATTGATTGTCCAGCTACATCTAGCTGGGAATCTTGGGACCAACCCTTCCAACTGCAAAGAACAATCCTCGTTTAAAAGCATTCGATTCGGCTGAACTTCAAATTCCATTATACGTAATAATAAGCAGTAAACTATCTTCATTGTGTTATATAGCTACAGTTCGGAGAATGCCCTATCTTCAACAAGAGAGAATATCAAAAGTTTGAAACGAACGAGGGCATTAGCATAAATAAAAGGCTGGGTTAAGGGAAATAAAAGGTATAAAAAAAATATACATATACGTAGAGGGATTGAAGGGGGCGAGACTGCTCGGGCAGCCTTAGGTTCCTGAAGGTGCCTAATTATCACGCACATGCATTCGTTTAGCCAAGAAGGGTGGATTGAGTAACGAGGTGGCGCGGACAAACGTTTAACTCATTAATCCAGGTTTGCTCTATATTTACGCAATAGAGGAGTATGGGTCGGGTCAGGGCGTTCTAAAGTGCAATAGTTTGGTTCAAAGCGACAACAATCATAGTGGCCTCAGGAGATGAAGAGAAGGAACCTCAGACTTGGCTTTGTTGTTTTTGGCTCCCGGATGCTATCGAGCTCCGTTTGTTTTTTGGAAGTTTATCTCAGTGGAGGCCTGAATTAACGTACCCTCAGAACCAAGGGTGGCAATAGTATATGGTAGCCGCTCAAAGTTTGAACCGAATCTGGAATCTATCGGCGAATAGTCACACCCAATTAAGCTTAATCTCGTTCTAGTGTGGCGTGTTGTTTGTAATGGCTACAACAATGATCATCAAAACTGACCATGCTAGTAATACGGCTAAACTACTGAGTATTAGTGATTGTTTAAAGAGCAAATCATTTTCAATTAGTTGGGGAATTTCTAGTAGTGATTGGCGTTCTCATAGTAATTGCATAATTTAGAACCAGTAAAGACCCTAAGATCCAGTCGATTTTTTTAAGCGTTCATCTGGCGACGGTCGTAAAAAAAAATTACCCTATTATTAGCTTACATTAAAAACATAAAACAGAACAATTAACTAAAGCACTAAATAACAAAACAACAAAGTATAGCGAAAGCTAAAAGTAAAAAAACAGCAATAAATAAAAGAAAAACAAGATGAAAGAAGCACGCTGCGGCGTCCGGAAAAGGGGCTCTCCCTCAAACCGGCAGCATGTAACCAAAGGTAAGGAATAAACTAATAGGAATAAACCAGCCTCTTTCAAGAAGTCAATGAGTCCACGTATTTGTCTGAGCGAACTGTCCCGTGTACGAGGGACTCACGACCCTGGTGGAACTCCCTATTCACGCGAGCAATGGTTGGATAGGAAGGGGCCGTGTCGGTATACACTTCAACCACGTGTCCATGGATCTCTTTTGCATTCTTGCCTCCCTTGGTCAAAAATTTGATCACTGCGCGGTGCTCAACCTTCTCCATTGTTGAAAGATTTGTGACTGACGATCTGCGATCAGCTACTGCGTCTTAAATAGACGAGGCAGGAGCGTGCGGCTGCAGGTCCTGAGTTGTCATAACTTGTCCTAACAACCCCACAAACAGCCATCCCCCTTCCTGCGTTTTGTCCTACCGATTCCAAAAACTTATTGACAGCCCCTCGTAATTTTAAGACGACAGAAGGCTTGGTGACAGATTTAATGGGGCTATATATAGCAATTTTGGTTATTTATTTTAAGCTCTCGTACTTAAGCAAAATTCCTACTTCAGAAATAATGAAAATATGAGTTCAAAAGCTGATCGATGTACATCTTTTGACTCGAGATGATGGAGAGTGTTTTTAATTAATAAATATATACATATTGTTAAATCCCTAGTTTCTCACCCTTTCCTTACTTTCGCCTCCTTTCCACTATTTTTTAAAGCAATCGTCCAATACTGTAGTAAGATGAAAAATAAATACTAAAAATGAGCTGGTTCAGGTCAGCGCCCCTAGTGCCAACAAATTTTAAGCATAATTAAGCTGAAACCTGGTTAGGAAAGTTCATCTTTTTATAAAATTATAAAACTATTACAATAATAATATACTTACATTGTTTCTTTAATTTAAATTTGATCCTTGTCGTTGGTGATTTGCTGCTTGTCTCTAATATGTGGAGTTAAATTGTTACGTCTCATCACATATATCATTTCTACTCATTTTTCTTGTAGCGATTTTATTGACTGCACTGAATCATAATTCAAAAAAGTACGAATTTGGAAAGCATAACAGTATTTTGGGCCTTTAAGACTGCATGTTCGGATACAGCTGTTTAATTGTTTTTGACAGCAATAATTCCGATATTCCCTCTATTTCAAATTTGTAGTTACACTCATCCTTGCATTTTAGTTTAATAAGCTCTTCTTTTATATTTTTACTGACGGATTTCAAACCACCACCATAAGGATCGATCATCAATGGCTGAACTTGGAATGTAAATATTTCTTAATATCGGACACTCAGTTCTTTCTTCATTTAAAAAAATATTCCCCGTATTTTTTTTCCTCTGAAAAATGCTCAATTACTTCCGTTAATTCGGTTATACTATTGAAATTATTCTTTATTTTTTAGACCATCTTAAACTTTAAGTAGAAGATTTTGAAAACGCTGGAGTGAAATTTCACTTAACTTTCGAAATATTTTCGACAAAAAGTGGATACCACATTTGTTTTCTTATTTCCTGTGTCAAATCCCCCTACTATTCACTTTGCATGAAGTTAACTATCGTAATAAATAGGCTTGGAAATCGTGCCACGCAGTTGCCTTTTGAAAGCCAGTAGACCTGCATATGCGGAATAAGAAATGTTTCCTAGTAAATTAAATTTTATTAACAATTTTAATAACTACAGTCAGTAGTGATCGTAAAGTTCCGAACTAATATGTTTGGCAACTAAGAAGTTATAGTGAGGTAGCATACAATGCTCTGTAAGAATAATAAAGCACACTTTTTAAGTGTCAATAAATCTCTCATACTTACCAGCCTTGGATAGAGCACTATCTGTGCACAGGATACCAAATTTTTCTTGGATTTTGTATTTTATTGAAACAAAAGATTTCTAGCCTCAAAAATAGATATTCATGTAGTGTCAGTTTCTAAAATTTTAGAACAATATTTCTTCGCAAAGTTCGCGGACATCATCTATTAAACGGACGTATGGCATAAGCCTGCTTTTTTAACTCTCATTCTATATTTTTAAATTTAAAGAGAAAATTTATTACTTTTATCTTTGTCAACAAGCTGGTTTTCTACATCAGATGAGATTTCATAAATCTCTTCCAGAAATGAATAATTTTCCAGCGGTAATGCTTTTAACACGTTTCCTGAATATTGATGCAACACGGGTTCGATGAGAATTTCAAAGGAATGCCGTATAATATATTAACAACTGTTTAGGCACTTTCAGTTTTTGCAATGCTCTGCACTATTTCATATGAGGCATGAGGCAATCAATTGACTTTCCCTTGTTCCTACATTTTTTTTAAATATTATGGAATATTATTTTGGTAATTTTCTATTAATTCTCAATAGGCAATTAGCTTGTTCATTTTTTACCATGTTTTTGTTTTAAATGTTCTATAAACTATTATGGCTTCATAGATTTATTTGAATATGAATTCTTGCAAATCAGGCACCTAGGTTGCTTCTGACAATACTATCTTTCTACAAAGTCCTAAGCCAAATACTCCTCAACATACTGTCTACACTTCTCTTTGAGTGATGTGATTTCTTAGTAATGGATCTGAAAGACCGAAAAGCAGATTAGGAAATCTATCATGGCAATATTAAAACCATTAAATTTCAGAATTGCCGCCCTTAATAAGAATATTCATCATTAAAATTAGCACCAACTACTTGCTAAAGCTGTAGTTCATATATTACCAGCAGAGATGCTAGATTTCGTAAAGCTTCACGGTCAGTGAGTCAGTGGGTCAGAGCAGACAGAGCTTGCTACCAAATACAAAGCCAATGACAAATAGTTGTGGCAGGAGCAAATGAACTCTGAAGTAATAAGTTGAGAATGTGCTAGCCTAGCTATCCAATTGTAATTGAAGGTACTCTATAACTTCATCAAGAGAAAAGATAGATATTTATCACTTAGCTCCATGAGTAAGAATGATAGTTATTGTAAATCGATAAAATGAAGACAAATAATTAAGCTTGCTCTGATATGTTAAAGACAATTTATTTGAAGAAACCTAGATTAAGGCCCAATATATAAATTATTTAATAAATCTCTCGAATAATAGTCGACTCAATTTAATATAGAGAATTTTTAGCCAATTTCAATAAAAGGAATCGCCTTTTAGTTGGCCAATCAGATCGATAACCCAGACTCATTTAATAGGCAAACTTTTAGAATCATTAATAAAAAACAGGGAAGCAAATTGACCGCTATTAGCTGAAGCTAACATACGATGCCGATGCATAACAATCGGTGTCAGACAAAGAACTCTTTAGGCCAAAGGTCTTGAGGTAAATCATATAAAAGCTGATTTATTCAGCATTTCATATAACTTTGGAGAACACAAAACTTGTTACAAGAAAAACTACCAATGAGAACGAAATAAAATTTAATACTGACAAATATGTCAGCTCAAGTTGAAGATATTGGACAAAACCCAATCAATCCAGAGACCGGAAACTTCATTACCACCTGTCTGGATCGAAATTGCAAAATGATCAGACGAGAATTATGGAAAAGCAAAGACCCTAAGCTCCACTGGAAGTGTGTAGGAGAGATCTGTAAAGAAAGTGAAGAGAGAAGAAGAGAACTATGTGCGGAAAACATACTCGTAGATGCTTCTATATACATTACGATTTGTAGGGCAAACTGCGGGGGTTGGGACCGCTCTAGGACACACAATTGTCTAGATCTCACCGGCATCAGAGTTTAAAGGATAGAACGTTAAAGGATAGATGGGAAAAAGAAAGAGGGTGGGGAGAAGAAAAAGTGGGATATAGAAACGGGCGGGAACCGCAGAGAGCGAAGAGAGAGGGGTTCAACCACTCTATAGTGGACCCGACCATATGTGAATGGCTGAATGGCTGAAAGAAGATAAAGGAAAGATAGGTGAGAATAGACTTCGGCCGCAGGCGGGAGATCCTGCCGCTCATCCAGGTAGCCGGTGTATCAGTGTCCACCGGGCAGCCACTAGATGTTTCAAGGCATATTGAAAAAAGAGAAGAGAGGGTCTTATTAGATGAAAAGTGTATAAGACTAGTAACAGATAAACATATTTTGTAGATATAATCAATTTAGATTCTTTTCTTAAGCATTTGAGCTGCTTTCAGCAACTTACGAGAATATTTATTCCATATTGTAGTTAGCTAATTACGAGAAAGAATTCTAAGCTGTCCGGATGTTAAACCTTTTGATAACAAGAATGAACCCATTATTTTTGGTGGCCGCTATATTATTCAAATCAAAAAGCACCTCTTTTTTAAACCATTTGATATTTCAAAGACTTCGATAAGTTCACAAGTAATTCAGGATCTCATAGTAAAAGCAGATTAAAATCCCAAAATGACGCCCTGTGATTTATTTCTAAGCTCAGGGATTAATTTTCTCGCTCTTCGCTCAACCCTCTCTAAGTTGGCTGTGTTTTTTGGTAGAGGGGAACATTGTATTTCTATCGAGTTGAGAACGCAATAGTAACGAGGGCGATTGACGAAAAAAAATTTAAGGAGAGATCTGTAAAAATGTGATGAAGCAAGTGAAAGGGAAAATGTTTGGACGTCATATAGCTGTAGATTTAGCTGTATATATTTGGTTGCGGGAACCTGAAAGACACATAATCTTCCTGATGTCAGCCACAGCAAGGTACCCTGGATACCCGTGTCATTCCCTTGTTTTCGGGCAAAAGGATAGATAAGGAATCACAAGACCAAGGATGAATATACAGAAGCCGATCCACGGCTAGCCTGCAAAATTAACCACGGACCAAGAGAGATAGGCAAGAAGTGGCTAATTATGATAGTGACGAAAAGAAGGTACTAAGAAGATATCTAAAACGAATAAAACTCAGGTAATCTCAATCTACTAGCTTAAGACTTTGAGAAGGCGTGTCAATCTTCCAGATACCAGGTGTAAGAGTGTAGACAGAGCAACACGTTGCACAGTGAGAAGACCAAAATTGATTCGCATACTCTGAGTGAGGTATAACAAGCGCTTCTCCATTTAATGAAAGAATATTATTTTCATTAACATGCAAGAAAACTGCCTTCATTGCTTAGATGCATCTATGTCACTCGAAATTTAGACATCCAGATCTTTTTTAATAATGACCCCATTCGGATTGTAACCACCCATCTTGTACAAGTGCTTAGAGTGGTGGTGAACTATTTAAATGCATTGCATGGCACTTACTTAATTAAAATCTCATCTGAGACCTTTCTCTCCATTCTTCTAAACTCTCTAGCCAAAAGCGCTTTGCAAATTTTAAAACCTCATCGATATTTATTTTGTTCTATTTGTCATTATTGTATTCACCGCTAATTTTGGAATATTTTATAGTTAAATATTGTCAAGGATTTTAGCATATATTAATAACAATTAAGGTGCGCGAACGAATCTCTGAAGGACGATTCTATTTAATTATGGCAAGCTTGTTTTAATCCCATTAATTTGTGGCTCCGTCGGCTGAGCAGTTTCCAAGCCACTTAAGTGATTATGCTCTAATCCAAATGCTTTTAAGTTAATCAAAAGTCCTTTACGTGACAAAGTATCAAACGCTTTTTGAAAACTGTCTATAGTATATTAAGTTTTTTGTTGTTCGGAGCTTGGGACCATTTCGTGAAAAAAATCACGAAATTAATCACACACGAGACCTGATGCTTAAAGCCATGCTGGGTATCATTTATTATGTTAGGGAGATTTAATTGCCACACAATTAGTTCTTTAATACGATACTGTCAAAGAGATTTCCTGCAAAAGAATTAAATAAAAGGGGCCAATAATTGTTGGGATTATTCCTAATCACTATTATGAGATTCACGGTATGTGAGGGTATGAAACGTACATACTCACATGCCGCCAGACAATCGTGGCAACGAAAGAAATTTGTCGTTTAAGTTGACCTTCGTCTCCTCCCTCTCTCTCCCCACCCTTTCCCCAACTGACGACAGGAAGTCGGACGAAAAGAACGCCTATCTCACAGAGAAGCTTAAATCTTATCTGCACTCTTTATGATAGCATGGAGATTGTCCAGAAGGCGCTGCCATAAGCAAATTTTCGTGAATGGAATCTCTCTCTTGATTTCCCACAATCCTCGGTAAAAATAATATCGCCGTCCATCTCTCTACAGCAGGGTTCCAAATCTACTCGCATATCCTCATGTTGAACGAGAGTTGTTGCCGTAGCGTATCGACTACCAACGGGCCGTCGAGTCAACCTGGTCGCTGTCTCAAAATTGTTCCTGGAAGTAAATCCCGCCCCGCAGAGTCTATGACTAGAAGAGTACGCTCTGTTGCTCAACGTAACTTCTGTAAGAAAAGGAACATCCAAATAGTTACTGGAAGTTACTATTTGTTAGTATCACATCCAGTTAAGAGTAAACTAAACAGAACTGCAGCCAGCAGCCCCGAACCCGTCGTCTTATCTCCCCTTTCACCGAGAACTCGTGTTAACGCCACCCGAACCACCCCGTCTGGACCTGAGTAGTCGTCTCTCGAATCCATCACAATCAATGGTAATCTGTAAACCCAGTGTCCCTCTATTCTTAAATTACCTATTTAATTAACCGTGATTGATACTCCCATTGAGTCATTGTAAATCTAGACGCTGAACGTCAGTGTTTAATATTTAATCCTTAATTTTGTCCGTTTAACTATTCCTAATTATTATATTTGTGTAAAGTAAAGTTTATTTTCTGTACTTGTGTTTATTTGTGGCTCCTCCCTTTTGACGTAACCTTGGCAAGACTTTAATTAAGCATCCCTTCGGCTAATTCATTGAACCTGTATTTTGCACTCATAGAATTCAACAATCACAAACCTCTCACCCAGTAACAAGTGGGACTTTTATAGTGAGAATCCTGGCTATGGCACAACCCGCCTCTAACCAGCTTTCGCACATTTATTAAAAATTAAAGCCTACCTATACATATATATATATGATCGTAGGATTGAGTCATAGGGTCAATACCACTGACTTAGAAAAAAGCGGTGTGTCCAGATCAAGGGCTAGAATAATTTTCGGACCAGACTATGAGCAATTCTACCACACGGTATATTGGACCTTTAAACTTCCTTCGAGCTATACATTAACTAATTGATTAATTTAATTGGTAAAAAAGGGGGTTATCTTAATTCGAATTCTTATACTTAGAAATGAATTGGCTAGGTTTTATCGGGCACGACGTTTTAGATATTGTCCTTTGATTTCTATAGCTACTTAGTTCGTTTTCAGTTGCTCAGTATTTGAAAGAACCCCGCCATTAGCAAAATTAATATCGTTCAGAATAGAATGTAAATTTATCGTGTCTTCTGCATCTACGCCGGAATGCTTTTGAAAAGGTTTGTAATGTCATGAAATTAGGAAAAATAAAAGTCTATGGAGATAAATAAACCCGAATGGCTTATAGAGGATTATTTTTGGAAACAGGCGGCTGCGAAACTCATCGGACACTAATCCTCCTCCTCTATGAAGGAAGCTCCCCTTGCTGGGTTACAGGACAAGAGGACTTTGATCTTTTTAACTAGAATTTTAGTATACTAAATAGTGTTTCGATTCAGGTAATAAATATAAAAATTAGATTTATTCAAGAATGTCTATTTATTTGTATAGCTAAGGAAATCATTATAATCGATAAACATCACTGACTTACCCTCAGTTTGGGTGCGCAGTTTAGTTCTTGCCTCCAAATTGAAGAAAGGATTTGATAATTTCAAACTAATACTTGGTGAGAAATGAATTCATTGAAGTTCGATTCAATGAACACAATTGGAGAACAAATTAAGGATTGTTTCCCTTTTGAAATGGAGAACCGAATTACCCCCAGACACAATCCGCAAAATGAGAAGTAAGAGGCCGGCACTGAAGATTTGTACGTCAGATCCCGCAAAAGGGTGCCCTGTGCTTGTCGTCATAAACTAGATTAATAGGTACCTGGTCTTTATTCCTTTCTAGACATCTCCCCTTCACCTATTTTGACACTTTATTCACAAGTTTCTTCTTACCTCTTTCTCTTGACTAGTGGCTAATTTTGTAGGGTAGTAAGCGAGCAGAAGTCTTCCCTTTTTCCGCGGTCGCGGTTAGGAAAGGGGCGGAGTTAACCACTCTTTCTTCTCTAAGTCGACATTGGTACTTTATAACATGGTTGCCCTCTTACCACTATTTTTTATCCCACCCGAAAGAGGATGTCCGGTGTAGTATCATGGGTAACAATGATGGGGCTGAGAACCTGGAGAATTGAGTGCTATCCCTTTTTAAATGTCTGAAGTTGCGTGCCTTCCTGCGCCCAATGCCTGCAAGGGTATCTTCCACACATTTTTACATCATAAGGTTTCCCACTATATTTACAGATCTCCCATTATAACTTCCTGGTGATGTCCCCGTTGGTGGTTTGCTTTAAATTCGAGGGGAAAAAATATTATTTCTTAGACAGAAGTTAAATCCTCGAAAGGTCTGGCGAGAGGAGAAGATTTTAGCGATGGCTCCGTAAATGAGGCGAGGAACAATAATACATTTAAGAGGTTAAAACCATTTTAAATTCGGCTGAGCTCGAGATGAGCATCAGGTGGTGGTTATAATTTTATAATCAGGAAACAAGACGCTTTTATAATTTATTCGGGTAAAAACCACGATTAAAATGGTACTAGTGTCACCGTGCTGTCCCAAATGACAGCATTTTTACTTAAACTCATTTTGCAATTTTAAAATAAATACGCGATTTTTTTTCAAAGATATCTTTGCATCCAGGAAAAAAAAGAAGAATCATTTGGACACGGAAAATATATATATATATATATATATATATATATATATATATATATATATATATATATATATATATATATTATATACATTTGTCTTTATTTTATAGCAGTAATATTCAGGAGGTAAGAAGAGGAATGACACTGTTTTGAAGTTGCGTTGAGGAATAACGTAAGGATCTCGGTTGTTCCGCTCGATCTTCCATTTCTTTCGCTTTCTTTTTCTCTTCATTATTCTTTACTTTATCTATCATTTTATGCATCTTCAATTAGATGCCAAGCCTAGCATACGTATCATTGCTGTGCAAACATCCAGAGGATTTTTTGCCCTCTCGGCCCTAACACCCGCAGTTTGCTTTACCAACCCCAATCCCTGTTGGAGGATCTCCGGCAATATAACTTCATAAGGATCCCTCCTTACGATACGCGCTCGTTGTTATTGCGTTTTAAATTGGAAGAGTAAATTTCTCCTTATATGTTTGCTTCCATTCCTTCCAGTTCTCTTGTTTGCTTCAAGTAAACAATAAAGATGTATATCCTCTCATGATGTCTGTCCTCGTAGCTGGACATGGAGAAATAACTTTCTTAGACAGCGAATATCAAACATACTCCAACCGGAAATCTCTAATTTGCCATTTAAAAGATGGAGTCAAATATTTTTCTGCTGAATCATTGAATAAACATTCTTGAATCTGAAAAAAGTTTTTCTCAACAGCAAGATAGGGTATAGGCCTCAAATTGCTGAAGAAAAACAAATTTTGGTTCATTACTCACTTTGATGAGGAAACTATAAAGTTTGGTGAGGATATGTAAATTCTACAAGGCAAAAAGGAACGAGAAAATTCTGTTAAAAAGCGAAAGGCAATCTGAGGGGGCTTATTGGAAATGCTTAACTCTCAAGAGGATTCGACCAAATTCCAGACAAATTGCACAAATCTTCAACATAATAGTTCCTGTCGTAATTAAGGCCCAAAACAAATATTTAGGGTTTTGTAAGCCTTACTGCTTCGGATTATTAAGCTATACCATGCAATATTTTTAATCGAAGAAAATAAAGGGCAGAAGAAGAGGTATTTACAAGTTGCATAGATTGCTCACAAAAATACTCAGTGAGAAATTTCAAATATGGCGGGTTAGGAAACTCTTTCGTTACAACTACAATACTCTCTAAGACGCTGGATATTCACTTCATGATATCCATTCTTGATTTTATTACGCTAAGAAATCCTCACTATTTTTATGGTTTTCCCTTACTGAGGCATTCTCCAATGCTAACATAGAGACTTGGGATCGGAGTATAATTTGTGCACATTTCAGACCATTTGTTCATGCCACAGTCAATTTATGAGCTCGGTGAATATTTACAAAAAGGCCATTACTCTTCAGGACTGTTTCAATTTGGGAGAGCATGCCGAAGAACTTTATTTATGATGATACCTTAACTTATATTGTTTCATTTTCGTTGATTAAGGACCCGTAATTGCTCAAAATTGGATGGCCTCTGTTTATCAACGGCCAGTTTGATTATCGTCCATAAATTCTCTATTGGGTACAAATCTGGTGAAATCCCGAGCCAAGGTCCTTCAAGTTCGTTTTTATATTTGGCCAAAAACTTTGCTATCTTTTTAATGTCATTGATGATCTAAAGGAAGGTGGTCCGTGATGCACTTCCCTTAGTAACCCTCTCCTTGTATTTCAAGTGAGTTTAGTTTAGTACAGAGCAAAATTGTTGAATGCTTTTCTTTGGAAAGAACGATTACTGGAAATGAAAAAGATTTAAACATTTATTTATACATACAATATCACACAGTACATTATAATAGCATAATGCCATCCATTTAACATTAATCATGTGTATTATAATTTTACCCTCTCGATCGAATAGCAAGCCTACAGGCAGTTAAACTCACCTTCTAAAGAAACGGGGCCAGAACGTAATTTTGAATTCAGCGTAGGAATCCACTATTTTTCTTACTATTTGTTAAATTCAATCTTTTTAATAAACTTGCAAAAATTTAAATATAAGAATAATTATTCCTTTCACGTAAATTTTAAAAACGAATGAAAAAAGTAAAAATATATATTAGTATTCAAACTTTTGGCTCTGGAAAGACCGAAGACATCCTTGATCTTGGCCAACAGCTGGTCATTGGAGTTGCAGGCAGAGCGATTGCTGTTTTTCTTAACTGGAACGCACACATAGTGATCGATGGAATTACAAGAGGGGATTTAGGAGACCAGAAAGTGGGGCTAGTCATATCATAGAAATTCTCCGACTAACACTTCTAAATCTCTTATGAGGTCTGGCTTTCAAGCAGCACCCCTTTCCACCAGTGTTTGACCACATTTTCCAGGAGCTCCACATAGACATCAGAAGTGAGCCTCAAACCTTTATCAAATATGTGGCGTGGCAAGCCATCACCCTCAATGGAGACACACCCATAAATGATTACAGTTTGGGAAACTTGGTGTTAATGATGCGTCAAACGTCACATGGATTAAAGGCAAACCACCTCTTGTTTTGTCCGTTGTTCAACTGGTCCTTAGAAAGGTTTGACCTAACTCAGAAGAACCAGATTATTCCAGCCTCTACAAGGTGCTTCATTCTGTTCAGGAGCGTTTTTCCTTCCTCAAGCGGTTCTCTTTGGATGTAGCTGTCATAATTTGTCCCTTAAGCCTCCTGAACGAGTGGGAGCGAATGTCCTCATTCAGAGACAGCTTCATAATGGTAACTCCAACATCAAACTCCCTCGCCAAAGCCCTAATCCCTTTAATTGGGTCTTCCATCAACTTGCTCTGCAGTTGTTGAATGAATTCTGGCCCAGGAATGCCAAAAGAACGCCTGTTGTGTTCGCTTCTGCTGGACACGGCTTCTTAGTTTGCGTTGAAACTGTGCGAATCATCATGACACAGGTAAGTCTTTTCCAATATTGAGATGGATTTGATTTTTCCATCTCAGCTGAGGTTTACTCAACTAAAACTTTACTTTGTATACTATCCAACGCTGTTGACTGTTCACCACTACATAAAGTAATGTGTTCATTAATCAAGGAGACATTAAAAATAATCTTCAAATATATATATATATATATATATATATAAGTGAAAATCACATGACACGTGATATATAATAGATGTATTTTAAAGCTCCAAAGAAATGAAAACTGGTAACACAACCTGGAAGAATGCTAAGGAAATTATTATTAGGTCTACCATTAAAAGCTTAAGAAATAAAGGGGAAGGTATAGTAACAAAAAAATAGGGGTAACCTATTTCAACCGTTATAAAAAAATGAATAAAGGAGTTGGATTTGAACCTGGCGCAAGACGGAGCAAAGTAAGAAAATATGCCACGTTTTCAAATAAAATTGCCAAAATAACCAAAAATGTAATTGTAATTAAAAAGTTTAAGGGGAGTTTGCAAACAATAGTCTATAATATTAAGAACATATAGTAAAACTTCGTAGTAATAAAAGAAATTTTTCAGCTTCCGTAAGTTGTTTAAAATAGAAATAAACTAATAATTTCTCGCAGTTTCTCTAAAATTTGATCATACTCATAAAAGAACATATAAATGCATGATGGCATGGCCCAAAACTTTCTTTTGACTAGCAATACACGGCTTCTCGCTTGTTTTCAAATAGATTCTTTTTCGTCGTCAGCGTATTAGTCCATCTTTATACGGGGTCGCTGTTTTTGATGAGCCGCTTTCACCTGTTTCTGTCTCCTGCCATGTTGATCTCCTACCATGTTGGTCTCCAGTCCCTTCTCCGTCATTTCAGCTTGTATGCAGTCTCTCCATCTAATCTTGGGTCTTCCTCTCCTTCTCCTTCCCTCTACTTCCACCTCTAAAGTTCTTCTCTCGTTACTCTCTCCATCCTTCCTCATTATGTGTCCATACCATCTAGGTTTTGCTTCCTTGTATCTTCTTCGAAATCTCCGCCACCTTTGTTGTTCCTCTGATCCTTGTATTTGTGATTCTGTCCTCCCTCGTCTCGCCACAAATCCATCGCAGCATCCTCATTTCTACTACTTCCAACCTCTTCTCATTGCGCTTCTTTACATGTAATACCTCTGCTCTATACATTATAGTTGGTCTTACAATAGTGTTGTATACTTTTCCCTTTAATTTCATTGGCATCTTCCTGTTACAGAGAACTCCTAACACATCCCTCCAGCTCTTCTATCTGGCTAGGATCCTTCTGGTTACTTCCTTATCTTCATTTCCATCTACTAATATCGTAGATTCCAAATACTTGAAGGCAACTACTCTCTTTATTTCCATACCGTCTAACCTAATGCTTTCACCTCTGTCCTGCTCTTCTTCTGTACACTTCATATATTCTGTCTTTGTTCTACTTATCTTCATCCCTCTGTTTTCCAGTACTAATCTCCACTGCTTTAGCACCCACTCTACCTCTTTTTCCGTCTCACTGACTGACGCCACATCATCTGCATACAAATAGATAATTAGAAATATAATCCAAAACTCACCTCGGAGAGGTGGCCGTATGTCGAGTTCCACCCTACTCTAGCTCAACTACTCTACCTTAACTGGATTTGATTTAACTGAACTCTTTTTTCTGTCATGACGAGGCATCTTTCACCGTGATTCAAATGTAACTTTAATGTATTTATCTCTTTTAGATTGGTCACATACATTCCTGTTTGCTTCTATCACTAGCTTAATTAATCTTCCTACAGCTTCAGTCGTTACTCTCCTGTAATTTTTGCTGCCTTTAGAAGACTGCACATAGATTTATCCGTCGTCCGTCAAAAAAGATACTAATGATTCAATTTTTCGTCACTTCCGTTTTATTATTAATTTTCTTTCTGATTTTGATTTGCTCGCGCCGTATTTTGCTCTTGTCGATGACTTGACTTGAATCACTTTGACTTATGATTCCAAAATCTTTCAAAGTTGCACTAGCAATACTTGCTGTTGTTTAATCGGAAACCTCAGTTCTGTAGCATAATTCAGGTACAGAAGGAAAAGGAGCAGTTTGTTGTTGTCCTTTTATTTTTCTAGCATTTAATTCGGTTTCATAGCCATAGCCTTCTGTTTAAGATACTGAAATTAAATCAGGGAGCACGTAACTGCAGGGTTCTTGCTCTTCACACTGTTGAGCATTATCTCTCGTTGATCGAATTGTATTCTTACTAGATATTATCTAATTTTTTATCATTGTTTTGATATTTTTAACTTTGCAGTGGCATGATTCATGCAATTACTATTTTTCTTGCACTTCTGTTATCCTTAAGAAACTCTTTCTATTTTCAAGCATGATGCATAGGATAAAAGTAGGGTCGTACAGGAAAACGGTTTGAACACAAATATTTTCTTACAAATATTTTATTTGACGTACAGTTTATCTATATATATTAAAATACTCTTAGTCTTTCAACAGCTAAGAGTCGACATGAGTCAGTAGAAAAGACAACTTGCAATCGAAAAATTGGATGGATTTTATTGAACTTCGCAAGTTGACGACAATGCAAATCAAATGCTTAAAAAAAGAGGGAGAGAGGGGAGAGAATAAGGAGAAAGGAAGCGGATACTAATCTTTAAGGTGACGGGGAAATAATAACTTCAAGTAAAAGACAAGAAAAAACGTGAAATTACTCCTAATTCCAGTTTAGCACCTCTTTCAGGTAATGTATATAGGCCTATAGGTTGTAACTGGTTTCCTGCGTTTTTCTTATATTGAATCAAAACGACTAACTACCACACAACACAGTTACACCACACCATTTAAATGTCACGGATTTGCCGCCTTATAGAATTACGACGACTTTCTAAATAAAACTCCCAGAGTGATTAGAAATTGGTCACGTTGGCGAATTGGTTAATGTCGCTGACTTCTCACCCCTATTTTTTTAGTTTAGCATTCCTCTCTTACGGCATCGAAAATGTCACGACTGAGAAATAAAAAGAAAGAAAGAAGATAGGCCCGTTCATGGTCACAAAGGAGACGCTGTTTTAAGGCATCAGGCGCCAAATCAACATTAAAATATAATTATATATTATTATCACTTCCTACAACAGTGATGAGCGGGATAATAAAAAGACCCTAAAATATCGTTATTTAATTAAATAAAATTGTAATTTTTAAGTTAAATATCTTAAAGGATGAACAAACAGCTATACAATAACTAAGTATAACCGCCAAAAGCAACACAAATAAAAATGTATGATTGGAATACTGGATAAGGGATCTCAAATAATTCAAAAGTATGCGGTTCGATGTCGAAGCAAGGTTCAAGGTTTACGAGTAACTTGGTGTTAGCACGATAACATACTAGACACTACACGGTATTAACATCTTTCGGTGGACAAACACAAGAGTACGGTTTAAGATTCCTTCTTGTAATTTTTCACTAGTGATTGCTAGGGTTCTTCCTCTCCCGTAACATCCGGTTCGTGAAAAATCGGCAACGAAACCGTTTGTGATGGACGCAAGTTCCAAGTTGTTCCTGAGGCGGATCTACTCCTTTCTGTTCGAGAATGTATCCCTATTTGAAGAGTATCGCCTGCTTGCATGGAAAAGGGAGGGGTGGAATAACCAAAAAATGAAGAGAATAAGTAACGACCTTTCAAATATTTCACTACTTTGACCTTGACCTAACGAAGTTAATTAATTTTAAGCGTTTAACACATAAGTGAAGTGCCCTCAAACGGTTGTAGTTTTCACTAGGACAAATCCAAAAATAAAAAGATTTAAAAATTCCCTCCTAATTTTATAATAAATAGGAGAGAAGGTAACGGTCGTTTTTTAACCATGACAAGAAAACTGAGACAACCTCTAAGACCTGGTAAGACAAAAATCAGGGGCAGTCGCTCAGAATTTGCTCCATAATTTGATATTCAGCAGGCTATAACGAGTTGCACATGCCATAAAAGTGGCAATTCACTAAATAGGAACCCTTTACTAAACTTCTCTTATAAAACATAATTATTAAAACTTTCAAAACATATCATTTGGATTGTCATCTCAACACTGTAACCCAAGTATATGGTATTGGCTAGTATTAAAATGCCGTGACACTTAGGGGCACTGGTTCTGCCACTAATAAAACTTATATTCTTGGCCGGCGGCTAAGTCTACAGGCTGTCTACATCAATTTCTTCCTTATTAACCCTTTTAGGCACCAACAAGGGTATTTAAAGTCACATCGTAAATCTTGTGTGCCCTCCCAGCCTCAATGGCGTGATATGCCATCGTTTGTATTACGTTTTAAATTTTAGGAAAAAAATATCAGGCAAGCTCGATAGGCATTCACTACGAGTCTGGAAGGATACAGAGTCTCTCATCTAAATCTTGAAGCATAGCGTAAGGAATAGCGTTTAGACCAGAGGCGGAATATGCGCATGAAACACGTGCAGAACGCGGTTCACTTAGCTTCGAAAGGTCGTTGAAAGCTTACCAGACTGTCGTGATATAAATGCTAACGTTGCAAGATTCCAGCTAGAAAAGGCAGAGTAAGCCGTCGTAAAGGTCTCCGTGCCATGGACGCGGGGATCCAGATTGTGGTAACGTCTACCTAACGGACTGGATTGGGTCCTGAGAGAAATGCTTTGACACCTCTACAAGAGGGGTGTACCCCTTAAGTGAAGACACTTATAAACACCAAATAAGAGTGGAGCGATAGCATTGGACTATAGTGTAACCTAGCCCTCGTTCAAGTTAAACGATTCTGGCAGTAGTGGTTTCGTAAATAATCATATCGCTTCCGTCAGGGCCATTTTATACTAAGGCGGACTAACGAGAAACAGGAAGGGAGGGAAAAAGCCAAAAGGTGAACAAATAGTAGTCAGACCACACCGATTTGAGTACATGAAATGAACTGAACTGCTTCATCAACCGACTTAACCTCCTCAAATCGATAGAGAAATCATTCTTATTCTGAAATGTTGGCAAGGCACCTACCCCAAGCACTACCAAGGCGGTTCATCAGGAGGTTTCTTACCAGAAAAGAATATTTGGATTGGAAAGAGTGATCATTACTATGAATGTCATCGACTATCTGCCACCGGAAAAGACAGTGATAAATATCAAGGCAAGGCCCTCTTCCTCTCGAGAGCTTTTTCTTTTTCAACGGTTAGTCTCACAGAAGCTTCGGCCTTTTCGTGGCGAGCAAGCTCAGCACTTTCAAAGTACTCTTATTTTCTACCCTTATTATTTTCTTTGACTACAATCTATTCCTCACTCATCTTTCTCTTATCCAGTGACACTGACGATTACCTGGCCTCTGCCCATTTTTTTCTGACTGGGTCTGAATTATTTTTTCATGATGGTGTTAGGTTGGGCATCCCCATCGTTTTTGTTTGCCAATACCCCTAAAGAAACCAGTCATTGGTCCCTTTTTCTCCGCGCAGAGGACATGGGCAGACCATTCGGCCTATTAAGATTGTGTGGTGGATCCGTATCCATTCTCCGAAAGGAAATACAGGACGCAACCGAGTCGAGAGTTACAGTAGTCACCTGCCCTTGTAGGCCTCCGTGGTGTGGAATCCAGAGGAAAAATGTGAAGTCAATCTTGTCTGAATTCTGTTTTCGATTGCGGAAGTTCCCGTAACCGTTTCGCCAGATCGACGTCTGAGTTTTGTCAAAGGTACCGTCCGTTCAAAGTAAAAAAATATATCTACTGTTATCTAACCGCCCCACATAATATCTTCCATTTTACAATAGAATTGTCAAGGCGTTCTTCCTAAGTGGGAAGAACTCAAATTCTTTTGATGCCTCTCCATCGCGCTGTTATTTTTCTTCAGAAGAAAAAACTGGGTACATGCCCTGTTCCGGTGGTACCCTGTTTTCTCAATTTCATCTCGATGGCTCGGATGATGATAGGTTTTCAGTTATGGTTACGTTATTAGACCATGTATATCCGTCCCAATTCACACTCCTATACAAGCTCTTGCTTTGACGGTTTTTCTTACGAGGCTTTTTACTGTTTAGTTTATTTACTTTTCTCCCATTTTTAATTACTCGGAGATTCTAATGCCCGTCCCTCATATTGGGTTGACATCACTTGAAATGCCAAAGTCAGTGTTTTAGAGACTCGTTTATTATTTGGCTTTACCTGTGTTAAAAATACCGGCAATTTCACCTATTATCACGTCCAGGCAGAATTTTTAGTTGTGATGATCCTGTCGTAAAATACATTTTTTTGATCGAGTAATACTTTTATCGGAGTATACTTTTTTGTCGTGATATACTTCCTTTTTGAAGTATGCTTTTGTCTAAGAGTGCTAATTTTGTTTATTTTATGGAAGAGCCGCTACAACAGGTAAGGATATAAAGAGACGCACAGGAATTATCTCAAAATAAATTAACTACACAAAAAAACATGAAACACATAAATACTACGAGTTTAAAATACACAATAATGACTTAAATTAACTTGACCCTCTGATATTGGCTAACTCGATGCTCACTTCAAAATAAAAGAAATAGGCTAATTGTCTCTACTGGAGTTCAAATACCTTGGTTGCTCTGGCGGCGGGTTTGAGTTTGACTTTGAACTCAATGAGTACAGACACCACAGGAATCTGGTGGATGCTTTGAGGCGTGCTACGACCAGATTTTTGGAGGTAGGCGGGATGACTTTGCAGTTACATAGTACTTTGGTGTGTGTAGCAGATGGGGCTCCACACGGTATTTAAGGGGGAAAATATCACGGTGCTTCAGGAGGCACTAAGGGGAGGCGGGGTCTCTCTAGCGAGAGTAAGTTGAACTTGGTTCTTAAACCAAGTTAACTTAGAGTTCGGTGTAACCACCGGGTAACTGGCTCGAGGAGGAGCTTTTTCTTTTTTGTTTCGGAAATCCTCAAGGTCGAGGACTATAAAGGTGCTTTGTTCTACACCAAGATAAGGAAAGGGGTTTCTCTGACGAGAACCAGTTGAACTTAGTTCCTAAACTAAGTTAACTTAGTGTTTGGTGTGACCACCTAGTAACAGGCTCGAGAGGGAGCATTTTCTTCTTCGTTAAGTAATTCCTTGATGGCGAGGACTATCCCTGGGCTTTAGGATGCAACCGGATCGGAGGAGGCTAACTGATGAAAGTAAGTTGAACTTGAACAAGTTAACTTAAAGTTCGGTTTGGTAACCAGTAACTAGCTCGTGGATGAGCTTCTTCTTAATTCCAGTCTTGGTAGCCCGGCCTCTATTGACCGGGACTTCATAGCTGGTGACTCAGATATTCTACAACGTTTTTCCCAATTGCTTGGTATTTATACCTCGTCACCCTACTGGGTTAGGGGTAGTAGGGGAGGTGCTTTTGGACGGGCCGCAGGAGGGTTCTAACTCCAACGGTTTATCTCATCAAGTCTTTCCTCTGCTCCAGCTGGCCTTCGAGCTTTAGAGAAACGCGTCTCCAATTTCGTACTTGAGGTGAAATTGAATATACCTCGTAGGGAAGATCTTGGCGTTTAAACCGTACGGCTTTTTATAGGGACGAGTGGCAAGGGGTTGTGGTTATGAACTTGAGACCCAAGATGCCTGAATCTCAACTGGGAGAGAATGGGAGAGGGACGATTCCCCTACAGTTTCCTCTCTCTGTTCTTCGGATTGTCTCAATGATTTTTGATGGTAACCTTTTGATGGATTACTTACATGGAGTAATCACTTCCCGATTGTCTTGTCGGCTGTTCATCCCATCCCGTATGCAAACATGTCTCTCAAGGGGAACTTCGACCATGCCGATTGGCAAGGCTTCCGAGAGGTGTCTTTCACATGTACCTCCGTGGGGACCTTACATGGTGTGGACGCGTTAGTGGCGTACTCCACATCGATTATCAATACTGCATCCACACGGACCATTCTCCCGAGGCGACCCTTACGTGTCTGTCAATAATGTCCAGTTTGACCTCGGAGTAATCGAAAACCGTCCAAAAATACAACTTAGCTCATGCCCGATTTCGGCGGAACCCAACCTTGTGAAACAAGGTTGACCGAAACTAAGCTCGAACGCTTTGTCAGGCTCGCTGTCCTCTATGGCGCCAGTATGTTTCATTAATTTCCACTATGATCCCTACAGCAAAGATCTGGAAGAGAATTAACAAGATACGGGGTCATTATACTGACCATAATACCCACACACTCAATTTACAGGGTTCCTTAATGAATGACAGCCTGGTGGTCAGCAACGCCTTGGACGAACATTTTCATGCAATCAGCACTATCTGTCATTTTCTAGCCCTGAAATTTCACGAAGATTCTCATCTTCTTAATTTTAAAACGAACTTCTATCTTCCATATGATGTCTTATTCTCCATTCACGAGTTTCGCGCTGTACTGTCTTTTTGTGGGTCTACTTCTTCTACCCTTGATGGGATCCATTTTCATATAATTCGGGAACTCCATTGACAGTATGTCATTTTATTACTTGACTTGTAAAACCTTATATGGGTGGAGTGTTCTTATCCCTCATCATGGCACTTTGGGATTGTCCTTCCCTTTGTCAAAACGTGCAGGTATGGGTGGGACGTAGATCCCTACCACCCTATATCTCTTACCATCTGTCTGAGCAAGTTGGTAGAGAAGATGGTTTTGGTGTGCTTTAATTGGTTCCTCGAAACCAATCACTTACTGTATCCATTTCAGTGCGGCTTTCGCAGGGGTCATAGCAAAAAAAGCATTGTATTACTCCCGACGAAGAGAGACGCTCTTGTTTTGCACCTATTTCCCTACAAAATGTAAAGAGAAAGCTCATCTCTGGGCGTAACTCTTGATATCAAGCTACGCCGTCTTCGAACGGGTTGTCTGTGGGCTTTAAACATTTTGAAATTCCTCTCCCACACGCCGTGTGGCAGTGATCGTCAAATACTCTGGTCAATATACACTGCTCTCGTTCAATCGGAATTGAACTGTGGGTACAAAATTTACCCCTCAGCTTCACCCTATGCACTTAAAATGCTGAATCCAATCGGCAACATCTGAGTTCGTCTTTCCATGGAGCCTTGCGCTGCTCCCCCGTCTTTACTGTCAGAGTAGGGTCCTCCCCTTGCCCTATCATCGTCTCAAGATCTGTATGCGATACACCTGTCGTGTGCAGCTGACCCCTGTGTCAGAAATAATACAGATGCCTTTATGCTGGCAAGTAAACAGCGGAATTCGATAGGTTGCCGTCTTTACCCAGTCCCTTGAACCTCCGGATAGGAGATCAACTGTGCAACCTGGGTGATCTAAGGGTCCTTGCCCTTCTTTCTTCGCTGATCCCTAGTTAATTTGCTCGACCTTTCCATTTTGTACCAGCATGTGGAGCCTGGACAAGTCGTCCGTGGACCCCTGCTTCCTTAAGAACCTGTTCTTCGAGTTTGAGAATTCCCATACACAACCCTGCCCAATATACACAGATGGTTCCAATGCATACAGAGGCGTGGTTGCTGCAGCAGCTTCACTCAAGAGAGTATTTAATTAGTCTTTGCCGTTGGCAGCTTCTGCTTTCACCGCAGAAGTTTGAGCCATTCTTTTAGCTTCTAGACTAATCTATATTTTCCTTTAAAGGATTTCATTATTTTCTTTGACTCTAGGAGTGTTTCACAAGCAATTCGCTCATTTAGTGCTACTCATCTCTTAGTTGCAGAAATTTTCAACTGGCTGGTCCAGAATGCGTCCCGTTATCGATTTCTATTTTGGGGGGTCCCCAGGAATGTAGGAGTCCTAAGAAATAATAGGGCTGATCAACTGGTCCTTCAGCCTATTTTGTGTCCCCCGTAAAATTTTGCATTGCACTTTCGAGATTTCTTTCCCTCTATAAGAGAATATATTTTTCATTTGTGGCAGGACAAACTGAATAAGTGTTCATCATTTAAATTATGAAATATCAAAAATTATGTTGGTTCTTAGCCCTCTAGCCTTCGCAGAATACGGTTCATAGAGGGGACCCTTTGCTGCGTTCGCATCGGCCACATGAGACTTATTTCGGCAGACGCTCGAATCGGGCTTTGCTGCCATTTTGTGGTAGAAACCATTGATGCTGATGGATCAATTGCTGTTTCTTTCTATGACAAAGCCTTTCTCTTTGTCTCCCTATTTTCAGCAAACTCAACTCTCTTCGATTCCAATCTCTTGCTCCTCCCAAGTTGCCTCTCTGTAATCATTTCCAAAAAGATTTTCCTTAAAAAATTATGTTCTCTATACAGGCAGGGTGTTCACGGCGAAAATGGTGTACCACCTTGTATGTTGAAAGAGTGCGCAACTTATCTTGTACCTGTTTTACCCCGTCGCTATTCTAACGCTTTCTTCATAAAAATTTTCTTGTATGTGGGAGAACGTGCTGGTCCTTTCAGTTCAGAAGAATGGTGAGTGTTTCGATTCCTCAAACTATCGTTCCAATGATCTTATCTCAAATAGCGCCAGAGTTTTTGAGCCTATTCTCAATGGTCTATTTCTTAAAAATCTAAAACACAACCTTTTTTCTGATCAGCAGCTAGAGGTCCGCACGGCTCGATCTACTGGTGATCCCCTGTCATACTTTACTCATCAGTGGTCACTCTCTCTCTGATGTTCTGAAGAATCCTTTGCCATCGTTCTAGATATTTTCTAAGCTTTCAACATCTTTTGACATAAATCATTTCCCTCAAAACCATAATCATTATTTTTTCTCCACTTCTCCGGTTTACTCTCTAAAAGATGCATGTCAACTGTTGTAGATGAATCTACATCAGCTCTTTTTAATATCAACTCTGGTGTTCCATTATACTGTGTTCTTCCCTACACTTTCTAGTTTTCATTAATGATCTCGGAAGTTCAAATTCGCACTGCATCACTCCATTCATTCCTATGCTGTGACTCAACTGTTAACTTTACTTTTCATATTCTCCACATTCCTTCCTCGGTCGACCTTGACCAGTCACGCTTTAGTAACCCTCTCAACTAGTATCAGATGTAGAAGTAACAGTACAGTATAAATCTTTCAACCTGGATAAATTTAATACTAGCAAAATAGTTCATATGCAATTCACTTAAACATTAAGCACCTGATTCTTTACTTCTTTTTCAAAACTCACTAATGTAAACTGTCGAGGAATTCTCTCCTCACTTTTGTCGCAGAATTATTCTTCAACTGTTGGCCGTCTAACGTTTACTCCGATACAATACCTCTTTGTCAAAGTATGTATTTATTTACTGACTTTGAGCAAGCCAGTCTGACACCACTTAAGAAGGGAAATAATTCCTCTATTGGCTGCGTGGACTCCGGATTCGTCTAGAGAAGTCTAATTACTGAATTATGAGAGAACCACAGCGTTTAATCAGTTTTTAAGGAAAGAGCCGGTCAGCATGTAAGGATCCAGTAAAACACCAAGTCTTAACCAAAATATATATCTTTTAATTTATCAATTATCTCAAATATTTATATTTACACGAAATTCTCTAAGTTTAACATGGTTCACACAATTCGAATATTAGCCTACCCCTGACAAGAGCCCTGATCAAAACATAGTAAGTTTCACGTAAACAAACCAATTGCCAGATAGCGAATTTCTGGAGGCCTCTAAGTTACAGAGTTAAACCACCATTTACTCTCGCTAATCTAATTAAAATATTACAGAAGTCACGAAATACCATTTCTCCCTTAGTTAGCTTGAGACAGTTTTAAAAATCCTAATTATCCAAAACAAATATATATAGTCATTCGAACTTACATGACCTTGATCAGAACAGGGGTTGACGGATGTCCCAATATTGGATTTTTCAGCGAGGGTTCAGGAGTCTCAAGACTTCACGATGAAGGGGAAATTCAGGTCTCCCGTTATAACGTTGAAGGGGAGAATGAGGGGGTTATCCTGCTGACAGTAGAAACCAATGTCAACCTCTTCTTATGATTTTATTGACCCAGTTATAAGGCTAAAAGTCTACCATAGACTTCTCAGCTTATAAGCACTTGCCGGATTAGTTTATCTCAATGAACGCAAGAAATTCATTGGAGAGAGGGGTTGTGCTCTCTGGCTCAAGGAGTACTCTTCTTTATAGCTATAGAGTTCTTCTTGTACCCTTGTCTACTTCACAGAGTTACCAAACTGGGATTTGGTATATGGGGTGATCCCGAAAGCAATTAAAGGGAACTTTCTTAGGAATTACTTCCTCTTCTTTCAAAAATAATGAGATTTCGACTTAAGAGTCCCTCGAAGGTGAGCTGATAACTTCTTTTATCTTGCTCCCGAAATTCCAGTTTGGCCCTTATGAATTTTGATCCAGCCAGACCTCTTGCTAAGTCTGCGAGGGATAAATCGTTATGACACCGATACGAAGACGAGACGGACTTGTAAATAATAGAAGTCGAATCCGGAACTGTGCGAGGGACTGATCAGAAAAATCTAGTCCTCTATCGTCTCTAACAAAATAATCTTGTTTTCTTCATTACGGGGCTTATTTATAGCCCAGAAACCGCCCAACTAAGAGGGACGGTGTAATGCCACTGAGAGGAGCGCGAGAGGTGCAAAGGGGGGTGACACCGCGAAGCCCAGGTATGCTTCTCAAGGAGAGGCACCGACAACCGTCCCATTATTTTTCCTTGGTGGTCTTTTGTTTTTACCCCGCTCTTTGGCGCTCTAACCGCGGGCCTCCTGACCTCGTAGGTAATCGGATCTTTTGAGTCTAGCGATTACCTGGATGTTTTGCCTAGCGAGTTGTTCAAATCGTCAGTTAGATGGATTTTTTCCTCAATTTCGCTGGGGCCAGTTTCTTATTAGAGCTGCTTAATGGTCTTTTGCGGCTTCCTTAATATTGGCCGATCGAGTCGACTACCCACCGGGTGGGAAGATCAGAGCCATTCGGCAGTTTGACTGTTAGTAAAACGCGTACCGTTCTCATACACCTCAATTTCTCGTTCTTTTCTCTCGCTCTCTCCGAAGAGGGATTTTAATATATCTGTCCGCTTGGCCCTTTGGGTGGCGTTACGTTTTAATTTCTCTACATAAACCCATTCTTAAACAGTTACTTCTAACTGCTTCAGATTTAAAATTATGTTTACTGATCCCCACTTGTTAAAGCGTCTTAAGGGCTAAGTAAGCCATTACATTGAATAGTGCTCGCATAGTTAAGAACACTTTCCTTAATTATTAGATGCCCTAAAAAAATCTGTCGGCCTCATATATAACCGAATCTTGTCTGTAGTAGTCTAGAAGTCGCCTCTCTCTCCCACTCTCTCGTTCTCTCTCTCTTTCTCTTTTCTCCCTCTCTCTATCGCTTTTCTAACGATAATTTCACGGAGTCTGTACCAAAAACCTATGAGATATATTCCTCCACTAATAACAATATCACGTCAAACTCGTAGAGGAGTAGCCTGAGATAGATATTGAGTTAAAGTTTCATGCCCCAAAATCACATGTCATCAACCATCTTTCTTTCTCTCAATCGCTAAACTATTTAAAATTCTCTCTTCTTCTCTCTTCCCATTTTTTTTAATTTTACCAGATTCTAGAGGCCAGAATTTAGAAATTTAATGGAAAGCGGCTATCTAAATTCTCCGTTTTGCCTTTGTAGTTGCCTTCCCCGTAATATAATTTATTGCCATTTTTCCTACAATGCTAAAATAATCCCAATATCATATGGGTGGCATGGTGAACACCATAGAGGCTCCTTATAGAACAGCTAAAGGAGCATGTAAGCAGTATTTGAAAGACACCTTCAATGTTATGTTTTGTCATACTTGAAAGTTCGTAGGTATAGTTTGAGGATAAAAGTTGGAAAAATTAACCATCTTCATTTCCCTTCACTATTATTAATTCTCCAACTCCTCTTTCGCGCAACTAAGCTACTTTGAATAAGATTTAGGATGGAGAGATTGATTTGGAAAACTGAAAAAAACAACCATGAAAAGAGATCTAAAAAAGAGGGAAGCTAGACGAAGTAAAATGCCATAAAAACCATTTCAACCATGAATACTATTACCGAAAGGCCCTAACAAATTACGGTGGTAACCGCTTATGAATTTACCGAGAAGAGTCACGAGAAACAAGTGACTCAAATGGCCGTATCCTCTACCGCTAATTTAAAGTAGCAGTGAGATGTTATAGAAAAAACCAATATTAAAATAAAGAAGGGTGAAATTAGGATACATCTTTTATCGGGCCGTCATCCATCGTTGTCCATCTTTATTTTGTTCTCCTGTGTTTAATTTATCTTTCTCCTGAAAGGCCAAAGAATTAATGGTTGGCTGAGGCTTTTTCTCTTGCTCGTACAAACAAACTATTAAAAAAAGTAAAATTGGGTCACTTAAATGGAAATGCATAAAGGGTGAAAAGAGAAAACAGATCATAACAGTAAAAGCGAAAGGTTCTAGGGTAAATAGAAATTCGTCTCGATTCAAAACAAATTTTCTGATCGGCCGTTTGTATCTTAAAACCTACAGCGCACACCTACACTCACGTGTACACAAGTGCCTAGAAAGCTCAAATAAGCATCGAAAAAGTCTTGAAAGCGAGAGAATCACTTTAAAAACTCGATAAACTACTTGAATGCTTTTATCATTGAAGGATAATTTTGAAAGGTTTATATCAAAACAACGTAATGCTTTTAGAAAATGCAAACATAGTTGTTTGAGATATAATCCGATCGTATCTGTTTTCCCAGAATATTTTTTTACAATATCTTCATAACAGAAGTTTAAAAAGATTTCAAATGTAAAACTTTAACCAACTTTGAAGTTCCAAATAAATCCAACATATTTGCGATCCTACATATTCTTTCAAAATGGAGTCGCTTTAAATACGGATAATGCGGATATACATAAAATTGCTAGTAAAATGAGTTTTTTTTTCTGTCATCTGGCGATAGCCAGCTATGGCCAAAGCAGCTGTTATAATCAAAAAGCTTAATACTAAGCTGTGTTAAAAGAACAATAAAATAAAAAAGTAACAAAGAAAAGACACAAACTAAAACCAAAAACATCAAATAAAACAAAGTAAAACAGCAACAAGAAGGAAACGCGTACCGGCGGCGGCGGTTACCCCGCTTGCCCTCGGGGCAAGAACATGGAACCTACAACAAAGAGTCAAATAAAGTGAAGGAGGTTAGCCTCCTCCAATAAGTCGACTAATCCGCTACTCTGTGAGTACGAATCAGCCCCGAGGTCAAGGGACAAGAGGCAGCGATCGCGCTCGTCTGGGTACCGGGGTAGGTAACGTACCCAAAGATCACACAGACTGGGGCATTCACAAGAATGTGCCGATTAGTCTGTGAGTCAACGCCCTTGTCACAATAAGGTGCAGCTGAGTGCACCATCAAGTGGCAGTGCGTCATACGAGTGTGAACAATTCGTAGAGGACATAAAACAACCTGAAACCGTCGCGGCATTGTGGAGTAAGTCCATGGGAACAGTCGCGGCTCAATGGCGTGCAATTTTAAGTTCCCCTCGACAGTCTCCCATCTTCTTCGCCAAGTATCTCGTGCTATGTAATCGACGTGTGGAACAGTGAAACGCTGGTTGGATTGATTGCCCAGTCCTCTCGGACTCTTTGACGCCGTCATAGGCGCGCTCATTCCTCGCAATTCCTACATGTCCAGGAACAAATAGAAAATAATATCGACCTCCACTCAGCTCGCCAAAACCGTGGCTTCAGGGATATCCCAAACCAGGAGATGTGGAGAAACCAATGCTACGAGAGCACTCATGGCGTTTTGTGAGATGATGTAAATCAGAGTCCGGATTCCAAACCTGACATGTCGCGTTATCTTCAGGAGATGTATTGCAACCAGCTCGGCCGTGAAGAAAGATGCAGCGACTGACAGAGCACCACTCGCTTCAAACAGAGGGAATACGGAGTGGAATCCGACCCCCTCTTGGGACTTGGAGCCATCCGTATACACTAGCACTGTTCTAGCATAACAAGAAGGGTTCTCCACTCCAAAAAGGCCAAACGCAATTCTCTCGACGCTGTAGAAGCTTTGGGAGCAGAGGCGTGACGACAAATAGTCAAAGATGATACCCTCTAGGGTGGCGTCCTCAGCAGAAGCACACGCAATAGAGGACCAAAAGCTATATAGCGCTCCCGAAAAAGTTTCCTAACCATAACCCCAAAAAGCTTAGGGTTGACTAGCGTCTCTCGGTGGCATAGGCACCATCGAGATCACCTGCAGAAGCAAGAAAATAGCTTTTGGCGACTGCGGGAGGAGCCTACTCGTGCGTACAGGCCAATAATGCTCTGTGGATAAAACTCGCATCCTTAGTCGAGCATCGAATGAACAAATGTTCAATAAAAAAGTGAGGAGTTCTAGGGACTGAAACTCTCCTCCTAAAGGAATAGAACCCGATGGCGTTTTTCGGTTAGGTGAAGGAATGCAGTTTTTCCTATTATTTAAAAAATCCTGACTTTTTAATACACAGCCTAAAATTTAAATATTAGAATAATTATTATTAACACGTAAATTTTAAAAACGAATCAAAACATATAAATATATATAAATATCAAAACTTTTGGTCATGACTGTATAGATGTCCCCTCCAATCAAGAGGATTTAATTAATCTATGATAACTTTACTCGGTATTAAACATTAAGACCATACTTGTTTCTTTTCTACTTAACTACCCAATCAATTCGTTTGTTATCTTCTTATGGTCATTTTAACTAGTGCTTGACGGTAGCAGGTGTAGCATAGGCAATCTTGCGGCTGCTGACACCCGCAGTTTGCCCTCCCAGCCCCAGTACCTGCAGAAGGTTCCACAGATTATGGCTGCTACACATTTTCACTATCGCTATCCTTACAAACTTTCCTCTGGATTTGCCCCTCATTAGTTTTTTGCTTAAAAGGGGGGAGGGATAACGCGTTTAACGTTTATTATCACGTGACAGTATTTAATTAAAGAAGGCCTTAAGTGTTCGGCGGTTTCCTCTTGCGGATCAACGTCCTCTTATCCTCATGAGGGCATAATCGATGCGACCAACCAGCGACAAGGGGCGTGATTCTCACCGACAGAGAGAATCGCAATTATCTCCTCGGGAAAAATTAGCAGCTCTTGGAGTCGTGCCGAGTCTGCTCTCGTCTACATCGACTACATCCTTCAGAATATTTTACTTACCAAAAGTTATTCATACGATAACATTCTCGCCTCCATCTGTTTAATTTATGTGGTTTTAATTATGATATACTTTCGAAATCACTAGAATAGTTTCTCTCTCCTCCTATTTATAATTTAGACCTAGTCATGAATAGTCTAGAATGTTCTAACAACCACTTCTTCGGCAGCACAATCTTAAAATTACTATTCATTGCGAAAGGTAGTGAACCATCTTTTGTCACCAAATCGAGAATAATTAGAAAATTCAAAACTTAGATGAGCTAAAAGAATATTTGTGATTAACTACATAAAATGCCCATAAATCTACAATTTAGTCAGAGATAAGAAAGTTTTAGCAAGTGGGAACAACTGCCAATTACCCTCGATCGGGTGTTCCTCGAAAAAATCAACTAAGCCCGTTGGGTATCATCCTTAGATCTGTTAAAAATAACCAAACGATGACTAGAATGGATATGCATGACCAGTAAGAGAGGAAGCCATTGATATTATTTTAAACACAATGTTCAATATATAGGATGAAGCGAAAATGCATGAATGTCGTCTGAGGAAGACACTTGAAAAAAACATTCATCTGGAATTATGTCTGTAGTACACAAATGATCAATTGGAGAAATATTTCAGGTATTTTCCAAAACGACATCGTTCTCACCTGTGCAACTGAGTTGTTACACTTCATCGAATCTAATAAACGATGAATAAATACTCAAGAAAAATTATCTGAAAATCGATGCTCGCATGCTTGGCCTAGGAAAAAGATGGGTCTTTTAGCAAGAAGCCACAGCTCACTCACATTGAAAATGTTTTTTTCCTGGTTGAAATAAGATTAAAGGGAGACTTTTGGAATTACTATCATAATCGTTAGACCTCAACCATATAGGAAATTTATTGCTTGACCAGAAGTTATACGTCTATGAAAGACCCCTCTTCACACGAAAATCGACCCCCATGAATTGAACAGGTTTCCAAAGACGAGTGGAACAAAATTCCACTCAAACTTTGTTGCAACTAAGACAAAAACTATAATAATCGTTTAAGGAGTCTCATTAAGCAAAAAGGTTATACTATTGACTATTAGTTAGAAAATTCTATAGAATATAGATACTTTCAGTTGTAAGTATTTGAAAAAGAATATTTTTCCTGTATATTTTTATCTTAATTGTTAAAATTTAGTAGAGGTTTTTATTATTATATTCCTCACAGTCTCCAAATTAAGTTAGCATATATTAAACGGTTTATCAAGTATAGCAAAAAATTGTTATATTTGTTAGTAGTATGAATAGTTTCTAGAGCAGCAGCATATGTCTCGACTTTCGCAATCCTTATGCTAGTTACATATGTGAACTTCTGAATAACTATATTATTTGGAATTACCACCATTTAAATTAATTCACTATGGTTAATTTGTCCTTTTTTAACTTCTTGCTAATGGACATGTTGAAGTATATTTTTCCAGGTCATTTTTTCATGATTTTATAGCTTGCCCTAATACAATTATCCTATTACGCCAAAAGAATCTTTTAATCTCTAGTATTTTTATGTTTCTTTCCTCTGTTTTTATTTTGCTTCTTTGGCAGATGAACGCATTCATTTTCCTTTCCGATATAAAAACTGTTACAAGCAACTTATCGACCTCATCAGCGAGAACTAAATGGAGATCAAATTTAATCTACCCCTTCCAATAAAGGTATCCTATTTTCTTCGCTGTAGAGGATATCTGATCGATAAAATGGATTCCAAACATTAGTTCCAAAAGCAAAAGAAGATTAAAATGCCCAAAATAAATGATATTCCACTTTTATTCAAGGGTCGGTGGGGCGGAGAGGGCGTTCTGGAAAGAAACAAATTTAGTTAGGTAGTTAGTGTCATTAATGAAATGCAAATGACTTTGATGAAGACGTATCGTTCTCACTCCCTGACAGCTCCAAAAACATTTGAAGGGAAGTTTCTTGACCCCCCCAAAAAAATAATGAAAAGCAAAGGGGTCCAGCGAACAACATCCACCGGAAAGTTCTTTTGTCTCCACGAGGTTGAGGAATAATTTCTTGCGGTTTTATCAAATTTATTCATTACCATTAACAATTTTAGAAAAACTTCATTTTTAATTAATAACAATATGCAATTTAATCAATAATGTATTCTCCGTTGTTATTTACGACTTCTTCCCAACGTTCAACTAGTTTTTCGAGGCTTCTGCAATAAAAATCTCTGGATTTTGACACGAAGAATTCGTCTAACCAGGTTCTTAATTCCACATCAGTATTGAACAAAACGCCGCGCAAATTGTTGGAGAGCGATCGAAACAGATGGAAATTGATGGAGCAAAGTCTGGCGAATATGAAGGATGCAGCAGGATTTCCCAATTAAGCGTTTGAATGACGTCTTTTGTCATATTTGCAATGTGAGGACGAGCATTGTCGTGTTGCAGAATGACTCCATAACGTCGATGAGGTCTCTTTTCACGAATACATTTGTCGAACGTAGAGTTCTGTATTGGCAATCTCGTTGTTTGCAAGGAGCTCATTAAGAATGATGCCTTCACAATCCCACCACACACCTAGCATCTTCTTTTGTGGATAAAATCCTTGCTTTAATCGCGGAAGTGGTTTTTTATTGGGGCTAAGCCATTGTTTTCGATGGTTCATGTTGACATAAACACACCACTTTTCCTTGCCAGTGATGATGCAGTGAAGAAATCTGTCCTTATATCCACGAGTAGCCTTGTGACAAGCAAGCAAACTTGCGGTAATTGTGGAGTGTTGAAGTTTTTTTGCTTTCGCTCAAAGCGTGCGGAACCCATGCACCGAGTTTTTGAACTTTTCCCATTGAATGAAGGTTATTCACTACAGTTTTCTGATCAGACAACAATTGTACAGCCAATTCTCTGGTCGATTGACAAGGATTTTTCATGAAGAAGGTCGTTCAATCGATCTTCATCCAACTTAACCCATTAATGCCGAACGGTAACTATTGTTACCAGTGTGAATAAATGTATATATATCTTCAGAAAGTTGGAGAAAAATCATTTTAAAGCGTTTATAAGTTTGAAACAACTTTGAGCACGAGGTTGAAGCGGATATATAAGCATTCGACAGCATGAGTCACATTCAGTCGTCCTTGAAAGTTCAGAGGAGGTGGATGTCATTCGCGATGGCTCGACACACGATTAAAAACCCGTAAGTATCTTTATTTTAGTTTTATATTTCTTTACTCGCGTGTACTTGATTTATTAGCTTAAAGATGGTTCTGTCACATAAAAATATAATATAGTATGTCTTCATTCTAGATATCTTTATATAGAGAGATATATTTACAATGGTAACAAAAGTTACCGCTCGGCTGTGGTAGTATATAATGGTGGATAATGTACAGAATACGATTGTAGCCTTTTTTCAGCGAGCAGTGAACTGATCATTCAGTTACATAAAAGTGATTTGGGCTATAGAAAATTTTCACCTATGCTAAAAATACCAATCTCTACCATAAGTGACACGATTCGCCGGTTCACGTTCATTCTGTGCACTGCAAGTCTACTAAGTCTAGGGCGTCCATCTAAAATTTCAAACCGTGTGGCTAAACATAAAGTCCGTAAAGTAAAGAAGAATTCTTGAGTGACTCGATCTGAACTTTAGAAAGATTTAGAAGCAGCTGGGACAAATGTATGCAAAAATACAATTAGAGCAGTTCTTAGGAACGAGAGATTCCATTCTCGCACACCAAGAAAGATACCTTGGTTAAAACCAAGTCATGTTGGAAATCGTCTGAAGTTTTTGGGACGTTGTACTATGGTCTGACGAGAAGAAGATTGAGTTATTTGTGCGGAATAGTGTTAGTCACGTCTGGAGGCAGGATATCTAACATTTATAAAGAATATGCCATGAAGAATGGGTCAAGATACCTACAAATATTTGTAAGAACCTCATAAGTAAATATCTCGAACGGTTGGAAGCTGTACTAGCGACGAAAGGCCATATCACCAAATACTAACTGGTTTTCATAGATGTATCGGATATATTTTAAAACGTTCGTTTGATATTTTTTGCCGTAATCATAGTAATGTTTAACTATTTTTGCCATATGATACCAATTTGTATTCAACGTAAAAAATACATAAGATGTTCAATTTTCGATTAATTTGCTGTTGTTTAACTATGGTAAATAAAAATTTGACCATGTATCGGATATTTATTGCACCCACTGTATATGCAAAAAGGGGAACAAATTGATCAATAAAGATATTTAATTATATTGTAACAGTTTACAATATGACAGTTAATTGGGAAGTGTAAACTTATCATCAATTAGAACAATAAATATTATTTAAGTTTAAGCGGGAAGTCAATTCAAAAGGCAATGCAGGTGACAAATTGACGTGGGGTGTAATATATGGATTGTACGCAAAATCACTTTACTTGAAGCTTAGTAGTGTCCGGAGTGGGAAGACCAACGGCACAGGTCGTCGAAGAGATACTTCTGTGAGTCCTCACGAGGAGGACTCGTGGATAGGGGTTTGGAATACTTCTTGTTGAAGAACAAGGTATTCTCTGCTCCAGAGAGATGGAATCTCAAACACGAGACGGTTCTGAGGCTCTGCAGGTAGTCTCAGTCACGAGGTACGGGAGTTTTGAAGGGGAGTGCGAGATAAGGGGGTCTGCACAGTTCTCCGAGAAGAAAGTGGCTCGATAAGCTTTCCTCTGAACAGGGACCAAACCTACATGAAGGGCGATCTGCTGGTGAGTTCTTAACCACGAGGTACGACTCGAACAGGGGTTGCGAGACTTGGCGGAAGAACAGACAAAACGGCCTGAACGGGGGGACTGGCAGACTCTCAATCTCTTCAATGAATAGCGGATGCAGGGTTAAATAACTAGGTGACTTGTCCGTTAGATAGGCCCAGGGCATGGCCGTCTCCAGAGGAATTTCGACGCAGTTTATGCAAACATACTTCGAGATAACGCGGTGGATTGGACAGCGAAGTTTGCCTCAAGATAAGGGGTTGGAGTTTAACGGCCGCGCTCAAGGGGGAACAGACATAACTGTGAGGCATGGGGCGAGAATTCGGCGTTATCGCCGAATAAACAAATTCAGCTATGTCAAGAGACTAAGCACGGGACTACTTCCTTCTCAAAGATTCTAAAGTTTTCATACCAAGGAGAACGTAGTTTTGAACGAGGGGCTGAAAGGGCTATTTTGGCTGGCTTCCTCTTACGCTAGTCCTTCCAGGCGCATTCCCTCACACAGACGAAGCAAAAAAGAGAAGAGGCAAGAACGCTGCGGCATTTGGGCTAGGCCCAGCTGCACCACGCCACATGAACATGCAAACAATCCCAAAGAAAGTCCCAACTTTGAGTGAGCGAATCCATTACGAATACAAGGTATAAGTGGTAGTTGCCACGCTCTTCTGGGTACCTGGACAGATATCGAGCTCGAAGATCACACAGAATAGGACATTCAGTAAGAATATGCCGAAAATTCCGAGGAAAACTACCTCGGAACAGTAAGGTGCAGGAAAACGCTCCATTAAATGGTGGTTTTATATTCCAGTGTGCTCAATTCGAATACGAAATAAGGCAACCTGAAGCCATCGCAACTTTTATGACTATGTATGTTCATTGGAACAGCTGCAGCACAATGACACGCAACTATAGGAGGCCCTCGGCTGTCTCCTATCTTCTTTTCTAAGCAGCCCGGAGAGAGCATTTGAGTCTTGCCTGGTACTTGGTGTGATAACGAGGGGGATTTGGTCACCCAGTCCTCGAACATTCTTTAGTGCCCTTATTAGCGCAATCATTCTACGCAATTTTTACATGTCCAGGAACTCAGTAACCGTTGTTAAAGGGATATCGCGAATCAGAGGGTGTGAATTTCCCAATGCCCCTAGAGCACTCACGGCACTTTCTGAGTCACTAAAGAGCAAAGCAAAATTCCGTCTCCAAACAGAGGAGGCGCGCTATTTCCGGTACTGCTAGGTGTATTTCAATCATTTTGGCCGTGAATACAGATCCTCTGCCTGGTAGAGCACTACTGAATTCACCAGAGTTGATAAGTCGTGAAAGGCGACACCAATAGTATTTGGAGCTATCCGTATAGACTGGCACGGATCCAGCGTGACACGAAGTGCCTGATTCAAAAAGGGGGATTGTAGTAATACTTCTGGTGCTGTGGAAGCTCAAGGAGTCGAGGTCTGGCGACAAAAATAAAAAAAAGATACCCTTCAGGGTGGAGACCTGGCCATAACTAGATGTGGAGCAGACCCGTGAGCTACATAGGGCTTTCGAAAGAATTTCCTATCGCTATGCCTAAAGGGTTTAGGGTATGATTTGCGGCTCTCAGCGGTATAATCACCGTCAAGATGGCCTATGGATGCGATTGAGTCAGGTGAGAACATAATGCACTGTGTACGGAGCCTAGTGATTGGCTAGTCCCCGCATCCAAAATTAGACTCTCATTGGGATATAATCGGAAGGAACCGGCTACGAGCCGGAGAGCGGTGTGGAGGATGAGTACACATTCTACAAAATATGTTCGCCTACGGATGGTTAAAGCTCGTATCCGTAGTCAAGCTTCAAGCGAACAAAGGATCGGTAGAAAAATAAGGCCGTAGCACTATCGGCATCACGGATCCCTAACACCACAAAAGGAACAATGTACATGGTGAGAAGACAAGAGCCCTTAAAGATGCTAATATAAGCCTCCCAGGTAAGGCGCCAGGCAAAAACTAGTGAATATGGAGATGGAGAAGAACAAAATGGAGATGGAAGAACGTGAACAAATTAGACAATAAGCTGGAAATGAGCCAACACCAAATACATTCTCAGTCCATCGGTTGCCGGGCTGAAATTACCAAAACACTTTCAATATATCTTCCCGCTTTTAATGATGGAGAGGACTTTGGGTCATTTTTCACCCATTTTGAAAGAATCTTTCAGATCAATAGATGGGATCTCGAAAATGATGGCGTCGCTCGCTTACTTCCCCTCCTAAATGCCAAGTTAAGGGATATCTTCGTATCCCTTCCCACAGAAGCAACTTTGGATTATTCTAAGTTAAAGTCTGAATTGTTAGCCACTGTTCATATGAATTGCGAATTCTACCACTCCCGATTCTGCCAGGAAAGGGTCCGCCCTGGGCAAACATTTCGAAAACACAAGTACATCCTCCAAAGACACCTTCAGTGTTGGCTGGATGCGCACAAGATTCCCCAGGTCTACGAATCCCTTCTGGACTTCTTCATTAGGGATCAGCTTTTAGCTACCGTGGCTCCCGAAATTCGGGCCTTCATTAAGGATAAACGTTGTGCCTCTTTCAAGGAGTGCTTGGAAGAGGCGGGATTTCTACGCAGGTAGTCACGTTTTATACCTTGAGGATGTCAAAAAGGCTCCCCAATCGACTCCCCAAACTAAATTTCATGGTCCTAAGACCGCCCCTAAAATGGTTCCAAGATTTACCAAAGTTCCTATTTTCTCGAAGCCAAGAAAATCCATCTATCTGATCACCGAGACGTTTAGCCGCTAGTTTCTTCTCCACAGGTTGTGCGGTAACAAAAGAACCTGATCGTCTGCTACACCTGCGGAGTTCCCAGCCATTACCGCACGAATTGTCCTCAAAACTCCCGAAACGAAAAATCTTAGTCCCACCAAGTTCACCAAATCTGGGTCGCTTCTAATCCTCCTCCGTCGCCTCAGAAGACCCCCGATCCCCCCTCGCAAGCCAAAGACCCGGTCCATCAGGTAAACTTTCTTGTTAATGAGAACAAGCCTGGTGGATTGAAGTTCGAGAACGGAACTGTGAACGGTTGCTAAGTATCCACCCTCGTCAGAGACACTGGGTGCACCTGTATTATAGTGTCTGAGGACCTCCTCATCCCTGTTGGCCACGACCACAAGAAATTTACTGTCAGCCATGACTACCTTGTTTGAAGAGGTAGCGGCCCTAATCTAGTTTTGCTCCGTTTTGTTCGGTAAGAACACCACAATCTACGAGCATCCCGTGGCCCAGCCAATGAGTACCCGTACACAGGCCACTCTTGATTTCCATCCACCCGTTGCCCTGGAAACCCCTATCGACTCGGAGTTTCAAGCCCTCCGGAGCGACAACTCTGCCCCCACCCAGAAGTAGTGCGCAACTCTCCTCCCCTTTTGGGAAAACTTAAGCCCTCAAGCGTGAGTCCACCCGAGGAAACAAACGATTCTCGTATCCCGTGAAGAAGGACTTATTGAGAGGTATCAGACCTATTTTGACCTCATGTCACGAGAACAAAAATTTAAGCCTGGCGCGGAGGTGCTAGAGCTAATTCCCAAGGGAAGCAACCAACTTCTTAGCCAGTGATAGGGACTCAACCCCACCCTCGAGGCTAGAGGACCCATGGAAAACCTAATCCGAACTCCGGCGGGAGAGAAGGTTTTCCACGTGAATTGTATATATTACCTCATTAATGTTCTTAATTACGATTTTTTTGGGGGGTCCACTAAATTGTTTAGTCTTTAGTCCTATATTTATGCCTCCATTTAATTGTATCCTTTTTGGGGGGTTCAACTGAAATGTCGCTAATGTTCTCCTGTGATTTTTTGGAGGGTTTAAAATTGTCCTAGTTAAATTCTGTAGAATTGACCTGTTTAAGGTTATGTCCGTAAATTACTCGTTGAGCTCAGATTAACGGTTTTTTTTGTGTGTACACCTATCGTAGCAGGTCAGAATTTCCCTAGACCCTTAATAATTCTAGTTTGACGGGTGGGATGATCCTTTCATACGCAACTGCTCTGTAAAGCATCATCTTTCGGTTGGGAGATGTGTGGGGAAATCCCACGAAGAATTTCTTGTCCAGCACGGAAGTTCCATGCACTGGAGAAGGTTCTGTTAGGCTAAAATTGGAAAGCCTTCCCCTCCCCCCGTCACTTCTACCAGCGGTAGCCTTGAACCTCGTCCCTACGGTCCACCTTTACACGGGTTAGAATCCCCTCCGCAAGAAGATCCAAGGCTATTCGAGAGTAGAGCTGTTTCTCACTACTCTCCATCCCCCCTGAGAGAGCCTCAGACATATATAGTGATCGTTTTCCATGAGGCAGACACAAAGTTGAGAAGTCTTGCCCGCAGCCAATAAGATTCCTCTAGTTCCAAGTCAGGTGCTTACAACGAAGCAAAGTATCGGCTCAACTATTTGTGTGTCGGAATTAGCCCCAGCCAGTGAGGTAATTCCATTTAACGATCGCTACTGAATGATTTTTCATGCTTCACTTTTCAACTCCTGTCGAAGCCCTCATCGGCTGCCCTTCGTTATCGGTTGGCCAAAATACTCTTCCCTGGACTGGACGTTACCCCCCCCCCCTCCTTTTTGGAGAACCGTCATCACTTTAAGTTCCCGCTCAGAAGCTCTGAGCACCCTCGCCACAAGTTCAGAAGACATGCGTGAAGCCTTACCCTGAGGTGTCACCCGGAATCCAGTGATTCTCTGATGTAATTTTGCAAATCAAATTTATCATTTTTTCTGGAAATAAAATTATTTTTTTGTATAGTCCTTTTTAAATAACCTTGAGCTTTGCCATTGCCTATATTTTACCTAACCTCGTTCTAATCTTATCTCGCTATTCCGCCACTCGAAACTCGTCGTGTTCCGTCCCTTTGTCGGTTCGCCTTTAGGTTATTGGTCCCTCCCCCATAGATACAATAAGGTATTGAGGGAATGTAATGGCATACCACCACAAGCATGCAAGCGCGTGGCCCTTGCCCACCCTTACGGGGTATAATGGACTTGCGACCCCACCCCCGCGAGTTGGCCAGGATGGGGATGCGCGGTTTACACACTGCATGATGTCTGCGTTCTTCCTTTAACTTTAGATCCCTCTTTTCAGACAGTGGCTGTTCAGTATTACCTGGATAGGAGGTACACTATCATTTCTGCGTACATTCCACCGTCAGTTAACTTACCGGCGGGGGACTACCGCCGTGTCGTGGCACGGTTGCCAAGGCAATTTATCATGCTTGGAGATCTGAACGTGAGGCATCCTCCCTGGGGAGATTACTCAATAAATCCCATGGGACAAGTCCTTGCCGATCTGATCGAAGAGCTTGAGATAGGTGTCCTAAATGTGGATGAGTTGACGCATCACTGTCCGATAACCGCTTCATTTTGTTGCCTTGATCTATCTTTTTGCTCTTCGGATGCACAGTCTGATTTTGATTCGGGGGTGGTCGATGACCTCAATGGTAGTGATCACTTTCCCATTCAAATATCATTTTCAGGGCAACTGCCTCCTGAGAGCTCACCTCGGTGTTGCTTGGCGCGGGCGCGGTGGCCTGCATTTCAGGCCATCGGTAAATGAGGCCTTTGAGCTCTTTTCCGGCAACCTCATCGCTGCGGGCCTGACTAATATTTCCAGAAGGTCTGGCCATTTTGCAAGCCAACTACTCTTATGGTGGTCGGCCGAGTATGAGACGGCCATTAAAAAGAGGCGTTATGCCTACATGCGCTATGAACGCGGCCCGAACGATTTCACTGTCGCTGAATTTCGTCGGGCTAGGGCTAGGTTCCGGTATATTTCGAAGCACGCGTGCCGCTCTTTTTGGCAGGCATACGTGTCTTCTCTTAACGCGATGAACCCTCTAGCAGAGGTGTGTAAGCAAGTGAAAAGGATTCGGCGAAAGTTCACGCATGACCCCGCTCCCGTTCTCCAAGAGAATGGGACCGCAATCTCAGACCCAGCGTCCGTGGCAGAATCCTTTGCGACCGCTTTCTCCACATTCTCTAACCAGGATGCTGGTCTGCAAGCATTCAATGCAGTTCGTGATTTAGCGGAAGGCCGCCGGCTGGACTTTACCTCCAGAGGCGGAGAAGCCTTCAACGACAGGTTTACTGAGAGTAAGTTTCGCTCTTGTTTCGTGCGCGACACCGCCCATGGCCTGGCGATGTCAATACGCAATGCTTCAACACCTGGGAGAGTGAGGCCTGTTCAACAGGATCTGGGTGGAGGGTCTCCTTCCAGGTTCCTGGCGAAGTGCTAATTTGCTGGCCTTTCACAAACCGGGAAGACATCACTCTACTTCGTCTGGTTTCCGCCCAATCTCTCTAGACTTTTGCGTGTGTAAGTGTATGGAGAAATTGATAAATGTTAGATTAGCCTTTTTCCTGGACAGCGGAGGCCATCTGTCTTCTGCACAGTGCGGCTTCCGAAAGTTCTACTCCACGTCGGATGCTCCGCTCCGACTGGAAAATGCCATCTGCGAGGCCTTCCTTTGTAGAGAGCACAACGCCACGGTGTTTTTCCATCTGTAGAAGGCCTATAATACCGTATGGCGATGTGGTATCATGGATAATCTCCACACGATGGCGGCGAGGGGACGCCTAAAAATGTTTCTATCTGAATTTTTGCCAGATCGTCTATTCCACGTAAGGGTGGGAAGAAGCCTTCTCTGGCCCAAAGAGCAGGAAGAGGGTGTCCTGCAGGGAAGTGTCAGTGTCTCACCCTTTCCCCTGAGCATCAATGGCATCACCTCGGTGCTGCCGGAAGATGTTATCGCTACGCTCTACGTACACGACCTTTAGAATCTCTTTTGGCGTGGCCTAGATGCCAACTACGGAGCGTCGACATCAACAGGAATTGAACCGCGTCTCTCACTATGCCAAAGCGCACAGGTTTCGGTTTGCTTCGGCTAAGACAATGGTGGTGCACTTTTGCCGCCATCCACGGCTCCACCCTGACCCAGATTTGTTTCTTAATGGGGTGCGCCTGGAAGTGGTTGAATCGCACCGTTTCCTTGGTCTGGAATTTGAGCGACGCCTCACCTGGAAGGCTCATATTCGCAGTCTCAGGATCTCTTGTACCCGCGCCATGGATATTCTCTGTTTCGTGACGTTCAGCCCTTGGGGCGCTGATAGGGCTAATTCCCTACTTTTTTATCGATCCTTTGTTCGTTCGAAGCTCGACTATAGATGCGAGTTTTACTCATCAGCAGCCAATCGTTTATTGCGGAAAGTGGACTCGATCCACCACCCTGGCCTTTGCCTTGCCACCGGTGCCTTCCCCACTTTCCCCTTTGAGAGCATGACATCGATGCTGGGGAGACTCCATTCGATCTACGCCGCGTGCAGTGCATCACTCGCATGTACACGCTAGCAGGGCGCCTCCCTCATTCTCCAACAGCTCTTACTGCATCTGTAGCTGTTCTTGACGGTTCCTATGCGGTAAATTACTGAGTAAGCCCTAGGGGTCAGATCCCTCCCGCCTGAGAAACGATACGCGACAAAGGAGAAATAGAGTTAAATAGGCCGCCTGTTTAACTCAATTTCTCCTTTGTCCTTTGAATTCCCAATTAATTCTCTCTCTTTTTCTAAATCTCGATCGACCATGCGAAGCGTGCCTTAAAAGGTTTTCTATTCGGGAGATTTTTTGTCTCTTGCGTAGCCGAGTGGTCTAAGGGGTGGTTTAATTGAGATCAAAGTGGTTGCTTGCTGCCTCAGTTTGCACGGTTCGATTCCCATCTTAGCTCGAATTTTTTCGAAGTAGGAAATACCTAATTTCCGAAGAAAAATTATTCCGTTTTCTATTTCTTGCGGTGAGTTGGAATTATTTCATCATTCTCTCGCGCTCATGAGAGATATGCATTATATATATATGAATCCATTAAACCATATTGAAAGAGAAAACGGAATAATTTTTCTTTGCACTAATATTTTTATTATTTTTTCGAAAAAAGCCGTGCAGCGAAGCGATTCGAACCAGGCACACTGAGGCAGCGAGCACCGATTTGATCACAGTTAAAAGTATGCCGTTAGTCCACTATGCTGCCTCAGTGTGCCTAGTTTGAATTGCTTTCCTGCACGGAATTTTTAGAAAAAAGGTAATAAAAATATTATTACAAGGAAAAATTATTCCGTTTTCTCTTTCAATCTGGTTTAATGGATTAATTTTCATCATTGTCTCGCGCTACTTTGAGAGATATATACACATTATATATATATATATATATATATATATATATATATATATATATATATATATATATATATATATATATATATATATATATATATATATATATATATATATATATATATGTTCGGAGTGATAAGTGAAGGCATCCTTTTTTAGCGTGCAACCTAGCAAGCATCAAATACGTTGAGGGTTTATGTTGCCTGATAAATGTGTGTGCAATGGTTACACAGATCAGGACCAAGAGAAAAAAAGCTGCACGACAAACACAGTTTTCCGGCTGGCAGAATCTTTGGACATGCGAACGGAATAAGTATATTTTGTAAAAGATAAGTCACCATCCGTTTTGGACCCAGTAGTTCAGTGTTAGAGCACTGGTCGAGATAAGTAGCAGTCTGAGGTTCCAGTCCTTGCCAGGGCGATGGGTTGTTTTCTTGATCTGTGAAACCTTTGCAAATATATATATGAGATCACCGGACAAAGAATTAGTCACCTAGGGAGAAAAAACATAATTTAACCTCTGAAGGGTGTAGGAACCTTAGGCACCCGAGAAGCGTAGCTTAGTTTACGTCAAAATGCTAGTTAAGCTCTACTTAAAATGGGGCGGAAAAGCGACGTCATGGAATGTTAAAAAGGTGTGATTGCATTTGGCCGTGCCAAAGGTCATCATAGAAAGGAGGTGGCGGAATTTGCCAGTGCTTCAACAAGTATGGTCATCCGGATTAGAAGCAATGGCAGAACCCTCAAAATGCGAAAAACTCTCGCTAGAATTGCGAAAAGAAGGTGTTGAGAGACAGACAGGGACCGTCGTAGAATATTCAGGCTTGTAATTGCAAATCTATTTGCTTCCATAAAAGAATTATTACTAAACGTCAATTTTAGTCCTTCACCTCCCATTTCAGAAAGAACATTACAGGGGGAATTCTATGGCATAAACATATGGATCAAAGTACCGTGCAAGCATCCGTTAATATAGTTAGTTACAGGTCACAAATTTGTATGTCCGGTCAGCTCATCTCTCTCTCTCTCTCTCTCTCTCTCTCTCTGTGTCTCTCTCTCTCTCTCTCTCTATATATATATATATATATATATATATATATATATATATATATATATATATATATATATATATATATATATATATATATATATATATATATATATAATGTTTAAAAGAAATCTCAAGGAGAGGAAAATAGCTGGCATCATTCTTTTTATTTACTGGCGACGTTTCGACCACAATACGGTCATCTTCTTAGGCCTAAAATATAAATAAATGGACCAAATATTTTTCGCTGTTAAGAGAGCACACTGCTAAATGTACATCTAGAACTTTACTTTCTAGTATTAGCTTTGAATTGCCAATTCAGAGTTAAAAGGAATATTTAGAAATGGGGCTGAAATTTACAATAAAGAGACTAGGGAAGGATTTTAAATATTTAAATTAGTTAGCGAGTCTATAATTGCTAAAATCTATTAAGTTTGGGCTGCTTTGATTTATGAATATAATGATTATATAAAACTGTTTTAAAATGAATTTTAAATAAATAATTGAAGCAAAAATTGACAAAAACCTTATATACAAAGTCACAAACCTTGCCAACAAAAGGTTTACGTGCTCCAGGCCGACCCAAAAGCACCAAACTGCGCCCCGTAACCCTTATCCAAATGAATTCAGGTAAAAAGGAGGGGAACTGACGAGAGATCATTATTTAAATTTGGGGAGAGCTGTTTTATATATAGTCTCTTACCATATGGGTATAAGTAATAGAACCGGCAAGATACTTGAAGCCCAAGAAAATTCAGCCATAAGAGATCACGTAATAAAGTGTTATCTCCTAAGAAAACTGAAATTCTAAATTCACACAAATGTCCCATTACCCTTCGAATCGTATAAACACTATATATAAATTAGCTCTACCCAATTTAAATAATGATCTATCGTTAGTTCCCCTCCTTGTTAACTGAATTCATTTGGACGTGGGTTGCGGGGCGCAGTTTGGTGCTTTTGGGTCGGCCCGGAGCACGTACCCCGTTCGTTAAGTATGTATAGGTTTATTGTGCAATAGGGTATATGATCTAATAAAAATAAAATAATTATAGGATATAATAATATAAATATACACAAAATATAAGCGTACACATTAAACAAAGTGGGGGACCCGCCAGTGTTGGAGTGCAGTAAGACGAGTCGGAGCGTCCAACGCGTGTCATGTCTGCTGCAAGTGGGTGGCGGCGGTCCTCACCACCCGTCATTAGGCTGGGTGCGGTAGGCGATCAGTGCGCAGGGAGCGCTGTTCTCGGCACCTCCAGCAGCTCATTTGTTGGGGTGCGGTGGACCACCTGGGCGGCTCTTGCCTCTCGCGCCCTTAGTACCGCGCCTCTTACAGGGTAAATGGCGGGCGCTGGTTCTGGCCTGAATCGGGCGGTGAAATGGCAGGAGAGGAGGTAGTGCATCAGTTGGCGCCGGGAGCATCCGCCGCACTGTTCGCACCTCCCTGCCACAAAGTCGGCGTGCAGCTCTTGCCGCGTGGAGTAGCCCAGCCTCACACGCTATACCAGCACGCCGTTCGCTCTTGGCTGCTGGTAGGATGCGTTCAGTGGGTGATAGGCTGTGGCTGCAGCATACCACGCCGCTTGTCTCTTAATTGCTTCCATTTCTAGGTGCTGCTGGTGGGCGTTGTGGGCGGCCCTGCGTTTGGTGTGCACCTTGAGCTGCTGTGGGCTGAGGCGCCCGGTCCAGGTGATGGTGGGTCCGTGGGCGGCTCGCTTTGCAGCCTCGTTGCAGCGCACACCAACGTGGCTGGGAATCCAGTGGAGCCGGATACGCCTGCCCTGAGCTGCCAGGTCCTGCAGAAGGCACAGGATGGTGGTCGTAAGGTGGATGTTGTCCCTGGTGTGGGCGTGGGCATGCTGCAGCGCCTGCAGTCCCTACCGAGAGCCCGTGTGTATCACTACAGTGTCCTCCCGGCGGAGCAGAGCGTGCTGGATGGCGTGCAGGATTGCTACTAGCTCCGTCTTGAGGGTGGGCAAGTGGTATAATATCCTCCATGCCTGCCTCAGGCCACTCGTGACGAAGGTGGCGCCGGACACCCGCTGTCGGGGTCGATGGAGCCGTCATTGAAGCAGACTGCGCTGCCTAGCTCAGTGACCTCAGACATGTCACTGAGGGCGTGCTAGTGCAGCTCCTCGGTGAGACAGTGCGCTTTGTGTAGCAGTGAAGTCGGCGACGGGGGGCTCCCACGATGGTGGTAAAACGTAGGCGGGGTTAAGGGTGTCGGAATCGCGCCACAGTCAGCTCCCTACCTGGTCGAGAGTGTCGGTTGCTAAGCTGACGTTTACGAGCCACCTGTTGTTACGCAGGCACTCGATGCCCTGCGCCACGGCCATTCGGAGTCTCCTCTGCGCAACACCCTCCACGTCACACTGGAGCATTCTGGCCACCAGACAGGCCACAATGCATTCCGCCCTGGCGGTGAGGGGCACCAGACTGGGCTCGCTCTGCATGACCCAGGCACTGCACCACCTCGGTAATCCTAACATGGTCCTCTAGAGGGCGCACTGCCTACAGGTAGTAGAGGCGGAGGACGGAGAAGGTTGGACCAGCACTCGGCTGCGTCATGGCCCTCATCACATTCAGCTGGGCTTGCGTCCGCTCCCTCAGGTGCGTGACATACTGCGTGAAGGACAGCCGCCTGTCCACCCACACTCTGAGGTACTAGTGGGAGTCGGTCCAGGCCAGCCCGACTCCTTAGACGCGCAGCTGCTGGCTAGCAGGTGTGGAAGTCTTGATGGCCATGGCCTGGGACTTCTCTGCCGAGATCTTGAGCCACAGCTCTTTGCACTTGGCAGTGATGAGGTGCAGCGCTTCTTGAGCCCCCGCGAGCTTTTGCCGCGCCCGGTGACGATGAGGGCCAGGTCGTCGGCGTAGCTGAGAATAATGGGTCATTGCCAATAGGGAAGTGCCAACAGCTGCTCCATCAGCACGTTGAAGAGGAACCGGCTGAGGATGCCGCCCTGGGACGTTTCTTTCTCAAAGGTAAGGTATGGAGACTTAGGACCCTGGAACTTCAGACGGGCTCAGCGCTTCGTTGGCAAGGTTGTGATTTTCTATATTAGTTTTTGCCAATTTTTGCTTCAATTATTCGTTTAAAATTCATTTTAAAACAGTTTTATATAATCATTAGATTCATAATTTAAAGCACCTCTAATTTAATAGATTTTAGCAATTATACACTCGCTAACTCATTTGAATATTTAAAATCCTTCCCTAGTCTCTTTATTGTAAATTTCAGCCCCATTTCGAAATATTCCCTTTAACTCTAAATTTGCAATTTAAAGCTAATACTAGCCAGCTAGTAAAGTTCTAGATGCACATTGTGCACTATGCTCATTTAACAGTGCAAAATATTTTTTCTCTGTTCATTTGTAAGAAGATGACCATATTGTGGCCGAAACGTCGCCCGCAAATAAAAAGGATAATACAGCTATTTTCCTCCATACACTTACACACGTGAGAGTCTAGAGAAATTGGGCGGAAACCGGACGGAGTAGAGTGATGTCTCCCCGGTTTGCGAAAGGCGAGCAAATTAGCAATTCACCAGGAATCTGAGAGGAGACCCTCTATCTAGATCCTGTTGAACAAATCTAAGAGAAAGGCCATGTCTCGCTCACCCAGGTGTTGAAGCATGGCGTACGGAAATCGCCAGGCCATGAGCGGTGTCCACGCACGAATCAAGAGCGAAGTGAAACTCACTCTCAGTAAACCTAACCCTGAAGGCTTCTCCGCCTCTGGAGGTTAAGTCCAGCCGGCGGCCTTCCGCTAAATCAAGACTTGCATTGAATGCTGGCGGACCAGCATCCCGGCTAAAGAATGCGAGGAAAGCGTTCGCAAAGGATTCTGCAACGGACGCGGGGTCCGAGATTGCGGTCCCATTCTCCTGGAGAGCGGAAGCGGGGTCCTGCGTGAACTTTCCCCGAATCCTTTTGACTCGCTTCCACACCTCTGCTAGAGGGTTCTTCACGTTAAGTGAAGACACGTATGCTCAGCAAGAAGAGCGGTGGACGTGCTTCGAAATATAGCAAAACCTAGCCATAGCCCGACGAAATTCAGCGACAGTGAAATCGTTTGGGAGGCGTTTATAGCGCATGTAGGCATAACGCCTCTTTTTAATGGCCGTCTCATACTCGGCCGACCACCATGAGAGTAGTAGGCGTGCAAAACGGCCAGACCTTCTGGAAATATTAGTAAGGCCTGTGGCGATGAGGTTGCTGAAGAAGAACTCAAGGGCCTCATCTACCGATGGCCTTAAATGCAGGCCACCGGGCCTTCGCCAAGCACCACCGAGGTGGGCTCTCAGGAGGCAGTTGACCTGAAAATGATATTTAAATGGGAAAGTGATCACTACCATGGAGGTTATCGACCACCCCCAAATCAAAATCAAGCTGTGCATCCAAAGAGCACAAAGATAGATCAAGGCAATAAAATTAAGCCGTTCTCGGGCAGTGATTTGTCAACTCATCCACATTTAAGACACCCATCTCAAGCTCTTTGATTAGATCGGCAAGGACTTGTCCTCTAGATTTATTGAGTAATCCCCCCAGAGAGAATACCTGCCGTTCAGATCTCCGAGCAAGAGAAATAACCTCGGCAACCGTGCTACGACGCGGCGGTAGTCCCCCGCATCGAAGTCAACCGACGGTGGAATGTAGGCAGAAATCATAGTATACCTCCTATCTAGGTAAAACTGGGCAGTCACTTTCTGAAAGGAAGTATCTAAAGTGAAAGGAAGAACGCAGACATCATGCCAACTCGTGGTGGTGGGGTCGCAAGTCCCTTATACGCTGTGAGATGGGCAGGGACCACGCGCTTGCATGTTTGTCGTGGTATGACATTACATTACATCAATACCTTATTATATCTATGGGGGAGGGACTAATAACTTAATGGCGAACCGAAAAAATGACGGAACACCACGAGTTTCGATTGGCGCAATCTCGAGAAAGGATTGCAATGAGGTCAGGTAAAATATGGGCAATGGCAAAGCTCAAGGTTATTTGAAAAGGCTTAAACAAAAATATAATTTTATCTACATAAAAAATGAGAAAATTGATTTGCAAAAATAGATCAGAGAATTACTGGGCAGAATGACGTCGGTCAACGATGCGGGAATTAACTCAAATGGGTCAGTGAAGGAGGAGGGGGGGTCTTACGAGGATTCCGGGTGACACGTCAGGGCAAGGCTTTATGGATGTCTTCTGAACTTGTAGTGAGGGTGCTCAGAGCTTCTGAGCGGGAACTTAAAGTGATGACGGTTCCTAAAAAAGGAAGGGGGCCGTAACGTCCCGTCCAGGGGAGAGTATATCAGCCAACTGATAACGAAGGGCAGCCGAGGAGAGCTTCGACAGGAGTTGATGAGTGAAGCATGAAAAATCATTCGGTAGCGATCGTTAAATGGAATTACCTCACTCGCTGGGGCTAATTCCGACACACAAATAGTTTAGCCGATACTTTGCTTCGTTGTTAGCACCTGACGTGGAACTAGGGGAATCTTCTTGGCTGCGGGTGAGACTTCTCAACTCTGTGTCTGCCTCATGGGAAACGAGCACTATATATGTCTATGGCTCTTCCAGGGGGGGGGGGGAAGTAGTGAGAAACAGCTCTACTCTCTAATAGCATCGGATCTTCTTGCGAAGGAGATTGTAACCCGTGTAAAGGTGGACCGTGGTGAAAGCTTTCCGAGGCTACCGCTGGTGGAAGTGGGGGGGGGGGGTAGGCTTACCAATTTTAGCCTAACAGAACCTTCTCCAGCGCATGGAACTTCCGTGCTGGACAAGAAATTCCACGTGGGATTCCCCCACACATCTCCCAACCGAAAGATGATGCTTTACAGAGCAGTTGCATAGGAAAGGATCATCCCACCCTTCAAACTAGAATTATTAAGGGTCTAGGGAAATTCTGACTTGCTACGACAGGTGTACACTCACAGAAAAACCCCGTTAATCTAAGCTCAGCGTGGAATTTACGGACATAGCCTTAAACAGGTCAATTCTAGAGAATTTAACTAGTACTATTTTAAACCCCTAAAAAATCACCCGAGAACATTAGCGATATTGCAGTTGAACCCCCTAAAAAAGGATACAATTAAATGGAGGCATAAATATGGGACTAAAGACTAAATTTAGTGGACCCCCCCAAAAAATCATAATTGAGAATATTAATGAGGTAATATATACAATTTACGTGGAAAACCTCCTCTCCCGCCGGAGTTCGGAAGAGGTAATCCACGGGTCCTCTAGCCTCGAGGGTGGGTTAGGGTTCCTTTTCAGTGGCTAAGAAGTTGGTTGCTTCCCGTGGGAATTAGCTCCAGCACCTCCGCGCCACGCTTGAATTTTCGTTCTCGTGACATAGGGTTAAATAAGGTCTGATACCTCTCAATAAGTCCTTCTTCACGGGATACGACAATCGTTTGTTACCTCGGGCGGACTCACGCTTGAGGGCTTTAGTTTTCTCCAAAAGGGGAGGAGAGTTGCGCACTACTTCTGGGTGGGGGCAGAGTTGTCGCTCCGGAGGGCTTGAAACTCCAAGTCGATAGGGGTTTCCAGGGGAACTGGGGATGGGAATCCATGGCGGCCTGTGTACGGGTACTCAAGGGTTGGGCCACGTGATCGTCGTAGATTACGGTGTTCTTACCGAACAAAACGGAGCAAAACTAGATTGGGGCCGCTATCTCTTCAAAAAAAGTAGTCGTGGACCACCGCAAATTTCTTGTGGTCGTTGCCAACAGGGGGGAGGAGGTCCTCAGACACTATAATGCAGGTGCACCCGGTGTCTCGGACGAGGGTGGATACTTAGCGACCGTTCACAGTTTTTTCTCGAACTTAAATCCACCAGGCTTGTTCTCATTAACGAGAAAGTTTACCTGATGGACCGGGTCTTTGGCTGGAGAGGGAGGATCAGGGGTCTCCTGAGGTGACGGAGGAGGATCAGAAGCCACCCAGATTTGGTGCACTTGGTGGGACTGAGATTTTTCGTTTCGGGAGTTTTGAGGACAGTTCGTGCGGTAATGGCCGGGAACTTCGCATGTGTAGAGGACGATCGGGTTCTTTTGGTATGGCACAACCGGGGAAGAAGAAACTAGCGGCTAAACGTCTTGGTGTTCAGATGGATGGAAGTTTCTTGGCTTCGAGAAAATAGGAACTTTGGTAAATCTTGGAACCAATTTAGTGGGGTCTTAGGACCCTGAAATTTAGTTTGGTGGGGGCGATTGGGGAGCCTTTTTGACATCCTTAGGATATAAAACGTGACTACCTGCGTAGAAATCCCGCCTCTTCCAAGCACTCCTTGAAAGAGGCACAACGTTTATCCTTAATGAAGGCCTGAACTTTGGCAGCTACTGTAGCTAAAAGCTGATCCCTAAGGAAGAAGTCCAGAAGGGACTCGTAGACCTGGGGAATCTTGCACGCATCCATCCAGCACTGAAGGTGTCTTTGGAGGATGTACCCGTGTTGTCGAAATGTTTGGCCCGGGCGGATTCTTTCCTGGCGGAATCGGGAGCGGTAGAATTCATAATTCATATGAACAGTGGCTAACAGTTCAGACTTTCAACTTGGAATAGTCCAAAGTTGCTTCCGGAGGAAGGGATACGAAGATATCCCTTAACTTGGCCTTTAGGAGAGAAGGTAAGCGAGCGACGCCCTCATTTTCGAGATCCCATCTATTGATCTGAAAGATTCTTTCAAAATGGGTAAAAAATGACCCAAAGTCTTCTCCATCATTAAAAGCGGGAAGATGGACTGAAAGTGTTTTGGGAATTTCAGCCCGGGAACCGATGGACTGAGAATCCATTTGATTAGGCTCATTTCCAGCTTATTGTCTAATTTGTTCCCGTTCTTCATCTCCATTTTGTTCTTCTCCATCTCCAATCCCAGTTTGTTTTCCTCTCTATTCATTTTGTTCTTCTCCCTATCCATTTTGTTCTTCCGCCCGCTGAGTCCTCACCATTCCGCCCGCTGAGTCCTCACTGAAAAGACGTGTTATCTCTGTGCTCCTGCTTAATTCATCTGTGCCCCTAAATTTCGTTTTCTGAGTAACTTAATAATTATAGATACTTCCTGCTCTCATATAATATTAGTCGCTGTATTAAAAAGATTGGCCGTCTTATTCGCTGTGTTAATTTATTTATCTTCATCCGTATTCTAGAAATCGACAATGCCCGTGATCAAGTTTGAATGTTCGAGTTGTGGGGCTTCCTTTAATAAGGAAATTTACGTTCCTTCTAACATGGAAAAAACTAGAATTTGCCGTTTTTGTATGTTAAACGATGCATTGGAGCGTAAGTTTGCTAACGCTATTAGCGAAATTAAATTAGAACTAAATTCCGTCGCGAGGGACGTTATATCGACCAACCTTAAAGTCGACGAATTAAATTCGAGTCTAAATTCTACCATTCATGACATGCGTGGGAGGGAAAATAGAAATCGCGACAACCGGCCTACTCGTATGAATCATCAGGCAATTGTTGACCAGCAACAAAGGATTTTGAACTCGTTTGGACCCCAGGATTCACAATATAGACCCCAAGATTCGCAATTTAGGCCCGTTAGAAATGGGGCTAGACCATCGAGGGAACAGCATTTTACATTACCCTGTTCGAACCCCTTCGCACTGCTAACTCCTATCGAAGGGGAAGAAGAAACTGTACTAATTGGGGATTCTCTAATTAAAAACCAAGAGCCGGAATTCACAGCGCGAAACCCGTCAAAACGAAAACGATTTTGCTTTCCTGGTGGCCGCATAGATAAAGTAGTTAGTGAAATTGAAAAATTGGACCAAACACGTGACGGGCGTACGATCCTCACGCTCGTAGGGGGGAATGATGTGCACAGATACGACAGCACCCCAGAAGGAATAGTAAACCGCGCTAAGACTCTGATTCATACTGCGAAAGTTAAAGCGGATAACGTAGGAATAATTGGCATTTTACCCCGACTAAAATCCACGTTGCGTTTGCAGTCCCGTGCTATATATACAAACGAGTGCCTTAAGCGCTTGTGTCGCGACACTGGAGTTAGCTTCTTTAACGTTTGGGATAAATTTCAAGACGCAATCCTCTGGATGTAGTTTTCCTGGGAGTTTGGGTGCCTTAAAAAAAATGAGGCCATTTGACTTGGATGACCTATGATGAGCCCTTGTGGCTTTTGTCATCTGTTATATTATATTGTGGGGGACTTTGATTTTGTTTTCCCCTGGTGATGGTGCTTTTTGTGGGTGGGTTTTGACGGATGCGGATGACCTTTGATAGGCCCTTGTGGCTTTTGTCATCTGTGAAATTATGTTATGTTATGTTATGTTATGTTTATCAAACGGACGGTATCCATTTAATCGATGTGGGGAACAGTCGGCTGGGTAGGATTTTAGGTAATTGTGTAGACTATGGGCCGATGCGACTCTAGTTCCTTTTTGGGCTATTTTCATTGTTTTTCTGCTATCGCACTGGCCAATCACAGATCTGGATTCATTTTCATAAATGACCAATCAGAAAGCTCTATTTGTTTCAAGGCTTTTTGTGTTTTTTATAATAATCAAAAATTGGTTTATCTTATATTTTAATGTTTTTTTCCCCCTCATTTCTTTTCTATATATCCTACCTACCCTATGCCTGACATTCTTTAGTGTTTTTATTTAATTTCCCATTGTTTAATGTTCAATTAAACCATATTTCGGTGTTGTTAATCAAGTGTCACGTCTTAATTCTGACGAAAACACGATTTTTTCATATTTTCTGTTCCATATTGATTTCTCTGCTTTGATTTGTTTAAAAGGTTATTTTAGGACCTTCATTTTGCTTATTGTTCCAAATTGATGCGTGCAGTATTAGTGTTTTTATTACTATATATGTGTAGTTCAAGAAACACAAATGGTCAATTCCAGTAAAAAAAAAAGTCACGAAATTTCCGGGAACAATGCTCTACTTTTCCGTCCGCATCTCTCATATTTAAACGACCACCCACGCCGTTTCCCGCTCATTTGTCAAATTTTCATTTTCGTGTTAAGTTTGTTTGTTACCTATTCAACGTTTCGGTGCTATTTTAACCGACAACGAGAAATATGTTGCGTTTCTCGAAGCCCATGGGCCGTGTAGTGGAAGGGCAGTGGGTTTTGGGAGGGTTTGAATGTGAAACAAAGAGAATTTTCATTGTTTCGGTGGCAAATCGAAATCGAGAAACCCTCCTCGCAGCGATAAAAAAGTGGATTTGCCGGGCACGACAGTCGTATCTGACGGATGGGCAGCCTATTCAAATTTTTCATCTGAAGGATACGAACCTCTTACTGAATTCTGGCTTGATGCCGGTAAACTCTACCCACCCGTCTGGCGTAAGTATTAAACATTATTTTGAGCGTTGGCTCGTTGTTGGGTACGGCTCGCCGCGGGGATAACACTGCGATGACCCTGAGTTTCAATCCTTTGGGGGGGGTCTGGGGGTCACAGCCCCCCAGTATAAAAACGAAAATCGCCATAAAATTCTTCGATTTCATCTCTAAACAACTAACAACGAAAAGTAGCCCAAAATAGCCCCCAAAAAACTAGGCCTACGATCGGCCCATAGTCTACACAATTACCGGATTTTAGACCAGTCAGTACGTAGCATGTTAAGTAGGAGAGTTGCGGGGCCACGTGATGCCCATGCGCTGGACCGGTCCTCGCTTGATGGGGCAATGAGTATTGGGGAGCAGGGAAACGGAACCGATTCGCGTGTGATAGAGGAGTCCACCTAAAGCGCAAATTGAAATGTATATATTAAAATGTTCGTAGCTTAAAAAATAAACTTGCCGAAATAAAAGCCGTAATTCTAGAGGGAGACTACGATCTCGTATTCTTAAGTGAGGCTTGGATAGATACACATTCGGGGATCAGTGTTTGCGAATTTGATATACCAGGTTATAAAATTCATTATACAAATAGACAAACTGGTAGAGGAGGCGGCGTATTAGTGTATATAAAAGATGACTTAAACGCTATAACGATCGACTCGTCTACGGCAGATATGAGAAGTGAGGCCTTATTAATCCAATTATGTTGTAATGCAAAATATAAAATTAATTTAGCCGTCATATATCGTCCTCCATCGCAAATAGAAAGAGAAGATGCTGGACTCTTTGATATGCTTTCATCTTGGGTTAGAAAAGGGACCACATTAGTCTGCGGCGATTTTAACTATCCAAACGTTAATTATAGTAACCTAACGTCAGATAAAGCTGGGGAGAGACTACTAAACTTTATTCTGGAGAATTTTCTCGTTCAAAAAGTGGAGGAACCAACTCGTGATAATAATATCCTCGATTTAATCATGGCGACTGACGAGTCATTGGTAGAAAATGTTTGTGTAGGAGAGCATTTAGCCTCGAGTGACCATAATGCGATTAGATTCGTACTAAACACGTGTGTAGATGTAAAAATTAGTACACAGCTCATGCCACGTTTTGGTAGCTGTGATTTTGATACTTTTCGCGAAAGGATTAAGGATGTAGACTGGGGAATGCGCTTCGAGAATAGGTCAGTAGGAGAAATGTACACTGAGCTTCGGCGTACACTCCTTAGTGTAAATTTCGACTTGGTAAAGTATGTGCGCCGTAAGAGCGGGAAGTCGATGAGAGCGCCGTGGGTTAGCTCACTAATATTAAGCTTAATTAAGGACCGAAATAGAAAATTTCAAATACATAAGAACAATGAGTCATTTATAAATCGGCAAAATTACATAGATTCTCGAAGAGAAGTTAAACGGGCGGTTAGAGATGCGAAACGGAAATATGAAATAAAACTGGCGAAGGATTCAAAGAAGGAACCGAAACGGTTTTACGGCTATGTAAACAGTAGGAAACCCTTAAAAGGTTCAATAGGGCCGATTAAAGACAAAGATGGTCGTTTGACGGAATTTCCGGCGGAAATGTCCAAAATTTTAAATGAACATTTTACGAGCGTGTTTACTGTGGAAGATTCTTCCGAATTGGAATCGTTAATTGGGGAAGTTCGTAGTGCTGATAATTGCATATCCGATGTAACTATAAATGACGAGAAAATCCTTAAATTTATTAAGCTAATGAAAAAGTCGAAATCTCCTGGCCCCGATGGGGTATATCCAATTCATTTAAAGGAGCTTCAAAATGAACTCGTTAAGCCATTGCGTGAAATTTTCAATCGCTCATTAGAGGATGGCGTAGTTCCGTTGGATTTCAAGCGAGCAAACGTTACACCTATATTTAAGAAGGGGAATAGATTTGAAGCAACGAATTTTCGGCATATTAGTCTAACTTCGGTAGTTGGGAAGCTTTTAGAATCTGTAATTAAAGATAGAATAGTGAGCCACCTCGAGGCAAATAAGCTGATTAACGATACCCAACATGGATTTAGGCGTGCGAGATCGTGCTTGACTAACTTGCTCGAATTCTTCCACAAAATGATTTGCGTGTACGATGAAAGCAAAGCTGTAGACGTAATATATTTAGACTTTAAAAAGGCGTTCGACACCGTCCCCCACCAAAGGTTATTAATGAAAGTTAAAGCGATTGGGGTGACTGGTAAGATTTTATTCTGGATTAGAAATTGGCTGAAAGATCGCTCGCAGCGGGTGGTAATAAATGGGGAATGTTCAGATTGGGCCAGCGTTAGTAGTGGGGTACCGCAGGGCTCTGTTTTAGGCCCTTTATTGTTTTTAATTTATATTAACGATTTAGATAAAGGCATACTTAGTCGGATTTCGAAATTTGCGGACGACACGAAGCTGGGCAATCGTGCCTATGTAAGATCGGATGTCGATAAATTGCAGGGGGACCTAAACTCGATTGCCAATTGGGCGGACAAGTGGCAAATGGAATTTAATTTAAGCAAATGCAAGGTAATGCACTTGGGTTGCCATAATTTAAGAGTAGAATATACCATGAAAGGCCAAGTCCTCGACGCGGTTAAATTAGAAAAAGACTTGGGAGTATTAGTCTCAGACGATTTTAAATTCTCGAAGCAATGCGCGGATGCGTGTAAAAAAGCAAATCGCGTTTTGGGTTATATCGCGCGTAATTTCACCTTCAAATCTAAGGATGTAATTTTACCTTTATATAAATCCCTTGTGCGGCCACTTCTCGAATACGCTGTTCAATTTTGGGCTCCATATTTAATGAAAGATATCGCGCAATTAGAAAGAGTGCAGCGTAGGGCTACGAAATTAATTCCAGAGCTGAGGAATAGATCATACGAGGAAAGGCTCAGGGCTTTAGATTTGCCATCGCTAGAACGCAGAAGATTACGTGGCCAGCTAATAGAAGTATTTAAAATACTAAAGGGTTTCTCAAACGTTGACTTTCGCAATCTGTTCGAACTGGATCATAGGGGAAATACTCGTCAGCACGGGTTAAAATTAGTGAACAAGCGTTTTAACACTAGTATAGCCCAAAACTATTTTACATTTAAAGTTACTCAAAATTGGAATCGGCTGCCCACCCACGTAGTAGATAGCACTTCGGTTAATATGTTCAAAAATCGTCTCGACGTGCATTTGAATAGTTTAAATATAACGTAGTTGAGCACTGTGAATTTAAACGTCCTTGCAGAGAGAGAGTTTGGAGCGGAGGTTTAAGGATATGAAATTATGATGACTAAAAATGATGCCGGCGATTCTCTGCATGTGTAGCTTAGATGTCCCATTTCTTTTCCGCCTATCCTATAAGTAGTCTCTATCCCTAAATTAGCTTTTCACCACTAGCAGTCGAGTGGCTGCGGAAGATGAGAAGAAAAACTTTCTATCTCCCCCGACCCCTAGTTTGATTAGTTAAAATTGCACGATAATGTACACATGTAGATAAGTGTGTACAGTAGATAGTATTAAAAAAAAAAAAAAAAAATTAGCATGTTAGAGATACACTCGTAGATAAGGGTGTATCGTAGTTTTTGATTTAGTGTAGCGGACTAGCCTCGAGCGGACCTTAGGGTCTTTGCTGGTCCTAGATTCTGTAGTTCTGTAGTTCTCCGTCTCCATCTTCAGTTTGTTCTCCTTTATCTCCATTTTGTTCTTCTCCATCTCCATTTCCCTTTGCTCTGCCCGTTCGTTCCTATCTTCTTCCTGTACGTAATTTAAAATCTCTTTGCCCGAAAGACCTATCATTTCACCCTGACAATTGAATTTTTTGAAGGATGACATTGTTACGTAGTTAACTGAAGGAACACTGATACGCGAACGAGCTAGGGCACTACTGACGCGAAAGGAATACCTAAATATTCGTGAAGGCCTTGTTCACACAAAAAAAATTAATACAACTATTTACCTCTGCTGTTTCTAAGCGGGAACAAGAAAATAAAATGGTCCTACCGGAATTAGGAAAACAAAGACCTTAACTCTTTTGGATTATTAACTAGGAGATTCTCCAAAATTCAAACAAAATGAAAAAAAATTAATTACCTGGGGTCTAACACAAAATCTAAATAGGTTACGTTCGACTGCTCTTTAATTAACTTGAACTTGCCTTCTGCCAATATTATACAAAACATAAAATAAAACGGATATACGTGAATAACAAGGGAACTTCTAATGTCAAAATTTAAATGACACGGGTTCGTAAAAACCTCAAACACACTTGACACCAAAATTATATAATATGTATATTAATAAATATATATGTCGTGGTATGACATTACATTACATCTATAGGGAGAAGGACCAATAACTTAAAGGCGAACCGACAAAGGGATGGAACACCACGAGTTTCGACGGGCGGAATAGTGAGATAAGAGTGCAAAGAGGTCAGGTAAAATATTGGCAATGGCAAGTCTCAAGGTTATTTAAAGAGGCATTCACAAAAATATAATTTTATTGACATAAAAATGAAAGTATTGATGGACAAAATTACATCAGAGAATTACTGGCCAAAATTACATCGGTAAACGAGAGCGGGAATTAACTCAAATAGGTTACTGAAGGGGGAGAGTAACTGGCTTACGAAGGATTCCGGGTGAGACGTCAGGGTAAGGCTTCAGGAATGTCTTCTGCACGTGAGGCGAAGGCGCTCAGAGCTTCTAAACGGGAACTTAAAGTGATGACGGTTCTCCAAAAAGAGGAGGGGGGTAACGTCTGGTCCAGACGAGAGTATTTCGGCCACCCGATTAGGAGGAGCGGACGAGTCGGGCTTCGATAGGAGTTGATAAGTGAAGCATGAAAAATCACTCGGTAGCGATCGTTAAATGGAATTACCTCACTCTCTGGGGCTAATTGCCATACACAAATAGTTCAGACGTCACTTTGCTCCGTTGTTAGCACCTGACTTGGAACTAGGGGAATCTTCTTGGGTCCGAGCGAGGCGTCTCAACTCTGTGTCTGCCTCATGGGAAACGAGCACTATATATTTCTGAGGCTCTCCTAGCGAACGGTGTGTGGGAAACAGCTCTACTTTCGAATGGCCTTGAATCTTCTTTCCGAGGTGATTCTAAACCATGTACAGGTGTACCGTGGTGGACGCGGTTCGAGGATCCTGCTTGTGGAAGAAAAGGAGGTAGGCTTACCAATTTAAGCCTAACAGAACCTTCTCAGCGCATGGAACTTCCATGCTGGAAAAGAAATTCCACGTTGGATTCCCCCACAATGACATCCTGCATAAAATTAGCTAACGGGGAACGGGACGAGACGAGCGGAGTCCACGGAAATTCCATTGAAGAAATATGCCCTCCAGGCCTAGCTCGAGGAGACTCGGGAGCACTCTTTGAACAGAAGGCCCTCACGGAAATGGCCGTACGCTTCCTGTAGGCAGAAATCCGGGTGTTGCTGGCCGGACAAAGCGCGCTGTCGCCTTCGAGGAATTATTAAGGGGCGTTTGGCTCACCTTGCGAGTCTTTTCCTCCCTCTGCCTCGAAACCTTAGGCGGCGTTTCTGCTTCGGATGCGGGGGGCCCTCTTGTCGAGGAACTACCGTCTCTGAGCCACTCAGCCCACCATTGGGCATGGGCGAAGGAGACGAAGCTCCTTTGTTGCTGTCCTCCTTTCGAGGTATAGCTTTAGGAACGCCGGAAGATGGCCTGTGACAAACTTCAGGGGTGTTGCCTCCTGTGAGTCTAACGACTCGGTTGCCGTTTCGTTTTAAGGAAAAAGGTCACGCTGGGGGAATGGTGGAAGCCCTTGTTTTAACCAGGGCAGGGTGTGTCCTCTCTGCCGCTAGCTTTACCAGGGAGCGCCCGGTTTGAGTAGCACCCGCAGAAGGGCTCCGAATGGGCGCGGAAGCAACCTTTCTCGTTGGCCTGGATGGAGCTAGAGCAGAGGGTGTCCTTCTAACAATTGAGGCATAAGACGTCCCAGGCAAAAGCGTTTTCGTCAGGACCAATTCCTTAGCCTCGCGAAATGAGAGTCGATCCTGGGCCTGAAGGGCCAGGATCTCTTGCTCAAGGAGATATTCACTATATTGCTTAGACGTAGCGGGGTGCGGCTCTCCGCAATTGATACACTTAGCCACGCACGATTTAGACTTATCGTGTGCGGCCTTGTAGTGTCTGTTATCGAGGCTCCACCCTGTGCACTTTTGGTTCAGTCATAGTCAGCGGCTCTGCACCCAGCGCGGCAGAGGGGCTGGATGTCGCGCTCTTGGCTTTGTCACTTACCAAAGTAGCAGCAAACCCATCCGTCCCTGCAGCCCCCGCGGATGGAGAGGAGCTCCGAGTCTTCTTAGTCTTTTTCTTATTTTTTTTCTTTTTAGGAGAGGTGGGCGGGGAATGAACCAGCTTCTCTCCTCCGCCGGCACGAGCCCCCAGGCCAGATGGACCGGCCTCAGCCAGGTCGTTCTCCTAAATGGAGAAGGTCTTGGCAGTCGTAGAGGCACCGCTCGGAGGAGATCCCTCCCTTCCTTGTACTGCCTCGGAAACCCTAGCCGTTTGAGGAGGACCTTGCATAGGGGAGGATTCGGGTTCGGTGCTTGTCGCCGAGACCGGATTCCTCCCCATGGAAGGCCCTAGCGTCTGAGGATGGGTTGCCTCAAAGACCAGGTCTATCTAAGGGGGGAGCTCCAGTTGGCCATCCCCCACCAGAACATCGCAGATCCCGTTAGCATATTCTAGTCAGCATGTCTTTTGGGGAAAGCGACCAAAGGGGCCTGGCTTCCCTCTCCCCCTAAAGCGGTTTGCCGTACCGAGCCGCTTCTTATGTGGAATGATCGACTATGGGCTGCCTGCTGGCTTTCTTGGCAGTCCCCTTGGAAAGAAAAGGAGGGAATGCCGCTGGAAACAGGGAAGTGGTTGAAAGTACCTGCAGAGAAGGGGGTGAGGGGAATTCCCCTACATCCGTAGGCGTAAGAGAGAAGTAAGACTCCTCTCGGGTTATAAAAGTTTAAAGGGTTCCCTGCGCAAGCACATGGGTCAGAAAACCTCCATTTTTTCTTTGGAGCTGCCTGTGGGAGGCTCCGTCTTTGTACAAGGGGAAATTAAGTGGAGATTTTTAGTTTTCTCATCATTGGGCATGGTGACCCTAAATTTACAACGGAATGCAATATCTGATCACCCCTTGCAGTTTCCCGCCCTGCAAGGGGTGCGTACAGGCCTAGCAGAGCCAGGTGCCGCCATTCAGGACCACCCCTCCCGCCTGGTGGCCTGGCAGTCCCTCGGTATGGCGGCTCCACCTTGGACACGGCGTAAAAATATAGATTGTGAAGTGAGAAGGAAAGGGGATGTGAGGAAGGTATGGGTGGGGATGAAGCAGGTTGTTAAAAGCAACCACCCCAGTCCGGAGCTCAGGGGTTAGGGAACCTTGTCCCTCCTCCCTCAGCCCCGATTCAGCACGGTTGGCCGAGAACAAGGTCAGCCTCTGACCTGTGAAATTAGAGCTTAACCAGAGTAAGTTGTGTGAGAGGTTGTGGGGGATGTCAGGAAGTAGGAGAGAAATAAAGGCTAGCTGAAGGAAGGAAGAGAGGCTAAGCTGAGGCCGGACGTATCGCTGTTCCCGTCAGCTCGCCGGCCAGGATGGCGAATCGCCGTGCCCCTTACGGGGAACTATGACAAGAAGAAAGAAAAAAAAGACAGAAAAATCAACATCAACCCTAAAATAAATTAAATTTAAATTGCTATGTATTAAAAATTATTAATTTATAGATCATAAAACAACAAAAAATGCTCACGACATATACAAAAACCTTAAAGTTTTTAAGACAAAGCTTTGAAAGCCGTTTAAATATAATCTAATCAACAAAAATGAAAAATTCTAAAAACATAAATATCTAAAGGGAGAGCAATAAGCCTGATCACCAGGCACCTTGCATCCCTATAGAGATCTTCTACACTACCTTCTCTTTTCTCCACTTTTATTTTCGTTCCATACACACACACACTTAAATCAATTAGTAATTGATAGAAGAGCAGGTTTGGAAAGGGTTATTAGGGTATGTATCGAAGAGAAATAGAGATAGACGGATCCAATAATGAGCAGAGTGTGTGTGATTACTAGTATGTACTAGGTAGTTCTAGGATGGATGCAGTATACCAAGGCTCCATGGCTACGGACCGAACTCTGTCTAAGGGGGAACAGTCCTCCTGGTACAAGTGCTGGTAAAAAGGTTGAGGTGATAACCTTAGTAATAATAATAAATAATACTATTAACTATAATAAGATAGTGATAATAATTAATACTACAACTAATAAATAATCATAATAAAACTAATAATGAATAATAAAAATAATTATATTAATAGATAATACTCGTAACAATAATAAATAATAGTAATGCTAATAATTCTAATATAAAATGATAAAGTAGTAGTGAGAGGTGCCGAGGGAAAAGCGTACCAACAACTTTCCCAGGTCTCATCAGAGGGTTCATGTGAACCCAGTGACAGACAGGGATTCCCTAATTTTCACTTAGGCCAGGGGGATGTGCATCTCAACCATGTACTAAGTCTAACAGGCTACACAAACAGGTTACCTCCTTTCTGATAGGAGCGAGTGGTGCTCCTATCATATATAGTACGCTGGGCGAAACACCTTTTCTGTGCCCCCGACCCTTCGGAATAAATACCACCTTTAAATATATAGACAAGGAATTTATAAATAACCATTCAAACAATTATGCAAAGATGAACTAATTTATTGAGGTTATAGTTTTAACATTTAAAACTACGCACATTTGCAACTTGGAATATTCTTGCCGAATGCTCGCTTTCCCTTACAAGAAATCCATACCACCATTGTCAAGAACCCGCCCTCAGCGGCTGCGCATATTGCTCATACCTAAATCCGCCTCTTCATGCGTCCAACACCTAAGAGAGTCAAGTGAAATGGAGGATGCCAGCCTGACCCAGAAAGTTGTATGGGTCACAAGTCTGTGTGTCCAAACTTGTAACGGGCATAAGAGACAAGCGGTAACGAATCTGCTCGTCTCGGTACTGGAGAAGATAACGTGCGCGAAGATCCCCTAGCCTGAGACACTCAGATACATTGTGCAGAACAATCTGGAGAACAAAATAGTCATCGGAGAAAGATGGAAGGATGCACTTTATCAAATGGCGGTTCGTCCCGCGGGTGTATTCAATTCGAAGATGACAGAAAGTGACCTGAAACCACCGAGGCATTATTGGGTAGGTCGACGCTAACAATCGTCCGTCTCTCATCCTCTTTGACACGCTCAATCAATGATTGCGACGCTCATTATTCCCGCGCTGCCTGGTGCCCTGATTCATGCACCGCCCTCCAAGCATCCTAATGGTCGTAGGAAGACATCTAATTCATTGTTATCAACTGCCGTACCGTCGTCATCAGCCAAAGCCTGGCATTTCGGAAAAGAAAAAAGATAAGAACAAAACATAGAGAGATCGATGGGCAAAACCATAAATCTATGCATTTATATACAATAAAAAGGGAAGAAGGATAAGAAATAAAAAGAGTAAGTGTAACTTTATTCGCCGAGGCAGCTTGTGATTGTACTAAGAGAAAACAAGCTTCTCAAGGTCAAGAATCATTATTCAAAATGTAAACAAGTATAATTTAGTCTAACAGCCTTATGGGGTTAATAAAACGGAAAGATACAGTAAAAATATATATAAACAAGTGTTATAGAATAAGGTCAAGTTCAACCCTTCATGCGTTTATCACCCGAGATGGATGTCGGTTATGTGCGTGGGAGATTTATGATACAAACAGAGTGCAAATTAACGGAATTTTAGGTTGATCAAATATTCAGCTAACTTGTAGGCAGGGTTGGTTCAAATATTGATTTTTATAAGTCAAATAAAAATACTCTTGAAATTATACAAAAACACATAAACAGATACTTTTTTTCACTCAAGTTTAAATTTTACATATCATAATTGCATTTTATTATCATTAATGCCTGGAAGGTTTCCGGGCCGAGTTTTGATCGCTCAGGAGTGTAAAATTGCCAGCTGTGCTAAACACTCATTCAGAAGGTGCCAACGTTGCACAGCACACAAGAATATTCTTGGTGAAATGCCTAAAAATTTTGAGGCTTTTTGTATCACGCCAGTACTCCAGTGGGTTGACATCAGAAGAAAGAAAACCTTCTTCTAGGTACGTTTCAAGTCCTGCCATCACCACTGTAGTGTCGTTTGTTGATGCACTTGCCATCATTTGCCCAGCTGGAGGCATGTAGGCAAAAAGACGAGCTCGTTCTGCACTCAGGTTAGCCTAGTCTTGATTCATGCTATGGAGACGATAGGTTCACTCCCTTGAATGACTTTCTTATTCAAGGTCGATTGAATTGAGTCGGGAAGAATTAATTTCACAAACCTTGAAACATTTTATCCTTTTGCATTTCCTTGCATGATCTCTATGCCAGCTTAAACCTTGGGACCATGAGAGCTAGGGCAATGAAATCAGCCCTCTCAAAAAATGGATGCAACCGCTTCTTAATAGAAGGCTGTAGTGAAATTTCCAAGTTAAAGCAGTAGATCGGTTTACTTTCCATGAATTGTTTGAGGCTGTGCTCAAGGCCAAATACAACTGGTGCAAGGCAAGAAAGTGTAACCATTTATTCCTCCTATTTGCGTCATCGCTTCTTGAAACGGTTCAAAACTTGTATCACTTCTTTCAGCATTGCTATTTCCATTCCTTTCAACTCTTCTATAGTTTGCTTCGATTCTAGGAGAAGAATAGCTGAGTTTACTCCGTGGGTTTGCTTGATAAGAAATTAGACTTTGGCAGTTGAGAGTTCCATCTAGTAGCATTGGCAGACTGCAGTGAAACCCCAATCTTTTCCAAGAACGGTTCTGCCACACTAAATCTACGTATTGCAGCTAAAATACTACTGCACTTGTGTATCACAGTTGTAATTACGCTGTTTCTGACACAGAGATCATTGAAGGCATCTGGTATGCTTAGTTATGTTGTGCGTGCCAAGAAATTGGACCGATCCGGTGGAAGAAGGGCAAGCACCTCATTCAGATCATGTTCTTCTTCCTAAAATATCAAGCTAAGTGGTGTCTTCATTTTCATCGGTACTTTCATTTCTTACTCCATTTCCATATAATCCTGTTAGACAGACATCAAATGCTCTCACCATAATCGAGGCATTTTCCGCAACTTACTTCCTCATCTTCCCACGAATTCTGAATTTAGTGACTATAACCTCATATGCTGTAGCGATTTTCACAGCTGTATGTCGTTCTATAAACTAATCGCAAGCAATGACGCGCAACTTTAGCTCCCATGATGAGTTGATGAAGTCTACTCTGACAGCAAGAAACGATATCATTTTCTGATTCGTCCAGAGGTCTAATGTCAGGTACATACGATTGAGATGTTCGAACTCTGTCATTAATTGCGACTCGATATCTTTAGCTATCTTCAGAAGTAAACTGTTTCTAAGTGTGGTTTTGCTTGGAAACACAAAGCATGGTTCTTCTTCGTACAGTACAGCTCTAGTAGCTTACTTTCAGCAATACTCAAAGGCAGTTGGTCGAATTTGATGGAGTCTGAAGGTTTCTTTACTAGAGACCGTTGTTTGATGTGATTAGCGTAAAGTTTTTCTTCGTTATCCATCTTAAAAGGGAAAATTGAGAAGTAAGAAGCAATTCAAATTCAGGAAATTATTATTTAGTAGATTCAATTATTGTAGATTGAGATTTTCTATATTTACTGGGGTTTGTTCATGTACCCATTGAATAGGTTATACAATGAATATGAGTTATATTTAGGTTAAATTTAAATTCGGGTTATATTTTGATTCTTAAATTATTATAAATAAAGATATATACTTCTTTTTTTTTAAATTTGCCTTATCATAAATCATATATCTGAGTACTAAAACAGAATGTTAAGAAAGAAAAAAAACTAAAAATAGATTTGAAACATCACAATAAAGAAACCAAATTTTAAAGTGGTTAATAACAAATCTAAAAAGTTAAGAGCAATTTAAAAAATCCCCAAATAAAAATAAAATCAAATCAACCAAAGAAATAATGATAATAAAGTAATAAAACTAATACAAACCTAATAGATTAAAAGTAACTTAAAAATATATACAAATATGTGTGAAAAGGAAAAAAAAGATGGAGAACATGTTAATTATAAAATTTAATTAGTACTTTAAGTCATTACCCTTAAAATTATACTTAATATAAAAAAGATAAATCAATGAGTTAACACAACACAATATCTCTTTCAATAATTAAACATACAATTAACACACACAATATTATTATGTGTGTTATTATTATAATAATAAACCCACCAAACAAAAGAGAGAGAGTATCCTTTACACAGCACTATTCAAATAAAAACTGGATGAAAGTACGCAGTTCATTCGTCTTATAATCTCCTGAACGTTCGAGAATGTTCCATATTAACATATTAACCGGTTTATAATATTTCGTAAATGATGGTTCTCTCTGACTATAAGTCTCTCTCTCTCTCTGAGTTTTCATATCCTCCTCAAATGGTGTGAGACTCGAAATAAAAATACAAATACTTTTTCTTTTGGATGCCATAATACAAATACAAAATACTTTTCTCTCTTGATGCCAAAATACAAATCCAAATATAAATACATGAAAATTGTATTCAAATACAATTCCAATATAATTACAATTGTATTTGATCCACCCAACTTGTAGGTTCCGAGGAAGGTATGGGTGGGGATGAAACAGGTTGTTAAAAACCAACCACCCCAGACCGGAGCTCAGGGGTTAGGGAAAATTGTGCCGTCTCCCCTCAGCACGGATATGAGATGGTTGGCTGAGAAGAAGGTCAGCATCTATCCTGTGAAATTAGAGGCTGAAATGAGAAGGTTGTGGGAGAGGTTGTATGAAAAGCGAGGAAACAAGGGGGAAACACAAGCTATAAGGCAAGGAGAAGAGGCTAAGCTAGGGTCGAACGGTTGTTGTGTCCCGTCAGCAGGACTGCAAGGATGGCATATCACCGCGCCCCTTACAGGATGCACACGCGATAGAGGAGGTCGTCATTAATGAGGAATAAAATTACCTTATTGCCTCTGACCGTTTCGCGCGTTTGGTTTTGGGCTTTAGACTACAAGGGACGAAGAGACTCACATTCCCTCTGACTTTTGGTAAAGTCATGGCTCATCGCACTCTGGAATTCGGTGCAACCTGTATCACGGACACGGGTTGAAATCATGCAATCTTTGAGTGCTCCAGTTTCGAATTGGAGGGCTCCAGTGGAATTTTTATCGAGCAAAATGTTTACCTTGTTTTAACAGTATTTGGCGGCTTTGAATACGAGGGGGATTTATTTTGAGACGGTGTGGGGGTAGGAGTGGCACTGACCTGGTGAACCTGGTGGGAAGGAGGGTGCTTCTAAACTGCCAGTTTTGAGGGCAATTGCTACTCACGTGACCCTGAACTCCACAGGAATAGCACACGATGGTTCCCCCGGGGAAGGACGAAGCAGGGGGTTGAGATCAAAGGGCTTAACATCATGGTGGCCCAACGAGTAGAGAGGTTTAGGTTTAGCGGGCCCAGTCACTTTAACCATCTCATTCCCATTATTAGGAACAAACTTGTCCGTGCTTGTTTTGGATTTAGGATATGGGGGTTCTGATTTCTTCCCTTCTTTCAGATAGAATTTGCGGCTGGCTACGTAGAAGTCTGCCTTCTCGATACATTCCTTGAGAGTATGGTAGCTCCGCTCCTTGACGAAGGATCTGATTTCCGAAGGGAGTGACGCAAGAAATCTGTCCTTGAGGACAAAATCGACCAGAGCGTCGTATTCATGAGGCTGTAGGGAGTAGCCAAACTGTCGAAAGGTCTGGTTTGGTTGAATGCAACCTAAATTTAGTTCGGTACAAGTCCGGTGTCATGTTATAAGCTGCGAGTAACTCGGCTTTTAAAGATGAGTAATTAATTGTTTCTTCTGAAAGGAGGGAGATAAATACGTCCCTAGTTGGAAGCTCAGCATAGGCAATAATTTGCTCCGCCATCCGTCTCGAAGTAGCACTGGTTCATCTCGAAGATCTTCTCGAAGTGGGTGGCCTAAGACTTGAAGTCTTTGCCTTCTTTAAAGACCTGGAGTTTTATGGTCGCAGACTGCGGTGCGTCTAGTCTTAAATTTGAGGAGTTTATGGAAAGCGTCTCGTTCCTAAGTCGGCTCATTTCCAGTTCGTGAGAGCAAATTCTCTCTCTTTCTTATCGTTCCTTTTCTCTTTCTTCTCTATCTCTTCTTTCGGATCTTTCTTCTCGTTCTTTTTCTCTTTCTTCTCTGTTTTCTTTTTTCGACTCTTTCTCTTTTCTCTTCTTCCTGGATATAGGCTATCAGATCTTTGCCACTCAGTTCGAGTGACTCACCTTGGGTCTTGAAGTTTTCTAACGACGACATGACGCTGGTTCTACGCGATGGGCACAAGAAAAGGAATAAAAGTAACGCACAACAATGAATATAGCGGAATTATGGATTTCTTTCCTCAAGAATTGGAGTGCGAATGGTTATACTAAACAAACGAAAACACGAACAACAAAGGGGTAGAAACACTCGCGAGATTTTACTGTGATTAAGACAAAGGTACAGCAATACGAAGAATAATACTATTTTTACTATATCTTCAAATTACGGCACGAAATGAGGCCTTGAAGGACAACAATTAAATTCCGTGGGGGAAATAAAATAATAGTCAAATACGGTCACTCAACAATCTATTCACAAAAAAGTAAATGGGAACGGGAACAAATATATGTCCCAGTAGGTATTCAATGGTTATTTCTCACATTTTAAACTCCACAACAGTAACCAAGATTACGCAACAATTAAAAATTTAACCCTGGTTAACCAATAGATTGATCAAATTCTAATCAATTGATTGACCAAGATTAACCCCAATAAACCTGATGCCAGTTCAATATATAGCAGATATTACTATATATGTCGTAGAATAGGGTCGAATTCAACTCTTCGTGCGTTTCTCAGCCGAAATAGATGACGGGAGATTTATAATACAGAGTGCAAATTAATTGAATTTTAAGTTGGCCAAATAGTCGGCATTTTGTAGGTTCCTGGACAATAGGAAAACGGGTACAAAAAGAACTTTATTAATATCTAAATAATATTATTTTTACAAAAGTTAAAAGAGGTTTTGTAATAAGCTAATATACTACATTTGACGTACATGAGTCTCAGCGACTTAAAAGGATGGGGGGGCTTGTCGGGAAGGTGCCAGTAGACACAAACAAACAGTACTGTTCGAACGGTAGCTCAGCGGATACTGACTGGGCGGGAAGGTGGTGGATACTGACAGGGCGGGCAGGTGGCGGATACTGACGGAGCGGGCAGGCGGCGGATGCTAACGGGACGGGCAGGCGGAGGATACTTCCTTCCAACTCTGGGCAGTAGGATTTATAGTGGGATTGAATGGGTTTTCTTCCCCTCCTTACGAAGGGGAGAGTTCCAGGGGTGACGCATTTGCAGGCGAGGGTAGTTGAGTCCTATTAGCACGATCGCGGGAAGGTTCCTAAACCGGCAAGGCGTATCTTTGTGCAACTCCCAACGGGACCTTTTCGTGCTCTCAATCTTGTCGCAGCTTTCTGCGATGGCGAGCTTTCAGGCCAACAAGGCGTCTCATGATTTCGCACTTTCATTAGCGCAGATAAAAATGGTCGACTAGTTGTCTGTTCTCTTTCTCTCTCTGATCTCTGACAACAAGCAACACTACTTGGATAACACTTCAAAATGTCTGAATTTTAAAAACTTTTAACAAGGTAGAGAAAAGTAGTTCCGTAAATGTCACCTTTGACGTAAATCTCGCTCGGATTGAAATCAGGATTAAGATTGATATATATTAAATTGTCTAAAAAATATTACGGAATCCTACCAATTTGGGACTCTTTAAAAAGGGGACATCAATTACTCATGATTTAAATCATATCCATAAGCTCTATAATGATTTATCCTTTCCCCCTCTAATGCCACTGGAACCTCCAGTCAATATCAAAGCACAATCAAAACTGGATCGTATTGGATAACCGGAAGAGGTTTGGTGAATGGCTAGACAAGAATGGGAAACCATCTTATAAAAAAGCAATTGTTACATCATAAATGTTTAAAATTACAATTTAGGGGAATAATAAAGGAATCATTATTTATTTTACTTTTGAAGCCAAGGAAAACAACCACACCGTAATCGTATTATCCATAAATTGCTCAAATGTTTTCACGATTGATCATCAAACAGATTGCAACAGCTGGCAGTTTTATGCCTGTATGACTGTCTAAGTTTAGACAATTGTGAGAGGAAGTTTTGCACCTGCATTCAAATACACCTGGCAATTTTCTAATGATTACCATCTTTTCTAGCACATAAGTATCCTAATTCGCAATAAACTTTTAAAATATGGAAGACATAATTCGCATTTTGACTGAATTTCTAACCAAAGAACATGAACAATTTTATAGAAAAGGGATATGGATGAAAATGGATTAAATTTTGATTGAATATTCACTATATTTCTCTTTTATCCTATCTTCAAATTATTATTTAAAAACTATATTTCATCTGATACAACCTAATCCTAATACACACACATGCATTACATACATACCACCTAATCTTTCATGTTGTTATTATTCTATGAACAAAATACTGCATCGGACCGCTCGTTGTTGAAAAATTACTCTGATCGCCTTTGAGACGGCGGTGTTTTATCCTTATAACTGGAATTCGAAAATTTGCGATTCTATTGAAACAAATACCCTTACCATGTTTACCAAACCAGAGAAAGATAAATTTAATATAACTACACTTCTCTCGCTCATGTCTGAGTTAATAGATTAGAAAAAAGAAAAGATTTCCTTACACTGACAAGCTCACGAATTTCTTCTCTCGCCAGGGGGATCAATTCATATATAATTAAAGAGCGAAATAACAATTTGTGTTGTCTCCGCCACTCAAATCAACCTACCCCGGTAGCTCCTGGTGTCCTTAACCACAGGTTGTGATGAAAGCAAGGTATGACAACTAACTGCTTAGGAACTTTACCGCTATCACGCAGCTGTTTCACCTCAAGCAAAACACCCCGCTAGGCAAACAGCATTCTCCCACCAGCTCTAGTCATCCTCAATTATGGCTTTCTTTCTAGGGTGAGATTAGCCAGAGGATATTGAACCAATGGGTAGTCATGATATAAAGGTTCTGTGTGGTACTACATGCATTCATTAATTAATTAACCTACAGAACGGTGTTATATACTACTACATTCGTTTCCATCATCTGCCACGAGTTCCCGACTCCCAACGCTCCACATATTCCTGGTCATTGGTGTTTGCCCCCAAAAGAACTCGAAGTCAGTCAATTACTTCACTATGTTTTACTCCCTAAAAATAACAACAAAGTTTCCTAATTTTCGGGGTTATAAATAAAAAAGTTAAAACTGTTAGGTCTTCCTATTTAAATCCCGCTAATTCAGGTATTGACAAATTTCTTTCATGCCTAGCATCCACGCAATCATTAATTAGGTATTCTGACTCTACTTAGCTCGCAGACTAATTTTCCTCTCAGCTAAATTGGGCACAATTTTCCTTATTATACGGAGGTTTCAGATACTCAGGTTGTACTCGAATGACAAGCCTTAATATTTGCAAGGACCAAAATTAAATTTAAGAGCGGAATCCTAATTTTCCTCATGTATCAGTGACTTTCGGTTAACAATCGGACATCAAGACTCCACGTCAGTCTTGGTGTATAAATAGGCAATCCTGAAGTTGTGAAAAGCAACCAACAGTTTGATTGCAGACTCAAGCTCAATTGGGACGGGAAGTCGGATTTTTACCGGCGAATTTCTGCAAAGCCTAACTTCCTTGTTAGAGTGGCTATTTTAAAAAAAAATCTATCGTTACTTTTATAAGAACCCTTTACACTTATACAAGCGCTTATACACCGGAAAGATTGGAGAGGGGCACGCGTCAGCCATGGTCTCCTGCAAAAAGATAGCTAAGGGAAAACGGCAGGAAACTAGCCTCCACAGCTCCTTTCAGTGTGCTCTGAGTATGCATCAATTACAGTGAACAAATATGGCCTCTAGGTCTAGGTTTGAGGAGATGCAGGGGCCCTCTTCAAAGAATATAACCCCACTATAATGGCCGTACTCTTCACGAAGGGAGAACCCTGGGCGCTGTTGGAAAGACAAAGAACTGACAGCGCTGTCACCTTTGAGGACTTATCGGGGAAGGTTGGGCTCACCATCCGAGTCATTTCCTCCCTCTGCCTCGAAACCCTTGGCACGTGAGGTGGCTTTGGAGGAGGGAGTTTCTCTTTTGTAGAATCTAGAATCTTTGAGCTACCAAGCCAACCACTGGGTATGAGCGGAGGAACCGAAGCTCCCTTAGGGCAGTCCTCCTTTAAGGGTGCAGCTTTAGAAAGCACGGAAGATAGCCTCACGACCAACTTCAAGGGTGCTGTCTCATGTGAGTCTAACGACTCCGTGGAGGCAAGCGGTCATGGTCGGGGAAGGAGGATGAGCCCTGGTATTAGTTGCGGCTGGGTGTGAATCCTTTATGCAGCCAATTCTACCAAGGAACACTCCAGGTTGGGTAGGGCCCGCAGAAGGGTTCTGAATGGGCGCGGAAACGACTCTAATCGTAGCCCTGCTGGGACAGTATCAGAGGGAGTCTTGCTTAACGTTGAGGCATAAGACCTGCCAAGTCACCCTGGGCGCACCAGGATCAATTCCTTAGTATCGCGAAATGAGACACGATCCTGGACAGGAACGGCCAGGATTTCCTTCTCAAGGAGATACGCAACACATCGCTTCGAAAAAGAGTGGTGCTGCTCTCTGCAATTGACACACTTGGCCTTACACGACCTTGACTTATCTTTTGAGGCCTTAGGGCAACTGAGACAGCCTTCAGGTAACCTGAATTTTGCCTGTCTACAGGAACGATTCGTATGGCCGAGGCGGTGAAGGTAGTAGCACCTCCCCGTCAGTTGCACGAATGCTTTTACGCAGTAGCGATACTAACAGGCAAGCACTGACTCATGGAACTCTTCACAGTCGAATGTGACAAAGAGTGTAGGGGCGGGTATCGAGGCTCCTCCATGTTCTCTCATCACACGTTCATTGTAGAGTGCGACTTCACACTCATCGGCGTGCTATCAATTGTCCAAAGGGCATTAATCCTGGCCTCTTGGAGGGATTCGACGCATTCGCCAGAAGGCTCCCGTCCGTGAAACATGTCACCTTTGGTTTTCTACAAATCACGCTAGGTAGAGCCCTTCTCTGATGGTCATGTTGTCCTTATCTAACATTCTGCCATCAGTCGACTGAATAACAAGGAAGTGTTTGAATTCAGCTGGCACAAAAACACCAGGAAACCTCTAAATGAGGAGCCCCTAAGTAATCGAGGCTCTGTTCTGCACACTTGCACCTTTGGTCATGGTCAGTGACTCCCCACCCGGGGAGCACTGGCGCCGGACTTGCCGATCTTCGCTCGGCTGCTTGGCAAAATAGCCAGAAGCACCCTTCCGCCCGCGTGGCTCCAGAGAGGGAGTGGAGCCCTTAGTCTTTTCTGTCTTGTTCCTCTGTCTTTTCTTTTTAGGAGAGGAGGGTGGCGAACGAGCCAGCTTCTCTCCTCCACCGAAAGGAGCCCCTAGGCCTGATGTGCCAGCCTCAGAAAGATCCTTCTCCTAGATGGACAAGGTCCCTGCTGTCACAGGGGCACCAGACTGAGGAGGAGCTCCCTGCCCTCCTTGTGAGGTTTCGGGGACCCGAGCCGTCTGAAGAGGAGCATGCACAAGGGCAGATTCGGTTTCCGTGACACCGAGCACAGGTTCGACCATGTGAAAAATCCTGCCGCCTGCGCTTGGTCGCGTCAGGAACCATTTTCATCACAAGGGGCGCCTCAATTTGGACATCTACTCCAAGATATCACGGATTCCATTCGAGCGGCCTTTTCTCTTGTCTTCTTGGACAGGCGAACCACCATCTGTCGGGAATGAGAGGGGGGCACGTACAGTAAAACCCTCAAACTTGTTATGTACGCCAGCAGAACTTTAGAGGGCACGTGCCGACGGCCCCTATCACCCCTCGTCCCACTAAGGGGTTGCCCTTTTGAGTCGCTCCCACCGCGAGTGGTAAATTTTGGGCCGCTGGCGTGCTTTCTTGGTACTCCCCTGGGAAAGTAAATGGGAGACTATATAGGGTTTGAGTCAGTTATATTATACTATTTCTAGTTGTTTCAGGCTGGGTTTAAGTGATGATCAGCTTTCTTACGGGATGAAGGAAAAATATATATTTATATCTGGATTCTTTATTCCTGTATATTATAACCGGAATTTTTTTAAATGGTGAACATGGAATATAATTTTTCTTATTAAAGTAACAATAAATTTTCAGATTCTGACTTATTTTTGGACATTGGACATAATAAGAGATGAAATTAAATAGAATTAGAGAGAAAATAGTATGAGAGTAAAGTGGTTAAAAAGTGAGTTTAAAGAATAGATGATGTGTGGAAGACAGAATAAAAGATCCCTGGTGAAAGGGTAGCTCTGTTTGTGGTATTTTGGATTCTTTTTAGATATAAACTATAATATTTACAGTTTATTTAATCGAATCAGCATAGCTAATTTGATTAGGGGTTCTCATCTTGATGATGATTTTTATTTTGGGGCATTCAAGCCTTTATTAGAGACGGGGTTTTTACATCCCGTTTTAGGTTTTTGAATAATTTTTAGTATCCTAAAACATTTTAGGTTGATTTTGATAATTATTTAACTTTAATTATTATTAATTAAGTGAATTTGTTTTTAGTGAGGTTGAATTTTAATTAAAAACTTTCACATTACACTGGTTGGTTGAGTGTCGTCTATTGTCGATCACGTAGTGTATATTGGGGAGTCACGTCACTGTCAGACTGTAATTTACTACTTTTAAAAGGTCATATCTGTCTGTCGGCCTCGATGTCTAGGTGTGTACGAGAGAATTCAGGGGTCAAGCGTGCACCAATGGCTTGCCATATCCTCTTAGCTCTCTCGTGGAGCGCCACGTTGATCGGAGATAATCCAAACGAGGTGTGGAGCTCCCTCTGTTTTTTGTGTTCTCTTCTTCGAGAGTTTGTAATGAGTAAAACCGCCTTGTTCTGGATGGTTTGTAGTTTCGCAATGTGGGTCCAGGCGCACGCATTCATCGGCACCAGGGGGTACGATAGTCTCGAGCGAATGCACGCATTGAATATCTTGAGTTTATTTGAGCGAGTTAGGTCAATGAACCTATAAAACTCCCTCAAATCTCTCTTGCTATTCGCGACCGTCCGCCCGATATGACACTTGTATCATCCAGTGGTGATTTTGAGCCCCAGGACCGTCCCTTCCGAGCAGTAGGGGATTCTCTCCCCCTCTACCCGTATATCATTGAAGGTCTTGCGAAACATGGGAATTATTTTGAATTTTGGGGCATTGGTTGAAATCTTCCATTTCCTCTCGAAAGTGTTGAGGCTGGAAATCTCCCTAGCCGTATTTATCGCCATAAATTCCCTGTGAACGTAGGCGGCTGTACAAATTTGCGGAATATCGTCAGCGAACTGAACGTATATCGTACCTTCGGAAAGAGGTTGTGGTAGGTCACCTGTATATATGTTGTATAAAAGGAGACTGAGACACTCTTCTTGTGGGACCCCAGATTCGAGCTCGAACTCGGGGCCTTTGTGTTCTTTGATCTGTATATACGCTCTCCTCTCCATTATATAATCGCATAGAATCCTTTCAAGAATGGGGTCGAGGCCTACTTGCAGGATCTTAAATTGCAAGCCTCTCTTCCAAACCTTGTCAAATGCTTTTTTAACATCGCGGAGCACCAGGTCGGCATGCCTTTTACTTGCCTTGATGTTCGCAAGTTTTTCCGTAATAACGGCTAGTGCCGTGTCAGTCCCTCTTTTCTTTCTAAGGCCGTGCTGTTGCTCGTTATGCAGGTTGGCTTCGTCGAGAAAAGAGTTGACCCTATTTGCCAATATCTTCTCGAAGACTTTGCCAGCAAATTCTAAGAGAGATATCGGTCGGAAGTTTGCAGGGCAGTCCGGGGGCTTTCCCGATTTGGGAAGGAAGATCATCTTGGCCACTTTCCACTGGTCGGGAAAATAGCCTGTGTTCAGAGCGGCATTCATGATGTTAAGAAGCCCACTCAGAACATTAGGCGGGGCCTTAATGAAATTCTCCCTGGTCAGCCCCGTGGTACCCGGTGCTCTTTGACGAAAGGATTTTAGCGCGACGGAGAGCTCTTGGGCAGTTATTTTACTCCCATAGCCCTCCATCGCTCTTTCCTGCGACACACAATGATGGGGGAGGTTTTATGTATTTGTGTGTTTAACTGTTGGATGATGTCATTTTCGAAATCGATGTCATAATTATCATTTTCTTCGGGGGTAATTTTAAAGATTGAGGAACAGAAAATCCTAAAAAATTCCGCAATCTCTATAGTTTCGTCAATTTCTTTCTCGTCATGCTTGAGTACAATTTTCTTCTGAGGGGGTTGTCCTTTTGAACTTCTGTACGTCTGCCAAAAAGTCCGTGAGTATCTCTCTATGTCAAGTCCTTCAATTAGTCTGTCCCATACCTGTATTTGTTGGTCTGTAATGAGTGTCTGGAGTTCGTCTTTTATCTCTCTTATTCGTCTATGGGCATTGTGGTTGGGGCCTATCAGCGCTATTACATTAGACAGGTCTTTATACTCTTGGGCCAGGGCTTTCATGGGAGGGGTCCAAATAGGAGCTGGAAGGGTTTTTTTCTTAATGCGGGGAATGCTATTTTTATCTGCTTTTATAAGGAGGTCAGTGATTTTATCCAGCTCTTCATCTATTTCTTCTAAATTGGCATCAATTAAAGGGTCTTGGATATAATTTAGAAGGTAGTTTCTGTATCTTTTCCAGTCCGCCTGCTTATAGCTTTTGCGTTCTGGGATTTCTAGTTGAATGGGGTTTGCGCCAATTGTGATTTTAACTGCCTGGTGATCGCGTGGAATAATGGGGCCTGGTTCAATGTAATAGTTGTATGGAAACCTGATATTGGTTCAAACAATATCAGGCTTCGTTGCTGCATTTCCTGTAATAAATGTCGGGAATTCGGGTCCGATTCTTGTCGCGTAGCGTCTGTCTAGTAATACTTCGATGTTTCTACCCGCATTATTGCAGGAGGTATACCCTGATGCTGCACATCTTGCATTTAGATCTCCAGCAAAGATTACGTTTCTCTTATGGCTGAGGATCTGTAGAAGGTTGTGCAAGGGTACATAGCCGCGTCTTGGGGGTTGGTACCCCGTGGCCACGACTAGACCTCCCAGAGTAGTGCCTACCTCAATGGCAAGGTAAGATTCATCTAAGTCGGGTAGTCTTTTGTATTTTAAACCTTTTTTGACGGCTATTAGGCAGCCGTCATACCGTTCCTGGCTGTTATTTTTGCTGATGACGTCGTATTGAAAAAATTTTATCTCTTTATGAGCGGTCATTCCGTGTTGATTAATGAGTATTATGTCAGGGTCATTCTGTCGCAAGATGTTGCCGTAGATGGAACCTTTTCCGTCCCACCCATCGACATTCATCTTTATTATTGTTAGTCTGTCAGTCATTTTGTGTAACGTTTGGGTTTTTTTTATATGTGTGGGATTTAAGTGGACACTTATTCGCGGTCCACATTAGCCCCATGTGGTGTACTTGGTGGGGTGCGCTCCCTGCCGTTTCGTTTTTTCCTGAATTCAGTGTCTGTGATTGTATAGAAGCAGTCGGTGGTCAGTTTTACCATCTTACTTGAGAGAGCCTCCTCAACTTGCCGTTCCGGTACCGTATCGGAGCATTCCCACTTGTATCTTTCGGTTTTAAGACCATCAAATACTTCGTGAGACCTGATTTCGGTGGGGAAAGGGGCCGATTCGGGGGCATATAGTTTCAAATTAAAACCTCTCGAGTGGTATTTCAATTGGGTCTCTCTGCCTCGAGATGAGGAAGTTGGCCACGTGTTTTTGAGATTTTTCTCGACCTTGGAGACCTGGTCTCTTTCGGTCGCACTGCTTCCTTTGTTGGTGAATTCTCGTGGGATTTGGGTGTAGTTGTGTCATTCTTTTTGGGTGTAAGTGGCGCTGGTTTTTCTGTCTGTGGAGTATGTTTGTTTTTGTTGAGGCGTGGGTCACGTGTGATGGCTGTGTTTTGTGGGGTGGGTACCTTCTGGCACAGTTCTGTCACTGAGGGGCTACGCTTATGCGCATAACCTCCTCTGACGGAGGGTTGTCGGGGAACCACATTCCCTGTAAGCCGTTCTTTACGAGCATACGATTGACTTCGGTTGCGAATGTTCCTGGGCGGGTAATGTTAGCTATGTGTGCATAATAAATGCAGCACATAATTTTTGTGGAGTGCTCGTTTTCTATGTGAAGATAGGTTCTTTGGTTGTTCGTTTCGGCAATAGCGGCTTTTGCGACTTTGGCGTATGTCGATTTCACCTTTTTCTCCTCCGTTTCACGTCGTCGCTTTGTTTCCTTGAGGATTTCCGATTTTCTAATCGGGCATGCCATGGACATAGTCCGGTGGGGGCCTTCACAGTTCAAGCATTTTGGTGATGTACTCTTGCAGTCGCGCCAAAAATGGTTGCGACCTGCACATATGGAGCAAAGAGCTAGGGCCTTTTTCTCAGGACAGCTTGAGGTGGTATGTTTGCCGTATTTATAGCACCTGAAGCACATTTGTAAATCGACAAACTCCTCCCTTTCAATTTGATCCGAGCAGACTCTAACACTGAACAACAGTAAGCCTAGTTCTTTTGCCTTTTGCGCTATAACCGTATCCTCGAAGACAACCTTGAAGACGTGCGTGTATGTTTTAAATTTTAAAACCTCAGCATCTTTCGCCCAAGGGTGGTTCCTCTCCAATTCGTTTTTAATGTCTTCTGCCGAGTGGCTCCCAACCCAAGAGTCGAGGCGCCTGCAGATGACACTACGGTGTGTCTTTATTTGGGGTGGTGTGTGGGGTATTAGGTTTATCTTCTTGAGGCATTCAACTGCCTTGCTTGAAGTTAAGGCCTCACAATCAGCCTCCCTCGCACAAATGGCAGAGTATCCTTTCGGAATGTCTATTAGTCGAACCAGTGCAATTTTTATGTTACTATATATTTTTTCAAAAACCGTTTCTCTATCCATCTTTAGGGCCTCCGAGAGGACCCGAAGAGTTATTCAAGGGGTTTCTCTCATTTTACACTCATCCCAACTCTCACTAGGTGTTTACACATGGGAGAAAGAATAGGAAAAAACACTTGTATATGAAAGTGGTGAGGGAGAAAGAGGTGGAGGAGATCACAGGGCCAATGTCCAAATAAAATTACCACTTTACCTCAATACAATAATCCACGTAGGAGCGAAGATCCGTCTCCGCACCGTCGTAGAACGAAGAAAGCCAGTGGTGCACTTACGAATCAATCGATGAACAAACGTTCGCGATACTATCAACAGGTTAAATCACTCTCTTCACTATCTCGCTAAAAATTCACTTTATTAAATTTTCAAAGATTGCCGTCAAAGCGGGAGTCAACTTGGTAAAGCAGACAAAGCAGTCCTCTAACTGATTTTTACTTCGGACTTCGGATGTAAGAAGTAGTGAAAAGAAAAATACATACACACACATATGACAGACATTGCCCTCATGTATGCATATATGTATGTAATAGTGGTAGATAAATAGGTAGGGATAGATTACCCTGATTAAAGAATAGTGATAGAGAGGGGGGGGAGAATATTCCCTGGTGATAGGGAATCACAGGCATTTGTTAGGGTTGATGTTGATGTTATAAGTCTCTTTATTTACTCTAATATTGATGTTATTCTTCGTACTGTTAGCTCTGCTTATCTTTTGTTCTTCGACGTTGTATTGCTATTTGCATAGCATTTTAGTTTGTTGGTTGTTCGTTTTTTTGTTTGTTTGTTGTTTGTTTCTTGTCGTCAATCGTCATTTAACTTGTAGTATGTAGTGTTTGATAGTAATTTTGTAATTTGTAGTTAATCGTGAGTAGTATAGCATTCAAGCCTTTGTAAGCTGATACTATGGTTTCTCTGTTTCTCTTGATGTAGTTGAGATGTCATTAGTGTTCTTCTTCTGTTCAGCCTTGTGTGTGTCGTTGTGTGAAGTGATTTTGTTTTTACGTGTAGATTGCGTCTTCATGTCTTTCTGTCTGTGCCTTACTGCTGACAAAGTCCAGTTTTCTTCTGTTGATGTCTTGTATCGGGATGTCAATCTGTCTTGGTCTAGAGTCGTCCGTCAGTAGTCTCGGGATTTTCTCCCAGATTTTAGGGACCCTTCCTTGCAGCTCCATGTTGATTGGAGTCAACAGGATGCCTTGGTGAAGGCCCCTCTGCCTCTTCCGTTCTCTCCTTCTGGGGTTTGTTATTAAGAGTACAGCCTTATTTTGTACTCTTTGAAGGAGTCGCATTTGGTTCTTGGAACTAACATTGACAGGTATAGGTGGATACAGTAGTTTCGACCTTACGAGCGCGAATTAGATTTTCTTTTTGTTAGCTGTGCTTAGGTTTCTGAACCTGTACAGCTTAGAAAGCTCTACCCGGGCACGCGCTGCTGCCCGAGCAACGTGGCCACCGTATCCCCTATAACTTATCTTTAGTCCAAGTACCATCCCGTCGTTGCTGTAAGGGATCCGGGCGTTTTTGGTCTCGATATGCGCCCGTCTCTTACGGAAGAATGGAATAACCCTGAACTTTTATGAGTTCGTGGGAATCTTCCATCTTCTTTCGAACCTGTTTAAATGGTCGATTTCTCTGGCGGTAATTTCCGCCATGAGCTCGGGATTTTTGAACGTTGCAGTCACAATCTGAGAGACATTGTCCTCAAACCTGACATACAGGGTGTCCTCCCTGACCGGATTTGGTAGGTCGAGGGTATATATGTTGTAGAGGAGGGGGCTTAGGCACCCACCTTGCGGCACATCTGCAGTCAGTTCGAAGTCTGGTCCCGTATGGTCGTAAATTTGCAAATAGGCTCTTCTGTCTGTCACGTAGTCACAAGTAATTTTTTCTAGTCTAGGGTTTAGTCCGAGTCTCAGTATTTTGAACTGCACACAAGTTCTCCATACCTTGTCAAACGCCTTCTTCACGTCTCTGAGCACCAGGTCTGCATACCTTTTTTGGCTATCAGTCTTCGCGAGTTTTTCGGTGATGACCGCTAGAGCCGTGTCGGTCCCTTTTCCTCTCCTAAATCCATGTTGTTGTTGATTATGGAGGTTGTTTTCCTCCCTAAAATTTTGGATGCGGCTACCAAGGATCTTTTCGAAGATCTTGCCAGCCACTTCGAGGAGGGAGATGGGTCTGAAGTTTTCTGGTCTGTCGGGCGGCTTCCCGGCTTTTGGAATGAAGATCATTTTGGCGATCTTCCATTCATCCGGGAAGTAGCCGACGTTCACACACGCATTCATCAGATTGACCAGCCCCTCTAAGATGTTACGAGGGGCGTTCAGCCAGTTGAGTTTAGTCAATCTTGTTTTTCCCGGTGCTCTTTGTCTGAATGAACGTAGTGTCGTCATAAGTACTTGTATAGTTACTCTTCTTCCGTAACCAGTCATTTCTCTGTCAACTGTCGTGTTATTAAAGGGGTCCGCCTCCACCATTGCCTTCGTCAACCTTTCGAGTTCTTGATCTATTTCCTCCAGGGTGGCTTCTTCCAGGGGCTGCGCTCTGAATTCACCGAGGAGAGTACGGTATTCTTCCTAGTATGCTCGAGAGTAGCATTTAAGCGGCCTGACGGGTATTTGGTTTGGGCTTAAAGAAATTTTAATAAGTGTTGCGACGTGGTCGCTGGGGATTAAAGGTCCGGACTGGATATAATAGTTGTAGGGGAATTGAGGGCTGGTTAGGGCGATATCTAGTTTGGTTGCGAAGAAGTTGGTGACATAGGTGGGGAAGTCGGGCCCGATGCGGGCAACGATACCTCTATCAATAAGGTTCTCCAAGTTCTTTCCCTTCTTATTTAGGTTTCCGGTATAACCAGATTCCTGGCATCTGGCGTTGAGGTCTCCCACAAACAGGACTGTTCTCCCATGTACACACAGCTGGAGAAAGTTGTGCATGGGGATATAGTCTCTTATTGAGGGTTGGTACCCTGTGGACACCAGAAGTGGACCCAGGGTGGCTTGGACCTCGATAGCCAGATAGGATTCGTCCAAAGAGGGGAGTAGCTTGAAGAGGATGCCTTTTTTGACTGCGATGGCGGCGCCATCCTAACGCCCCTGGCTATGGTTTTTTGTCGTCACGGAGTAATTGAATATTTTAATCGTCTGTTGCGTAGTGTCTAAACCGTGTTCTGATATCAGAACGATATCAGGGTCACAATTCCTTATGATGTTACCGTAAGTCGCTTGCTTGTCGGTTCATCCGTCAGAGTTCATTTGAAGTACAGTTAAGTCTTTCTTTAGTCTGTCCATGTTGTTAGTCAGTCTAAACGTTCTTAAGTGTTTGTTTTTGGGGGCAGGAGGGGCTAGCAGGGGGAGACCGGCACTTGCCGGATCTCTTTTTTTTAATTCAGCGTTCGAGATAGTTGTAAAGGCGTCCAGATCCAGTCGCACCATTCCAAAGATGAGGGCCTCTTCGACGACCTTCTCTGGAAGGTCCTCGGAGAATTCCCACTTGTATCTTCCGGGGGTGATACCATCACCAACGTCTTTATCGGTTCTGTGAAGGGGGACTGGGACGTCAGATGTAGCGAAAATCTTTAGATTCAACTTCTTTCCAAGGTAGGCATGCTTGCTTACTTTTGATGAAGAAGTGGATCTGCCCCTCTGGCAGAGAGGTGATTTTATTGAGCGGCTACATTGCCTATGTTTGGGTTTTGCTCCTTTGGGTGAGTCCACTTCGGGAGCAGTATTGGCGGAAGCGCTTGAGGGGACGTTCTTTTGGGGAGCTACTTGGGTTGGGGGTAGCGGGAGTATTTTTTGATTTTTCAGCAGCAGGAATCGATGTTGGAGGTTGCATCTGGATGCGGAGGACGTCCTCATCCATTCCGTTGTTCTTTAGCATTTGGTTGAGCTCTTGTTTAAATGATCCAGACTTAGTGAGGTTAGCTATGTGCCCGTAGTAAATGCAGCACATGATCTTGGTAGATTGCTCGCTTTCTACCTTAAGGTAGGTGCGCTGCGATGCTGCCTCTCCTACTGCGGCCTTCGCCACTTTAGCATAAGTTTGGTTCGCCCGAGCCTCTTCCTCATTTTACTTCGCCATTTGCTGCTTCCTAATGGCATTTTTCTTAGCCGCGCATGACATTGCCATGGCGGCGTGGTCGCCGTTGCAATTAATGCAACGTTTGGTAGAGCTCTTACAGTCACACCAGATGTGACCTGTCGCACTGCAGATGGAGCAGATGGGCTCCGTTCTAGTGCAGGTCTTGGTGGTGTGCTCGTTAAGCTTGTAACACTTAAAGCACGTCTGCACCTGCGTAAACTCTTCCCTTTCTACTTGCTCAGGGCAGACCCTGCCATGGAACAGGAGGAGGCCCACCTCTTTTGCTTTTTAGACCATACAGGTTTCAGTAAACACGACTTTGAAGACGTGAGTGTAGTCTTTAAATTTACTCACTTCTGAGACTTTGGCCCAGGAGTGATTTTTTTCGATTTCTTCTGAAATCTCCGCACTGGAGTGGTTACCCACCCAGGAGTCGAGCCATCGGCAGACGACACTGTGGTGCGCTTGAATTTGTGGGGGTATTTTGGGGGTTAAATTGATGGAGCCAAAAACTTTGGCTCCCTTGTCTGAGGCCAGGAGCTCTGCATCCGTCTCCTTTTGGCAAATGGCAGTATACCCAAAAGGAGTATCAATTAATCTAACGAGGGAAACATCCAGCTCCCCATAGACAATGGAGAAGACATCTCCCCGCTCAGGTTTTATCCTTTCAGGGAGAGTCCTCAGGCTAATCCTGAAAACGTCGTCGGTCATTTTATAGTCATGATTGTCATGTCCAAGTGTATGGTGGGAGAGGATAAGTGTAAGGGATAGAAAAGGAACGAAAGTCCCAAATCAATTTAGCACTTTACCTTTTGAAGGGCAGATTTGAGGTCCGGAACTTGCCGTAATCCACGCAATTATCGTGGCACTGACCCTGAGTGTGGACTTGTTATGTACCACATTCACTTTAATTGTTTTAAAAGGTTAAGGAGGCGTCAGGCGAAATCTCCTTGACGGTTTCCTCCTTTGCTGAATGTCACGTACCGAGAGAAACGTATTTCACGTACAGAATTCTTAGCAGTCACTCACTGATTTTTACACAAAAATTTACCTATATAAATAGTAATTTCATCTAAACTTAACTCTACAACATTTCAACCAATCAGGCCACAGGATAGATTAAAATGTTACTGACGCTTCAATCGTTTACACATAAACACGGCCGAAGTCAGTTTTCCGAATTTTTAGACTTAGGAAAAATCAACAAAAATTGAGCTCACAGAGAAGTTCACAGTGGGCAAAGGAGGAAAGGTCGATGGGAAGGAAATTCAAGAACGCCATCGATTTTCACCTTTTCTCCACGGGACTTCATGAACAGGTTTTATGTAGACATTGTGTTGAAAGACGTGCAAAAGGCCTTCGATAAAGTCTGGCTGGAAGGACTTCAATACAAGATCCTGAACCTCCAGCTAGACCCAATCCTGGAAAGGATCCTCTGTGACTTCATCATGGACAGAATGGCGTGTTTCATGATTGAGTGGCACATAGGCCCCTAATTCGAATTAAAGTCGGGCGTCCCTCAGGGAAGATGCCTGAGTCCTCTGCTTTACTTGGTCTTCACCATTGACCTCCCAAATCCGGTGCACAGGGATACGATGTATCTGCAATACGCAGATGATGTTACACAAATTGCCCCGTGCCCGGAGAGGAAAGCAAGGGAGCAGGTGGCCCGCACTATACCAGAAATCAACAACATCAGCCGATTCGAAAGACGATGGAAAATCAGGTCCAACAGGGACAAGTTTAAAATTGTCCCGTTGAACCGCGAGTTGACATAGCCGATCATCATAGATTGGAGGAGGTACGGCTCCTCCACCGAAGGAACCGCCCTGAGCCTTAAAATCACGGACTATGGATACTCAAGACACCACACGGAGAGGCGGAACCTAGCGAAGAGAGAAATCTCCAAGCTCTACAGGTGTAGAGATCTTAGCTCGGCCAACATCAAGAAATTATATATGATGTATGTCCGGGCTATGCTGATCTACCCCGCAGGGGTGTCCCAAGCGGCTAATAAAACCTCGATAAAAAGACACCAACGTATCCAGAACACTGCCGCTATGCTTATCAACAAAGTAAGAAGGCGTGACCGAATCAGGAAAAGCGTCCTGCATCGGAGGAAATGCTTGGAGCCCATCAATGTCGTCACCCAGAAACTGGGCGAAAAGATCTGGTCCACTCTAACGGATGATGTCATTCCAGAACTCCAGGGAGCAGGCGGCAGGTTTAATATACCCGCGTGGCTAAGGGCGAAAGCCTCACGCAGAAGCCGGTTCCCGAGCACAAAACTCTGTTCACGAAATAATATCACTCCAATATACGCATAAAAAGCGTCACAACACATTACATCTAGTCCCATACATTTACTCAGGAAAAATGAGACTACAGACAACACTAAAATAACATTGTCGGCAAGAAAAGCTATAAAATGCTTGAATGCTACAAATAACAATACTACACGAAAAGTCAAAAGACAGAGAAGAAGAAAAAAAAATACAATAAGAAGAACAATACAAACACATGACGATAAAAATAGACATTAAAAAACACAAATAACAACACAAATAAAGGAAAAATGAAATAGTATAAAAATAAAGTGATGCCCTCCCTACTCGGGCCAAATCCCCCACGCCATCTTTAATTTTTTTTTCACCCACTATATTTTCCACTATACCATCTCTCTTCGAAAAACTGAGTACATCATCATCATCCGAATTTTCAAACTTGGAAAAAAATCAACAAATATTGACCTCACAGAGAAGTCCACAGCTTGCAAAGGAGGAAAAGTCGAGGACAAGGACTTCAAGAACGTCATTGATTTTCACCTTTTCTCCACGGGACTTCATGAACTAGATCTAATTTTGTAGGGAGCTAAGTATGGCCGACACAAGATATCGTACTGCGTACTGGGGAGTCTAACTTCCTCTTTACGAAGGAGAAATACTGCAATGGGGAAAGTTTATCTTTCTATTTACAAAAAAACGTTATTAACAGCGTGAAGTTTATCTTCCTATTTACAAAAGAGAGCTATTAACAGTGGATAGTTCATATTCCTATTTACAAAAGAGAGCTATTAACGGCGGTTAGTTAGTTAGTTGTGTATATAGAAAGAACAGAACGGGACCGCTGTATGTGATACAGGAAGTCAGGTAGTCAGAGAGGAGAGTTGAGGAAAACATTTACAAAGAGACAGCGACAGTTGATAGGTCGGTGTCTATACACCGATGCGTTGTGTAGTTGTGGGAGCGTTGGTTATGTGGTTTTGGACTGCACGAGGGTTGGAGGCAGGTCAGGAGAGGGAGGCTGACTGCTCATCCGGAAACGCGTTATTTATGCTGCCTACTCATTTATGCGAAGAACGGTACGAGCAGCGGGTGTTCGTAGGCCGCGGGATATCGCGGCGCCATAGCGTACCTTCTTACGTGTAGCGAGGTGTATAGTGGGTCTGTGGTAAGCTTGTCGAGTTGTTTTGTGAGTCTGGTGTGAGCGTAAGTGTTAAGAGGAGTTAGTTTATTGTTGTTGTGTAGTGCGTCCATTCTCAAGTACCGCGGTGAACGGCAAGCGCGCTTCAGAGCAGAGTTGTGAATGTGCTGAGCCTTTCGCTTCCACGTTCGCTCGCAGCTACCAGCGACAGTGAGGCATACATGAGAATGGGACGCACGAGTGCTTTGTATAAGTGTAGTTTTAGTTTTTTGTTCGCAAGGTAGAATCTACCCAGTGATGTGTTTGTACGTGAGGCTCTTGCTTGTATTATGTTTTGGGATAAGTTGAACCTGAGGGTCTTGTCAAAAGTAAACCCCAGGATTTTGGTGCATTAAGTCTATACTAGCCTTGTTGGGTTTTGGTGGATCATGTCTGGTGTGTGTGAGTAGATTTGTAAGTTGTGCATGCAGTGGTCTCTAGCGCCATAGAGTGTCATCTGTCTTCACGTCTAGTATTCTTTGTGCGTAGAGCGCGATTTCATCTGGGGCCCGACCACTGACAAGAATGGTCTCGTCATCGGCGTAGGCCACTATGTAAGTGTGAACGCAGTTTTCTGGTGGGCGTGGGGTGTCGTTTGTAAACATGATGTAGAGTGTGGGTGCCAGTACGCTTCCTTGGGGAACGCCTGAACGTGGTGTGAAGAGGCGTGATAAGGTGTTGTTATATTTAATGTGGCAGCTCCGTTTAGTGAGGTAGTGCGAGAGGAGCTTTCTGGTGCAGAGAGGTAACTCCGTGTTGTTGGCGAGTTTCCAACGGAGTCCCTCGTGCCACACCTTGTCGAAGGCCTTCTCCACGTCCTTACTGATGGAGAGAGTCTTTTGGTGTATCTGTCGTTTCTTACATATTCTGTCGTGAACGATGGTCACGGCCGCCTGAGTTGACCTGCCTCTCCTGAACCCGTATTGATGGGGGAAGAACCAGTCCGTCTCTTTCAGGAACTCCCGTAAGCGGCAGTTGACCATACGTTGAAGTATTTTGCCTAGGTGCTTTAATAGAGCAATAGGCCTGTAGTTGTTTGGGTGTTTCGGGTCTTTGTGGTATTTATTTAGGAGAATGTTGTGAGAGACTTTGAATATTTCGGGGAAGTAACCTGAGGCTAGTGAGGCGTTGAATAGGTGTGAGTGTGGGGTATATGTCTGCGGGGAGGTTGTGTATGAGTGTGGCTGGTAGGCCGGAGGGGCTGGGGGCACGTTTTGGTGTCGTTTTAATGTAGTGTTTTGTTTCCTCGACGGTGATTAGAGTGGTTAGTTTGGGCATGTAGTCGAGCACCTCCATTCGTATAAGGGGGGCAAGCCTTAGCTCGTGAGCGTGAGCCCGACACCACTCCTGGATTTCTGGAAGTGCTCCTGCGCTTTAGGATTTGGTGGGTTGTGCGTGTGTATTGTGTCCCAGTGGGACCTAAATGCGTCGAGGATGTCGTTAGTGTCTGTGAGTGTGTGGTTGTTTCTTTGGAGTGTGATCGGTTTGCATGGTTCAGTGCAATGGGTGTCGTCCGCGATGCGGACGACCTCTCGCCACTGCGGGTTCCTGACTAGCCGCACGCACTGTAGGATGCGGGCACTTAGTTGATTTATGTTGTGTTGACGTTGGCCTCTTGTGTAGTGGTTATTGTACTGTGTGATAAGTCTTTGTGTGTGTATTGAGAATGTGAAGTGTTTTATGCAGATGTAGTTTTTTTGTGGTGAGTGTAGGTTTCGTGCGTTGGTGATGGTGTCTAGAAGTGAGCCCCAGTGGTGGTCTATTAGTCCTGGATTGGTGTCCTCCAGGTAGAGGTTATGTGGTGTATTTGTGGATATGTGACTCCTGAATTCTTCCCAACTTCCTGTTTTTGTACTCGTATAGAGGTTATATAGGGATGAGTATGGGAGATGTGGATATGAGAAGGCATATCGGTATGTGGTCAGATCGTACGTGGGAACCGGGTGACATGTGAGTGTAGAAGCGTGTGGCATGGTCGTTGCGGAAGACCACGTCCGGCGATGTGGTGCTTCCGTGCTGACCGAAGAAGGTTGGGCAAGGCACCGGCCAAGTAACTTCCCGCATCGTTTGTGTTGAGGTCCCCCGCGAAGAAGTTTGGAAGGTTGTAATTTGATAGGGCCCGGAGTGGGACTTCTAAGTTTAGCTGTATTCGTGGTGGTCTGTAGTGAGTGGCCACTATTATGAGGCTGTAGCTTGTCTCTATCTTGCAGGCTAGAAAGGAGGTGTCATGTGTATTAATGAGGGAGTGGTGTATGTTTCGCTTTAATAGGATCGCAGATCCAAAGTGACGCGTCTGTGGAGATAGGTATGTGTGATAGCCTGCAATGCGAAGTCTATTATTGGAAGGATGTAGGCTGGTGGAGTTCAGGAGTACTATGCTGGTTGTTTGTGTGTTGAGCACCCGGTTGGCGACCGTATAGCGAATACCGTGCCAGCTGCGTACGTTAAGTTGTTTTAGGCTAAGTCGACCTAAGGCGCGGGCGGTGTGTGCGGGAGGTTGTCTTGCCTGGTACCGTCCCCTTCTCCTTGGTAATTGCCCAGGAGGCATGAGGAGCGAGTACCTTAACGCGTGTTGGCTGTTTTTTTGTGGGGTTCACGGCGGTGTTGTTGGGTGGGGGAGCCGTAGTGGAGGGAGGATTGTGTTCTGTGGGCGGAGATGTCGAGGTAGTTGCCTTACTCGCTACTCAGCCCGTCTAAACTAGTGGTGTTCCGTCCCTTTTCAGTTCGCCTCTAAGTTATTGGTCTCTTCCCATAGATATAATATGGTATTGATGTAATATAATATCATACCGCGACATATATATTTATTAATTAATTATTGTATAAATCTGGTGTCAAGTGTGTTTAGGGTTTTTACAAACCCGTGTATTTTAATTTCGACATTATAAGTTCCCTTGTTATTCACGTATATTCCTTTATTTTAATATTTGTATTGTACTGGCAGAAGGCAATTTCAAGTTAATTGAAGAGCAGTGGAACGCTAATCTATTTAGATTTTGTGTTAGACCCCATGTAATTAATTTTTTTTTATTGTGTTTGAATTTTGGAGACCCTCCTAGTTATTAATCCAAAAGATTAAAGGTCTTTGGTGTCCTAATTTCGGTAGGACCATTTATTTTCAGCTTAGAAACAACAGAGGTAGGTAGTTAGCTGTATTAATTTTTGGGGGGTGAACAAGGCCTTCACGAATATTCAAGTATTCGTTTCGCGTGGGTAGTGTCCTGGATCGTTCGCGTGTCAGTGTTCCCTCAGTTAACCGCGTAACAATGTCATCCTTCGAAAAATTTAAGAGTCAGGGTGAAATGTTAAGTCTTCCGGGCAAAGACCTGCTAAAAGTTTTCCCGGGTGAAGAGAGGAACGAACGGGAAGAGCGAAGGGAGATAAAGATGGAGAAGAACAAAATATTAGAGAACAAACTGGAGATGGAGATGGAGAAGAACAAAATGGAGATGGAAGAACGTGAATAAATTAGGCAGCATGAGCTGGAAATGAGCCGAAATCAAATGGATTCTCAGTCCATTGGTTCCCGGACTGAAATTCCGCAAACTCCTTTATTCCACCTTCCCGCTTTTAATTGCTAGCCACTGTTAAAATGAATAGCGAATTCTACCGCTCCCGATTCCGCCAGGAAAGGATCCGCCCTGGCCAAACATTTCGACAACACGGGTACATCCTCTAAAGACACCTTCAGTGTTGGCGGGATGCGTGCAAGATTCTCCAGTTCTACGAGTCCCTTCTGGAATTCTTCCTAAGGAATCAGCTTTTAGCTGCCGTTGCTCCCGAAATTCACGCCTTTATTAAGGATAAACGTTGCGCCACTTTCAAGGAGTGCTTGAAAGAGGCCAATGTCTACTCGGGTAGTCACGATTTATACTCTAAGGATGTTAAAAAGTCTCCCCAATCGCCCCCCCAAAAATAAATTTTATGGCCCTAAGACCGCCCCTAAATTGGTTCAATGATTTACCAAAGCTCCTAGTCCCTCGAAGCCAAGAAACTTCCATCCATCGGAACATCGAGACGTTAAGCCCCTAGTTTCTTCTCCCCCGGTTGTGCTGTACCAAAAGAACCCGATCGTCTGCTACACCTGTGGAGTTCCTGGCCATTACCACACGAACTGTCCTCAAAACTCCCGATTCGCAAACTCTCAGTCCCACCAAGTGCACCAAATCTGGGCCCCCCTAATCCTCCTCCGTCGCCTCAGGAGACTCCCGATCCTCCCTCGCCCGCCAAAGACCCGTTCCATTATGTAAACTTTCTCTTTAATGAGAACAACCCTGGTGGATTGAAGTTTGAGAACGGAACTGTGAACGGTAACCGAGTATCCACTCTCGTCCGTGACACCGGGTGCACCTGTATTATAGTGTCGGAGGACCTACTCCCCTCTGTTGGCACCGAACACAAGAAATTTGCGGTCGTCCACGACTACCTTGGCCGGACCAGTCGTTTCCCAGTAATTCGTTGTCACATCGAGTGTTTCTATATGTCCGGTTGGGCCGAAGTGGTAGCGGCCCCAATCTAGTTCTGCTTCGTTTTGTTCGGTCAGAACCCGGTAATTCACGACCATCCCGTGGCCCAGCCCGTGATTACCCGTACACAGGCAGCCCTGGAATCCCGTGCACCTGTTCCCCTGGAAATCCCTATCGACCCGGAGTTTCAAGCCCTCCGAAGCGACAAGTTTTCCCTCGCCCAGAAGGAGTGCGCAACTCTCCCCCCTTTGAGGGAAAACGAAATCCCGTGAGCATGAGTCCCTCCGAGGTAACAAACGTGTGTCGTATCCCGTGAATAAGGACTTATTGAGAGGTATAAGACCTAATTGGACCTTAAGTCATGAGAACGAAAATTCAAGCCTGGCACGGAGGTGCTGGTGCTACTTCCCACGGGAAGCAACAAACTCCTTAGCCAGTGAAAGGGAGCCTACCCCGTCTTCGAGGCTAGAGGATCCGTGGATTACCTGTTCCATACTTCAGCGAGAGCGAAGGTTTTCCACGTAAATTGTATATATTTTATCTCATTAATGTTCTTAATTTTTTTTGGGGGGGAAGGTCCACTAAATTGTTTAGTCTTTAGTCCTATATTTATGCCTTGATTAATATTATTTTGGGGGGGTTCCACTGAAATGTCGCCAATTTTCTCCTGTGAGTTTTTTTTTTTTAATTGTACTAGTTAAATTTTCTAGTATTGACCAGTTTAAGGCTTATGTCCGTAAATTCCCTGCTGAGCTCAGATTTACGTTTTTTTGTGTTTGTACACCTGTCGTAGCAGGTAAGAATTTCCCAAGACCCCTTGATAATTCTAGTTTGACGGGTGGGATGATCCTTTCCTACGCAACTGTTCTGTAAAGCATCATCTTTCGGTTGGGAGATGTGTGAGGGAATTCCACGTGGAATCTCTTGTTCCGAACGGAACTTCCATGCGCTGTAGAAGGCTCTCTTTGGCTTAAATTGGTAAGCCTAACCCTCCCCTCCCTTCCACAAGCGATAGCCTTGAACCGCGTCCACCACGATTCACCTTTACATTGGCTAGAATAGCCTCTGCAAGAAGATTCGAGGCCATTCGATAGTAGAGCTGTTTCTCGCTTCCCCCCCACCCGCGGGGAGTGCCTCGGACATAAATAGTGCTCGACTCCCATGAGGAGACAACTAGAGTTAAGAAGTCTCTCCTGGACCCCAAGAAAATTCCCCTAGTTACAAATCAGGTGCTAACAACAAAGCAAAGTGTCGGCTGAACTATTTGTGTGTCGGAATTAGCCCCAGCTAGTGAGGTAATTCCATTTAAAAAGATCGCTACCGAATGATTTTTCCGACTTTTCTCGTCAACTCCTGTCGAAGCCCTCCTCGTTCGACCCTCGTTTTCGCGTGGCAGAAATACTCTCCCCTGGACCGGACGTTACCCCTCTCACCTTTTTTGGAGAACCGTCATCACTTTAACATCCTGCCAGAAGCTTTAAGCGGCCTCACTTCCCGTGCAGAAGACATCCGTGAAGCCTTACCCTGACGTCTCACCCCTCACCCCCTTCAGTAACCCATTTTCTTTAATTTCACACATTTGAATAGTCTCCTCCCGTAACACATTAATTATAACTTCATAGTCTGATTCATAACTACAATCCCCCCCGTCCCCTCGTTCATATGATGTAATTTTGCTAGTCAATTCCCTCATTATTTTTATGTAAATAAAATTATATTTTTGTTATGCCTCTTTAAATAATCTTAAGCTTTGCCATTGCCCATAATTTGCCTGACCTCGTTGTACTCTTTCTCGCTACTCAGCCCGTCTAAACTAGCGTTGTTCCGTCCCTGTTTGGTTCGCCTCTAAGTTATTGGTCCCTCCCCATAGATATCATATGGTATTGATGTAATATAATGTCATACCACGACACCCTGCTTGGGTGTGGTTTGCAAAATGGTAAAGTCGTCTAGGACTGGTAGTTAGACATCTTGCAATGAGGTTGACGGCAAAGAACTCCAATGCTTCATCAACCCATCCGAATTCCTCAACTTGGCAACGAAATTACACATTTCCTGAAAAGCAGACCACCGCGCTCGGTCCCATCAATATCCAACGAGCTAATCTCTCAGGCGTCAGAGGCCAACAAAGTGATAGTTGAAAGAGAAACTTGTCACTACAATGATGGTGATCGACACATCCCACCCAAAATTTCACTGTGCATTCAGATAGCAGATGGACTGCCCATGACAACAAAATGAAGTGGTTATCATACATTGATGGATAAACCCATTCACATTATCACAAATTCTTCGATCTGATTGGCTGTGTCCTGACCCATCGGAATAATTGTATAGTCCCTGCAAATTGCTTTCCTTCCGTGAAGAATTCCTGAGTAAGTTATTTGTCCGCTCACCATGTCTAGTATGACTTCATCAACCGCACAAGAGAATCTTCCGCGGAAGAGATCCATATTTCGGCTGACTTATTTTCTTTTACTGCATGACTTAATGTACAGAACCTATTGTATAGAACCCACTTTCCGTCTCATGTAACGATGCTACTAAAAATAAATCACTTTTCAGTACCGAAAGGATAAATAAAAAAATCGAATTTTTATTGCAACTATACTTCTAACAGATCGTAAAGTATCCATTGGCCCAATCGAAAAACCGTGCCTATCTCCTTTAAATGACTAGGCACAGGAAATAATTTGAAGGTGGTTTTTCAGCCAATTAATTGTTCAACAGTAACACTGTTTCTTTTTCACTGTTATTTTAAAATATATTTATCGAATTCCTACTGGTCACCCGAAATGGGATTCATTATTAAGACTTTTCTGAGCGAAATTCTGACACCATCTTTGGTACTGGCTCACACTAAGAGTTCCTTCCCTGTATACGTGAAACGAACTTTCCTAATATTCATTATTTAACGATAAGGCACATTAAATTAACATTAATACAAAATTAATAGGACATAACATGAAGATTAGTGTATGCCAAAATGTAAGCCTTGGGTTATTCTAGTCTCTAGCTTAGGAGATTAGGCTAATATAAAAATAGATCTGATTTCCATTATTTTCATCCACATAATAATTATAAACATGAAATAATTCGCCATTATTTAGGGTAACCTAATAATGATTAATAACTATTTCGTACTTTAAATACGTAAATCAGAATTTGAGATTTATTTATTTCTTTCTTGCGTGTCTCTCTACACCCGGTAGGCAAACATTGTGTGTAGATCATAGTTACCGACATGTGTTATTTTTATCGATAACATTCACGTAAAAGGCCGTTATTTCTATATTGCACGCATATACACTTAGCTCTGAAAGTTTCATGTACAAGCGCACGTCACATTGCCACACCTCCTCAATCATTTAGTGAGACGTATCAAATTTTCCTTCCTCCGGGGTGGCCGGTGCAGCAGCATAGTGAAATTTAAGGGAATTGAAATCTTTAGGATTGCCTGCCCTCCTGGCCCCAACGAACGCAGGTACATCTATATCTTCCACCAATTTCATTTAATTCAGCCACACTTTACAGATTTCGTCCAAGAAACACTCAGGTGGAAATTCCCTCGTTGGTTTTCACTTTTGGAATTGAAACTAGGAGCACAAACAATAAATTTGCCTGCCCCGTCATCACTTCCAAAAATGGGCAGAGATGCCTCTAGGGGATCAAGGGGAGACTTCCATCTTTGGAGGAGGGTAAGGAGGGCACGCCACTAGGAAGACCGAGGTCGTAGAACTCTTACGTGTGTTCCATTTTATTAATCTCTACTTCAAATCCTTAACCTCCTACGTGTGTTTCATTTACTACATCTTCACTTCAACATAACCCCGCTTACTTTACGTTTATAGCAGTTTCTTCATCTCCACTTAAACTCCAACCACCAACCCCTTACTTGTGTTTCAGTTTTTTTAGCTCAACTTCAACTCCCTTCCCCCCTTACCTGTGTCATGTTTCTTCATCTAAATCCAACTCCAAACCTCTACCCTTCCGTTTGTTCCACTTTCTTCATATCCCCTTTAACTTCAACCCACCACTCCTTGCGTGTGTTCTAGTTTTTTCCTCTCCATTGTAACCTAACCCCAAATGCCCCTTACTTGTGTTCCAGGTTCTCCATCTTCACTTGATCTATTTTTGCCTTCTTACCAAGTGCACAATGAAATGAAATAAGAACGAAAGTCAGATAAATAATAGATTGTTCGACCCGCCTACCCATCCCCCTTGGCTCTCTTAAAAGTAGCAAGGGCTGGGTACCGATGCGACCCAGTAAACCTTGACCAGACACTCAGAAAGCTCCAGGAACTCTCAAAATGGAGGTAAGTTGAAGGGAAGGGGAAGCAGAAAGTTTTAGGTACCATATTTGGAGACCACAAAATGGACCTAGGGCTTAACCTGCAATCCATAACAAGATGTTTGGCATAAAAATATTCTAATCACGTTTCCGCTGTGAGTTGCAAGTGTGAGTGTAATAGGTGAGAATAAAGATGAGGAAATTGGAAGCAATGGAAAGATTTGCAGAGTTGCTAGTTTATCTGGAGATTAGGATAATCTTCTTTCATTGAATTATAGGTAGTTATAGGTAGCATGCTTAAGTTAAAAAAGGTTACGCGTGAGAATCTCTCAATACTGTTATGAAACTATGTTGTGGTATCTTTGTTAGTATAAATGATTTTATATAAGGCTGTCGTAGAATTATTGCTCATAGTCTGGTCTAATAATTATTCTAGTCCCTGATCTGGACACACCGCTTTTGTTTAAGTCGATAGTATTGACCCTATGACTCAATCTACGATCATATATATATATATATATATATATATATATATATATATATATATATATAGGCTTTAATTACTACTGAACGTGCAGAAGCTGGTTAGAGGCGGGTTGTGCCGTAGCCAGGATTCTCACTATAAAAGTCCCACTTGTTACTGGGGGGGAGGTTTGTGTTTGTTAAATTCTAAGAGTGCATAATACAGGTTGAATAAATTAGCCGAAGGGATTCTTAATTAAAGTCTTGCCAACGGTACGTCAAAAAGAAGAAGCCACAAATAAACACACGTACAAAAATAAACTTCACTTTACACAAAAATAATAATTAGAAGCAATAGTTAAACGGACATTTAGGTAAATAAGGATTAAATATTAAACACTGACGTTAAGCGTCTAGATTTATAATGACTCAATGGGAGTATCAATCACTGTTAATTAAATAGGTAATTTAAGAATAGAGGGACACTGGGAATACAGATTACCATTAATTGTGATGGATTGGAGAGACGACTACTCAGGTCCAGACGGGGTGGTTCGGGTGGCGTTAACACAAGTTCTCGGGGAGAGGGGGGGATAAGACGACGGGTTCGGGGCTGCCCCCTGCAGTTCCCTGTAGCTCATTCCTAACTGGATGTGACACTAACAAATAGTAACTTCCAGTAACTATTTGGATGTTCCTTTTTCTTTCTCAATTTATGTTGAGAAACAGAGCGTATTCTACTAGTCACAGACTCCGCGAAGCGGGATTTGCCTCAGGAACACTTTGAGACAGCGACCAAGTTAACTCAGTGGCGCGTTGGCAGTCGATACGTTACGGCAAAGACTCTCGTTCAACGTGAGGGTTACGCGAGTAGGTTTGGGACACTGCTCTAGAGGGAAAAACGGCGTTGTTATTTATACCGCGGAGTGTGTGAAATCTAGAGAGAGATTCCATTTACGCCAATTCGCTTATCGCAGTGCCTTCTGGACAATCTACATGGTATCATAAAGAAGGCCAATATAATTTAGGCTCCTCTGCGAGTTAGGCCTTCTTTCGTCAGACTTCTTGTCGCTTGTTGGGAAAGGGGGGGGAAGAGGAGACGAAGGTCAACTCCAACGACAAATTTCTTTCGTTCCCACGATTGTCTGGTGGCATGCGATTATGTACGTTCCATATCCTTACAAAGGCCTTTGAACCGTTATTAGTAATTATCTTTACTTATACTGGTTTCTATCTCTCAATACATTTTTTTATATTCTTATTCAAGTAACCCTTGGCTATTACTATCTAGAAACACTTGTGTTTGCTAAATAGTCATTATCGTTGTAGAGTTAGCTTCTTCTTCCTCAAGTGTAGCTTTTCTCCAGCCGTGTAAAGCTTGGGAAGAGATGATGAGATCTTTACCCTTCCCTCTGGTCGAGCTGGTTGGCTAAGTCTATTCCTATTTCGTTTTGCTTCTTTTCTCTGAGTCTCCTGGTTCTCTTTTCAATGATTGTGTTGAATGTAACAATGAAATGAACTGGAAAGTGAGAGAAACATGATATATCGGGCGTTTCCCCGTCCTCACCCTAGCAATTCATCAACTGCCCCAAGAGGTGTGTGGGGAGGTGAGCAAAAGTTTGGTACTCACCTGTACTCCTCATCTCCTTCCGTTAACTGCACGCATCAATTTATGTGAGTGTGCATATATGTGTGCTCTTATGTTGCCAAAATGCTCGCAAATTTCGGAGTTTTGTGTACGCTGCCTTGGCTTTTGTGTAGTCCAAATGAATTTTCCTTTTAAATATAGGACGACCTCATTCGAGCCTAGAGAGACCACGAGAGGGAACCGTGGCTCAAACTGCCCACTCGAGAGCATAATTTGTACTCATTTTTTTCCTACACTCTTCATCCCGTAATGAAGCTCTTTAAAACAAAACATTAGTTCGACAAATGACAGCAATTTTGCTCTACCACAAACGAATTTTATGGTATTTTTAAAGGAGTAAGAGAGGATAATTGGCCCATTATTTTTTCTTCAGCACAATATATTAACATTAAATTCTCTTAACATTCTTGCATAAGATATTTCTTCTAGTTCTTGCGTGCTTGCATCACGTAACTATAGTCTCGTTCTTTTTAAAAAATTAAATATGTAAAACATTCTCAAGGTTTCATTCACTATCTACTAATATCTTTTATCACGTTACCATAGTCTTTTGGTACCTACCACAATCGCATTTTATTCGACACTATGAAAATTTTTTGGCAATATCTCCTATGCTATCCACTACCCCTACATTTCTAACTATTCCTGATAAATAGCGTTCCCTTATGCCCACGATCGATCCACTTGATACTGATTCATGGGTCGCCTAAATCAACGCCTAATTTAGACGGGATGATCTGTCTCTGCTCTCGCGGTATTTGTAAGCAGATGCGTCGTCTTCTCGTGATAGAAGCCGTACACGTGCTTTGTATTTGTCTTAACCGCGCCAAGCTTAAACGGGAAGATGGGGGCAGGGGTTGTTCGGTCCATTTGTTGGGATTTCTTTTTAACGCCGATCAGGGGATTTGGCGGATTTAATTCCATCGTTGCAGAGGGGCACTTGTTTTGCTTCACCCTTAGCTTGTGCGCACAGTGAAATAATGAGGATATAACTGTGAAACGATATGAATGTTTCTGATAAGTATGTATCGATGCATGCATGTTTATATACATTAGTATGTACGGACAGCCGTGTTCAGTGCTAGACGTACTTAATTTCGTATTGCTCACTTGGGCACATAATTAGGGAAACAGTAGAATAAGGAGGAATAATGAACGCCCATTAAGATAATAAAACAATTCGCTAAGCTTAGGAGAAATGGAGAATCTTCTAAATATAACCCCGTCCTCCAAGTTTACTCATTAGTTAATACTGAGAGGTAGGAATTCATGTCCTCCTCGCAGAATTGGCGATATCATGTAAAAAAATAAACTAAATCAAGGAAGATCGACTGAGGTTCGAAAGAATAAATAATTAAAAGGTAGAAATGGACTTACCATATCCTTAAATGACGCACGTTGTTTTGGCTCTATTCATTAGAAAAAAATCCTTAGTATTACTTGTGGATAAATCTCGGCGAGCATTAATAAATTAATTCAAAGATGAAATTAAATACGCGCGACTGAATCCTTAAAGGTAGATGAAGTAGGACGGATTTTTGAAGCGCTCATTTGGCGAATGCCACCAAAGGCACAAGTTGCCTATACTAGGCTACATTAAAAACCACAACAAAATTTAATACAAACCTTAAACAAAAATAAAGGCAAATGCAAATCCAAACAAAATAAAAAAGTTAACAAAACAAAAGAAAAAAAGAAAGAAGCAAGTTCGGTCGCCAAGGGAAGGCATGCCCCCAATAGACAACGGAGCAGGCAACCAACACCAGAAAGAATCAAAGAAAATGAAACCCGCCAGCTTCCTACAAAAATTCAAAGAGTTGTGAATTATGTGTAAATGAACACGTCTCTAGTACACAGGGCTAGAGTTAGCAACCCTGCTCATCCCGGTAGAGGCAACGTACACGAATATCATCCATAGTGATGTATTCAAAAAGAATGAGCCGAGCAGTCTGTGGCCAATGCAGTATTTAGAGTAAGGTGCGGGAATATTCTCTTCAACCTGCAGTATGTCACGCAAGCGTTCCCAATTCGAAGACACAAAAAGCGACTAGAAGCCGCAGCAGCAATGACACGCACTTTAACTTCTCCTTGGCCGTTTCTAATCTTATTTGCCAGCCCCGATTCTTATCAATGTAGTCGATGTGAGGAAGAGAGAAAGGACGGTCTGGTACCTAGTCCTCGCCGTCTCTATGGTGCCATCAACGGTGCGCTCAATCTCCGCAAGTTTTACCTGTTCGAAAACCCAGCACAAGATAATTTCTACATCCACTAGACTCGCGGCAACCCTGGTATCATGGATACCACAAAACACGGAGAGTGAAGAATGCAATGCCACAACAACACTCAAGTCGCTTTATGAGTAGCTATTGATATAAATCCATTCTTGGAACCGTGCATGACGCTTATCTCTCTTACTGAGCGGTCTATTGCAACCAATTTGGCCTTAAAGATAGACACAACGCCTCAAAGTACCCCGTTGACTTCAAAAATACGGGATAAGGCGTGGAAGTCAACCCTCTCTTTGGACTTGGAGGCATAATTTTAGAAAAAAAGTCTGGTCCAAAATTGTGGAAAGCAATAATCCCGAAACAGTGGATGCTTTAGGAGGAGAGGTTTGACGCCCCCTTCTCATAGGTGATATCATCTAGGGAGGCAAGGTGGTGCCATGGGCAGAACCAGAGACGAAACCGGCCCAAGAACCACACCGAGCTTTTGAAGGGGTTTCCTCTGTAGCTCTAAAGCGTTCGCGAAAGAAGAAGACAATGGCACGCGCTACAAGAGCATAATGAAATGTATATGGCATAAAATTAGCGTCATTTGTCAATATGGAATGTACAGAAGGCACCAATCACCACCAGGCCAAGGGTAGGGGATCAAGTCTACATTCCACAATAAACAGTCATCCTCGGATGCATAACTCTTGCATCGGTAGTCAATCTTCGAAAGAACAAAAGATCGGTAAAAAAATGCACTATCCGTATTAAATCCCCATGAGCTAAACGTTGCGGAACTAAAAATGTCTCTTTGTGGATATTATACTGAGACTGCGAATATGATACTCTCAGGTGAGGCGTTGATCTTACTGAAGACTAAGGGTTTTGGGCGAATCAACCAGATCCAAGTGAGCTCAATTAAAGAACAAATCCAGATCTGGGTCAGACATGGATGGCGGCAGGAGTGCACCACTTTTTGGTTGGTAAAGGCAAACAGAAGCCCGTGCGCATCGACAGAGCAAGAAAGGAGGTTCAATGTAGGTTGCAGTCAAGGATCTATTGTGTTATCTGGGTGGCACTAAAAGGGATTGAAAGGTCTTTTGCGTAGACCATAGCGAGATACCGTTGATACTCTGGGCAAAGAGTGTGACAGTGAAGACACTTCCCTGATTGACGCCATCTTCCTGCTCCATTGGGCAGAAAAATGCTGTCCCTGTTCATTCAAGAAATCTAAGATCTGGGTGATATACAGAGATAACAAGTGGGAGGCGTCCCTCGCCCCATCGTGTGGAGGGTTCTCCATGATGCCATGTATCAATATAATATCATGGGCCTACTACAGATCGAAAAAACACCATGGCACAGTGAGGTTTACGAAGAAAGGCCCGCTAGATAGCATTTTATAGTCAAAAAAGTCCATCCAACGTGGGCTGAAACTTACAGAAGACGCACGTAGCAGAAGACAGGAGACCTCGTTGTCAAGAAAAAAAGCGATTATCTAACATTTATTTCCTCGGTTTGTGAAAAGCGATCACAGTAACGATTTGCCAGTAGTCTAGGAGGGTACCCTCTGTCCAGATTCTGTTAAAAGAATCGTGAAAAAATGCCATGCCACACTCACCTTGGTTTTAAAGCAAGAACCTAGAAGGCAGTCGCCAAATGGTCCCTTAAAATAAAATAAAATCTAAGCAAGATAAACATAACATCATTTGGACCAGGAGCGGTGACTGCGCAGGAAGCGTTAACAGAATGTTACTCCCTCAACTTAAACCTTTATTTAAAGGGTTTCAATCTTTTTAGATAAAGTCCATTCGGGGAGCCCTCAGCGACATGACGAGGGTCATTAATTTCTGTGTGAGCAGTACCTCAACTATAGAATGTGGTGAAAACGGTCGCGGAAGAGTGCCATGGTTGTGGTATTCGAGATTGAGTTCCCTTTCTCGTGGCTGGATGGTTGGCTTGCGATATCTTGCCCAGAATCCTTTAAACTCGCATTCACCCATATGGAATAAGAGTCTTTACGTTCAGCAAAAACACAGATGATGGCCAGGAAGAGCGATGGGCACGTTAGAAATATTTAGCAACCTAGCCCTATCTCGACGTAATTTACCGACAGTGAAATCAGTCAAGGAAGGGGGAGGTCACTTATAACCCATAGAGGCATAACACTTCTGTCTGAGGGCCGTCGTACACTCGGCTGAGCACCAAGGAAGCGGTTAGGCTTCAAAATGTCAAGACATTCCAAAGCTTGCCGAGTAGAACTCAACGGCCTCTTCCACCCCTTTATTTTTTCGGGGAAGATGGACGCATTTATCTGCAATTGACACATTTGCCATACACATAAGGACTTAATGTGTATGTGCTTAGAGAAACTTCCACATACTTCAGATAAACTCGATTCTTCAAGTCTACAAGCGCGAATCATATAACCATCCCCAGCCCTAGAAGTTTCCACAGGAAATGGAAACTTCTTTTTCCTCAAAAGTAATCGATGATCGATAGAGATTTTCTTCGGTTCGATTAAACAAAGGGATACTGTTGCGAAAATTCAAAGGCCCACCGTTCACAGAAGCTATCAATTGACTTGGGTAGAATCACGGCTGAAAAGGTCTGCTGTCTTACGAACGCTCACAAGACGAGACGATAAGGACGGCACTGGGGTGTGGGCTGGACTTTTCGAACTACAGAATAACCCGTGCATTTGTATGCCCGGTTCTGGAAGTAAAGGGTGAGTTTGGAGAAAGGAGTCACAAGCTCCAGACATCTTAATCCAGAGGCGGAGTCGATTCAGCGTTTAGCAGCAAGGGAGCGAGACAGAGCGGTTCTTTCACACTTCGTCACCGATGAGGGGGGGGGGGGATGGGCACGGGACGAGTTCGCAAGATTATAAAAAATCTTCCCACCGTGCTCAGGGGTTGATAATTCGAGAATGTTCGATCAGGAAATGACGTAGTCCATGGCATGATACCATAGCACGTGGCCTCCCATAAATTGGGGGTGGGGGGATCAGAGGATATTATTTTACAAGAAGATCCTACCCTTTGTGGAGAGATTATCTTTAGGACAATATCCAGTACAGGGTGAGAGCTCAATGTGCGCCCCCCTATCCATTTTCCAAAGTTATCATGAATGCCAATTGAGGATCATTCAATTCGAGGTGGTGTTTGGTCGGCGAATCGACCTACATTGAAAAAAAGAGGAAAGTAGGCACACCGATATTCCACAAACTTAATAAGAATGACTGCAGGAGTGTAAGGGGCACGAATCTACACGACTCGCTCTCTTTTAGTCCTCTAGGGGGTCGGCCCTATCGAGCTCCTGCCACCGGTAGCGTACGATTGTTGGTCACCTACCTACTTCTTGGCAGTCAGCTGTATGAAAAGGCAACTCTAAAGAAGATGGTGAGGGAGAAGCCACCTCAACCGTATATATAGGAGAAAAGTAAACATCGTCTCTGCTAAGAAGTTATTGAGCCTCAGGAAAAGCATAGGGGGGACCACTTTCTTTTCTAGGATCGAGGTTCCCGAACGCGGCTCCAAAGATGGCAAAGGCGAAACCACAGTGCAACATATAAGTCCTTAGAGGGAAGAGCATACACCGGTTGAAGGAGTGTCTTATTTTACCTCGTCCTATCCAATACCTAGGGGAGGCGAGGATAAGCTTGAAGACAGATCTCCATGCGCCGCCGGTCGCCCACTTTTTCATTCTTTTGTGTCCATAGTGAAAAAAAATAAAGAGAGCCATAAAAAATAAAACCTATGACCTCGTAATGCTCTGGCAGGTTAAGCGAAATGTCTCAATAAGATCAGAAATTTCAAGAATTTGATCATTTGCATTCACTAAGCAAACGGCAGCTCATCTAGGGATCAATTGCAACAGGCTACACAGGTTATCCTCTATATGGTAGTCTCTTGCAACTTCCGGACGTTAAAGGCATTGTTTTTGAGGTTCTAAAATTCATCTTCTAACACGGCATGAGGTAGCTCGTCAGGTTTTTAGACCTGGCAAAAATAGGGACATGAAAGTTGTACAAAAAGATTGGTGATTATAGAGCTTAGGCTGAAGCGCACTATCTTTCCCATTCTCCGTCAAAGAGTTTGATTCAACATATTTTCACTCAAGATATGAGATACCCGTGGTAATTTTACACAGGGTCCATCCGTCTCCCTCTTATAGGGGCATTCAGGGAGAGAGGCCCTGCTTATCGCCAAGGTTTCTTTTTTAGCAGAGGTGGTAGCCCAGAGTACACATTTGCATTGCTGATGGTAAAGAAACGGTTGAGGTGAGAGTCGTGGACAAAGAGGCACCGAGAGAGCCTAGGAGGACTCACATTATCTTCCTCTAAGACCCGTCAGAGTCCTAATCAACCCAATCAGCGATATCTTCCTTATTTTTACTCAAGCAGGGAGGGCATGATGCTCTTCCAGGTAACAAGTGTAACACACTACGCAGGTTACCCCACTGCTGGATAGTTTAAAGAAGTGTATTGCTGTGGTGTATAGAATAGGAATGAACCCTGACGATATGGTATTTATGGTCGAGAGTATTATCTTTTTCTGTCTGGCTGAAAGTAGCTTGGAAATGTACCAAAGGACACCTCTGTTTTGCCACTGATTCAACCCGACCCAAACAGTTGCAACGAGATTGGAAGTAAATGATGCGTGATGGGGTGAGACTAGATGCCCTGGTCTAAGGCGGTGGAGCCCCGCACTAATATCCTTTATCTTTTTTATCCAACAGCCGCCATTTCCCTTCTTCATTAGTATCCTTGCAGGTCACCGGCAAAGGAAGAAGTACCCTTTCTAGACTCTACATACAAGTGGCACTTGAATAATGGCCACGCCCTCCCACCCTTATTGCCTAAGAGATAAACTGGAGCACTTCTTCCACCTTCTTTAAATCTTTCATTATCTTTTTCATTCTTCCTCCAAGTCCCTGTATAGAGGAAATGGTGGTTCAGGTGTAATCCCCCTGTCACCATTTTAACTTGGATTAGGGCCTTCCTTTCCAGCCACAGTGCCTGTAGTTGTACACTCTTGCCACCCTAATGCATGCAGTAGGACCTTCAGCCCTATATATCGTATTATTTTCTCTTCTCTTACCTTGATTACTTTATTTACAGATTTCTCCTTAGTAACTTTCTGCTTGCTACGAAAAAAATCCCTGGTCCTTCTGGTGTCTCAAGTAGCCCCCCCCCTCCCTTTACCACATCCTCTCTCCCCTAATTAAAATATCGGTTATCACGAAGAAAGTTCCAGTCACTCTGCCCATTCTTCTCTCAACGTTAAGTGGCGTGAACGAAAAATTGATAATAGAGATAGTGACGACGCGTCCCAGAATCCAATGTGATTTCGAGCTACTTTGGAGAAAATGGAAGAAAAGGCAACTATCCCTACCCTACTAGGCTGTTGTTATTCTCTTGTTAGCGAATTTCTTCCGTATCTTAACTGCCTACTCTCTTAGGGAAACCGCTAAAGAGGAAGGCCTTCTTTGCCTGATCGACCACCTCCACTTGCATTTTGACATATGCGCTTGATCAATGACAAAGATGATTCACTAAAAGATGACTCATTTTTCGGGTAATTTCAATAATTCTTAAGGCGAAATAAAATTAATATATCCAACATGGCTACGCTCAACCAGCAAAGATCAGGACTAGACAACGAGAAGCGGAAAATGCGGTAGAAGAGAAGAGGATAAAGGCTGGAAGTGATGACCATATCAAACCTCTTCCACCCTTAACTTCTGAAACTGAGAGTTTCCATCCAAAGGCTTCGGAAAAAGATCGTAAAAAGAAAAAAAAACTGTCAAAGTTATTACTTTCGCGGAGATTGCGAGGTTTGTGGTGATCAAATAAACTTAATAAATAATACCTGGAGACACCTAAAAATATCATTTTATATAGTAAAGCCATAAATAAAGCAAAAATTAACGAGAAGTGTAATGAGGGGCATGATGAACGTGAAATCCTACACCAGGATGCAATACACTCCAAGCACCAACCCGCAAGGACATGTCAGATGTTGAATGGGCAAAGCATGGTACTCAAATGATATCTGAACAAATGTGTAAGCTACGCCACAACCCCTCGATCCTAAAGGAAGAACTGCGACTATAGATCTTCCTCACATTTTAGCTTTCTATTTACCGCTTTCTTTTCAGATTTCTCCTTACAAACTCTCTGCGAGATTCGACCTGTTGGTTATTTTGCTTAAAAATTCGAGAAAATATCCAAACATCCATGAAGAAGTTTCTTACAAAAAAAGTGCAAAACTCAGGTGTAAACCTAAACTGGTTGAGCTGTATTCTCATTGCAATAAATCCAATTGGTTGCAGTTGCCTCTAGCGAGCCACTTTCCTTTTTTTTCTTTCATACGCTCTTAAATAAAACTTTTAATACGCTTTCCTATATCTATTCTCTATAGCAACCATCGTGTCAATATGGATCTCAGACCTATTTTTTACTCTCATAGTTTCCATTGATTTATTACAAGTCAGTAATTTGCTCCTTAGATCTCCATTAGTTTTTCATCATTCGATTTTATATTCCTGTATTAATTTATAATTCGAGGCTTGATGGGTCACTGCGTCACTTAAATTTATTTCAAGAACCCCGATCGAACCTCGATACACATTATCAGGATCTTCTCTCACTTGGTCATTTTAATTTCTTATCATTTGCAACAATACGTTCAACATTGCCCTTTGTTGACTGAGTCAAAAGTAAGGATATACATACAACGAGTCATTAAAGTATACTAAAAGACACTAAGTATACAGTCAAACCTTTAATGACATGCCTATTCTATACTTTAATTAGTTTTAGTGCATCCACGTGATTCAACTTTTCACGAACTTATATTTGCGTGAAAAGTCACGAGTATAATATATATTTTTCAACATAAGCTCCATCGCAGTCAAAACTTCTATAAATGTGAGGCCTCCGAGAATTAAATCAAGTTAAAACAACTTTTTAACATCATCAACAGAAGAAAACGAATGCTCTTCGTGCCTTTTGTAAGGTTTGGAAACAAAATATGTCGAAAGGGGCTAAATCAGGACTGGCCTTGAGGGGATCTTAGGGTCTTTGCTGGTCCTTGTTCGTGGAGATCAGGATTATACGGATAGTGTGAGATTAGCTTTCAATGAATTTCTCACAAATTGGATTTTGTCAAAGAAGCGGAATAGGAAGCATTTATGGTCTTTCGCCCTTCGAGAAAGTAAAAAAGTATCACACCAATGACTTTGTTTTGATAAGTCCTCTTCCGACTTCTGGTAACCATTGTTTAGACTGCTCTTTGTTCTCCGGGATCATACTGGTAAATCCAGCTGTCATCCCTGGTTACAGTTCTTTGCAAATATTCATCGGGATCTTCATCCCATTTGTTCACAATTTACAGTGAAAGAGTAGCCTTTTCTCTTTCCAGCTGATATTCGAGCATCAATTTTGACAAGATGGAATAAAATAAACTTGCCGATATGGTCAATGTTGCTGCTATCATTATCACTGCTAATACACCTTCCTCCACTACTAATGTTCACAGTTTGTCACTGCTAATGTGCTTTTAAATCTCCTGTCTCTCATCCACAAAGCGATTTATCCAATTATAAACAGTAAGTGTTCGGAGGAAGAAGGACAGTCTCCATAAATCTCACACTTCGGCCTACCAAGCTTGCCCAGAAATTTGATGTTTGTCCTTGCTTGAACTTTGAAGGAAACCATTTGATTGAAATTAAAAGTGCTCCCATGTCATTCAGCATGAGTCAAATTAATTCCTAATAGATTAATTATAAGTTTAAATCAGCATAATCACAATTTTCCGAGGGAATAACATTTTTTTATAATTCCACTGATTAAAAATTTAAGAGATATTTTTTAAATACTTGCAATCTATTCTATAGATCAAAATTGTCCCTATTTATTTAGCACGTAAATCACATTTTTCACTTAATAATAATTGAAAGTAGTATTTTCCAAGGCTTAAATAAAGCCATTATTTGCCACTGCGATAGTGTCGTAATAAGCCTCGGGGCAAACGTTTAATATGACCGATACAAGAAATACATAAAACTTAACAACTTACTAAAAAACATAACCTCCCTCCCCTCCTTAAAGACTAGCTAAGGACAAACTAAAATGCTAACCTACCTAAACCCCAACCTAACCATTAATTTGCGGGTTCAAAACAAGCTATCAATAACAAGATGGCCGCCAATCTCTTTTTCGTTATAATATCATAATAGAAATTTCCGTCCCTTAATTAGTGAAATTGCTATATACTGAATATTAATAATATACACTGTATAGCAGTATAGCATTTTGTGTATTTTTAAAAATATAAATAACTCTAACAAAGCGCCTTCGATTACGAGTGTGCATGCACACTCGTATCGAAAGTATCCATAGCTGCCTATCTAATACCACATTTCACCATTGTACATGAACCTTTTATTTCCGGCTAACGAAATTTTATACATCGAGTTGAATATATATTTATATATATATATATATATATATATTTATATACCCACATACTTTCAAAGGGTTTATAAACGAGTTCGGAGAATGATTTCTATTGTTGGCGTAAAATTGTCAGGGTGTTCTTTCAAATTACACTGTTGCCACAGTAAAACTTGCAGGTGAATCTCCTTGATGACCCCCAAAAATGGGCTCGGTGCGCATTTTTTGTGATATATCTTACACTTATTTACTAATCACCCTTATTTTGAAAGACATGGCGGAAGCAACGCCTGTGAACACAAGTACATCTCAATGGAAGCTCGAGCAAAGAATATAGTGCGCCAAACATTACTACAAGAGAGGCACTTTCAAGAGAATACAGGAGACTTTCATACATCAGTTCGAATGTGAAAATTATCCCTTCAAAAATGAAATACAGAATTGGGTCCACTCAGGACGTCTCAGGCAGCGTACAGCCGAGCTAGTCAAGAGCGTAAGAGAGTCATTTCAGCGGAGTCCAAGAGATTCTGTGCGCAAGCGAAGTCAGTCCTTCGGTATATCCCTTGACACTTGCAGTAGATTACTAATAAACGATATAGGGGCCTACACATACAGAACAGAGACGAAACATATCCTTCCAGCCTTAAACAAACTGCAGAGAAACGCCATTGCAGACAGGTTACTGAAGAAGATCTCGGAGAACCCAGATTTACTTCCATCTTGAGGGATGGGTGAACTCAAAGACAAATATCTTCTTTGGGAACTCCAAGCCCAATGAAGTAACCAACAGGCAACTACATTCCTCGAAGTGCACTGTATAGGCGGAAATCTCAGCCAGAGGTATCATTGGGCTATTCTTCTTCGAAGAATCTGGCGCAACAGTGTCATTCACCAAAGAAAGGAATGTTGAAATCCTCAAAGCCTTCATGAGTGAGTGAGCTACAGCCAATCTATCCGTAGCTTATGAGAAAGTTCTAGTTCCAGCAAAATGGAGTAGCTCTCACACCTCAAACCTGTTTGTAATGATGTTTTGGACAACTTTGAGCTGCGCTTTAATATATTCTCTGAAGGTAAGTTGAGGTAATGAATATCATATTTAAATTTTATGTTCTAAACAGAATAAAATAGTTATAAATAAAGCTTAATTTAATTCTCACAAAATAAAGAAATGAAGCCTATCGAAAGTTGGGGCCCGGTTTGGGGGCGGATGACCCTGTATTATGTTATGGTAGAGTTTCTATTACAACAGGCGTTAGTACACCATCGAATCAACCCAGCGATTAATAAAACAGAACAGAAATATTCACGAAGATTATCTGTAGATTGGTGCTCGCAAGTTTGGCAGAAGAAAAAGATGGCTTCTTTCAACACTACATTGCCCCGACAAACACACATCTAAATTTGTTTCTTCCTCGTCGAATGAAGCTAATATAAGGGGTTTGTAATAACGCCAAACTTCAACCTACTAGAAAATTTATGGACGTTCTGCCTCTATGCAACAACCCCAAAACATTAATGAAGACAAGTTTTGGAAAGACGAGTGGGAAAAAAATCTTCCTGAAGTTTGTTTCAACCGAGTTCAAAATATAAGAATTGTTCGAAGATTTTCATTAGTGACCTTTTTTGTGGAGGCTATGAATACTTTTTGAATACGCGTTTTCGTAGAAAGTGTTTATTCTTTATTTTTACATCAAACGTGTTGAGAGATTGTATATCAATATATTTTCTTTAATGTCCACGAATATTTTTACCATCCAATAAACCGTTCATGAATTTTAGCAAATAATGTGGTATTAGGTAGGAATATGAATGTTTTCTAGAGCCAGTGTACATTCCGAGGGTAAATACACTCGATAGAGAAGGGAAGACTTGAAACCGTTATTTGTAGGCTTTCAATCCAGCTTCCCACTCAACAAACTCTAACTTATCACTATTTTTTTATCACTATCTGTAGAGTTGCAAATGCATTACCCTAACTCATCGACACTAACTTATCTGATCTCCAGAACTAACAAACAACCCGACTTTCACATCTTCCATATACATCTCGACCATTCTGCACTGGTGTTCCTACCCATTGAACCGGCAAATACTTTCATCACATCCGACAACCTCTTCTTCCTACCTAACGCAACCCAGCACGCAGCATGTCGGTTATGCCCCTGGCAATAAGACTTTTCGTGGGTGATGGAACGGGAGCTGATAACCGTTCGAGAAATCTGGCCAAACTGAAAGCCACAACCACCAGACTTAGTGACTGGCAGTTACCCTTCACGACTTTTAACATCTCTGAAGGTCGCCACTAAAGTGTCTCTTTCTGGGCCCGAACGAAAGAGGAGCCTTTGTCATTTTTGATTTCCGGAAGTTTCGCTGATTGATATGCTATTGGCTTATTCGCGTTTCACACCCAGTAATTAAAAGTTTGTCTCAATCTCACGAAAAGTGGCAAATTGAAAGAAGAATTTTTTTTTTAAAGCCGCAAAATTAAAAGAGAGCAATAAAGACAGAAATCTAAATATTTAATTAATAAAAAAAAAAACTATTTGCTTCAAAGAGAGTAACTGCTTAAAAAATATTAAAATAGAAGGGTGGTAGACGAAGGAAAATGAATAAGAAAAGAAAGAACGAAAAGATAATGGGCAAGAATGGCTACCTTAGTAAATTCTTCGAAGTCAAAGATTGGGAGAAGGAGATCATATCCAAAGCCGCAAGAAGTCGTCTGTATAAAAGACATCTTTGTAGGAAATAGTGCGGAAGGGGATGGGGGGGCAGTATATGCTCAGAACAAAGTGTTCTTTAGTGATGAATCAAAAGATTAGATCAGTATAGCTCATTTAACTAACTATGCTAGTTAACAAATCGAAACAAATCTATTTCTATTCCCTATCAAAACCTCATAAAACCACCCCTTGAAATATCCCACATAGCGCATCGTCTCTCTGCTTGGCTCATTCACAAAGGCTACGAGTTAAGGAGGCAGTAAATGGAAATTCTGATCAGGGCCTTTGCTAAGATATGTCAAGGTCTCCGGTTAGAGTCCCTATAAAGTTTTTACTGAGCGTGGGGGCAGAAGGGATCGGGGATGAGGGGCATAGACGGAAGCTGCCATGCCTATAACCATCATATTTGCAGCCTTTTCCTTAATTACTCCAAAAGAACGCTCGTTTGATCTCAGAATAGAACAATAAAGTAGGTAATGGGAGTGCGAGCCTGATCTTGCTTGTCGAAAGAAGTTTGTAGAAAGAAGGCTAAAGGACGAGAAGAGAGAGAGGTGATAAATCCCACTCTTACTCTTTTTTTAATATCTCCTCATGGCAGCCGTCAGCTAGGGAATAGCCGCCTACATTCGTTAAAACACCTATCATTGATCAGAATAATATATGTAAAACTATTCGTACCAAGTACAAGACTAGGTGTTGCCAGAAGGAGACCCACCCCATTCTGGTGGCTGAATCGAGGAGGCCCGCCTCTTTTCCCAACTCAATTACACTACAATCCGGGATGCAAAAGTTCCTCAAAAGGAGTCGGGAAAGGAGGTGGCAACCTCACATCTCACAGTTCTGGCACAGGTACCTCACACAAGGCTCAGTTTTACTCTCTGGGGTGTCAAAGAAGTCTCATTGTCTTAATTCCACCATATCATCGGTGGCATAAAACTATGGATTAGGAAAAGGAAAGACATATCTAGGAGAAAACAGGCTATTAACTCCCTCCGAAGCAACCAAGAGGGGGAGGACGCCGTCACTCCTGGCCTTGACAAGGGGTAAATAAACGGAGGAGGGTCGGCGAAAAGCCTGCAAAATGTGCCACTGGCCAGAAAGGATAAGTAAGAAGAGGTTTGGTGAAGAAATTCCACAAATCTGGGGTAAAAGATAATCTTTAGGAGATTAGAGCTAAAAGATACTGAGGGCATTGGGGTCGGGAAGGGCATGGATCTCCTCCAATTGCTAGATGTAACACTCCAAACGGTGCATCCTCTTGCATAAGCGCTACAATACACCTTGGTCAATTTTTTACAAAATGAACAAGTGATTAACGAGAAGAAAACTACAGCTATTAGGGTTGAATAAAGAGAGAAAGTGGCGGAGAGCAAAGTACAGAAAGAAGAGACCAAATGAAATAATTAGAGCCAATATCATATGTTAGGACAAAGAAAATACATATTGTTACACTTAGATTAAAAAAAACAACGAGGGCATCTTCGAGAAGATTTAAAAATTAATTTGATTAAAAACTGAGATTGTCAAGGAAAGAAAGAATGTAAGGAAGGAACATAACCCAACTAGAGAGCTTAGGGCACTAGTAAAGATAAGTGCGCTTGACATTCTTAAACTTGCCCATGGTCCTAAACTAAGGAAGACATAGAGTCATTTGAAAATAAACTTATCCTGAAATCCCTTCCACTTTAATAAACTGGTGAAGGTAAAGGGAGCAGAAAACAAAACCTTACTACCATAAAAATAAAGCTGTAATTAATAAAGAAAGACAAATGGCTCAACATTGACAGATAAAAAATACCAGAATAACATTAATCACAAATGCTTAACAAGTGATTTTCGACAACAAAATTGTTGATTTGGGGCATTTTGCAAACTGTTATGCAGCATTGACATTTCTAGTCGCGTGCGCTTAGTTGAATGTGACTATATCTCTTTATGTCGGTCGCTCGGTCCCAGTTTGTTTTTTGGGGGGTTTTAAGAATAACATTCTAACTATTGGGCCACTTAAAAAATTTTAAGAAGCCCTCATGTGGTTTTACATTCTCTTCCGAGTATATAATTGCCTAGGTCTTCCCTAGGTTAGCCCAGGAATTATTTTGTTTTGGCAATACCCTATAACTATTCGGCCGATTCCAGCTAAGTTTGAGAACCTTATGTTGTTTTACATTCTCTTTCGAATGATATAATTGCCAAAGTCCTCTCAAAGTTAACCTGGAAATTATTTGGCAATAACATCATAACTATTCAGCCGTTTCTAAAGAAATATGAAACCCTTATGTTGTTTTACAATCTTTTTCGAATGATATAATGCCAATCTCCTACTAAGGTTATTCCTGGAATAAATGGAAATTGTGAAAGTTGTAAGGTCATAAATCAGAATATTTTTGGATTTATTTAAAACTTTTAGCCCATTTGTGAGAGCATACTTAAGGCATTAGTCGCCGTACTGCAGCAAAGCCTACAACTAGAATATAATAATAAAAAAATATATAGGTAACAAATAATAACGCTAAAAAACACCAACAAAAAAAATAAAAACTAACAGGGAATACGAGCTTCAGCGTCGGGGGTAGGCCCGCTTTCCCCAGCGCAGGAACATAAGAGCTAGAAAAGTGAACTAAAGTGGAGGAGGCCAGGCTCCTCTAAAACGTCATATAGTTCACAAAGCTGTGTGTACAAACCCGTCCCGAGTACAAAGGATAAGAGGTAGCGAGCCAGGAGATGCATAGATTCCAATGCCCCAAGACCATCCAGGTGCTTTTTGAGTTGCTATAAATCATAATTCAGTCGTCAATACGGCCACATCACGTTACCTCGCGTACCATGCGGTGTATTGCAACAAGCTCAGCCATGAAGACAGACACAGTGCCTAGCAGAGCCCAGTTGACTTCAAACGGCATGGAAGCCGACCCCAATTTTGGACCTGGTGACATCCGTATACGCTGGCATGGTTCCAGCGTGACACGAAGTGTGCTCCAAAAAGGCCGAGCGCAATACTCTTGGCGGTGTAGAAGCTTTTGAAAAAGAGGCGTAGCGACAAATCGTCAAAGGTGCTACACCCATGGTGGCGTCCTGGGGAGAAAAAGAAGCGCCACCGTCGAGAGCTATATCAAGCTCTGGAATGAGTCTCCTAACCCTAAACCCAAAGGGCTTAGGTTATGACTGGCGGCTCTCTGGAGCAAATGCACCGTTGAATTATGCTGCTTATGCAGTGAGGGCTGATGGCAATTGATAGATGCGCTGGGTTTACGTGTAGAGGCGAATAATGCACTGGGCAGAGCGCAGAGAGAGCAGCATCTCCACATCATCGACAAGTACGAGTAGACTCTGAATGAGTGACCTGCGGAAGGCATGGGTCATCAGGCAAATGCCGGTTTGGGGAGCGAGTCCATCTTCCGCAATACTCGCTCGGCTGCAGATGCATAAGACTCGCATCCGTGATCGAGATTCGAACCAACAAAGGATCGATAAAAAGTAAGGCAGCGCCCCTATCAGTGCCCCGAGCGCTGAACGTCAAGGAGTGTGGAATATCCATGGTTCAGATAGAAGAGACCCTAAAGCTGCGAATATGAGATTCCCAGGTAAGGCGTTTGTCAAATACAAGACCAAGAAAACTAGCCGATTCTATCACTTTCATGCAAACCCCATTTAAAATAAGTCTGTTTACGGGTGGTGCCTTGGATAACAGCAAAAGTGCAACAGCTTAGTCTTGCCAAAGGAAAACCGAAGCTTGTGTGTATCGGCATTGCGAGAGATGCTGTCCAATGCCTATTGGAGTCAACGCTCCAGAGTTGGCATCAGGGAGGCGCAAAATAAATCAAAATGTGGTCCACATACATAAAGTGTAGCGAAAACATCTTCCGGCAACACCGAGGTGATGCCGTTGATGCTCAAAGCCAAAGAGTGTGACTCTGAGGATATTTCCCTGCTGGAAATCCTCTTCCAGTTTTGGGTGCCGGAGAGGAATTCCCCCCTCCCCAACCGTATGGGGAATCGACGATCTCTCAAAAATTCAGATATGAAGATTGGGAGGCGTCCACTCACCCGCATCGATATTAGGTATCATAGGCTGTCGTAGAATGACCCCGACATATACGTCGCTTCTACCCAATAGGTGTGGTCGTTGAAGGTCAACGCGTAACCTTGATTCTACTCTGGTCACGACAAAGATGTGGAATAGTAGTGTGTGGGAGGGGGACGAGTGCGAAGGATTTTAAATTCCAAAGAGTGAGTGCAGTTGGCCGATATTCAACTAATGAAGGCTCCGGATATTAGGCTTATGGAAAAGTAGGTACAAAAATAAACTTTAATATATCCACAGTTATACACAATAAATAGATTAAATGAAATAATGGCAATAGATACTCTATGTATACAAGAACCGAACGTATCGGAGCTACTTAGACTGGGATCTACGCAGGGAGGAGGGTCGAGATGTGCTGCGAGCCTCTATAAAAAAAACACACAGGGATGTCTGGCCGGATAGCCACAGATGAATCGTCTCAGCTTGGCTTTGGTTGGTGGCATTAAGAGCTGAAACTGGGGATGATATTGTTTTGCAAGGGGCTTTAACTACTGAGAGTTTATCCTCTAGTAGTAACACGAACCGGAAAGAGTATTCGGGCCAAATGAAATGTACCGAAACCAAGGAGGGTGATGGTCCAATTAACTCAGGGTAGGGCTCATATCTTTTCTTTTTATTTTAGCCTTTGGCTCGTCGAGAAAAAGTAGCACGATCGAGAATGACGTGTTTCATTGTAAGAGGCAGGCATATTTCGTTTGATGCCTTATTGGCATCAACAATATATAGGGAGCAGTCGGATCCGTTACTGCCTACGCCAAGGGGGAAGGGCGGCCTGGGGGAATCTCTCTAAGAAATAACACGGCGCTTGAGGAATAGGAAGTACTCCCGCAGGGGTTTCTTGATAAAACCCTGAGAGACGACAGAAGCGCGCGTTTCAGATTTCAATCCCTCGCTTATCGTGGAAAGCAGTTTGATATTCCTACTGTTCTAAGGGTCCTCGTCACGTGGACTGACCTCGAGCCTGACTTCGTGGTTTTGGCGTGCCACATGGTCGCACGGAGCCTCTATTCTCCAAATAGGACTTTTCTAGATCTAAAAACATCGTGTCGTAGTGCTGTCTACGTAGGAATGCCTCGTACAGAGCATTTTCAGGTAGGAACAGTACATATAACGTGGAGTGGAACTTGCAGAAGCCGCACTTTTTAGAAGAGAGATGGCTTCCGCTGTCCAGGAAAAAGGATAATCTAACCTTTACTAGTTTGTCCATCAGCTTGCACACGCAGGAGGTTAGAGAGATTGAGCGGTAACCGGCTAGGGTAGAGTGAACTTTCCTCATTTGGCGAAAGGCTAGCACAGTAGATACCATATATCTAGATCCTTTTAAACAAATTAAACAGAAAGGCTATGCCTCGATCATCCAGGTGTCAAAGCATGGCGTACGTGACAATGTTCGGACCAGGGGCGGTGTCCGCGGATATAAAGAGAGCGGAACTCAACTCACTAAAAGTAAACCTGTCGTTGAACCGTCCTCCGTCTCTGGAGATAAAGTCCAGTTGGCGACATTCCGCGACATCGAAACGTGCATTTAATGCTGGAAGACGAGCATTCAGACTAGAGAATGCGGGGCAAGCGTTCGTAAAGGATTTCGTCCCCGACTCATGGTCCGAGATTGAAGTCCCATTCTCTTGGAGAAGAGGATGATGTCCTGGGAGAACTTGCCCCAAATCATTTTAACTCGCTTCCACACATATGCCCGACCAGAAGAGTGGTGGGCGCGCTTGGAAATATAAGGGAACCTAGCTCACGCTCGACGAATATCATCGACATTGAAATCGTACGAGCGGCGCTTATAGCACATGTAGGCATAACATTATTTTTGAGGGCCGTCTCACATTCGGGTGACCCTACGGGAGCGGTCGGCGTACTAAACGGCCTTTATTTCCATGAATAGTAGTTAGGCCCACGGCAATGAGGTGGCCTCAGAAGAACTCAACAGCCTCATCTACCAACCTAAAGTCCTGCACTGAGACAAAACTGTCATTTCCTGAAATGCGGATCACCTCGCCCGCGCCAAGCACCACCACAGTAAGTTTTCAGCAGACAGCGACCCATAAAATGATATTTGAATGGAAAATTGATCACTACCATGGAAATCATCGACCACCCCCTAGCCAAAATCATGCTGTGCATCCGGTTTGCACAAATATTGTTTGAGGCACAAATATGAAGCAGTTCTCGAGCAGTGATGCGTAGACTCATACACATTTAGGACACCTATCTCCAGCTCGTTAATTCGGTCGGCAATGACTTGACCCCTGGCTGTCTACCGTTCAGAACTCAAAGAAGGAGAAAGAGCTTCGGCAACCGTGCCACGATACGGCGGAAGTCCCTCACGTCGGCTGATGTGGAAGGTACGCAGAAATAACAGTATACCTCCTATCCAAGTGCAGCTGTGTAGCTACTGCCTAAAAAAAGGTATATTTAGCGGAGAGAAGAACAGAGACGCCAGGCCGGGTGTAAATTGCGCTTCCTGCTGCCCGGCCCTCATTCCATGGTAGTGGGGTTGTAAAACCCTTATTCACCGGGAGAGTGGGAATAAAACATGCACTAGGTATGGTTTCCTGTAAATAGATAGCTAACTGGTAACGGAAGCAGAATTTCCTCCGCAGCTCCTCCTCAGTGGCCCGGAGTCAACGGCTCTTTCCATTTAAGGAATATACTATCCAGCCTAAATCAGAATGTATGCGCGGGCCCTCTTCCAAGAGAAGACCCTCACGTGCATGATCTTACGCTTGCCGGTGGCAGAACTCCGGGCGCTGTTAGCCGGACAATGAGGCTCAAGGTGCTGTCGCCTTCAAAGACTTATCATGGGAGGGTGGTCTCGCCATGCGAGTCTTTTCCTCTCTCCGCTTCGAAACCTTATGCGAGCTGAGGGTCTATGGAGGCGGGGTTCCTTATTTGGAGAAAACACTGTCCCGAGCAACACCAGCATACCACTGGGTGTGGGCGAAGGACCCGAAGCTCCTTTAATGCTGTTCTCCTAGCGGGAGGCAGCTTTTGAAACTTCAGAAGATGGCCTCACGACCAACTTCAGGGTTATTACCTCCTTTGAGTCTAACGACGCTGTGGACACGCGCGGCCGTTTCGCCTTACGGGAAACGGTCATGCTGGAGGAAAGGAGGGGAGCCTTGGTTTTAGCTGGGGCTGGGTTTGAACACTTTGTGCCGATAACTTCAGCAGGGGAGTGCGCGGGGTGTGTAGATCCCGCAGGAGGTTTCTGAATTGGTTCAGAAACGACAGTGCTCGTAGGCCTGGAAGTGCTACGAGCAGAGGGTATCTTTCTTAACGTTGAGACACAGAACGTCCTAGGCAGCTCTGGGCGCGCCATGATCAAGGCCAAGATTTTCTTCGCAAGGAGATACCCACCACATTGCTTTGAAGAAGTGGAATGCGGCATTCCTCAATTGGCACTCTAAGCTACACATGATTTTGACTTATCGTTTTGGCATGGAGCAACTTATACACTCTTCGAGTAACCCCAACTCTGCGCGTCTACAGGAGCTCTTAGTAATGCCGAAGCGGTAACAGTAGTAGCACCTCCGCGGCAGTGACAAAAATGCCTCCACGCGCTAGCGATACCATTCGGCATAGACCGACTCAGGGTGCTTGTCACAGTCGAATGTGACAAAAATTGTAGGGCTGGGTCTCGGGGGCCCTCAGTTTTTCTCATCACCCACTTGACCTTGACTCTCCATGCTTGGCCAGCTCTTAGATAATGTCATTTAAAGATTATTTCATGGTTTATTGCGGCGTTACTCTCACAGATCTGCCATCAAATCTCCATAGTGCACTAATCATGGCTGCCTCGGAGGGATTCAACTCATTCGGCCAAAGGCTCCTTCCGAGAAAAGGGTTACCTTCGGTTCTCTACCAGTCAGACTAGCTAGAGCTCTCCTCTAATGGCTAATGTTGCCCTTAGCATACATGCTACCATCAGTGGAGCGAATAACAAGGAAGCGTTTGAAGCCAGTGGGCTCGTAAACGCCCTATAGCGTCTGAATGAGGGGCCTTAACGTAATCGAAGCTTCGCTTTGCGAGGTTTTTTGTCTTGGTCTGGAACTTCCCACCAGCGCAAGCAACGGGACCGGAAGTGCCGATCTTGGCTTGGCCTCATGAGGAAACAGCAGTCTCTCCGTCTGTCTCCGAGACCCGCGGAGGGAAAGGATCTCCGATTCCTTCTGGTATTTTTTCTTTTTTCTTCTTTTAGGAGAGGAGGGCGGTAAGTGAACATAATTTTCCCCTCTGCCGGCAGAGACCATTAGTCCAGATGAAACGGCCTCACAAGATCCTTCTCTAAAAAAGAGAAGGTTATGGCTGTCACAGGGGCACCAGCTGTGCGAGGAGATCGCTCTTCTCCTTGTAAAGCTTCAGGAGCCCAAGCCGTCATGGGAGGACCTGGCACAGGTCCTAGGTCACCTCAGGGACTAGGTCCATCTCAAATGTTGCCTCCAGTACCCCCGCCCCCCGATACATCACAGACCCCCTTTTAGGTTTCCTCTTCACTTAATGCCGACGAAACAGCATCCATCAAAGAAGAGATGGGGACAGGTACAGTGTCCCCTTATAGGTTCTTAGTGCACGATTGCAGGAGGTTAGGGCGCAAAGACCGATGGTTCCTGCCTTCCCTTCCTCCCTTGAGTGCGTTGTCTCAATCTACGCGCTCCCAACAGGAGAGGTCAATTTTGAGCCACCGCGTGCTTTCCTTTCAGTCCATTGTTAAAAAAGGAGGAGGCCTAGGAGAGGATCAACCTTCCTCTCTTTTATAAGAAATTTGGAGGATTACCCGAGAGAACACACGGGGTGGGACATAGATTTTTCAGTGGAGCTGCCCAAAGGTGGCTCCGGAGATGGTATAGTGGAAGCTAAATCGAGAGAACTTTGGTTTGATAACTCCTCATTAGGGAATGCAAACGCTCTTTACCCCAAGCAGTAGCCCGCTCTGCGAGGCAGGAATACGGAGCCAGCAGAACTAGCTGCTGCCACTTGAGGTCACTCTTCCCGCCTAGTGACCTGGCACCCCGGCGGCATGGTGGTTCCACCTTATGCGCAGCGTAAATTTGATATACAGTGAAAGGAGAAAGAAAGAGGATGTGAGGAATGTGTGAATGGGGATGAAGCAGGTTGTTTTAAACCCACCACCTAAAACTGGAGCTCAGGGTGAGCGGACGTTGTTGCCTCCCTTTAGTCCCGATGCGGGATGTTTGGCTGAGAGAAAACTGGTCCGCATCTACCCTGTGAAATTAGAAGACGGCCAGTGAAAATTGTGGGAGATGTTGAAGGGAAAGTGAGGAAGCTGTGTGTGTTAGAAAGAAGGAGAAGAAGCTAAGCTGGAGCCGGAAGGAGTGCTGAGTCCCGTCAGCACGGCGGCCAGGAAAGCCAATCGCCGTGACCCTTACGGGGATAAATCAGCCAACTCGCACAAGGAGGAATTTAAAGAAATTGTGTCGCTACTGTGCTCGCTTTTCCTGCTTGTGAAAAGCGAGCACAGTAGCCATTTTTCCAAAACAAGTCCAGAACAAGTTAACTATAACTCCATGACTCGTCGTTGAACAACATTTATTCAGCATCTTAGACAAGTAACCTTTAAAAAACGCATTTATGATGACTCACCTTCATAAGGAAAGTAAATATCATGTAACAAATAACTTTTGAGAGAAAGATAATTGTAAAATAACCTTAAAAGGGAGCAAACATGGCTAGTAACCTTCAAAATAAAGATCATTGACAAGGAATCTTCTAAGCAAAGATCATAAACCAAGAACATTGAAAAGAGAGATAATCAACAATGAAACCTTTAAATTCTCATTAACAGATAACCTTCAAAAGCTCCATAATCCTAAGAGGTCTTCAAAAGGAAATTGCTCACTTCTGACTCTTCACACCTTTTATTTGACAAAATTTTTGGAACCTAAATCGGTCCCAGCTTTTCAGCCTGAAAGAACCTTCTAATTTGCCCTTTTAATATCCATTTGCCATTTTATACTTGATTACTAGAATTTACAGCTCCATCTTCTTCGTTCAGGAGGGGGTATATTTACTTTAACATTCACTGTTATCCACTACTTTTCTTCATTAATTCTATTCCTGTCCAGTATTACTTTATTTTTCATTACTCCGTGTGTTGACGGCGGCCTTTTTCCTTACCCTCGGATGGACAAGCTCACGTTTGGCTTCTTTCCAAAAAGACGGAACTTTTGAAGCGCTTCTCTCAGAGGTGGCTCCTTTTTAAGAACCTCCCCCCCCCTCGAGATTGCAGCTTTTAATAACCCCCAAACAAAGGAATGAATCACTAAATCTATAATTTAAGAAGCAGATTTTTTTGAGTATTTGAATAATAATTTCATCTTAGTTTGGTTATGACTTATGTTTTTTATCAAAGTTATTTCTAATAATTCTTTTATAATATCATAAAACCAAATGGTGAAGTTTAGAAATAAATACAAGTATCGAAATTTTGTTTTTTTTAAAACCCACAGAATTACAAATGGCGAAGTTCAGAAAATTTATTTTTATATATCTTTTTCTATAACTATATTTTCGCAACGTAATATTTTGAAAGGAGGGAAATTTAGTTTACAGTTCCTGTTTAAAATTATTATAATTGGCGAAGTTCAGAAAATCTATAAAAATTTAACCATGACTGTTTTTTTATAGATTTTAAATTTTAGTAGCGAAGCGCAAGCTCCCCCCGTAAAGGGGAGTGGCGAAGCCATTGCCAGGTATAGTTTAAAAGGAGAAACCAATTACTGCTCAAGGGATTTCAGGAGAGAGAAAAAAGGGGCGTTCTTAATTTAAAGAGAAAAACCAACGAGGGCATAACTCGGGGAAAGTTTGTCAGGGAAGATCTGTAAAGGTGAAAATGTGTGGGAAGAGTGTTGGGGAGGGGATTGTACACTAACCTCCAGATGTTAGCCACAGCAAGTTTCCCGATGAAATTACTTTTCAGGAGGTTACAAAGGTAAAGGATGAAAAGAAAGGTGGAGAGGGAGTGGGGAGGAGAGTAGAAAGAGGAAAGGTTGGCAAGAGTGCAGGCATAGTTAAATCAACCCCCCCCCCCCAAAAAAAAAATGGAAGAGGCAGGGATGAACTAACCCCACTGTGCCCTGTGGGTCCAGAGATGAATAGACGAAAACTGGTTAGCGACTAGCCTACGAAATTAGGCGCCGATCGAGAAGAGACTTTGAAAGAAATTGGCGAATAAATGATAAAATGGAAATATCACTAACGAGTAAAACCCATGTATTCTTAATCTAGTTTGATACTGCCTGGCACAATGGGGCCAGAAGGGCGCGCTGCTCGTCCAGGTACAAGGTATAGGCACCATATTTGCGGGGCTGCCTAAAAGAAAGAGATAGAGAGAGGGGGGATACTACAATGTCGGCGAGAACGGAAATCCATGCCAAAACAGGTTTGTGGACATGTGCAAGAAGGCGCATAACTCGAGGAGTTTAAAGAGGAGGCGAATCAAGACACTTTGGGTGGTACGAAACCTCCCAGTCCCACCTTTTCTCCGAAGTGGGTGGGAGGTTTTTGCTACACGGGTCTTTGTCCGAACTCATTGAAAGACCCCTTCTATGTTAAAAGCGGATATGTTGATGAAAATCGTTCATAAAATGTTTTAAGAATGAAAGTACAGAAAACCCAATACCAGTTGAGCTTTTAAAATGACTCTTGCTAGCTATTTTTTCGAGAAGGCTAGCCAAATTTCAATCCAAGACCAGGCTAACGAAATGATTCCATTTCCATCACGTTAAACACTAAAAAAAGGTGTTGTAAGCATTTGGGGGGGCCTTTCTCTCTGAGATTTATTCCCACAACAACGAGTCAGAAGTGGGAATTTTAGTAAATTCAAGTCACTCAAGTGATATGGGCTAACTTGACTTCATTGATCTTATGCAGGAATATATGAAAGAAGTGAAAAAGGTAGAACAAATTGTCACAAAAAATAATTCAGTAAGCTTTAATGTGACGAGTGAATTTATACTTTTTGGATCTACTCAAACAAAAAGAAAGAATTTATTTATTTATTTATTTATTTTTTATTTAATATTATTTAAAGATAATATGTAAATAAAATATAGAATTTCATTCAAAACCGATTCTACCCGGTTTTGAATGAGGAATATTATTCCAGAACCAGGTCTCGGGTTCCCAGTTTTTTCCTAACCATAATTGCTACCAACAAAAACCCTTGGCAACAGTAAAACGTCCGAGTCTGTCACCAAAGTAAGTGAACAAACGGATCGACACATCCATTTTTCGGAAATGAAACCTTCCTATCACACCGACTTTTCATGTTTTACCTTACCAGAATCATCATTTTTAACATTCGAACTTCAATAAGTATTTAACGTTAGGGAAAATTAGTAATGGACCAATGATGAGGATAATAGATTTCTGCGTAGTCATCCAGTGCATAATTGGAAATGTTCTACCAATTTGACAGTTGGTATGCGCATGAGATAGTCGAGATAGAGAGTAACGCAAGAGCGGCTTAATGGCCTAATTGTTTTTCCAGGTTTAATCTAATATCGTTTCTGAAACCTTCTTCAAAGGCCATCTTAGGCTCTCGTTTGAAGAGAAGGAGCATAAATTAATATAAAGAAGGGGATGAAGAACTAGAGAGTGAAATAGCATTGATAAAGCATGGATAAAGGCAAATTAGATCTTTGTCGGATGAGAGAATTCCCACGAGTAATTGGATGGGAGGACGAAAGAAAATCAAATGGCTCTAACGAAAATAGAGGCAATAATAATAATAATAATGATATAATCTGAAAAGTACCTATGAAGGTCAAGTGACGTGGAGAATAATGAGTAGCCTTGCGGTCATATAAGATATATAGAGCTTAGATGAACTAAGTTTCTAGTGGCTTGTATTCTGCCTAATTTCTTAGAATTATTAAATTTTTGTTTCAATTTTGAGACCACATGACGGTGGCAATCCATAAGGATACAACTACCACAAAACTCCTCTTGCATCCAAAATAATCAGCCCAGCCGTGGGAGCTCTTAAGGCATTCCCGAAAACAGATCGCCAGCAAATAATCAGGTGAAGATGAGACTTAATAATGACACCCGGGAGATTGGTCAAACCGGACAGAACCTTTTATTTATACCTTGTGTATTATTTTCAATACTATAAAACAAACGAGGCGTTTCATTCAGAGAATTTATTTAAACCTTGGTATGGAAATTGCAATATTATGGGAAACTGCCAAACTAAAACGGATTTAACTCCAATTAGCCCAAATAATTATGTTCCTTTGGAACAATTTGTTTATTAAAATCATCCACCTCGCTTTAAGGTGATCAATCTGGTTAGGAAATTACTTTTTACTCCCGTCCTTAATCATTGACAGTGGGGGCTTTAGTAATCGCTGGGGGAGGGTAAATTTCATTAGAAATTCATTTCCATCTCGACGGAAACAAATAAACATGAATTTATAATGTGGCCATTAATCGAACTGGTGACTTTGAGGGGATTTCATTGTGGTGATTCGGAAAAATGGCTGGCAAAAGTTTAATGTTCGTTAGCTAAAAATAGTTTTTCAATATAGACAAATAACTAAGATTCAATTGCAATTATCACACATGAATTTATTTTAGCTAATAACAAAGAAGAAAAGAGCGTAAATGAGTAAGTGAAATAAGAAGTGGTATTTTTTTATAGGAGCCGATCTAGTGACTGTCTACTAAGTCAGAAGTCTCCGTAATCATATCATAGCATACTACTAGGCTATATTAACAAAGCATATAACTATGTAATTAACAAATAAAAACATTAAAATGGTTGTCTAAAAAACAAAGATAGCAAATAATAAACGTAACAGGAAGGAAGAAGGCTCCAGCACTGGAGGTAGGCCCACCTCGCCCGAGCGCAGGAACATGTGACACACAAGAAACAGTCCAATAAAGTGGAAGGCTCGTAAAATCCACAAGAAAGTTTGCACGAACCCTTACCGAGGAAAGGGACAAGCGGCAGCAACACTGCTCGTCCCGGTACCGGGACAGATAACGTTTCCGAAGATCACCCAGATTAGGGTATTCAACAAGGATGTTTTGAACAGTCAGCGGGAGAAAACAGTCTTCACAGTATGACGCAGGTGAGCGCTCCATCAAATGGGGGTGCGTCCCGCGAGTGTGTCCAATTCGGATACCACAGAAAGCAGCCTGAAGCCGTCGCAGCATTTGGGGATAGGTCCATGGGAACAGACGCGGGGCAATTGTACGCACCTTTAAGTTCGCATCGACCGTCTCTCATCTTCTTTGCCAAGCCACCCGGATAGCTGCCCAAAATCCTGCCATGTAATCGGTGTAAGGAAGAGCGAAACCCTGGTATGGTCGCCCAGTCCTCGCGCACTCTTCCGCGCCAGCATCGGCGCGCTCATTCTCTGCAATTTCTACATGTTTAGTAACCCAGCAGAAAATAATATCGACATCCGCCTGGCTCACCGAAATTGTGAGGTAACGGATATCGCAAACCAGGGAAGGCGGCAAGTCTAATGACGCGAGAGCATTGAGGGCGCTTCGTGAGTCGCTATTAATTACAATCCGCTCTCCAAACCGAGCACCTCGCGTAATCTCTCGTACTGCCTGGTATATTACAACGGTTCCAGCCTGAGTAGAAGTATGCAAAGAAATAGCGTTTACGCAATACTCCAGGTGGTGTAGGAGCTTTGGGAGCAGAGGCGTGGCGACAAATTTTTAAAGGTGGTACCCTCCAAGGTGGGCCCTTTTTTTGAGGATCCACCGTATCCGAGCCACCCAGCCTACCACTGAGATTGGGCGAAGGATGCGAAGCTCCTTTAGTGCTGTCCTCTTTTCCGGAGGGAGCTTTAGGAACAACGGAAGATGTCCTCACGACCATCTGTAGGGGTGTTGCCTCCTGGGGGTCTAATGACTCCGTGTCAGTGCGCTGGTGTTTCGCCTTAAGAGAAACGGTCAAGCTGGGGGAAGGAAGGGGATCCCTGGCTTTAGGCGAGGCTGGGTGTAAACCGTTTGTGCCGCCAGCTTTACTAGGGAAGCGCCCAGGGTGGGTACAACACTAAGAAGTGTTCAGAATAGGCGCGGAAACGAGCATGCTCGTAGGCCTGAAAGGGACAGGAGCAGAGTGTGTCTTTCTTAACATTGATGCATAGGACGTTCCGAGCAGCGTTTGGCGCTCCAGGACCAAGTCTTTAACCTCGCAAAATGAGAGATGATCCTTAGCCTACATGGCCAGGACTTCTTTCTCAAGGAGATACTAGACACTACATTGCTTCGAAGAAGCACACTTGGCACCCAAATTGACACACTTGGCCACACACGATTTGTAGTTATCGTGTGCGGCCTTCGAGCAACTTATACAAATTTTGGGTAACCACGACTTGGCACGTCAACAGGAGCGATTAGTATGACCGAAGCGGTAAGAGTAATAGCACCTCCGTGGCAGGTGCACGAATGCCATCAAACGGTATCGATACCAACCGGCACGCTCCAACTCAGGTAACTTGTCACAGTCGAACGAGACGGATAGTGTACGGGTGGGTCTCGAGGCACCTCCCTTATTTCCTATCACACGTTCGAACTCGACCGCCCATGGTCGGCCAGCTCTAAGGTGATTTGATCTATGGAGTAGTCAACGAGTTCCCTCGCATTAACTACTCATTTCACGAAGTTCATTGCAGAGTGCGGCGTCCCACTCACAGGCATGCCATCAAGTGTCCAAAGGTCCAAAGGGCACTAATTATGGCAGCTTCAGCGGGATTCAACGCATTCGTCAAAAGTTTCCGAGAAACGGGTAACATTTGTCTCTATACCAATCACACTAGCTAAGGCTCTCCTCTAATGGGTCATGTTGCCATCAGCCATGTTGAGCGAATAACCAGAAAGCCTTTGATGCCACCGTGCTCGAAAACGCAGTTTTTCTCTGAATGAGGGACCCCGACGTAATCGAGGCTTTCCTCTGCGCACTAGCACTTTTAGGCTTAGTCAGGGACTCCACACCCTGTGAGGCAGAGGAGCTGGATGTACCGATCTTGGCTTGGTCGCTAACCAAAGTGGCAGCAAACTAATCTGTCCCCAAATCCCCAGCGGGAGCAGAGGAGTCCAGTCTTTTCATCTTTTTCTTGTTTTATTTCTTTTTTGGAGAGGAGTGCAGGGAATGAACCCACTTCTTCCATCCGCCGGCAGGAGCCCTCAGGCCAGAGAGACCCGCCTCAGTAATGTCTACTTCCGAGATCAAGAAGGTCCTGGCGGTCTCAGGGGCACCAGCAACAGGAGAATATCCCTCCCTTCCTCGTACTGCCTTGGAGACCCGACCTGTCTGAGGAGGACCTTGCACATGAGCGGACTCGGGTTCGGTGTTTGGCGCCGAAACTGGATTTACCTTCATGGAAGGTCCTAATTTCTGAGGTTGGGTTGCCTCAAGGACCATTTCTAGCTCAGAGGGGGGTGGCTCCATTTGGCCATCCACCCCAGTGCATCACATTTCCCATTGGTAGCAGTTCGCTAGTGTGGTTATTTCGGGATGGGGGCACGGGCCTTGACCACCGTGAAGGTCAATATCCCAGCCAACAAATCTTTCGAAGAAAGTGGTTGATAGGCCCTGTCTTCTATCTCCCCCCTAAGGGAGTTTGCCATCCTAAGCCGTTTCAACGGGGAGCAGTTGGTTATGTGCTGCCTGGTGGCTTTCTTGGCAGTCTTCTTGGAACGTAAAGGTGGGGCTGCCAGTGGAATCATGGAGCCCGCGAGGGCTACCTCGAGACAAGGAGGTGAAGGGCAGTCCCCAAGAACCGTAGGCGAGTAAATCTAATCTTTGGTTAAAGAGTTTTTTGGTCCACTTGCGAGAGCAAATTGGGTGGGGGGTACCTCCATTTTTTCATTGGAGCTGCCCGAAGGCGGCTCTGTCGATGATTAGAGGGAAAGGGGAAGAGTTTTATTTTGGGGTATTTTCATTATCAGGAATGTTGACCCTATTATTTCTGCGGGAAGCAAACGCTAATCACCCCTCGCAGTAGCCAGCTCTGCAATTAATGCATACGGGGCTGGCAGAGCCAGGTGAGGCCATTTTACGTCACTCTTCCAGCCTGCTGACCTGGCAGCCCTTCGGCATGGCGGCTTCACCTTGGGCACAGCGTAAAAAGATAGATAGTGAAGTGAGAAAGAAAGGGGGTGTTAGGAAGGTATGGGTGGAGATAAAGCAGGTTACTAAAAACCCACCATCCCCAACCGGAGCTTAGGGGATGGGGAACATTGTTCCCTCCCACCTCAGCCCTGATCTGGGATAGTTGGCTGAGAAGGAGGTCAGCATCTACCCTGAGAAAATAGAGGCCGACGAGCAGAAAGTTGTGGGAGAGGTTGTAAGGGAAGTGAGGAAGTACGGGAGAAACACAGGCTGTCTAAAAAAAGGAAAAGAGGCAAAGCTGTGGCCGAACGGGGCGCTGAGTCCCGTCAGGACGGCGGACAGGAAGGCAAATCGCTGCGCCCCTTAATCGGTCCGCTCTCAGGAGCGAGGTTTTTATTCGTCATCATTTGTTGTCTGTATTCTAGTACATAAGTGTCATTTGTCGCTGGTTGATGCGGTCGCGAAAAGGAAGAGGAGACGAGATTGGAGGAAAAGTCGTGACCCCTCATCACGCGGGGGTGGCTCAGAGGAGAAATAAGAGAAAAGTGAGGATGAGAATAGAAGGGGACGGCAAAATCGGTCAGGGAAGTATGTCCCTCACTGCCTCTAGGATTATTCAGCCGCAAACCGGGAGAAAGAGTTTGCGGGGATAGAATTATATTCAAGGAGCATTCCCACGACCACAAAATGTTTTTTTTCTGCATAGTTGCTCTATATGAGGTCATGGTTTTGGTTTGGTAGAAAGTGCTTTGTTGGCGAAATGTTTAGCATCGTTGACATCCGGGCATGTGGACGTGTGATGGAAGTTGCTGCAGCTGGTGCGAAGCCAACCAGCTTTTTCATCACACACGTAAAGCTGTATAATAAGGGGTCGTGACTTCACAAAATGATATCAAGGAGGGCATCTGGTGTGTCGTAATTTAATAGGAATGATGTCAAGAATAACGCCGAGTTTGTCGTGTTTTTCTTTGAAATAAAGGAGGGCATCTGGTCTTGTTAATTTGTAGGAATGACGTAGGGAGTGGCATCTGATCTGGTGTAATTTTGTAAAAATGACACCAAGAAAGTCATCCGGTCTGTCGTGGCTTTGTATGAATGACGTTGAGAATGGCATCAGGTATGGCGTGGTTTTGTGAAAATGACGTCAGAAAAGTCGTGGTTTTGCACAAATGGCGTTAAAAAGGGCATCCAGAGGTGTGCAAAAGAGTCAAAGGTATTCTTGGGAAATTCTCGTATTTACTCCAGCCCGTTCTCTAAGAGAATGGGAGAGCAATCTCGGACCCTAATTTCCGTGGTGGAGTCCTTTGCGACAGCTTTCTCCGCATTCTCTAGCCGGGATGCTGCTCCGCCAACTTTCAATGCACGTCCTGATGTACGAATTACGTCAGGGGTGGCATCAGGTCTGTTGTGGTTTTGTACAAATGACATCGGGAAGGCATCCGGTCTGTCTTGGTTTTGCACGAATGGCGTCGGGAACGGCATTCAAATGTGTGCAAAAGAGTCAAAATGAATTGGGAGAAATTCTTGTATGTACCTCGGCGAGTTCTTTAGGAGAATGTGATCGCAATCTCGGACCTCACTTTCGTAGGGGAGTCCTTTACGACAGCTTTCTCAGGATTCTCTAGCCGGGATGATGCTCAGGCAGCATTCAATGCACGTCGCGAGGTCAAGAAATGAGGTCGCTGATTGGACTTTACCTCCAGAGGTAAAGGAGGACGTGGTATAACCTATCATTTAGGTCGACCTTGGTGGCCCAATCCTTAAAAGAGCAGGTACGGAGGACCTTGGAAAGGGGGGGAAGATGGAAGGAAGTAAGTTAGATTAGTTCAACAGGATCCTGATAGAGAGTATCCTCCCACACTACTGGCGACTTGCTACCATGGTAGCCTTTTACAAACTCTCTAACTTCCTTGGTGTGCAAGTTGATGTACAAAATGGTAAATGCTAGATTAGCCTTTTTTTCTGAAAAGTGGAGGCCATCTGTCCTCCGGGCAGTGAGAATTCTGTAAGTTCCACTGCAGGTCGGATACTCTGCTCCGACTGAAATATGCCGTCGACGAGGCCTTCCTTCCTATACATCACTATGCTTTGGTTTTTTATCTGGAGCAGACATATTATACAGCATTGCGATACGGGTGGAGGGAGCACTCTCCGGCCCAATGGAGCAAAAAGATAGTGTCCCGCAAGATGTGTCCTCAGTTTCGCACTCTGTACCCTTAGCATCAACGCTATCAACTCAGTCTTGCCGGAAGGCATTTTTGCTACGATCTAGGTGAAAAACATTTCAATCTCTTTGCGTGCGACCAAGGTGCCAACTCTGGTGCGTCAACTGCAACAGACATCGAACCCCGTCGCTAGTTTTCGTGAAGCGCACATGTTTTGGTTTTGCTCGGCCAAGACTAAGGTTGTGCAAATCTGCTGCCATCCACGGCTCCTCCTTGAACCAGACTTCTTTCTAAATAGGCTTTGCCATGAAGTGGCGGATTTTAACCTTTTTCTATGGCCTTGTATTTGACCAACGCTTCACGTGTAAGTCTGATTTCGCAGCCTTAAGGTCTCTCGTACCCGCGCCATGGAAATTCTTCGTTTCCTACATTTCAGCACAAGGGGAGCTGATAGGAATACTGCCTTACTATTTTATTGATCGATTGTTTGTTCGTTCGAAGCTTGACTACCGATGCGAGTGTTATAGATCTGCAGCAAAGCATAAATTGCGTAAGGTGGACTTGATCCATCACACCGACCTTCGCCTTCCAACCAGCGCCTTCCCCTTTTGAAATTTTACATCTCAATGCTGGATGGATGCGACAGGTTCTTAGGCGCGGAAAGTGCATTTTCCGTTTGTAAATGCAAGCCCCGTGCCCTTCCCAGTCACCAACAGCTCTGACTGCTGCCGCAGCTGATCTCAGCGGAGCCTATGCCACCGATAAACGCCAGTCATACCCTAAGCCATTTGGGTTCATGGCTAGAAAAATCTTTAGAGATCTAGGTGTAGCACGTGGGCCGCTGTATGCCCTTGTTCTTCTCAGGAGGCCAGCCTGGATGTTAGCACCCTTGACTATTTGCTGGCACGCCTCCGTTCTCAAAGCTTTTACAGTGCCGGAAGTATTGCGTTCGCCCTTTTTGGAGGAAAATCCGTGTCAACCTGAAACATACTCGTGTATACTGATGCCACTCAATCCCAAGAGTTTGTCAATTTCCACGCCGTATCCCATCTGTTTAAAGTTCACGGTGATCTGCCATGCTCTGCGTTTGTTTTTATGGCCGAGTTGGTTGCAATACCCTACTCTGTACGGGAGAGATTGCCTCGTGCCTGGTTCGGAGACCAGATTGTGATCTATAGAAACTCTCAAAGCACCCTTATTGCTCTAGGGGCCATTGACATTTCCACATCGCCTGGTTCGCGGTTTCGGTGACGCCACGGTTTCGGCGAGCCCGACGGATGTCGAGGTTATGTTCTGCTTGGTTTCTAGACATGTGGGAATTGCGGAGATTGAGTGCGCCAAAGTGTATGCGAATACTGGACGACCAGACCAGCGTTTCGCTCCTCTTTACACTGATTATACGGCAGGAATATTAGCAGTGAAGATTGGAGACGGCCGAGGGGAAATTAATGTTGCGTGCCTTTGCGAAGGACTGTTTCCCTCGACCTGCCCCTCGAATTGGCCGCACTCACTGAACGCACCGAAATTTGATGGAGCGTTTGCTTGTACCTTGTTGTGACGAATGCGTTGTTTTCCATACTTTTCGGCAAATTCATTTCGAATGCCCCAGTCTGGGTGATCATCGCGCATGTTATCTATCCCGGTACTGGGACGAACGGGGACGCTACCACTTTTCATTGTACCCGGGACGAGTTTCGTGTACACAGACTTGCATACTATAGTTCATTTTGGATGAAGCTGGGCTCCTATACTCCATTTTCGAAGAACCTGGCCTCCTCCACTTTATTTGACTCTTTGTTGTAGGTTGCAGTTTCCTACGCCTGGGGGGAGGCGTACCTTCTGCCAACGCAGGAGCAAGCTTTCGTCTTGTTGCTTTTTTGCTTATCTTGTTTTTTTTATTTTTTCTTCTGTTTTTTTTTGTTTTTTAGTTTGAGTCTTAGCCTTTGTTGCTTTTTATCTTTGCAAATGTTATTTTTTATTTACACGCAGTTACTTGATTTTGAATCTTGACTAATGTTTTATTGTAGCGTGACCCGAATACGGCTATTTTTGCCCTTCTAGGCATTCACCCAATCTGCTTTTAATATTAAAATATGAAGTGTCAATGCTTAATTTGAATTAGTATGAAACGTAGGGAAGTCTAGCCGAATCACACCTGTTCCATTGGTCATTACTTAATATATGATCAAATGAAGACTTAAATATTCCTTATGAATATAGAAATGATATAACTTGTAGTTTCCCAAAGCTTAAGAACCATTTTCTAATATCTTGCCAACCGTTGGGTGCAAAATGAAAGAAGAGATTTTCAATTCCTTTGCCCCTTAAAGGAATAAACAACCCATAACAGTTCCCGAGACATGTCTGTCCAAACAATAACCATAGGGACAGGTTTCTGAAAAATTTTAAGAGATGAAATAAAATTAAAACACTAAATTTTTTTCACATACCAGGTCATTTTTCATTTAACACCCTGTTATAATTTATCTTACGAGTAAATCACTATTCATAAATGTAATATTTACATAATTGATAAGCTTTCGAATTTCCAAGTTAATGTGTTTTTAGAATCAAAGCTTCTTTCTGATTTGTTTGAATTAAAATCCATGAAAAATGAAATTGAGAGTATAATAATTAATTGTAAGGGTATGGGTCGTACATGCTCGCATGCCGCCAGACAATCGTGGGAACGAAGGAAATTTGTCGTTTGAGTTGACCTTCGTCTCCTCTCTCTCCCCCCCCCCACCCTTCCCTGACATTCTACCGCCCTCCTCCACCTTCCCCTTGACCTAAGTCGTTATATGTTCAAACTTTCACACCAGGCGACAGGAAGTCTGACGAAAGAAGGCCTATCTCGCAAAGAAGCCTAAATTCTATTTGCCTTCTTTATGATACCATGGAGATTGTCCAGAAGGCGCTGCGATAAGCGAATTGTTGTAAATGAAATCTCTCTCTCGATTTCACACAGTCCGCGATATAAATGACAACGCCGTTCAAACCTTTGGAGCAGTGTCCCAAACCTACTCGCGTAACCCTCACGTTGAACGAGACTCATTGCCGTAACGTATCGACTGCCAACGCGCCGCTGAGTTAACTTGGTCACTGTCGCAAAGTGTTCCTGAGGCAAATCCCGCCCCGCAGAGTCTGTGACTAGAAGAATACGCTCTGTTGCTCAACGTAACTTGAGAAAGAAAAAGGAACATCCAAATAGTTACTGGAAGATACTATTTGTTAGTTTCACATCAGTTAGGAGTAAACTAACCGGAACTGCAGTCAGCAGCCCCGAACCCGTCGTCTGATCCCCCCTATCCCCGAGAACTCGTGTTAACGTCACCCAAACCACCCCGTCTGGACCGGAGTAGTCGTCTCCCCAATCCATCACAATGAATGGTAATCTGTATTCCCAGTGTCCCTCTATTCTTAAATTACCTATTTAATTAACAGTGATTGATACTCCCATTGAGTCATTATAAATATAGACGCTTAACGTCAATGTTTAATATTTAATCCTTATTTGCCTAAATTCCAGTTTAACTCATGCTTCTAAGTATTCGTTTTTGTTTAAAGTAAAGTTTATTTTTGTATGTATGTTTATTTGTGGCTCCTTCTTTTTGACGTACCCTTGGCAAGACTTTAATTAAAAATCCCTTCGGCTAATTTATTCAACCTGTATTATGCACTCTTAGAATTTAACAAACACAAACCTTCCCACAGTAAGAAGTGGGACTTTTATAGTGTGAATCCTGGCTGTGGCACAACTCGCCTCTAACCAGCCTTCGCACGTTCAGTAGGAATTAAAGCCTATATATATATTTGATCGTAGATTGAGTCATATGGTCAATATCATCGACTTAAACAAAAGTGGTGTGTCTAGATCAAGGACTAGAATTATTATTGGAACAGACTATGAGCAATTCTACGACATATATAAATGTGGTGTCAGGTGTGAGGTCAAACTTTGGAGAAAGCGAACTCATATAGCCTTAAACTTGCCAACGTCCAAGAAAGCCCAAATATACTAACGTAAATTTTAATAAATATAGTCTGTTCCCTAAAGGAATATAAATAATAACCATTAATAATTTTTTCCAGATAGCAAAAGCAGAGCTAGGAAAATATTCGTTATTTTGGGATTAGATATTAAATTGTATCGGTTAGGAACAATCGCAGCTTCTAATTCTCTTACCAGGTGCGTAAGTTCTTTCGTGAGTCACCAGTTGCCTCAACCAGAGCAGCAATGGCTTCACATTCGTTCGAAGTTTTCGTCAAGCAAGGACAAGCTCTCGGTCTAACAGGACAGGAACTAAAGGAATTCGTCCAAAGCGAACAGCGAGAGGAAAGAGCACGTGAAATGGAAGTAAGAAAAGAAGCGTTAGAATTGGAAGAAAGGAGAGGAAAAGATGTGTTAGAAATGGAAGAAAGAAAAGAAGAATTGGAAGAAAGGAGAAGAAAAGAAGGGTTAGTATTGGAAGAAAGGAAAGGAAAAGAAGAGTTAGAATTTGAAGAAAGAGAAAGGATTCGAAAACATGAAAGGGATTTAAGCAGAGACCAAGTTGAAGTCAGTTCTGTTGGATCCCGTAATGATCAACCCTAAGCCCCCGCTATGAAACTTCCCCAATATAAAGACGAAGAAGATTTGTGCTCATACGTAACACATTTTGAAAAGATCTTCGAGGTAAACGGATGGGCCATAGAATCCGAAGAAGTCAGTAGATTGCTCCCATTGCTTAGTCCGCGCTTAAGAGGAATTTTCATCCCGTTACCACATGAAGCCACAATAGACTACAGCACCTTGAAGGCGGAATTGCTATCCGTCTTCAACTTGAACCCTCAGTTCTACCGCGCTAAGTTTAGATCGGCTAAAATCCAGCCTGTTCAAACTTACCGACATTTTGGATATATCCTAGAATCCTCCAAGGTCGAATCGGACTATGAGGACCTGATTGACTTTATGTTAAAAGACCAGCTATTGTCCATCTTCCTCCAGGAGATCTGAGCATTCGTGCAACACCGCCGAGCGTCTACCTTTAAAGAATGCCCTGAGGAAGCTGATCTCCATGCGACAAATCATCGCCTATACTCACAGGATACCCGGAAGAACAGTCCCCCATCCCCGAAGAATAAATTTAGTCAATGGAAGTCCCAACAAAGGAAACCCCCTCCATTTATAAGGACCACAGCCCAGTTCAGACCAAAGAATAAGCCTTTTGTAGCTCACGAAGACAGAAAACCTTTAGTCTTCCATACCCCCTACAATAACCAGTCCTAGAATAAGCAGGTTATATGCTACTCCTGCGGTTCCCCCGGCCATTATAAGTCCCAATGTGTACAGAATTCCAGTCTACGTCCCACCCAGAGCCAACAAGTTCACCAAGTAACCGCTACCCTCCCCCCGGAACAGCCGGCCACGCTTACGTCATCACCCTCGTCACATCCCCACAGCAATTTCAAGTGAACTTCCTGTTCAACAAGAGTTCCCCCGGAGGACTAAATTTCGAAACCTTTAGAGGTTGCAACTAGTAATGCACAATTCTTCAGAGTTCAGCAGAGCTTACCTTTACTTTAATCCCTTTGGGAAAAGGCCCGAAAGAACGAAGAGGTGATCGTTCGAGGGAACCGACCCATAAGGTACATCATTACGACTCCCTTCTGTTTCGCACCTCGCGAGATGAGTCTAACTTACCTTCCAAGGTCATGTGTATTCCGCGCACACATGTAGACCAAATCCTGCGAGTAGCACATGAATGTCCCATGGCCGGTCATTTCAGTCATAACAAGACTTCTCAACGAGTAATTTAAATACTTTCTTTGGCGCGGTGCAGCCAAAGATATTGCAGAATTCTGCAAAACGTGCGATTTGGGCCAGAAAACCACTGCAAAAGGTCGAATAGCCCCAGCTTACCTTCGAAGAACCCTAGTCATTTCAGAGCCCTTCTCGAGAGTCGCTATCGACCTCATCGGACCAATTTATCCCCCTTCCGCCGAAGGTCATACACATGTACTAACATTGATAGACTGTGCTACCCGATTCCCAGACGCTGTCGCTCTAAAAAGGATCGATAGTATCTCTTGCTCTGAAGCCCTTATTTCCATTTTTTCTAGAGTAGGATTGCCCAAAGAAATCTTGTCAGATAAAGGCCGCCAGTTTACCTCTGAGATCATGGAACACGTGAACACCCTGCTCCAAATTAAACCTATTTTTACCACGCCCTTTCATCCGAGCGCGCGCGGGGGCGATGGGGAATATCGCGCAACTCATAGCCTATGTTCCCTAAATGTTGGCACACCACCTTTACGTGGTGCCCCTGTTTTTTAACTGAGCGTGTGCCCAACGTCCGAACACCAGGCGGGATATCCTGGTTTGGGTATCTAAGGGTACCCACCAACCTTTTGGGGCAGTTGTGTGTATGGACACCAGCACACTTCTGGCCCATATTGTTGTCTTTGCTGTGGCCCTGCAGTTAGTGAATGGCATCACAAGGGCTAGGTGACCTCACACCAACATAAAAGGTGGGTGAGGGGAACCCCATGAGGCGGTTTGATGACCAAACACTGGCATCACTCCGGCATCCCCAAATAACCTTGTGGGGCGACTGTGTGTCTGAACCCCAGCGCACTTTCGGCCCACTTGGTCCTAGTCAGTATGTGTACTCTGTACGAGTCGACGGATGTACCCACTGGGGGGCATCGTCCGCAGGACCGTGCCACGGAGGTAGGTTTGGTTGCCTGGGTCGTTGTTTTGCTTTCGGGAGGTCTTTGCACCGCAGTCCAGTAAAACTCCGTTATGCGGCTCCGGTGTTTTTGAAACAACAGTGGGAGTCGGGGGGCGGGCTTCCCTGTCTGGACTGTATGGGCGCTCTCCGGACTCACGATGGCGATTTGGTACATGCCCTCGGCTCCAGAGACACCACTTATAAAAATAAAAATCATATGGGTAAACTTGCAAAAAACTCATCCCAGAGACCGCCGGCCTCTGGTCACCGTGAAAAAAGCAGAGATCTTCGTCGCTTGGATCCTTTTGGATCAGAAGTAGACGAAGAACTGGATTATGACCGCTTTATTGTACTCAAATCCAGCAACGAACGTTGTCCTCTTAGCAAAGCTGACATCTTTGATGTCTTTGACGACTTCGTAAACAAGTGTGGCGAACCTGCTCAAATGTGGCCGCGCAATGATGGCGCATTGATTGTCGAGGCCAAGTCTAATGAGCAGCAAAAGAGAATTCAATCTCTAGAAAAGTTAGCCTCAGTGAATGTATAATCCGCGTCTCACCCAACATTTAATACCTCCAAAGGTGTTATTCGATCGGGTGAACTCATTGAGTATGATATCGACAGGTTGGTGACAAAACTTGCCAATCAGAAAGTAACGAGTGCACATCGCATTTCTAGGTTTGTGAATGGCGCTAGGGTCCCTACCGCCACCATAATCCTAACTTTCAACATATTGGAACCGCCTAAGTACGTCAAGGCTGGCTACCTTAACATCCCAGTCAAGCCTTACGTCGAAAACCCCCGGCGGTGCTTCCATTGCCAACGCTTTGGCCATGTAAGCAAGTTTTGTAAAAGCCAAAGGATTTGTGTAAACTGCTCAGCAGAATTTCACGGAACACCCTGTTCCAAACAGCCGTGCTGTCCCAATTGTGGCGGAGACCACTCTGCCACATCACAGCAATGCACCTTCTTCCTCTACGAGAGAGAGGTCATTGCTGTTCGAAATAAAAACAGGGTGAGCTATAAAGAGGCTAGACGAAGAGTTAGGGAGACTTACGTTCAGCCTGGCGTGAGCTTCGCGGATGCTCTGCGCACCGCCACGCCAAAGAAGGGAAGAAGCCAGAGACCATCTACAGGCTCTCCTGAACAAACAAGAAGTCCTCCACAACCGAAACCCAGGTCTCCGCGCAGAGATGTGCCTCAACAGGTAAGGGGTTCTCCACACCCTAAACCCGCATCTCCACGCACACCTGAAAAGGTTAAGAGCCCCCCTCGATCGAAACCACGATCAATCGGTAGAGAAAACTCTTCACCAAAATCTAGCCTAGCTTCTGATGGCACAAAAAAGAGGAACCTTCCATCCTCTCCCGATTCACCAAGAGTGGCAAAACACTTTGCCACCGCTCCACAAGACGTGGATGTGAATCGGATTGGGCCGCAGATGGTGTCTATTCCAGCTCTGGACATCCATCCTGCCCCAAAAGAACAGAGAACTACAGCCCCAAAGCGAGTAGTCAGCAACCCACCCCTTGCTAATACTGCTTTGGAACTCCTTCGAGCCCTAAGTGAGAAGGAATCAACCTGTACCCCATCACAGGAAACAGCTGTAGTAGAGGCTGCCCCCTTATCCAAGGAGGAGCCGAACCAACCATCAGATTCCAAGAATCCTTCGCCAGCCGAACAATCGCTGCCACCATCACCAGCCAAGTCGATGTCATCAGCTCACGAAATGACTGATGGAGATGCTCCCACATCTGCTTGTCCAGTCAAGACAGTCATTTCGTATAGACAGCTAACAAAATTGCCACGTCTAAAAGAAAAGCCGAGAGCTAAATTAACGCTCCCGATGCCTCCAGAGTCATACCCAAAACCGGTAATTGGTATGACCAAAACTACCCCTACGGGAAGTATAAAACCAAAACCTCCTACCCCTAAGGGTAGGATGATTGTCTTAAAGAGGTAAGGATGTATCCAATAATTCATTGGAACATCCAAGGTCTCTTCCCCAAGTGGGAAGAACTTAAGCTCCTGTTTAAAGACTACAATTCTGATTGTATAGCTTTACAGGAAACTTGCTTGGGTACTCGTAGTGTACCCAATATTCCTGGTTGCGTGGGATACTATAAGAACCCTATAGAACCAATCCATGGTTCTGCTGTGCTCATCAACAGCAGGGTTTCCCACAACCAGATCGACCTTGCGACAGACCTGCAGGCGGTCGCTGTCCGCCTGTTCTCCCATCGCCACTATACGGTCTGCTCGCTTTACCTCCCTCCTAGTGAGGAAAAAGACACAGCCTCTCTAGCTAGAAAACTAGTAGAGGTAATCAAACAGCTCCCTCCCCCCTTTCTATTGATTGGGGATTTTAATGCTCGACCTCCCCTTTGGGGGGACCATGATAAGAACCCTAGGGGAAACATGATTGAGAAATTTCTGGGCGAAAATGATGTCTGCCTTCTAAACGATGGCAGCCATACATCATTTCACATCCAGACGAGCAGCTCTACATGCGTGGACTTGTCCCTCTGTTCACCAAGGTGTAGAGCTGATTTTGACTGGGCAGTGGATCCTGCCCTGCGAGGCAGCGATCACTTCCCCATTATTATAGCGCCATGTACAGGTGGCCCCCCTCCACCACCTAGTAAAAAATGGAATGCAAAAAAAGCAAACTGGCCTAAATTCAGGCACCTCTCGAGCCATGACGGGTCCTTCCCTCATGAAGATATTGACGTGGCTATCGATGACCTCCTAGTCCACGTCAATAAAGCGGCTAACTCTTCCATCCCGCTCTCCGGCTCAACCGCTCGCGGACCACAAGTTCCCTGGTGGTCGGCTGAATGCTCGAGAGCCGTGACTGAATGTAAAATGGCTTGCCGACGTTACCATCACTCCCCTACGATGGTAAATAAAATTGCTCGTAACAGAGCAAGGGCAGCACGGCGACGCATCCTTCGACAGGCTCAAAAGACCTCGTTGGAAGGTTACATCGCGTCCATAAGTTGGCAAACGCCTACAGACAAAGTGTGGAAAAGGGTCAAAAAGCTATTGGGCAAATCCAATGGCTTTACAGCTCCCAACATTGTCCAAGCTGGAGAATTGTTGGGGGACTTGTCCCATATTTCCAATGTCTTGGCCAGATCATTTGCTAGCATCTCAAGCCCAGATAATTATGAGATGCAATTCCAGTGCTTTAGGCTCCAACAGGAGCAGCAACCGCTCAACTTTATGGAGCCTAACATGGATAACGAGTCTTACAACCGACTCTTCTCTATCCATGAGCTCCATAATGCACTGAAGCACTGTAGATCCACTGCCCCCGGATCGGATGGCATTTCCTATGATATGATTAGGAATATGCATCCATCCCTTCTCTCTCATTTACTGGACATTTACAACTGGATTTGGATCAAGGGCCGCTTCCCTTCCATGTGGAGAGAGGCCATAGTCCTTCCATTCCGCAAACCAGGAAAGGACGGGACGGAGCCCACCCATTACCGCCCCATTGCTCTTACCAGTTGTCCATGTAAAGTGTTTGAGAGAATGGTCAATTTCAGACTCGTCTGGTTTTTGGAGACTCAAAATCTCATATCTCCTTCTCAATCAGGGTTCAGGAAAAAGCAGAGTCTGACAGACATGCTTGTCCGAATGGAGTCACTCGTAAGAGATGCTTTTTCAAAGAAGCAGCACGCCATCGCTGTCTTCTTTGATATCGAGAAAGCATACGATACCACCTGGAGGCGTGAAATCCTTAAACAACTCCATGATTGGGGCCTGCGGGGTTACCTCCCCAGGTTTGTCGAGCAATTTCTGATGCGACGCACACTACGCGTAAGGGTTGGAGGCACCTTATCGGAGCCCGTGGACCAAGTTGAGGGTGTGCCACAGGGAAGTGTCCTCAGTGTCACCTGCTTCTCTGTGGCCATTAATAGCATTGTCAGAAATCTCCCTCCCGAGATTTCGTCGACGCTATATGTGGATGATCTGGCGCTCATTTGTTCTTCGCCCAGACTCCCATTTATCGTCCGTAAGCTACAGCGAGCTATAAGCACTGTAGCTGAAAATGCTTCCTCCAAGAGTTTCCGCTTTTCCGCAGTAAAGACCAAGGCTGTTCACTTTTATGGGCAGAAGTTAGTGACATGGGACCCCCCCCATTTGTCGCTATATGGTGTGCCTATAGATTTTGAGCCCCACTTCAAATATCTGGGGGTCATATTTGATTCAAGGCTTTCTTTCCGGCACCATGTGGACGCCTTGAAAAGGTCTTGTTTAAAGAGAATGGACATAATGAAACTGTTGTCTCACACTTCTTGGGGAAGAGATCGACGTACTCTGTGGCTCCTGTATCTAGCATTGGTCCATTTAAAGCTAGACTATGGATCACAGGTGTACTCCTCTGCCTCGCCATCCATTCTCGAAAAACTAAACACTGTGCGTAACCAGGGTGTGCGCCTGGCTTCTGGAGCCTTTAAGTCCTCCCCAGTGTGGAGCCTCTACGCAGAGAACGGGGTTCTCCCCCTTCCCTATCACAGGCTCAAGTCTAATTTAAACTACCTCCTTAGACTTGAGCAACTACCGCAGACGCCAGTGTATGAGTGCATGTTCAATCCACGGACAGTGGCCTCATACGATAGATCTCCATCTCTGGCTCGCCCCTTTGCTCTGCGTATGGCCAAGCACACTGCGCAACTAAGGGAGTTCTCAGTGATTCCCTTTACCATGCCAAAGACCCCCCCGTGGCTCATACCACCTGTAATGGTATGTAGGGAACTAGCTGATAGGCCCAAGGATCACCACCTGCCTGTAGTAATGAGAGCCATGTATGGCGACCACTCTTCTCAACATCGGCATAGCACTTTTGTGTTCACCGATGGGTCCAAGTCACCGGACAGAGTTGGAGCAGCTGCTGTCTTTCCATCTGAGACATCATTGGTCCGCCTGCCAAACGCAGCTTCCGCATTCACAGCGGAACTCGTTGCTATGATGGCGGCACTTACCATCATAGCTGGCAGGCCATCTGGTTCTCATACTATCTTTACAGACTCCCTTAGTTCGCTTCAAATGTTGGGTGATGTTGGTTCGAGCCATCCGTTGGTTTCCAAGATCCAGCGGTGGCTCCTACGACTATCGCCCATCCACGAGATATCCTTCTGCTGGGTGCCTAGTCACGTGGGCATCCCAGGCAATGAGAGGGCAGATGCTGCAGCCAAAGAAGCAGCATCACTGGGGACAGCTCCAGTGGCCCCAGTCCCACTCTGCGATGCCTATCCTCTGACCAATGAATACGTGGTCGGCCTATGGCAGAAGAGGTGGAGTGAGCTCCCTCCCACCAAGCTCCACTCCATAAAACCCTCCGTTCACCCATGGCCACGTACAACTAGACATCGTAAAATGGAGGTTGCGCTTGTCCGTCTGAGGATAGGCCATTGCCGGCTCACCCATGAGCATTTAATGAGTGGGCTGCCCCCACCTATGTGCATTCTGTGTGGGGTACAAATATCTGTCCTCCATATATTTGTAGAATGCCCATTGCTAAGGAATCTCAGAAGGACGACCTTTCCCTTCATTACCAGAGAGATGGCCCCCCAGCAGGCTCTGCGGGGCATCTTTTCTGAGACCCATTGCTTCTTTAACGTGACTAGGATACTAACCTTCCTAAAAGAAAGCAATCTTTTAAACAAAATTTAAAATAGTTTTATATATTTATTGTTGATCTATTCATAGTTTATGTTTTTACATTTTGTTGAGTTTTTAATAGTCTATTTTTTGTTAAAAGATTTTAACTGACTTAATATTGCCTATTAAACTAATTTTGGTCCCAAGGACATTTCTGCTTTTTTTTATGTATTTTAATATGGCAATATTTTAAAAATAATAATTTTAAATTCACTGCCCATAAGTGAATTTGGCTGCGAGATAGCCCATCTGGGCTACGCAGCTTTTAAATTTTCAATGCACTATTCATTCATTCATTCATCCAAGCGCGAACGGCATGTGCAAAAAGTTCAATGCGACCTTAAAAAGCGTCCTCAAGAAGCTTTGCACAGAACAACCCTAAGAATGGCACCGATATTTGCCAGTTGCGTTATTCGCATGCCGCGAAATTACCCATAGGACCATCGGATTTTCCCTGTTTGAGCTCCTGTACAGGAGAAACGTGCGGAGGCCCCTCAATATTTTGAAGGAGTTATGGACAAATTCCCGTATGTGTCCAGAATTAAGGAACACTTATTCCTTCGTCCTCGAACTAAGGTCATGATTAAAAAGGTGTTCTGACATAGCAGTCAGAAATTCCGAAATTAATATGCAAAAGTATCGGACATACTTTGATCTAAAGGCCAAACACCGAAAACTGAAGCCCGGAGATGAAGTTCTACTCTTACTCCCCTCGGACTCCCATAAACTTCTCACCCAATGGAAAGGCCCCTACCCCGTTCAGAAAACCCACGGATCGGTCAATTACGTAATACAGACACCCGCAGGTGATTAGTTATATCACATAAACATGCTAAAAAAGCATCAAAGACGAGCCTGTATAAACAATATAGTCGCCTTCAACGAAGAAAGGGTAATGGCTGCCGTACACCCAAACAACCCCCTAAATATTGTCAATTCGATTTGCGTAGAGTCAAGCGAAGATTGTTCCCTCCCTGTCCTCCCGTCCACGCTTCTCCCAATAAAAGAACCCTTCCCCGAGTTGGATGTAAACTCCGACCTCACCCCTGCCCAAAGGAACCAAATGAGGGCGTTTGGGAAGAATTTAGTGACGTCATTTCCGAGTCCCCAGGATGCTTGACTCAGTTCAAACATGATATCGCCCTCACTACGCTCGAACCTGTGCGATGTAAGCCCTATCCCGTACCGGTGCACCGAAGAGACGCCTTCAATGAGGAAGTCGACAATCTTATGTAATTAGGGATTATCGAACCACATACTTCCGACTACTGTTCCCCAATAGTCATGGTCCGCAAGCCAGGCCAGTCCTTTAGGATGTGCGTCGAATTTCGGAAGCTAAACACCGTCACAGTGTTTGACGCCGAGCCTCTCCCCCTAATTGACAAAAATTTACATCTTTTCGAAGGAGCCACCTACATCACTGAGATAGACCTATGTAAGGCCTATTATAAGATCCCCCTAAAGGCATCAGCGACGAAACTAACAGCCTTTCCTACAGACAAAGGTTTAATGGAATTCACTCGTCTTCCTTTTGGCCTAGTCACAAACGTTTCTTTTTATTTTAAAAACGTGCATGTGGCTACACGTTCATGGAACGACCATATCTTGTCCCTCCGCCCGCTTTTAGAACGCTTAAGGCATCATAGCTTAGCGATTAAACCCTCAAAATGCCATTTTTCTTATAAATCCATAGAATACCTTGAATTTAAAATAGGCGAAATTTATCTGGCCCCACAGAAAGAAAAGGTGAAGGCTATTGTAAATATGCCCCTACCACGCACCAAGAAGCAATTACGGTCTATCCTCGGTGCCGCTTCGTTTTACCGCCGCTTCGTACCCCAATTATCTTCGGTAGCAGCTACTCTAAACGATCTGCTAAAAAAGAAACTCCCGGACCCCCTCCAGTGCAACCCCGACGCCAAAGCACACTTTGAAGATCTCAAGAGAGAAGCTAGTCTCCGCCCCGATCTTAAAACTGCCGAACCCTAAAAAAAAATTTGGCGTAAGGACAGATGCCTCCCAACTGGGTATTGGCTGCGTATTACTCCAATAGGACGAGGACCAAGAACCCGCTCCTATAAGCTATGCGAGTCGCCGACTAACGGCTCGTGAAAGGGCGTACGCTACAGTAGAACTGAAAGCTCTAGCGATTGTTTTTGGGATAACGAAATTTAGAATGTATCTGGTAGGTCGTCCATTCCTCATAGAGACTGATCATAGACCGTTAGCCTACCTTAAAACTTGTAAAAACCGAAATGGCAGGCTAATGCGTTGGTCATTATTGCTAGCTGTGTAACGTTATGAGATCAGGTATCTAAAAAGGTCTGACAATGTTCTCGCAGATAGCCTTTCGAGAAACCTAATTTCAGATAGCGATTAATAGTAAATTGTTTACTTTTTTGTGTGTGTATCCCTTTGTATAAATAATTATTTCTTGCCTGTACTCTGTATGCGTTTTGTTTTATTTTGTATTTGTAAATTAAAGAAACTGACGTAGCAGTAGTATTTTGTAGCCATTAGATACTAAGGTAAATTCCTAACAGTTTTGATAAAATTACAGACTCAATTGTTCGAGTTGAGGAAGATAATTACAAATTCCCCCGGTGAAGTTAATTTTCACATTATTCCTTATTTCATGGCAGAATAATGTTCCTCGAAATAGGTAGGCGTGTGAGGGTATGGGACGTACATACTCGCATGCCGCCAGACAACCGTGGAAACGAAGGAAATTTGTCGTTCGATTTGACCTTCGTCTCCTCTCTCTCCCCCCCCCCACCCTCGCGCGATATTCTACCGCCCTCCTTCGCCTTCCCCTTGACCTAAGTCGTTATCCGTGCAAACTTCCCCAACAGACGACAGGAAGTCTGACGTGAGAAGGCCTATCTCGAAGAGAAGCCTGAATTCTATTTGCCTTCTTTATGATACCATGGAGATTGTGAGAAGGCGCTGCGATAAGCGAATTGTCGTAAATGGAATCTCTCTCTCGATTTCACACAGTCCGCGGTATAAATGACAACGCCGTTCATCCCTCTGGAGCAGTGTCCCAAACCTACTCGCGTAACCCTCACGTTGAACGAGAGTCATTGCCGTAACGTATCGACTGCCAACGCGCCGCTGAGTTAACTTGGTCACTGTCGCAAAGTGTTCCTGAGGCAAATCCCGCCCCGCACTCTGTGACTATAAGAATACGCTATGTTGCTTAACCCAACTTGAGAAAGAAAAAGGAACATCCAAATAGTTACTGGAAGTTACTATTTGTTAGTGTCACATCCAGTTAGGAGTGAACTAACCGGAACTGCAGTCAGCAGCCCTGAACCCGTCGTCTTATCCCCCCCTCTCCCCGAGAACTCGTGTTAACGCCACCTGAACCACCCTGTCTGGACCGGAGTAGTCGTCTCTCCAATCCATCACAATTAATGGTAATATTTTTTCCCAGTGTCCCTCTATTCTTAAATTACCTATTTAATTAACAGTGATTGATACTCCCATTGAGTCATTATAAATCTAGACGCTTAACGTCATTGTTTAATATTTAATCCTTATTTACCTAAATGCCCGTTAAAATATTGCTTCTAGGTATTATTTTTGTGTAAAGTAAAGTTTATTTTTGCATGTGTGTTTATTTGTGGCTCCTTCTTTTTGACGAACCCTTAGCAAGACTTTAATTAAGAATCCCTTTGGCTAATTTATTCAACCTGTATTATGCACTCTTAGAATTTAACAAACACAAACCTCCCTACAGTAGGAAGGGGAACTTTTATAGTGTGAACCCTGGCTTTGGCACAACTTGCCTCTATCTAGCCTTCGTACGTTCAGTAGGAATTAAAGCCTATATATATATATATATATATATATATATATATATATATATATATATTTATGATCGTAGATTAAGTCATAGGGTCAATACCATCGACTTAAACAAAAGCGGTGTGTCCAGATCAAGGAGTAGAGTAATTATTGGACCAGGCTATGAGCAATTCTACGACATTAATTAATATGCAAAAATTTAAATCCATTAAGTAAATTTAAAATTAACGTTTACTTGCCGCAATAATATTGCATTATTTCTACCCTAAAATCATTAGATAACCATTGAACAAACACCAGAGAGAATATCTTTCCGAAGCATTCCCCGGTAATTGTAAACTATTTGATCCTTCGAGTTCCCCTAAACAAAATGATTTTTATAATTCAATCGAGCTTGAAACCTAATCAAAACGAGATATTTAAAAGTGAAATTTAAATGGCAGTGGAGAGATAAAAATATTCGAAGCAGCGCTGATTTGCCCCTCTTTTTGCAAACATCGGATTTTTCGATACAAAGACTATTAAATAACGCCCTCTTACTCAATGCTAATAGTCATTTAGGTCAAACTGATTGCAAGCTTTAGATATAATGATAATTATAATGAAAAAAACTAGTGTAATCACATAAAAGAGAGAGGAAACATAAATAAATAATAAGAGAGAGACCTGCGTTAAGAGTGAATTCCTTAAAAAAATTGGGCAGTTTTAATATATTTAACACGAAAGCTATTTAAGCTTTTTGATGTATTTTTAAAAATCTAATCTACCCTTCGCGATTCCAATCGTTTTTATTAGTCTACTTCTTGTATACATTCGCCCCCCATTATTTTCTCTTTGAACATGACGTAATGACATCGCGCTGCTTAGATAATGAGGGAATCAAGAACTACGTATATCAATATGATGGCTCGGTAATAAAATGAAACGGGAAATGAAAGTATATTTGAACTTGCAACCCTCTCACAACCCAATTTCTATTCTCAACATTCAAAGCACTTCTGTCGTGGTAGTTTATCTCCTCAGTATGTTTGTTGTTGGGGTAAATACTTCCATAAAATAAAAAAAAAACTTCATACGGCAGCTAATGAGGTGCAGGTGGGATATTGTAATTATAATTATTAACAGCCTCTTCTTTTAATTACTAAATTTTTTTAGACAAAGGTTAAGTGTATACATGTGATTGATAGTTGAGAAATCAAGCAAACAATTGGTTCTGCATTTTGAAAAAGCTGCTTAATTTAGACTCAATGAGAACAAAAAGGTAACACCAGACACATTGTTAAACTAAATAGAAACTCCTATTCTATAGTGTACTTAAGAGATTACTTAAGATGAGATACGAGGACAGTTTTAGACCTGTAATAGAGATAAAAGTATTTTGACTATTATTAAAGTGAAATTTCTATTTATAAGTTGAGGTGGAAACAGCTCGACCGAGACTGGCAAATAGATATTAAACTCCTTGATACATATGTAAAAAATATCTAAAGATTAAACTGTATTTTAATTCGATGAATCATTTTACATTGGAGAAAGTAAATACTTCATTAGAGCTCTCATCCATACTAACGTGAAGTCAATTTTACTTTTTAAAATTCAAAATCTTAAATTCGTATAATAATTTATTTTCTTAAAGGCGATTTTTTAATGGACAACAGGAAAAATCAGGGCGCCTTTATTCAGCGCATTGTCCGGCCAACAGCAGCCGGAGTTGTGCCTCCGGGAAGCGTATGGCTATTACTATGAGGATCTTGTCTTCGAAAAAGAATCTCATATCTCCTCCGATCTAGGCCTGGATGGCATATTCCTCCAATGGAATTGCCGCGGACTCCGAACCAACTGGGATGAGCTGCGGAGACCATGCTGAGTGTGTGCACCATGCCGACACTGCCAGGGTATAAGGGTTTTGCGAACTCACCACCACGGAATGGGGGCCGGGCAGGAGAATGCGCGATTTACACCCGGCGTGATGTCTCCGTTTTTCTCTTTGCTTTATACGCCTCTTTTCAGGCACTAGCTGTGCAGCTGCTCATGGATAGGAGGTATACTGTTATTTTTGCGTATATTCCACCGTCAGCAGACTTCAACGCAGGGGACGAACGCCACGTCGTATCACGGTTGCCGTGGCCAAATCTCTTGCTCAGAGATATCTGAACGGTAGACACACCCTCTGGGGAGAATACTCGATTAATCCCAGGAGTTACGTCCTTGCAAATCGTCTAATCAGGGGTGGAGGGGCAGTCATGGTTTCGTCACCCCACCATGTATCTCCACTCTCCATTTACACTACCCTCCAAGCTTTTGCCGTGAGGGTTTTACTTACAAGGCTTTCTACAGTTTGCTCTATTTACCTCCCCCACTCTTTACCATTGTCAAGACCCCACGTTTTAGAACTTGTATATCAATTGTTCTCCCCGTTTTTAATACTCGGAGATTTTAATACCCATCAGTCATATTGGTGTAACATCACTCGGAATGCCAAAGGCAGTGTTTCAGAGTCTGTTTTATTACCTGATTTTCTTTGCGTTTTAAACAGAAGCAATTTTACATCTTATTTATCCAGAACAAATACTTTTATTTGTGTTGACCTGTCTCTGTTACCCTGATTGCCTCCATGTGAGTGAGTACTTCCCTATTGTCTTGTCAACCGTTCATCCTAGCCCTCATACAGCCATTCATCTCAAGTAGGGAGTTAGACTATGCTGATTGGGAAGGCTTCCGAGAAGCATCCGTTACAAGTTCGTCCTTTGGGTTTTTAAATGGTGTCGACGCGGCAGTAGCGTACTTCACATCGATTATCTACAACGCAGCCACACAGATAATTCCCCAGAGACGAACCGTAACATATCGCTCAACCATGCCCTAAGGTCCAACACCTGTCAAAAACTACAAGTTAGCTAATGCCCCTTGCACAATAAAGTTGACCAAAACGAGCTCGGGTGCCTCGCCAAACACCCCTTCTGCAGGCTCGCCGAACTTTAGGGCGTCGCTAAGTTTGATAAATATTTGGACTCTTGAAATTACGAAGGTACGACAATGGCATATGGTCACTCTCAATTAAGAATTCGGTTCCTATAAGATACATTCTAAAATATCGAATCAACCATACTATAGCTAACGCCTCGAGTTCAATGGTTGCGTAAGCCTTTTTGCGAACAGACAGATTCCTGCTCGCAAACGCAACGGGATATCCACTTCCATCGTTTTCATACTGCATGAAGGCACCATCTATACCATCATGAGAGGCATCAGTACGAATCCCCAACTTTTTGTTCGGATTCGGGAGTCTCAAAATAGGAGTAGAGATCAGTTTCTCTTTCAACTGGTTAAAGTTATACACCTAGGGGGAAGTCCAACTGACAGGATCAGGTCCCGTTTTCTTTAACATATCATTAAAGGATGACGCTATAGGGGCGAAATTGGGAAGAAAGCGCCTGTAAAATGAAGCAGAACCGAGAAATAACCGCAGCTGCTTCTTCGTCCGGGGAGGCGACATTTCAGCTATGGCTTTAACTTTGTCTTCTTGGAGGACAATCTGGTTCTTTCCGATCTTAAAACCCAGATATTTAATCGTATTATATGCGAAATGACACTTCGACGTACCTATCGTAAGTCCGTATGCGCGCAAATGGATTAATAAAGCACGAAGGGACTTTACGTGCTGGTTCCATGCACGGGTGGCAACGTACACGTTGTCAAAATAAAAGGTTTCTTTGGCGTTAAACTTATGGGGGGGAAATGAACGGGAATAGGGTAAGGCTTAGTTCTTACTGGTTGTTGCGTTTTGAAAATAACTCATGAGTGAATCAGGTTGAGCAACCTGGGATTTCGGAGACTACGTTCGATAATTCACTTAGTGGGCTTGCCAATTAAGCCTTCTCCAACTCGGGGTCTAAGTCTGATTGGGGGGAGAGGAGAGACGGCAGAGGGTATTCGTCATCTGCTTCCACGCAGACCGTTTGAAAGAGGCAAAGCGGTTCGACCAGGTGAGTTGCCTGTAAGACGAGTTTTGGGTCTAAAGCGACCACATTATCAATCCACGCGAGTCGGTGGTACCTTTTTAACAGGTTAACGTTGTGGTGGAGCGAATGTGACAGCATTTGTTCGGCCATTCTCCCACATCTTTTCCAATACCCTCTCCTTCCCTCTGCAAGAATGTGTGTGTCAATGATGGATGTTTATATATATATATATATATATATATATATATATATATATATATATATATATATATATATATATATATATATATATATACAGGGTGTCCACAAAGTCTGGGTACATAGGAATTTTAATATTTTATTTATTTATGTTATTTTTCCTCCCCAGATCAAATGATGGCTCTGTCTAAAGAAGAAAGAATCGAGTTGGTACTCTTAAGTGGACGAGAAGGATGGTCTTATCGCAAAATCGCCGATGAATTTAGCCTTCGACACCCTGATCGGCAACCTATTTATTTTACTGCCATCGGGAAATTGGTCACGAAGTTTAAAGAAACAGGCAGTGTCTTGGACAAACCCCGTTCCGGGCGACCAAAGACTTTAGACGAAACGAAAAAGGTTGTCATGGCCAAGATTGCTGCTAGCTCAAAGAAATCACTTTGTCGGATATCCATGGAGTTGGGTGTTCCAAGGTCAACTATCTAGAAAATCCTGGTAGAGCAGAAGTTCCATTCATACAAATTACAGATATTGCATCACTTAAATGAAGACGACCCCGATAGACGAATGCAGATGTGCGAATGGTTTTCACATAAATTGGATGAAAATATCAATTTTACTAAAGACCTTTTGTTGTTCAGTGATGAAGCTTTGTTTTATGTTAATGGTGAAGTCAACAGACAGAATCTTCGATACTAGTCTCAAGACAATCCACATTGGATGGATCCATCCAAACAGGAAGGCTGCCAAAAGGTGATGGTGTGGTGTGGTTTGTGGAAAGTTCATGTGCTAGGACCCTTTTTCTTTGATTAACATGTAACCGGTGAGACTTATCTGAACATGTTGAGAGAAAAATTAATTCCTCAAATTAAGCGCCTAGGTGAGGCACTTCCGGACTGGTTTCAGCAGGATGAGCCCCTGCCCATTTTGCTACAAATGTTAGAGATTGGCTGAATGGCACTTTTCTTCACTGGATTGGAGGAAGAGGTCATGTGGAGTGGTCCCCTCGTTCACCAGACCTTTCTCCCCTTGATTTCTTTTTCTGTGGTATTTTAAAAGAGAAAGTTTACTCAATGAAGAATGCAAATCTAAACCACTTGAGAGAACGCACTATCAGTCAGTGTGCTGAAATCGACGGCAATGTACACCTATTCAATCGAGTTCACCAGAATTTAGCAAGGCGCATCGAATTATGCATTGCAAATAATGGAAATCATATTAAAAATATAATTTCTTAACATTATAATTAAATAAAATTGTTTTGTTCTAAAGGTATGTATTTATCCCCTATGTACCCAGACTTTGTGGACACCCTGTATATATATATATATATATATATATATATATATATATATATATATATATATATATATATATATATATATATATATATATATATATATATATATATATATATATATATATATATATATATATATGATTTTATGATTTGTTTAATTGTTTTTTTTCTCTTTCCGGGAGCCAAATTCTGTAAAGATTGACTTAGTTTCATATATATCATTATATTAGAAACAAAGAGCGAATGGCTATTTAAAATTGTATGTAAACATTTTAGAAGGTGTTGCTTCTCAATTGTAGAGAGTGACTAGGATTGGTGAAGCCCTTAATTTTATTTATTGTGAGTCCCTTGGGACGGAAAGGGCTTCAATACCCTCTATACCATGAGCAAACTAAAATCATTATATTGGGCTCGGAGGCGCCTGACCCTTAAGACGCGCGCACCCAAATTTTGTTCACAAAGAGTGACTGCAGGCAGGTCTTTCCACGGGGGGAAAGGCCTTTTCTTTTTCATTTTTTCCGGTTAGTTTGTTAGGCCTCTTTTGTATGATTGCCTCTTCATTTTGTTTGCTCATTTCCCTTCTTTTGTATATAAAATTTTGTTTGTGATAGGATTGATTGTTTTTTTGTACATATATATACCTGAGATCTCAAAAATATTCACCCCATATTTTTGTAAATAAAGGACTGTATATCTAATCCGTTTCATTTTTCCCTCGATTTCTCACGTCCGACCTAGTGTAGAAAGCGGTTAGATAGATTAGGGTTAGAACGTAGGTTCAGTGCCCACTACCACGTAGTTTAATTTTTTAGGTGAGGGAGTCTGAATTAAGTAGTCGACCGGACCTCGGGGTTATACTACTAAAAAGGGTCCTTTCCACTGAGATAGGAGCTTATAAGACTCAGAGGGCAAGAGAAGTATTACTGCATTTTTCCAAATTCACCTCTGCCGTGTACAGCCGCTTCCTGTATCAGAGGTTCACAGATTCTTCTATGCTGCCGAGTCAAAGTGGGCAGTTAATGGGTTGCGGTCCTTACCCCACCCACTAAACCCTTGGATAGGAAATCATTTCTCAAATCTGGGTGCTCTAAGGGTCCTTGCTCTTCCGTCATCCCTGACTATGCTCAACCTCACAAAATTTTACCAACATTCGGAGCCTGTACAAGTCGTTTGTGGACCCTTGCTTCCTTAAGAACGTGTTTTTAGATCATGCGATCTCCAATATACAACACTGCCCGATATACACGGATGGTTCGAAATCAGACCGTCGCGTGGGTATCGCAGCCTCTTACTCAGAAACGTTTTTAACTTTCACTTTGCCGCTGGCAACTTCTATTTTTACCGCTGAACTTTAAGCCATTCTTTTTGCTGTTAGACTAATCTAAATTCTACCTTTTAAAGATTGTGTCATTTTTTCGAATCTAGGGCTATTTTACAGGCAACACTATATTAATGCTTTCTATCCCATAGTCATAAAAATCTGGAACTAGCTGGAACAGAACGCGCCCCAACATCGAATTATATTTTGTAGAGTCCCCGGGCATGTAGTGGTCCTGGGTGACACGAGGGCTGATCAGCTACCCCGTTCAGCCTACTCTGTGTCCCAGATAACTTTGCCTTGCCTTATCGAGATTTCTTTCCCTCTATAAGAGAATATATTTTTCAGTTCTGGCAGGACAAATGGGTTGGGTTTTTGTTTTTTTTAATTAAGGTGCTATCTGTCGACTGCCGACTTAGGCATAAGTCGCCGTAAACAAAAAGCCTAGTTTTAGGCTACTTTAAAAAATTTAAACAGGAAACAACAATCAAAAGAAGACAATAACAATATCAAAACAATAATAAAAAACAATAACAAAAACAACAATTACACCTGGTTAAATGAAAGGGAGAAGGCCGGCCTCCCTCAAAAAGTCAACAAGTCCATTAGTCAATGTGCACTCACTCGTCCCAGGAACAAAGGACAGGTGGTAGCGACCCCACCCATCCCGGTACCGGGACAAGTAACGTGGGCGAAGATCACCCAGACTGGGACATTCGCAAGAATGTGACGAACAATATGGGAGACAACGCAGTCGTCGCAATACGGCGCAGGCGAGCGCTCCATCAAATAGCGATGCGTCACACGACTGTGTCCAATTTGGAGACGACAGAAAGCGACCTGAAGCCATCGCGGCATTGGGGGATAGGTCCAGGGGAACAGTCGTGGCGCAATGGCACGCAACTTTAAGGTTCCCTTCGACCGTCTTCCATCTTCTTTGCCAAGCAGTCCGAAGAGCTGCCCGTATTCCTGCCATGTAGTCTGTGTGAGGAAGAGCGAAACGCTGGTCCGGTTGCAGAGTCCTCGCGGCCTCTTAGGCGCCCTCATCAGCGCGCACATTCTCCGCAATTCCTACATGTCCAGGAACCCAGCAGAAGATAATCTCGACATCTGCTTGGCTCGCCAAAAACCGTGGCGTCAAAGATATTGCAAACCAGGGGATACAGAGATTCCAATGCCCCGAGAGCACTCAGGGTGCTTTGTGAGTCGCTATAGATCACAATCCAGTCTCCAAACCGGGCACGTCACGTAATCTCCCGTACCGAGTGGTGCATTGCCACCAGCTTGGCCATGAAGACAGAAGGTAGCGCCTGGTAGAGCCCCCATGACTTCAAACAGAGGGGATACGGCGTGGAAGCCGACCCCCTCATGGGACTTGGAGCCATCCGTTTACACTGGCACGGTTCCAGCGTGACACGATGTGTGCTCCAAAAAGGTTGAACGCTATACTCCCGGTGCCGTACAAGCTTTGGAAGCAGAGGCGAGGCGACAAATAGCCAAATGTGGTACCCTCCAGGGTGGCGTCCTTGGCAGAAACAGGGGCGCCACCGGCCAAAGAGCTATATCTAGCTCTCGAAGGAGTTTCCTGTCGCTAAACCCAAAGGGCTTAGGGTATGACTGGCGTCTCTCGGCGGCATAGACACCATCGAGATCAGCTGCGGAAGCAGTGAGAGCTCTTAGCGACTGAGGGAGGCGCCAGGCTCGCGCGTACAGGCGTGTGATGCACTGCACGCGGCGTAGAGCGAGTGGCAAATCCGCAGCATCGACCAACAGGCTCTTAATGGGGGAAGTGCGGAAGGCACCAGTCGCAAGGCGAAGGCCGGTGTGGTGGATTGAATCCACCTTCCGCAATAAACGCTCGGCTGCGGATGCATAAAACTCGCATCCGTAGTCGAGCTTCAACCGAACAATGGATCGATAAAAAAGTAGGGCAGTAGCCCTATCAGCGCCCCAAGCACTGAACTTCACGGAACGGAGAATGTCCATGGCGTGGGTACAAGAGACCCTAAGCCTGTGAATATAAGCCTCCCTGGTAAGGCGTCGGTCGAATACAAGTCCAAGGAAACGGTGTGACTCAACCACATCAAGGCGCCCTCCATTAAGAAACAAATCTGTGTCGGGGTGAAGCTGTGGATGGCGGCAGAAGTGCACCACCTTAGTCTTGGCCAAAGAAAACCAAAACCTGTGCGCTTCGGCATAGCGAGAGACGCGGTTCAATGCCTGTTGGAGTCAACGCTCCAGAGTTGGAATCTGGGCTGCCCCAAAAGAGATCGAAAGGTCGTCCACCTAGAGCGTAGCGAGAACATCTTCCCGCAGCACCGAGGTGATGCCGTTGATGCTCAGGGTAAAAAGTGTGACACTGAGGACACTTCCCTGCGGGACACCCTCTTCCTGCTCCCTTGGGCCGGAGAGGGCTCCCCCCCCCCACCCGTAAGCGGAATCAACGATCTCGCAAAAATTCACATATGAACATTGGGAGGCGTCCCCTTACCCCCATCGTGTGGAGAGTCTCCATGATACCGTATCCCAATGCTGTATTATAGGCCTTCTCCAGATCGAAAAAGACCGTAGCGTAGTGCTGTCTACGAAGGAAAGCATCGCAGATGGTATGCTCAAGTCAGAGAAGAGCATCCGACGTGGAGCGGAGGTTGCGGAAGCCGCCCTGTGCGGAAGACAGATGGCCTCCGCTGTCTAGGAAAAATGCTAATCTAACATTTACTAATTTCTCCATCAACTTGCACACGCAAGAGGTTAGAGAGATTAGGCGGAAACCGGTCGGAGTAGAGTGATCTCTCCCCGGTTTGCGAAAGGCGAGCACAGTAGCGATTCGCCAGGAGTCTGGGAGAAGACCTTTCACCCAGATCCTGTTAAACAAATCTAACAGAAAGGCCATGCCTCGCTCACCCAGGTTTCGAAGCATGGCGTACGGGACATCGTCCAGACCATGGGCGGTGTCCGCGCACGAAGCGAGAGCAGAACGCAACTCAATCACTTTTAACTGGTCGTTGAAGGGTTCTCCGCCTTTGGAGGTAAAGTCCAGCCGGCAGCCTTCCCCGACATCACGAGGTGCATTGAATGCTGGCGAAGCAGCATCACGGCTAGAGAATGCGGAAAAAGCGGTCGCTAAGGATTCCGCCACGGACGTGGGGTCCGAGATTGCGGTCCCATTCTCCTGGAGAATGGGAGGAGGGTCCTGCAAGAACTTGGCCTGAATCCTTTTGATTCGCTTCCACACCTCAGCTAAAGGGGTCTTTCCATTAAATAAAGACACGTATGCCCGCCAAGAAGAGCGGCGGGCGTGCTTCAAAATATACCGGAACCTAGCTCTAGCCCGACGAAATTCAGCGACAGTGAAATCGTTCGGGCGGCGCTTATAGCGCATGTAGGCATAACGCTTCTGTTTGAGGGCCGTCTCACACTCGGCCGACCCCCATGGGAGTGGTCGGCGTGCAAAACAACAAGACGTCCTAGGAATAGTAGTCAGGCCCACGGCCACCGCGCCCGCGCAGGCACCAGTGAGGTGGACTCTAAGGCAGCAGTTGCCCTGAAAATGATATTTAAATGGGAAAGTGATTACTACCATGGAGGTCATCGACCACCCCCCAATAAAAATCAGGCTGTGCATCCGAGGAGCACATATGATAGGTCAAGGCAAGAAAATGAAGCGGTTCTCGGTAAGTGAGATGCGTAAAATTATTCACGCTTAGGACACCCATCTCAAGCTCTTCGATTAGATCGGCAAGGACTTGTCCCTTGGGATTTATAAAAATAATCTTTCCAGAAAGGAGGCCTGCCGTTCAGATCTCCAAGCAAGAGAGAGGGCATCGGCAACCGTACCACGAAGCGGCGGAAGTCTGCCGCGTCAAGGTCAACTGACGGTGGAATGTATGCAGAAATAATAGTATACCCCTTATCCAGGTGCAGCTTACAGCCACTGCCTGAAAGGAGGTATCTAAATAGAAAGGAAGAACGGAGAAATCATGCCGGGTCTAAACCGCACATCTCCCAGCCAGGCCATCCCGCGGTGGTGGGGTCGCAAGACCCTTGTACCCCGGGAGGGCGGGCAGGGAACACGCGCCTAGCATGGTCTCCTGCAAAAAGATAGCTAACGGGGAACGGGTAAAGACGAGCCTCCGCAGCTCCTTCCAGTTGGCCCGGAGTCCACGGCAATTCCATTGAAGGAATATGCCCTCCAGGCCTAGCTCGAAGGAGACGCGGGGGCCCTTCTCGAACTGGAGACACTCACGGGAATGGCCGAACGCTTCTTGGAGGCAGAACCCCGGGCGCTGTTGGCCAGACAAAGCGCTGAAGGCGCTGTTGGCCGGACAAAGCGCTGAAGGCGCTTTCACCTTCGAGGACTTATTGGGGGAGGTTGAGCCGGCCATGCGAGTCTTTTCCTCCCTCCGCCTCGAAACCTTAGGCGGGCGTTGCGGATTCGGAGGCGGGGGGGCCCTTTTTTCAAGGAACCACCGTCTCCGAAGCACTCGCTCTACCTTGGGGCGTAGGCGAAGGAGCCGAAGTTACTTTGTTGCTGTCCTCCTTTCGGGGGACAGCTTTAGGAACCCCCGAAGATTGCCTAGCGACCATCTTCAGGGGTGTTGCCTCATGTAAGCCTAACGACTCGGTGGAGGCGCTTGGCCGTTTTGCCTTACGGAAAATGGTCACGCTGGGAGAAAAGGAGGGAGCCCTGGTTTTAGCCGGGGCTGGGTATGAACCCTTTTTCCCGCCAGCTCTACCAGTGGTGCGCCCAGGTTGGGTAGAGCCCGCAGAAGGGCTCCGAATGGGTGCGGAAACAACCGTGCTCGTTGGCATGGATGGGCCAGGAGCAGAGGCTGCCTTTCTAACTATTGAGGCATATGACGTCCCAGGCAGAGCCGGGCGCGCCAGGACTAAGTCCTTGCCTCGCGGAATGAGAGTCGATCCTGGGCCTGAACGGCCAGGATTTCTTTCTCAAGGAGATATGTACCACATTGATTTGAAGAAGCAGGGTGTGGCTCTCCGGAATTGACACACTTGGCCATACACGAGTTCGACTTATCGTTTGCGACCTTGGAGCAATTTATACAGACCCTGGGTGACCCCGACTTTGCACGTCTACATGAGCGATTCGTTTGGCCGAAGCGGTGACAGTAATAGCACCGCTGCGGCAGTGGCACGAATGCCTTCACGCGGTAGCAGTACCAACCGGCACGCACCGACTCAGGGAGCTTGTCACAGTCGAACGTGACGAAGAGTGTAGGGGTGGGATTCGGGGCCCCTTCGCTGTTTTCTCATCACACGTTCGACCTTGACCCTCCCATGGTCGGCCAGCTCTAGGGTGATGTCCTCAATGGGATAGTCAACGAGTTCCCTCGCATAAACTAATCTTTTCACAAAGTTCATGGTAGAGTGCGGTGTTACACTCACCAGGGTGCCATGGAGTGTCTGAAGAGCACTTATCTTGGCCACCTCGGCGGGATTTGCCGCATTCGCCAGAAGGCTCTTGTCCGAGAAACAGGTTACCTTCGGCTCTCTAACAATTGCACTAACTAATCCTCTCCTCTGATGGATCATGTTGCCCTTGGACAACATGGCACCATCAGTGGAACGAACAACGAGGAAGCGTTTGAAGCCAGCGGGCTTAAAAACGCCATGTAACCTCTCAATCAGGGGCCCTGATTTCATCGAGGCTCCGCCCTGTGCACTTTTCGTCTTTGTCATAGTCAGAAGCTCCGTACCCGGGAGGGCAGAGGGGCCGGATGTGCCGATCTTGGCCTGGTCCCTTGCCAGAGTGGCAGCAGACCCATCCTTTTCCGTAGCCCCCGCGGATGTTGAGGAGCCCCGAGTCTTCTTAGTCTTTCTTGTCTTCTTTTTCTTTTTAGAAGAGGAGGGCGGGGAATGAACCCGCTTCTCACCTCCGCCGGTAGAAGCCCCTAGGCCAGATGGATCGGCCTCAGCCAGGTCCTTTTTCGAAATGGAGAAGGTCTTGGTCGTCGCAGGGGCACCATCTGGAGGAGATCCCTCCCCTCCTTGTACTGCCTCAGAATGCCCAGCGGTTTGAGGATGACCTTGCATAGGGGTGGATTCAGGTTCGGTATTTGGCACCGAGCTCGGATTCCCCCCCATGGAAGACCATATCGTCTGAGGCTGGGTTTCCTCAAGGACCATGCCTATGACAGGAGGGGCCTCCAGTTTGCCATCCCCTCCCAGGACATCGCAGGTCCCCTTGGCAGTGTCGCCAGTCTGGTGTGGGAAGGCACAGGCCTTGACCGTGGCAAGGTTTAAAATTCTTGCCAGCAGGTATTTTGAGGGAAGCGACCGAAGGGGCCTGGCTTCCCTCTTCCTTCTAAGGGGGTTTGCCCTACCGAGCCGCTTACACGAGGGGAAGTCGGCAATGGGCTGCCTGCTGGCTTTCTTGGCAGTCTTCTTGGAAAGAAAAGAGGGGACTGTCGCTGGAAAAGGGGAGTTGCCCGAAAGCACCTTCAGAGAATGGGGTGAGGGGAGTCCCCTGCACATGTAGGCGAAGGAGAGGAGTAAGGCAGCTCTCCGGCTAGAGAAATATGGAGGGTCCCCTGTGCAAGCACAGGGATGGGACCTCCATTTTTTGGCTGGAGGTGCCCGAGGGCAGCTCCGTCGATAAGCAAGGGGGAGTTAAAGGGGTTTGAGGTTTTATGAATTCATCCATGGGCATGGTGACCCTATTTGTGCCACGGGACGCAATAGCTCAGCACCTCTTGCAGTTGCCCGCACTGCAAGAGGTGCTTACAGGCCTGGCACCGCCATTTCGGACCACCCCTTCTGCCTGGTGGCCTGGCAGTCCATCGGCATAGCGGTTCCACCTTAGACACGGCGTAAAAAAATATAGATTGTGAAGAGGAGGGGAAAAGGGATGTGAGGAAGTTATGGGTGGGGATGAAGCAGGTTGTTAAAAACCAGCCACCCTAGACCGGAGCTCAGGGGTTAGGGAACATTGTCCCCCACCCCCTCAGCCCGGATGCGGGACGGTTGGCTGAGAGGAACGTCAGCATCTACCCTGTGAAATTAGAGGGGAACAGAGAAAGTTGTGGGAGAGGTTGTATGAAAAGCAAGGAAACAAGTGTTTTAAAGGAAGAAGAAGAGGCTAAGCTGGGGTCGGCAGGGGTGCTGATTCCCTTATGGGGACGAATGGGATGGATGTTCACCATTTAAATTATATAAAATGAAAAAGTCTGTTCTTTCTTGTCCATTAAGACTTCAGAGACTAGGTTCCTTAGAGGCGGACCTTTGCAGCGTTTGCATCGGCCACATAAGACCTACCCACGTTCTTCTTGTTTCGGCTGATGCTAGAATCAGCCCTTGCTGCCGTTTTTGTGGTGAAGACAAATCGGTCTTCGATCCTCGACTATAAGGACCTCATTTTGCCACTCTAATATCGTCCTGTTTCTGGACCCTTTAACTATCTCTCGCCTTTCCCAGCTTCGTTTCATTCTGGCGAGGAATCTTCTAAATCCTCATTTTGGAAATTTTTATTACATAGTGGTCTTCTTCCACTTTTATAACTAATTTGTTCCTGTTTATTTCCGCTGCCACTTAGAAAAACTTGAAATGGGCAATTGCCCATCTGGTTCCTTAACTTAAGATTTAAACCTCTTTGTCTTTTTTTAGTGTCTTTTATCTTTTGGGGAGAAGAAAGTGGGGAATAAACCCGCTTCTCTCCTCCGACGGATAGCCTTTTAGGCCAAAGGAATCGGCCTCTGTAAGGTCCTTGATTGAAATGGAAAAGGTTTTGGCTGTCAAAATGGCACCATCCGGTGAGGAGGTTTCTTCTCTGATTATGACTCCTCGGGCTGAAGCTGGATTCTGTGTTTGGAACAAAACCCAAATTCACCCCCAAAGAAGATCCTGCCATACGTGCTGGGACCATATCCATCCCAGTAGTGGGCATCCATGTGGCCATTCATCCCCAAGGCATCGCGAACGCCATTAGATATACCTTGCGTTTGAACTTTAAACCAGAATTCTTGCCGTGAACAGAACTTCATCGAAGAAGAGAGAGACAGAGAGAGTGTGGGGGGGGGGAGGCATGTGGAACCACCGAAATGTCAAAATACATGATTGGAATACTGCAGGGAGACACGCCTCGATGAGTCCTGCTTTCCATTGCACGTAAGATGAGGTTGGCCCTTTCAAGTCCCCCCTTCCGGAAATGGATGATTTTGGCCCGCCAGCCTTCTCACTTGTTAGTCTCGTCTGATAAAAAAGGGGGGATTGCTATTGGTCGAAAAATGGAGTTGCGCATAAGCCACTCCACAGAAGGGCCTGATGGAAAACACCCGCACAATTAGGCCGAGAATAGTAGTAGTCCTCCTCTACTGTAGAAGAGTACTGGAAGAGCCTTTGAGAAAGCACAGGGGGCCCGCCTCCTTTTTAGAGGTAAAACTGCTCCAAAGATGACAAAGGGTAAGCCTCTTTGCCTCAAGGTTGTGGTTAGATGGGAGCACCTGTAATTTTTGAATCGATGTATCCATACCCTAAAGGCAAAATAAAACTTTACGTTGCTTCTAACCTTGAGTAACGAAAACCTGATGCTCTGTGAAGAGGCAAAAACCGACGAAAGGAAAAAAAATCTAGTAACAACACCTTTAAAAGATGCATAGCTCAGCGCTGAAATCAGGAAGCCATGCGGAAGAATTTCAGGTCGAGCAAAGGAAACTTTTGTTATCCATATTCACTCTCAGTAAAAATTGGAACGGAGAGTTGGTCAGAAAAAGGTAATATAAAGAGAATTAAGAGGCAAAAATAATAGGAAAAAGTTGGAAACGATTGTAATATCTAATTTTGTCGACGATAAATGCCAGCGAGCCGAGAGATTTATTCAAAATCATCAGAAACAAATTCAGACCATGAGCGGCGGCACTTAATACGCGGGTGAGCGACCTCAAATTGCTTCATGCCTAGAAATTTGCACAAAAAAATCTGATGGGTTGAAATGCGAGAACGAAGTTTGTCCAAAAAAAGTTAAGAGGAAATGCGTAGGATAGAAATTGAACGAGTATTTAATGAATAACGTCCATTTTAAACTGACACGAAGATAGTCTGCCTACTGAAGCCTCCGTGGTTTACTTAATAGAAATCAATAAACATTCCTACTAGGAGAGAGGCAGAGTCTCTACCAATATCACGAGTACGATAGACTATAAAACGTTCGGTGATGATATTAAATAATTTGTATTACTTCATATTTAACTTATTCTGTGAAATAATTTTCGGTCTTCTCGTTTCATTAAAAAATTCGAAAAGGGCGTCGTCTTCCTTAAGTCCGAGTGACACTCAAGCGCTCTCAACCGTCGTCCCCCTGAAGTTCGAGGGATATTCAAGCCTCTTAACTCTTGTCCGCCTGAAGTTCGAGTGCCACTCAATCCCTCTCAACCTTCGTCCCCCTTAAGTTTGAGTGACACTCAATCCCTCTCAACCTTCGTCCCCATTAAGTTCGAGTGACACTCAATCCCTCTCAACCTTCGTCCCCCTTAAGTTCGAGGGACACTCAAGGCGGCTCAACCGTAACAGTAAACGAAAATGGCGAAACGAGGCCTTGATAAAGGAACATTAATTTTTATTCATAAAAGTTGGAGAAAAAAAATAAGGTTTAAATTCACAACCGTCCATCTCAAGGAACTTGAAAAAGGGAGTTAGTTTTCGCGTGATTTTTTTAGGGCAAAAATATTTTCAACATAAGCAAAATAAAAAAAATAGTAATAATCATCATAAATCGCTTTCCTACATGAAAGGTCGGCGTTTATCAACGCCACTAAAATTCCCTACCCCTTTGTCCCTTTTTTGCCCTATCAAACACAAAGCCAGCCATCATTTTGTCCACCCCGAATGGTCCTTTGCGGTGATGTAGTACCATTTGTTCGAGCATCTCATCCAATCAAGCCTAGTTCCCTGAAAGATGGACCCATATACGCCCCTCCACGCCCCCAATGTACATTTAAGAATTAAAATATCACTCACATGCCCTTAGTCAGCCCTCTTTTGTTCAAAATCATTCACATAATCTAGCTACCTTTTAACCTGACTTCCAACCCTTCACCTCCATCGATATTCACCAGTCTATTTCAATCTATTTTTCTCGCATACCCAAACCACCTTCAAACACAATCAGTCACAAACTTATTCATATCATAGTTATCTATTACCCTCTCATTCCTCAACCTCTCTATGCTTCGCACAGCAATCATCTCTTTGCAAGTGTCCAATTTCACTGCTCTTGCTCTCTCACTCCTTCCTCCTTTCATGCCATATACCATTATTGGCACCAGACATTCAAAAACAGAGCATTCACTAGCGCTCTGATTACTCCTGAAACTCTCATAGTCTTTAACATCTTGTGGTCGCAACCACTTTACTTCCACCATTATCATTCACCATAAATCGTAGATAATATTAATTTTATTATATAAGGTGTCTCTGAATTATCTACATATCTATTTCAGTCAACTCGAATTTTTTTTAAATCTCGCTTTTATTTATATTTACCTTGTTTAATCTGTCTTAAAAGTGTTTATATTATAAATTAGAATTTTAGAATTTTTATAATTTATTTTCTAATTTTATTTTCATTCCCTTGCAGAACCTTATTAATAATGAAAACAAAAGGAAGGGTTCGCTGCATTCACCAGAAAGGTCCCGTCCGAGAAACGGGTAGCCTTTGGTTTACAACCTAGTAGCCCGCGAGAGACACTCTCTGCTGGAATCTGTGAATTTAGGTCAACATAATGCCATCAGTAGACTCGAAAAGAATGAATTGTTTGAGGCCAGTGGGCTCGAAAACAACGATTATCATTATCGATTATCATTCACGACGTTCTCGATTCTTTACTCAAATTACTTGCAATTTTAGTATTTTCGGTCATCGCCTCCCTGGATTTGCCAGTCTTTTTAACTTTCATTTTTTAAAAAATTTTATAAGAGGAGTGAGTTGAATCAGCCATCTTCTCAGCCCAGCCGGAAGTGGCTCAAGGCTAAAAAGCCAGCCTCAGCCATATCCTTCCCCGAAATGGACAATGAGGCTCCATCCAGAGAAGAAAGTCATCTCGCTCCCTATTATTCCTAGGGGCAATTGCCATCCCAGGAATATCTTTAACTAGGGACGAATCTAGCTAGGTAAATTTACCGCACGAATCATTGTTCCTCACCAGCGAAAAACCGTCATCTATGGTGGGTGACTTCGGGACCATTTCTACATAAGCAGCCGCCTCCAAATGGCCATCATCACCAGGTGTCAAATAATAGGACCGAGAAATCAATGGAACTATGACCTAGGTTAAATGCCATTGAGGATAGGAACACTCAACTAGTAGCTGCCAAACTCACCTGAGAACTGAGAGTTTGACCGGCTTGCGGTACCAGAGGATCAACTTGGGCTTGTCGAGAGGAGTTCGAGGCTCGAAGAGGCACGGCAAGTGAGCCGATTTGTTTACCAAAGAGGTCACAAACCATTCTGAAAGAAAAGGTCACTGCAATGTATTAAGGGACAATGTCGAATAACTAGTCTAGATCTAATCAACTTTCTTGTATTTTGCACTCAAAGGCCAACTAATTGGAATAAGATGGAAAATGAAAAGTTATAAATAGAGTCAAAAACTTAAAAGAGAAACAGAGAATGGGGATGATGAAGAAGTTGAATCAATAGATATATTAATTGAAAACGCCATAACTGAAGGAAAGGTTGTAGCAAATTTAGATCCAGAAAAATGCTACTGCTATAATAACCCTGTCAACCATCTAGCGACAAGATGATTCAACTCTTAAACTTTCCTTTAAAACAAGTTAGTATATCACAAACCAAGACCAAAACAAACTTTCATCAATTGCGTCTCTCTCTCTCTCTCTCTCTCTCTCTCTCTCTCTCTCTCTCTCTCTCTCTCAGCAGTGCCTCCTCATTACTTACCATTACAGAACCGATATTACGTCTGTTATAATCCCAATAATTTCACTTTCAATATATATATATATATATATATATATATATATATATATATATATAAATAAATATATATGTATATATATATATATATATATATATATATATATATATATATATATATATATATATATATTGTAGAATTCAGGTAGCCTGAACCTGAAATTTTTGACTTCCCTCCAAAGATGCAGTGGAGGGGAAACGACAGCCCCAAATTAGGAAAAGATTTCCTCTTCGAGTGCTTTGGGATTTTAAATGGCTAGAGTTAATTAATCGTTGGCCGGTATAGCTACTATTTAATTAGGCTTTGGTGGTTGGAGGATTTAAATAGGAGAAACAAAAGTAATCTTACAATCCTATACAAACAACAATAGATATTCACAGAATAATATACAGGCGATTTAGTTAATACAGTTTATTAAAAGAATGAAATTGAAATGACCATTAGGACTCGTCTCAGCCGAGTGAAAGCGGGAGGTGACTGCGAGGTCAGTCTAAGCCGTACGACATTCAATAATTGTTACAATAATTACTCGAGAGGGAACGGATTGGAGATCACGAGTTGAGTCGCTCCGTCGGAGAGCTTCATGCCTCGTCGACAATGAAAGTAAATGTAAGTCTTACGCTCTTCTGTAGAAGACCACGAGTATGGGTACTCGGAGGAAGATATTTCTTCGACGAAGCCGGGTTAGAGCACGATATTCAAGACGTAGTCTTCGTCGTTCCGAATATTGGTTCCTGCTGCGAGACCGAATAGCACCGGGGTTGTCGTTTGAGGATTGCCCGTCGTCGATTAATGATTACAAAGACCTCTTATGATGCTGCGTAAATACCTTATGTAGTGCGTGGGCTTGCTTACTTGGAAGCAACGTGGGGACAGCTCGCGACCCTAAAGCTCTAAGAATACTTCGAAGATTACTCTCGGGATGTGGAATATATATTACTACGTCGGAAGTTCTAATGTTTGCTGACGGAAGCGATATCGGTTCAGTTTCACAGCCTCGATGGCCGAAATCGGCGGTGATGGTCGTAACACCATAAACGGGACGGGGTTCTGGCGAGTTACCGCTCCGGGTCGGTCTGGAAGCAGAGCTCCTTCGCTCAAAATCCCTTTCTTGTGACTCGATCACACACGCTCGCTCTCGCTACACTCATTTTCTGATATATATATATATATATATATATATATATATATATATATATATCAACAAATAGCTATAAAGAAAAGGTTGAAAAGTAACAAATTAATTTCTGTGTTAAGGAAAAAATAGTGCTAAGCCCGTTAGCATATTAAAAGTAAAAATATTTGCAGTAAAGATAAGACAAACTAGAGACGTCTCATTTTACCACAAACAAGACAGAAAACGCAAAATGATGCCGTATCACTTTGCCGAACATAAGATTGAAAGATTTTTCTAAAATAGGGCCACATATACGCGCATAGAGAACATTTACAAGTAAAATAGTTAAATCGAAGGGAGCGTCGCCGATAATTTCATTAAAATGCATGGAAGATGCCCAGACAGAGTAATCCCTCTTAAAAGAAATCGTGGCGCTCGAGTCGTAGAGCGCACACACACACACACACTCTCCTCCTATGAGATGCTAAGGAGAGCATAAAAATCATGCTGCCACTAATTTTTAGAGGATTGAATGCTCACCATGCGATTTGGTAAAAATGTAGGTCCTCTTTCGAGGTTTTATGTCTCCTTTTATGCAAATAGATTACAGCCAGTTCAGGTCAATTCTCTTCGCGGTGTTGGTGCCTTCGCGTCGGTACTTCCTCATCTCATCGTATACAAAGCTTCTACATTCAGCTTGTGCAGAACAGGTATAATTTACACCCTTCTTTCCTGCCAATATCAGTGTCAGGCCCAGGGCTGGACTTAACTATACGCCAATTATGCCATGGCGTAGGGCTCCAGCCACAGAGGAGCACAAAAAACCTGATAGATCCGACCAATAATGGGTCTCCAAATTATGGGAAAAGCCTTTAGCCTTAAGATTGTTAAGTTGCTAATTACTAGAATTATAATATTATGTTATAAAATGCTAATGAAACTAACTTCTGACTCAACTTCTAGTATAACTCTACTACTATCACTCTAAAGTGTACCTCAATTTCTACTACAACTCTACTATTATCACTCTAAACTGTAATATATCACTTCATACCTTTCTTGCTGGTCACCACAGCAAAAAGCAATATTTATTGCGTCTAGTCAACAGCTGAGGTTTGTATTTAGGAAAGTTTTAAAATATTTGTATTTTTGAGGATTCACAAATAAATATTTGTTTTAGGAAATTATTGTAATTAGTCTACTAATTACAGCCGTCCTTTAATTTGTATTTATTTATTGCTTTTATTCCCTTGAAAATATAGTAATTATAGCCTAGGAAAGTGAGGGATCCTAAACTAGACTACTCCAGCGTAACATAACTAGGCTAGCACATAACATAGCCCAAGTACCAAACTAACCTATCCTTACTTAACTTAATTAGGTTTGTTGGTTAGGGTTAGGTTGTTAGATTGGGTAAAGCTGAATTGGGTTAAGATAGTTATGGGAGGCTAGGTTGGGGTTGGTTATCTAGGTTTCTTTAATATTCCAGTGTCAAACACTGGGACTTGGTGTGAAGCTAATTAAAATTTAGGTTAGATTAAAACAAGAAAATGCGTTCATTTTAAAAGAAGGGAGTCATCCCTTTTTGTACTATGAGTTGTCGCAAACTATCCAGATTATATAAGAAATAAAAAATTGGAACTCTTATTTATATAACTGCAGAGTTTAAATATTCTTTGTATTATTGAAACTTGGGTGAGTGAGTTTAATAGGGATAATTAATATCAATGAGTTTGAAATTAATGGATATAATTTATTCAATTATGAGAGAAAAGATAAAAAGGAAGCAGGTAAATTTTTTAAATCAAGGATATAACGTCTAACTAAAATTAGGCTGTTTTTATAGACCACCATGCACTAATAATGCTGATTTACTTATCGCGAATGAAATTCAGAAATCATGTTTGAGCGATAAATGCCAAATTCTTATTCTTGGAAACATTAATATGCCAGATATAAATTGGGGTTCTCCAGCAATAAACAAGGATAAATGTATTAATAAGAACTTTCTTGGACATTTAGTATATTTATCTACTAGAGGGGACAATATTTTAGACCTAGTCATAAGAAATATTTCAATGAATATTCATGCTTTAAATGTACGAAAAACCTTAGGCAATAGTGATCATAATATTATAAGATTCTATATTGACTTTAAAAAGTTGCAGATTGTAATTTAGAAAAAAATATTAATCTAAATAGTGGTAACGACGTCAAATTTGAAGAAATGATTAATGATATAACCTGGAATAACTTATTTAATGGTAAAGATTTTAATGGAATGTGGGAGATTTTTAAAAGTATATTCTATAAAATTCAGTCAGAATGTTAAGGGTCATTAAAAAAGAGAAAGTCCTTTACCTAGAAAAATAAAAAAATCGTATTCTCAGCATGGATTCACTTCAGGTATATCATGTCTATAAAATCTTTTAGAATATATAAATTACGTGGCTAATGAGTTAGATATAGATAATAGTTTTAAAGTAAATGAAATAAGTATAAATGGGGTTTTATTTTTGCATTTTTAAGTGCAGGTTAATCTGGATAGTCCAATAGTGCCTGGGTAGTTCATCATGAAGAAACACGAGAGTGGAGCTCAAACACGGATAAAGAGGCAGAGGGACAAAGGAATCATATATAAGCCTTCTAAGATTAGTAGTTGACTTAATATTGCCATTGAATTGTCAAAAACTGGGACTTGGTTTGAAGCTGGACAATCTGTGAACATAGATTTTCACAGTCTGGCCTTATGATCCCTGAAATTCCCAGTGCTAAAGGTCCTCGACCTCTTTAACTTCTTGGTTCTACATTCCTTCCAGTGCGCTCAGAACCTCATCTGCTTCACACCGTAATTAAACATCTGACACAGTACAAGAACAAGATTTTACACTTCTGAACTGGATGAACCATAATATCGTCCTCATAAAGCGGTTCAAAGTCTTATGATCCTGTACACTGGGAAAAAGCTCTCACTGATTCTGAAATATATTACTGGCTAGCAAGGTGTCCAATTCATTGTCAAAATCACAGTGATCATTTTCTAGATTCAGAGAAAAATAGGAAATCGAATTGGCCGTTTCAACATAGAAATTTTGTATGACAGGAAAGCAAACAATTAGAACTTTTAATGAGACTGGATGCTGTATTTACCATCGAATGGAAAATTATACAGTTTATTTGTGTAATTTTTTTTATAATCTGAAGTCAAACTTTGTCACTAGTGGTTTCAATGACTACAGGAACTGTGGTAAGATAATGAACTTCCACGAAAACAGTGCAGAACACCGACTCTCTGTTTAGTCTTTTTATTACGAACCAAAGAGATAGAAGGTAACGATGCAAAAACTCGTAACCAGCTGAAAGAAGAAAGAAACTATTACCAGACATCCCCTCGCTCCCATAGTGTAGAGTGGGTTCATAATGATACCATATCGTCATGCTGTATCATAGGCCTTCTCCAGATCTAAAAACACCGTCGCGTATACTATCTACAAAGGAAGGCCTCGCAGACAGCATTTTCCAGTCGTAGCAGAGCATCCGACGTGGAGTGGAACTTGCGAAAGCCGCACTGTGCATACAACATGTGACCCCAGCTGAGCATAAAAAAACCCCCAGCTAAACTAACATTTAGCAATTTCTCCATCAACCTTCATATGCAGAAGGTAGAAATTGGGTGGAAACCGGCTAGGGTAGAGTGATATCTCCCCGGTTTGCAAAAGCTAGTACAGTAGCGATTCGCTAGGATATTGGGAGGACACGCTTTACACGGTTCCTGTTAAACAAATCTAACAAAAATGACAGGCCTCGCTCACTCATGGCTCAAAGCATTGAATAAGGAACATCGTCGGCAGCAGGGGATCTGTTCGCGCAAGAAGCCAGAGCAGAACGCAACTCACTCAATTTAAACGTGTAGTTAAAAGGCTCTTCGCCTTTGGAAGTAAAGTCCGGTTATCGGCCCTCCGCGACATCAGGATGCAAATTTAATGCTGTCTAAACAGCATCACGGATAGCGAATAAGGAGAAAGCGGTTGCGAAGGACTCCGCCGCTGATACGGCGCCCAAAAGTGTGGCCCCTTTCTCTTGGAGAACGGGAAGGGGTCCTTCGAGAACTTAATTCGAATCCTTTTGACACACTTCCACACCTCTGCTAGAAAGGTGTTCCCATTAAGTGAAGATACGTATGCCCAACAGGAAGAGAGGCGGACTTGCTTCGAAACTTAAGGGAACCTAGCCCTAGTTTGACTAAATTTACTGACCGTGAAATCGTTGGAGAGGCGCTTATAGCGCATATAGGCAAAATGCTCCTGCTTAATGGCTGCCTTATGCTAGGCTGACCACCATGGAACAAGTGGTCAGCGTGAAAAACGTCGAAACATTATAAGTAAAATAGTTAGGCCCATGACGATGAGGTTGCCAGAGAATAAATCAACGGCCTCATTTACCGACCTAAATTCCTCGACCTAGACAGGGAAATTCGCACCACCTCGCCCGTGCCAAGCACAACCGAGGCAGGCTCTGAGGCGGCAGCAGCCCAGAAAATTATATTTGAATGGGAAAGTGATCACTACCATAGAGGTCATCGACTACTCCGAACATAAAATAAAGCTCCTCATCCGTGAAGCACAAAGATAGATCAAGACAGGAAAATCAAGCTGTTCTTGTGATTTAATGCTTAAACTCATTCACATTTAGAACACGTATCTCCAGCTCGTCGATCAGGTAGGCAAGGATCTGACCCCTGGTTTTGATCAAGTAGTCTACCCAGAGGGGCTGTGTATTGTTCAGATATCCGACCTAGCAAGAGAAATGGGCCTCGGAACCAGGGCTTGACGCGGGCGAAGTCACTTTCGCCGAAGCTATCTGACGCTGGAATGTACGCATAAATAACACTATACCTCCTATCCAGGTGTAAATGCAGAGCTACTGCCTGAAAGGAGGTATTTAAACCGACGATGAAAACGGAAACATCATGTTGGGTGTAAATAATGCATCCTCCTGCCCTGCCTCCATCCCGTGGTGGTCGGGTCGCAAAACTTTTATATATCCAGAGGGTGTGTAGGAGGCACGCGCCAAGCATGGACATTTCCAAAAAGATAGCTAATAAAACTTTGAGAAGATGAGGCTCCGCAACTTCTCCTAGCTGATTTGGAGTCCGCGGCAATTCCAATGAAATAATTTGCTCTCCAAGATCATTTTGGAGGAGATGCTGGTCCCTCTTCGAAGTAAATACCCTTTATCTAAATGTTCTTGCGCTTATCGGAGGCAGAACTCCGGCTGCTGTTGACCAGGTAATGCATTGAAGTCAATGTCACCTTCAAGGACATATCGGGGAGGTCACGCTCTCCGTGCGAGTCTGTTCCTTCCTCTCGCTGGTAGCTTTATGAAACGGGGTGGGGCGGTGCTTCACAGGCAATGTTTGCTCCTTTTGAGGATCCACTGCCTTCGAGCCCCACATCCCCGCACTCAGTCTGGACATTGGAGCCTAAGCTCCTTTAATGCTCTCCTGCTTTTCGGAGGGTGGGGCGTTACACGTTACGGAAAGCGGTCACGCTGGAGGAATGGTGGGGAACCCTGGTTTCTGCTGGGGCTGAGTGAGAAACCTTTGTGCCTCCAGCTGTACCAGGGGGTGTAGAACTTGAAGTAGGGTTCCGAATGTGCACGAAAAAGGCCATGCTCGTAGGCATGGAGGGGCCAAGACGATACTGGGCCTCAACGGCTAGGATTTCCTTCTCAAATATATAAGCACCACATTGCTTCTAAGAAGCGGGGTGGAGGAGGCCCATTTTCAACTCTCCGAGAAAAAGGGTGTTCAACCATCAAACAGGTTAGCGAATGGTACCAAGATAAAAGAGTCAAAGGCCAGCACTATCAGTGATGCACATGTACTTTGATCATCTGAGGAGCGGATTTATTTCCAGACTAATCGCCTTATATGTGGCAGTCCAGCCAGGTTTGAGAGGAAGCGGAAGACACAGGATGTCGTTCAAGTAGTGACAAATGAATTGAAGAACAAGCTGCTGGCCATATGCCGTGAACGAGCCGAAATTTATTCAGATGTTGTGAAGGCACGGATTCTGCATGTGCATGACTTGCATGCAGCATATTAGGTTTACCACCATACATGTAGTGGTAACTTTCGCACAAATGAACAGATACCAATAGCTCATATGACGAACTCAAAAGAACCAAAGAGGTCATTATTTGGACGGCCTCTGGTCGATGAGAAGTCCAGCAGCATTCTAGCAATTGGCAAAGTATCTTGCCTAAAATTATCATGAGCCGATCACCATCAATGATCTGATTGACCTCATAATACAGAAAATTGCAGTCACTATTCACGAGACATACAGCTCCTCGCACATCAAGCCAAGGCTGTGCGAACACTTTCGTGACAGAATAATCCAAACTGCGCTCAACGGCAAGCTGAAGGTGATCACCTTTAAGACAACATCCGAGGTAGTGCTTCAAGAATATTACAACAAGCAGCAGCAGGAAAAGTACACGACTGAAGAAAAAATCAATCTTGTACAGACCACTGCTAAACCTATGAAGGAAGAGATTGAAACCATTGACAAATCCAATGAAGTTTACCCATCTGGTGATGACTTGCAATCGAAAGAGGCTGGCAATATACACTTACCATATACACAGCTGGTACTGCTTGAAGGACTGTCTTATGGAATGAAGGATAGTCTTAAAGTGGATTCAATAGGCCAAGCCATAGTGCAGGCAACTAGTGCTAGAGTCTTACTGTCACCACTGCAGGTTGGGTTGGGTGTGCGCAGCTATATCACCAGTTTGCATCACGTTTTCTCATCGATTCCCTTCATCATAATGGGTTCTGCTGTTTATATAAAGAAGTAGAGCGTTTTTTAACTAAACGCTGCTCATTAACATGAAACAGACATCCCTAACCTGAAAACAGAGTTTGAACATTACGCAGCTGACAACCTAAATTACAACCTTCGCACACTGGATTGCCATGGCACATTCCATGGCATAGGGATGATCGCTGCCGTCAGCCTTGTACCAGATGACCCTGCCAATAGCCAGAACTAAAGTGACATCTCATGATGTCATAATGGTTAGAAGGGGGCAGTTGGAAATGGATCAAAGATACGGGATGAGAGTAGTCACGTACCAGAAACTTGTCAGCCTAAAAGCCCAGATCTGCTCTGAAAATCTTTGTCATGTGAAAAACATCTTGGTGGAGCCTTCAGACCTGCATAGTCAGGAATGATGCAATACATACACAGGGGTGACAAGTCGGCCTTTAAGTTTCTACCCATGATAGACATGAATCCAGTGACAGCACTTGCATATACTTGACCATGATGTTTGTCAGTGGGGCATGCATGACGCTACGTAGTCACCCTAGTAATCACCTTTGTTCACACCTCTGGTGGAAGGCCTTGATGATCATCAACGTAGAGCCTATGGAAAGTGATCTTAAAGGGATTACAATACACTCGGGTAGTTTCCACTGAGAGATGAGATTCTTCGGATGTAGTGGACACCTGATGATTTCATCCGGGTTTTAAGAGGTGATGGAATTGATGTATGCCCTCAATGCAGTAATTTATATGTTTAGTGGCAATGCCATTGCCAACGCAGTTCGTGCACTTCTAATAGTTGAAGCAACTCTCAATGCCTTGCTGTGGACAAATGTGCTCAATGCGCCTTAACCATGCCTACGGGAAATATCAGACGGCACTGGAAATGAAGATCCGAATTTAGCCGAAACTGCTGCGAGGCTGCTACATGAACAGATCTAAGCAATAATACAGACTCCATCGAAGCTTGTAACCTCTATGAGAATCGGACATTGTCTGTGGAAGAAGCAGGCAAGTGTGACATCTTCAAACGAATCAAAGTCAGCCTTCAGAAGCATGCCGAGTCTGCAAGGATATCTTCTAGAACTTCAGCGCTCTGGGTTTAGTATATGGACATGTTAGACATTCTACGCAAATACATAAGGGGATAGCGCACTAGGGAGTGGCAATAACATCTACAGGCTGTCCATAAATGGTTTCCTACCTAGCAGCCTCCCTCAGGCCAAACCTTCCATTTCAAATATGCTAGCTTGTATCTGCAGCAGATATCAAACCTCAAAACTCTACATCTCATTGTCCACCAACATTTTGAAGAGGTGTTCCATGTGGCTCGACAAAGTAACCGGCTGTGGTCAGCTCTTTTATCTCACCTTATCCTCGAAAAAGTTCTGATGAAAAGATAGAAAATCAGCTGGTGCTAAAATGAAGCCCAGGAATTACAGAACAACAACGTCTGTTAGGGCTGCAATCAATGCCTTCATGTTCAAAAATAAACCAGTCAATGGAAGAGCTCACATGAGTGAATTACAACATTGAAGAGCAGAACAAGGACATGACAAAAGCATGATTATCTCGTGACTGGAAGGACACATTATCGGTTTTTCAGTATTTACAGAAACTGAATCCATCCAATAGTGATCCAATTCTGAAGAATAATGCCACTGGATTTCATGCACACTCCACCGTCAATATCGATACAACACTTGCTGTGGAGCCAAAATATTGACTTCTATGGAACGGAAAACTCTTGTCGAGTACACATTTAAGAGGAAAGATCTAGTTGTCACCCTTGGCGTAAAGTCATCTGTCAAGATTGATAGAGATCGAATCCAGAGAGTCCCACAACTTCTTTTTCAGAGTGTGATCACTATTGCACAGACATAAGAAGAATTAGAGTTGGCCTTCAAATATGAACTGTGCAGCTATCCCCCAGCCCTCTTTTGATTCCTTTCTTGAGCTCCGAGAAGCTCACAGGTTAGGCTTTGCTTATGTCATGCATGGTTTTCTTGAACCCAATGTTCCAGTTGATATCCCTAATTATGGAAAACAGTATGTTTAGGATGGCGGGGCACTTCTTCATCGAATTCAATGCTCTCGTTGATCTACAGACAAGAGACATTTGCCACCAGTACACTGATTTGTTTAACAAAAAAGTACGCACATGTTATAGTCGTGTTTGATGGTTATGAGAATACCAATATAAACGACATGACGCACCATAGTCAATCTAAATGTAATGCTGGCACTACTGTGACATTTACAGCTAACATGACAGTCGCAATGAAGAAGGAATCCTTTTTGGCGACAACCCCATAAGCGATTCATTTTTAAGCTCAGTGAATAGCTTTGAAAGAAGAACTGCAAGACACAACACGCATCAGGGGTGTTCATTATTTTCTGATTATACAGAAGGCTATGCAGTCTGCTAATGTCCCAAACACTAGGTTAGTTGGTGATGGCACATACCTCTTAGTCCTTCTCTGCTACCATATTACCTTACAATCCCATGACCTCTTCCTTTGTTTTAACCAACAGACCACGAAGAACCTTCGTATCTGTAACATCAAGGATACAAACCAAATGCTTGGTACAGACATATACATGCACATACTGTTTCTTCATGCACTTCTTGGATGCGAAACAACATCTTGTCTTCATGGGATGGGAAAGGGGGCTTCCCTCAAAAAGTTAAAAGCAAATAACACATTTCGTGACTAGGTCAAAGTCTTTGATACATATCCAACTTCCATATGTGATGTGGCAGAAACAGGAGAAAAATCACTGGTGATAATCTAAAACGGAAAGTCAATTTCTCCCCTTGACACCCTTCGGTATCAGCAATAATGGGACATGGTATGTATCTTTGAGTTCCTCTCACGTGCAACCACAGACATTATCACCTATATCAAAATCAGCAAAGTACCTCAGCCTGCGCATGCATATGCCAGTCCAAGAATAGGAGGGATTTGCAGATAAACTTCACACGACAGACCTTGGTTGGCAGAAGTTAGGCGAGAGTTTTGTGTCAATTCAGACATCATTAGTTCCAGCTCCTGAAAAGATGTTACGTGTCATTGGATGCAACTGCCAGTCTAACTGTCACACCATAAGAAGCACATGCAAGAAGCACAACAATGAGTGCACTCCAACTTGTGAAAGCTGCATGGCAAGAAAAACCTCCCCCGGTAAATCCTTGAAGGCCACAGCGCCTTCGTCGCATTGTCCTGCCATTTCCGTCAGGATCTTCTCTTAGAAGAATGCCCCTGCATCTCCTCTGACCTAGGGCTAGTTGGCATATTCCTCCAATGGAATGCCTTGGACTCCGGGCCAACTAGGAGGAGCTGCAGATGCCTAGTTTCGTACCATTTTCCGTTAGGTATCTGTTGCACGAGATCATGCTGAGAGCGTGCCCCTCGCCCACTCTATCGGGCAAGGGGCACTCTCTTGGGCAAGGCGGAGGTGCCTCTTTTCGAGGATCAACCGTCTACGTGCAACCTAGCCTGATACTAGGTGTGGGTGAAGTAGCTTAAGCTCCTTTAGTGTTGTCCTTCTTTCAGGGGACAGCTTTTGGAACCTCCGAAGATCGCCTCACGACCAACTTCAGGGGTGTTCCCTCCTGTGAGTCTAGCGACTCCTTTGAGGCGCGTGGCCGTTTTGCATAACGGGAAATGGTCACCCTGGGGGAACGGAGGAGGCATGGTGTGAATCGTTTTTGCCAACAGCTTTTTTAGTGGAGCGCCCGGTGTGGGTAAAACCCACTGGAGGTTTGTTACTCGTCGCGGAAACGACCGTGCTCGTAGAACTCGAGAGGCTAGGAGCAGAGGGTGTCGTTTTTAATAAGGAGTCATAGGATGTACCAGGCTCCACCGGGCGCGCCAGGAACAAGTCTTTCGCCTCGCGAAATGAGAGACAATACTGTACCTGAACGGCATAGTAGAGATACGCACAATATTGCTTCGAAGAGGCGGAGTGCGGCTCTCCGCAATTAAAACACTGGGCCACACATGATTTGGAGTTATCATGTGCATCCTTGGAGCAACTTACACCGACTTAGAGTAATAACGACTTTAGACGTTTACACGATTAACATGGCCGAAGCAATTATAGCAGTAACACCCCCGAGGCATTGGCAGGAATGCTTCACGCGCTAGCGATACTATCCAGCACTCACCGTCTCAGGAAGCTTGTTAGAGTCGAACGTGGCAAAGAGTGTTGGGGGGTGTCAAGACATGGGTGAAAATGGGGCGACCGCCCCATTGTCGCTTATGTCTAAGGTGGTGCAATCTATAGAGTAGTTCACGAGTTCCCTCGCATAGACTACTCCTTTCACGAAGTTCATGATATAGTGCGGCGGCACACTAACAGGCGTGCCATCAAGTGTCCGAAGGGCACTAATTATTGCCGCCTCGGAGGGATTCGACGCATTTTTCTAAAGGCTCCTCTCAAAGAAACAGTTTACTTTCGGCTCTCTACAAATAAAACTAGCTGAAGCTCTCACCTGATAATCATGTTGCCTTTAGCCAACATGCCTTCATAAACGGAGCGTAAAACAAGGAAGCGTTTGAAGCCAGTGGGCTCGAAACTGCCAGTTATTGTCTGAATGAGGGGCCCCGACGCAATCGAGATTCCACTCTGCATATTTCTGCTCTTCCTCTGAGAGTCCCCACCCGGGGAAGCAACTGGGACGGATGTGTGGATTTCGACTTGGTCACTTACTAAAAGGGAAGCTACACCCACGGAGGTAAAGGAGGTCTGAGTCATTTTAGTAATTTCCTAGGTCTTTTTATTTTTAGGAGATGAGGGCGAGGAAAGAACGCGATTCTTACCCGTGGCGGTGCGGAAGCCACAAGGGCAGATAGACCAGCTTCAGCAAGATCCTTTTCCTAGATGGCGAAGGTCTTGGCTGTCACAGGGGCACCAGCCTGACAAGGAGATCTCTCCTCTCCTTGTAAAGCCTTGGAGACCCGAGCCGTCTGAGAAGAAAGAGGGTACCTCCAGAGAAGGCGGTAATGGGAAGTACACTGACCCGTAGGCAAAGGAGAGAAGTAAGGCACATCTCCGGTTGAAGAGTTTTGGAGTGTTCCCTGCGTAAAGGGGGCCGGGACCTCTATTTTGGGGGGTTGGTGCCCAAATGCGGCTCCGACGATGGTAAAGGGAGAGTTAATGTTTTTTTTAAGTCTTCATCATTGGGCATGATGATCCAGTTTTAAATACGGGACGCACACGCTAATCATCCCACGCAGTAGCCCACTCTGCTAGGCGTGAATACGGAATTGGCAAAGCTAGCAGCCACCAATTGGGTCACTCGTTCGTCTTAGTGGTCTGGCAGCCCATCAACATGGTGGTTCCAGCTTGGGCTCGGCGTAATATCGATAGAAATTGTAAGAATAAAGTAAGGAGATATAGGGAAGGTGTCGGTGGGTTTGAAGCTTGTTGTTGAAAACCCACCACCCTAAACCGGAACTCAGGGGTGAAGGGGCGTTGTCCCATCCCCCTTAGGCACCGATCTAGGATGAATGGGTGAGACGAAGCTGGTTGGCATCTACTCTATGAAATTAGAGGTGGACCAGAGTTGTGGCAGAGGTTGTAGGGAAAGTGGGGAAGTAGGTTAGAAATTTATGCTGTCTGAAAGAAGAAGAGGCAAAGCTGGGTCCTGACGGGGCATTGATTCCCGTCAGCCCGGCGACCAGAAAAGCAAATGGCCACGCCCCTTACGCGGTACAAGAAAACAGCACTACTGGGCACCTTAAATTGTCCACAGTCTCTATCACTAGGCAGGGTGTCCTACGCCTCCTGGCCCCTATTTGCGAATAACCGGACCAAATCATACACGAGGTCTGGAAGGCAGGTCTAGATGATTAATCCAGCATGGTGACCGGATTTTGAGCAGTTAGGGTCACCGTGCCTAATATGTTTTCGTAGTCTTCAGTTCAGGGTTTCTGCTGTACGCCGAATTGAGACGTGAGGAATCAATGAGCAGGAGAAGAAGGCGGTGACAGAGAGAGACATATCGCCGTGTCAATTACGCATCTCGGCTTCAAAAGTGGAGATGCTCGACAGCTGTTCCAAAGATGAGAAAGGGGGTAGCCCCTTTGTCGCAGGAAAATGGTAGGAGAGGAGCCTCCGCACCGTCAGAGAAGTACTCTCGAATTCTTCTCACACCCGAACGAAAATTTGGTCAAGCTATCACTGAGAGGAATGTTTTCAGAACTCGTATAGTTTATCAAAGCAGACGACCGTTCCGAGGGCTGTGACCACTGAAAAAAGTAATGTTGATGGGCTACCTTTCTGTTTCCAACAGTTCCTCTCTCTCTCGTGTCTTTTTTTTTGTATTTATTGTGGGTCCACGCGTTACTGATGGTTTTTATCTCTGCACAGCGTCGCACACAGCTTGGAAATTACCCATTGAACCTATCGAAACTTAAATACTATATCAGTAAATGGATCATAGAGAGAGGCAAGGTGGCAGGGTGGATTTCATTAGTAGATCCTACTGCTAATCGTCGACAGGACGGGTAAGATTTAAATATCTGTTTTAGAAGAGCAAGAGAAGGAACCCGAGATTTTTAATTGGTCTGGCATCCAACAAGGGAGTAAGCACGCCCGCCACAAGAGGTACATGGCTTTATGCTCCTGAGAACGTGCACAATTTTGAGGAATCTTGAAATACTAGTATCTTGCAACTTGCATGCCTTAAAAGGCGTTGTTTATAAACGTTCTAAAGTCTCTCTTTCACCCGGCATGTTGTAGCTGTTAATTTCATTAAACCTAGACAAAGAATTGCAGATGGTGTCGTAGACAAAAGAATGTTGAGTTGGAACGTGGGGAAGTAAAACAAGTTCCTGGCACTCCGTCTAAGTTTAATTCAACCCAGTGACTGGGCTTCCTTAATTTTCACTCAGGCTTAAAGGACAGGCGGCGCCTCTAAATACCAAGTTTAATAGGCTACACAGGGTATCCCCTCCAGTGAAGTTAATGAAGATATTTGTATAGAAAGGCAGATAGTAGATGTTTGCAGAGGACGGAGGTGTGTCTAAGCTATTTCCTGACGGGGCCATGAGTCCCGTCAGTGTGTCGGCCAGAAAATACATCGCCTTGCCCCTTTCGGGTATCGGATCACCAAACCGGTCACAAGGTGGTATCTCGTGTACCGAGGGCTGTATTGTAACCAAATGGTCCTTGATTATAGAGAGAACGGCTGATTGTACACCGCTGACTTCAACAGGGGGAAGCTGAGCATTTATTAGTACGTGGAGCCATCCTCGTACACCTGCACGGTTCAAGCATGATACGAAGTTTACTCCAACGAAATAATAGGAAAGAAGAACGGGCTTTGTCCAAGCTGATGACCATATTGCTGTTAATTTGCTGGGGTTGGCTTCGACATTTTGAATTTTGCCATTATTTTCCTATTCTCTTTTTGATTTATTCTTAGGGTCATCTATTTTCTTTATGTTGATGAGTGGCATTATCTCCCTTATTATTTGTTCTTCCATTCTTTCTTTTCTAAGAACATTGTGGTATTGAAGTTGCCTAAAGTTACTTTCGTCTTCTCGACGGAGACATGTGTGTGCTTTACCGGAGAGAAGGAGATAATTGTTGAAAACAAAATTGAGAAAATGAGAATGCAAGGGAGAAAAGAAATTCGAAAAATTAGGGACAACATCTGGGACGAAAAGGGAAAAATTCTGCATTGCCTATTACTCTTTTCGATATTTTAATCAAGTTCTAATCATTATGTGCGCCGGATGGCTCTAAACTTTAATGTTACTTCGTGTCTGTCGCAGACACCGGCTACGGTAAATGTCCTGTATGGAGGGGAAAGTGCTTTAGGTGATGTGCTGCGTCGTCTTTCACACTCTGTAGCGTTTTGAGCTGTGAATGGGGGAGTTTATATATATACCAACACAAACTGCACTCTGATGCAGCTTGTCAGCAGTCTCTCGACGCTACAACTGTAGAAGTTGGTGAGGATGCTGGTATTTATGCCAACCTTCCTTAATCTCCCTAGGAACTTTGACTGCTGGCAAGCTGTCCTGCCCACAGTGTCTGTCTGTAGTGACCAGGACAATTCATCTGTGATGTGAACGCTGAGGAACCTGAAACTAGTGACTCTTTCTAATTAAGGGAGTTCGATGTGGATGGGGCAATGTCTGTCTCCCTGCCCTCTCCTGAAGTCACTATCATCCCTTTAATTTTGTTAACGTTCAATGAGAGGAAATTTTCCAGGCACTAGCTGTCCATTGTTTTCACCTCATCTCTATAGGCAGTCTCATTATTATTTGTGAGAAGACCGATGATGGTTGTGTCGTCAGCAAACTTAGAGATGAATTTAGCTGTTCGGCAATGGTATGACCAATGCTGATGACTGCAAAACAAGTAAGGAATTTTTGTGACATTTTTTAAGTCTGGTAAGACTTGATGAACTCCGGCTTTGAGAAGCTCCTCTCTGACTCAGCTACATTTATTAGCAGTGTAATTGCAATTCGGAGAGCAGCCCAGAATACTTTGGTATATTTGTGCTAACTCCCTTTCAGGAATAAAATTGAGCCTCTCAAACAGAGACATGTCGCTTGTTCTAAGTTTAGGCAAGTTCTTCAACTATTTCACAAGCTCTCAGCCGTCCAATTTAGTGTGTTTCTTAAAGTACAATGCAGACCTAAGAGCCCCACACTGTTTTTGGAAACTCTTCCTCTGAAAGACTTTGGAAATTTGATAAAATCCCAAACTTCTCTGAAAGGTTTATCAAATAATTTATAGGAGAAGTACCGCTTTGTAGACCTCAGATTTTTCTGTTGTAGAATAGCCTCTACATTTATTTTGTCACATATGATCTTGGCTGACATTTGTGCAGTCACAAAACTTGCTGCCTTGTAATTTCAGAGACCTCTCTCTCTGTGTTATGTGACCATGAATGCTGGGAGACTGCTTCAGCTTGCTTACATGTTGGATCTGACTCAAGATGTTATACCACACCAGTGTGCAAATGCTGAAGCGGTAAAATCCACCTCCTTTGAGAGGGACTGCGCTTAAATCCTTATGAAAGGGTCTTTTGTGTAGTCCTGTGTCTTACTGGCTCAACAATTTTCACTTTGCTTCTCCATCTTGCTTGCCAATCATGGCACAAAAAGAGCTCTGAGATTCATTTCTCGGAGCATGGCCTGAACGCTCCTGTTTTATTCACGCAGGTTGGCCACATTATCATATGATTCTCCTCTGAAGGAGGGAAAAGGAAATTTTGCTCCTCAAGTTTCCTCAGAATCAGGGATGATGAATGCTTGCTTGTGGACTTACCTGTTTAAAAAAAAGATGAAAATGTTTTTTTTATATCGGGCTTTCACTTCAGCGACGCCAGGGTGAATCACTAGTGACAAGTGTTTAGTACGGTTGATATGTATCTGGAGTGCAATCGAAGATGATGGAAGAAACTTTGCCTGCTTGATGTCATTTGATAGTGAGAACAACGTCTCTGAAATCTTACTCTTAGTCTTTCAGCATCTGGAAGTTTTATATCTTGCTTGTCAATTATTTGCCCCTTTTTTAATCCGCATTGCCAGTTCTTTCCACAGTGTCATGCAATGGATATGTTCTAGAATATTGATATGTGAGGTGAGCAAAGAACCTGCATGTTTCCATTCGTTGAGTCCAGAGCTTGTTAAATTAACCTCCCTCTTCGAAAATTATTTGTAGCAAATGAGAAAATGCTGTTGTTTTTCTATGAGTATACCAACCAACTTCTTATATTTTCACCAGTAACTTATTGTTTCCTGAAATATTGGTAATGACAACTACTTCCATCTTCCTGATTCATTGAGAAACCGTAGTTAGGTGGTCCTCTGTTAACCAGATGCATTTGAATTCGGTCAGTCATAATTTAAGGCCAGCTAGCAGGGCCAGTGAATAGTGGTTCATTCTCCGCAGGGCCATTTGAAGGCATATCTTCTTCGGGCATTTCTAATAAGAGAAACAAAGTTCATAATTGCATATTATTCACAGCCTTTGTCCAACATCAAACATTCACATAAATAATGAAATTACATTGAAAAATTAACTTAAATTAAAAAGAAATTACTTTCCATTCAGGCCACATAGACATACACACACCTGAATTGGCCTACTCTGGGGAGGCAGGATCTGCGAAAGTGGACGAGTCCTCAGCCTTAAGTTCTAAAATAATTTCTTTGGTGGCCTGTGTGACTGAGGTGTGTGTAGATGGCTGATCATCGTGACTAGACACAGAAGATGATCGGAAATCTTTCAGAATACCCATTAAATTGCATTAAAAATACAATATATTATTTACACAGGTAGAACTTACAGTAGCAAAAACAATTTAATATCAGAGTTATACCAAGTAACGTTAGCTTATTTCGGCACATCCACTTCATAATGTGGTCTACGTAAGGAGATGACATTGCTCCATACCTTCATCTTTTGCCCTTGTCTCCTCTTATTCTTTTCTTTTCTTTCGAAGTTGTACCTTGATGATTTAGCCTTTTCTTTTCATGTTTTGCAATTACCACGCAACACTTAACATTACCGTCATTCTCCGACACCTTATCTAGCACTCAGAATTAAACCAAATCATTTTGGTTTGCAGATTTGCTTGTTTTCATTATTTAACATTTTAACAATGAAATAACATGTGTGTGAGAATCTTGACATCTGATATATTTAATATTTTAAAATATTATGAATGCAATGTGCGTTATTACTAAGCCATTTGCGTTGTAATTGAGTTTTAACCTTCTAATTAACATGAGGCTTAGGCCCATCAGTGTACTCACCCCCCTCATCCTTCTATTGGTTTGGTTCATCCATTTCATTTGAGGTGTGAGGGTGCCGGCGTTCCGTCTGTAGATGAAGTCTATTGCTACACATTACATGCTCTGCTGTGCAAATGAGCGATGAACATAAATAGATGGGATGTTTTTCTCATTCTCGTGGCGCCCTACTAGAGAATGCCCCCCTGGGTAATTGCATATGTGCCTCGTATCAAAAACGGCCACTGCCATCATGCACTAGGGGCGTAAACATAAGGACCTCCTATCTCCAACAAACAAGGACAAAAACCTTTAGTAAATTTGGCTTTCCATTTATAACCCATCAATCTTCCTTGAGCTACACAAATATCCCTTCTTTAGAGCATTTTGCACAATGAAATGAGGGTACTTTAATCTGTATTTTGGAGAGCTTTCATCCCTTTCGTAGGAACTTTTCGTAGAGAATTTCACTACACCACCAAAACTCAGCATTTAAATAGGAGTGGAATTTTCTACAGCTTTCATCCTTCATCTCTTTACAGGATTTCTATTCATCTATTTTGTCTCTTTTCTCTTCTTCCTCTTGCTATTCCTCAGTTTTATCCTTATTCTTAATGCATTAATGGCTTTCCTATCTGCACACTGTCACTCTGTCCACAAGCCAGAAAAGATCTAGATGGTTGGCCGATCATGAAATTGTATTACAGAAGATGGTGATGCACTCGTTGGTTAGTCTCTGTTGACCGTTTCATCAACAAATGAATCTATGTAACACGTCCGTCTACCATAAAGAGTCGATATCCCTGAATGTGTTCAGAATAAAAGCTATCCCTCACCCCCTAATTTTATATTCAAAGATCAAGAAAAGAATCTCAAATCTCAGTCCGATTTGCAGGCACTTCTGTCCATTTTTTCATGCCCCATCAGCTCTCAAGTAATTTAGAGTAGATATACCGCCCTCTAGTTTGTATCGTCTCTTTCGTGTTACATAATAATAGAAGGCAACAACCATCCAACACTTATAAAATGATATACGGACTAATCTATCTCCCGAATCTCTGAGAGCCCATCTTGTATGTGTGTATATAAATATGTGTACGTACGTGGTCGGATTACTTGTAACACTAGCTAGTTTTAAAGACTATATATCACCGTGTGCGACCACATGACTTTCCACTATTCTATATTTCACGAAGTGCTTAACAGACAGCGCCAAACATTCCAGTTGAGTTATGCGACTTTGGCAGGTCATTAGTAATCTTCTGATTAATGGCCAGTCTAAAGTGGAAATACGCAAGGTTATATTCCAACGTTATATTCATGTTATTGTTGTGAAAGGTCAATTTTATCACTATGTAGATTGAGCTGTTCCCATCTTTCTCGGTCATAATTATAGGCCATACTTGGAAAAAGGGACAAGATGGTAAGGGAATGACTAGGTACCATGAAACTTTTCTGGTGAACCAATCTTTCTTAAGTTCACTACACTTCTCGAAGAGATTAAAGTTTGCACTTATACTTTTCGTGTGAACGATTTGTCCTTTTTCACTATCGGGCTACCTACATACTATCATTTTTACCTCAACGCATTCATTACGACTACCTCGTCAAAACCGCGGACAAATATGCTACCCTTCTTTTTAAATAATGCCCAGAGGAAGAAAGTTTTCTAAACCCAAGGGCAATATCGTAGTAAGGTTAGATATCCGACATCTACATTAAAGACTCACTCCCGAACTGGTTTTACAAACAGATTAAAATTAAGGAAAATACTAAAAAAAATTAAGAAAACAATAAAGGACCCAATATAATAAAAACAAGTAATAAAAACATCAAAAAGGCATGCGCTGCTGATCTCAAGGAGGTCTACCTCTCGATGAGATATAACTGAGCCACCAAAAATTAAAAATAATAAATTACAGATGTACGGGCTAGCAAAGACCCTAAGATCAGGTCGAGGATGAAATTCAAGGTGAACGATAGACAAAGGCAGCCGGGAATACCATTGCTGCAATACTCGTACTAGGGAGGAGATTCTCATTCTTCCAAAATCCTATGTGCATGGGCCCAAGCCCAGCACAAGGAAGAGGCAGTATTGATCCCCATCGTGACCTGAGGAGAGAAGCACCGTGCTGAAATTTACCGAAGACGAGACATTAAAGTAAAAGGTGGCATGCTGCATGAAGAACCAAATAGCCTGAACAGAAAGGTTTAGAGGAACATCCCAACAATAGCAATGGGAGCCACGAGTGTGTCTGATGCGAAAGAGAAAGAAACTGAATTTAGCCCTCATAAAAGAGGAGATAGGCCCACAAATATTTGGCACTGGACTTTATGTTCTCGAACGCAATCTAGAAAATAAGACCTGATCACTTGTAAATAGTCAATTTGAAGAGGAGCGAACAAGCGAAGACTATTTCGACGCTCTTACCATTAGATTTATTTTTAAACGAGACCCTCATCTTGCGACAGCCTCCAGTGGGATAGTTGCTAAAGTCCTCTTTACCAAACTAAATAGGCTACATTAAAAAAAGGACAAAAAAAAACTAAAAGACTACCAAATAATGAGAGAAAACAAAAAAAAAATCAAGATCAGGCGTAGGGGGCATGACCGGATCCAACCAGCGCTTGACTATGCACGCAACAACAAAACAACTTTATGTTAAAGGGTGAAGTAAATAAATGGAGGGGGGCCATCCTCTTACAAAAATTAAAATAGTCCACAATTCACTGGACACCATCCCGACCCAAGCAGAAGGCACAAACCGTAGTGACACCCTCGTCCCTATACCGATACAGTTAAACTGAGCGGAAATTCACTAGACTAGAGAACTAGACAAAAGAATGTACGTGAAAGATTGGTGGACAAGACAATCGTCTTAGTAAGACATAAGGGGAGCACTCCATCAATTAGCGGTGCGTTCCGCAAAAATGCACAATACAAAGACGAGAGAGAGCGATGTAAAGTCGTCGTGCTATTTTGGGTTACATCTACTAGCAGGGTCGCGGAACTTTAATTTTTTGTTGTCTGTTTCCCTTCTTCTTTGCCAGGCACTGCTGAGAATTTCAATTATTCCTGCCTTGGAGTAATTGTAGGAGTGAGGCCAACACTGGGCTCATCACCCAGTATTCGCAGACTCCTTGGCGACCTCATCGGCGCGTTCATTCTTCGCGATCTATTCATGTGCAGAAACCCAGCATAAGATAATCTCGACACACGACCGGCTCGCGGCAGCAATGGTGTTTCAGATACTACGAGCTAGGGGGTGCGGAGATAGCAATTCATCGACAGCAGTTACGGTGCCTTGTGGCTCGCTATATATTATCATTGAGTCTTCAAACCGAACACAACGCTTTCTCTCCCGTACCAAGCTGTGTATTGCAACCAGCTCTGTCGTAAAGATAGACGGAGCGCCTGGTAGTTCCTTACTGACTTCAAATAGACTGGGTAAGACTTGCAAGCCAAAATCCTTTTAGAACATGGAACATCCGTACACTGGCACGGTTCCAGCGTTACATGAAGTGTGCTCCTGGTCATATGGAAGCTTTAAGAGCAGATCCATGGGAACAAGTAGTTTATGGTTGTACCCTCAATAGTGGGGTGCTGGGCAGACCTAGAGGCGCCACCGACTAGAGCTCTACACTACGTCCTTGGAGGAGTTTTCAGTCCATAAACCGCAGGAGTTAACAGTATGCCTGATGTTTCTAGGTGAATAGACATCACTGTCCAGGTTTAGTGAGTGCGTAATCCCAGTCCCACTTCCTAGGCATATATTATAATCCCGCACCAAGGGGAGTGGAGGTCAAGTGTGCTAATACACCTACCGTAACCACTTTCGGTGAATAAGAATAACCCCGGTGCGTGCTTTTTGATCAAAATTAAGATAATGATTCCCTGAGTGTGTTCTCACTCAATAAAAGTAAGTCATAAGTCATGAGTGGACTTATGAAATATTGAGAATTAAGCCGAGTGGATTGCTTATTAATTGCCAAAGGATCGTCCAAAATAGTTAAACACACAGATCCAAAGATAATCTTTAATATACATGAATTAGAAATATGAACAGCGTATATAAGTATAAATAGGATTAATCTTTGCACTGAATAAGTAAGTCTATATAATGACGTGGGGATTACACTTGAATTCTACGAACAAGGATGCTTGCTTCTTAATTGCAACCGACAGAATGAATTGGATAATATTACGGAATTAAGCACGAAATTAGTTACTTGAAATAATCGAGGTTATGAGTTCGGGATGGAAATTCTAGTTAACGGTTAAATTGGTGAAGTTAGAGGAGGGGATAATTCACTTTAACGATACCTTGGAGTTCGAACGTATTTTGAGAATGACGGTGAAGATCTTCTTCTAGTGACGATGATCGCACTTATTCCGGCCGTCCGAGGTTACCGAATGAGGAGGTAATCCTAGACCGGTGATATAATGATCCTTTGCGGATCAAGAAGGCGCGCCAAACTGTGGCTCAAATTGGAATTCTTCCTTGAAGTGACTGTTCGATTATTTGGCTCCTGGAGTATGTAGCCAAAACTGATTACCTAGCTAGATCTAGGGTAATCAGTAATCTCTGTAATCTCTGACTCTGAAGGATAGGGGTTGCGAGAAGTTTGGCACCTACAAGTACCGCGACGGAAACACACACATTCCCCGACATTTCTTTCTTACAACGGGCGAACTGTTTCCTTTGTGCGACTAGCTTTCCATACACAACGTAGGCCCAAGATCTTCTGCCTGACTCCAGAGGGAACTTTTCCTTTTATTACCCTCATAAGAAAAAATCGAAAGAGAGCACCAGATTTTAATAAAATTCTTAGCGCTGCGCGAAAGACCTTTTCATCTGCTGCCAGACAGAGTAAACCCTTCACATATTAGAGCTATCCTTGCTTCACGTCGCGGTTTACGAGGGCGCGAAAACACCACCTTCGTCGGCTCAGGTATCTTTAGCGGCAGACATTATCCTGAGCGGCCGGCCGCAAATTTGGTCGTCTCTTTGGTGCGAAAAGGGGCGGAGGGAATTCGAGGCTAAAGGCGAATTTGAAATACCGGAGGGACAGGCAGCTTGTCTCGGAGTATTTCTGCGTACACTAATGTACGTGGTATTTAGACTTCTACATCCACCTTTATCGTCTGCCGATGCATTGAGTTAAGGTGGTGACTAGAGAAGACGCTGGGCACGCCCGTTAAGGTAGATAAAGCATGGCACTGTGTACGGTTCAAAACAAGTGAAATCTTCCCGGCATTGACAAGTAGCATCTCAATGTGGGAAAGTGGCAAAGTCACTAAATGTGAGACGGAGAGTGGTTTGCTGGATAGAGTCCTTATTCTACTATACGAAGTTGGTTGTGAATATGAGCGAAAATAGTGCGATTTCATTACTTACAGTCAAATCCGTTTATGAACAATTTCGGGTCGATTTGGAGCTATGGATGATTGTAGTAGTACACCACCTAATTTTTGGCCAAGGAAAACCGAAACATACGTAGTTCGGCATAACAAGAGATACGGTTCAATAACTATTGGACTTGATGCTCCAGAATTGGCAACTGATCACCACTAAAGGAGATTTAAAGATCATCTAAGGATAGTATAGCAAGAATTTCATCCTGTGGCAGAGGAGTGACAGCGTTTATGCTCAAGTCCAAAAAATGTGACACTAAGGAAAGTTCTTTGCGGAATGCCTTTATGCACTATTGGTTTGGAGAAGGCTCCCTAGAACAGTACGCGAAATCGACGATCTCGTTGGAATTCAGAAAAGAAATGTAGCAGGCGGCCTTTCATCACTTTCGTGTCGAGGATCTCCACTATCATAAGCCTTCTCCAGATCTAAAACACCGTGACGTCGTGTTATCTACGAAGGAAAGCTTCGCAAAGCATTTTTCAGTCTGAACAGAGCATCTGACATGGATTCGAACTTGCCTATGCTTCATGTGCGAAAGACAGCTGCCCTCCGATCTCGAGGAAGAATACTAATATCAGAGTTACCAAATTCTCCCTCAACTTGCCGTAGCAAAAGCTCAAATAATTCAAGTGATCTCTCACAGGCTTGCGAAAAGCGAGTAAAGTAGTATTTCGTTATAATTTTGGCGGAATTCCACGAATCAAAGTCAGTTGATAGTAGAATGTACGAAGAAATAACAATATACCTCCTATCTACGATTCCCTTTACTGCTACTGCATGAAAGTTATTTATACTGAATAAAAGAATGCAGGCCTCATGCTGAATTGAATTCGCGCATCATCCTGAGCGGCCCCCTATAATTAAGGGTAGGCTCGTAAAACACATACCCTGGGAGGCTTGACAGGAAGTACAAACCGTGTGTGGTGGTATACCTGTGTAGACTAGCTCGGTACTCAGAGTCTTACACAAGCACGGGCAGACAGCTTACCACAGGCCGCTAGAGATATGTCAGGGCGATTAATAAAGAGTGTGAATTACGTTTGACGGTGTTTAGATTAATGGCTTGCCAAGTTGCAGTTCAAAGGATATATAAAGACAATACCCCCAAATATAATTTTAATATATATGGAAAAGGGGGCAATTTATATATGGGGTCACCTTGGGGTCACCTCTTGGGGTCTCCTTTTTGTGTCCTCTTTGCTAATTTCTACATGGGCTCCCTTGAGAACAGGATTTTAAAAAATAATATAACACCCAAGCCATCTACGCGCGATATATCAACGACATTTTCCTGAACACAGATAACTTAGACCAAGTGAACGACCTCGTAGCAACATTTAAGAACGAATTCTGCCTAAACTTCACCGACGAAATTCGAGATGAAGGATAACTTCCCTTCCTGGATATCCGCATAAGTGCCCAAGACTCTAAATTTGTGACAGAGATATACGTCAAATCTACGAATTTGGGGGTCTGCCTAAACGGCTCTTCGGAGTGTCCGGAAAGGTATAAGAGATCAGTCATTAACGCCTTAGTCAACAGTGCTATCTCCCATTCATTTTCGTGGGCGGCCGTTGACCTCGAACTAAAGAGGGTATCGCGAGTGCTCATCAACAATGGATATCCACAACGATCCATCGACGAACTTATAAAAGAAAAAATGGATTTGTCTACCAGTGCCAACGTTCAGTCTACCCCAAAGAAAAGCAATATCGACCTTTATTACAAGGGTGACATAAACATCGGCTACCGTGAAGACTAAAAGGCTCTAAAAACCATCCTAGATCGGAGGGTGCACCAATCAACACGAATACTAATATTAACCTAATTATATTCTACAAAACCAAAAAATCGAGCAGCTGCATAAGAAGGATAGCTGCCTTCCGCCTATAGGTGAGCTCTAGGAGACCAACGTCGTGTATGAATTTTCGTGCAAAGTTGGTGACTGCGAACAACACAACTCCAAGTACATCGACGTAACAGCCACAACCCTCTCAAGGCGGTTGACAACTCACCTTGAAGACGGAGCGATAAAAAGGCAAGTTCACTACTATGGAACTGTCTTCAAACGCGAGAAGCTAACTAAGAACACCTCGATCATCATTAGGTTGAGAGAACAACTAAGGTTATGAATGGCCGAAGCCGTAATTATACAAGCAAGGAAACCGGCGATGAACGTGCACCTCCAGTCAGAGACCGTACTCCCAACATCTAGACTTCCCCGAGTTGAGCGTCACTAAAAGCAGCACGCACCGACACTTAATTCCGTTTGTAGCGCATAGTTTCCCCGTTTCCCGTCTTCCATTTATCCTTGCCCCCCTCCCCTCCTTTACCTAAAATTTAGATATAAAATATCACCCTCTCCGTTATATATGGTTTTGTCACGCATAGATTTCCCTTCTAAATTTTTTTTCATGTGCCGTTTCCCGACTCCTTTTGCCATTACCTCCTTTACCTAAAATCTAGATATGATGATGGTATATTTACTCTTAGAAAAATTGGGATAGTAGTCAATAAAATTAGGTGAAAATTTAAAAGTGTGGGGGGGAGGTGCCCTAGTAGCAGGGCATTGCAGTCTTTTTACTTTTGGCATATTTTTTTACTTATTTGTTGTATGTAGTGTCTACTATGTATTGGTTGATTTACGTGTAGCTGGCGTGTTCTTCTTATTGTTCGTGTTTCAATTGTTATTTTACTTATTTTCAGTTAAATCTTTGAGCATTCAAGCCTTTTAAAGCTTTTGGCTCGGCAATTTACCGGTGTTTTTATCATGTTTGGGGTTATAGTTACTCTGTATTTGTTTCGTTTAGACTGTGTTGTTTCATGGGTATCTGTTATATGTATATAGATGTAATGATTTCTTGTGTACAGTGTTTGGTACTTGGGAATTGGTTACGATGTGTGACTTTCTCACGCAGTCGTGCAGGAATGTTAAGCCTGCCACCTGTTCCCTGTAATTCCGGAATGACATCATTTGTAAGAGTTAACCAGACCCTTCTTCCCAATTTCTTGTTAAGGATGTTGATGGGGTCCAGTTTCTTCCTTGTGTGGAGTTCCCTCTGACGGCGTTGGTCCCGCCTTCTGACCTTGTTGATCAGTAGGGATGCATTTTTCTCATTGAGTTTTTGTTTGCCGCTTGAGTCACTACTGCGGGATTAATGAGCTTAGCCCGGACGTACATCAGATATATCTTCCTGATGTTAGCTGAGCTAAGATCTCTAAACCTGTATAGCTTGGAGATTTCTGTCTTTGCCAGGTTCCGCTTCTCTCTGGAGTGTCTCGCGTATCCATGGTCGGAGAACTTTAGGCCCAGGACAGTGCCTTCGGCGGAGTAGCCATATCTCCTCCCCTCGATGAATATGCGGTCCGTCAACGTGCGGCTTAGTGGGACGATCTTGAATTTGTCCCTGTTTGTTCTAATCTTTCAGCGTCTCTCGTACTAGTTGATGTTGTTGATTTCTGCTATGGTTCGCGCTGCATGATCCCTTGCCTTCTTCTCCGGGCACGGGACAATCTGGGTGATGTCATCTGCGAATTGCAGATAAATCGTGTCCATATGCACCGGTGTTTGAAGGTCGATGGTAAAGACCAAGTAAAGTAGAGTATTCAGGCAACTTTCCTGTGGAAAACCTGCTTCAGTTCGAAGTCAGGTCCTCTGTGTCCTTCTATCATGAGACATGCCCTTCTGTCCATGGCCAGGTCATAAAGGATCCTTTCCAGGACTGGGTCTAGTTGGAGGTTAAGTATCTTGTATTGTAGTCCTTCCAGCCAGACTTTATCGAAGGCCTTCTGCACGTCCCTCAACACAATGTCTACATAGAACCTATTCGCACGGCAATAGGCTATTTTGTTTCTGTCAGGAGCGCTAGGGCTGTATTAGTGCCCCTTTTTGGCGGAACCCATGCTGTTGGGGGTTGTGTGCTCTTAACTCGCTCAGTTCAGCTTGTAGCCTATTTGCTATTATCTTTTGGAAGATCTTGCTGAGCATTTCCAGAAGAGAGATCGGGCGATAGTGTGCCACCTGGTCTGGGGACTTATTTCCTTTCGGTATGAAGATGATTTTAGCAATCTTGTACCCGTCCGGAAAGTAGACTACATTCAGGGCGGCATTCATGGTGTTAACCAGTCACTGAATGATTTGCCCCGCACATCCACGAGGTTGCTTTTCGTGATTCCAGACCAGCCTGGTGCCCTTTGCTTGAAGGACCTTATGGTATTCATGGTCTCTTCAAAGGTTATTGGGCAGCTATGGCCAACCATCTCTATATTCTGAGATACTTGCGTGTCAGGGTGGGTTCTAGAAATCATTGTGCTGAGTTCCTCCAGCAGTTGGTCTTCGAATTCCTGGTCGAAGTCGTAGTTTTCCTCAGGGGTAATAGCGAAAAATCTTTTTTCAGTGTGTCCTGAATCCTCTTTAGAGAGACTCTGGATCCTGAATGGTTTCCTCACTGTCGTAGAATTGGTCATAGTCTGGTCCAATAATTATTCTAGTACTTGATCTGGACACACCACTTTTGTTTTAGTCGGTGGTATTGACCCTATGACTCAATCTTACGATCATATATATATATATATATATATATATATATATATATATATATATGTAGGCTTTAATTCCTACTGAACGTGCAAAACCTGGTTAGAGGAGTGTTGTGCCGTAGCCAGGATTCTCACTATAAAAGTCCCCCTTGTTACTGTGGGGAGGTTTATGATTGTTGAATTCTAAGAGTGCAAAATACAGGTTGAATGAATTAGCCAAAGGGATGCTTAATTAAAGTCTTGCCAAGGGTACGTCAAAAGGGAGGAGCCACAAATAAACACACGTACTCAAAATAAACTTTACTTTACACAAATATAATAATTAGCAATAGATAACAGGCAAAATTAAGGATTAAATATTAAACACTGACGTTAATCGTCTAGATTTATAATGACTCTATAGGAGTATCGATTACGGTTAATTAATTAGGTAATTTAAGAATAGAGGGACACTGGGTTTACAAATTACCATTAATTCATGGATTGAAGAGACGACTACTCAGGTTCAGACGGGGTGGTTCGGGTCACGTTAACACAAGTTCTCGGGGAGAGGGGGGATAAGACGACGGGTTCGGGGCTGCCCCCTGCAGTTCCAGTTAGTTCACTCCTAACTTGATGTGACACTAACAAATAGTAACTTGCAGTAACTATTTGGATGTTCCTTTTATTACTCAAGTTACGTTGAGCAACAGAGCGTACTCTTCTAGTCACAGACTCTACGGGGCGGGATTTACTTCCAGGAACACTTTGAGACAGTGACCAAGTTGACTCAACGGCGCGTTGGTAGTCGATACGTCACGGCAACAACTCTCGTTCAACGTGAGGATTACACGAGTAGATTTGGGACACTGCTGTGGAGAGGTAAACGGCGATGTTATTTATATCGCGGATTGTGGGAAATCGAGAGAGAGATCCCATTCACGACAATTCGCTTATCGCATCGCCTTCTAAACAATCTTCATGCTGTCATAAAGAAAGCAAATAAGATTTAAGCTTCTTTGTGAAATAGGCGTTATTTTGTCCGACTTCCTGTCGCCAGTTGGGGCTAGGGTGGGGAAAGAGAGAGAGGAGACGAAGGTCAACTCAAACGACAAATTTCTTTTGTTCCCACGATTGTCTGCCGGCATGTGAGTATGTACATTCCATACCGTCACACTCTCCATCTTTTATTTTTATTCCGGCTTTGGTGGTCAGTCCTTTAAGTCTTCGGACTGTATTCCCCAAACTTACTGGACTAACCTCCCTGTCCAGCCTACATATGATGTCTTTCCAGATTTCCTTTTGTTTTTCTGTGATTATGTGTTTAAGTTCCTCGCTCATTTGTCTCATTCTGGCTGTCCTTTCCCTATTTGGGCCTGTCCTGCCCATCTCTTCGAAGATTTCACTATTTTTCAGAGCGTTATCCCTCATCTTGTCTGTCCACCTAGGTGGTGGGAGCATATTATAGGAGATCCTGGGGAGGCATCTCTCGTCGGCTTGCACGAGGAGATTAGTGATGGTGTTTATCTCCTCGTCCACCTCTTCGAGATTGGCGTCTCCCAGGTCGGCTGGTTGGTATTCGCCGAGGATCTCTCTATATAACTCCCAGTTAGCTTTCGCATTACTCTTCCTAAGTGGGACTGGCATGAGAATCGGTGCCAGCGAAATAGTTGTTAAGATTGGGATATGGTCGCTCGGTACCACAGTGCCGGGCTCGACCCTGATGTTTTTTTGCCGAACGTCGCGGTAGGTAAGTCGGGAATTCTGGTCCTATTCTCTGGAGTCTATCTCTTTTAATGAGCAGTTCCAGGTTCATTCTTCCTCTGGTTGGTGCGAACGTAACCTGAAGTTGCGCAACAGGCGTTTAGGTCTCCACCCAGCAATGCCATTTTTCCTTGCCCAAAGATGTTGAATAGGTTAGAAATGGGCTGGTATTCTCGGCGTGGCGGCTGGTAGGCCGCAGCCACGGTTAAGGCTCTTACTAGAGTTGGGATTTCAACAGCCACTGAAGGTGTTTTATATTTAATGTTTTTACGGATCGCGATGACAGCGCCATCGTATCTTTCCTGTGTGTGTTTATTTGTGATCACAGTGTAGTTTGGTATTTTTATTGTGTTTGTTTCTGTGTTTGCACCGTGTTCAAATATAAGGATCAGGTCGCAATTCACCATGCGAAATATGTTTCCGTATTGGATGAATTTCCCTTTCCAACCGTTGGTGTTGAGTGTGAGTATTTTTAATTTGTTGCTGGTGTATTGGATGTTGTTGTTCGTTTAGTGTTTTTGTTTTATAAGTGTGTGTGAGTGTGTTTCCTGCTTACTTTTTTACTCTTCTCTTTTTTCTATATTGAATTTTGGTAAACTTTGCTTCACTTATGGTGGGGCAGGAATCTGTATGGATTTTAATTTTCACCGCCATGAGCGCCTCGTCTACTATTGCTTCCTGCAACTGCGCGTCATAACTCCATTTCAATTGCCCCTTTTTTACCCCTTCGACTATCTCCCTGATAATCGAGTCGGCCGGAAATGGGGTTTGCTCGGTTTTATAGAAGAGCACATTAAGTTCTTTTGCGTCTAAGCTCTTGGGCAATTGGGGAGCCTTTCCCTTACTAGCACTTCTATCTCTCTTAGGATTCTGTAGGGGTTGGGCCTGAACCTCTTCCTCATCTTCCGAGGACGATGCGGAGCTCGCGAGGTTTCCTTCCACTTGTTTCAATCTCCTTTCAGTATTCTTCGCTTTCTTTTCCCTCTACCTTTGTGCTTCAATTCTTGGGTCTCTGTTTTTCGTTCTTTGGGGGGCTTGGGTTCTCTCTGCTGTTTCTGTTGTTACTGCTCTGTCTTCTGTTGGTGGGACGGGATTCGCTGTGGCTTCTTCTTCGGATTCATATTGCAGTTGCAGGACATCCCCCGATAGAGGGTTTTCCGGGAACCACATTTCTTCCAGACCATTCTTTTTGAGCATGTCATTCAGCTCGGTCGAGAAGCATCCCGGGTTTGTCAGATTCCTCATCTGTGCACACATGTATGCACGTGAAGATTTTAGTCGAAATTTTATTTCCAACCTTCAATTAAGTTTTTGCGGCTGGGGCACTTTCGACTGGTCTTGCAACGGGTGTTCTGGCTTCTTGAGCGTAGGAGGGGTTGGCTCTCCTTACACCCTCCGCCTTTCTTTCTTACATTTTCCTTTTCATCATTTCCTTCTTTTGGAGACATGACATGGACATAGCTCCGTGCTTTAGGCCACAGTTATGGCATCTTTCCTCAGTTACCGGGCATTCTCACCAGCCGTGGCCTTTGGTACTGCATCTGGAGCAGCTAATCTCCTGCTCCTTACACTCTTTTGCGGCGTGTGCTTCGAGCTTGAAGCTTCTGAAGCAGATTTGGATAGGGGTGTATTCTTCCCTCTCAATCTGCTATCCGCTTATCTTAGCGTTGAAGAGCAACAAATCCCTTTCCTTTGCCCGTGCTAGCATGGAGGTTTCACTGAAGACGACTTTGAACACATGGCTCTATTCAGTGTTATCGCGTTGGTTCTTAAACTTGACCACCTCTGATATCCTCGCCTACTGCTGGGTCCTCATGATTTCCTATTTGATCTATTCTTTGGAATGTTAGCCTATCCAAGGGGCCAACTTCCTGTAGACCACACTTCTGTGTGCCTGGATCTGGGTAGGGGTAGTGGGTTGGAGGTTTATTACCCTCAGGATATCCAGCACACCTTTTTTCGTCAGCTTTTCAATGTCTTGTTCCTTTTCGCAAATAGCGACCTAGCTTGACGGTCCATCGAGCAGGCGGAGCACAGCGATGCTCAATTTTACAAATAAGGTTTCGTATACCGTCCCCTTATCCGGTTTTTCTGAGCCAGTCACTGTTCTCAGCGTTACTCTTGGGGCGTTGGAATCCGCCATTTCTGAGGTGCAGCCCCTTGAACAGGGGGTGCACTAACTCTCTTTGTTGATCTTTTGTCCTTGATGGGTCTTCGGCCTACCAGTGTTCTTCGGTGATTACTGAATTTTACGTATAATTAAATATTTTTTGCCTTGGGGAGAAGAGAGCCCTCCCCCTTGTTTCTCCACCAACTCGATGGAAGAGAGATTTGCCTTTTAGGATGAATGATGAGATGGATGAGATGAGTCCCAGTGGGATCCTCTAAGGGGTGTGATTGTTTGGTGAACCTTTTGACAACGCTGCCCCCCCCCGAGGGTGTTTAATTTCGACCGCTCCCCAACATACCATAGAGGCAGTTGTATGTCCCTCTATAGGCCTGGAAGGGGCCTCCACCGTAATGGGCAGCGAAGGTTGCAGGCCTTCCCTTGTCCGCAATATTTCTGACATTGTTCTCGACTGTGGGTCTAATCCTCAAACCAGCTTCCTCCAAAGCCCCCAATTATGCCAATGCAACTTCTCGGCATAGTTGGGACGAAAAGTGAATGGCAAATCCTCCTCACATCTGGCAGCAGGTCACTTAGGGGGTCAGGGCTGGGGGCTTAGGCAGTCATCTGCCTAAGTGGGCACTCTAACAAAGAAATAATGAATATTAGTAGTGAGTGAATGATGATGGTATTACTCTCCTTTGTGACAAGGGGGTTTTTCGGAGGCGTTTTTGGCAATTTCCCCAAACTTTTCCTCCTCTCCTGATCTAGAGGTATAACTGCCAGTAAGTTTCTTCAAGAATTCCGAGACAGCAAATCTAGATATAAAAAAGACAACGGCGCAGGTCTTCAATAAGTTACTTCGGGGAGTCTTGACTAGGAGGACTCGAAGATAGGGTTGGATTACTTCGTGATGAAAAATGAGATTTTCTTTGCTCCAGAGAGACGTAATCTCAACTCGAGACGATTCTGCTGATTGGCAGGGAGCCACAGTCTCTAAAGACAGGAATCTTGAAGTGGTAGTAAAGAAGAGAGGGCCGCAAAACTCTCCCGGTTAAAGCGAGCTCGCTAGCATTCCTCCGAACAGGGGCTAAAGCTTAACAGAGGTAGATCTGCTGACGAGATTTCCGATGACGTACAACACGACGAGTTACAGGAGCTCACGGAAAACAGACGGCAGTCCTAACGTAGTGGATAGTGGCCTTTAAATCTCCTCGAGAGATGGTGAGCTTCGCGTGCGTTAAATACCCGGGTGGCTGCTCTGATAGACGCCTCGGGGGATTGAGGTCCCTAAGGGATTCTTGCCGACGGTTTAAGTAAATTAAATTCATCATAACGCGTCGTTCCAGACGACCAAGCTCGCCTCGCGATATAGGGGTACGATTAATATGGCCGCGCATGGCATTTTCGCAGGCGGGGGGGGAATTGGCATTTAAACATAAACACAGCTGGGACGGGTGATTAAGCGAGTGACGGATTCTACCTCGACTTTTTAAAATATTTACGCCGACTCATGTAGTCTTCAATGAATAGAAGGGTATTTCCAAGAGGCTTTCTTTCACGGTGGTCCTTCGAAGGATTTCCTCCACACGCCTCCCTCACTGAAGAGGCCCTTTTTCTCATTTGAAGAGGAGGATAAAGGGCATCCCCTAAAATGGGAGGACTCGCGTATGGGAAAATTTTGACCTGAGTCTACAAGTGACCAATAAGGTTTGACTTTTAAATTTGAGTCGACACAGCGGTAACAAAATGAATGAATTACTTCGGTTTAATCCCTGGCACAGGATATACTTAAAAAGGGTATGGTTGTTAACCTGGGCAAATGAAACAACAAACAAAGTAAATAAATGCGAGTTACAAAAAAATAATCAGAAGGATTCATTTTTTAAAAAGGAGTGGAAACCTATATCAATTAAAATAAAGCAACATACCATACAAAAAACACATGCAAAGTACAAATATGTACAAAAGGAAAATAAAATTTTACATGAGAAGCAAGGAACATAAACATACATGGTTAAGAATGCGTCCTAGAAATATAAAAACAAAACGAGTACACAGAGTCGATCATGTTAATGGGACTACAATGCTTAACACATTTTAATTGCAGGGGGATGATCATCGACCGGATTCCTACTTAGACAGTCTGCAACACAGTTTTCTGTCCTTTAATGTACCTTATTCGGAACTAATATTCCGTTAAAAGGAGACGCCAACGCATAAGCCTTCCGTTATGGCTTTTACAATTATTTAAGTAAGCCAATGGGTGATGATCGGTTTCGATCACGAACTCCTTACCTAACAAATATGTTTGTAATTTTTGTACACTCCATGCGATTGCTATAGCTTCAAGTTATATGAAAGCATATTCCTTTTGCGTGCCAAGAGCTTCCGTCTAGCTTACGCAATAGGGCAACTGTTGGCGTCTTCTTCATACTGGAGTAACACGCAACTAATGCCTTCATTACAAGCGTCCGTTCGTATCCCCAAAGGTTGTTTCGTATTCGAGAGTCTCAGTATGGGAGCTAATGTTAGTTTTTCCTTCAGCTGATGAAAGTAGGCAGTCGCTTGGGGTTTCCATGCGAGTGGGTGCGGGGAACGTTTCTTTAGTAGGGGGCTAAGGGGGAACGCTAAAGCAGCGAAATTCGGGACAAAACGTTGATAAAAAGATTTCGACCCCAGAAAAGAGTGTATTGCTTCTTAATACACGGGAGAGGCATGTCGGTGATAGCCTTGATCTTTTCTTTTTGTGGGGCCACTTGATTTACACCAATGTGGAAACTGAGGTACTTAATAGTTCTATAGGCAAAATAGAACTAGCTAGGGCCTATACTGAGGCCGTTTTTACGAAGCCTATTGAAGAGCGATTGTAGGGAAGTAAGGTGCTGATTCCATGTACGGGTAGCCACGTAAACGTAATGGAAGGAAAAGGAAATGTTACTCAGCCCATCCAGTATTCTGCGCATCATTCGATTATAGTTACTACAGGCAGTAACTAAACCAAATGTAGGCGCTTAAACTACATAAGGCCTTTTTATTTGGGAAATGCTGTGTAGTTCTGGGCACTATCATTAAGGGGGATTTTATAGTATGTAGGCCTTACTCATGTCTATCTCTGAAATAAACTTGGCATCTTCAAATTGATGTAGGCTCTGGTCTATCAAAAGGCTAGGCTCAGCGTTGAAAACTGTTACGGCTTTCAGCTTTATAAAGTCTACGCACATGCGAAAAGACTGATCCGGCTTTCTGGCCATAACAATGGAAGAATAATAATCCGAAGTGGAAGGTTCGATTATTCCTAGTTTTTGCAAGTTTTCTACTTCGGCGTTAAAAGTAGGGGTGCAAGTGAACGGGTACCGGCTATAGCTTTGATTTAATAGGGTACCTGGATAAAAGGGTTCCAATACTGCCTCTTTGCCAAGGGCAATTATATTGTTAATGCATGCGCGGCGGTGATAGCGCTTAAGCATATTCACATGAAACAATTGGTGCCCTGTTGCGGTCTGTATTATGGAATCTACGGGTCCGGGGACTTCTAAGACTGGAAAAGGGCCTTTCTATTGGGACAAGAGTTTGCTTGTCTCCGTGGGTAGGAGGATCAGCACCTCTTCACTGGGCTTAAATCGCCTTTCTTTGGACTTAAAGTCAAAATAGGTCCTATTTTTTTGCTAAATTTAGGTCCGAATATTTGTATGCTAGATCGGCGCATTCTTCCAAGCAGTTCCAAAAATCTCGCACGTAAGAATACGAGGACTTGATCCCCTCATCTTGGCGGGGATTAGAAAAAGTTCATTCAAAATGCTTATTGGTCGGCGTACATTTCGGCTATACAAGAGCTCGAATGGGGCAAATCACAAAGTTATGTGCAGGATTTCTCTGCAGGCGAACAGGGCAACCGGCAGGTATCGATGCCCTTATTAGGGCTGAGCATTGCCTAACTTTTTTAGAATGGTCTTCAGAGTGCCATTCAACTTTTCACAGACGCCGTAAGCCGCAGGGTAAAAAGGGGAGATAAACAAGGGCTTGATCGTGTGGAGCTTGCCGACGTGTTACAGTATCTCAGAGGTTCACTGTCTACCTCTGTCTGACAAGATGTCCTTCGAGATGCCGACGCAAGAAGAGATTAAAATAAGGGCATCAACACAAGTCACGCTATCATTTTTTTTTAAGGGGACTGTATCGGGGAATCTTGGTGCAAAGTCAACGAGAGTGAGGACATATGAATGAACTTCACTAGACGAGAGGTAAATTGGGGCAATTAGATCTATGGCCACTCTAAACAAAAGCACCTAGACAATCGGTGTCTTCTGGAGGGGGCAGGTGGTATTCGTCCGTTTGCTGTAGTCGTCTGGCAAATGTCACACGACCTGCAAAACACGCTAATTTCTTTTGTAGCACCGGACCAGAAGAAATAACATAAGATTCTGCAAAACGTTTTTTTTGTGAGTGTAATAACCAGCTATTAATCCATCGTGTGAGATTCGTAGGACTTGGGGAACATTGGATAGAGGGATACACAACGAGCGGGTGGGGGCTTTATCCTTAGACGAGCTGAAGCGATAAAGGAGTCCACCGCTAATGAGGTAGGCGACTTCCCTTTCACCACGGACAGATCCACGTTCGTCACTTCTCGCTTTTTTGCACTTGCAAAAATCTTTTTTGAAGGGCTGCAAACTCTGGGGCATAAGGGGATTCTAAAGACACGGGGAGAACAGTGTCCTTTAGCACTTGGGTCCTCGTGATGACGGGCTGAGCGACGGGTTAGGAGAGAGGTGTGTCCTTGGCCGATAAACACGGCGGACAATTTAATGGGGGCTGCTATCACTTGGGCTCAACCAGTGAAGTATCTGCATTCGAGATAGCAGCGGACCTTTCAGAGACGACAAAACAAGTGCATCCGGTGTCTCTTATGACGGTTGGCAATCGACAACCATTAACACTTCCATTTTCGAACTCAAGCCCACCGGGGAAGCTTTTGTTGAAAAGGAAATTAACTTGCTGTCCTGGGGGACTGCTTGTTGGAAAGTTGCTGGCGTTTCAGCAAGAACGGGAGGATGAGAGAGATGGGAACTTATTGGGTGGATTTAATTACTAGAAGTAGGACGAAATTGGGAGATTTTGGGACAATGGGTTCTCACATGGCCGGGAACTCCACAAGAAAAAAAATATGAGCCTACGAGAGTTATCCGACGCTGGGGGATTATTTATGAGGGGCTTAATATCCCTCGATTCTGGCGGAGAATGATACTAAGATTTAAAGGGACCAGGTACCTTCACAAACTTAAGTGAATTGTTCAGGGGAAATTTGAAGAGGTTATTCTTACTTTTAGGGGATTAAAAATGAGACTTTTGGGGATTTTTCGGGTAAACAAGGTGGCTTGATGCATGCACATCCGGTTCTTCTATACATTCCTTTAAAGAAGAAACGCGTCTGTCAATCACGAATGCGCGGATTTCGGAGGCTAGTGCAGCCATCAATTGATCCCGTAGAACGAAATCAATTAGAGACTTGTAGTTATGGTTGACTTGAGCTGAGTCCAAGCAGATCTGGAAGGTTGTATGTGGGGGAAATCCAAATTGACGGTATGTCTGGCCGGGGATTATTCTCGCCTGGCGGAACTTTGACCTATATTAATCGGGATTTATATTAACCGTTGATAATACTTTGGAATTGAAGGGGTAGTAGTCAAGAGTAGCCTCAGATGGGAGTGAAATTAAGATATCTAGGAGGTTAGTATTAAGGAAAGGAAGTAGTCGAGTGACTCTATCGGCTTCAATATCCCAATGGTTCACTTCAAAAATTTTCTAAAAGTGAGTTAAGTAGGCGCTGAAATCCTCGCCGACCTTAAACACTGGCAACTTTACCGAAGGAGTTAGGGGGGGATTCATTTATCAAGCTAACAGAAAGGGTCTCCAAATGATTCCTGTTAAGCTCACGCTCATGCTGAGGAATTCTGTCTCTTTCTCTCTCTCTTCAGCTTCTCTTCTTTCTTTTTCACTTTCTCTTAGTTATTTTCTCTTCTCTCTTTAGCTTCTCTCTGTTTTTTTCTCTTCTTTCTTCACCTTCTCTTTGTTCTCAACAAACTCTCAACAAATGGTTGTGTAAATGGCATTATGAAATTCACCAATAAAACGGCTGTCGCGTGTGAAAAACTCGGCATAAAAATGGAACCACTGGTGGTAGTGTAGTACTCGTGGTGGTGGTGTAGTAATAATGGTGGTAGTAGTAATGGTGATGGTTTAGTAATAATGGTGGTAGTAGTGTAGTAGTAGTAGTGATGGTGTTGGTGGTGATATAGTAGTAGTGGCGGTAGTAGTGTAGTAGTGGGTGTAGTAGTAGTAGTGGTGGTGGAGGTAGTTTAGTAGTTGTAGTGGTGGTGGAGGTCGTTTAGTACTAGTGGTGGAGGTTGTGGGGGTGTAGTAGTATTGGTAGTCTCAACCTCAAGACATGAACCCAAGAACCCATGCAGCAGTTAAACTCAAACAATGATCCAATTCGAAAATCTGGAATTAAATAAAGATTTTAAAAATGATCGAATGAAAACCTAGTTTTTCCACCGAGACGAAATTCGGCAAAAGAAAAGTTATCATTTCTGTCGATTTTTCTGATCATCATTTAATGCTTTCTTTCGATTAGACTTGTGACAAAATGTTAATCTCACATTTTTGTCATGAAATATAAGGCGCCTTTTCTGCCTCCAATGCGAGAAAAATGATTTTGTGATATTTCTGAAATATTTGTATGCACCAATGGACCATTTCTTGATAAAAATATATCATAATTGAATTGGTTAGAAATAAGATTAAACCCACTTAAATTATGGGCCGATTTTGTTGCTCTATCTTGTTTCGATCAAAAGTTACAGTGCAAAACATGATTAAAAAAACCCCGGAACTGCTGCCTTTGGTCGATTTCAAGGCCTCGAATTAAAAGCTCCATGCGACAATGTTTCTCTAAATATATTTGAGGGCATAATAATTGAGATCTTTGCGAGGAGGGGTAGGGGTGTAAAACAAAAATCATGCAAAAATTAACAGAACCCAAAGAAAATAGAATAAAAAATTGGGGGGGGAGCCTCAGTGAGACTCAAGGCCCCCGAGAACGGCCGCAGGAGGTCGTCAGCCCATTAAGTGCAGATAATGGGCTATTGATGGAAAACCGATCTTCTCATTAATCGGACCCAAACTTTCAGGACCACTTAAATCCGGGTCCTTTGAGAGCTTGAGTGGTTAAAGGGAGTAGTTTCCGAAGCCTCTCATCCGACACGGCGTCAGGTAGCTGGACAGGTCCTTATTCCTAAGACAAAAGGTTGAGGGGATAAACGTAGAAAAATAGAATGCTGAGAAGGAACAAGGAGGGACTAAATTTGCACTCAGGTCGCAAGAACATGCATCTCTTCCAGGTACCAAGTCTAACAGGCTACACAAGATACTTACTTGCGAAGTAAAGAAAAAAAAAACAAAGGAAAAACTAATTAAGAGAAACGCTCATATGCCCAGGGTTAGCCTGCCTCCCTTAGAGATGCAGACGCGCGATTAATACTTTAAATTTTAAAATGAATGGAAGAGGACAAAATATATATGATACAAATGAAGAAAGGAGAGTTGGACCTCCTAAAAAGGTGCAAATGAGGACCAGAAAGAGAGAGCCTCAGTCTTTCTAGGCATTTGTTGTTATAATAACTGTTACCACTAATTTCTTAAGTCTCAGATTGTTCATTATTTTAGATAACTTCTAAACCTAGTTTTTTTTTCATTCATAGTTATTTTCCCTCATTATTCAGTCTTCCTTACGTTAATCAGTCTTCCTGATTTATGCTCTTTCGCACTTATTATTCTTTTATCGAATATTTTTCCCCCGTATCCACAGAAGGAAGCAAGATGGAATCAGGGGCGCCCGCCTCCCACTCCCCTCTACGTCTTTTTCGGACGACTCGGAACCGGATGAGAGGAAGGAAGGAAACTTAAACCTCGGTCAAGGAGTCGCGCCTCTCATCACTGAAAGGAATCAAAGGGTAAGGACAGTCGACAAATAGGTTTTCCATTAAAAAAGGAATATTTATGTAATCCAAACTAGGAATGTTGAATCAGTGGGGAGAGTATAAGGATCAAATAATAATTATAATTAGATAAAATAAGGAAATCCAACACCACGAGAAAGTTTATCAAAATTTTGCCAAATTCTCGGGCATGGAAAAGTGGAGAAGGTACAATTTCTTAGTACAATAAATACACGGTGATACCAAACTTTGCCACGACCTGTAAATATAGTTTTGGTTTTCTATTTCAGATGGCTGACACGTGCTCCTCCACTTCGTAAAAGAGGATGATTGCAACTGTATGGATAGATTATTTTGTGCATTCTGGCAAGAGCATGTATTCGATATTTTTATATTGTTCCTCAATTGTTCTTATTACTTTTCGGTATGGGGGGACAAGACTTTTGGACCACCCTATAAATTTTTAGGGACCCACTGGATAAAGGCAGACGAAATATGTAGAGATAGAAATGCCCCAAAGAATAAACTCTCAATGATTGCAGAAGAAAAATCTTTAACCTTACACACACACACACACACACACCTATATATATATATATATATATATATATATATATATATATATATATATATATATATATATATATATATATATATATATATATATATATATATAAATATATATGTACGAGGGACGGTCAATAAGTCTTGCAATTCGGATATAATAAAAGTAGATATGAGGAAAAGTCTTTTATTATTTTTCAATATAACTACCCTCGACTTTAATGCACTTGCGCCACTTGCTTCTGAGGCTTCGAATTCCCGACAACCAGAAATCTCTCGACTGCTGTTCTATCCACTCCTGGACGGCGAGCTGCACATCTTCATCGTACCCAAACCAGCGTCCACGCAGTGCAGCCTTGAGCTGGCGGAGAAAAAAGTAGTCGCTAGGGGCCAGATCTAGACTGTAGGGGGGATGGTTAAGCTCCTCGAATCTGCACTCGCGCAGGGCAGCTTGTGAAACTCTGACCTTGTGGATAGGGGCATTGTCGTGGAGGAGCAGGACACCACGTGTTAACTTGCCGCGCCGCTTCTGACGGATGCACATTTTCAACCCAGCCAGTTCCTTGGCGAAATGTTGGCCTGTGATAGTCCCTCCACGCGGCGCATAGTCCACCATCAACACTCCCTCAGAAACTCAGAATATGGTGGCTATGATCTTCCGGGCTGAAGGTTGGGTCCGGAACTTGATGAGGGTTGGAGAGCCCCTGTGCATCCAGGCCATGCTTTCGAGCTTGGTCTCGGGATCCAGTGATGAACCCACGTTTCATCACCTGTCACTATACGTGAATCAATTCCCGCTGGGTCTTGGTTGTACAGGAGCAGCAGCTTCTCCGAACTTTGACGACGTTTAAGTCGATCATGGGCTGTGAGTGTCGTAGAATGGACTCTCGACGATATACCATATATAACTATTCGTTGAGGGAACTTCTTTAATTATCTTTAGAGTGCGTGGATGTCTGGCGGGCCGATATTATGTATCTTCGATATGCCTAAGAAGTGGAACTGAGCTCAAGGATAATAATATTGCTATCATTAATAAAATAGAATTTTATTAATAATAACTATGAAGAATACACAAAACGGAAAATATTGACATAAAGAGAGAATGGAAAGGGTCGTGGGGGCTCGGGCTAATCCGAGGATTAAAGATTTAAAAAGGTAAAACAAATATAAAGTTAAAGAGATGGGATGGTTCGCTAAACCATTTAAAGCACAGGATAGAATTGACAAAAGGGTTAAATACTCAAAGGTAACGTTCGGCTTACGTAATTTTATACTAGTGGTGCAGAAGAAGTCAACGTGAAGGAATTTTCGTTCGGACACGATAAAACACGTACATACTGTGTCTCTGACGAGAGTCGATACTCGGCAGCCGTTCACACTGCCCTCCTCAAATTTCAAAGTTCCCGGTGAACTTTTATCAAAAATAAAATTTACCTGGTGGCCTGACGGAGGGGAAGAAGTTTCTGCTTGGGTCTGCACCACCGGGAGAGCTGGAGTGGCATTAATATGGTGAACTTGGTGGGCGTGTCCGCTTTTAAGCCTAGAATTTTGGAGGCAATTCCAGCTCATGTGGTTTTCTACACCACAGGTGAAGCATATGATTGGTCGCTTCGGGAAGAGAGATGGAGAAGAAATCTTAACGGGAGGTTTGGAGTCCCGTTGTTGGTTTTGGGGAATGAAGTTTTGGGGTTTTACGGGGCCCGGAAACTTTGTCAGCTTTCCTGGGAAGGGGCGCGAATCCTTCCTTCTTTCCTGGTTTGGGGGTTGGTGAGAAGTTCGATTCTCCTTTGGGTATAAATTATGGCTTGCGGCATAGACATCCGCTTCTTCGGTACATTCTTTAAAGGTCTGGCACCGACGATCCTTGACGAACGCACGGATCTCCTTCGGGAGAGACGCCAAAAATTGATCTCGCAACACGAAGTCTGTTAAGGACTCGTAGTTCGGATCAACCTTTGAGGATTCTGACCAAAATTTAAAATTCCTCTGAAGAATGTATCCGAATTGACGGAACGTCTGTCTGGGTTGGATACGACCTCCTCGAAATTCTTGGTGGTAGAAATCGGGAGTCATATTATGAGCGACCAATAACTCAGCTTTTAAGGTGCTGTAGTTAATTGTACACTCAGATGGTAAAGATATAAAAATTTCGCGCAATTTACAATTTAACAGGGGAAGTAATCTGGCTACACCTTCAGCCTCCAGATCCATGTTATTGATTTCGAGGATCTTTTCGAAGTGGGCTAAAAATGCTCCAAAAATCCTCTCCATCCTTGAAATTGGGGAGCTTGGGTGAGAGATTGATGAGGTCTTCGGAACGGGAACTGGTGGACTGTATCTCTGCTTCAACACGAGCTAATTCAATTTGATGATGAAGCTCAGCTTGTCTTTTCCGTTCCTCTCTTTCTTCTCGTTGAAATTCTCTTTCTCTTTCTTCTCGTTGGATTTCTCTTTCTCTCTCTTCTCGTTGGATTTCTCTTTCTGTTCTTTGCTCCTCTTGAACGTACTCAATTAGTTCTTTTCCGGAGAGTCCCAAGGATTCTTCTTGCGCTTTAAAGATTTCAAACTGAGTCATCTTTGCACTTGGGGCGCACAAGTCAACCAACTAAAATTCCTTGCAACAAGAATTATGCCTTCTAGAGAAATTAGCCTACCTAAATATGGGCACTGACCTATTCGTACTTGGTTTCTCGATCTAAATAACAAACTGACTAAAATCACAAAAAAAACACAAACAAATTATTATAACAGTTCCTTGAGCTACTCAGGCTTCTTAAGTTTCCAAAAAAAGGAATAGCAATCGTTAAAACAAAAAGGAACTACTATACTCTATTATTATAACGAATAACACTATGCTTTACTTGACTGAGACCAGTGTTCACAAAGATATAACGTTAAACCTAACACACCTGATACCAAATTTAAATAGTATATATATATATATATATATATATATATATATATATATGTCGTAGAATGGACTCTCGACGATATACCATATATAACTATTCGTTGAGGTAACTTATTTAATTATCTTTAGAGTGCGTGGATGTCTGGCGGGCCGATATTATGTATCTTCGATATGCTTAAGAAATGAAACTGAACTCAAGGATAATAATATTGCTATCATTAATAAAATAGAGTTTTATTAATAATAACTATCAACAATACACAAAACGGAAAATATTGACATAAACAGAGAATGGAAAGGGTCGTGGGGGCTCGGGCTAATCCGAGGATTAAAAGATTTGAAAAGGTAAAACAAATATAAAGTTAAAGAGATGGGATGGTTCGCTAAACCATTTAAAGCACAGGATAGAATTGACAAAAGGGTTAAATACTCAAAGGCAACGTTCGGCTTACGTAATTTATACTAGTGGTGCAGAGGAAGTCGACGTGAAGGAATTTTCGGTCCGCTGGCGAGTTCCAGCCGAAGGGGGGGAATAAAAGGATCCTGACGTGGCGTCTTGGGAATGAGAACCGTTTTCGACGAACGGCTTGAAGAAAAATGGCTGTTCTACGTTGTTTTCTTCTGAACAACAGAGGGGGGGGGGTTGAGAACCGTCTCTTGTCTACGGGCTCAAGAACAATGGCTGTTCTAATGTTGTTCTCTTCTGAACAACAAGGGGGAAGGGTGAGAACTGTTTCTTTGCGAACGGGCTCAAACGAACAATGGCTGTTCTACGTTGTTCTCTTCTGAACAACAGGGGGGTGGGGTGAGAACCGTTTCTTTTCAAATAACTCGAACGAACAATGGCTGTTCTAACGTTGTTCTATTTCTGAACAACGAGGGGGAAGCCTTTTGGACTCGGCGTCACGAAGGCTCGAACCTTGGCACTTAAGGGATATTGTCCTCCTTCTAGGCAAGTGATGGTGAATCTCGAGGTCGAGGTCCCTTGGCGCACAAAGTGAGAGAGTGTCGTGGTGATGTTTCGCGCCGAAAATCTGGATCTCCAATCTGCTCTTAGTGGTAAAGTTTCCATCTAAATAGTCGAGACACTCCCTTGGCGTGGGGGACAATGGAGTGGGAGCTTCGAGGGAATGCACAGCCGAGCGTGGAAACAATGCCTTATCTGCCCATAAGCCTAACTCAATCTGGCGAGGTCGGCGTATGGGTTCGAATGGGGGAAGATAAACCTCCTTGTTTAAACCGTGACTCAGGTGGCTGCGATAAGGCGCCAAGCTTCAAAGCGAAGATGCACGTGGAAAGCATCTTGGTTTTAAATAACACGTGATAGGGGTTGAAATTAACGCGGCCTCAACCCGTTCTATCACAGTGAGATTTCGTTAGGTTTCTAGGGACCCAACGGGCAAAGACCTTGGTCATGGCAAAATTATCGTGTATGATGTTGATAACACTTCCATGTAACATTCCAAGTTCTCTCTCGATCTATTCGAACTTCACCCGTCGATTTTCGAGGATCATCCTCTCCACACGGGTCACATTGTCGTCGTTGGTCACGTCTGACGGGCCTCCTGGACGGGGGTCATCTTTGAGGGACTTATAACCATGGCGGGACTCCCTTTTTCAGCGAGCAATGGTTGCATAGGAAGGGGCAGGGTCGGTGTACACTGCAACCATCCGTTCATAGATTCCTTTTGCATTCTTGCCTTCCTGAGTCAAAAACTTTATCATTGCGAGGTGCGCAACCTTCTCCATTGTTGAAAAATTAAGACTGACGATCTGCAATCACCTACTGCGTCTTAAATATACAAGGCAGTAGCGTACGGCTACAGGTCCTGACTTGTGATAACTTGTCCTAACACCCCTACATCAGCTATCCCCCTTCCTCTGTTTTGCCCTACCGATTCGCAAAACCTATTGACCACCCTTCGTATATATATATATATATATATATATATATATATCCTATTTATTATTGATTTATTTTTTAAAAATGGAATTTTTTTGATTTCATTGATTGCAAATAGATTTATTTTGACACCTTGACACAGTGTTAAGTCTTCTATATTCATTAGTAAGCAGCTCTGGCCCGCCTTGGCATCCATGAGTGCTTTAACAAGTCATCGCATGGAATTGATGAATGTTTTGCACATTTCCTGGATTCACTTAAAACTGAACCAAACTTCAATGAGATACCATATGAGTTACTCTTTGGTCGTAATTGGCTTTCTTTGTATTCATCTTTCAGCACACACAATGAACTATCCATTGTATTCATGTCCGGGGAATTTCCAGTTTATGGAAGCAGCTCAACTTTATTTTGTGCGCACCATGCCTTCACTGATTTTGCTGTATGACATGGGGCCGAGTCTTTTTGGAATATCCAAGGCCTGTTGCCATACAATTGCCTTATTTGAGGCAAAAAACGAACTTTAATAACTTCTATATACTTTTTTTCGTTAAGTGTTTTCTCAACACTTTGCAAATGGCTTGTTTATCCACCGAAATGGCTCCCACGCCATGATTTTCCTCCGAAATTTTACTGTTTTCGTCAGACATTCACCCTTAAATTCTTCTGCAGGCCTCCTTCTTACACTCTGTACGCGGTCATCTATCACGGTAATGGCTGATTAGTCAGAGAAAACTCCCGGCAATAGTAGAAAATACAACATAAGTACTTGAACAGCCATAGAATCATTGATAAAGCCATTGAATTAATGAAGCATCTAATAAACTTCATGGTTTGAAAAGATTGCAGCCATTACAAAAATGCGTCGCTGTCTAAGTTAGTAGGTATTGATGTTTTTTATTATAAATTACATGTAACTGGTTAGCTAGTTGTGTCATTCTTACCTTTCCCCATTGTTGTGAACTACACTCGAGGTGATTATTTGCATATAAATAGCGTGCATTCATCATTGTTTTCGTGAGTCGAGGCTTGTTTCTTGGGCGATATGATTTCAATCGTTTCCAAAAGCATGCCATTCACTGTTCTTCGGGCAAGGCTAACACTCTCTGCTCCAGATCAGCAGAAATCTTCCTGTAACATGTTTACTGGTCCCAAGAACCTGTTGTATTAATTTTCTATCTCATCTTGTTATTCTTTATTTTCGATCACAGTTCCTAACCATATATGAGTTTAAGTCTTGAGTGTTTTTTTTCTTGAAAACACTGTCTGTTTGAGTTGAAACACCACGTTATTTTGGCTATTTCATTTTGTCTTAATTTACTTTCTTTGAGTAAAACGTTTATTTGTTCATTTTTTCCCGGACTCAGATCACTCTGTTTACCCATTTTGGTTTGATTCATTTATAGCTAACAAACTACTTGAAATACACCAAATCAAACTAACAAAATAACTAATAAATTATCTGAAACACACAAAAAAACTATTTTTAACAATCACTAGTTAATAAAATAACAGAAAACATCCTATTTGCTCTCTAATCCAAGATACCAACTGACTCACACAAATGGCTGTGAATTCATTGAAATGATCCAATGAAGGGTTATTCCTTCCGTGTTACCAATTCTCCTTGCAATGTAATCTAAAGCTCTTCAAAATAAAAGTTAAATTGTTTCTTGGTGTTGCTGCATAAAATAAATCCATTTGCAATCAATGAAATTCGTTTCACTGGCTTTTTTGTAGAAAAAATTCAAATTTTGGAAAAACAATAATTCCGCCAGTAATATATATATATATATATATATATATATATATATATATATATATATATATATATATATGGTGATCCGGTATTGTTTAAAACACACGGTTAAAATGCACATTTACATACTTTTACTTAATTTACTTAATGCAGATTAATGAAATTTAGAACACAAGTGGAACCTTTGTGTAATAAATACAATATGACGATCAGAAAACAAACTGAACAGGAAAACGTTATAAGGACAATAGTAAAAGTTGACAAAGCAAGAGTTTACAAAATGAAGAAAATGAGAATAACCAGAAGAGGCAAGCAGGAAAGGTCCAAAACGGACAATAATAATTAAGAAGGCGACCTAGGAAAATGAATATTACGAACTGCCTCATCAAACAGGCATTCTCTCTGGGACCACGGGTAATTTAAATGGCAATCTCTGGTTTCCACAAATGATCCAATGGCAAGACAATACGGTGAAAAAGCGATTAAATTTGAAGTATTCTTAAGACGAGTTGATCACCCATCTCTGTCATCGCAATAACACCAGTTTGTGTATTTGCTCATTTCTCGAAATGGGCAGTCGTTGAGCAATTTTTGGCCGTGGAGTCTTTGGACGAGTCAAGATTTTCCCAGCTGATAACTCAGGCCCGATGATATTTGCTTGTCAATATTTAACCTTTGGCAGCAGGTATGTAGTTTTGCATTATATTTACATCCTGATCTTGTGAACCTCTTACCTTGTATTCTTTGAGAATTATGATATTTTACCAGTGATTGAATTTTAAGTATCAAGACTATTTAATCCTAATATACTTATTAATGCATTTAATTACTTACTACTAATTAGCTAGTATTATAGCTAATTATTAGGTGTTCCTTTTCTAGTTCGAGCAGAGAAAAATTGTGACAGCAACATTGCCATGAGTTACATATCCAAGTTTTCAAACCTTTAGTCAGCTGAATTTGAGAAGTAATTGATGTTTCCTCAACACAACCAGCAGTGCCAATGACACACTCAAGAAGTGACAGTCGAATATGAATAACTTAAATGTGATTAATGATAAGGAAATGATGCTGCGCACAGCAAAAGGCTCATGTCCAGGTAGCACTTCAAGCAGAAAAGGTGTTTATTTAGAATACACAATCGTTGCAAGTTGTCGATTTTGGTCAAAATGTATTGGTTCCTGTATCACAGTTTGGCCGCAGTAAGAATGACCCTTCTAGCGTAATCAGAGTAGTAATGGCTAAAGACAATGGTAGTTTCATATTTGGAACTAAGGTTGGAATAATTGATAGTAAATTGTCAATGAATTATTTTGAATCATTTGTGTATGGGGGTCTCGAATCCAGTGAAGTAACATCTAACAAAGCAAGTCGAGAGATCGTAATACTGAAAGAGATTTGCGGTGTGCAAGGATTTTCAAGTCCCAATGCAAGAGACTTGTTTGACCGTGATGATGGTACCGACAAGACAAACTTCACTGCATTAGCATAACTTTACCATAGATCATGCTAAAATGTTGGCTCAATGTTACAAGCGAGTAATGTCTTTCATATAGATAATTTTAGTTGTGATAATAAAGTTATTCATGTTTGCGCATTAAACTTTACTTTTTATTTAGTGTTAGTAATAAAAACTCCATTGTTTTCTCTATCAAAACATTTTTAGTAACCTTAAAGATATTAAATGGAATATGCAGATAAAAGATAAATGAAGAATATTAACGAAACTGGCAAAGAAAATATTGCCAAATTCATGAACTGAGCGACAGTAATAACTCAATTCACGATCTGGGAAAATGATTGCACATTTCACGAAATGGGCAGTTTAATTGTCAATTTTGTGAAAGGAGCAAATAACTGCCCTTTGCTGGTCTTGAATCTTATGAAAATAGAATTATCTATGCCTATCCATCCTACCTACAGCAGCCCGAGTGGTCCAGTTCGTACCTTCAAGGCCAAAAGTCATTTCTCCAAGCCTTTTAAGGTAGTTTGAAAATGCTTCTAGCCTCCAAAGCAGTTTACTGTTTACTATTTGATCCCTAATTAATTTCTCTTCTTTCTTTTCTGTTATTTTACTATTTTTATATAAATATAAAAATCAGAGATAAAAAGAAAGAAGGGGGGATGTAATCAACCTCAGCCCCTGCTTGGCAATATTCAACGTCTTGAAAAATTTGCATACTGCTCCTGAACCTAACTAAAGAGATTTAAAAAAAAACATTTTCCGGTAGAACATTGTCAAAATTGGCAACTTTATATGAAGAAAAAAAACTGTATTGCCCCTATCGAATCCGGGTGGCCGCCACTCGTTTGTAGAGTTGTAGGAAATTCAAAAAAGTTTTCCATTTTTATCTCGTTGAAACCCTTCAAAAGTTTATGAACTTAGTTTAGTTCTTCAGTTGTGATATTTTCAACGAATTGAGATTGAATTCCTTCATATTTCCTCTTGAGAGTTATGTCTTAGACGTGGGATAGATTTGGCGACGCAACGTGAAATCCATTCCTTTACGCATGATATCTTCATCACAAAAATGGCCTCGTTAAGGAGCCTTTATTACAAAACCTGATTAGATATGTGAGCCGTCCTCTTCTCTAACACTCTCCAACAGGTTTACTTCAGCTACTTAACTTAAGTTTCTTTCGCATAATTTTACTCCTCCCATTTAACACTTTCTGTACTCTCGTAATTTCCAGTGTCTTTAATTAAATATTAACGCCCTACATGAACAGTAACCGTTCTTCTTTTAATCGATCGTTTTACAACAATATCGTCGAGGTCGTTCTTAGATAAGTTCTACCCTAGATGTGCTGAGACCAGGGGTTATATATTTCGAAATAATTTTGAAAAGAACAAAAACTTCATTATTAGCATACATCGAAATTTAGAACCTGCTAAAGGGATTTGATTTGAAAATCTGGAGCGAAAACTAACAAGGTCTGCTGACCAAAAGTCACGTGCTGTCACTAACTCTGATTTATCACCTTACGACCTTCAAAATTTTCAATAATTCCCTGACTAACCTTGGAAGGACCTTGTCAATTATATCAATCGAAAAAGAATGTAAAACAACATAGGGGTTTAAAATTTTGTTAGAATCGGGCGGATGGCTATGAGGTTATTGGCAAATGATTCACGGACTAACCTTGGGAAGACTTTGGCATTTCTATCATTCACAAGAGAACGTAAAAAAACATAACTGTTTCATAATTCGTTATAATTGGCCGAATAGTTATGATGTTATTGGCAAAATAAACAATTCGCGGGGTAACCTTGGGATGGCCTTGACAATTATATCATTCGAATTAGGATGTAAAAGAACATAAAGGTTTCAAATTTCGTTAGAGAATTATGATAGATTAGTGAAGATGATAACAACTTCACTAGATTTTTTAAGGCATAAGACGACAAACAAGTATCTTAACTTACATATAAGTTAGGCAATATTAAAAAAAATACAACAACAAAGACCAACTGAGAAGAAATAAGAAAAGAGACCAGAGCAAACCAAGTTCACAAAAGGAAAAACAAACCAAATAGTAAAAGTAAAGGTAATCTCCGGCGTCAGAGAAAGGCCCAAAAGATATTCAGTTCAGACTCAAGAGTGCACGATCAATCTAGAGTAGGAAGGAAAAGGAGACGTAACCCCGCACAGTGCAAAGTGAATGGCGCAGTGGCATCTCCTTGACATTGAAATGCGAGTTATCAATAGGGGACGTGCGGAAGGTAACTGTCACCAGACGGAGACCGGTGTAGTGGATTGCGTTCACTTTTCGCAATTTACACTCGGGTGCGGATACGTAAACTTCCTCCTCTACCCAAGCTTTGAGCGAACAAAGGAACGATAAAATAACAGAACGGTGGCCCTATCAACCCCACCTCCCCAAGTGTGGAAAGGTATGGTATGTAGAATATACATGGCGCGGGTACAGGAAATCTTAAAGATGCGAATATATGTTTTCCAGATGAGGCTTAAGTAGAATTAGGACTAAATAAAGGATGTCATTCCACCAATTCCAGAAGAATGACGATTTCGGATTGAGTACAGGTCGAGTTGAAGTCGTTGGGGTCAACTAAACGCCAAGGCGGAAGTGCAGTACATAAAATAAAGTAATTTAACATTTACCAATTTCTTCATCAAGATGCACACGCAGTAATTAGAGAAATTGGGGATAAACCATTTGTTGTAAAGTGATCTCTCTCCGGTTTGCGAAAAGCGAGCAAAGTAGCCATTCGACAGTAATCAGTAAAGACACCCCCTGTCCATATGCTCTTGAACAATTCTAATAAATATGATATGGCTCAGTCAACTTTTTCTCGAAGCATATCATACGGGATATCGACAAAGTAGTAGCGGTGTCAGCGCATGGAGGGAGAGCAGAACGCAACTCACTTTGCGTAAACTTATCATCCAAGGGTTATCTGCCGCTGGTCAAAAAGTCCTGTCAGCGGCTTTCAGCTAACATAATTAGGTACATTTCATTTTGGTCAAGCAGCATCTCTATTAGAATATATGGAGAAAACGGTCAAGAAAGATTCCCCTACGGATAATTGGACCGAGTTCTGGTCCTGTTCTCCTGGAGAATGGGAGGGGGGAGGGTGCGATAACTTATCCAGAATCCTTTTTACTCGCTTTTAAAAGTCTCTTCTTAAACTAGCGGAAAGAAATCTTGCTTTTCGCGAAACGCAAACCACCTAGAATGCTACAAACACCAAAAAGCTGTTTCTTGAGAGGCAGAGGCCACGAGAAAGATAATTGAATTGGAAAGTCATCACCACCATGAAGGTTATTGACCATCCGAAATTAAGCTGCGTATCCGGAGACCAGAGTGAAAAGTCTAGACAAGAGAATTAAGCGGTCTTCGAGCTATGATGCATAAACTAGGACACACATCTAAACTTTTCGATGAAGTGGACAAGGATCCGAACTCGGTGAATGATCCTGCATTTCTCATATATAGGCTGCCTACAGTTGAAATCCCGGAGAAGGAGAAAGTCGTTGACCACTGTACCAAGACGTGGCAGAAGTTGCCCTTGTTAAAGGCAGTTGCCGGTGGAATGTACGCAAAAATTGAAGCTGCTCCGCTATTACATGAAAGGATGTAATAAATTGATTAGATTGACAGAGTCATCATGCCGGATGTAAATGACGGATGCATTCGTCCGCCCAGCATCATGTGGTTGTGTGTTTGTAAAAACCTTATACCCGGAAACGAGTGCAAGGGGCACGCGCCCAACATATTTTGCTGTACAAATATCGCAACGAGGAACAAAAGTAGACGATATTTCTCGTCCCACAAGTTGGCTTGAAGGCACGACAATTGCATTAGAGGAATACGAGTATGTACTCTATGTCGTATTCACAGGAGAAGTGAAGGCCCTCTTTTAGGTGAAACTCTTCACGGGAATGCCTGTACGCTTCTCGAAGGAAGAAGCTCTTAGCCGTCAAAGGCGCTATAGCATTTAGGTACTTACTGGGTAAAGTTATTAGGCAGGATGAGTTGCTTCGGAATCCCTATTTTGGAGGGTCTCGCCTCTCCGTTTCGATCCCCTTCCCAGCCTTGGATAGAGGCATAGGAGCCAAGGTTCCTTTTGTGGTGTCCTTCTTTTCTCCTTTAGGTTGAACGATCTTAAAAACGAGTCGGAGGCGCGCAGCATTTTAATGTTACGGGAAACGATCACGGAGGGCAGTTATTAGCCGAGAAAAAGCAAGACATTCTGAAGCCCCTAGCCCTAATAATCGCACGGAAGAGGAGGATAGAACCCACTGAAGGTTTCCGAATGGGTGATGAAGCTACTTTGGATGAGCCAAGAGAAAATTTGCCTTGTTGACGTTTAGGCTACATCAAGTAATAGGTTTTACATGTCGCTACAGGCGGACGAATTCCTCAGCGCTTCTGAAAGAGAGTCGCATTATCTCCCACCCTGAGTGTTGTAGTGAAAACATCTCGGCCGTGTGGTAGATGCAGTGAGCGGAAGAGCCAGGCTAATTTCAAACAGAGGAAATAGAGCGTAGAAACTGACTACCTCTTGGGACCGTATACACTGGTACTGTTTCAGAGTGACAAGGAGTTGTTCCAAAGAGCTTGAACCTAATACTTCCGGCGATTTAGAAGCTTTGGGAGCAGAGATTGCCAAGAAATAGTGTAAGGTATTACCTTTCACGGTCATGTTTTTGGCAGAACCAGTGGCACCACCAGCCGGGAGCTACACGGGTTTGCGAAAAGCAAACACAGTACCGGATTACTAGTAGTCGGCGAGGATAGCCTCTACCCACATCTTGTTGAACGAATGTAACAAAAAGGCTATGCCTCGCTCACTCAATTTTCGTGCTAACGAAAGGCGGGATCCGCGCACGATGCAAGAGTGGAACACAACTCACTCAATGTAAAACTGTCGTTGAAGGGTTCTCCGCCTCTGGAGGTAATTACAGTTCGCGGCCTTCCGTGACCCTACGATGCACATGGAATGCATGGAAGGATTCTGCCACGGACGCGAGGTCCGAGATTGCGGTCCATTTCTCGAGGAGAATAGGAAGGAGGAAGGGGGTCCGGCGAGATATTGGCTCCAAATCCATTTGACACTCTTACTCACTTCGACAGACGCGTCTTCCCGTTAATTAAAAACAGGTGTGCCCTCCAGAAAGAGCAGCGGGCGTGCTTGCAAACATATCATAACCTAGCCCTAACTCGGAGAAATTCAACGAGAGTGAAATCGTATGGGTGGCGCTTATAGCGCATATACGAATAACGCTTCTAACTGAAGGCCGTCTCACACTCGGCTGGCCACCACGAAAGCAGTGGCCGGGCCAAACGATCAGCTGTTATATGAAGATTATTTAGCCTAACGGCAATGTGTTTGACCAAGAAAAACTCAACTGCATCATTCAACAAACCAAACTCCTCGACTGAGATAGAGAAATCAGTCATTTCTTCAAACTCGGACTACCGCGCCCGCGCCCGCGCCAGCACCAACCGGGATCTCGGGTGGCAGTGGCTCAGAAAATTATATTTTAATGGGAAATGTATTTACTCTGGTGGTCGTCGACTACCCCCAAGCCCAAATCAGGCTGCGCATCTGGACAGCACAGATATAGATCAAGATAGGAAAAAGAAGCGATTCTCCTACAGTGATGCGTAAAGTAACACGAGAGGCCTTTCTTCTTTTTTTTGTCCACCTGTTTGCTTTAGGCCTCTTGTTGATGACTTCTTTGTTTGCTGTGTTATCGATTGGTTGTTAATGCCCCAGCAGATAATATTTTTGTTTGATTTTGTATCTTCCTTTTGGCCTCGTGAACCGTGCAACGACGAAACGGAAGTCCATCGCGGCAAAGTTAGCTGACGGTGGAAATTACGGAAAGGGCACACTATACTGTACCTCCTATCCAGGTGCATTTACACTTCTACCACCTGAAAAGAGCTATTAAAATAAAATAAATGTACGGAGACATCTTGCTAGGTCTAAATGGTGCATACTCCTTACTGGGATCAATCCCGTAGGGGGGGGGCGCAAAATCCCTATACTTCTAGAGAGTGGGCATGGGGCACGTGCCCACTATTGTCTCCTGCAAAAAAATAGCAATGAGAAAAGGAAGGTGACGCTCCTCTGCAGCTCTCCCTAGTTAGCTAATTATCCGCTGCAATTCCACTTATCTGGGTAGGTAGATGCTCGTCATGAGACTCTTTTCTTCCCTTCGCCTCGAAATCTTAGGCAGGCTGGACGGCTACAGAGGCTGAGGTCTATACTTTGCAGGATCCAACGTCATCCAGTCAACTAAAGTAGCACTGGGTGTCGGTGTACGTGGAGAAGCTCCTTAGGTGCTGTCCTCCTTTTGGGGGGAGGGGCAGCTGTGGGTACCCCGAAAGAAGGCCTCATGAACAACTTCAGGGTATTGACTCTTGTGAGTCTAACGACTTGGTCGAGACGCGTAGCCTATTTGCCTTAATGGAAAAGGTTAGGCGGGAGAGGGGTGGGATCCATAGTTTTAGCCTGGGTTAGGCGTGTTACCCTTGTGCCTCAAGCTCTAACAGCAAATCGCCCACGATGGGTATATGCCCGCAGGAGGGTATAGAATGCGCGCCGAAACGACCTTGTTGGTAGCGCTGGATAAACTAGGAGCAGATGGTGTCTTTTTTATCATTGACGCATGGTACGTCCAGGCAGTGCCAGTCGGGCATGGACCATGACCTTAGCCTCGCAAAATGGGAGACGATCCTGGGCAATCGACACACTTGGCTATACACGATTTGGCTATATGGTATGTGGCCTTGCACCATATTACACATACTTTGGATAATCTGGAATTTGCCCGACCACAAGAGCGATTTGTATTCTCGAAGCGATGGCAGTATTAACACCTCCGGGGCAGTGGCAAGATTGCGGTAGCGAAACCAACCGGCTCAGACTAACTCAGGATGCTTTTGACAGTCGCAGGTGACAAAGAGTGTAGGAGTGGGTCTCAAGGCCCCTCCATGTTTTCTCATCACATGTTTGACCTTGACAATCGCATGGTCAGCCAGCTCTATGGTGATCTCATCTATGGAGTAGTCCACGAGTTTCCTCGCATAAACCACTTCTTTGACAAAGTTCATGTTAGAATGCGGCGTCACACTCAGAAGCGTGTCATCAAGTGTCCGAAGAGCACTAAAAATGGCCACCTCGGAGGGATTCGAAGTATTCGCCAGAAGGCTACTGTATGAGAAACTGGTAACCTTCGGCTCTATACCAATAACGCTAGCTAACGCTCTCCTCTGGAGGATGATGTTTCCCTTAGCCAACATGCTGCCATTAGTGGAGTGTATGACGAGGAAACGTTTGAGGCCAGCATGCTCGAAAATTCCAAGGAGCCTCTGAATGAAGGGCCCCAACGTAATCGAGGCTCCTGTCTGCGCAGTTCTGGTCTTTGTCAAGCACTCTGCGCTCGTGGAAGGACTGTCTATCTAGGCTTGATTGCTTACGGAAGTAGTAGCACACCCATCCGTCCCCGCAGCAATAGCGAATGGAGACGAGCCCGAGTCTTTTGAGTCTTTTTCTATTTTTTCTTTTGGGTATAGGAGGGCAGTAAACTAACCCAGTTCTCCCCTCCACCGATAAGAGCCCCAAGGCCAGATTGACTGGCCTCAGCAAGATCCTTCTCCGAGATGAAAAGGGTCTTGGCTTTCACAGGGTAGCATCCAGAGGAGGAGATCCCTCCTCTCCTTGTACAGCCATGGAGACTCGAGTTGTGTGAGGAGGACATTGCACAGGAGCGGATTCGGGTTCAGTGCTTGGCACCTAGCCCAGGTTCGTCCCTATGGAAGGTCCTACCATCTGGGGCTGGGTTGCCCACCCTTAAAATCTCAGGGGAGGAGGCTCCATGTGGCCATCCTACCCCCAGGACATCAGAGGTTGCATCTTTTTTTTGTTGGGTAAGAGAGGAGGGTACGTAGGGTGACCCCCTCTATACTCAAAATTTGACCCCACAAGTCATTGGAGGGAAGAGGCCGACGGGCCATGTCTTCCTCTCTTATCTAAGGCGGTTGTCCCTACTGTGCAGCTCCCACCGGGAGCGGTCAAATATGTGACGCCTGCCTTTCTTGCTAGTCCCCTTGGAAAGTAAAGGGGGGAATGCCACTGGAAGTAAGGAAGCAACCGAGGGCACCTCCAGAGAAGGGGGTGAAGTGGAGTTCCCTACACCCGTAGGCAAATGAGAGGAGTAAGCCTCCTACCCGGTTAAGGAGTTTTGGAGGGTCCCATGCAAGAGCACAGGTGGGAGGGACCTCCATTTTTTAGTAGACCTTCCCTTAGGCGGCTCCGTCAGTGGAGGAAAAAGGGGAAGTGTTTGAATTTTTACATTTTTATCATCGGACATGCGAACCCTCTTCGTTATACGGGAAGCAAGGGTTTAGCACACCCCGCAGTAGCCCGCTCTGCAAGTGGTCAACACGGGGTTTGCAGAAGCACCTGTCGCCATTTAGGACCACACCTTTTCGTCCCGTGGCCAGCCAGCGATTCGGTATGGCAGATCTACCTTGGGCTGGGCATAAAATCAATAGAGATTGAGAGGAGAGAGAAAGGGGTATGGGAGGAAAGTGTATATGGGGCTGAAGCAGGTTGGTAAAAGCCCACCCCCCCAAACCGGAGCTCAGGGATTCGGGGTTATTTGCCGCTTCCCCCAGCCTTGTTTCGGGATGGATGGGTGAGAGGAAGTTAGTCGGCATCTACCATGTGTAATTAGGGGCCGATCAGAGAGATTTGTGGAAGAGGTTGTATAGAAAGTGAAGAAGTAGGATGAAAACACAGGCTGTCTAAAAGAATGAAAAGAGACTAAGATGGGGCGGACAGGGCGCTGAGTTCTGTCAGCACAATTGATAGGAAGGAAAATCACCGCGCCCCTTACGGGGCACCAAATTTTGGCAAGGTTTTTAGATATGGGTGTGGTTTGTAATGTTGAAAATGCAAGCCAACCCACACAGACTCCGTAAACTCGTCATCTTAAAATTAGTGATAGAAATTTGAATGGCTATATATATATATATATATATATATATATATATATATATATATATATATATATATATATATATATATATATTCGCATCCAGTCGATCCAGCCAATCCCGTCCCACGTTTCATACTTTTCAGGTGTCCACCCTTGGGGTAGTAACGATTGGTGTTCGCACTTGTGCAGTGACGCCCAGCGACTAGATAATATCAAGTGAACGGTCTCTTTCCAGACGTCGGAGCTCCCAACTGAACAGCCAGAGAGATACAAGGAGCTGCAAGGAAAAGAAGTACCCTAGTAGACTTTACGGTCAATTCAAAGAACGTCCCTTTGGCGTAACAGTTGAGCAGGTGCAGTCCTCGAAAGTGTCAATTGATGCCCTCGAAGAACACTTGCACAACGGTTATGTGCCCAAACGGCTATTTTTCAAGACTTAGTCTAGACGCAACTTGAACTGCTCAACAAAATAGCTGTTGACAACTTTCACTGAAAGTGAGTTCCATGTATCACAGATGCCTCATGTGAAAAATTTCCCACACAGGTCACGGTGATAACGCTTCAGCTCAAGTGTGTAGCCATGGTTTCTGGTTCTGTTCTCGGTAAGCTGGAAAATATCCCCCTAGTCTACATTGTCGAAACCTTGAAGCAATTGATACACTTCAAAGAGCTAACCACGCAGCCTCTGGGTCTCTAACGAGAACAAATCTAATTCCTGTAACCTATCTCCATAACTCTTGTGTCTGATAGAGGAAATCAGTTTGGTTGCCCTGTATTGCACACCTTGCAATCTCTTTATGTCATTTCGAAACGAAAGACTCCAAAATTGTACGGCATACTGCAATTACGGCCAGAGAAGGAAGTTGTACAAACAGAGTACAATCTCCTTGTTCCGATATCCAAACTGTCGCTTTATGTAGCCTAACATCCTTTGGGCTTTCTTCCCATCCTCAATACACTGCTTCGAGAACTTGAGGTCACTAGTGATAGTTACACCCCAGGATTTCTCAGTATCAGTCCTTTCAAGAGCAGTGCCTTTAAGGATATAATGCAAATGGGGCTTTCGGTGGCCGATTTGTATCAATTTGCATTTGTTCACATTAAAAGGCATTTGCCACGTGTCCGACCACTCCCCAATTTTCCGAAGATCTTCTTATAGGCTGGTGTGAGGGAATTACACGTGGACGTTCTTGTCCAGCACGGGACTTCCTTGCGCAGTAGAATATTCTATTAGGCTCAAATTGGTAGGGCCTAAACCCCTCCCCCCCTTCCACAAGCGGTAGCCTCGAACCGCGTCCACCACGATTCACCTTTACACTGGTTTAGAATAGCCTCGACAAGAAGATTCGAGGCCATTCGATTGTAGAGCTGTTTCCCACTAACCTCCCCCCCATCACTCGGGGAGAGCCTCAGACATATATATTGCTTGTTTCCCATGAGACAGACACAGAGTTGAGAAGTTTCGCCCGGACCCAAGAAGATTCCCCTAGTTCCAAGTCAGGTGTTGACAACAAAGCAAAGTGACGGCTGGACTATTTGTGTATTGGATTTAGCCCCAGCCAGTGAGGTAATTCCATTTAACTATCGCTATGGAGCGATTTTTCCGACTTCGCTCCTCGTTTTCGGGTGGCCGAAATACTCTACCCTGGACCGGACGTTACGGCCCCCCTCCTTTTTTTGAGAACCGTCAGCACTTTAAGTTCACGCGCAGAAGCTCCGAGCGGCCTCGCCTCACGTGCAGAAGACATCCATGAAGCCTTACCCTGACGTTTCACCCGGAATTCTTCGTAAGCCAACCCCTCTCCCCCCTCAGTAACCCATTTGAGTTAATTCTCCCCATTTGAATAGTATCCTCTTGTAATACCTTAAATTTTAACTTCATAGTCTGATTCATAACTACAATCCCCCCCCTCCTTCTTCGTTTACCGGTGTAATTTTGCCTATTAATTCATATGGTGTAATTTTTCCCATAAATCGTCTCATTATTTTTATGTAAATGAAATTATATTTATGTACATGCCTCTTTAATTAACCTTGAGCTTTGCATTGCCCAAATTTATCTGACCTCGTTGCACTCTTTCTCATTCAATCGCCTGACAAAACTCGTGCCGTTCCGCCCCACTTGTCGGTTCACCTTTAAGTTATTGGTCCATCCCCCATAGATATAATATGGTATTGATATAATATAATGTCATACCACGAAAGCGGGCAATATTTCCTTCCTTCGCAACGTTCATAACAAGCTTGGTATCATCGACAAATTTAGAAATCTTGGCAACCATGTGACCATCCATGTCGTTAACATAGATGATGAACAGTAGTGGTCACAGGACAGAACCTTGAGGAACACCGCTAATAACAGGCACCTTTTCAGAAGCCTGCCCATTCAACACCACCCGTTTCCGTCTGTCGCTTACCCAGTTCTTTAGTCAACCTGGTACGTTTCCTTTATGCCCATTGCAAGCACTTTCAGGAGAAGTTGGCGGTGTGGTACCTTATCGAAGGTTTTCTGAAAGTCTAAGTAGATAACATCCACCACCTTATCCAGATCGTGCTCACTGAAAACAAAGTGGAAGAATTCCACAACATTCGTCAGACATGTCTTTTGCCTTCGGAACCCATGGTGAGAACTCCTCAATAGCAAGTTTGACTCTAAATATGAGGTTATTTTGTCCACCATGATGCTTTCCTTGAGCTTACCAGCTATCGAAGTTAAACTAATAGGTCAGTAGTTCGAAGGTTGGCTAGAGTCTCCGTTCTTAAAGTTAGGAGTCAACTCTGCCTCACGCCTGTCTCTAAGAACGCATCCAGTCCGGATTGACATGTTGAAGATTGTGCTCAGATGTTGTGACACATTATCCCTTACTTTTTTCAACACTTTAGGTAGAAACCCGTCCGGGCCAGTGGACTTATTCATCTTTAGTTTATGATTTTTTTTTCTACTTGGGTGAAGTCCATTTCCTCTAGCTTCTCACCCAAGTAAGAGTCCATGGGCTGGTGAATTGAACCACACTCTTCAGTGAATACTGAAGATAGGTAGTCGTTCAGAAGGTTTGCATTTTCTGCATCTGAGTGCTTTAATGTCCCCTCCTCATTCCTTAAAGGGACAATCTTACAGCGGATTGTTTTACGTCTGTTTACAAATCGAAAGAACTTCTTTAGGATTCTCTTTGCAAAGTCTCACCACTCGGAGCTCCTCGGCACACTTTGCCACCTTATTCTAGACTTTACTCTCCTAGCTAGCCTAGGGTAGTCTTAAAGTCTCCAAAAATCTTTGACTGCCGTTACACAGTTCTCTTCTTCCTCAGCAGTTGACCAATTAATCGATTAAACCACCTTGGTTGAACAGAAGACCTACGCAAGATTTTCACACAGATCAATCATGATTGAAGACTCATGAACCTAATTCTGAAACTATTTCACAAATCCTTAACGTTCTCACACTCTTCCATCCTCACATCAGCCAATCCAGAACGAAGACCTACAAAGTATGCTGTTTTCAATTCAAGGTTCCTCGATTCAAGAGTCGCAGACCGTACCTTAGGGACATTGACTACAAATTTAACTAGTCACTGGTCACTGTGACCGAGCTTCTCGCCTACAGAGAGCCCCTCAACGATGTCATCGTCAGACGTGAAAATCAAGTCGAGAATATTATTGCCTCTCGTCGGCTCTCTCACCCATTGAGTCAAGCACTCGTCGTTCGCGAGCTCCAGGAGCAGTGCGTGCTTGCCACAAGATTTTCTGGTTTCCCAGTCAACTTGGTGTTGAAGTCTCCCATGATGATGCACACTCTGTCTTCAACAAGTTCACCCAGCAGCTGGCATTGAACCTTATCCTTTTCACCGAGTTGGGTTAGGGGTTTATAAAGCATCAGGGTCCTGTATCTGGCAGGACCTATCTCTAGGTCTACACCTACTAGCTCCTGGTCGGATATAATGTTGCAATTCGTCGTTTTGAATATATCCCTAACATACAACATTACACCGCCACCCTCTCTGTCTAGCCTGGCTTTTAGGAAGAATTGACAACACCGGGAATCGTAAATTCACCCTCAAAATCTCAGGTCAAGGTTTTTACCCACGACTCTGTTATGGCGACCATCTCAGGTTCTTTCGTCGCTACGAGACCACGAAGTTCAAGAAACTTGTTCCTGATTGACCTCGCATTAAACAAAAGAACTTTCTGGAGTCCCCTAAATGTAGGACTCCTTACGCTCTTCCGTTTCCTGTCATATTTGCCTCTCTACCTCCAGGCGGTGGCCTGCTGGCACCCTTTCTAACGACCTCCGAGAATGTCGTTCCTGGAGTGACACCGGCGTATTAGTGCACGTCCGACTTACCTCGGGGACGGACACTCCTTTCGTGTTAGAGAGTACAGCCTTTCATTTTAAGGAAAGGTGCCCCTAATCCCTTTGGTAGACATCGTTCCTACCATAAAAGGTGCGGTAAAGGTCTACAAAAAAGACCCCCTCCGCCGTGCACAGATCTGTCAGGCGTCAGATCAAAGAGACGTTCTTCGAGTGAGCGATCCTGGTTAGTCCTCTTCTGGGGAACAACCCGACCACGACAAGTCTGCGGGTTTTCAACCCACAGTCGTCAACAGCTCCCATCATGGTCTGAAGAATCTTAGGTGTATGGCCTACCCTACCTCCTCTGAGGTAGAGGTCGTTGCCACTTACCACTAGGGCAACGTTCGAGCTTTCAGAAATCTCAGATTTCTCCGCATCTACTCTAATTTGGGCTTTTCCCCGTCCAGTGCTGCAGATTACCTTTACACTGGTGCGAAAGCGTTCCGCTAGCAGGGGTTGCAGGTCCCGCGCTTAAGAATAACCAACAAAGAAGATCCTCGCACCTTTAACTGTAGAGGATAGAGTTTTCCTTTTAAGGAGCGACTTGTAAGTTTTCTCTTTCTTCTTGATATCTCTCTTATTTTTCTTCTTCTTGTTCTTTTTCTTCTTTGTCTTCCTTTGGCTTCTCTTTTTTTGTTTCTACGTTCTCTAGTTCTGTTTATACTTTATCTTCTTTTTTTTCTACTTTATCTTCTTTCTTCTTTCCCTTTTTCCTCTTTCTTTTCTCCTTTTTGGCTCGTTGATCCAGGAGTCCTGCCGCAGAAGACTCCTGCTGTCTTCATCCATTCGGAGTCTCCTAGACACTTACACCTCTCTGATCTCAAAAGATGAACTATCCTTTTGAGGGGGGAGTTTTTCTCTCTCAACTGATCAATGCGCTCTCCCAGACATGCCTATATTTCGCAGAAGTCACAGACACTAACGGCGCCTGTGAGCTCCTTGCAACTCCTAACACCGAAGTTTTTGGTCCACCTGTACAAATGCATTTACCGCAGGTTAGTTTGTGAAACTAAGAACCATTCTTCTTTGCCATCTTAATTGCTTTAACGTCCGACCATATGCATAAAGGTTTTTTGTGATTATCTCTCGCGCAATCCACATTCGCCTATTTTCAGAAGGTTTTCGGTCGTTCGGCCAACAGAACCCTTTTTGACCCAGCAGACCAACTCTAAAGGTCTCCCCTGGGCTGGACGTCCCCAATCGTACAACAGCTCCCAACTGAGCAGCATTACAGCCCCAGGTAATCTGCTTCTCTTATTTTTCGACTGGGGTGCTTGAGGTGCAACTGTCTTCCTATTAATCCCTACTAATTAAGCAAAATGGCCAGAATTAAAGTCAATAGTAAAGATAAGTGCCTACGACTTAATCCGAGATCCTTTGCTGATCTAGCAACCAGCAAGGCAAAAAAGCTCTTCCACCAAAGAGCAGTTGAGCCTTTGTTTACCAATTAACGGCCAAAGGGGGCTGGTCTGGCCATTACACGTTAGGAGATAGCGTCTAATGGGTATTTAGCATTTCTCCATTAATCGTACCCCAAACACCTGAGATCCCTTCAATCTCATTTTCTTGCAACCTATGAGTGCTCCATTGCGTTATTTATAGAGTTTCCAAAGCCTCTCTTCTCACACGGTATAAGGTAGCTGGTGTGGTTCTTATAACTAAAGAACTTATGTATAATAGATGGGTGTGTGTTTTGGGGAGGGGGGAGGCTGGGGTTGAAGACAGTTGATGAATGGTGGTGGAACTTAACGCTAACATAATCGATAAAGATGCATCAAAGAAGTAGTAGAGATGTTTGACAAATCTTTGTCTGGATCTTAATAAAGCTACCTTACTACCATGGGTGACCCTGCTGGACTAAAAGTCTCCAAGCTTAGCTAGCTGAACTCAAGCAGATCGCACCAGCTCTCTCACCGACGGCAAGGTGGTTGTAATATTTGGTCGTACTAATTGTCAAATGGATGGCCAGGATTTTCTGATTTGTTGCGATAGACTCAAAGATGGGAGCCCAAGACTTTAACATGGTTTGGCATCCAACGACGCAGAAAGGCCAGCTTGTCATACGTGGTTAAGCCTATTCACCGGAGAACGACCGCATTGATGTGGTAAGCCCCTTAGGCACAGAGAAGGGAGGATTTTTTGAAGCAAAATAGATTTTACCATTAATGGCCCCCTTAAGGCCTAGGATCAGTCAAGTCGGGGTTTGTTGCAACTTTTTTCTAGAGGGTCCACAACCTCACTTTCCTCACTTCATGAAGAGTCTGTCAGGTCCTTAAGACTAAAAATATACAGTTGACAAAGACGAAGAAAAAAGTAGGTGTTCCCATTCTCCATCAAAGAATTCATGTAAACCTATTGAGAGGAGCCTTTCCTATTTATATACACTCGGGCCGGGAGGACGGAATTCTCCTCAAGGTACCAGATGTAACTTACTACCCCCTGAGTACACCCTACGGGGCACTCTAGAGACGATAAATGAAAATGTTATTCTGTAGAGTGACTTATCTTCACTCCAAGAACTTTTTAATGCTTCAAATAATTCCATGTTAATACTAATCTTACTCATGATAGTTGTTGGACTACTTAGGAAGACATGCCCTTAGATATGAACAAGTAATAAATATTCCTATCACTCTTAAATTCAAATCTAAAGAGAACAAATTATAGACATTTGACAGAATACTAATCAAATAGTATTTGAAAAATGGTGTTAGGAACTAGACATTTATTTTTTCAACTCTCTTTTAGTCGAGGATTATTTTACTTAGACTACACTCTGGTACAATCCTTTACAAACACAAGCACTTCTTCAAATCAGTTCCACCACCTCATTGTCTGACTTCTCCACAACAGATAACAACTAAACACTATGTTATAATGTAAATGATACAAATAATTATATATACCAAAGTTATTTATTTACATCAAAAGCGTAAAATGAGGGATTCAATAGAATTACTAATGATAGAAAACTCTCTACTTTATCATTATTTTAGAATAAAATACAATGTTATACAGAAGTGACTAATGTGAATGCATTTTTGTTTTGTGCCCATATACATATATTTGAAAAATAATGATCTAATGCAGGTGATGGGCTCATATTCTTTTTCTGTCTACATCTCACATTTCTTGTATATAAATCATCCTTTCTCTTCCGTTTTGTCATAAGTGCATAAATGTGTCCTAAAATGATTTATAGCAGAATAAAAATATGATAAAAATGGTGGCTCGTCTATTTAAAGGGAAGCATAGTGATTTAATACAAATGATGGGGTCTTTATCACAAGTCGTTATCTTGTAAACTAATCTCATAACCTTAGGGGTTGTTGCCTACGCTGCGACCAAGACTGCATTTTGATAAGCGACCCTCAAAGAACTTGGGATCGCTCTGTTCAGATAAACTGAAATCGAAAGACAAAGTTTATTACTCATCTTTTGTTAATAATGGCGGTGTAGAATGTGATCGTCTTAGCTGGGCCGTAAGTCTGTAATTTGTATGATTTGAGTGGTCTGAAATCTGGTGATCTTCACTGGTCCGTAAGTCTGGAATCACAGACATGGCGCCGCTATTGGCGCCGTGCTGACCTTTTTCTCCCCCACTCCCCATTTGAGGTATAACACGGAGGAAGTTATTTAATATTTAAAGGAAAACATGGCGTAACTAAGGAGGACATTTTCTATGATGAAAAATTTGAAGGAAGGTGGATAAGTTGAAAAGATGCTAATTGCTACAATCATTTTCAATTCGAACTTGAATCAATCCCAGTGAACCAGGTTACATAATCACCCTTCATTGCTACGACCTGTCGAGTGAAAACACGACATCCCATGTGAGCGAGGTTAAGAAACATCAGTTGTGTTAAGTCCCAGGATGAAGAATCAATTTGGGCCGAGTTAGTGTTAAAATCCGTAACAGGACAACATCTAGATATCCAATTAACCTGATTCGCGTCAAAGTTTTGAATAAAGTAGGCAATTATTTTGATCGACCTGCGACCTAAAATTTCTTATATGCATTAAAGGCAGCCTACTGAAAATATTTTGAAATCATGCAACCCTATTCTTAGGTCCTTATATTTTATCGGCTATGGCTCACTCGATTCACTTATGTTCCTTATATACTGAAGAGGAGAATAACAAAATTTTCGCTTCTAACAAAGAATTTTAAATATGATGAGGAGAAGAATAACAAAATTTGGGGAGGTTAAAGATTCATTTTAAAAAATTTTCAAATGAATTTAAATTTTTTTTCTATACAGTTTTATAAGCAATTTTCGGGTCTGCCACTCGTTTTTCCTGAAATTGCGTACTTTTCCATAATCGATTGAAGGTTCATGATAGGTAAAATATTTATTTCCAGCAAAAACGAGTTTTAGATATGAAAAGTATACCCAAAACTGCATAAGAAAAACACATTTTAAAATCTTTTAAAAGATGCTGAATGAGACCTAATAAAATTTAGGACAAAGTTTACCTCATTTTTTAAAAAATTCATGCCGATACTTTGTCGACTGCGAGCATTAGAAAGCAACGTGCCATAAAACGCACTAACGTAAAATGTGCATATGGTTTTATGCCTTTTCAAATCCTTTGCAATTTTAACACTGTAAAATAAATTCTCATTTTGTTTAAATCTACAATTACTGCTGAATGTAGGGCATACAATATCTCGGGGGATTACACTATGAGCCTCACAATCGTCATCAAAACTTTTCGTGTTAGTTAGTATTGCTACCTAACACAGCCACCGCACGCCATTAGACCATATGAACTGAAAACACGAACATCCGCGAATCGTCCGAAATATATGAAAATATAACAAAGAATGCTATTGGTTATTCGCTAAAGGATGCATGCGTATATCATCTGTAGATATAACAAAGCCTGCTATTCGCTAACTAGTAAGGCCAAAGATTGAGGGGAATAGGGCAAATGGCGCAGAATGATTAAAATTTCTCAAAGTCAAAATATATTTTCAAAAAGTGAATAACTACTGTCGTGGTATGACATTACATTATATCAATACCATATTAAATCTATGGGGGAGGGACCAATAACTTAAAGGCGAACCAACAAGGGACGGAACGCCAGGAGTTTCGACGCGCATAACAGCGAGAAAAGAATGCAACGAGGTCAGGTAAAATTTGGGCAATGGCAAAGCTCAAGGTTATTTAAAGATGCATGAACAAAAATATAATTTTATTTACATAAAATAAGAGAATTAATGGGGAAAATTAAATTGGTAAACGAGGGGGAATCGCAGAGTTATGCATCAGAGTCTGAAGTTAGAAATTAATGCGTTACAGAAGGAGACTATTCCAATGGGGAGGATTAACTCAAATGGGTTACTGAAGGGGAAGAGGGAAGGCTTACGGAGGATTCCGGGCGAGACGTCAGTTTAATGTTTCACGGATGTCTTCTGCAGGCAATAAACGTGAGGGCGAGGGCACTCCGAGCATCTGAGCGGGAAGCTGACGTGATGACGGTTCTCCAAAGGAAGGAGGGGGTAAAGTCTGGTCCAGGGGAGAGTATTTCGGCCACCCAAAAACGAGGAGAGAACGAGGAGGGCTTAGACAGAAGTTGATGAGTGGAGTCAGAAAAACGCTCGGTATCGATCGTCAAATGGAATTACCTCACTGTTTGGGCTAATTCCAACACACAAAATGTTCAGCCGTCACTTTCTTTTGTTGTTAGCCCTGACTTTGAACTAGGGGAAACTTCTTTGGTCCGGGTGAGACTCCACAACTCTGTGTGTCTCCCACATGGAAGACGAGCCCTATATATCCGATGCTTCCCCCGCAGGGGTGGGGAAAACAGCGCTTCTCTCGAATGGCCTCGAATCTTGCCGTCGATGCGATTCTAACACGCGAAAAGGTGGTCCGAGGTGGACGCGGTTCGAGGCTAACGCTTGTGGATGGGCTGATAGGCTTTCCAATTTAAGTCTAAGCAAATTCTAGAGCCTTCTCCAGCGCATGGACATCACTTCCCTGCTGGAAAAGAAATTCCACGTGGAATTCCCCCACAACTACGTTATTGTTAAGTTCCAGAAGTTGAAACGACATCGGTGAGCATCATTTTATAAGAATTAGAGTCGTTTTTGTCTTTGAAATTTAAGGTATAGTAATCGTGTTGACACGAATATTATCCATTATAAATATATGGTTATACAGAAAGTCTTGATTCACATAGGAAGCAGCTGCTTGTTTACATTTTTTCAATTCAAACGACTGACTGGTATCTAGGACAAATTTGGATGTTGGCTCATCACTGTAAGAAGATCGCATAGAATAATGGACTTTATTTTGAAGAAGAAATTTTAGTGTTGCTCTTTAAATTCTCTCTTTCCGTTTCTTAATTGAGGCAGGACTTTCTTGCTGTTTAAAACTATACATTGAATTATGATAAAATGGCTACATTAGTGGAGAGGGTGTTAAATTACTATATTAGACTAATATGTTAAAATAGTTTCATTAGAAAGGGGGGAGGTAACTAAGTGAGCAATATAATATAATATTCTTTATTCAATAAAATGAACATTGCATATTTTTTAACTTTTCCCTTTACATGTTATTTTAAAATTGGGGTCACTATTCTTGACATGAATAATTTGGGTATCGCTATTATTAACATGAGTAGTTTGGGGATAGTTATTCTTTGCATAAATAATTTGGACGTCGCTTTTCTTGGCAACATCCAAGCAACTACAGGCTAAAAATGGGGATAGAGTACTAGAGAGTAACTAATCCGTCACAAAATATGTTAAAGGAAAAAAAACGGGTTAATATGCTTGACTCCAGGAGAACAACGTAGGCGGGTTAGGTAGGCACCCATCACCAGCAGAAAGGCTTCTAAGGAAGGCCAGAGTCATCGGGACATCGAAAGAAAAAAATAAATGCACTTAATTCGCCTCTATTTTAGCTTTGCTCTAAATCAACCTTTGCGTTTACGCAGAGCTTATCGGGTGGTAGACTTCTGATGTCGAGGTAAGAGTTATTGAATCTAGCTGGCGCGGACACAACTTGCAGTGGCTTTAAGAGCTCGGCACCCGCATTCACTAACACTGCTACCATTACATACATACATACTTATATTTCCTGCACAACATACATACTTTCTTCTATGTCTCGGTACCATGCTGATAGAGTAATAGTGTCACCTATGAGGGCATTCATATCCACATAACCCTGAGGATGAGAGGATCCCTCTCCAAAGTGTGCCACGAAGATTCCCACTATAAATAGTAGATACAAAAAAGAGAATACACTTTTCCTCCCTATTAAGAGCGAACCCAGTGACCACTGGTGCCTTCGAGATCATCATTAATTGACATTATTATCTTTATGTGCATTTCATTAACCTTATTTGGCCAGGGGATTTCATCCAGGTTGCGCGAGACGAATAACGCTACCTACCCACCTCCAAGAACAACGTCCCGAAGCCGATCTACCCAATCTCCAACCTTTCCCATAAACTACACAACATTTATCATCCCAAATACAAAACTTTGAGGACAGTAGCGTGTTAAAACTAGATGTTTAATACCATCCTCCTTGTAAACAGGTAGAATAGCTAAGAACTCAATTCAGGAGACATTCACGAACTTATCTATCTTTCCCAATACCGATGACAAGCACCGCTCTTTTAATGCCTAGAATAATGCTTTGCCATTTCACCGAGGAATAGAGTTGCTATCTGCAAGGACGAGTATAAAGCCAAAACTACTTTTAGGCAGCGTCACGGTGTCCATCCTAAAACTTGAACAGGGTAATTTGCTTGCACTTGGATGAGTATACTGTTGAGCCCGCACCTTCAATAGATAAAATTGAGTATAGTCTCCGAAAATTTTATATAGTGCTTTCTCATTCCTTGCCCAACGAAATTGATTAGGGTGCCATTGCATGCGTTGAAAGCTTTGCTATGATCCTCTTACTATAAAAAGTCAAAATATTCCCATCTCGTCATCAACCTTTTATTAAGCCAATCACACCCTTTCAGATTGCCTAGCCAAGCACTCTAATCTGTCAAGCGGCTCCTAAATCCGTAGAATGAATGGCCTTTGTATTCTATAAACTTTGAAATTCAAACCATACCTTCAATATTCCGTGGAAGCCTTCTCAAGGAGATGCGAATCAACCTACCCTAGTGCTAAAACGCGTGTTTTCCACAATTTAAAGTTACCTACATGCCCTTCTTCTCTTCTGACAACATAAATCTGGGTTCTTTTTAGAAACAGGCCTAGCAGAAAATTAAACGTTCGCGGCTATCTCGAGGTTAAGGTCAGGTTAAGGTTAGTTTAGGTTAGGTTAGGATAGATATTTTTCGAAAATGGACATATTATAAAACTTTCCTTAATAAGCTTGAATGCAATTTCAGTGTATAATTGCTAAGATTATTTTCTGGCAAGAATGTCTCATTTGCAAAGGAAATACCAGTACTTCTTCTCTAGAACTTGTAGATTAATCAAAAGATCAACAACCTTGAAGTAGCCCAGCTCCTAACAGCTGTTTTTTATTCTTGGTTAGCTCCCAATCCCTAAAATGATCTTAAAATTTACCTTTAGTATGAAGTGTGGCTTAAAATTGGTGAAATGGTTAAAAGTTTTGGTCTTAATTCATTGATAGCCTGGGACTAATACTTACATCTTCTTCTACAAATGATTCAAATGTGAACGTTTCATGCGCATGTGGAATGGGTAGTCGTCGTACTGAGCAAATAGCTGATGGAATGTTTGGATTCTGCAGTTTAATTTTTCTTCTTTGAGACACCTTTTCCATTTGGAGGCATAATAAAAGACTAAATATTGCTTTATAGTATGCTGTTTTTCTTCAACTCATGGACATTCGACTGCTACATAATATTGTTGGGAAGACTGGTATACGTCGTTCGGACGTTTCGTAAATTCTCTTACGAATATTTTACGAATCTTCAAAACTATAATTAACATTTTTAAAACAATTTCTTTACCTAAGCGAGCCAGAAATGATCAAAATAAATGAATTTGTTTCTAAAGTATTTTGATTGTATATAATGTTATTATAATCATTTAAAAGCATCTAAGACCAAGATGGCATCCTCCCCACCCGAAATAATTTGAAAAGTGGTTCGTCTAAATGATCCTTTTCATGAGTGGAAAGTGAATATGTGGGAGATACGATGAGTAGTCAAGTTGAATCTAAATGTGGACTGAAAAGCACGCAAGTATCTTGAAAAATCCCTTTATTCTGCAATAATATGAGTTTCTTTATGGGCATAGTAAACGAGGGTGACCTCTTTCGTGCTTGCAAACCAGAATAAAAATGGTGCTGAGAGACTGACGCGAAAAATGGGGAGGACAAACTCCGGCCAAAAGAGTAAAGGAAATTCTGGCTGACAAAGATTGATCACGTGAGGAATCAATCATTAGGCTTTGGTGCCTCGGGAAGCGGAAACGAAAACATTTCATTTCCTCACAAACAAGTTGGTAAATTCAATCAAACGTGCCAGCTTTTCAAACCCTTATGGAGGGGAAAGAGATATAATGCAAAATGTATATTTTGCAATCACGAATCGTCTTAATCAGAATTAGAAAATGTCTGTCGGTTGAGAGTTGTATGGCTGCGAAAACGAACAAATGAAGTTCAAATTCGACGCCCTGACAAAGCCTCGTACACGGAAAATTGAGGAAAGTTATCACCAATCCAAAATATTCGGAGCTCCGCTTACCAAAAAGAAGCTCCTAAATTTGCTGAGCTACTCCTATTCGGAATGTAAATTACCCACGATTTTTCGATTTTCAATGAATCCGCTCTCAAATTTTCCTCTTTGTTAAGATGAATATATTTGCATCTCTTCTTTCAACCTGGGCCACTCGCCAGCTCCTTACATTGCACGTATATTTACACTAAAGCTGGTGTGTGCAAGCAAATACGTGATACCCACGAAAATGTATTGTGCGTAGGCATATACGTGAGCGAATATTTCACTTAGATATAATCCCCGGTAAGCCAAACTCCCTTCCCTAAATTATATATCTAGGGATCAGAAACCTGGATTGACTCCAATATAGATTAAAAAGATGTTAAAGGTCATCTGGATGTAAACTGCCATCTTTGTTTGACCCTCATCGTGGAAGAGAAGGATCGATGGAAAATCAATCCTCCGAGATAATTCATTTAATCTCAAAAGCCGTTTTATTGGAGGGGTCCTAACTCAATTTCAAAATCAAATTCACGTGTACAAAATCCATATTTTACTCCCTGAGACGCGGATCAGGAAAAATCTTAAAAGTTTATCAATTGAATTCAAATTAACATTGAGGTAAAATGATCGCTCGGAGAAATCTTGGAAGAGAAAACGCAAGAATCGAGTCATCGGGATCCCTAAATATACTTCACCGAAAAACTCCCAATAATCGCCTTTTCAACCTTCAGGTACTCTTCTTAAATATAGTGATTTTACTAATTTCTATGAAGTACAGAACAAACAGACCAAATCTCTCTCTACCACCCTAAAAATTGTGACAAAATTTCTATTTTTAATCACCTTTGCTCATTGAACATATTTGTCGTTAGAAATTTTATAATGTCCCTGCCTCCTTCTGTTCCAGCAATGAAGGTTTATAAGGTTCACTATTCTAGCCCAGTTCACCCTAAATCTATTTCACAAGTACATTTACTTTTTCCTGTTTACTTCCTCTCCCCTGCCTAAACACACCAGATAAAGGGTCAAAGCATTATATTAAATCTTTTACAACATAAGGCCTATGTAATTATATTTGGCGCATAGAAAATACACATGAATATCAAGTACAAATCCTCTTTCGTATACCTACAATGACCACAAATAGTCATATAACTTTGATACACAAACTGAGTTTGAAAATTAAGCTCATCACGTGGGCTGAGTGGAGTCATCGTAAACTTTTATTAGCTCCCCGAAACGACTGGTAAAAAAAGGAACTCGACGGAAGATTGGCGGGAAGAAAACTTATCTTCAACTCAGTAAAAAACGAGAGAACGAGCGACCAACCGGAATTCTGATGCTACGCAATGCGGTATCGAGCCAGAATTCGCCCTATTAAGCGATAAACATCGGGCCAATTCGCTTATTATATCCGGTCGGCTGAACAGCGAAGAGGGAAGACGGAGTAAAAACAAAAGTGTAAAACTTGGCCGTGCTCATTACCTGACGCTGTATCCAATAAAGAAGAGGAAAAGCTTTTGAACCAACAAAAAAGTAAGATCTGAGAAGAAAAATATTACTGAAGAGAAAGATAATCAGGAAATATAAGGAAATGCACTCCATATTCCTGAGTAAGGAAAAAAAGAAAATGGTGTAACCAATGAAGGTATTTTTTCCTTATTGATGAATAAGAGAATGGGGATGAAGGAAAACGGCAGTTATATACTGAGTAGAACTATAAAATGTAGTGTGCCTGTTACAAATCATTTTGAATGTTTACGTCTACTGCGGAGAGATTCTAGGCGTCAGTACCCAAATAAGCCACGGAGGATCCGACTCGAGAACGTAATGTGTCTTTGTGCGCGGGCGTGCTGTACTGCCTATCCAGCGGGAAATATCCGGTTATATAGGTGGTCGGCGGGCGGCGAAATTTCCTCTAGCGATGGCGAATCAGAGATAAGGAACCAGTCGAATAGCACTTCGGGTTATTTCTCTCGTCACGAGTATGAGAGGTGAGCTTAAATCGCCCCGGGGCCGGGGAATAGGCCTCGTAAGATAACCACAGATGGTATGATAAAGCCCTATTCACCCGATTCCTTCCTTGCTCTTCACACTTTTTGTTCCAGGGTTAAGGCCAAGTGGCTCTTCTATGGGTTCAAGGTGGACCTCCCGATCCTATTAGAATCTATTCCTGTACATCTCTTCCTTTTCAAAATATGGCACATTTCGCAGACTAAGGAAAGAAAAGGGGCATCAGGAAAAAGGAAAGGCGTTTTCCCACGCGGACGGTCAATAGGGGGAACAATTTAAAGGGACATCCTGACCCGTGTCGAAGAGGTGTACACAACTAAAAATCGATTGATCCGAGTTTAGGTATACATCAGAGAAAAACAAACCCCCCAAAAATTTAATTTACAAAGGGGCAATGAAAATATCGTAAATAAAAAAAACGTAATTAAGTATGACACACAATTAAATGGAAATGGACCGAACGAAAAGTGAAGATAAATATACACAAGGGAACGTTGGACGTCAGAAGAGTACAGGATAAAATATACAGCGCATAATGCGCCCGCTATTACTTTTGACATTATAAAGGTATGCAAGAGTGCAGTGGTCCGTCTCGATTATGAACTCCTTCCCTATCAGATACATTCTAAACTTCTGGACCCTTTATACTATAGCCAAAGCTTCCCATTCTATGACGACATAATTCCTTTCACACGGTAATAGCTCGCATAAGCCACAGGGTAGCTTTCACCTTTGTCCCCATACTGTAAGTGCACACAACCAGTGCCCTCTTTACTCGCGTCCATCATCATTCCGAACAGCTCATTAGAGTTCGGCAATCTCAGGAAGGAGGCTGACAATAATTTCCCCCTAAAATGGTGGAAGTGAGAACTAGCCTTCAAATTCTACAAGATGCGATCCGGAGAATTCTTCTGGAAGAGCGCACATAAAGGGGAGGCCAGTGTCACTAAATTAGGGAGCATCCTATCCTCTTGGTGCCCTTTCCGATAATAAAACCCAGATACTTAATCGTGTCATAGGCAAAGTAGCACTTGTTGGGGCCAATCTTAAGGCTATGCTTGCGTAGCCCACGAGAGTATTTTTTTTGCTTTTAATTTTAGGAGCCTATCTGGCGATTACCCACTTGGGCATAACTCGCCGCCATTAGAACAGCCTAGCACAAGGCTACTTTAAAATAAGAATATAAAAAAACAACAACAATAAAAAGGGAAAATGGCAACAATTAGGAAGCATGTTCCTGCGTCGGGGGAGGGGAAGGCCGCCTCCGCCCGGCGCAGGAGCGTGCGACCTACAAAGAAAACAACAAAAAAAAAACAATAATCCTAGGTAAATAAAGGGGAGAAGGCCAGCCTTCCCTTAAAAGTCTATAATTCCACCGGTCAATGTGCACGAACTCATCTCGAGTACAATGGACAGGCGGTAACGACACAGACCATCCCGGTACCGGGACAGGTCACGTGCGCGGAGATCATCCAGACTGGGCGATTCAACAAGAATGTGCCGAACAGTCTTTAGAGTATGGTGCTGTCGAGTGCCATATCAAATGGCTGTGTATCCCACGAGTGTGTCCAATTCGGAGACGAAGAAAGCAAGCTGAAGCCTTCGCGGCATTGGGGGGTAGGTCCATTGGAAACAGTCACGGCGCAATGGTACGCAAGTTTAAGTTCCCTTCTACCTTCTTCCATCTTATTTGCGAAGCAGCCCGAAAAGATGCCCGTATTCCTGTCATGTAGTCAGTGTGAGGAAAAGGGTGCGCTCATTCCTCGCAATTTCTACAGAAGATAATTTCGACATGAGCCCGGCTTGCCAAAACCATGGCGTCACGAATATCGCGAACCAGGCAATCCGGAGATTCCAATGCCCCGAGAGCACTCAGGGCGCTTTGTGAGTCGCTATAGCTGACAATTCGGACCCCGAACCAGGCACGTCGCGTAATCTCCCGTACCGAGTGGTGTATTGCCACCAGCTCGCCGGTGACGACAGACGCAGCACCTAGCAGAGCCCTGCTGACCAAAACAGAGGAGATACCGCGTGGAAGCTGACCCTCTCTTGTGGCTTGGAGCCATCCGTATACACTTGCACGGTTCCAGCGTCAAACAAGGTGTGCTCCAAAAAGGTCGAACGCAATACTTCCTGCGCTGTACAAGCTTTGGGAGCAGAGGCGTGACAACAAATAGCCAAATGTGGTACCCTGCAGGTTGGTGTCCTGGTTAGAACTATGGGCGCCCTTAGCCCAAGAGCTATACTTAGCTCTCGGAGGGGTTTCCTAGCCCTAAATCCAAAGGGATTAGGGTATGACTGGCGTCTCTCGGCGGCATAGAAACCGTTGAAATCAGCTGCGGATGCAGTGAGAGCTGTTGGCGACTGAGGGAGGCGCACGGCTCTCGCATACAAGCGAATAATGCTCTGTACACAGTGTAGAGCGAGTGGCATCTCCCCAGCATCGACTTGTAGGCTCTCAATGGGTGGAGGGAGAGTAAATGCTGGTGGCAACGTATATGTTGTCGAAATAAAAGGAGACGTTTGACAACCCGCCTAGAATTCTAGCCATCGTCATATTATAATTTATGCAGGTCACTATTAAACCAAAAGGGAGTCAAAGGAACTACATAAAGCCTTTATCGATCGGAAATGGCGTATATTTTCATACGCTCTTCTGAAGGGTAATTTGGTAATAGGCCTTGCAAAGGTCTAGCTTAGACATAAATTTTGCTTCTTCAAAGAGCTGGAGGTTTTGGTTGATTAGGTTAATGGGTTCAGCATCGAAACAGTCAATAAATTTAGCTTGCAAAAATTAACGCACATACGGTACGTACAATCAGCCTTGCGTACCATCACGATAGGGAATCAGTAACAGGAATTGGAGGGCTTGATGATATTAAGCTTCAGCAAGTTTTCAACCTCAGAATTAATCCCTTGCCTCGAGTCAATAGGGAGAGGATACGGCTTCTAACGGATCGGCAATTGGGTGGTAAAAGTGATGTCGCGTTCAGACGGCCTAGAAAGGAGTGGGGGTTTCAGAGACAACTGATGGCGTAGGAGGAGCGCCGCTCGCTTAGTGGACTTGGTAAGCGGATTTATTCCGGAGCTTGGGGAATAGGGACACACGCAAATTGGGAATACGAGGCTTGATATCTCTGGGTTCCGATGGGAGAAATCTCCTGGATTTAGAACGACCCAATACCTTACGAACTTAGTGGTGTTACCCGGACAGAATCTTGCGTTATTAATCTTAGACTTGGGAGATGAAAGGGCGCTCTTTTTATTGTCCTCTTGTTATAGGTTATGGCTTGCCGCATAGACATCAGCCTCTTTAATGCACTCCCTGAAGGTGTAGCACTTACGGTCCTTCACAAATGCGCGAATTTCTCTGAGCAGCGCACCCAATAACTGATCCTTAAGGACAAAGTGAAGCATCTAACCAAAGATTAAAATTTCGGTGGAGTGAGTAACCCAAATGATGGAAGGTCTGACCTGGGTGGATACGGGCATGTCGAAATTTTAAACAGTAAAAGTCGGGGGTCATGTTGTAAGCCGCCAAATGCTCAGATGTGAGTGGAATAGTCGATGGTGGCTTTCGAGGGAAGGGAAATGAAAATGTAACGGAGCTTGGACCTGAAAAGTGGAAGTAATTGGCAATAATGTCTGCCTCAATATCCCAATGATTGACTTCGAATATATTTTCTTTGAAAGTGAGAAGCCTGACTAAGGTGGGCTGTAGGGTTTCCGTACGCCAGTGTCGTAGAATGCCCCCGAAATATAAGTCACTTCTACCCAATATTGTTGACGCTCACGGTCAAACAGGTGACCTTGACTCAACTCTGATCAGAAGTGTGTATGGGGGGTAGGATGAGTGCGAATGATTTACATTCAAAAGAGCAAGTGCAGTTGGCCGATATTAACTAATGAATGCTCTGGCTATGAGGCTTATGAAAAAGTAGGTATAAAATTGAACTTCAATATATACAATGTTATACACAATTAATAGATTAAATGAAATAAATGGCAATAAATACTCTATGTATACAAGAACCGAACGTATCCGAGCTACTCAGAGTGGGCTCTATGGATAGTAAGGGGGTCGAGAGGCGATACGAGCCTCTGTACAAACACACACAGCGATGTCTGGCCTGATAACCACAGATGATTCGTCTCAGACTGGCTTGAGTTCGAGGCCTTAAAAGATCAAACGGGGGATCGGATGGTTATTCAATGGGCTTTAACCACGGAGAGCTTAACCTCTAAGTGTAACACTAACTGGAGGGAGTATTCGTGCCAAACGAAATGTACCGAAACCAAGATGGGCCACTTGACTGGGGCTCAGATCCTTCAGTATAACTCTAACCTTTAGCTCGTCGAGAAAAGGGACAGCGATTGAGAATGAACTGTTCGTTGTAAGAGGCAGGCTTATACTGTCGATGCCCTATTGAGACTAACACTATATAGGGACCAGCCAGTTCCGTTACTGCCTCCGCCAAGGGGAAGGGCGTGGGGAAATCTCTCAACGTGCCAGCACAGCGCTTGAGGGATAGGAAATACTCCCCTGGGTTTTTTTATAATACCCTGGGAGAAGACAAAAGCGCGCGTTTGAGATTCAAATCCCTTGCTTATCGCGGAAAAGAATGCGATATTCTGACTGTTTGTCACGGTCCGCATGATTGTTCTGGGCCTGACATGTATATATCCTTTGTGAAGAAGAGCGTGTTTATTCCTTGCAATCCCGGTTGTCCAGGAACCCAGAAGAATATAATATCGAATCTTGATATTCGTACCGGTCACGGCCAGCGTGGCATTACCGAGACCGCAATCCAATGGATATGGAGAGTCTAATGCCCGAAGAGCACTGAGGATGCTTTGTGAGTCGCTATAGATCACAATCTGGTCTCCGAACACGGAACGACGCGCTATCTCCCGTATCGAGCAATCTATTGTAAAAAGCTCGGGTGAGAATACAGACGCAGAAACCGACCTCTTTTGGTATTGGGATTTGGATCCATTCATTTATACTGGGACCCATCTAATGTGACACGAGGTGTCCTCACAAAAGTTCAAACGCAATAGTCCTGACGGTGTGGATCCTCTGTTTGCAGAGGCCTAGCTACAAATAGTCAGAAGTGGTACCTTCTAGGGTGGCGTCTTAGGCATAACTAAATGCACCACCGGCTGAGATATACACCGAATTCTCGACGGAGTTTACTAGACTTCTCTTAAGTGGCTTAGAATATGACTGGGAGCTCTCGTGAGCATAGGCACCGTCAAATCATTCGCATATGAAGCAAGAACTGTTGGAGACTGAGGGAGGCATCAGCACTTGCGTACATGCGAATAATACCTTGTTCATAGAGAAGAGTGGGTCACATCTCCACAGCATCGACAAGTAGGTTTTCATTAGGGCCGGGCGGAAGGCACCGAGCTCAAATTAGAGAACGGTGTGGTGGATTGACTCAACCTTATGTAATGTAAGGTCGGCAGCAGATGCATAAAACTCGCATGCGTTGTATAAAGCTTCGAACAAATAAAGAATCAGTAGGAAAGTATGGCAGTAGCACTATCAGCACCCCAAGTGATGAACGCAATGGAACGATTAATGTCTATGTGGTGCGTACCAGAAATCCAGATACTGCGAATATGAGACGCCAAGTTTAGGTGTCAGTATAAAAAGGTTCAAGGAAACGGTGTAACTTCACTACATACAGTTGAACCCTTTTTTATCCAAGTCAAGATCGAGTATGGATCTGTGGATGGAGGAACAAGTGTATCACTTTAGTCTTGGCCAAGGAAATCCAAAATCTCTGCGTTTCACCATCGCGAGAGTTGTGGTTCAAAGCCTGTCGGAGTCGACGATCCAGAATTCGCATCGGGTCCGCACCAAAACAGCTTAATGAGTTATTGTCATATATCATAGCGAGAATATCTCCTGACAGGAATGAAATAAACGTATTGTTCATTTATCTAAACTTTTGCTGGGCGTTTTGCATTACGGGCAAAGGTCACTCGGGGCGAAGCTGGAGCTCGGGTTTTAGCTGAGGCTGGGTTGGAATCTTTTGTGCTGCCAGGAGTGTTCCGAATAGTCTCGGAAACAACTGGGTCTATAGGCCTGAAAGGGCCAGAGGCAGAGTTTATCCTTTTTCTATTGATGTAGAAGACATCCGAGGTAGCGCTGGGCGCGTCAGGCAGAAGTTATTATCTTTGAGAAATAAAAGCTGATCCGCAACTTGTACGTCCAGGATTTCCTTTCCCAGGCAGCACCAATGTCTGGTGCTGCCTGAGGATGATCTCGCAAAATGGTGAACTAAAGTTTGCTACTGAGGAGACCCCTGCCAATTGAGAGTACGGCACCGCCCTCTATAATTTACCCCTAAAGGGCCTTCAACTTGCCATGCCCCAACAAATATTCAGCTATATCAAATAAGTACTGATAAGGTGAGCCATTTTGGGAAGATAGAGGGAGCGGGCATGCTGGCTAGCATAAATCTGAGAAACCCCGGGTCTACGAGTTCGTCGATAAGGCCCATGGGATGTTGCCGCCTCTTACCTCTCTAAGTAGTTATGGTGGCTAAGCTGACCGAAAAGGGTGAGGCGGGAACTGAAGTGGCGCCTCTTTTATCTTTTCGTGTTCTTAACGGGCTTCGAGAGAGCAAGATTGGACCTACTTCAGGCCGAAAGGGCGTGTGACTCCTGAAAGTACTAAGTGTAACAGGTTATAAAGGGTACCTCCCTGCGGGGTGGAGACTATAGAAGACTATAATAATATTTGAGTGAGTACATGATTATTTCTGGTCGATTTTTCATGCTTAAAACAACGCGCATAATGATAATTATTAATTAACCTTCTCGGAGGGGGAGTTTATTGCTTGCTCTATTCAAGTTTAACCAGACCACATTTACGTAACGGTATTAAAATGAATAAACTAATAACTATAAGCCTTTCAAATCTGTTTATACCTAATTGTCGTTAACTAATTGATCCTCTCTCTTTAACTAAATTGTTCCAAACTTCATCAAAGTTGAAAAACATATTTTCCCGCTCTATCGATCGCTTTAGTGTTTATTTATCGGGAGACAAATTTAAAGAATGTTTTTAATACTTCAGCTAATGCTGCTCCCCTCCCTTGCCAAAGTCTGGGTGGAAATATTTCACGCGGGAAATTTTTAATTGCCAGTGAATATTCGATTCGTATACGACTCCACCCGGCCTTGCCTGATTACAATGTCATGGAGCTGTTCAATTACTTTCACTCTCGATTTGTTAATTTTTAATTAAGAAGTGGCAGGGTACGATTGAAACGCCTATAATCTATAAGCCCCTAGAAAACTTTCCGACAGAACAAGTCAGAAGACCCCTTTTTTTAAGTAAGTTTTGAAAGATGGACATAGAGAACATAGAGAATTAATGCATATGATGTGTAAGGATTACAGGTTGAGTAAATGTATGAGGAGACAATATGGAGAGCTAGAGAGAGGGAAAAACTCTTCTCAATATTTTTCCTTCTTTCACGAATACCAACTCTTCCACGTATTCCAAACACATTCTCGTAATGATAACAAGGTCACAAGGTGTGATTCAAATGTCTTAATATATACGGTAGGATTCAATTTTTAACACGATCCAATATACATTGTGTTAGGCTCATTTTGAGATACTACTTTGGTCAGTTGCAGGGTGTTTGAATTTTTTGGTAAATTCCACCATTAATGCAGTTTTATACGTTAATTGCAAATATTTATTTAATTTTGTCCAAAAATATTAATTTTAATTAGGTTAGGTTATCTTATTATAATAGAGTTAATAATATTAATCACTACTCTTTTAACATTTATTTCAAAATACCTATTTAAAAGAGATCTGAGTCAAACTTTACGTTTAATACTTTAAACACTAAACTATAACACAAAATCGTTGATATGTCTGTCTTTCTACGCCATAAGAATTCACTTAAATTTAAATCTAACATGGCTTTAAAGGAAGATGGTTAGGAGTGTGAGTGGTGAGTGTGGTGTCCAGTGTCTGAAATAAACTAGACAGCATAATTGACTGGTTTAATTTTAAAGTTATACTGAAATATAAATGTTTGTCTTAGGTCAGCTATGAGCTCCCTGACCTTCGCTTGCTTCCTTGGATGCTGGGAAATGAGGCAAAAAGCAGGCGCGTGGGAATGCCCCTTTTTGGCGTGGGTCACAAGGAAATTATATAAGAGTGCTTATTCTACCTTTGGCCGGTTTCAGTCAAATGCTATGTGGTTCTGGTAATCAAACAGGAGAGAAAAAAATCTTTACTACTTTAAAAACAATAATATTTAACAACAAAGGAGACACAATGGCAAATACACCAGACTAATTGGAAAGCAAAATTGATTTAAATGGATGCTTCGGCACGGGCCGCGAGCAGACACAAACGACTAACTTAAAGAAAACGGGAGGAGGTGATCATGAGTGAATCTTCGAGGTCGAATAGCATCGCCCTCTTCGATGTTGATAGAGAGAAAACGTAATAGTCTTACAATTTCCGTGGTCAGCCTCGAGGGTGTGGATTGGGGGAGTATTCTCGCAGGAAGAAGCTGAGCTGGTTATTGCAGAAGGAAGAGTCTTCACCTTGCTTGACTATCGTTAATTCTGAATCAATGTTTCTTGCCTACGAGCCCTTAGGATGTGGGAGTTGCTTGAGAATTTGCGACTCGTGTCCTTGGCTGATTCTGGCGAATACGGGAGAATAATAGAGAATACCGATTTTCTCATGCCCGTGCTGGGAATTATATATGGGATCGTGGGAAGCGATTTCGCTGGCCGACGAAAGCGGGTCCCACTCCATCCGAAGGGGCACTTTGGACGTTAACTTCGCACCCTCTCGCTGATCTTTTTCTAGGCTCCAGTTTGGGTCGTCTCAGCTCGTCTTATCGCCTCGGAAGTTTAACCAAAGACGCCGATTGGATGCTTCTCTTATGTAGGATACTCTTTAGGCCTCTGCGTCCGCGTGACTCTCTCTCTCTCTCCCCACCATAAGAAGTTACGCAAGTTTGAATCTAATATAGACAGGTGACTCTTTAAAGGAAGTCGGTTTGGACACTTTGGGGAATTCGCAGTACACACAGTTTGGTGAGTATGGTGCCCAGGGTCTGAAATGAACTAGACAGCATAATTGACGCGTTTGATTTCAAAGTTATACTAAATTATAGATGTTATATGTGGTTCGCCTCTACGCCATTTATTAGTATAGAATCAGGTAAAATGATATCCTTAATAGATTCTTTTAAATTTGAGAGATATCCACTCATGTAAAAGAACTCTACCATTGATATATTTTTTTCGTGTATAAAATGTTTCAGTAATTTTATCAGTTTTTCCAGGGACTCCATTTAGAGAGGCGTAGTACGATTATTTTTAATGCCCTTCTTCCGCAGCTATTTGTTGTTGGTCATTGCCGTACATTCATTGATCACTATATCCCCATCACAAAATGAATAGATACACTTAGGTACGAGTATGGTGGATAAACGAAGCAATTAACCTATAAATGGCTTTCTTTTCTTGATATAAATCCACTAGTCACGAATGCATTTCAAGCAGCACCATTCAGGTGTGTGCTCGAACGCAAAGCGGAATAGCGAAGAGGACGTAGTACGCAGAAAGTTAGTAAGGAGTGCCCCGTATAGAAACAAGTAAAGCTATAAAAAGTGAAAATGTGTAGAAGAAATATAGCTGAAGGTTCTCCTGCAAACATTAGTGACCGGAATGTTTACAAATGAAGAGGGCATTGTCTTGTTATAGCCTGCTCGCCTTATGGGCTTAGCACCACTGCGGGGGCATGGAATGCTCACGGCGGCATAAGCGAGAATTTGGTGTCTTATTCTTGGAAAATCTTGACCGTATCATTCTCAGTTTTTCATGTGAAATCACAACTTTTTCAGATTCCACCACCTTTATTATTTTATTAACTACCATTAATTGTTTTAATTGGATTTTTTAAGAAATAAAACAGGTCCACTTCATTAATTTCATGGCATTAACTGCATGGCAATCTCGCTCTACCAGACACAACATTGCTCCGATCTTTTTGGTGTCACATCACCTGGTGTATGAACCTATAGCTGTAGTTGGCAATAGCTACCCAATAAAACTCTATCCTGTGATTACAAACCACAATAAATAAAACTAATAAAGACCCGACCTAACTTAGAATTATTTAATTTGGCTTGCTAGGAACAAACTAATAATATCGATATACTACATATATTTCAAAATGACATCCAAATCGGAATAACCCACCATTAGGAACGAATTCAATAATTTTAATCAATTTAATAATTCCCTAGCCTACCTTTAAAATTGTCTCAAAAGGGGAAATAAATTTCTATCTGCCATTTGCCTGAAAGCCTCCATTAGTGGTCAAATTTTCAAAAACATCGGGGAACGTGCACTTTACCCAAAGGATCCAAGTTTCATGTGAGCTCTACAAGTAAGTGTATTACGCCATCAATAGGCGAGATAAAGTGGAAAATTTGCAACGAAGAGATTCTTTGCTAGTTAAATGATCTAATTCAACTTAATTTATTTTACCTAACTTAATTATATCAACCTGAATCAACTGAAGCTTTCATAGTGAAAAGGATTAATACAATATATTACAACCCACCTCACCCTACAGAGAGTTCGAGTTTTCCCATTTCTGCCTTAATTGTTCTACATCTCGATCATAATTTTCATGTTCCTCTAAAGGATATAAACAATTTTTATTGTTAGGATTTCCATCGCAAGTTAATACTTACTGTTATATCTTACTGGTTTCCAGGAGAACATAAAGACTCTTTCCTCACTTTCATTCGAATACTAGTATCTCCTATGAAGCTACTAATATCCAGATACTTCTGATGTACGTGAAAAGAGTACACCCCACCAGGGGTGATTAGGGAGGGTTGCACAATTGCTGTTGAGACTACTAAATATTTTCATATAAGAAACTTACTCGAACTAGTCAAACGCTGCACTTTATTTTAGTATGTTTGAATCATAATTTAAAGATGAAATAAAACAAAAGTTGAGAACTAAAACTCATTTTATTAATAAATACAGTCAATTGATGAAATCAATCAAATATTTACATTCATTTCCGAAGACCATCTGGCGAAGGTATACTTGGGCATAGGTCCCCGTGCACAACGCAGCCTACTACTAGGCTACATTACAAAACAAATCACACTATGTAAATAACCAATAAAAACGATGAAAAAGGACAAAGGCAAAAAAAATTAAAAACAACAAGAAAACAAAGCAAAAGGCAAGAAAGAAGTCCGCTCCAGCGTCTGGGGTTGGCCCGCTTCCCCAAGGTGCAGGAACAGGCAACCTACAAAAAATAAAAAAATCAACAGTCAAATAAAGGAGGAGGAGGTCAGCATCCTCCAAACGAGCCCATCTCAAGTACAAGAAACAAGCGGTAGCGACCACGCTCATCCGGGTATAGAGAAATGGTATCATACGAGAAGATCCTCAAGACTGGTACATTCAACATGAATGTGCAAAACAGTCTGTAGTACAGCGCAGTCTTTGCGGCATTGGGAGTAGGTCGATGGGAACAGTGTCGGCGCAATAACACGTAACTTTAAGTTCCCTTCGACCCTCTCCCATCTTATTTATTTGCAAAGCCGCCCAGAGGGCAGCGCGTATTCCTGTCAAGTAGTCAGTGTGAGGAAGAGCAAAACGCTGGTATGGTCGCCGAGGCCTCACAGACTATTTGTTGCCCTCATCGGTGCGCTCATTCCACGCAATTGCTACAAGTCCCAGAAGAAGATAATCTCGATATCCAAGGGCTCGCAAAACCGTGGTGTCACGGATATCGCGAACCAGGAAATGCGGGGATTCAAATGCCCTGAGAGCACTCAGGGTGCTGTGTGAGTCGCAAAAGTCACAATGCGGGCTCCGAAGAGGGCACTTCGCGTTATCTCCCGTACCGAGCGGGGTATTGAAACTAGCTAGGCCGTGAAGCCAGACGCACTGCCTGGATGAGAGCTGTTGACTTCAAACAGACTGTGCACACCGTGAAAACAGACCAAAAAGTCAAAGGTGGTACCTCCTAGGGTGGCGTCCTTGGCAGAACCAGGGGCACTATCAGCCCGATAGCTATACTAAACCTTTGGAGGAGTGTCCTAGCCCTAAATCCTTTGGGTTTAGAAAGGGTTTAGGGTATCAATGGAGCCTCCCTGCGGCATAGGCACCATTGAGATCAGCTGCGAATAGAGTGAGAGATGTTCACGATTGAGGGACGAACCAGGCTCGTGCGTACAGGGGGATAATACACTTTATAAGGCGCAGAGGGAGTGGCATCTCACCAGGATCGACAACTAGGCTCTCAACGGGTGAAGTGCGGTGGATCTCGTCCACATTCCGCAATACACGCTCGGCTGCGGATGCATAAAACTCGCATCCGTAGTCGAGCTTCAAACGAACAAAGGATCGATAAAAAGTAAGGGTTTGAATTTGAGCCTCCAAGGTGAGTCCACCACTTCCAGCCGAGACATAATGCCGAGTATCAAAAGCGAATCCTCCTATCCAGTCTGCATCTCGTGGAGGTGGTGTTGCCGAACCCTCATACCTATGGCAAGGGCTAGCTAGCATGGTCTCCAGCAAAAACAGCTTATGGAAGATAGGAGCAAGTCATAAGCCTCGTGAAATGAAAGAGGATTTGTAGCCTAAACGCCCAGGATTTTGTTCTCCAGGAGATACGTTTCACGTTGCTTCTAAGAAGCAGAGTGCAGCTCATCGTATTTGACACACGTGTACATAAACAATAGGGACTCAGGGTATTATCTTTTACGGCCTTGGAGCAACGTAGACACATTTCAGATAAACCTGACTTCGCAGGTCTACATGACCGATTCGTATGTCGGTAGCAGTATTAGTAGCACAGTGGCAATGGCACAAATACTTTCCCGCAGTATTGATATCTAGCCGCACGCCCGACATATTAGAACGTAACGAAGAGTGTAGAGTTGGGTCTTGAGGTCCTTCCCTGTTTTTTTATCATTATTTCAAACTTGACCGCCCCATGGTCGACAGCTCTAATGTCATGCTTTATATGGAGTTCCCTCGAAAATTACTAAAAAAAATCATGGTAGATTATAGCCTCACACTTACCGGCGCGCCATAAGTTCTCCGAAGGGCACTAATCATGGCCCCTTTGGAGGGATCAAACGCATTCGCCAGAAGGCTCCTGTCAACCATGTTTATTTCAGTGGTGGCTTCCATGTGGCACTTTCCCAAAGGCATTACGGATCTGATTCGATGTACTTTTTGTCGTGTCGTTTCTGGCGTGCGTTCGATATTTATCAGGGAAGAGAGAGGCACAAGCACACCGATCCCCTGAAAGTTGTAAATGCATGACTGTAGGGTGCAAGAAGCGGTGGGCCCTGCTATCACTTGCACCAGTAAGGGGGCTGGTCCTATCTAGACGCTCCCAACGGAAGCATTTGTTGTGGTCCGTCTACCTGGCCATTTGACAGTCACCTTGTATTAGTAAAGGAGGGCCTGCCGCTGGCAGGGAAATATTTTCGCCCGAAGACGCTTCCAGATAAGGGGGTTAAAGGGGAATCCACCTCACCCGTAGACATAGGAGACAAAAAATCACAGGGAGGGAAACCTACTTTTCAGAGGTGGAGCTTTCCGAGAGCGTCTCTAAAGATGAAGAAGGGGAAGCCCCTTTGCTGCAGACGGATGGTGAGAGGGAAGTCTTGACAATGATCTAAGTGATGCCACGTGTAACTTCGTCCTCCCCGACACATAGAGAAGAAAAGACCGCGCTTGGAGACGTATCCTCATTCATAACCCCACTATCCTTACCACTTGTCACCATAATATAAAAAAATAGAGGACTTATGAATAGCAGGTACTATGAGCTCCTAATGACTTGGGAGGTTAAAAAAAAGTCTCCATAGAAACAGAAATTTCCGAAATTGATCATTTACACATAGTCCATCCCGGCCCACCATTTAAGCGAAATTGTCCTGAAACTTTAGCCATAAAGGATGGTGCCAGCATAGCCACCTTCTATGTGTACTATGGCAAGGTGTGCACAGTCGACGACTCAAACAACCCCGTACCTAATTCTCCCCTTAGCAAGCAGGCTTTCGGCCCTTGCAGTAGGTAAGGACCTCACGGTATACACTGCCACTCGACTAAGGCTCATAACAGGACTAAAGTTCGCTAGGCAACCAGAACCACTTTGGATAGAAGAGAAACTTTGGAAAGGGGTCAGAGGGTATGTATTATAAAAAAGTAGAGAGAGGCAGGTACACTTAACCAGACGATGTATGATTACGTATTATAATCATACCTTGGTGCCAGCAAATCTCAGGATGGCATGAATTCCACCAATCCACCCTGACCACTGGACCGAACTCTATCCAGGTTGACACACTCCTCCTGGTACAAAGGACGGGTAGAAAAGGTTAAACGTAGAGCCGTATTAATCATAATAATTAATATCATTAAATTAGGATAAATATTAATAAATGATAATACTAACTTAAACCAATAATAATTACAGTAATAAAAAATAATTATATATAATAATAAATAATCATAATAATAATATTTCTTAATAAATACTAATAATACAATTAATGATACTAAATAATAAGATGATAGGAATAATAATAACTAATAATATTAATAAAAAAGCAAAGTAGTGCTGAGAGTAGGCAAGGGCAAAGCGCACAAACAACTTTCCCAGGACCCATCAGAGAATTAAAATGAACCCAACGGCAGAACTTCCGTAATTTGCACTCAGTGCTTGAGGATGTGAAGCTCCTGCAGGTACCAAGTGTAGAGGCTACACAAGTTACTCCTCTGCAAGGCATTTAAGATTAAGGCAAACGACAAAACCTGGTCGTCCTGCAGCTAGATGTTAGCATTACTGGTCTATATTGTTTTCCACATCAACCAAAGGACTCAGTTCCTCATAATTAAAACACAGAGTCGCCTTCAACTTAAACTGCATCCAGCACGCAGTCCTAATTGGGAAAATCTCATTAGGTTTACGATGAACACGAGGCCGAGTAACTTTGTGGCCAGAATTGCGCAATCGCTTGTTGCGCCTATTCTACACCATATTTGAATGCTATACAATGGCCCGTAGAGTGTTCTTTCAGTAATGGGGGTCGAAGGGCCAGAGTTGACGTCTTGTAGCTCTTTCTGTTCGAAAGGGAAGTGAATTTTAAATGCAAGCCGTCAAATACTCTGACAGTCTTAGCCCGTCACTATCCTCTTTCAAAGCCATAATTCTGGCGGGAATTTCCTTTAGCCCACGATTTTTTCCATGAAGTACGTACGCGTAGATACACGTGCAAATTTCGCTACGTACTACGCAAGATGGCCTTTGACGCTACTCACTCCGTTTCTCACTCTGTAACATCTGCTTTGCGCCCTATTTTAGATACAGCCTGTGAGAGAGAGAGACACTGAACCGTAACACCTTTGCGAAATATATGGACACCGTCACATACTTAGCGCGTAATAACCTTCCAAATCTCCTCGTTTAATTTTAACTCCAGGGTCCTGCAGTTTAAGCTATTTTAAACAAAAAAGGTAAGTAATATTTTTCCGGTGAGGTAATAGATTTTGTCTTAAAAGGCCGTGGTGGCTTTTGCCATCCGTGAAATTATGTTATGCTATGTTATAACTGAACTAATTTTTCGAGGAGCTGCAAGAATAAAGACGCGTGGAAAAGACTACTCTATTTGACAAAGGATGTATCGTCACCTTCCATGAATGTGGCAAATCAACACGTGATATCTCTAGAGCAACAGGTGTAGGCATGAAGACTATAAGAGAACCATTACACGCTGGAAACAAGATGGCGAAGCCTGTTCATCTCAAAGCAAATGTGGTTGGTATCAAATTCTTGATGAAAGAGCTAGGCGCTCCTTGAAGCGTTTGGTCAAGAAAAATCAGCGGTGTTCGACGCAGCAGTGAACCAGCATGTTCTATGAAGGTCCCAAAACTATTTCAAAGAGAACTATGCGTCGTGAAATAAATAAAATGCATGTACGCAGCTACGCCTCAATCAGGAAGCCACTTGGGCCTGCAACAAATAAAAAAAGGCTTCAGTTCGCAAAGAACATAAAAACTGGAGTTTAGACGATTGGAAACATCTCTTGTTGTTCGATGAATCTAGGTTTACGCTCTTTCAGTTCGATGCACGCATTAGGGTATGACACGAACCTCATAGAGCATTAGATACATCATGCATTGTCGCCTCCGTGCAGGCTTCTGGAGAGGGTGTGCCAATCTTGGGCTGTTTTACCCGGGCTGGACATGGATCTGCATCCATCTGCACAACATGATGAAGTCCTGAGAGTATTTGCAGATCCTGGAGCATTAAGTTCACCCCTCAATAGACTTCTTTTTTCATAATGGCGATGGAATATTTTAGTACGATATCACGCGCATTCACAAAGAAAATATCGTCAAAGATTGGTTCACCAAGCATGAGGGATTATTTCAGCATATTAAGTGGCCACTACAGTCGCCAGATTTAAATCCCATAGAAAATTCATGGGAATAACATGAGAGGAACCTGCATGATTCATCACCACTTCCATCATCATAGAAAGATTTGGGTCTACGGTTTCTGGAATTGTGGCCAAAATTTAAGCTACACAAGATGTATAACTTGTATAATCAATGCCAGATATGATGAGTGCTGTATTATTAACTTATTATTAGCTTATTAACTACTTATTGCACTGAACGACCTTTATTTTGGCCAGATAGTGCATATTAATTGTTTTTTTCAGGAAGGTGCTAACTTAGCAGATAACATACATATTTTAGCTAATCTTTACATGTAATTTTATAAATACACCATTCTATGTTGTGAGGCATATTTTTAACAATAAATTTAATAACTGAAAATAAGATTTAATTGCAAACGTTGTAGAAAACGTTACAAAGGGACTAAAGTGTTGTTGTTATGAAGCAAGTGATCGTTTTATTAGAATAAAATTTTGTGGTCTGATTTCGAACTTGCTTCCAAGATTGCTCCCAGATACTTAAAGTGTTTACCAATAATTGTAATTTTAGTAGTGGTATCTCTCGAATAGGCGACCATTCGAAGTGAGTTCCACTATGTCGATCTGGTCTAGAAAAGAGAGAAAATTATTGGGTAATCAAAGTACACTTGAGAAATATAGTTAAACGCGGCGCAATTATACAATATATGGCTCATCAACGCAAGAGAGGGATGAAAATAAATGAGTGTATCCGCAAAAAAAGAAAAAACGCCTTTTTTTATCCTGCGTAGCCGAGTATTCTAAAGTTTTCCTTTAATTGAGATTAAAGCGAATGCTCGCTGCCTCGTTGTACTTGGTTCGATCCTCACTCTTACGCGTATTTTTTTCGCAATTAGGATAAAACTTTTATCCGAAAAATCTATTCTCTTTTCTCTTTTTTTGCGAGCCTATCTGGTGACTGCCTACTAGGGAAAAAAATTGCCATACTCACACCCAAGCCAAATGTTAGGTTGATTAAAAAACAAATAATATATAAATAAATAGGTAAAAGGCTAAGACACAGGCTAAAACAACAACAACAAATCAAGCAAGAATAGAAAGCAAAGAGCTACAAGGAGTTACAAGGAAAAAGTACCCTAGAAGACCTTACGGTCCATACAAGGAGGATACTTTGGGCGCAATCCTCGAAGGTGTCCGTTTGTAACCTCGAAGATCACTCGCGAGGATCTTAACGGTGATTTCGCAAGACTTTATCTAGTCTTGACTTGAACTGGTCAACAGATTCACTGTTGATAATTTCCGTCGGAAGTACTTTCCAACTACCGCAGATACTGTAAGTGAAGAATTTCCCACACAAATCATAGTGGTGTGGCTTCAGTTTAAGTTCGAAGCCGTGATTTCTTGTTCTCATCTCGCTGAGCTGGAAAATATATCCGTAGTACAGTCCGTCGAAGCCTCGAAGTATTTTAAACACTTCGATAAGCTGACCACGTTGTCTCCGGGTCTCCAGCGAGAACATATCTAATTCCTTTAATCTATTTTTATAACTTTTATGTCTGATAAAGGGAATCAGTTTGGTTGCCCTGGCTCGCACGCGTTCCAATCTCGCGATGTCCTTTCTAAATGAAAGACTGCAAAATTGTACGGCATACTACAGGTGCGGTCGGACGAGGGAGTTGAACAGACACAGTACTATCTCCTTCTTCCGATATCCTAACTATCGCTTTATATACACTAACATCCTTTGGGCTTTCTTCTCCACCTCAATACACTGTTTCGAGAACTTGAGGTCACACGTGATAGCTACACCCAAGTCCTTCTCAGTGTCGGTAGATTCAAGAGCAGTGCCCTGAATGATATAGGTAATTGGGGATTCGGTTGCCGATATGCATCACTTTGCATTTGTTAACGTTAAAAGGCATTTGTCACGTATCAGCCCATTTCCCAATCTTTTGAAGATCATCTTGCAGGCGGGCAGTATTTCCATCCTTTGCAACGTTTATACCAAGCTTGGTATCGTCGGCAAATTTAGAAATCTTGGCAACCATGTCACCGTCCATGTCGTTGACGTAGATGATGGATAGTAGTGGTCCTCGGACAAAACCTTGAGAGACTCCGCTAGTAACGGGCACCCACTCAGAAGCCTGCCCATTCACCACCACCCGTTACCATCTGCCATTTAGCCAGTTCTCTATCCAGTCGGCTACCTTTCCGTCTATGCCCCGCGCTCGCACTTTTCGAGGGAGGCGGCAGTGTGGTACCTTGTCAAAGGCTTTCTGAAAGTCGAAGTAGACCACATCCACCGCCTTGTCCCGATCGCGCTCAATGAAGACGAAGAGGAAGAATTCCACAAGATTCGCCAGGCATGACCGTTGCCTTCGGAAGCCGTGCTGTAAACTCCTCAGTAACAGCTTTGACTCTGAATGCGACGTCATTTTGTCCACCATGATGCTTTCCATGAGTTTACCGAGTATCGAAGTTAGACTGATAGGTCGGTAGTTCGACGGTTAGCTACGGTCTCCTTTCTTGAAGATAGGAGTCACCTTCGCTTCACGCCAGTCTCTAGGAACGCATTCGGTCCGAATTGACATGTTAAAGATTGCGCTCAGGTGTCGTAACACTTGATCGCGCACTTCTCTCAACACTTTAGGTAGAAACCCAGCCGGGCCAGGTGACCTATTCGTCATTAGGTCACTGATCTTCTTTTTTATTTCTTCTTGGGTGAAGTCCAAATCCTCCAGATTTTCCCCGAGTAGGAATCCGTCGGCTGGGGGATAGGACCGCACACTTCAGTAAACACTGAAGAGAATTAGTCGTTGAGGAGGTTAGCATTTTCTTTATCTGAATGCTTTAATGTCCTCTCCTCATTCTTCAAAGGGCCAATCGTTTGACGGATTGGTTTACGGCTGTTTACATATTCAAAGAACTTCTTAGGATTCTCCTTACATAGCCTCGCAACTCAGAGTTCCTCAGACCGCTTAGCCGTTCCAGCGATGAGGGTATGCTAACAACAAACAGTCAAATGAATTGTACGAAGCAGTCCCGAGTACAAGGGACAAGCGGTAGCGATACCGCTAATTCCAGTACCAGGACAGGTAACATGCGCAAAGATCATTCAGACTGGGACATTCAGAAGAATGTGCCACACAGTTCTGGGGACAACGTAGTCATCACAATAAGGCGCAGGCCAGCATTCTATCCAATGGGGGTGCATCCCGCGACTGTATCCAATTCGGAGAAGAGAGAAAGTAACAAGAATCCGTAGTGGCATTTGAGGGGTAGGGAAGGTCCATGGCAACAGTCGTGGCGCAATGACACGGAACTTTAAGTTCCCCTCGACCGTTTTCCATCTACTCTTCTAAGCAGCCTGGAGGGCTTCCCGTATTCCTGCCATGTTATCAGTGTGAATAAAAGCGAAACGTGGTCTGCTTGTTCAGTCACGGTCGTTGAAGACCCAACCGGGGAAGAACCGGGGCATGACGTGCCGATCTTTGCTTGGTCGCTTACCGAAACGGAATCAGACCCGTCCGTCTCATTGTCTCCGGCAGGGGGAGAGGATCCCAATGTCTTTTTGCCCTATATTTTCTTTTATTTTTAGGAGAAGACAGTGGGAAATGAACTCGACTCTCGCATCCGCCGGCAGGAGCTTTTAGGACGGATGAACCGTCATCAGCAAGATCCTTTACTGAAAGGGAGAAGGTCTTGGATCTCAAAGGGGTGACAGCCTGGAGAAGAGGTCCCTCTTCTGCCTGCGAATCCTTGGGGGTATGAGCCGCCTAAAGGGAAGCTTGCACAGGGAAGGACGCGGGTTCTGCGATTTGCACCAAACCCTGGTTTGAACCCATGGAAGATCCTACCGTCTGGGGCTGGATCATCTTAAGGAGGAGTCTCCATGTGCCCAATCCACCCAAGACATTACGGATACCTTTAAAGGTACCTTGTGTCTCTTCTTATGCCAGCGAACCGGCATTTGTTGTGTAAGAGAGGGAGTCAAGTACATTGACGCGCTATAAACTTGAAATTTGCGCTAGTAGGAATTTAGAAGGCACGGACCGATGGGCCCTGTCATCCCTTGCCTCCCTAAAGGGGTTAACCATATCGAAGCTCTCCCAGCAAAAGCGGTTAATTATAGGCCGCTGGCGTGCTTTCTTGGCAATCCCCTGGCGAAGTAAATGGGGAATGTGCCGCTAGTAAGACGGCTGCGGCCATTCAAGACCACTCCTCCTGCCCAAGGACCGGGCAGCGATTCTGGATGACGGCTCCCCCTTGGGCTTAGCGTTAATTTGTTTTATTCCCACTCACACCTTCCTGACCTACCTCTTTCTCTCTCCTTTCAATATATATTGATTTTACGCCCAGCCAAAGGTGGAGCCGCCATGCCAAAGGGCTGTCCGTCTAGTGAGGTGACAGGTGTGGTCCTAAATGAGGGCAGCTGGTCCTGCCAGGCCCGTGTTCTACCCTCGTAGAGCGGGCTACTGCGAGGGGATTAGCGTTTACCTCCCGTATAACAAATAGGGACCCATGCCCGATGAAAAGAATTTAAAAAATAAAACACTCTTCCTTTCCCCTTCACCATCGACGGAGCAGACTTCGGGCAGATCCAAAGAAAAAATGTAGGTTCTTACCTCCCTTGTGTTCTCGGAGGGCACCATCCAAATCTCTTCAACCGGAGAGGAGGCTTAGTCCTCTCCTTTGCTTACTGATTTTGGGCACTCACCTTCACCCCCTTCTCTGGAGCCGCCCTTGAGTGATTTCCTTTCTCTAGCGGCAATTACCCTTTTACATTCTAAGGGGACTACCAGAAAGTTAGGCGGCAACAAATTGGGAGCGGCACAATAGAGCCGCTCCCCCATAAGTGTAGGAGGGAAGACCATGCGCTTCGACCCCTTTTCTCATAAGACAACCTGCGGGTTCAAATATTGAGTTTAGAGGAGGTCATCGTGCGTGCCCCCCTCTCTTTCCCGACCAAAGACGTTCTATCCAATTGGACCTATGATTTCCTCGAGGGGGAGGGCATGACCACATGGAGGCCGCCCCTAAGATAAACATTCTCCCTGAGCCAACCTAGCCGCAGAGAGTAGGATCTACTATGGTAACGGACCTGGGCTCGGTGTTAAACACCGAATCCGTTAGGTATAAACAATCCTCTCCGCGGACTGTCTCCAAAATACTTTGGTGGAAGTATAAATTTTGTGAACAAAATTAAACAACATAAAAGGCTCTTAAATTAGGTATCCTTTATAGCACCTTAAGTAAAACATCGAAAAAAAGAGGCTCATTACATTGAAGGATTCCAAAGCAATGATCAAATCTACGGATGTTTAAATTAGACAAAGAGCGAAAGCATTTTTCATTTTCAAAAAGAATTGCTTTGAGAAAATTAGACACCATAATATACATATGTAGATCATTAAGTCTCAAGCATCCAAGTAGTTCCTATCCGGCAATTGAATATTTATTTCATGTAAACTTCAATTTTTTACGAGAGTAGCCTTCTTGGGTATATGTTTAGTATCGTTTCAAACTCTGAAGAGGATAAATCGTTGCGTATCTAAATTCTAAGTAGTTTTTACCTGTTGATTTTTGTAATTTTGTTTTTGGGAACTGGAAAATTTTCCGACATCAATTCACGGACAATAATTCATTAAAAATAATTCATAGACCAGCTCAATTTATCGTTAGACACCATTCATCGACACACAATTCCTCGAAAAAAAAACTCGCAAACCTCTGAAGTTTGAGCTCGGGATAGGAAATGTTTATAAAACCGCCTTACATTATTTACCAAAAACAAATATTTCGCTTGAAGGATAGCATAGGAGATATGAGACACTGGTTGCTGATGGCATGAAGAAAAAAAAAAATCGGTAATGATGCCATTGTCGATCAATATCTGGCTGGTACTTCATCTCAACCACATATAAAGATATATCGTTACTCCTCTGAACAGATGAAAAAACATTATAAAGGGTGTTCCAATAACTTGGCCTGAATTTAAATGTAAGTTAAGTGACTAATGATTTTTTGTTTTTTCTTCGAGATTTAACCAATATAGTCCTTGGCAATTTCAACCATGGAAAGATTAACAATCGAACAACGTGTTAAAGTTATCGAAGCCTATTACGAAAATGGACGTTCAAACAGAAACGCATTTCGGGCACTTCGCGATTTTTGGGGTCAACATAATCGACCAACAGAGAGTGCAATTGGGAAAATTGTTGGTAAATTCAAACAAACTGGGACGGTGGCAGATATAAAACGCCATTGCGTGCTTGTTTACGCCGTTCAGCGGAAAACATTGCTGCAGTGCGCGAGAATGTGGCCGAAGATCCAGACACCTCTATTCGTCATCGCGCGCAGGAATTGAACCTCTCCACAACAATGTTACTTCGAATTTTGATAAACCATTGGTCTCTACACGCTTACAAAATTCAATTAAGACAAGAACTGAAGACTTCTGACCATTTGACGCGCCGTAGATTCGTCAATTTGGTGCACGAGCAAACACAAGCCGATGATGATTTTTCGCAAAAAATCATCTCTAGTGATGAAGCCCATTTTCATCTTGGTGGATTCGTTAATAAGTAGAATTGTCGCATTTGGGCTGATGAAAATCCCAGGAAGATTGTTGAAAAGCCACCGCATCCACAAAAGGTCACTGTTTCGTGTGCATTTTTTGCTAGCGGAATCATTGGGCCGTATTCCTTCGTAAATGATGCCGGGAATGCTTTTACGGTAACAGGCGAGCGATACAATGCCATAATAACCAAATTTTATGGCCTTAATTAAATTCTATGGATGTCGAAGATTCTTCGTTTCAAAAGGACGGCGCCACATGCCACACAGCCAATGCAACAATGGCTTTATTGAATGAGAAGTTCCCAGGTCTAATCATCTCTTGAAACAGCGAGTTTAATTGGCCACCAGGATCGTGTGACTTGACGCCTTTAGATTTCATCCTTTGGGGTCACCTCAAAAGTAAGGTATACGCCAACAAGCCAACAACAATTCAACAGCTGAAGGATGAGATAATAAGGCATATTGGTGAGATCAAGGAGCAACTATGCAGAGACGTCATCAAAAATTTTGACCATCGAGTGGAGGTGTGCCGCCGAAGCCTTGTCGGATATTTAGGCGATATTATTTTTCACACATAATTACTATGACTCAAATAACATGATCCAATAGTGAAATTGATAAATAACACTGTTTTATTTGCTGCTAACTTCGATCCGTCTTAATGGAACACCCTTTAGAAAGATATTTTCACAGAGCCTCATCATTGATTATTTGCGAGCAATAGCCCATAAACTAGCTTTCTGATATTAAATTCCCCAATTTCTAGGTATAAGTTTAGTTCAAACAAATTCGTCATTTTTTAATAGTTATGTCATTAAATAATGTTAATAATTCTTAATAAATACTGGGAAAAAAAATAATACTTTGCTTTTATAAAATCCCAAATAAAGGCTATGAAAGCAATTATTCCCTATATCAATGATAAATGTATGCTAAATCACGAATTAAAACACGACCTAGTCATATATTGATTTCAAATTAAAATTATTCCTACTTTTCTTTGATTTCTCATCAGTGAGTTGTTTAATTGTTTATATCGCTAAATTGAGCTTGGTGATGAATTTTTGTCGTAAATTCGCCTAGACCCGCATTTTTCAGTAATTGATGCTGATAATCTTATATATATATATATATATATATATATATATATATATATATATATATATATATATATATATATATATATATATATATATATATATATATACATATATATATATTAGACCCCAAAAGTTTATAAAACACTGTTAGAAATGCAAATTGACCTAACTTTACTTAACGCAGGCTAATGGAATTTACTTGCGTTAACAATCCATTTTTCAGCTACCAAGAGTAAGTGATCAGATTAGGTCAGATATGTTTGAGAATCCTCTTTTCAACGAGTTCTCTTCTATGAACAAAGCCAATAAAAATAGCAAAGAATGGGCCACGGCTTTGGTCGCAACTCGATACAATTCACCAGCATGTTGCATTATACTTCGAAATAATATTGATCCACAAAGCTCTCGGTTTCTTTTCATGCAATATATTTCTAGAATACATGTTTGAAATTAGCTGCTGAGATTACTCCCTTCAGCTTGTCAATCATAAAAAGAAATAAAATCTAGTTTGTACTGTAAAAACTGTATTGTTTTAGTGTGCCTCCACACACTATGTGTCTCTCAATTAGAGGTACGAGTATTTGTCTTATAACTGTGAGACTTCCCCAACAAAGATACATTTTCTTTTAAACTTAAATTATATCTGAATATTTAAGCTATTCTTCATGGGAATCATCTCTTTTCATTTTTGTTTCTCTCACTTTCCATAGTTTATATAATTCAGTCTTTTTGTCTTCCTGCTCTAACTCCTCAAATATAAATTGACACACTATTTTATTACGATTCTTATTTTCTTCATTTCTTATTATTTTTATAATTCCTCTTATATAATCCAACTCTGGGCAATATATAATAAAGTGGCAAAGATCCTCCAGTTCATGGTTGCATGAAGGACAATTAGTTTCCTGATTATTAAATCTGTTTCGGTCCATCAATTTCAAAGTATTTGTTCTTGCTTCAAATAGTAATATTGAGGCTGGTGTATTATCATATATTTTTTCTTCTTTTATATCTTTCTATATATATATATATATATGCGCTATTTCTTTCCTTAATTTCTTTTTCCATTGTTCCATTTCTCATTCTCCTTATTTCTTCTTAGCTCCTTTTTATTAATTTTGATTAATGAATTATGATCTATCTTTAATTCTTTCAAATAATTATTCATATATTTTGACCACTTATTTTTCTTGCCTTCATAATGTAAATAGACGTCTACTAGTAATTCATTGTTTCTTTCATATATACTGCTTACATAATTCATTTTGCCACTCATTATTCTTTCTTTCATCATGAAGCTCCTATCTCTGATCCTATTACACAATTTGGGGTGTAACTAGTTGCTCCTAATATTTTTCTATATACTGCATTTTCCCAACTTTGTAGCTTATTTATATCTGTTTCCGTAAGATCTATAATATTTGTACCATAGACTATCTCTGGTAATGATATATTTCCAAAAAGGTTTTCCCGATCATTACCTTGTTACAGCTTTTTGCTAGAATTGAATAAATTAAGTTTGATAGTTTTAGAGCTTTTTTTAGCATTTTCTTTTTTCGGCGTTTGAAACAGTTCTTTTTATTGTCTATTAATATACCAAAATATTTAATCTTCTTGACTAGTTAGATTCCCACTTATTCATCTGGAGGTTCTTTCTCATTAATAATTAAAATGTTACTCTTTTCTTTATTTATATTGCATCCTCTCTTAAAATAACTAAAATTAGGCCATCATCTGCATAAAATAGTGTAAAAGTAAATTTATCATTAGTGAACAATTGTCCTTTTTCCTGCATCTTTTTTATAATGATGTATGTAATTAATTTAAATAAAGTTGTATAACCTTTGCCTCCTTGTTTTATTCCACTTGTTACTTTAAATTCTATTTGAGCATCATTCATTCTTATTTATGTTTTATCATTCTTATAGATGCTAGCTACGTTGTTTATGATATACGGATCTATTATATACTCTATTAGAGATTCAATTAATATTTATCTTTTGATTATATTATATCTCTTTATAGTATATCTATAGATATAATATAAATGGAATTTTTAATTTTGATGCTTCATCTATAAAAGATCTCAAGATAAACAGATTATCCTCTATCCTTCTTTTTTCGCTAAAGCCTGCTTGATTATTTAGTGTTTCATCGTTTATATACAAATGATCTTCTATTTTATCTTTTATTACCGGCATAAATATTTTAAATCAGATATTGGTAAGTGAAATTGGTCTAATTTCTTTTACACTTGGTTTATTAGGTTTTAGTATTATTCTAGTTGCTCATTCTTTCCAGCTGTGTTGCTTATCAACATTTCTAAATTCCATGTTTAAATATTTGGTAAGCTTTGAGTCAAATTTTACTTTTTGAAAGTGCTTTATATATTTCAACTTTCATTCTATCTATTCCAGGTGCCTTTTTGTTTATTTATTTATTCAATAGCTTTTTCATTTCTTTTTCTGTAATTATATAACTATCCATTTTTGAAATTTGTTTATTTACTTTAAAACAATACTTATAGTGCTCAGAACTATTTGCGGAATTCTTATATTAAAATTGTTTATATAGTTTCCATGGTCATGTTGAACATTTATGTTATTAAGCTTATGAATCATTCATTACTTTGTTATACTCCTTTATCATTTTGGGGTTGTATTGTTTAAATATTTATTTATTCCAGGAAGCATCAATGTTATTTTCATTTTTTGTATTTATTTTATTCCAAAATTCAGTAATTTTATTTAATGCTTTATCTTTTTCTAGTTTATTTCCATTTTAATCATAAATTTCTATTTCATTTGTAGAATCTAAGATTTTCCTTGAAGATTTCTCTTATATTTAAATTTGTCATTTAAAGTTCCAGATTGCTTTATTTCTCTACTAAGTTTATTTTCATTTTCTGTGATTGCCTATTTGACTAGATGTTTAACTTTGTATTTATAAGTATAATATTTTTCATTTAATTTTTTAAGTTCTATAGGATCTTTTATTTTTAGTTTTTCTTTATTTATTGTCTTCGATTTTTATTTCTTTTCTGAACATAATGAGTTTTTATGGTTTGATCTGCCGCAGCTTTAAGTATATTGTTGAAATCCATCACGTTATTTATTTTGTCTTGCTTTAACTTATTTTCAAAGTTGTTTATTAGTTTTTCTAAAAAGATTATTTTCTATATTTATATATATTATTAATAGATTATGGTCACTTAAATCAAATATTTCTTGATTCTCATCTCTTTCCACAGAGGAATATATATAAAGGAAACTTTACTCAACCTTTTGCTTCCCGTATCGCAGAAAAAGAATTAAACACACTGTATTTTCCAAAACAAGAATATCATCTGTAAAATCGCCCCTTTGAATTCAATGAACTTCTGAATGCACCAAACAATGTTATTTTTTCAAATCCAGGAAAAATTAACATATCCCTATGAATTTCTCCATGTTCCACTAGGGAAACTTGGTAATCTGCTTGAGTCTTGAGTATTATAACTTCCTTTGGAAAACAAATACTTTTCCCCACCAATAAAAAATCTACTTCATAAGTTGCATCCTCAAACGAGATAAAATTTCCGCACAAAAGGAGTCATATTGCCCAATATCTGTAAGCAACACTTTATGCAAAACAATGGAACAAATGATTAATAGAAGGTTGCTATATTTCGTGATTGAAAATTCGTTGATCTGAAACTTCCCAAATCTCTTTGTCAGAGGTCTTATGATTAATTAAAATCACTATAATTCCAAGTCTCAGAAAGTTTCTCCATTTTACATATACAGTTGCATCTTTTGGACATAAACAAGGTTTACGATTCGAATTGGTATTTATAACTCCTACAGAAAATAGAGGATCCCAACTTACGAGGAAATCTTGCTTTTTTCCTACAAAACTTTATAAAAAAAACAGGCAAGTAAAAGTGAAACTCCTCACAATATTTTTAAAGTTATACCATATAGAAACTTGTTTACGCAAAGAAAGTATCCTCAGCCCCATACTTTTCCTAATTTACATCAACAATATAATTGACTCAATATCCAGTGGTATTATCAAACCAATCTAAGCAGATTATTGTGCTCTTTGAGTTTCTGGAGAACATATAGAAGATTGTATAACCATGCTCTAAACCTCTCTTCAAACCCTTAATACTGGTCTGTGGACTGGAGGTAAATCATTTAAAAGGAAAAATTAAAATCCATAATCTTTATTCAAAGACTTAAACCTCTCTTTATATGGAGAAAATTGAGATAGCTTTAATAAAAAGGGTTCTTGGCATTATTTGAGACTGTAGTCCCACCCGTGACCTATAGTTTTCATAGATCAAAAATTGGTTTTAAAGTGGCATGAATATTATGAAACTTTTTTCAGGTAAATCTCAAGGGGCCGGCAAAAAAGCCTTATCCATCTACACACATCTCTTGTATGGTCTGTAATGGAATATTGCTCATTTTTTGATGATGCAGCATTGGGATCATTCGAATGCACACCAAGCAAGAGTATAGAACTTGAAGCCAATGTAATGCCCATTGCGATAAGAAGTAAACTCGGCTGTTGATAACTTCTCCGTTTCTTTTCAATTAAAAATCATACAGTAAGATCCCTAGTCTCAAAATCAAATAGTTATAATTTCTATCCCATAAGCCCTATCTTTCCCTTTAGCTTTTATTAAGAGAAAGAAGGAACAAATGAACTCATCGAGCCTTCCTTTTGGAGTCGTCCCCTAATCAACTCCATAAGTTATACGAATTACTACCATCATATATTACATTGCATCTTGAGCTAACTGGATATCTTATAAACTCAACACCCTACTGCATTTATAATCAGCTCTACTCGGAATACCTAGAATCTCTTCCACATCCCAACAGTTTAATTTGCTCTGATGGGTCTAAAGACTATGATAGAAACACAAGTACAGGAGTTATGTTTAACAATATGGATTACTTATATATGTTACCTTATAATAGCTCAGTTCTCACAGCAGAATTAGGTGCTATATATCGTGGAGCACTCTTATCTGCAGAACAATACAAAGTAAACAATGATCTTTGTTTTAATTCCCTGCCATCCATTTTAACAATTCAATTAAGTGCTTATCTTTTTTAGTCAGACTAATATATACAATTACAGCTGAAATCCCTATGCCAAATTTTCTTCATTTGGATCCCAGGATATAAGGATATCCCAAGCAATGAACTGGCAGACAGGATTGCCAAATCAGCCAATATATACGTGTATCTTATAAATATTTCTAAATCTACGAACTAAATATTAAATTTCCTGACACAACACTTCCAAATAAAGTGGTTACAACAAACACCTTAGATATATATCTCCAACTTACTGACATATAATCTAAAAACTTTCCACTGATCTTCTCTATCTTGAACACTAAAAATAAGTCCTCCTTATCCGATTTAGACTTAATGTCAGCTTAATCTCTCACAAACACATCTTTACAGGCTACCCTCCTTCAATCTGTGAGCATTATGAGAAAACATGAGTCTACACCACCTAATATTTAAATGCACAAACCTCAGTAGAGCAAGAAATTCTCTCACTTACAATGAGAATAAAATGCATCAACCCTGTCGAGAGAGATACACTTTATGAAAGATTTCCCTCTCTCAATTATATTTGATAACCTTAAGCTATCAGGCCTCTGAACTGCCTTGAATCTTAATTTGTGTTAAAACTATTGCTTTTGTCATTAATATATAGAGGAATGCTACACTTAGATCTCTCTATACTAACATGGCTTCTCCTTATTTCATGATTTAAGTGTTATGGAGAAGAGCCTACAAATGAAGTTTCTTCATTCTTGTTCCTAACCTTACAACATAATCTTTGGTCTCCTCAGGAATTTATGTATTTTTTATCATAGTCGTTTATAATATAGCTATAAAGAAAGATAAGATTGTTTATAAATCATCAAAAAACTTAGCAATAAGATTAAGAATATTAATAAATGAAAATTAAATGAAAGAAAGATCTCTACGTAGACCTTTCTATTTGGTATCAATTACTATAAGGAGTTTAAGCACCCGATAAAAAAATAATAAATTATAACTAAAGTTACTATGTAGAGATCTATCTCTGAACTTAAAACCAGGATAAACAATTCAACAAGACAATGTCCTCAAGCATTCAGCAAAGTAACTAAGAATTCGCTGCATACGTGTAAAATTAATATTTTGGAATGGCCAAGTAAATTTCCTGATCTGAATCCAAGCATCTGTACAAAGATCTTAGGAGACTACTCAAAGCATCTACAAGCTGTAATTGACAACAGGAGTTATGTGACCAAGTAACACATTCCTGTGGATGGTTCTAATTGTAGATGCATTATTTGACACAATACTATGGATGCATTTTTTTGGTGGGTTTGGACAGATGTGGATGACATTTGATAGGCCCTTGGAGCTTTTGACATCTGTGAAATTTTGTTGTTAAGTACTAAACTATGTTTATATGAATGTTTTGTAAACCTTTCCGTTGTCGAAGGTCATTATTGCCCTTATAAAGGTTTCCATATTGACCATTTTACTTTTCTGATCATTGCATTCATTATATAAAATTCATTAGCATGAGTTAAGTAAATTTATGTAAATTTGAATCTATTGCGGCTTACTATATATATATATATATATATATATATATATATATATATAGAGATATATATAGAGAGAGAGAGAGAGAGAGAGAGAGAGAGAGAGAGAGAGGGAGGGAGAGAGAGAGAGAGAGAAAGAGAGATATGTTGATATATCATTTGTGTATTTTTGCGTTAATTTGTAGGATTACAAAAAGTAGTAATATAATGATGTATAATAAATTAATTTTCTTTAGTAATATAGAGGATCAGTCTTCCTTGATGTATACTCTTTTATTACATCTAAGGCATTTTAGAAGTTTTTCATTTTAAAACAATACGCATTTCCACTCTGACATAATCTTAAAAATTACTCGATAATTGAAACGAAACGTAACTAAATCTTAAGAGCAATGGCAAATGATTGGGATATCACTTTACCTCTATTAGCATTTTCTTTCATCCCCGTCGCTTCGACCACATGGAGGAGGAACAGAACTATTTTAACGATATTAATGCTCCAAATCATAGACCATAACTTAATTCTGATGATATGCCAGCAACATTTGTTTTTCAGAACCACTTTTGTTCCTGGTCTATTAATATTATTTTTAATACTGGTAGACGACACTATAGTTCATCTGTTTAATTGTTAAAAGAATATATAAATCACTACTGTTGATATCAACAAATAAAAAAGTTCACGTTTTAATACTTCAGTGATATCTTTATTTAATGTGGAGAAATAAGTGTTTTTGACTCAGTATCTGCAACACAGATTTTCTAAACAGACCGAAATGAGAGAGAGACAAAACCCATAACCACCTACACGCACGTCTGAAGAGACACTGAGCCTGACAACTTTTAACAGGCATTTTTTATGCATGATATTTTTTTTCTCTGCCAAATGGGTAAGTATCTATATAATAATTTTATTAGAAAAACCATTTACCTCGAAGAAGGATTTTAGGAGAGAAGAACAGCGAAACTTATTAGGAAAATACTGGAGAAAATAATAAAAATTACTCCTATTCACAGCAAATTTCACCGTTCCCATCGACCCTCCCAGTTAAAAGATTAGAGTGCAAAACCACGAAGAAAAGTTTGCTTCTCAAAACTATGAATTGACAATACAGTAAATTCTAACCTCCTATCAAAATTAATTTTCAAACAGTACTAAACTAAAATATAAAAGCGCAGCAAGAATGGAGTGAAGAAGAAAACTTTAAAAACTAAAAAGTGCCAAATAACAAGAGGATCCCCGCCAGAAAGTTAATGAGTAAGATTATTAAAAAAGGTAGTAAAAATGTATAAAGTATAAGGAGTGGAATGTACAACCTAGGTAAAATATAAATAACCACACCTAGACATATATTTAACATATTTAATTAAAGTTTTTAAAACTTTTCCTATTATTCATGAATATGTATGATAATAATGTGAACTTTGCTAATATGCTTGAATATTCTGTTGATAGTTTGAATTAATTTATATTTTACCAAATGCTGTGAAATTAATTAAATTTATATTTATTAAAACCAGAATATTACAAAGATATTTTATGTTTGAGAATAAATTTTAAATATTGTGTATTCAATATCGTTCTAACTAAGTAATATGACTAAATCTAAAGAACTTACAAAAGCAAAGAGGGCACAAATCCAACATATCCATAGCTAAAGGTTTTCAAAAGTGGAAATTGCTGAAAAATATTTACAATTGGTACTATCCAAACCACTATAAAACCATGTCAAGAGACACAGAGCTCTGTATCAAAGAAAGGGGTGGCAGAAAATGTCTTACAACACAAATTGAACGTAGATCAATCATTCTAGCTACACTAAATATTCACAGATAAATATCCACTGAACTTGTAAGGGAGTTCAGTGAAGATTTAAGGTAAAATATATTACCCAAAATAGTTAGAATGAAACTGTCCTTGCATCCAGGCACTAAATAGATTCATGGCGAGAAAGAAGCCATAGATATTTGAGGGCTGATAAAAAAAAGGTCTTCAGTGTAACAAAGTTGACAAAAATTGGACAAATGAACAATGGTCTAAAGTTGTTCCGTCAGATGAAGGTAAATATCAGGTATATAAGAAAGAGTATTATATTGCTGTTCTATGTATATCTATTTTTGTAATTCCATTTAACTATTTTGTTACAATTTTAAAGATTTTTAACAATTCTGGGGCAATGTGTATGAAACAAAGAGTTCGGGATGCATTTTACATTGCTATTCTAGTAAACAGTGTGAAGTATAAAGGTTGATTCATCATATTATGAAGCTGCATACCTTTAACAGAGCAAAAAGAGAGGCTTTTATGCCAGGGAAGAATGAATTCCACACCTTATAGCACCGTGATGTTAGGGTTTTAAAGGCATTCTTTATCCGGAAATAGCTTTGCACAACACCAATAAATGAAATCATATTTCAGCAGGACAATGCCAACAACATGATATATAACCACACCAAAGATTGGTTCGGAGAAATGGAGATCACCCCTCTAGAGTGGCCACCGCAGCCCCAAATTAAATTCAACATAATAATTGTGGGGAGGCTTTGGAAAAGCAAATAAGGAATGACAAGGAAAAATAAAACAGAACTCCATGCCAGGGCTGTAATAAAAGAAAAATTGAATCAAACTAAGTATTAAAACCAGGAAAAATCTAAAATAGATATACTCAATTCATTTGCAACAAATGTCTAATTCCATTATATGAATGATACTGTATTAATATATGATAAGAGCTGATCTAACTGAGGGGGTCGGGGCCAAAAGGGAACGAGATCCTTAGGATGTATGCCAGTTGCAACCTGGTTAATAATTCTACAGTTACTAGTCCCTTAGGTTGTGGCAGAGAGTTACGGCGATATATATATATATATATATATATATATATATATAAAAGATCTTTCAACAAGGACGCTCAAGCTTTGTCAAGCGATAGTGGCGATGTTGTTACGGCAACATCTGGCAACCTCAGTGTGAACTGCTCAATAGTTCTTGGCAAGTCGATGAAAAGTTATAGCGTTTACAGCGTGTGCAAATCATCAAATGTTATTATCAAAATCAGTGCTCCGTTTGATAAACGTTCCCCCCAAAATAATCTTCAGTGGCGAGGCCCATCTTTGGATCAATGGATTTGTGAACAAGCAAAATTGTCGGATTTAGGACGAAAAAAATCCAGATGAAATACACCACCACCAATTGCACCCCAACAAAGTCGCTGTTTGGTGCGGATTTTCATCTAACGGAATCATCGGTCCCTATTTATTTGAAAACGAAGATGGGATTGCCATAACCGTCAACGGCGAGACCTACAGATCGATCATAGGCAACTTTTTGTCGCCTCAACTGGATTATATGCCTGATATGGATACTGACGAGATGTGGTTCAAACAGGACGGCGCTACGTGCCACACTGCGCACGCGACAATAGACAGTTGATGTCCTCAAAGTCATCATAACGAACACCATCCAGCAAATTCAGCCAGATTTATGCGACAAAGTCATCGAAAATTGGGCTTCCTGAATACGTTCCACCAAGCAAAGCCGCGGTGGACATTTGAATGATCTCATATTCCACACTTAATGCCATAAAATGTCCTTCAAATTTAAAATAAATTGAGTGCATATATAACACACAACTTGTTTTGTTTACATTTAAAAATCGAGCGACCTTAATGAAAGACCCTATATATATATACACTGCCTGGACAAAGTAAAAGTCCTTCAGTGTAATAATTATTTAATAAAGTATTGGACCTCTTCTCGATAAAATTACAGCTCTTATCCTATCTGGCATTGATTCTACAAGCTTTTGAATCTTCTGTAGCTTCAATTTTAGCCACAATTCCAGCAGCCGTAGCCCCAAATCGTTCTATGATGATGGAAGAGACGATGAGGCACGCAGGCTTCATTCACGCTCATTCCATAACTTCTCCTTGGAATTTAAATCTGGCGACTCTTGTGGCCATTCAATATGCCGAAATGATCCATTATGCTGAGTAAAATAATCTTCGACGATGTTAGACCGGTGGATACGCGCGTTATCGTCATGAAACATTCCATTACCATTCCAAAATAAGAAGTCCATTGAGTGGCGAACTTGATCGTCCAGGATCTGCAAGTACTAGCGGGACTTCATCTTCTTGATGCAGAGGGTTGCAGATCCATGTCCAGCTCAGTTAAAACAGCATCAGACCATTACACTAGCTACAGGTGCTTACAGGGAGGCAACGATGCATGATGGATCCAATGCTTCATGAGGTTCTCGCCATACTCTAATGCGCACATCACTCTGCAAGAGGGTAAACCTATATTCATCGAACGACATGAACGTTTCCAATCCTCTACACCCCAGTTATTATGTTCTTTGGGAACCGAATCCTTTATTTTCGATTTGTTGCAGTCAAAAGTGGCTTCATATATAGGCAAGATAGTAATGAAACAAAAATACCAGGTACATTCAGACTCTATTTCAAGTTCATGATTAGAGAATTAAGGAAAACATCAGAAAACTGTAATATATAAGGAAGGAGGTGAAAAGAGAGAGAGTATTTACCTCACAATTTTTGTTATTTCAGCTTCTTTTATTTTGAATCTAAATGCCTCTAAATATAATTGGTTATATATATATATTTATATATATGAAAAAAGCTCACAAAGTGCACGTGAGTCAAAGTTATGCAAATACACCGAATATATATATATATATATATATATATATATATATATATATATATATATATATATATATATATATATAAATCATGAACTGTTGAACTTCTTCCAAATCGGAATTTCAATATGAAGGTGAAAACCAAGCACGTTATTGATAAAATGACAAAAGTATACGTTTTGAGGACCTTATTAATCATCGGCACTAAGAAACTAAGTTAGTAGACGGTTAAACTTTCTATTTTTCATAAAATACTAAAATTGAATGATAAATTTCATGGGAACAATCCCTGCTGTTTTTAATTGACACAATTTACTGGGCGAAATCATTTTTTCTTTTGTATTTAAAATATATGACATACTGCTGCATAATTATTGATCTATTTATAGATTTGTTCAAAGGTATTGCCGATTATTTCTTTACTTCTCTCTCTGTAATAAACTTGAGTCCATTTTAGCTTATTTTGATCTGACGCTGAATTTTCTGTTTTCCGTAAAGGTGTGATGGCATTTCCCCTCACAGAAATATTTGACAACTGCGATTAAAAAAAAAATTAAGAAGATAGTGAAATTGAGCTAACTTCCCGAGAGGACAAAAATCCGATACGCCTCTTATAATATTTAGTGAATTTAAAAAGCTTTGTTGCCAATATGAGGTTTGGCATATATAATTTCCTGCAACATGCGAAAGATTTATGAAGATAAGTTGTACCAAGCCGTGACGATTATTATATGCAATTCCATAAACCATTTTTCGTTTTTTCCCCATTAAGTTCATGCAAGAAATGCATTTCTCCACCACCAAGTGTCACGAGTTTCTATTTACGTGGAATGCTGATAAAAGAGTGATCCAAGTTCGATCCCTAGGCGTAATTGATCGAACACATTATCGAGGTTGATTCCTCTTGCTCCGTCCTATAAATGAATGATTGCGCTTTTTTCGTCAAACCATTGCCAAAAGACCTAAAGTATTTCCTCTCACATCCAAAATGCCATTAATTATTCTGTCATTCATATTATTACTCTATATTTATCCTTTTGAGGTATTTTTATCTTTATGGGTTTGTTTTTCTACTATCGTGTTGATCAGTGCAAATTTTATTTTTCCTTTTAGAAACATCCCGAAGAGTGCCTGCCTTCATTTCAGAGAGAACAAAGAGGGATAATGGCGCAATTCTCCGAGCTCCATTGATCCAAGTAATCTTCTCTTTGGACTACTCTCGTTATGTATCCCAATCCCCCTTCAAATCTTTACTTCACATAATTTTACCATTTTCTTTAGCAAACTCATTACCAGCACTATCTGACGAAAATGCCCTCGATGGTTGTTCGCGTATATAGAAATATTGAAAATCATTGGAGAGTTAGGACCGAGGAGAAATGCAGCCTACAATTCAATTAAATCCAGCTTGAACGACGAATGATAAGTAGAAATGAAGCCATTTTTATGTAGAAATCTGTTTTAAATACGTGTATGTAAATTGCAGTAAAATTTAAACTTACATATATTCGCCGTTATTTTGGGACTGTAAATATAACTCCTCCTAGAGTACTCATGTAAATATGGCCTAAGTGAGCACTTATGCTCATAATGAGTGTTGGTCTGAATAATAAAAGATTGCAAGTGGATTCGAATGTGGGTGAGGTTCTGGTCAACAGTTCCTCTACATTATACTTCTCATTTTTGAAATGGTAAATTTGGGTACTAACCAAATTAAGGAAGAGATCATCACGTTACTTATTAAATTTTAGATTAATATAGTAATCCTTCAAAGGAAGCTTGTGCCTTTCAACTACGGTAGTTTCACTCATATAAGAGTTAATTAAGTTGATAAATTTAAAGTACTAATGCAACTAATGAGGGTTAAAACAAATAAATAAAGGAAAATGATGGACATATGTAAAGAAGAGGGACAAGAAACAGGGCCAACCATGAAATGGTAAATGGTGAAAAGGATCAGAAGCAATGGTAAGGATTAATGCTAAAAATGGCTTAAAATGTATAGCCTATAACCTATGAGTGCTGGGGTCGAAAGGGGACTTTCAAAGCTAATTAATTCTCAAAAAGACCACAAGTGCCTCAGGTCATATTCAATCCTCCGGTACTTGAGGAGGGCTCGTATGAGCAGACATGAATGAATAAAAAAAGTCCAAAGTTAAATGGGGCCCGAATAACAAGAACGACTTGAGAAACTTCGCAGGCCCACAATACAAAGAATGGAGTGTCTGTTTTGGGATTCCCAAGCTCAAGCTCGTCCTATCGAGCATGAAAGCTCACATTGTGCCAACTGTTCAATTTTCTTCGGCTTTCCCTCCATTAATACTTTGTTCTATTGCATGTTATCTTCCTTTTTAGCCCAGTTTAATTTTCAGAATCTATTTTTCGGCACAGTTTTACAAACATCGATATTCCTGATAATCCATAGAGATTTGCCTAAAGGTGTAAATAATTTTAGATTATACATAAATTTATCAGATATCTTTTCTTTTTTATATTAAAATGACACTTGAAAATGAAACATTGGCGTTAATTTGACAATAGTCTGAGTCAGATGAGAATGAGTTCGAAGCAAGCTTAACTGAACTCAGATATCTCATGGAGGAAAATTCAACCCTCAAAATTATGCGCGAGCGAATACATAAATAGGCCAAAGCTCACATTTTCGGTTTCTCCTTAACTTCATTGATGATTTGTTTTCCCATCCATCTAAAATCGTTAGCTGAATCCTCTTTGATGGCCGCCAGAAGGATTTTCCTAAAATTAAGAAGAAATTTTAAGATTGATTCGACTATACAAATGGCGAACTGTAAGCTTCTTCCTGCCTAATTCTTAGGATCCACTTTTTCTTTGATTCTCCCATATCTTACACTTCTATAAAATATTGCTCTTCATAAGGCTTGGTTATAACCTCTTTTAAATATATATTAGCAAAACCTTAAAGAAGCAAAGCAAACGCCTATCCCTTAGATCACGAAAATGGCTAAGTATCTTGTCACTCGGCGGCAGTTTGTGCGAACACATTGATTACTACAACTTGGATTAGCTTTTCGAATCTAGATTGAAACTTGGACACGGCACTGAATCAGCAATATCACAAGTTTATAAATATCTGAGACTTTGACGTGTCGCACAGCCGATAAAAAACCTGAATCCATTCTATTATTGTTAGATCTCTCTTCCTTTTTGCCTCCTCAGATAAAAAATATTATTATAGAATTCTTTTGTACAGGGTGCGGCAGAAAGGTTGCCACGAATTTAAAGGTTAATAAAAAACAAAGACATGAGGATAGAAGATTAAATGCCATTTATTTTGTGCTTCAACTAGCAACTCACCATAGCCTGGATTGGACTGCATCGTCCATTTGTTGTTGAAGATTTTGTTAAGAGTGTGAATCCGTCGTAAGGACGCAACGTTCCTACCGCAAGCACTTAGCGCTTCGTCGTCATGATCCTATAGCGGATGGAAAAACAATTCGTCGGTGGGTTTCCACCTTTAGATAAACATCATCGGCTTTAAACAAGAAAAGTCATGGCCGACCTAGGATCGCTACTGGGCCAGGTATTGTCGTAGATGTGACAGCTTGAATACAGCGATCTTACATATGTTCTGCAGGAAAACAGGCAGCTGCCTTACACATATCAGGTTAAAAAAACATTTAAATCATAATAGCATTTAATGTACTTTATAAAAATAGAAAGGTTTTTATTGTATCCTCATGTGTTTGTTTTGTATTAACCTTCGAAATCGGCCCGACCTTTCTGCCGCACCCTGTATAAGCTCTAACTTCTTAAAATTTTCTCAACTTAATTTAATATTTGCTTGTTCCGGCCTGAAGACTAATTGTTCTGGATTTTTTTTCCATTAACTACATTTAGCCAAATTCATCCCCCGACTAAGCTCGGTTCTCCATTCCTGTGCTGTTTCTCATATATAGAGTGTTCCAATAACTTAGACCGAATTTAAATGGGAGTTAAGTTTAAGCATCTAATGAAGTTTTTCTCTTTCTTTCAGATTTAACAACTACAGTCTTTGGCAATTTCAACCATGGAAAGGATAACAATCGAACAACGTGTTTAAAGTTATCGAAGCCTATTATGAAAATGGACGTTCAAACAGAAACACATTTCGACCAACCGAGAGTGAAATTGGGAAAATTGTTGGTAAATTCAAACAAACCGGTTTCCGTGGCAGATATGAAAACGCCATTGCGTGCTCGTTTACGCCGCTCAGCTGAAAACATTGCTGCAGTGCGCAAGAATGTGGACGAAGATCCAAACACCTTTATTCGTCATCGCGCGCAGGAATGGAACCTCTCGAAAACAACGTTACATCAAATTTTGATAAACGATTGGTCTCTACACGCTTACAAAATTCAATTGACACAATAACTGAAGACTGCTGATCATTTGAAGCGCCGTAGATTCGTCACTTGGGTGCAGGAGCAAAGACAAGCCGATGATGATTTTTCGCAAAAATCATCTTTAGTGATGAAGCCCATTATCATCCTGGTGGATTCGTTAATAAGTAGAATTGTCGCCTTTGGGCTGACGAAAATCCCAGGAAGATTGTTGAAAAGCCACCGCATCCACAAAAGGTCACCGTTTGGTGTGCATTTTTTGCTAGCGGAATCATTGGGCCGTATTCCTTCGAAAATAAGGCCGGGAATTCTATTACGGTGACAGGCGAGCGATACCGTGCCATAATAACCAAATTTTATGGCCAGAATTAAATTCTATGAATGTCAAAGATTCGTCGTTTCAAAAGGACGGCGCCACATGCCACACAGCCAATGCAACAATGGCTTTATTGAATGAGAAGTTCCCAGGTCGCATCATCTCTCGAAACAGCGAGGTTAATTGGCCACCAGGATCGTGTGACTTGACGCCTTTAGATTTCATCCTTTGGGGTCACCTCAAAAGTAAGGTATATGCCAACAAGCCAACAACAATTCAACAGCTGAAGGATGAGATAATAAGGCATATTGGTGAGATCAAGGAGCAACTATGCAGAGACGTCATCAAAAATTTTGACCATCGAGTGGAGGTGTGCCGCCGAAGCCTTAGCGGACATTTAGGCGATATTATTTTTCGTACATAATTGCCATGACTCAAATAACATGATCTAATAGTGAAATCAATAAATTATCACCAATAATACTGTTTTATTTACTGCTAAGTTCGATCCGTCTTAATGGATCACCCTTTATTTTTTAGTCTTTTTAATATTATATTTTGCACTGATTGCCAATATTTTCTTACTTTTTTTCTACCATTAACTGTTTGAAAGATATAACAAATTATGCTAATATAAAGAAATGTATGGGGTACGGGTAAATAACACATATTTGTCGCTAATTTATTTTTTTCTTTTTTAGATTAATATGATAAATATTGAATTTCTTAATTATCGCTACAAGAGGATGCATAAATTCAACAGATTTCTTCTGTTTTGTGTGTGGTTTCTATGTTGTACCTAAGCATGTATCACGTTAAATTATGAAAGGTGCAAAGTACTGGTTTAATTATAGACTGTACTTTGGAATGAGTATGGGTGACCAAGAAAAACCATGGGCGTTTCATGTGTTTTTCTGGAAGTTGTCGATCAAATTTAGATGCATGGCTGAGAGATGCAAGAAGAGCAATGCCCTTTGCTGGTCCAAGAGTTTGGTCAGCCCCCCAAAATCATCATGATCATTGCTATTTTTACATGATTGACATATCAAAGTATATAAAAGTTAAGGGAAGAAAATGCCTTACATATCTCAATATTTCCTCTTCTATTGCACCTGTGTCACATGATGATACCTTATTAGTTCCACAGCCGCCAGAAAATGAAAGTAAATTCTATCAAATTGTAAGGTATAGTCTTTGTAACAGAATCAATACTGAGATATTCAAAACAATTAGCTAAGTATTTTGTAATGTGATTACACATGCAATCCTAATTTATGCTCAAGCTATTAAATGCATCTCTTTTTATATAAATTTTTTCAGCTAGAGGGCATGATGGAGGTCTTATCAGGATAGTTGGAAGTTTGTGACAATGAAGAAATGAATGAAATGCATGAGCAAAGAATGAGTACCCGCCCACACTTTCCAAATCAACGTGAATTGGATGATCTCACCAGGGACCTATGTCACTAAGTCAGGAGCTGAGCTTTTGGCATCTAGACTTAATGATTGGAATCTGTTGAGGAAGGACGGCAGATCAACAGTTTTCTGGACGAAAGATGAGGAATTCCACGTATACTTTGATATAAGTGAGGATCTCTGCTTCTTAAAAGACATTAATGAATTATTTACAGTTATTGGAATTGATCAGAACCCTAAAGAATGGCGGCTTTTAATAGATAGTTCTACAAAAAGACTCAAAGCTATTTTACTACACAATGAAATTCAGTATCCATCTCTGCCTATAACTTACTCGGTACAGATGAAGGAAGAATATGACAAAGTAAAAAGCTTTTCGAGAAGGTAAATGTCGTAGAATTCTTTCTAATAAAAACCCTACTAACTTGACACCACTTTTATAATAGTGTGTCGTAGAATGCCCCCCCCCCCTTTTTGTTCTAAGAGTGCTAAGAGTGCTAATATATTGATATCTGAATATCTTAAAGAACAGAGCCGTTCCGAAACACGTAAGGATATAATAGAAACGCACAATAATCCAAAAATAAACTTATTTTTAACTTTAACCATTGAAAACACAACATCTAAACATTAACTACAGCAATACTCTGAATATTATCATAAATCAGAATTAATTAAATTAGTTTGACCCTCAAAAATTGGTTACTTTCTCTACACACGACAATAATATAAAAATTAGGCTTACGGACTCATCTGGAGTTTAAAAGGCATCAGGAATGTTATTGACTCAGGACGCGTGCCGTCTAGCCAGATGTAGATGGATGAGATCACACGGTCGTTTTGGCGTGTGTAGCAGCTGGGGGGTCAACACGGTATTCTGGGGGGAGGGGAGTTCTTCACGGACGAGAACAACTACGGTGCTTTATGCAACACCAAGGTAGTCGCGGTCTCTCTGGCAAGAGGGAGTCGAACTTGGTTCTTAAACCAAGTTAACTTGGAGTGCGGTGTGACCACCGAGTAACGAGCTCGGGGGGGAGCTTTTCTTCTTTGTTACTTAATTCCTCATGGACGAGGACTGAACTCGGGAAGGGTCTTCTTCAAGGGCGAGAATCGATGAGACGGGATTTCTCTGACGAGAATAAGTTACTTAAAGTTCGGTTGGGTAACCAGAAACTAGCTCGAGGATGAGCTTCTTCTTAGTTCCAGTCTTCTTCAAGGGCGAGTATAACGGAGGGGGGTTTCTCTAACGAGAATAATTTAAACTTGGTTCCTTACCAAGTTAAATTAGAAGTTCGGTTGGCCACCGAGTAACGAGCTCGAGAAGGAATCGTTTTCCTTCTTCTTTTCTTAATTCCTCAAGGACGAGGAATACTCCTGGTGTTTAAGGTGCACCAGTATATGAGGATTCTCTCTGGCGAGAGTAAGTTAACCTTAACAAAGTTAACTTATCGTTTGGTTTGATAACCAGGGACTAGCTCGAGGATGAGCTTCTTCTTAGCCCCTTAAGGTAGGTAGCCCTGCCTCTCTTGTAGGGTACTTCTTGGTCTGGCGAGCCAAGTACACTACCCATCCAGTCTAGGTAGCTCGGTTTTAATCGAGGACTTTGTCACCTTAAATCTGACGTATACTACCTCGATTTTCCTCATTGTTCCTCATTTATACCTTGTCGCCCCACTGGGGGAGTGGTAAGGGAGGGAGGGGCTGGAGGACGGCCCCAGGAGAGTTCTTTTGCCCAACGGTTTTTCACACCGAGTCTTACATCGGCTCCTCGTTAGCCTTCGAGCTTGGGAGAAACACGTCTTCAATTTCTTATTTGACGTGAAACTGGATCTCACTCTCCTGGGGGAGATCTTGCATTTTGAACCTTAGGGTCTTTCATGGCACCGAGTGGTGCAGCGCTGCGGTCACGCGTTTGGCCCGCTTAGGCCTGGGCCGGATGTCTTTGCGGTAACCGCTTTGTGACTCCACCAAGAGTGAACGGGGGGAGGGGGGGAGTGACGATTCCCCTACAGTAAACCATACTAAGTTTAAATGTGATGTTTGTGGTGATTTTAAGATGCTTGCCTTCTTACTAGGATTACAGGGTGGGTACACCAAGTATTCATGTTTTCTTTGCCGATGGGACAGTAGGGCTGATCATGAACATAACATTATCAGAATGTTGACTGGCCCCCTCGAGATGACTTGTAGCCAGGAAAACTAAATGTTATTAGACAGTCTCTTGTAGAGCATGCCAAAGGTTTGTAACCTCCACTTTATATAAAGCTTGGTTTGGTCAAACAGTTTATAAAAGCAGTAGTTCATGGACAAGAAGCATTTCAAGCGATTCACCTACTCTTTCCAAAGCTATCAGAGGCCAAAGTTAAGGGTAGTATATTTACTAGACCACAAGTAAGGAAAATGTTGAAGTGAGTCCAACTTGAGAATGCAATGAGTGATTTTGAAAGTGAGGCGTGCTGTGCATTTCGAAATATAGTTGATAGATTCATTGGTGAAACTAAACACACAAACTACAAGCAGCTGGTAGCAAAACTTTAAGAAAGTTATCAGAATTTAGGATGTAGAATGTTACTAAAGGTGCACATCTTGCATTCATATTTGGATTTATTTCGTGAACATTTTGCGAGAAGTGAGTGTTAAGCATGGTGAGCCGTTCCAGCAGGACATTGCTGAAGGTGTAGAAAAGATACCAAGGAAGATGGCACACTACTATAATGGATGACTATATATGGTCACTGGTGCGTAAGGATCAACGAGCTCAGAGTAAGAAAGCACGTTCTTCAGTGCACATTTAATAGGTTATCTCTTATAATCACATTTTCTCATTAGTTTAAAAAGGAATACAAGGAAAAAATACTATCAACTATTATTCATGGAAAATGTGAATATGCTAAATAAAGTGAACTGTCGCAGCTATTTATGGTTAGTTTTATATACAAAATTCCAATTATCTCCAAAAATATCAATGCTCTGCAATTTTCAATGGTATTTTTGGAACCAGGAGGTAAACCCACCTTAGAAACGCTATAATATTTAAAGAAACAAAACTAGTATTACCCAGTGTTATACGTAGATTTATTTTCCGTGTAAACCATCTTCTATTATTAATTTGTTATCTATTATTCTCCGAAATGTTTATTGCGTTATCATTTATTTGCTTTTGGACAGATTTCTCAATATCGGTCCTCATTTGCCTGGCTGTGCACCATTTTGCTGAGTCTATTTAAGTAAAACTCTATGGCATCACTATCTATTCCATCTAATCATTTTGGGCTCCTTTATATTTGAAAGGAAGATGTGACAGAGATATGTTTAATATAGCCATAGATGCTTTCTTCTCAATCTTGTATTGATTCTTATTATGCCCTTTATCTTTTTCCCATTTTCTAGGATCGCATCCTTCTCTCTGGACCATAATTATGTTGTCTGTCATCCTTTTCAAAGAAGTATATTCTCTCAGGTGACATTGTTATCCTTTAAAAATTCATTATTCACCAAATGAATAAAAGTCCCCAAATTCCTTCAATAAACCTTATTTATCCTTCGTGGTACTGGTGTAGTAAACATTTTGATAGTTCAGTGCATACGAGAGCTGTTTTTTAAGAGAACGTTTTCTCCTGTAAGTGGGAGTATTACATGCAAAAATATAGTTTCTCCTTGGCGAGCTTCTTATCCCCTATTCTTTCTTGCTTCTTCATGGAATAATTTCAATTAGAAGTTTGACCCAATATTTTACTAATAAAACCGTGAAATTATGTAGATGACCGATTTTTACTATGCCAGAAATGAACATTTTAGTTCCAAGGCTAAGTCATAAACTTCGTCTCTATTAAATTTAAATATGATTACAAATCAAATATCATTTTCCCCTTCCTTGATGTGTTCATCCACCGTAATATAGATTTTAACACTCTCCTAGTTACTTTTTAACCTAAACATACTCAAATGCCACAATGCCAATTTACACTTCTACTCTGGTAATAGTGATACAATATAGAAATTAGTTGTTTCGACCATGTTCCTCCGTTCATAAAGTATATGTGTTCCTAAATTGTGATGAAAAATATACATAGGAAAATTAGACGTAGCCCATCCCAGAAGGTGTGCACAGGCAACTAGTCATGCTTTACATATTTAAACATCTTGGCAACCTTGGATTAACGCACTCGAATATTAATTGAGCACAAGCACTTAATCGGAACTTGCTGGCCCAATTGAATACTCGTGGACCCGACTCTGTATAGAACGGGACACCACCGTGTCGTTCCTCGACACCTAAGTATATATATACATATATAACTATATATATATATATATATATATATATGTATATATATATATATATATATATATATATATATATATATATATATATATATATATATACTTAGGTATCGAGGAACGATACGGTGCTGTCACGCTCTATACAGAGTCAGACCTACAGGTATTCAGCAGGCCGGCAAGTCCCGGCTAAGGGCTTGTGCCCAATTTTTATTCGAGGGCGTTAATCCAAGTTTGGCCAATAAAACGGGGGGAATCGAGATTACCGTTTTAGCTCAGGAGTTATTGAAATAAAACCCTCTTACAAAAATAACCTTTAATATACAAGTGAATAATATAATTATTATTAGTCACGAAAACTAAGTAAACAAAAATAATAATGAATAAGTGGCCATTTGTTAATACAGGCGGGCAAAGAATAAATGGGAATAGACCAGGAATAGTAACAATCACTTAAAAGACCGTTATTAAACGCGGGTTGAGATAATATTAATTAAATGCGGGGAATTACGGAAGTTTTCGGGAAGTGAATTAAGTGGAGGAAAAATCACTGGAGTGGGACCTCGGTTTACCTCAGCGGCAGGGAATTCGATGAGGCCTCGGGAGGAATTCGTAGGGCGGAAGATGTGCATAAATCAGGTTCCAAGTTGTCCTCCAAATGGGATTTACGAAGGGGGAGGGGATTCCGCTCCAGGGCCTGGTGTCGGCTCGGCGACCAGATGGGAATCTGCACGGAAGGACTTCTCGCACTTCCTTGAACTTGTATCACGGTCGAGGTTAAGCTACACGGACCATGTAGATTGGAGAGAATGAGCAGGGAGTTGATCTTGGTTAGCCCTCCGAATTGGGAATAACAAAGGAGAGTAATCTGTCTCTGACCTAAAAGATTAAGAAGGTAAGATCCGCGCAAGGGATCATAGGCGTCGACACGGCGACTCGAAGGGGAAGGTGACGGACGGACTTCGGAAGAACTCTCGCTGACAATGAATGGAGTCGCTCGCATAAATACGGCGTGTTTCTGTGAGGGACGGGGTTAGCAAGAGAGGCGTAAGACACCAGGCGTCCCATGGAAGATTTGGAATGTAGCCGTGTAAACAGCCCCAAGTCACTGGCGCCTCACAGCAACTGGAGGACGGGGGAGTGGATAGATCTCGTTTTCCACTTTCAACTGGAGGGTGATAATCGAGCACAATTGAGGGGGTGGTTTCCAGACAGGGTTTCGAACTGATTAAATGATCTCGAGGCCATATACTAAGTTGATATGGCCAGACTATGTCTGGGAATGTTTACATATTTAGACCGCCACTGACTTGCTGAAGAGGCAGGTAGTTAAGGCACTTTAATTGATTTCTTCACAAATTTACATCTCTTTAATGGGAATTTCGAGTTATCCAAGTCATTAGGTCATTTATGTCCTCCTAGAAAGGAATCAGCTGACCATTAGTATGAGCCAGTCGCTCTACGGATTCTTTCTCTTCATCCGTTTTACTATTTCTCGCTTTCTCATAGGTGTTATAAATTTTTATTATTATTAATTTTAGTTTTTGTCTGTTTTTTTTATTTCTTTTATAAGAAATATTTTATGTAGATGTAGAGCTTAAGTATGGAGCGCGATGCTTCTAAATTATTTCTGCACTTAATGTAAAGATTAAAAAGAGGAGGTTTTTTTTTAAAAGATCTTATCACTTTTTAATTAATTTTTCTCTGAATTTTTCTCAAGGATTAGTAATCATTTTTCATAGCTACACTCTAGAACATGTCTGCCTTTTAAGGATGAACGTGCCTTATTATTTGCTGCATTGGGCTCCAAGATGAAATCTGTATGGATTCTCCTGTTCCTATATTGATTCACCTCTGCACTAAAGAAAGCCCTATTCCAAGCTGCCTTTCAGCTGTCGAATTGCTTATGCATACTCCTATGCTTCCCTTCCTCCTTTGTTTCTACCCCGTCGAAAATAATTCCATTGGTTTAGATCTAATCTGCGTTTTAGATATGTAATCACACGTTAATCTCTTTTCAAATATAAAGCCTAATTATTACATTTTTTAATTTAGTACTTTATTTTTGATGTTGGCATATTTATTATACTACACAAAAATTGTTTAGTTTTCAGGTAAAGAGGGTCTTTGATTTTAATATTAAATCTCATTTCATATGTCCTTTGCTGCATTAATCTAGACTAAGGTATATTAAGGTAACTAGAGAGGTCATAGAATCTTTTCTTTGATCAAATCCAATTAATTTTTCTCTTGTCTTCATCAAGTTCAGGTTTTCGCATCAAAGCTATTATGGCAAGAATCTGTATTGCTCTAACCCTTTAGATGCAAACACGGTGAATTCCTAACAAAAGAACGTCACAAGGAATAGGAGTACCTTAAAAGATATTGCAATTCATACTGAGACAGAGAAATTTTCACCCTGCCTGACATTTTATTAGTCTTTATCTATTTCTTTATATATGCATCTTTATTCATTCTTATTTCTTTACCTTATTTATTTATTCTCTTTCCTCTATATGCTATTTTCTATCTTATGCTAATTTTCAAACCTTATAAAACCTATGAACTTATCCGCTTAACTCATTAATGCAAACTAAACACATCCATGTGTATTTAAATTCAAGGTTCTTCAAGCTTCTTACCCTTTCGTCTCTTCAACGATGTTAATTCTGGCTCTTTACAAGGACAAAATAGTCAACACTAATTAACATTGCCATTAGCTTGCAATGGAACTGGTTGCGGAAGGATATGATGATTAGAGAGATTAGCAAAATAAAAATTGTAAAAAGGAAATTAATAATGGTTTTCGCTAGCAGTCAGTTAACTGACTGGATAAATAATTACTGAAACATCAATATAAAAGAACAACCAATTTTAAAGATTAAATGGTAGAATACAAGTAATTAAGAGCATGGAGTACAAGACTCAAAAATCCCATTTTACTATGGGATAAAGATTTAAAAACGAAGTAGTAACCTGAAATAGGAGTATGAGGTTACAAGAAAAAAAAAATATCAATGTAAAATAAGTATATATAATGAAACGTCCTGCGTTACTTCCGTAATCTTTTAAATGTTTAGAAAATGTGAAACGTTCATTGATGGATTGAGTCGTAGCAAAGTTATTTACATGTCTTCTCAATCCTAATTCCACTAATTTTCCATCCTTCATTCAAGCAAGTCTGACTTTTGTTGTTTCAAATTCTTCTGCTAAGTTAAATGACCTCAATCCCAGAGTATAATAGCGACTTGTAGTTTAACCCTCAAAGCTCATCCTCGTAAATTAGTCTATAATTGTTTAGAATTAAAGTTGTCCCCTTTCATACATCGTTGATAATCGTATAAAGGTATTGTTTTAAAGTGTATTTGGAAATTCCTATACTTATTAAATCTCCTCATAGATAATTAAAGACTATCCTTTACGGCAATTATTATAATTAGAAGATATCCATTTTGAATGGCCGTTCTCATTTACTCAGATCATATTGGATCACTAGTTATCAATTTCGAAGCGTTTGTTAAGAAAATGACAGTATTTTGACCTAGACACACTTGTCATTCTCATTCTAAATATTCCTATTTATAATTACAGAGCTCTGTATGGAGAGGTTAAAGTTTTGTTTGTTATGGATTTCTTTTAGGAACGTGAAAATTTCGAAATTGCTATCGCCAATACCATCATAAATAGGCTCTTACGAACTTTTGTGCTTGTTTTTACACTCTTAAAGTCAAAATAGGTTTCTGAAATTTCCTTACCCGTTAACACGGTCATTAAGAATTTATAACGTATTTCTGTACAAGTTTGGCCTATTACTCTTCCTTTAATGAACTCTTCTTTCATATATTCCGAGCTCAATATAAAGGAAATTGCGTTGAAAGGAAGTTCGCCTACGAATCAAGAGTTATTAATTTTGTCAATTCCTCCTTATTTGTTAGTCGATACGTAATCCTAAATAGCTAATGCCCACTAAAATTGAATTTTTTTCATGCGCACCTTAGTGTTGGATACTAATTAACTAGTCCACCAGTAAGGTAAAATGAAATTCACTTGCTGTTAATAGAATGTTTAATACCCTCTTTCACCCTTTGTTGGGTCTATACAGAAGTGGAAAAGAGAATGGGTGATTTAAAAGAGGTGCAAAAGACGAGAGGAGAATGATCACCAGTATCTCTTGGGTGCTTGGGCGTGAGAGGGGGTGCCGCTCCTCTAGATTTCACTTATAGCAGTGGCATCGCCCCCCTTACAGCATCCACGCCCCTTGCGGATTCAATCTAATTTGGAAATCCATTTTTCAGACTGTAAAAAACAAGTAGAACTGCTCATTATTTGAGTAGATAATGGAAAGGATTAATAAATGTCAATAACGTGATATGTATAAAAATCATAAGAAACACGATATAAGTATTTATCGCCGACAATTATAAGCACGCTGGAAATAACTTCATTATTCCTATAAAGATTTCAATGAATGATTTCTAAATATTTCTGTGTAGTTTCTATTTTATGAATTTTATGAAAAATCGCGATGATCTATTTCGTAATCCATTCGAAATGGAAAAAGACCCTGATCCGGACAATTGCGAACGCATGGTCTACGATCCCCACAGAGAGCAGAGACAATGTCCTTTTACTCACTTCTACATATTTTTATGTAAGAATCGATATATCTAAATGCTGTTTATATCTCTATTTCATATATCTACTAAAAAGATCATATAGGTTCTATAAAGAGAAACTAAAGTACCTCGCATGAAATTGCTCCCAATTTTTAAGAATATTTTGGACGCCTTTGGGCTAGGGCCCAGTCAAGTGAAAACACCATTTCCGATTTAAGCAAAATTAAGTCACATAGGATGTGATAAGTCATCGAATGGAGCTTTTGTTGCAGGGAATTCATGGTGGTTTCGATCAATGATAAACTGTAGGTGGCGATATGAATTAAAAGGTATCAAATCTAGTGTAGGTCGATGGTCAAGGCCCTAGCAAATTATTTATTTTGACCCATTTTTGTCTTGAAAGTTTGAACAACTCTCTGCGTTCCTTAACAATTTAGAATTGCTATTTTTTTGTGGATATTATTACATTCCCTTTGGCTATTACTCTTTTTTTGTCAAATATAAAGTCTCAAAAACTACTTTTTTACGAAAGAGTCGTAAAATAATGCATATCGATTGAACAATTCGATGAAAAGCTCGTAGGTCAAGGGAAAATGGAAATTCCCTGAAAAGATTAATTCTCGAACCACTATATTTGAATAGAGAATTCCGCAAATTTGTGACTCACTTGAAAATACGCAAATACTACGAATTTAGATTCTACAAAACTCTACATAAAATTGTTACAAAGAATCGGTTGAAATCTAAAATTTGATTGCTTTATTGAGCTTCAAATTAAAGTTATCTAAGACTTGAAAGTTGAACTCGAATTTTTTATTTGAGAAATATTCGAAGAATACGAGAGCAAATAGATATAAAACTCGATCTATAATATATATATATATATATATATATATATATATATATATTTTTTTTTTCGACTTTAGAGTTTTATATCAATGATCTTTTTAAAAAGAAGGATTGAGTTTCTGTAAAAGACTTTGAAGCTTACAAATATTGAGTATTTCCTAACTTACTAACTCCAGTTTTTCCATTATAATACTTTTCCTGTTTTCTGGGCAAAGAAGTACGTTGAAACAGATTAGCTCTCATCCACACTTAAATAAAAATAAAAAAAAATACTATATTTTATAAAGACACGTGAGAGAGCAACCAGAAATAAGATCATCATGAATATGGAAAAGTGCTCGAAGTGAAAGATGGAATATTGTGCCGTTGGAAGAATTGAAATCGCATTTAAACTATAGTAAAGAGTACTGAATATCTGTCAGAAAGATAATCCATTAATTCAAAATAGTAATAAGCCCTTGTTTGCGAGATTTAATTAAAATAAGAATGAGCTTGGGTAGAGACATACCGTACAGGTCTTCTCATTGGTGACTGAAGGTAACTCTAGTAGTCTAAAAACTCTTAGAAAATACAATAGGTAGTATGCATAACAATATAACAAATCTAAAGTTTACCGAGCGTATAGATGTTAAATAAAGACAAATTAAGATTAAAATTATAGACTAAAAACAATATAAATAGATAAGTATGAAGTGAATGGATTCACACAGTTTTATAATAAAAAGTCTTCACACCGATATGTTGCCATTCTTATGACTAGTATTTGTTTCAATCCTCACAGAATATAAGAGCGTATTTATTAAAGATGCTTAGAAAGAAATACTTCAAGGATATTTAAGTTTTTCAAGGAGGACGAATTTATAGTCAAATTGAGGCTTGATTGTATTGAAAACAATTGAGTAGAAAATAATTTAGAATATCACTTTCTTCCATTAAAAGATTTATGGGTCAATTTTAAAAAGGCTAAAACATTAGCGAAGTCACGACCTGGTAGTCCTGCGCCTTTGGAAGGATGCGTTCGTGCGGTTCAAAGATCCAATGAGAAAAACTCTAAGTTAATTGCTTCTGATGTAGTAGAAGAGTCAAATCAGTCCAAGTAGACTACTAAAGTAAAATATTTTCTCTATTGGATATTATGGTCCTATAGCTAGGAAGGAACCTCTTTTACCTGAGTAATATTAAGAAGAGGAAATAATAGGCTAAAAAAGAAAGTGACAACCCTTTGAATCTTTCAGTGTAATTTTCTGAGGGTTGCTCAATTTTCATACAGTAGACGGATATATGAGTTTAACTTTTCAGGAGCTTGACATAAACAGGTTACAACCAACAGGGAAACATGGTGGCTTTTCTGTTATAGTGTGAATAGAGATTCAGAATGATGGAAGGTTAGATTTAGTTAGGTGGGTTGGCAATTTGAACTCAGGAAAATACGTATCTAGGCATATATGCCATTGTTTGCACAGGTCAGATTGATAAAGAAAGTTGCCAATTCGTGAGAGATGGGTCTTGTTGTAATACTGGAAATAACACGTAAATGGGAGGACCAAATCAGCATCAAACGACGTCTTTGTCCTAATCATTCGCATGAAATAAACTTAGTAGATTTTATAAAATTTAAATTGTCTTTAACTAACTGAATCTAAAAAAATGCCCCAAAAACGTATACGAAATAGAAAGCAGGAGTTTACAGAATCAGTCTCCAAAACCAGAAACTCGGTCAGAATTGATGAACGTCATACTCTAAACATGGTCAGAGATACTACAAAGTGTATTTCCAAAACGTATTAATCTATGCTTAGGGTCGCTGCAGCTCCAAAAACCGCTAAATAGGACGACAAAATATTAATTATGTATATCCATTGGTCAAAATGTATTTCATTCTTTAAATTTTTAAATAAAAGTATTTCAGTAATTAACTGGATGTCAACTATAGTGTTGCATGTACTCGTATGTTTCTCTTTCTTCCTCTCTCTCACTGTCTCTCTCACCCCACCATACTATGTAGTTTGCGACGCTATGCCTGCCATTGAGTGATTTATTTCTCCCTCTCTTGTCGTGATTTTCTTTTAGGTTGCTCTATGTGTGAAGGTGACCACTTTAGGTTTTCCTTCATTTGTCGTTTCTTCAAGCAATATATCCTGCCCATTTCAAATTACGAACTTGTATTTTTTTTACTATATCTCTCAACTGCCTTTTTCTTTTTCCATGTATTTAGCTTATGCGCCCTGTGTCTTATTCGTAATATTTCTCGTTGTGTGTTTCTCTGACTTCTCCTCAGTTTCTGCGTTAACTTTGTGTTCGTTCGCATCCTAAGTATTTGTTAAATCATGCGACTCTGGTCTATGCAGAAATGCGAAGAGCAGAAGCCGTGTCAGAAAGTAAGAATGGCTATGGGAAATATAGTAGCCGCGGTAGCTCAGAACACTTGGCTCGTTTGGGCCTCACCTACTGCTTCTCTGGGCCAAATCTTTTCCCTAGAAACAAAATGAGCAATAACGAGGGTGCGTGACCTGAAGTTTTGTAGGGTAAATGGCTGTAAAGAATGTTGTGATGCTTGAATAAGGGTTAATGCCTCAACGATATTAGAGTTAGAGATTCTCCTGCCCGTATTATGGCCGTAAAAAGAAACAACCCTCTAGATGTCAGCAACAGCAAGGCTATCGATGACCCACATGACATCACTTGCGGCTCACTGGGAGAGAAACACACAAGTGTACAGATTGCTATAAAGAAGAAGGTAGAATGATAGTATCTCACGGATTATAATTACACCCTTATAAACAAAACACCATAAAACCTTTATATATGTACATAATGAAAACACTCTAGGGAACAGCCTTATTATATAAAAAAAACAAAGACATGCACATGACCCCCCTCTAAATACACCTATTGAAATACATATATATATATATATATATATATATATATATATATATATATATATATATATATATATATATAGGTACGATTTAGTAACTCTACTTCCAAAGAGACAAACGCGAGAAAGAAATGTTAACAGGACACAATGGAGACAAACATTAAATTTTTGACTTTGTCTAAGAGCAGCGTCAATTACTCCTCGAAACCGCCTATGCCGAGGAAAGAAATATATATATATATAGGTTCTTTCAATAAGGTCGCTAAATTTTAAATGTAAACAAAAAAGTTGTGTGTGATATATGCACTCAATTTATTTTAAATTTGAAAGTACATTTTATGGCATTGAGTGTGGAATATGATGTCGTTCAAATGTCTCCCGTGGCTTCGCTTGGTGGAGCGTATTTGGGAGGCCCAATTTGAGATAACTTTGTCCTTTAAATCTAGCAGAATTTGTTGGGTGGTTTTCGTTATGTTGACTTTGAGGGCATCACTTGTTGGCAGATTATTCGCATAGACCTGCGCTGTAAGGTAGCCACAAAGAAACTAGTGTAATGGCGTTAAATCGCATGATCTTGGTTGGCAGTTGACGTCGCCGCTGCACGAGATGACCCTGGCCTGAAATTGCTGGTGCATAATGTCTATCGTGGTGTGGGCAGTGTGGCACGTAGCGCCGTCCTGTTGGAATCACATGTCGTAGGTATCCATATCAGGCATATAATCCAGTTAAGGGCCACAAGAAGTTGCTTGTGATCGATCTGTAGGTCTCGCCGTTGACATATATGGCAATCCCATCTTCGTTCTCAAATAAATAGGGACCATGATTCCGTTAGACGAAAATCCGCACCAAACAGCGACTTTTTTGGGGTGCAATTGCTTCTGGTGTATTTCATCCTGAAATGTTTTCTTCCCAAATTCGACAATTCTGCTTGTTCACAAATCCACTAATCCAAAAATGGGCCTCGTCACTGAAGATTATTTTTTGGGGAACGTTTATCGAACGGAGCACTGATTTTGATAATAACATTTGATGATTTGCACACGCTGTTCAACGCTATAACTTTCCATCGACTTGCCAAGAACTACTGAACAGTTCACACTGAGGTTTTTCAATATAACTATCCTTCACTTCAATGCACTTGCGCCTCTTGTCCCTGAGGCTTTGAATATCCGACAACCAGAAATCTCCAGACTGCTCTTCAATCCACTCCTGGACGGTGAGTTGGAAATCTTCTTTGTCCCAAACCGGCGTCCATGCAGTGCAGCCTTGAGCTAGCAAATAAAAATTGGCCGCTATGGGCCAGAACTGGACTGTAGGGGATGTGGTTGAGCTCCTCAAATCCGCACTCGCGCAGGGCAGCTTGTGAAAATCTGTCCTTGGGAACAGGGGTATTGTCGCGGAGGAGCAGGACACTGCGTGTTAACTTGCCGCGCCGCTCCTGACGGATGCACTTCTTTAACCCAGCCAGTCCCTTGGCGTAATATTGGCCTGTGATTGTTCTTCCAGTAGGCGCATAGTCCATCATCAACACTCAAAGTCCCAAAAGATGGTGGCCATGATCTTTCCGGATGAGAGCTGGGTCTGGAACTTGATGGGGGTCGGAGAGCCCCTGTGCTTCCATGCCATGCTTTCAAGGTTGGTCTCGGAATCCCAGTGGTGAGCCCACGTTTCATCATTTGTCCCTATGCGAGACTAAAATCCCGCCGGGTCTTGGTTGTACAGGAGCAGCAGCTCCTCCAAACTTTGACGACGTTGAAGTGGATCATGGGGCGTTAGGTTTCTAGAGACCCAAAGGGCAGAGAACTTTGTCTTGGCCAAATTGTCGTGAATGCTGTTGATAACACTTCCATGTGATATTCCAAATTCTTGCTTGATTTTTTCGATCTTCACCCGTCGATTTTCGAGGATCATCCTCTTCACACAGGCCCCATTTTACTCGTTGCTCACGTCTAAAGGGCGGCCTGGGCGGGAGTCATCTTTAAGGGACTTACAACCATGGCCGAACTCCCTATTCCAACGAGCAATGGTTGCATAGGAAGGGGCGGTGTCGGTGTACACTGCAACCATGCATTCATGGATCTCTTGTGCATTCTTGCCTTCCTTGGTAAAAATATGATCACTGCGCGGTGCTCAAACCTTCTCCATTGTTGAAAGATGTGTGACTGATGATCTGCGATCAGTTACTGCTTCTTAAATAGACGAGGCAGGAGCGTGCGGCTGCAGGACCTGAATTGTCATAACTTGTCGTAACAACCCCACAGACAGCCATCCCCCTTCCTCTGTTTTGCCCTACCGATTCGCAAAACTTAATGACCTCCCCTCGTATATGTGTGTGGTGTATATGTCTGTACCTCTCCTAAAGTAAGGAAAGTATCAAATATAAGTACTTTCGTTTAAAATTAACATATTTAAGAATGAATACAAAATAATTATGAGGCCAGAGAAGCGTGAGTATTTATTTAAATGCTATATCTAAATCCCTGAAGAGAATGGGCCTGAAAATGCATGTCTCATAAATATGTAACATTATTATACAAAGGAATATTTTTCTCTGCACGAGAAGCAGTAAAGGCGAGAAATGTGAAGATCTAGCACAAAATTATAGCAAGATAATTACCCTTTTCCACATAGCTCCGAATTACTGTACGCACAGCCTAGTAAGGGAAGAGGAAGAAAAACACATGCAAGCTCTGAAAAAGGCGGCCACTTGAACATTGTTAAACATACACTAAAGTGGGTTCCACTAACATATAGAGTGAATAAATCGGAAAGAAGGGCAAGACTTCTTCAAATCCATGGTAGTGAAGTGGAGGCAAAACCACATGCACATTACTCCGCCAGCTCACAAACAATAAAGAATAAAGTGAGGGACAAGGAGAAGTCGGAAATTGTACATGAGATCATAAGGCGTAAATACCCTTCATAATACATGGGATAAACTATAATAATATATAAATGCCTCCTAAATAAACTACCGCTTGTCGAGAAATCGACGTCAATGTACATACTATTGAGCGACATGATGGGAAGAAATGGGAAGGAAACGGAATCTTTATCAATCGAAAAACGCTATTCGGTAGACAGTACGTGCTCAAATCTCCATTACTTTTAAACGTATATAATAATTTTTATGATAGTTGTTTAGTTTATTTCAAATCTCTATACTATTATACCGTTGGCTTATTTTTTCCCTCTTCCTCCAGCCCATACCCACAGGGCTTTGCTTCTAATCCTAGTAAACGTCCTTTATCGCGGATGCGGATTGTGATTAAGGGAGATAAGGGATAAGTGTTTGACAATACACGTTCGATTTATCATCACTTTCAACGGGTATCGCTATCTATCTATTTCTCTCTGGCTGTCTGTCTGTCTGTCTGTCTGTCTATCTCTCTCTCTCTCTCTATATATATATATATATATATATATATATATATATATATATATATATATTGGAAGTAGTTTCTTCGAACGAAAGATAATTTAATCTTAAGAATGAATCCACGGATAAAAAAGAAAGTAGTTTACATTATACTGATTGTTTAATGACAACGTTTCAGGCTCCATGCCTATCATCAGGCCTGACAAAGGGAGATAATTAGCAAGAAAAAAAAATTCTGACATATTTCATATTGGCAGAAAGTGAAATTCAATTTAGATATACAAAACATTATTTAAATTTAAGAGGAGAATTGGGAAGAAAAAAGGCAGAGTATGGAACCTACCGGGTTGAACTGTGAGGAAAACTCAAATGAATATGGAGGCAGGAAGAAAGCGCTGTGGTTGTAGGAGTAGTTAAACTAAGTGGAGTTGAACCGCACCCGTGTCGTTGTTAAGGGAAGGTTTTAGAATTTTAATATAGATGGACTCTAAAATGCGAAAGAAAGCTCATTGTTACATTGTTCAAGGATTTTAAAGTTTTCAGGAACGCCATCAGTTTTACACAGTATGTACAATGTGAGATCTTATGGCTGGTGTTTCTTTATGGTTCAAAAATTTGCCAGTCCTATTACTAATACCTAAGTGAGAACACACTCTGGCCTCAAGGAGAACAAACGGTGCTTCCTATATACTAGTCTCGATCACAGCGAGGACAACTACGCAATTTCCGAGTGAGTGCATCCTTTAAATTAAATATTGAACTAATTGATAAATTATTGGTGAAAATGATTTTAAATTGAATATGGGCAAAACAATGTTGGGAAAGTATTAATAATTCTTTACCGAAGGAACGGTTAAGAGACCCTAAGTATGGTAAAGATACATAAAGTGAGTCTTTAGGGACAGTGCTAGTAGGTGACTTTGGCTCATGAAATTACTTATGTTCAAAGAATTTCAATTTCTAATAACGTTATTAAGAAATGACTCATATCCTATCTCTGTACAAAATGAAATTATCTGCAAACTACTTATTTGTCTATATCAATCTGCACATCTTTCTAACAATGTTCACAAAGATTCCAAATGCTTTCTTTTCCGCTTAAAGTGAGCATAGAAGAAAGTTTTCATGATTATATGGAGTTGATTCTTTCACACAAATTTTCAATTTGAATTTGTGAATGCAGAGTTTCGAAAACATCGAAGAGCCTTAAATGCCCTCAAGTCTAGTTTTCAATAAATAGTAAAATAGGGAAGTTATGGGTGAGAGACAGTTAAAATTAAGAAATGATATGGACAAAAAATTGGTTTCAGGAGTTTTATTGATTTAATGTAATATTTTAATGTAATATTTATTCCTAATCTTCTAAACCTATTTACAGAACTGCATACAGTGGCCTTCGTAGGTAATTAACGCCAAGTCTGTTATTCTCAAAGAACTTTGTGCTTTCGTAGTGCTTGTGTTTTGTTTGCCAGTGACGCATTCAGCGACCGTTAGTAACTGCATGATGTGCCACATGAGAACCTCACGCCATTTGTGTCCTATTTACATATTTATGGCATCCAACCGTTCCACTAGCTATGATCCGTTATTTATGGATGCTCTTCGATTTTATTCACTTAAAAGCTTCAATTTGGTCGACTCCTAAATGGCGATGTTCCAGTGAACGTACACTGGGGTGCCCTTGTCTGTCTTCATAGGATTTATTTCTAAGTTCATGGATTTATTTGATTCCTCGATGGTGGACTTGTTACAATATTATCCTTAGATCTTTTTGCATGTATAGAGACCAATATTTTACCAAAATCACGATATGCTAAAAGCATATTAATAACCATATACTCGTAGTTATGCGCTTTTTTGTTTTCTAAGAAGTTACGAACAACGGCAAAAAATGAGAGCCAGTCTGCCTTTTCTTTTTCCTTCATGGTATTCACGAATCTAGAATCACTCAGAAGTCTTCGGATTTAGGGACCATCAAATACTCATGCTTTTATTTTTTCGTATGAAAAAGCAGGAAACGTTGATACTATGCAGTGAAAACAATAATTGTCAGTGCTCAACGCCTTGAGATACTGCTTTATCAATCCCAGTTTGAGATGAAGTGGAGGAAAAACGATCTTTTCTCGACTTACGTTGGCTCATTAACAATGTTTGGCATTCTTGCTTCCAAAGTTTCCCAAACTGACCAATCTTTTTAGGACCAGTGTTTGTCCCGGGCTCAACACTTCCACATACGGATATAGATAGCATGGCTAAAGAGGAAGTTGACCATCTTAAGGTCTACACATATGATCCAATTGTGTTCATGCTACTTAAGTAAATCCATTGACCATTCTTATGTCATCGTGCGATTCTCGCAGATGGTCAGTGTGACCGAGAGGAACTGCACACTTGAGGCTACGTTTGTAGCTATACAAAAACAGTCTCCACTCAGGAGGGTTATAGGTGCCAAGTCCCAACTCGGTAAACAGACCAAGAACAACCTGACAGTATACAAATTGTTTCTCTTAAGAGAAATACTTAACAAATATAATTTTCCTGGTTCAGTAATATGATACCCGTACCGACCTTTCAAGCATATGTCTTTGACTCAACCTGGAGGCTAAAAGTTCTGCAGCTTTCTTGGAGAGCGCCAAATGACGTATCAAGTCATTCAAATCCTCTTGATTGAAACAGTGAGGAGCTAATGACTATTTAGCATCTGATGATAAATCTGCAGACTCTGAATCTATTCCGTAGACGTCCATATCAGCTACATCATTTTCATACTCGGAGGAAGCATATCCACTGAAAATCGGAACTGGTAAAGACTCAGAATGAGGTACTGGCTGGATCGTCGAGAGAATGTTAGGGTAGTCGATCTTTTGCTGATTTTTTTATCCCTTAGCTCTCACCATACCATGGGGATTCCAAAACGAAGACCATTTCTCTTTTCTTTCAGTCACTCACGATGTTCCACACAACTATGGCAAACAGCATGTGATGCTCAATTCTTATCTTGATCGCCAAGAGGAACATCAAAATATGCCTTATAGGTGCGGATCACAAAGTTTGATATATTGCGCCTTTGACGAACTAGCATGTAACAGCCATATAAGTAGCAGAAGGTGTCTGGATGATCAACGCAATTTCTTTTTGGCAAAGCCATCACTCTAACATGAGACCTGAAAAAAGAAACAATAATGTCAATAATTTCCACAATAACACTTATTACTATCTTACAACTATGCACTGTGAAGTATTTGCTTTCTACAAGCAACCTTTCTGTCCTTTCCGGGGGGCAGTTTTCGGGTAAACTAGAAAATATAAATTACATAATAACTATAGCATGGAGGTAAAAATAGATTATATATTTGAAATCAGCATGGAAACACGAAGTAAAGTTAGCAGATAAATCTAAGTCACCAGAAAATGTGAGTAAAATTGTTCTCCTCTGAAATTTATGAAGATTCCATATGTTAACATCGTATATATAAAAAATTATATTAAATAAAAAATAAACTAACAAAATAAAATAATAACACGTCCAAAATAAGGAAACGCTCATTCAAAGAATTACTTATCAAGAAAATACACTAGAAACAAAGAAAGATTTGACAACGAAGAAACCTAAAGCATTTAATATGAAGTGTTGAAGCCTTTGTATTCTATTAATTGCCATAACAACCCTCAAAAGAGTTAACCAGTTTCTTGAAAAATGATGGTGATAATTATTTCATTTATGCTCACCTTTCGTACATAAAGCCATAAATAAATGAAGGCTGCTAGACTCAAACTTTGCCTTCAATTATCTTCTGGAAGTTTAAAATTCGGTTCAGATTCGGGTTCTGAGCTGGCCACTCTATTACTCGTATTTCGATATGTTATTGTTCGGATTCGTATTTTACTTGCTTGGCCGTTTTACATGGAATGTTGCCCTGCATCAAAACCGCTGGCTGGTTCAGAGATGCTCGGAGTGAAGGAATAATATATTTTTATACTAGGTTTATGTACATATTCGCATTTAATGTTCCAATTATTCACAGTAGCTGAACTCCTTCAGACGAAAATATCTTTTAGACCATGACGTTGCCTTCGCCATGATTGGCATAACTTTTAACACTTTTAGGGCTAAGTCTGTCACCAGCAGCCACTAATAAATCATCTGTCATCAGATCCAACTAAATTACATTTATTTCGGTCGCTGAAATGAAATGTCTCACAATCTTCATCCCGCCAGACCTCATGAGCTTCAGGATTAACTCTTCCTACCTCTGTCAACAACCAACTAACTTTCTTTTATTCAGCCGACACTTTTAAGACAGCTTGCTACAATAAAATATATATATATATATATATAGATATATATAAAAAACTCACAAAGTAGCGCGTGAGTAGAGCAATAAATGCAAAAAATCTCACACGAAAATGAAAGGCAGATTCCGAGTACTTCCGAACTTTATGTCCTTTAGTTGTACATGGGCTGGGCATTACTCTGTTTTTTCTCATATATATATACCAGCTTGGTAAAAGAATTTCCTTATTCCTCGAGAATGAACTGAACAATTTCGAAGGTACTTGGAATCCGCCTTTCATTTACCTTTGCCATTTTTTGCATATATATATAAATATATTTATATAATTCTATTTTTATTTAGGAGCATATCTGTGATCTTTTATGTACTTTTTATGGCATTCTCACTTTTAGCCTATAACAATCTCCACATTCATAAACTAAACAAATATTTTGTTTTCGGAATTTATCCTATTGTATCAGAAATAATTTAAATTCAAAATATATTTTTCATTAAAAATTACTACTTCTTCACGTCGCTTCTTTGCTAGTTTTAGTGATTTTTCGCATATTACTAATATTCTACCGAAACAAATTATTGATATCTTTGTTTTCCCCATCAAACTCGGACCTGCATTGTTTTATTCATCTTCTCCTAATAGATCTAATAATATCAGTTTTCAAAGAAACCTATCTAGGACTAAGATTTATTGTTAAATAGATGATGTGTGCATGGCTTAGCCTTCGCTTTCCAAAAGTAAAGATAACTTTATGACATAGTTTGAAAATGCAATGTTTAATCAGTAACTTAGAAACATTAAACCTATTATATATCACTGCTTTGTTGATGGCACCTTCTGTTTAATTTTAAAGATTTATGTAAGAGATTCTTACATTTTGCTAACAATATTCAAACCAATATTAAATTTATTGGTGACAAAGAGCTTCTAATTTTTTCTCTCCTATCTTCGATTCGTTACCTCATTTCAAAACTAAAATTTATCGCAGGTCGACATATATACATCCTGGCATGAAATTCTTTAGTTTTTGATTTTTTTATTTAAAATTATTTCTATTGAATATCTAATGTTCTGTGTCTATAATATATGTTCCTGTTAATTGTACTTTCATAACGATGTTCGTTGCATTACTTTTCCATATATGAGCTTTTTAAACAAAAAGATCTAAAAGGAACACAATTTTTTAAAGTTCTTCTTCATAATGATTTTTAATATACTTTTTTAGAAATAAACACCGTTTGAGTGAGTGCTTTAACTGTAAGGATAGAATCACGATTAAGATGGAGTGTGCCGTTACTTACGAATTTAATTACTCGAGGTAATCAGATAAAATTCCGTAGTAGCACAATGCGTTGGATAAAGATCAGATTGTGTTCCCACATGGAAAATAGAAACAGAAAAGTCAAGTTACTTTCTAAGACAGAGATTTTCCCGTTCGGCTTCACCCAATAGATTGTATAATAGACATTTATATGGACCACCTCAAAATTTCTAAAATCATATATAATGCTGTATCATTTCTGATTCCACTTCACACCCCTTAATTCTGCTATAAATTGGAACCACCCTACCATCTTTTCTTACTTTATATTCTCTACACGATTTTCCTTTAGTCTCCCTTTAACAATTTGTTTGGAGAAGATTAATTTTTAATTGAAGTTTTAAAAAAAGCATCTTTAACAGTGTTGGAATTCCCCAATTTAGTGCTATCAATTTTCTAATGTGTGGATTTACGGAAATGACAATAACTTTAGCTGAACCCTTTTGTTCTTTCCGTAAATTTTATATTTTGACTCTTGTCCCCTATTTTTAGAATTTCCTCATTTTTAAATTATATTAGTATAATCTTTCAAGCCTCTCCTTATGGTTTTATTTATTTATGTACTACAACAAGGGTTATCGAAATCCCAAACTTTGTTTTGAGAAATTAGGATTAGTGAAAAGTTCTTCACTTTTTCTACTTCAGTTGGTTAACTCCCAACTTAAATTGATGCTCTGTATTAGGGTGTGAGTAGTTTTATATAAATATATATATGCAGATTTTGTTAAAACCCATTGTATATTTCGTCTTAATTTATTTTCTTTTGAAACTTTCTATTTTCTTAGTGTCTTCTTTTATCCATCTTGTAGATGGTATATAACTTCTCATACGTTCATCTCTCCTTTTTAAGTAACTGCAATTGGTAAAATCCAAAGTTTAATAGCTGAGCCTTCGATCAATACAATGATCTTCAGAGCGTCTTTAGGTATTCTTTTCCTCCTTTATCGAGGAATTATGGCGGAAGCGGAATCGAATCGAATGAAATGAAAACAATAAATCTTTGTATAGAAAGAGCGGGATTCATGGGTGTATTCAAGAGATCATTTGGTCAAAGAGGATAGGTTCAGAAATAACTTAAGAGGGCAGAGGAGTAGAATAAAAGGCCAGTGGTTATACACCGGTGCGTGGTGTGAATTGAGGTGTAGTATTACTAGAATGTTTTATACATCACTGGGATGACGAGAGGAGAAGCACACCAGAGAGGCACTGGCATTCATGGAAACACATATATCAGCAGTGCTGTCAGGTTATGTGTGTATGAGTATAGGTTCCTGATAGTCTCTAGCCTCTAGATTCATAGATGCCCTCGAAGCCTTATGCCTGTGAATGTGTGTGTATATGGAGTCTCTTTAGAGTTTCCCCAGCTGTCTGGTCAGTTATGTGTGGGTCTAGGTGTTTAGCGGAACGAACCTCTTGTTATAGTGCAGTGTGGAAGATAGAGTATACATCAAGGAGCAAAAACTGGGCTCCAGAGCAGGGATTTGGGTCCGCTGCGCTTCCCTTTCTCTTGTACGTCTCGCAGCTAGGAGTGTGATTAGTGCGTATGTTAATAGAGGTCTAACAAGGGTTTTTTATAGCTGTAACTGTAGTTTTGGGCTGGGAAGTTAAATCCTGCCCAGCTTGTTATTTATGTTTTTCTCCCTTGACTGTATGAAGTTTTGGTGCGTGTGATATCTTAGGATTTTGTTGAATATAGCCTTTAAGATTTTACGGGGACGTATCAATGAGCCACTCATCCTCATACTCTGTCTATACATCCAGTATCCGTTGTTAATTGCGTGCGATCATAACAAATTTGCGGCCGCAGAGGAGAATTGTCTCGTCGTCGGCATAGTACAGTGTGTATTTGTGTCTGTATTCGTCTCGTAGGCGTGTTTTTTCGTTAATATAGATAATGTAGAGCGTCGGCTCAAAGACACTGGCCTGGGGCATTCCTGTACGTTGCGTGAATGGGCGTGATGTTGTGTTGTTGTATTTAATAGGACAGTTCCGATCTATGAGGTAGTGGGAGAGAATCTTATCGTGCAGAGAGCGAGCTCTGTTTTGTTAGCGAGTTTCCAACGGAATCCATCTTGGCACCCTTTGTGTCGAAGGCCTTCTCCATATCTTGCAGAAGGAGAGCGCCTTTTGTCGTGTTTGATGTGTTTTCTGAAAGACATCGTGAACCTTTGTCACAACCGCCTAAGTGGATTGTCCCCTCCTAAAGCCATTCTGGCAGGGAAAATACCGTCCATATCTTCAAGGAAGCTGCGCAAGCGGCTGTTTACCATTCGCTCAAGTATTTTGCCTAAGTGGTCTAATAGCGTAATAGGCATATAGTTCTTGGAGTGTGAAAGTTCTTTGTTTTTATTGTGAATTATGATGTTGTGTGAGGTCTTGAACACATAATAAAAGTGACCGGAAGCCAGTGAGGCAGTGTAGAGGTGGTCAGTGTGGGGTAGATTGTTTCTGGAAGGTGTTGTATTAAGGTGGCGGGAAGGCCGGAGGAGCCGAGGGTACGTTTTGGTGTGGATTTTATATAATATTTTGTTTCCTGGACTGTGTCCCAATGTGACCTGAAGGTGTCGAGGATATTGTTATTGTCGGTGATTATTTGGTTGTTTGTGGTGAGGGTTATTGGCGCTTGTAGCTCAGAGACGAGCATGCCTTGTATGCATCGACATAGGAAAAAAAGACCAGCGCTACGGGCTTCGTTTGCAATGAGGAATATCTTGCCTTACTGACGATTCCGTTCCTCCTGCATTCAACACGTTGAAGAGTAATATTTTCTTGTCGACGGCCTCAGGTATAGTGAATGTTGTATATTGTAATGAGGACTTGAGTGTGTATGGAAAATGTAAAGTGTCAAATGTGCGTGTATGATTTTTGTGCCGTTTGTCTCTCCCATGCAGTTTTAATTATGTCCATTAGTGTAGGCCATGCAAGTCTATATGGCTAGAGTTTGTGTTGTTTAGGTTGAGGTTGTGTGGTGTGTTGTCCTTTATGTACCTACTATACTCCGATCGGTTCGTGTTTTTGTAGTCGAAGAGGGGGTGGATAGAAAAGATTATGGGTGATGATGATGATATCATCGAGTATACGGGAATGTAATCAGAAAGTACGTGGGGACCTGGTACAATGTGGGGGGAGGAACGTGTAGGATGATCGTTGCATAGGACCACAACATGAGATGAGGTTCCTCCGCAGGGACCAAAGAATGTGGGGAAGGCTGGATCGTTGTGCTCGCAGCAAAATCGCTGAAATGCCCCGGTCAGATACCTTCCAGCATTATTGGTGGTGTTGGATAGTAGTGTGGGGTTGTGAGCGTTCAGGTCCCCAACAAAGAATAGTGGTAGGATATGATTGGAATGTGTCTAGGGTAGTCCACCGATGTTTAGTTGTAATCGTGGAGGTCTAGAGTGAGTGTCCACAATTATAGAGCCAGAGCTCATTTGTAGTTTGCAGGCTAGAAAGGAGTCATTTTGTATGTTTATGAGGGAGTAGACTGTAGACCGCTTGACCAGGATAGCTGAGCCAAGCTGCGGTGCCTGAGGTGTCAGGTGTGTGTAGTAACCGGTGATGCGAAGTCTGTTTTAGGGGGGTGTAGATCTATGGAGTTCAGCAGTATTATGTCAGGTCTGTGTGTGTTTAATTTCCAGTTGGCGACTCCACGACGAATACCATGCCAACTGCGCACGTTTAGTTATACTATACTTAGGCTTATAGTCTAGAGCGCAATGAACGAGATGTGGCCGCCCTCTTCTCGGCTGGCTCTTGAAAGGAGAGGGCCGAGATGGGTGGGGGGGATGCTTCACTCCTACTTGTAACTGTTGTGTCTTATCGAGGTGCCAGTGGGAGCAGTGGTAAGGGTAGAGGAATAAGTGTGAGTAGAGATTGTAGTGGTGAATGGGTGAAAGGGGAACAGAACAGTTGTAGGAGCTGCGAGAAGAGTAGTTGAGGGCCTAGTAACAGAGTTAGATGGGTTAGGAGTGGTAACTTTTGAAAACAGGAAATTTGGAGGAGGATGGTGCTTCAGTAGGACTAGAGGGAGGATTAAGGTTGGATGGAAGAATAAGTGCCGGAGAACAAGGCTTGGAGGTGGAAGAGGTGGGAGGCTCGACAGTGGAGGAGAGAGATGTAATGGGAAGAAGAAATTGTGCGGAAAAGGATAGGGCAGAAGAAGTGGGGAAGATAGTGTGGGTGGAGGTGAAGAGGGCAGAAGTGTTAGGAAGAGAGGCTGGGGCAAGGAGAGGTACGACAGAGGTATTTGGGATCACAGCTGGAGTGGGGACGGAGTTAAAATGAGGAGGGATGGCAGGAAGAGGGGGATGAGTTGGGGCAAGTGGCGTATGAGCAGACCAAGTGTAGAACGAAGTATGAGTGTGGATAGACGTTGAATGAGGAACGGTGGCAAGGAGAGGAGGAGGAGTGAAAATGGGGGAGACGCATGTTGAGGTCAGAGCAGTGAAATCGTTAACTGTTTAGTTAGGTGTAGGTGTTGGTAAGTGTGCTGGCCTTCTATTGTTGCCCTCGTGGAGCATTGTAAATAGTTGTTTGGAGAAGACGATCTGCTCTAACGCGTTTGAGGCAAACAGCTCTTTAGTTGGGGATCCAACTTTAATAGGTCTATTGCCAATGTGGAAATCACAGCCATCAGGTGTGTCCTGTGGCTAGTGTTTTGAGGTGTCATTGTTGTGTACGTGTGAATCTGTCGTTGCAGGATCGGGTAGAGGCGTTGTGGTGTACATTGGGATAGTTGTAGGATTGCGAGGAGGAGTACCTAAGTAGATGTGGGTGCTGAGGGGGCGCTAGTTGCGGCGGCGTAGGATTTTGTAAGTGGAGGAGGGGAGGCAGGGTCGGGGGCAGAGTGAGTGTGTGTGGTAGTGGTGTTTTTGTGTGGAATCCGTATAGCTGAGACGGCGTCTGCCCGTGCCTTCAAGAGCTAGTGGCACCTAAAGCTCCCAGTGACGTGGTGCAGCTGGAGTAATGGTGACCTATTTCACTGCTTTTGGAGAAAAACTGGTCCGCTTGGCAGGTGTTTGTCTCGTGACCACACTTGTAGCAGCGCCGGAAATGCTGAACTTTTATGTTTAGTTGTGTCTCCATGATGTGTGGGTGTGTGAAGTAACCACAGACTTTAAATCCATGGTAAAGAAGTATGGTATTTGTTTGTGCGTTGGCTAGTGTAATAACGCCCACTGCTTAGGTAGGTTAAAGCAGAAGTCTTGAATTACTTTTTCTTCGTACTCATGACTGAGGTGGGCGTGTATGTAGGGGGTCAATAAAGCCAACCACAGGAGGCTGGTCGTTAGAATACGGACTTGGTACCTTTTTGTTACCTCGTTCAGGAGTTTTTTGTGGTGGTCTAGTTGGTTAGTGAGTCTTTTATCTGTTCATGGAAGCTAAGGGCGTCTTTAGGTGATCTAAAGACAAGTATCTTATCGATAGTGTCTGTAAAGTCTTTGTGATGGTTGTGTCATGACTCTTTTATATCTTTACCATCTGAATGTACAATTAACTACAGCACCTTAAAAGCTGAGTTATTGGCCGCTCATAATATGACTCCCGATTTCTACCGCCAAGAATTTCAAGGCGGTCGTATTAAACCCGGACAGAAGTTCCATCAATTCGGATACATTCTTCAGAGGAATTTTAAATTTTGGTCAGAATCCTCAAAGGTTGATCCTAACTACGAGTCCTTAACAGACTTCGTGTTGCGGGATCAATTTTTTGCGTCTCTCCCGACGGAGATCCGCGCGTTTGTCAAGGATCGTCGGTGCCAGACCTTTAAAGAATGTACCGAAGAAGCATATGTCTATTCCGCAAGCCATAATTTATACCCAAAGGAGAATCGAACTTCTCACCAACCCCTCAACCAGGAAAGAAAGAAGGATTCGCGCCCCTTCCCAGGAAAGCTGACCAAGTTTCCGGGCCCAGTTAAACCCCAAAACTTCATTCCCCAAAACCAACAACGGGACTCCAAACCTCCCGTTAAGATTTTTCCTCCATCGCTCTTCCCGAAGCGACCAATCATATGCTTCACCTGTGGTGTAGAAAACCACATGGGCTGGAACTGCCCCCAAAATTCTAGGCTTAAGAGCGAACGACCCCACCAAGTTCACCAGATTAATGCCACCCCGGCTCCCCCGGTGGTGCAGACCCAAGCAGCAACTTCTCCCCCTCCGTCAGGCCACCAGGTAAATTATATTTTTGATAAAAGTTCACCGGGAACTTTAAAATTTGAGGAGGGCAGCGTGAACGGCTGCCGAGTATCGACTCTCGTCAGGGACACAAGATGCACGTGTTTCATCGTGTCCGACGAGCTCCTGCCCTCAGTGGACCCTAACCACGCAAAATTTGAGGTGGTACATGACTACCTTGGGCAGGCGAACCGATTCCCCGTCGTTAGATGTTACCTGCAGTTTCAATATTATGATGGCTGGGCTGAAGTCATTTCAGCACCCATAAAATTCCGTTCTGTACTTATAGGACAGAGCCCTCAAGTAAGCTCCGACCCTGTGTCCCAGGCCGCCCTTACTCGTGGTCGAGCTAAGAAGGAAGCCCAGGAGTCCGTTCCCCTCAGAACCCCGATACCGTCCAAATTCTCGGAGATCCTTAACCAGGAATTTAGGACGGCACAAAAACAGTGTAAAGCACTAACACCCTTATGGGATAAGGCCCAAAACCAGGACACGGAGACTGTCCGTGGACCCAAAGTCATCAGGTACCTGGAGCAAGGTGGGTTACTTTATCGATCCGCCGAGGACCGTAATAACGCTGTTACTACTGTCCTATGCCTTCCACGATCCCATGTCCCTATAGTGCTAAAAGTGGCTCATAACAGCATTTTTTCCGGTCATTTCAGTCACACTAAAACGGGCCAACGCATTTTTCAATATTTTTATTGGCCGGGTGCTGCAGCTGACATCTTAAAGCATTGTCGATCGTGCGATGTGTGTCAGAAGACGTCTGCTAAGGGGCGGTTCAAACCTGCTCCCTTACAAAGGGGACCAGTCATTACTGAACCCTTCTCCAGAGTGGCCATCGACTTGGTTGGCCCTATTCACCCCCCTTCGAGCGAAGGGGACAGCTACATTTTCACCTTGGTAGACTTTGCTACCCGTTTTCCCGAGGCCCGCCCCCTTCGCCAAATCGACAGTATTTCTTGCGCCGAGGCCCTCATTTTCATCTTTTCAAGGGTAGGCGTCCCTAAGGAAATACTCTCCGATAGAGGCCGACAATTCACCTCTGAGTTGATGGAGTACGTAGGAAAGCTGCTCATGGTGAAGCCCCTTTTTTACCACCCCCTTCCGGCCACAGACAAACGAGATGTGCGAGAAATTATATGGGAAATTAAAATCCATTATTAAGAAGATCTGTGCCGAGCAGCCCCGCGAATGGCACCGATATCTCCCGGTCGCCATATTCGCCTATCAGTAAATTCTCCACCGTACATTAGGCTTCGCCCCGTTCGAGCTCCTTTATGGACGTAATGTACGCGGGCCACTCAGTATTTTAAAGGAGTTGTTAATCAAGCCCCAACTGGATCAAGAACTCCAGTCATCTTACGCCTATTTCTTGGACCTACGCCAGAGGCTCGAGAAATGCGCAAACATCGCCTATGAAAATGCCGTTGTCAATTTGGAGAAATAAAAAAACCTATTTTGATGTCAGGTCCAAAGATCGTAAATTTAAGTCCGGTGATGAAGTACTCCTGCTCCTTCCCACAGCCATTAATAAATTACTGAGCCAATGAAAAGGTCCGTACTCGGTCCGCGAGTCCGCGAGGTACCAGGGCCGGTAAATTACCTCATTGGTACCCCAGCAGGCGATAAGCTCTATCACGTCAACTTATTGAAAAAGTAGCACCGACGCGCACATGGAGATACCTTCGTAGCACTGGACGAAACATCGGCGCTTGAAGAGGATTACCCCGCGGAGTCCCTTGATGTAATACAGACAGTGTGCATCCAACCTGATGCATATTTCCCTCTTACTTCACTACCAGGCGAGCCTTTTGAACCCTCTGACCTGGATATCGACGCGCAGCTGACACCACATCAAAAGAGTCAGCTACAAGAACTATTATGTCAGTTCGACGACGTTATTTAAGAGAAACCTTGATGCGCTACTAGTTTCGAGCATGATATCAAATTAACAACCTTAGAACCCGTCCGTTCAAAACCCTATCCCATGCCGATTCATTTACGCCAAGCCTTTAACGCCGAAGTTGATAATTTAATTAGTTTAGAAATAATAGAACCTTTCACCTCTAGTTATTGTTCCCCAATCGTCATGGTCAAGAAACCTGATGGCTCTTATCGGATGTGCATCGACTTCCGGGAGTTAAATTCGGTAACTGTGTTCGACGCTGAGCCCATCCCGTTGGTAGACCAAAACCTCTACTTTTTTGAAAAAGCCAAGTTGATCTCAGAACTCGATTTGTGCAAGGCGTGTTATCAAATCCCCCTCCGGCCCGAGGTGAAAGCATATACCGCCTTTGCAACGGAGAAAGGCCTTATGCAATTCAAGCGACTTCCTTTTGGCCTCGTCACTGCTTGCAGCAACTATAACCGTGTCATGAGAAGGTTGTTAAATGGACTTCCGAATGTATCCTTTTACTTCGATAATGTCTACGTCACTACTCGTGAATGGAGTCACCATTTAATCACCCTATTAGCTCTCTTTGAGCGACTGCGCGTAAATGGCCTTTCCAGTGGCCCCAGCAAATGCCATTTTGCCCACGAAACCATAAAATACTTGGGTTTCAAAATAGGACAAAGCCAGTTAGGTCCCCAAGAGGACAAGATTAAGGCAATCGCCGACATGCGCCTCCCGATTACAAAGAAGCAATTAAGATCGTTCCTAGGATCAGCTTCTTAATACTATCGATTTCTTCCCAATTTCGCTGCAATTTCGGCTTCCCTCAGCTCCCTTTTTAAAAAAAATTTCCCTGATCGTCTACGTTGGAATGATGTCGCTGTTTCCCATTTTAATCAGCTCAAAAGTAAGCTCATTTCCGCCCCCATTTTAAAGTTGCCTAACCCGAAATAATCCTTTGGGATTAAGACCGACGCGAGCAACGAGGGCATTGGAGGTGTACTCCTTCAATATGAGGATGACGGAACGAGTCATCCAGTTGCATATGCTAATCACCGCATATTATTACCACGCGAAAAGAGATATGCCACTATAGAAAAGGAAGCTCTATCAATTATCTGGGTTATAGACAAATTCAAAATGTACTTGATAAGAAAAGAATTTCAGATAGGAACCGACCACCATCCGTTAGCATATATTCGGAATGTACGACACTCAAGCGGCAGAATTATGCGCTGGAGTTTACTCTTGCAAGAGTATCAATTTAAAATAAATTATATAAAAGGTTCCGATAAACAGGTCGCTGACGCACTCAGTAGGAATGCGTTACCGAATAGCGTAGAGTAATTGTATTCGTAGGATTAGGATCTCCATGTATGTATATACCGTCTTGTACGAATTAAATTAAATTCTCTTGTAATATAATAAGTTAATGTATATGTCTGTATTTTGTAACGCTTAATGTCTATTTTTCTGTATGTATATATATTTGTACCCATTAAATTACGTATAAATTATTTTGTCCCTTATGTACTAATCTTATATCATTCCATTGTTCCATGCCCCTTTTTTTTATTAAGTTTGTATTAAAGATTATTTTCCCCTATAATCAAAAGATCAAAATAATCATATGTATTGAGGTAATACTAGTTAGGTGCATGAAGGTACGGTTGGTACAAAAAAAACGAGTTCCCCACAACATAGCTCTATCGTTGTCCCTTCTCTCTTTTTTTTCGAAGTGACAACTTTCCCCGGAATGGAGGAATGTGATAGAACGGTTTAAGGCCACTTAATTTTAACCGTTATCACATGTTGTTTAAAAACACGAGGCTACCCACGTGCATCTTAGCCTTGAAGCCGGGCACATTAGAGCCGCCACCTGAGTCAATGTTTAAACAAGGAGGTTTATCACCCCCCCCCCCGTTCACCCCATGCGCCGACCTCGCCAGATTGAGTTAGGCTTATGGGCAGATCAGGTATTGTTCTCAGGTGCCGCTGTGCATTTCCTCGAAGCTTCCACCGTATTGTCCCCTACGCCAAGGGGATGTCTCGCCTATTTATATGGAAACCTTACCACTAAGATCAGAATCTAGATCCCGATTTTCTTCGCGAAACATCACTACGATCCACTCTCATCTTGTGCGCCAAGGGTCCTTGACCTCGAGATCCACGATCACTTGTCCAGAAGAAGGACAATATCCCTGGAGTGCCAAGGTTCGAGCCTTCGTGACGCCAAGTCCACAAGGCTTCCCCTGTTGTTCAGAAAGAACTCAACGTTAGAACAGCCATTGTTCTTTCGAGCCCGTAGACAAGAAATGGTTCCCCCCCCCCTCCTGTTGTTTAGAAGAGAACAACGTAGAACAGCCATTGTTCTTCCAGTCCGTTTGCCAAGAAACGGTTCTCACCCTTCCCCCTTGTTGTTCAGAAGAGAACAACGTAGAACAGCCATTGTTCTTCAAGCCCATTCGTCAAGAAACGGTTCTCATTCCCAAGGCGCCACGTCAGGATCATTTAATTCCCCCAGCCCCTTCGGCTGGAACTCGCCAGCGGACCGAAAATTCCTTCACGTCGCCTTCCTCTGCACAACAAGTATAATTACGTAAGCCAAACGTTACCTTTGAGTAATTAACCCTTTTTTTCAACCCTATCCTGTGCTTTAAATGGTTTAGCGAACCATCCCATTTCTTTTACTTTTATTTGTTCTACCTTTTTAAATCTCTCTTAATCCTCGGATTAGCTAGATTTCCCACGACCCTTTCCATTCTCTGTTTATGTCAATATTTTCCGTTTTGTGTATCGTTGATAGTTTTTATTAATAAAACTCTATTTTATTAATGATAGCCATATTATTATCCTTGAGCTCAGTTCCACTTCTTAAGCATATCTAAGATAATTATATCGGTCAACCCAGACAACCACGCACTCTAAAGATAATTAAATAAGTTCCCTCAACGAATAGTCATATATGGTATATCGTAGAGAGTCCATTCTACGTCAATTGCGGTGTTTTAAACTAATATATCCTTTGTTGGGGTGGGGTTATGTACCCCCTCCATATGATTTTGGGGCGCTCTGTTTTGAAGGTGCATGGTTAAATGCTATGAAAGGGTCGTGGTTGCTATGTCAACATACTATGAGTTATTATGAAGCTTGCAGTCTTCATGCAGGCAATTAAACTAGTAAAGTATGTTGGTAGACTTCAGTTTCAAGGAGATTTGGTAGATGTTATTTTTCATGAGGAGATTGATAACTTTTTTCGTTTTACATATAATATATAATAAGCTGAACTTTGTTCATTTGACTCTTGACTTTAATTTTACGGTTAACAATCTCTCTGTTATTTTTTTCATCTATTTTTTAGGCCGATGACATTCGATTTCTACAAAACAGTTTTATGTTATTTTTTCGTTCCTTGGTTACTTTTTGTTTTATCCGCGACTTTGATTAGCATTCTAAAAATGATTGAAGCTATTGTTCAATCAAGGTTTTCGGGAAATCGTTATTCACGAGGGTTTGCTTGACGTAGATCATGTCACTGATACCTTCTTTTGCACAAAAAATAATTTTTCAATTATAATCCAAAACATGCTGGATAGACATTCTCCTTCAGCTTTTTAATGTCCCTTTTCAGACAATTTATCGTTGCTTTACTATTTTTCACAACAATATATATGTGCCTAGGAAATTTCGTGTATTTTTCTAGTTAAATTCTCTTGTATCTAGAAGCTGATATTTGGTGTGTTCTCTGTACTATTTCCTCAAATTTCCTGATTGAATTACTTCAATTTTTTGTTGTTTTTTTGTTGTCTGATTAGCAATTTTTATTCGTCTTATTTTCAATAGTCTTTTAGTTCATTAAATTTTATTATCTATCTCATTATGTTTCAAGAGTCATTAAGTAATTAGCAATTAAGTTGAAGAGACGTTATGCACTTTAAACACTTCTAGTACCCGTTATTCCAAGTCTTTAAAAGAGTTTTAATGGCCTCATTTATTTTTGCGTAAGGGGACCATGGCTTGTTGTGGTCTACCAAAATTGTACAGCAGTTTCTATAGTATTTTTGTTGCAGTCTTCTAATGGAGTTTCTTTTAATTTCATTTGTAATTTCTTTAAACCTTTTGCCTGTACACTTTAGAAGGTTCCTTCTTTGGGCCAATTTCTTTTGGCTAATATTTGTCATGGGGTTGGATCTCCCTCTATTTATATTCCCCTTAAAAACTAAAAAAAATAATTAAATATACATTTTCTTGTAACTAGTTATTTAAATCCAAGAAAATTACATGGACTATTCTTTTAGACTTGTAACCGATAGTATCCAAGTTCTATTTCATCGATTTCAGATAAAAAGATTATGACGAAATTATTACCTAATTACAAACCAACAAGGACAATGAGATCGACTGAAATCTACTTCAAAGGAAATGAAGAAATGAAAGTCAGAGGTAAAGGCTTCATAAAAGGAAGATAGCATAAGTAAACGGAATTTGTTTGCCAACTCTTTTAAGTTATATGTAATTTAAAGTAATAAATATCGATTATTTTTCTTTAAACATATATACTGAAGTTTTTTCAACTACATGGTTTGGAAAACTGTTCCATGTTCGTCTTTTTATAAAGAAGAAGAAATTTTGTGCTACTCCATTGTTACATCTTTTGTTCACTAGTTTGAATTCATTATTTATTGTGGCTGCTCGGTTATTTAACTCAAATATTGATTCATAATTTTATTTAGTGCAAGATTTTAGTCGTTTAAAAACTTCAATAAGTTGTGCAACCAAATAAAGTTTTCTATGAAAAGGAAATTTATAATCTTTTCTATTTTCATACGATTTAATTTAATCTAAGGAATTAATTTTGTCGCTTGACATTGGACACATTCTAATTTTACAATATCCTTTTAATATATATAGACGAAAATTGTTGCGCATCCTCCAAATGATGTCTTATAAGCGCTTTAGACAAGGTATGAATGATATCTCTTGATTTGAACGCTAAAGGTCTATATTCGTATCCTGGTTGCCCTTTTTAGGGATACAGTGATTGTTTAAAAACGTCCCCTCAGATTAGTAAACCTAAATCCTTTTTGGTGTCGACTGTGTTGTAAGTTGACCACACATTTTTTAATATATTCGGGGCTTATCATGAAATATGTGCATTAACTTGGACTTGTCCACGTTGAACTTCATCTGGCTTTTTTTCGAATACTTAATTATTCTATTCAAATATATTCTTTTCATTATCATTTATATATATGGGCAAAAGCAAAGGGTGAGATCAGATCCATGAGGAAGGCCGGTAGTGACCGAAACGCATGATAAAGTATTCAAATTTGACAACAACTCTGCATTCGTTTATCCATCCAGTCTTCACACCATTTCAGTACGCTAACCTAAATTCCATCTTTTATGGGGAATGTTTTCAAATGCGTTTCTGTTAATATACAGATTTATCTTGGTCAAACATTTTATCTTTAACAAGGGACCAAAAGAGTTTACCAACCACCAAAGTAATGGAAATGGATAGAAAGTTGCAGGATCAGTATTTTTTGCAATTTTTAGAAATTTTAGTCATATTTGGTTCTTTGGACTTGTATAATACTATTCCCTCGTCGATATATTTTTGAAAAATTATAAAAAAGGAGCTTTACTGGTTCATTTCTTATCTCTTTGACGTACATGGGATAGATTTAATCTGGACATGCCGCTTTCGAAATTTTCTTCAATGTAATACTTTACTCCAGCTTAGGTTATTTCATTATTTATAAGTTACAGTTTTCAAACTTTAGTTTTTTATGTCGATATTGTCAGGATCCATGAAAACTTTACCATATTTCTTGTGTGACACTAAGCTTTGTCCTGAATGAAAACAGACGCTTCTATTGCTATTTTTCTAAGAGAGGCGATCTCGTGTTCCTGAAACCCGTTTTATTATACCGCAGTATTTATATTCTCGCGTAATCGGACGAGCAGTCAGACTCTTTCACTTGAAACTCCACCGCACCTCATAACGCCTTCACTCTAAAATGTAGCCGTCTTTTTGTTGTATGCCGGATTCAACCTTTCACTTGTCCGACGCCTTTATGTTAATTTCCAACCGACCTTAAAAAATTAAATTAGTTTTCGTCGCTGAAACACTTTCTACTCTTCATCAATCCACACAACATGCTAAGTAGCGAAAACTGACCTAGTGACTTTAAGCCTTTATCCATTCGAAGTATGCTCTGAGTTCCTTTTACTCTCAAGCGAGATGAGACATGCTAGTGAGACACATTCAGGTTAAGTTAACGTAAAATACCAACTGCTGTCTCAAATCTGTCATTCATCGACATTAGTTGTATCGTGTGATCTACCCTGTTAGTGTTTTTTATAGGGTAATCAATTTTCTACGTAGATACAAAAGACTTGTTATCGTTATGGAGCATTTTTATGCGTGAAATCACTCGTTTTGCACCATTATAATACGTAGAAATGTAAAAATTTGTCATTACTTGACTCTTAAACTAAACCAACATTTTTTGAAGTATCTATCTACCTTAATTCGTCTAGCCATCTTGATAAATGAGTAATAGTACCACTCACAATTTCCAAAACAAGTGGGACATTGTTGTCATATGAACATTACGAACTTTTACTCGTAAATTGAAAGATATAAGTTATCGTTTCTCGATTTTGGATCATTCTTTTCTTTAAATAGACATTACTCTCGCTAATAACTTTTGGTAACTCTCATATTTGTATGATAATACATAGTCATATTATTTGAGTTCTTCTTCAGAGTGCCTTTTTTGAATGGTCATTTCCAGGGGTGACATCAGACTGCCACAATTAGGAGGAAATAAAACCAGCTTATTGAGAGTATGCACAACTCAGTTAGGCAGATCATTCCATCCAGAGTTCATCCCACATGCCAAGAAAACTCGTAGTAATGGCTTGTTGATGATCGCTCTCTCTCTCTCGTTATTATCAATGATAACGGACTAATCCATGCTTTATTTTAAGGTGAAAAGTTGCTGTTAATCGCTATTTTATCCTCATCAATGACCAGTTCAAAATAAAACCATCACTTCCCGGTTGTTTGACAAGTCCTACACCATGTTCTCGTAAAACCTCGCCCAGCTCATAGCATTTAATTTATTTCTCGCAAATTACTATATTTAACATTCAGAGCAAAGCATAATTATCCATTTCTTTATAATTACAGTCTATTCAAATTATTTGAAATAATTAATAATTACATATTGAATGCCCCAGATTATTTTGAATATTCAATTAATATTATTTACGCTTGTCCATTTATACTATAATAAAGCCCCAAATCCAATCTCTTTCATGGAAAATTTCCATTGTGGATGTTAAATCAAAGCAAAAGCAAATAAATTCTACTGGAATAAAGTTTAGTGCCAATAGGGGTCACAATAGTTCCTTCAGAATTTCGTATCTTTATGTATTTTTTTCGTATCAAGTCAATCTTTTTTATCTCTTTATCCTGTTTTTATGCTTGGTTATCAAAATAACTTGTTGCAGTTTTTTGATTCTCACTGTTTTGCCTTTTTTTTACTATCTAACGATTTTGGGTTTCATTTAGTGACTTTATGAGATCGGAAACAAAATAGTGGATCCAGATATTTCTGATTCTACTCAAAATTGATTAAAAACAATCCCTAAACCACTTGGTATTGGGGTTTCCCCTCAAATTGCATGAAGTCAATAAATGAATTATTGATCAAATCTTCTGACGAGAAGGATTTAACAGAAGTTTAACCAATAAAAATGCTAGAGACCGAAGATAACTTAAGTGATTGCATGAATCGTAATATAATTTCTCTGGCCTTTGTTAATAGGTTAGTAGTTGGTTGGATATGAATCAAAATTACTTCTAAAAAACAAACGAACACGTCATAAAGGAAATATACGAATATATTATTATAAGTATGTACAGTAAATATCTCTGAAGAAACGGACAAACGTCACAGTAAGCACAAAGAACAGAGAAGAAATCCGAACAAACTAAATCAGGGCGAAGTTTGGAAGAAGGTTCTAATCCTGTCCGTAATCGAAACGACTTGAGTGATGTTTACTAATCACTCAGTCAGGAGGCCTCCAAAAACGAGAGTTCCGGTCCATTTACCCTCCATTCACTTTTGTGTCCCCTTTAGAGGAGCTAAATTTAAAAGGGAACTGATAACAACATTCTGATCAAAATTGATGCCAAACAAGCAAAATAATAACGTTTCTGGCATTTAAGAATAATAATAATAACAATAATAATAAGCATCATCATCATCTTCGTCATCATCGCCATATATTTTCACCTAACTCTTAAAGTATCTATCGTCCTGGCTTCCTGTTACCTTCTTTCATAGCTATATTTTCTTGCTTCACAATCGTCTAATATGGTAATATAAAGATTGAAGAAATTGTGGTTTTCACCCAATCTTAAAACATAATTTGCTGGAAGGAAGCAACTCGTCAAGCTACCGCACAATCTCTCATATGTCGTTCCATTCTAAATTTGTTTAAGGCTGGTATCAGTTTAGTTCCATCATCATCCATCATCCATCATCTAGTATGGGTTCAATGATGGTGACTGTATTGAATCGGTTATCTTAAAATTGAAATACTCAACCTCATCCAGTGACCAATGCTGGTCAGCCAAACATTCTTCTACTACTTGATGGATCGGCACTCTTTGATAGTGTCGACTTCATTATTCTGATTCTTTATCTTCATGAACTCATAGAAAGATCTGCAACCATCCATGATGGTTCCTTTCGTATCTATCAATTGGCACTTCACTTCATCCTATGGCAGATGGTGTTTCTTTGTATTTTGCACAAGGTTCAAAGAGTTGGGGATCCAGCTTCTTCCCCTTGAAATTAATGTTCTAACTCTGTCTATCATTTAACCTCTATGCCGACCAAATACAAGCCAACCGATCTTTCTTGCCTCCTTGGTTTTCTAAGAAACTTATCCGCGTATGATATGATAATTGAATGGCTTTCACACAACTTCTAAACACAAACTTGACAAAATTCTGGTAATTTTAGTGGACACTAACTCAGCTGTCCCGTTTTTAACCTTGTGCTTTTTAAACTCGTCTTTCGCTGCTATAATGTGGAATGATATGCCTTCTTTAATATGCTTCTCTCTCTCTCTCTCTCTCTCTCTCTCTCTCTCTTTCTCTCTCTCTCTCTCTCTTAGTAATTCCTCGCGTGTCGATAAAACCCACCTTCTCTCTCAGACATTTTATTTCAGACTTAAAATTTACCTGAAAAAGTCAGAGGTTCCATAACGACTCATCCCCGTTGTCAAAACGCATTTCACTGGTCCGCCAGTTTGAAATTAGAACAAAATATAGATCAGATAAGTAGGGCGAACCTTGCCATTAGGGGAAACTACAAGTATGAGGAGATCAACAACGACTATCATTCGATGTCGTAGAGTAAAGGGGTGCTTCCCGGTCTCCTTTATCAATCTTTGTTTCATCAATAAACAGTGATATTTCTTATTTATCGAATAAAAGTGAATACTAGTGATTTTAACTGCATTAAATACAAACAATTATAAATCTACGTATGTAAATTAATTTATTTCGACATATAAAGTGATATTACCGCAATACGTCAAAAATTCCCATGTTCCCACTGAGTCTGTTTTAGAAGCCATTAAGCCTAAACTCAACTGAGTGATTAAAAGTGCAGCGCTGCCACATCCATCTTGTTTAACTAATCTTTTCACTCTTTGAATTAATAAATTAAAACAATCACTCATCAATCAAAACATAACAACCTTCAAAATAATAATTTTAACAATTAAACATTAATGTTCTTCCCAGTAATTAAACAAATTACCATAGTACATAAGCAGTGTTGTCATATTTCTCCATTCATCCTTATAAAGAATGGCTCCTCCTACTCTCAGAAAGGCAGACAAAGAAAAAAATACTCCAATTACAAGAGGAAAACTCGAATTAAACGAACCAGTTAATTTTAATCAACTGCAGACCCATATTTCCTCATATACGCTATCAGGTGATGCCAAAGACATTATGAACGTTCTTTTTAAGTTTTTCGAATCATCGGTTGCCAAACAAGAACAAAAAATCATCTCTCTCAAAAAATCTAACGAAGAAATGAGATCAAAAATCGAAAAATTGGAAGAAAAGGTTGATTCTTCCGACGCTTATGAAAGACGAGATACGATTATATTCTTCGGCAATATACCTGAAGCCACCAATAATGAAAACTGCCGCAATGTAATCCGCAAACTTATTAAAGATAATTGTCACATACAAATGCAAGTGTCCGACATCTCTGTTGCTCATCGTCTAGGTTCCAAGCCTAAAGTACAAGGTACCGACAAAAGAAACATAATTGTGAAGTTGCGCAAAAGTTATCTGAAGCCTGAAATCTTCTCAGTATGCAAAGAATTCAAACCTTCATTCTATGTAAATGAACAACTGACTCCAAATCGCAACAAAATCTTTTTTGTCCTCCTCCAAGCTAAAAATAAATTCTCCACAAAGATTTCCGGCTGCACTACCAGAGATGGCTACATCAAAATTTTCCTGCCATCACCTTCCGTTCGTCGTGACCTACGTATAGTCGTCAAAACTCGAGCTGCCGGCCCCAAATTTTTGTCGGAACACCTCAATTCAACGCTTGCAGCCTTTAATGGCGAGAATCTCTGGAACGATCAGTAATAATACTTTCGGCCATATTACTGCTTTAGATAAGAAATAAACAAACAAACCATGTTTTGACCTAGCATTCACTTACTTTTATTTCAATTGTATTACATACTTTATTCTTTTTTCTCTTATTAAAGTTATCATAAAAATATAATTTTAACTGTTTATAGATATATTTATACATATTTGTAATTTGTAACCTTTAATTTTTAAATTCCAATTGAACTGCCTTTATGTTTGAACAATTTGATCACTTCAATAATATCGATCCAGACATAAACCATTTTGATGAATTATATCCAAATTTGAAAGAAAATAACATAAGAACCTAATACTATGATTGTGATAAATTTAACACTACATTTTCATTTGAAAAAACAGACCTGTCCATTTTAAATCTTAATATTCGATCATTGCACGTAAACATTGATGAATTTTCAATATTTTTGTCAACACTTAATTATAAATTTTCCGTTTTGGCATTCACCGAGAGCTGGCTAACAAATAATAATAAGTACCTTATTAGTTTCGCAAACTATAGCTCTTTTCATTCACTATGCGACATAAACAAGATAGGGGGAGGTATAAGCGTGTATATATCTGACAGACTCAATACTAAAAAAGTTGACGAAATTAGTATTTCCTATAACTATATTGAAACTTTATTTATCTAGGTAAAATCATATGGTAAAACAATAATCATTGGAACCGTATATAAACCTCATTTTGGTGACCCTGAGATGTTTATAGATAAGATTGCTGAATTAATCATTTACAGTACTTTAATGTTACAAACTATGACGACATAATAATTACAGGAGATTTTAATTTCGATCTATTAAACTTTGAAAACCACGCATCAACTCAGTTCTTCCTGAATACTTTTAATTCTCATTCCTTACTTCCAGTTATAACAAAACTGACAAGAATAACCCGAAACTCAGCAACACTAATTGACAATATTTTTAGAGTTCACCCCGAAAATTACTCTTTCGGTATTCTCCTTTGTGACATATCAGACCATCTTTTTATATTCATGATCCAAAAGTCTTTTTTCAACTCGAACAATATTCATAAAACCGTACAATAACCTACCTCATAATTATCGAAAATACCTTCACAAACTTTTATAACCATGTTCTAAATCAGAATCTATATAAAATTTCCTATATAAATGACATCGATTCTGCTACCGAAGAGATAATTTCACGGCTAGACGATGCTTTTAAACTTAATTGTCCTCTAAAATCTAAAACCATATCATATAAACACAAAACAAAACCTTGGATAACAAACGCAATTATTAATAACATCAAAAAACGTCAAAAATACTTTTCTCTTTATAAGCTTAGTCAAATTTCAGAACACACATATAAACATTTTCGGAATCAAGTTACTAACCAAAATAAAATAGCCAAGAAAATAAAATACCATAAACGATTCAATTAAACGAAAAACAATATAAAACAAACTTTGAAATTGATCAATTCTGTGATAAAACCTGAAAATACTAAAGTAACAAACCAAATTAAATAAATTATCATTGACGGCAAACCAGTTGATGCCAATAAGGAAAAAGCAAATGAATTCAATAAATTTTTTGTAAACGTATGTAAAAAAATCTCATACTTCTGCAAAATAGTCGATTAATCTTTTCTTTCGTATTTTAATGAGATTAATGTACCAAATTCCTTGTTCTTTTCTCCTATAAGCGTAGCCAATATAAAAAACTCATTAGTTCACTGAAAATAAAAAAATCAGGTATTAATTCATTCTCCACTAAAATTTTAAAATAAATCTCTGATATAGTTGCTGCAATTTTAGGATCAATTAAAATAATAAATCATTTACGCAAGGTATATTCCCAGGTGCATTAAAAGTTGCTCGGGTAACACAGTTACCAAAGGTCGGAGACCTCACAAACGTCAGCAATTACCGCCCTCTTTCATGTCTTTCAATGTTCAGTAAAATATTTGAAAAAATAGCATTCAAAAAACTTAATAAATTTCTGGAATCTAATTAACTGTTGTATAAACACCAATATGGTTTTAAAAGTCAGAAATCAACAACTATTCAGGCGATAATTAACCACCTACAATATTTATATAATAACATTGAAAAAGGCCACATTGTATTCTCAATTTTTCTCGAATTCAAAAGAGCTTTTGATTGTGTCAACCATAATATTCTACAGTCAAAATTAGCTATGTACGGAATTAGAGGCAACTTTCAAAATCTGTTCAAATCATATTTAACTGAAAGAAAGCAATTTGTCTCCGTCAATGGTCAAGACTCATCCCACCTTAATATTACAACTGGGGTCCCACAAAGGTCCGTGCTAGGGCCACTGTTATTTTAAATCTATATTAATGATATTTTAAAATCCTTTTCTCTGTTTAAATTTATATTATTCGCGGATGATAATGCCTTATCAACTCCCTTACCATATGAAAAACTGAGCAACATTGCATCTACAATAAATAAAAAACTCGAAAATGTCTTCATGTGGCTTAATGTTAATAAACTATCAATAAATGTAGATAAAACCAAATATATTCTTTTCTCTTAAAAAATCTATTGAATTGCCCCATATTAAAATGGGCGACGGAATAATTTATGAAACTACTGATATCAAATTCTTAGGGATCTCTATTGACAAAAATCTGAGTTTTAAACAACATATTACACATATCTCAACAAAACTATCAAAATCGATTGAAATACTATATAAATTAAATAAGTTTCTTTCTAAATCTTTTTACCACTCTTTATATATGACAATGGTGCAACCTTACTTGACATATAGCATAGAGAGTTGGTATGGAAAATATCAAAATTATCTCAATAAATTAGTCATATTACAGAAAAAATCAATTCGAGCCATCCATGAACTCGACTACAGAGGGCACACTAATCGATATTTTAAAGAATCCAGAATTCTAAAATTGAATGATCTCTTGGTTTTTCAAACATCCTTATTCCTTTACAAAACAATAAATTGTTCCTATAATATCTATATATTTAATATGTTACAAACAGCTGATAATACCCATAATCACCAAATTCGCAATAGAACAAAATTAATTTCACCCTTTTATTCAAAATCAAAATCACAATGTAGCTTTCTGTACAAATCTATCAAAATATGGAATGGCTTGAATGACAATATCAAATCCCAAACCAATTTAGCTCAATTCAAAAAAGCTCTTAAAAACAATATTATTTCAGCTTACTAAATTTCTATTCAGTTTTTGTTATTGTGTTTTCATTTGTTACCGTACATTATTATACTGTGTACTATTACTCTTATTTATACATTATAAATATCTTATTATTTTTATAAGACTGTTGACTATATTAACTACAGATCTTTTGAAATAATCACTAAAAATCAATAATTTTTTGATATATCTCTAAATTTAAATAATATAATTATTCGTTATTTGCAATCTCTACAATGGTTAGGTTCTCAAATGTATACTAATTTGTTTATACTTTTGTAACAAAGGCGTTCTTGGTTCGTATACATGAAGGGATTTTATTCTTGATAATTTTATGCTTAGACTTAAGTTTTAAGTTTCTGCCCTAAAAGTCACTGACTTATTTTGGGCCCATAACTAATCTTGGTATGTATAAAGTACTTATTGTAACTTGTCATTAAGATATAAAATGTAATATGTTTATACTGTACATTAGATTAATATGAAATAAATAACTAAATAAATATTACACAAGCGAAAAATCATTGTATACAAAACTGTTGTTCTATCAACCATACTGTAACGCTTTTTCGTATATAGTAGAGCGACATAAAAAAATAAATTGAAAGTTCTTACAGAAACAGACATCAGCAGCATAGAGGCAGATTAACTTAGCATCAGATATTCAAGACAGTGCAGCTACTCGTAGATTGTAGAACTACAGCCAACCCAAGAACCTTCTGTACGATGAGCTCTTAACGGATGCCATGAGAGAGGAGCGTCCAAAAGGAGTCGAATTTTCAGTGACAATCTGCAGCATCGACCAAAAACAGTAGCACTTAAAAGCTATTGATGTTAGAGCATGGGTTCAAATCATCCAGCTGGATATGTCGTCATTTGAAAGATCCCTCAGAATTACTATTGAGGAAAACAAGAGATTAAAAATTCTATGAAACCGGTTCCCCAGCCAATCGAAAACAAGACCAATTTCGGTTTTTCGATCTGGAGAAGGCCTATGATACCGCATTGCCATACGGTATCTTTGAGACTCTCCAAACAATGGGGGCGAGAGGACGCCTCCCAATTTTTATATCTGAATTTTTGCGAGATCGTCGATTCCGCATACGGGTGGGGGAAGCCCTCTCAAACCCAAAGAGCAGGAAGAGGGTGTCCCGCAGGGAAGTGTCCTCAGTGTCACACTCTTTGCCATGAGCATCAACGGCATCACCTCGGTGCTGCCGGAAGATGTTCTCGCTACGCTCTACGTGGACAACCTTCCGATCTCTTTTGGTGCGGCCCAGATGCCAACTCTGGAGCGTCGACTCCAACAGGCATTGAACCGCGTCTCTCGCTATGCCAAAGCGCACAGGTTTCGGTTTTCTTTGACCAAGACTAAGGTGGTGTACTTCTGCCGCCATCCACGGCTTCACCCCGACCCAGATTTGTTTCTTAAAGGGGTGCGCCTGGATGTGGTTGAGTCGCACCGTTTCCTTGACTTGTATTCGACCGACGCCTCACCTGGGATGCTCATATTCGCAGCCTTAGTGTCTCTTGTACCCACGCCATGGACATTCTCCGTTCCGTGACGTTCAGCGCTTGGAGCGCTGATACGGCTACTGCCTTACTTTTTATCGATCCTTTGTTCGTTCGAAGCTCGACTACGGATGCGAGTTTTATGCATCCGCAGCCGAGCGTTTATTGCGGAAGGTGGATTCGATCCACCAGACCGGCCTTCGCCTTGCGACCAGTGCCTTCCGCACTTCCCCCATTGAGAGCCTGTTGGTCGATGCTGGGGAGATGCCACTCGCTCTGCGCCGCGTGCAGTGTATCACTCGACTGTACGCGCGAGCCCAGCGCCTCCCTCAGTCGCCAACAGCTCTCACTGCATCCGCAGCTGATCTGGGTGGTGCCTATGCAGTCGAGAGACGCCAGTCATACTCTAAGCCTTTTGAGGTTAAGGGCCAGGAAACTCCTTCGAGAGGTAGATATTGCTCTCGGGCCGGTGGCGCCCCTAATTTTGCCCAGGACGCCACCCTTGAAGGTACCACATTTGGCTATTTGTCGCCACGCCTCTGCTCCCAAAGCTTGTACTGCGCCGGGAGTATTGCGTTCGACCTTTTTGGAGCACACATCGTGTCACGCTGGAACCGTGCCAGTGTATACGGATGGCTCCAAGTCCCAAGAGGGGTTCGGTTTCCACGCCATATCCCCTCTGTTTGAAGTCAGCGGGGCTCTACCAGGTGCTGCGTCTGTCTTCACGGCCGAGCTGGTGGCAATACACCACTCAGTACGGGAGATTACGCGACGTGCCCAGTTGGGAGACCGGATTGTGATCTATAGCGACTCACAAAGCACCCTGAGTGCTCTCGGGGCATTCGAATCTCCGCATCCCCTGGTTCGCGAGATCCGTGAGGCCACGGTTTTAGCGAGCCGGGCAGATGTCGAGATTATCTTCTGCTGGGTTCCTGGACATGTAGGAATTGCGGGGAATGAGCGCGCCGATGAGGGCGCCAAAGAGTCCGCGAGGACTCTGCGACCGGACCAGCGTTTCGCTCTTCCTCACACCGACTACATGGCAGGAATACAGGCTGCTCTTCGGACTGCTTGGCAAAGAAGATGGGAGACGGTCGAAGGGAACTTAAAGTTGCGTGCCATTGCGCCGCGACTGTTCCCATGGACCTATTTCCCAATGCCCCGGCGGCTTCAGGTTGCTTTCTGTCGTCTTCGAATCGGGCACAATCGTGTGACGCATCGCTACTTGATGGAGCGCTCGCATGTGCCCTATTGCAACGACTGCATCGTCCCCCAGACTGTTCGGAATATTCTTGTCAAATGTCCCAGTCTGGGTGATCTTCGCGCACGATACCTGTCTCGGTACCGGGATGGGCGGGGTCGCTACCGCCTGTCCCTTGTACTCGGGACGAGTGCGTACACCATGACTGGTGGACTTATTGACTTTTTGGGAGAGGCTGGCCTTCTCCCCTTTATTTAAGGTTCCTTTTTTTTGTTATTGTTTTGTTTGTAGGTTGCACTCTCCTGCACCGGGGTGAGAAAGACTTCCCCCCGCTGCCGGAGATTGCTTCGATTGTTAAGTTTTTCCAATTTATATCATTGTTAAGTTTTCATATTTTTACTTTAAAGTAGCCTAGTTCTAGGCTCTTGTGTTTTTCGGCGACTTATGCCCAAGTGGGTAGTTGCCAGATGGGCTACATAAAATAAACAAAAAAAAAATGGCCGCAAATATTTGTTGTTCTTTTTTTAACTTCATGGTAGAAGAGTTCTTGTAAGAGACTAGACTTGACTTCGTTTTGATTCAGTAAATAAAATTGAAATGTAATTTAACGGTTAATTTAGCCAAAGAATGTATGGCAGACTATACAATAAAGTATAGAGGTGAAACTTATGATAAGTTAAGCAAAATAGAGTCTAGGAGATGAATTAAAAAAATTATTATATTTGTACATCTCTGCAAAAATTATTATCCATAACTTTATATTTTAGGAATGTAATTTTTTTAACAATTTAAATTTCAGTTTGTGAGTCACAGGTATATTTGAACTTTCTATCGAAGTTCTTTCTAATATTTTCTTTCCATTTCAATATACAGCCTACAAGGCTCGTTTTTCTTATATTTAAAGCTTTTAACAAAGTTCTTTCTAAGTGTTCCGGAAAAATAAATATGATTATCGAATGTTTTGGAATTCTTTAAAAGAAAAATAATTAAAAATTCTGAAGTCCAAAAGAAGGAATTAAAATTAAGGCATGGGGTAGGCTATTTATTCTTTTGCATTGGATTGTTTTTTACATATCATATATCAAAACCAGGCAATGGTTTCGCCACTCCCCCCTAAGAGAAAAGCTTGCGCTTCGCTAATAAGATTAAAATTTAAAATCTAAAAAAAGCAGCCATGGTCAAATTTTTATCAATTTTCTGAACTTCGCCAATTATAATAATTTTAAAAAGGAACTATTAAACTAAATTTCCCCCCTTTCAAAATATTACATTGCCAAAATATAGTTATAGAAGATATATAAAAATAAATTTTATGTAATTCATCATTTGTAATTCTTTGGGTTTTAAACATTCCTTAAAATTTCGATAGCTATATTTATTTATGAATTTAACCATTTTGTTTTTTGATATTATAAAAGAATTATTATTCGAATACTCAAAAAATCCCTTCTTAAATTATAGAGTTAGTGATGATGATGATAAGGCTAAAAGTTATTCCTTACTTAAGGACTAGAAAATAAACATGGATGTGAAAATACCTAGACTAAGAGTAAATTATTTCGACTCAAGACAAGGTTTCGCTACGCTCTATGACATCATTTCGGCCTGTTGGCCTTCAGCCTATTTTGCTTTTAAAAGCGCTTTTTTCCCCATTTTATTATACTATTTTTTACTCTTTGTTCAGGCGAAAATTGAATTCCCTTTAAAGGAAAAAGAAACAAAAATGAAATATATCCCTTATTTGTTAATTATTAACTCAGAGCCTACACAAATTAATTTATTCTGAATTTCTTTCTTCAAACCGTTTTTGTTTTTTAAAAACTTGGAATTCTTCAATTGTTTTCTTATTCTCCTCTTCTACTTCTTATTCTTCTTCTTTTTCTTAATCTTCTTCTTTTATTATTATTATTATTCTCATCTACATCTTCTCTTCTCTTTCTCCTTCTTTGCATCCTCTTCTGCTCCTCCTCTTATACATTCTCTTATGTATCTTCGTTTTTGCTTTTTCTTTTTCTCTTGACTTTACCTCTTGACTTCTTCCTTTCTTTTCTGCTCTTTTCTATCCACCTACTATACTTTTCCTTTGAAACTCCTCCTCTTTCTTATTCTCATCCTTCTTTATTAGTTTTCTTCTGTTACTCTTTAATCTTATCTTCTTTCCCTCGTATTTTTTCAATGCTTCTCTTCCTCTACCTTTTCATAAACCTCTCCTTCTACGGCTTCTCCTGTTAATTTTTCACTTCTTTCTTCTATTATCATTCTTCTTTCCTCATTCTTCTTGATCTCCTCATCCTCACACTCCTTCTCTTCTTATTCAGCTGATGTTCTCATACATTTCTTTATATTTAAACCTTTTTCAAAATTTACGTTATTAAAATATATTGTTAGAGACTGTCGTGGTATTGTAAGGGCCGATTTGGTGTACGTCAATAAGTCCTTTATTTCGTTTTCTCTATGAGTGCTACATTACTTTATGTTATTTAATTTTTGAGGATCTCTAGTGCCATGTGCAGCGTTTCGACGATTGAATTAAATACTTCTAACCAAAATATATCTTTAATTACAACATAAAAAAGTTAAGTATTAAAAACAAACTATACTCGTACTTCTATAAATAAACGAGTCTATATTAGAATTACTAGCTTAAACTAAATAAGTAGAAAGTAATGGTTGACCCCAAGCTCACTTTAATATTGGACGCTAATTGAAGCACAAAAATAATTGATTTTATCTACCTTCAAAAAATACCACACGTGAATCCGGCTGAAGAATGACTATGACCTTAGACCGTATGTAGAGGAGAAAATAGTTTAAGGTTAGGCGCGTGGGAATATTGGCAGACGCCTAGCCGTTTGTTTGGCGAGAATACGGACTTGGAGCAACCGGTGATTTCGGTGAGGGCGACGGAACTTGTTAAGCACGTTGTCTTAGTCAGATGATTTATGCAACAGGAACGTGAAGGTATGCTTTTTCTAATCTTCGGTTTAATCTTGAGCGATGCGATAAGCAAAAAGTTAATCTTTTGACGAATGGTGGGTTTGAAGGAGTTCACTTTGGGTATTCCTCAATGGCTAAGAGTATCTCTGGCTTTTGATAAAAGCTGAGATAGGGGGTTCCTCTGACGAGAGATGTATGAGAGTGATCATTAATACAAAGGGGCTAATTTCCGGTGTGACCACCAGCAACTGGCTCAGAATGAGCTCCTTCTCTATTCCGTTCTTTGAGTGCCGTGCTGACGCCGGACTTTGTCGTGTCGATATCTAACTCGATCTTCTCCTTCTTCTCCAGTTATCCGCATATAAACTTCACTGACACAATGGGGGTTGAAAAGGGGATAAGGGCTCCTGAATTTAGCCTCTCTCCTCTAACGATGCTTCGTCGAGCCTCTTTCACTTATCCCTCAAGGCATATTCTGGCTTTTGGTCGCAGCTCCTATAATTTCGTTTATTACGCGTAACTAAATCCCAAATCTTAGGGGAAATAGTGCCTGTTTAAACATTGTCATTGCACGTGGTCTCCTCCCCTTCGTATTGTTAAGCTCGCTTACACAGTTAATCTCTTGATACGTTCGTCTCGTGGTTGGAGAAGGCCTCTGGTGGCCAGCGGGTCGAGGGAAGAGAGGGAGAGGGGTAAGTAATCGGGTTACACCTCTTAGCGTCAGAACGTTGTGGTACCCGACCGAGGCATCTGTTTTTATGGTGGGTATTGATTTCCCTACAGGGACAAAAAGAGCGACTTCTCCACTCCTCATTTAGCTCTACTTGTTTTTATGTGCCAGTAGCAATTTTCAACTCAAAAAGATTAAATTTTAAAATATATTTTAGAAATAATATTGATAAAAATTACGAATATAACCAAAGAATAAATTAAAAAAATGTCCTATAGTAAATTTTTTTTAGAGATTTTCTGAACTTCACCAATAATAATCATTATAATAATAATATAATAATACCGTGATTTTTAGAAAACTGGAAAAACATACCAGGTCTTGATTAACTAAGCATAATATTTTTTCACTTCTTTCCAAAAAATTCCTTTCTTAAAAGAGTGTTATGGATATGTAATGGAAACCTTTTAAATTTTTTAAACCAAATCCCGTTACTAGAGCCAGATAGGCTGTAGGGCACAGACCGAACCTCTGTCTGCGAAGTGCAAGCTCCTCCTTTAAGAAGGAATGGCAAAGCCACTCATTATATTTAGTTAAATATAAGGGGTTGTTTTTTGCTGTGTTTTAGTATGCTTATTATCAATTATATATTAAAAATATATATTACATTTTTCATTGGCAAGCGCAATTTGTTTGTTATTAAAATTTTCTAACAATAATTTCCTTGGAACTGTTTATCCTGTACTCCTTTCTCAATCAGTGCTTTATAATGGGCATATTTAGTTTTCCCAGTTCAACCTAGTCCAATGTCCAGCAAACAGCCGTGTTTACCCATCACTTTCCGCGACTAAATATATTCAGAAGTATATTCAGGGGCCGAGCTGCAGTCTTCCTAGTGCGTCTACGGATGGCGGATTGTGGAACGTCCATCAGATATGATAGGTAGATGTGAAATAAGTGAGCTTCAACTTCACGAATCAACAGTGGCGAAGCCGCTCTTCTTGTGCACTCAAGAAAAAAAACTTGAAATGAGGGCAGAACTAAAAGCCTAAATTAACTGAAATCTCATATGATATTAAGATATTGTTGGCTAAATATTTGCAAGAAATATTTGGGTCACAAAGATTATTAATTGGGTGGCTAAAGTTACTTTTCCAAAACAAACAGTAACCAGAGTCGTGGGAAAAATGCCCTTATAATGTATTTTAGCAATAGGAAAATCTCATCAAAACCAAAAGTGGACAAAGACGGCGGGAGTTAACCTCTAATGCTCTGGTTCTGGCGACCCGAACTAGGCGATCTTTATTAGACTGAAGACTCCAGTAGTCTAATGCAACACTCCACAATGGCCGGTCGTCTTGGACCACCTTGCCCCCAGCCCAACTATGGAGTATCAAAATAGTGTGCTAATGAATGCACACCCTCTTTACACTGTAAGCATCTTTTGTCCAAGCTTCACTCTATTCCCACTCTATTCTTTTTAAGGGCATAATTTGACGTCATCGCCGAAAGCGCAGGACAACTATCAATGTAGTCTTCCTTGATAATTACTGATTCAATATACATAGGGTCATGGTTGCATGAGACTTTAGTTGTTAGTTCAACGAATAGGTTGAATTTCATGTTTTTGTTTGTTGAAAGTGAAGATTGATTTTGCAATTTTGCTACAGTATTGCTATTCCCTTAGCTTCTTTTCTGCCTATTTACCTGCTAATTAGCGATATCCATCTTTCACTCGTATTGTTCATTCATAAGCGTTTATTTTTCCGGATTCCTTTAGTTCTTCTTTTGATGCTTTCAATTGTTTTTCTTAATCTTATAAATTATCAATATCTTCAAAATAAACTCCCTTTTTACCTTTTTTCAAATCTTTGATTACCCGTGTCAGGTATGGTTCTCTTTAGTTTGTAAGTTTGTTCGTTTGTTTATGTTCTTGTTATTTCTAAGTTGTTTTTTGATTGTTTCTTTTATTTGTTTCATAATAGTTTATTGTTCACGTTTTTTTCATTTTAGTTAAAAAATTTTGATACATGCATTTACTTACATTAAGCCGGTGGGTAAAGTTTGGCTGCAGCGAGCAGGAATTCGTAGAGCCACTCTTTTATGATCTGGTATTTCGGAAAGTGATCTTCCCTATTTTTTAGATAATTAATATATATATTTGAGCTTTAAAACAAGTTGTTTTTTTATTTAATGACTGTTTTTTCTTGGGTATATTAAACCAAACGCTTTTTAGTTTTGAGGGGGTGTTCGGTTATTGGACTCGCACTATATTATATATCATTTTGAAGAGTATTTCAAAATTGCGGACTTCCCCACCCCATACCCGACTTTAGTAATTGGTATTGCATCTCACGCTATAGTTTAATAATCTAGTAGTATTTCAACTTCCTAAGCCTAGCATTAGATTCGAAATCAAGGGCGATTGCGGGACGTTTTAGGCAAGCCTACAAAAAGTTAAGACATTTGGAGGAAGGTAGCTAGAAAGGTAGCAAACAAAAATTGCTAACAAAATCATGCGCTATTAAGCTCACCAATTTCCATAATCACTTCAATCACATTAGTGTATGTAGAAATGCTTACACTTTATTGATATTGTGTATAATAACATCTTCAATATATATAAAAGTGGCAATCAGTATAGTGTAACAGGTATATGATAATAGAACAACTTAAAGAAAAAGCAGTCTTTTCAGTAAAAACTATAATTCCATTGAACCACACAGGTTGAATCAAACCAAGCAAAAAAAAGCCTGCGAGAATTTTGCCAGACCTTATATACACTGCTAAACAATCTCGCTTAGACACCCATACAAAAAGGAAGATAGTGAATTACATTAAGCACTTGACAAGGTGGAAAGATAAACTACTAATTCTTAATGGACATATAACTAAATGACTTAAATTTATATTTTATTTTGTATGTTAGATGGTATATTTTCCAACACAGAGGATAGCGTGAACAACATTAACGTTTAAAGGAAAAAGATCTTCACTACATGAAGGGACGAAACATAATAAAAGAATATGCATCAAGTGGCAATCAGGGCTTAAATTAGTTCAATATTTGTTGTATTCTTTTTCGAGCTAAAAAAGCGGCAAGACGTAGAGTTTTGAAAGTGGCCTTGTTATGATCCCTGCTTTGATCCGAAACATTGCCGAACGAGCCTTTATGCCCCTTCAGTGTATAAATCGTTTACTCTTCACAATTGGGAGTTTCATTTCAAACGAACATCACGTCACCAACAGCTGGAGTGGCGCCTGTCGAGATGTGCGTGATGTCTGCTTCAGAGCCACTAGATTCTCTCCAAATCCCTCTGACGTCATGTTAAAGGAAAGTGCGTCCCATATTTTTAATCATGACCCTGAAAAGTGAGCTGTAGAGGAACCTCCTAAAACCAGAAAGATGGCCAGAAGGGGTTAACGGGTTTAGGTCGTCGGCATCGTCTATAACATACGTAAGAGGCTTATGGTTAAAGAAATATTCTATATCTGCTAAAATAGTTGAATTTTCTTCAGATGCCACCATCATATTATTAAAGATCTTTGTAGGGGATAATTGGTCAAGCCAACTAACCCTTCTACAATCCCCATGTACCATGCCGCTTTGGCAGGGTTAAACATCTACATAATGCCCTTAAAATCATGCGCGGTATTTAATATACAGCCGATGTACGGTATTTAATATACAGCTGCTGCACTATATTTAGCATCATTAGCGCTATACACTGTCTTAGGGATAGAGTATCGATCCTAATATCGCCGAAAAGCTTGAATAAATGTTTTAAAGACTTCAGCAGCTACTAAATTAAGATGGATGGTACGTTTAGCGGCACAAGTAAACAACAGAAAATATAATTTTGCCATCCACATTTTCCGTCTATCTGGATAGCTCCAGTGAATTCTCGACTTATAGTGGAAAGGAGAAACCCCATTTCTTCTCTAATTCCGGATAACGGTTGGCCATCTAGGGTCCCGTAACTTTTTACGAGTACTCGAACAAATGGCTGGTGGAACACCTTTTTGTTATTTCTTTAATTACCTTTCGGCTACTTGTAACCCAATATTACCTACGGAGGATCATCAGACCTAACCGTCTTATCTGAACGCATGATTGTGTTGTTATTTTAAATGGTAGGTGTATGGAAGAGAAGACGTAACTGTGGAATTGCAGGGAGAATCGAAAGTGAAAGATTGTTTGATTAGAGGGAAAGGAAAAATGCTTAAAAGTAGGAGAGATGAAATAGGTATTAACATGGGAGAAAAATTAAGAAAGTGATAGTGTTAGGGAAACGCTAAATGATGAAGTAGCGATGTAAAAGGTGTAGTATAGAGCAAGCAATAAGGCATACTTGTTATTTATTAAGAGGGTAAATGAGAATGTCAGAGATACAGATAAATTCATACATGGAAGCCAAATTCAAAAACTTGTTAATACACAGTGTAAGTAATTATTTATACAGTAAATGAATGAAGATACGAATGAGAACAGGAAGTTATTCTGAACAGCAATGAGAAGGGCGAGGGCCCAAAAACGGTGAATAGCTCTATGACAAAAAAAATAAGAATGACATGTGAGCAAGGAAAAAGAAAACGTAGATGACAGAAGCATTTTGATGGGTTGTACGAGACGTGGGTATGCAAGCACATACAGCTGTAAATATGATTGTTGACGCCAGTAGGGAAGAGCAAGGCATGCAGATTTTTGCTGATATGAGTGGTTTGCAAATTTGAAATGCAGCTGAAATAGAGAAAGTGGCCTAAATGCTTAAAGATTTTGGTGATTGTGCTGTGAAATGGGTCTATTGTAAGGCATTTGAATGTGGAAGGATGCTTGAGGTCAGAGAGATTGCAGTATTTGTACCACTACATAATGGTAAAAGGAAGAATGAAGAAGGCAAGATTTATAAAGAGATAAACCTGTTTGATGTCATAGGTCAGGTTTATTGAAAAATTAGGATTGGGCGTATAAGAAAGATAACTCAAAGAGGCGGTAAGACTTAGTCAACTAGACTCTAATAAACAACTGAAGGCATTCATTACCGATGAGTGAACTAGCTTCACATTCCTCAGGTGTGGAATCCTCTTGGAGGCCATGCCTCTAAGAATAAATACTCTAATCATGCCAACGCCATCTCGATACGATACTGAGCTTCCTGTACCAGTTTAGCCTTGCTGTCATTTTCACAGAACTTCATCTGCTTACTTGTTATACGTTACTGATATTTCATGTTTTGGCATTTTTGTATTTTATTAATACTTATTGATTTCGGGGGGTATATATAACTTTTGGTTATATATTGCTTCTTTTTCACTGTTTTTTTCATTTTGATATGCAAATCGAAACTTTATCGATCTGCATTGATTTAATTTCCTCAAATTTCCGAGGTGTCCAAAAATTTTTAACCGAGGCTATATTTCTAAGGAGAGCAAGTGGTGTGAGATTGTTAGGGACTGGATTTTATCTACGTTGTTTTGTGCTGATAATTGGTGTGCGAGGGAGTAACTAAAAAAAAAGGTAGAAAATAATTAAGAAATCGTGTTTGGGATGAGATTGATATTTAGGCGTGTGTTGTCAATCTTAAATAAGTATCAGGTTGTAATCCTGTAGTGCAATCAAACAAATACCTACCACAGCCCTTCAAATCGTAATAACTTCTCAAGGGCGAGCAAAGCATTCCTGAATGTTAAAGGTTTGAAATGTCGAATGTACCATAATGATGCCACTTGCCTTTATGGGACTGAAACTCTGATATGAAGAATGAATTATCTAGATCTCTCTTTGTCCAAATGAGAGAGTTGAGAGCAATATTTGGTGTGTTAAGAGTAGATAAACTGCGGATGAATGGGCAAGAGATGGCAAAAAGGGAAGAGATGCCAAAGAGAGAAGAGATGTATGTCTTCAGCTCTACAAAATCTTTGACAGATAAAATGAGTATCCGAATTTGTAGCAAATGTAATTCTGTTTTCATAAATGACTGAATCTCCAGTCGGGGCACAATAACGTTGATTGCAGCACCCAAAATAAAAATAGGATACTTAAGGAAATCATCCAAGAAGCGGATTTAGGAGTATTTCCGTCATCTGATGTGAAGGTCGATCGGTAATCTGTCCAACAATGCAAGATAAAAAGCCGAAATTGGGGATATACAGTAGCAACTCTCATAACAAGAGAGAATTAATTTTTCCCATTCCATAAAACAATATTTTAACAAATGCAGAGTACAAGAAGCAATAAACCTAATTTTGAAAATAAGAATCCTTATGCAGAATGTATACATATATACTATTCAAGGGAATCATAATATAGAAATAATTCTATTAGGTCTCCCCATAAGTAAGGTGGCATTTTTTTCATGTTTATCATTATTTTATTCATATAAATCAAATAACTCTTTGGAAGTTATTTGATTTTGATTAAAGATTTATTTATTAGTTGATATATTTTCACTACTTCCTACCAGCTTAGCAACTTTCTATTAGCTTTTCAATACCATATTTGTAAAAATAGTTCGACTTTTACTTTAAAAGATTTTAACATTGTTTCGACCAGCTCACCTATCGACATCTTCATTGCGTTCAGATAATTAGATTAATTGCTAGAAAGAAGTAGATTTGATGGCGGGAAGTCGGGTGGGTATGGCTGATGACTAATTAGCTCTTAATCGAATTTGATGATCAGCTTTCGTATGGTATCCCTTGCGATATGAAGTCGCGCGTTGTCTTGGTGACAAAGCAATATTCTTCCCTTGATTGGTGCTTAACATTTATTCTTCTAAGGTGTAAACGGTACAACTAAGAGCAATTAACATCATAGTGATGGTCTCATATTTGTGAAGAAGTTAAAAATGGATTATGCTATTAATATCACAACAAACCACAAGAGGTTCCTGTTTGGAAGAAACACTTGTTTTGGGCAGGGTATTGTTTTTCCATGGCTTTTCAATTCTCTAGAAAGTTTAATATTTTTGACATAACCAAATTTTTGTCTCCCTTGAACAAAACAACGGTAAGTAAAGTGGTTCACTCTAAAAACGAGCAAAGAGAAATGAACAAAGTTAATTCTTTGTTGCGGGTGTAACTTTGAAATGTCATAGAGGATCCATTAACCCATTCGTAAAACATTTTTTGTCTCCTTTAAATGTCAATGCAATATAGAATGAGCAAAAAGCATATTTCTCTCAATTGTTCGACAATTACAATCTGATTTTTTTCATTTGTTATTTTTAAAACATCTTGATCAGGCTTGACTGGTCGTTTTGAAGGAGGTTAATCTTTGAGATTAACGTTTCACGACCCCGTAAGGAGCGCGGCGATTTGCCAGCCTGGCCGCCATGCTGACGGGATCCAACGCTCCGTCCGGCCTCAGCTTAACCTCTCTTCCTTCCTTCAGATAGCCTGTAATTCCCTCCTACTTCATCGCTTTTTATAAAACCTCTCCCACAACTTTCTCTGGTTAGCGTTTAATTTCATAGGGTAGATGCTGACCTTCTTCTCAGCCAATCGGGGCTGAGGGGGGAGGGGACAATGTTGCCTAACCCCTGATCCGGTCCGGGGTGGTTGGTTTTTAACAACCTGCTTTATCCCCACTCATACTTTCCTCACATCACTTTTCCTCTCCTCTTCACAGTCTATCTATTTACGCCGTGTTCAAGGTGGAGCCGCCATGCCGATGGACTGCCAGGCCACCAGACGGGAGGGGTGGTCCCAAATGGCGGCGCCTGGCTCTGCCAGGCCTGTACGCACCTCTTGTAGGGCCGGCAACTGTGAGAGGTGATGAGCAATTGCGTCGCGTATAAAAAAGAGGGTCACCATGCCCAATGATGTAAAAAAATCAAATCACCCCTTAATTCCCCCTTGCTCATCAACTGAGTCGCCTTCGGGCAGCTCCACCGAAAAAAATGGATGTTCCCCCCCCTGAGCTTGCGCAGGGGACCCTCCATACTTCTTTAACAGGAGAGGAGGCTTACTCCTCTCCTATGCCTAAGGGAATAGGGGACTCCCCCTCCCCTACTTGTCTGGAGGTGCTTTCGGGCACCCTATTTCCATCGGTAGTCCCTCATTTACTTTCTTCTGGGACTGCTAAGAAAGCCAGCATGCAGCACATTGCCGTTGCCCCTCATCAAAGCGGCTCGGTAGGGTAAACCCGCTTAGGGGGAGAGGGAAGCCAGGCCCCTTCGGTCGCATTCCTCAAAAGACCTGCTGGCAAGAATATTTAACCTTGCCGGGGTCAAGGCCTGAGCCTCCCCACACAAAACTGGTGACTCTGCAAACGGGACCTGCGATACCCTGGAAGGGGATGGCGAACTGGAGGCCCCTCCTGTGATGGACATGGTCCTTGAGGAAACTTAGCCTCAGACGGTAGGGCCTTACATGGTTGGGAATCCGGGCACGGCGCCAAGCACCGAGGCCCAATCCGCCCCTATGCAAGGTCCTCCTCAAACGGCAAGGGTCTCTGAGGCAGTACAAAGAGGGGAGGAATCTACACCAACCGGTGCCCACGACCACTATGACCTTCTCATTGCGGAGAAGCACCTGGCTGAGGCGGTCCATCTGGCCTAGGGCCTTCTGCCGGCGGAGGTTAAAAGCGGGTTCATTCCCCGCCCTCCTCTCCAAAAAAGAAAAAAGACTAAGAAGACAAAAAAGACAAAGCAGACTCGAGGCTCCTCTCCATCCGTGGGGGCTGCGGGGACGGATGGGTCTCCTGCCACTTTGGCCCTCTATCCCCCCGTGTGCTGAGCCTCTGACTAAGACTAAGACCAAAAGTGCACAGAGCGGAGCCTCGATAACATCAGGGCCCCTCATAGAGAGGTTACCTGGCGTTTTCGAGACCGCTGGCTTCAAGCGCTTCCTCATTATTCGCTTCACTGATGGCACCATGTTGGCCAAGGGCGGTCAAGGTCAAACGTGTGATGAGAAAACAGGGACTGGCATCGAGACCCACCCCTACACTCTTCATCACGTTCGACAGTGACAAGCTCCCTTAGTCGGTGCGTGCAGGTTTGTACCGCTACCGCTTTAAGGCATTCCTGCCACTGCCGCGGCGGTGCTATTACTGTCACCGCTTCGGCCATACGAATCGTTCTTGTAGACGTGCAAAGTCGGCGTCACCTAAAGTCTGTGTAAATTGCTACAAGGCCGCAAACGATAAGTCTAAATCGTGTGTGGCCAAGTGTGTCAATTGCGGAGAGCCGCATCCTGCTTCTTTGAAGCAATGTGGTGCATATCTCCGTGAGAAAGAAATCATGGCCGTTTAAGACCAGGATCGAGTCCCATTCCGCAAGGCTGAGGACTTGGTCCTGGCGCGACGGCGATGCCTCGGACCTCATATTCCTAAAAGGGTTAGAAAGACACCCTCTCCTCCTGGCCCATCTAAGCTAACGAGCACGGTTTTTTCCGCCCTCATTGGAAACCCTTCGGCGAGCTCTATTCAAGCCGGGCGCTCCCCTGTTCAAGCTGGCGTCAAAAAGGGTTCATACCCAGCCCCGGCAAAAAGTAGGGCTCCCCCTCTTCCATTAGCGTGACGGTTTCCCGTAAGGCGAAACGGCCCTGCGCCCACACCAAGGCGTTAGACTCACAGGAGGCAACACCCCTGAAGTTAGTCGCCAGGCCATCTTTAGGGGTTCCTAAAGCTGTACGCCGAAAAGAGGACAGCAAGAAAGAAGCTTCGGCTCCTTCGCCCATGCCTAGCAGGGGGGCCGAGTGGTTTGGAGACAGTGGTTCCTCCAAAAGAGGGCCCTTCACCTCCGAAGACGCAACGCCCGCCTAAGGTTTCGAGGTGGAGGTAGGAAAAGACTCGCATGGCCAGCTTAACCTCCCCCAATAAGTCCTCGAAAGAGACAGCGCCTTAAGCGCTTTGTACGGCCAACAGTGCCCGGAATTCTGCCTTCGGGAAGCGTATGGCCATTCCAGTGAGGTTCTTCTGTTTTAGGAGAGCCTCCTCGTCTCCTCCAAGCTAGGCCTGGAGGGCATATTCCTTCAATAGAATTGCCGTGGACTCCGGGCCAACTGGGAGGAGCTGCGGAGGCTCGTCTCGTCCTGTTCCGCGTTAGTTATTTTTCTGCAGGAGACCATGCTAGGCGCGTGCCCCGTGCCCGCCGTTCCAGGGTATAAGGGTCTTGCGACCATACCACGACAAGATGGCCGGGCTGAGGGATGCGCGGTTTACACCAGGCATGATGTCTCTGTTCATCCTTCCTCTTTAGATGCCTCCTTTCAGGCAGTAGGATGTATACTATCATTTCTACGTACATTCCACCGTCAGCTGACTTTGACGTAGGGGACTTCCGCCGCGTCATGGTACGGTTTCTGAGGCCCTTTGCCTTGTTTGGAGATCTTAGCGGCAGGCGTCCTCTTTGGAGAGATTATTCAATAAATCCCAGGGAAGGAGTCCTTGCCGATCTGATCAAAGAGCTTGTGATAGGTGTCCTAAACATAGATGAGTTTACACATCACTGTCCCAGAACCTCTTCATTTTCTTGCCTTGACATATCTCTGTGCTCTTCGGATGCACAGCATAATTTTGCTTGAGGGGTGGTCGATGACCTCCATGGTAGTGATATATTTCCCATTCAAATATCATTTTCAGGGCAACTGCTGCCTGAGAGCCCACCTAGGTGGTGCTTGGTGCGGGCGCAGTCGCCGTCATTTTAGGAAATGACTGAATTCTCTATCTTATTCGAAGAGTTTAGGTTGGTAGATGAGGCCGTTGAGTTCTTCTCCGGCAACCTTATCGCCGCGTGCCTGACTACTATTCCGAGATCGTCTGGCCGTTTTGCATGCGACCACTTCCATGGTGGTCGGCCAAGTGTGAGACGGCCCTCAAACAGAAGTGTTATGCCTACATGCGCTATAAGCGCCGCTCGAACGATTTCACTTCTGGCGAATTTCGTCGGGCTAGGGCTAGGTTCCGGTATATTTCGAAGCACGTCCACCGCTCTTCTTGGCGGGCATAGGTGTATTCAGTTAACGGGAAGACCCCTTTAGCATAGGTATAAAAGCGAGTCAAAAGGATTCGGGGAAAGGTCTCGCAGGACCCCCCTCCCGTTCTCCAGGAGAATAGGACCGCAATCTTGCACCCCGCGTCCGTGGCGGATTCCCTCGCCCCTGCTTTTTACTCCTTCTCTAGCCAGGATGCTGCCCGCTAGCTAACAATTCACGTCGTGATTTCGTGGAATGCCGCCGACTTGACTTTACCTCCAGAGGCAGAAAAGCCTTAACGACAGGTTTACTGTGAGTGAGTTGTGCTTCGCTCTTGATTCGTAAGAGGGCACCACCCATGGTCCGGACGATGGCCCTTACGCCATGCCTTAACACACGGGGGGGTGTGAGGCATGACCTTTCTGTTAGATTTGTTCAACAGAACCTGGGTGGAGTGTCTTCTCCCAAATTCCTGGCGAATGGCTACTGTGCTCGCCTTTCGCAAACCGAGGAGATAACACTCTACTCCGACCGGTTTCCACCCAATCTCTCTAACCTCTTGCGTGTGCAAGTTGATGGAGAAATTTGTAAATGTTTGATTAGCCTTTTTCCTGGACTATGGAGACTATCTGTCTTCTTCACAGTGTGCTTCTGCAAGTTCGACTCCACGTCGGATGCTCTGCTCTGACTGGAAAATGCCGTCTGCGAGGTTGTCCTTTAAAGACAGCACTACGCCACGCTGCTTTTCGATCTAGAGAAGACATAATACCGCATGGCGATATGGTATCATGGGGACTCTCCAGACGAAGGGGGCTAGGGGACGCCTCCCAATGTTTATATCTGAATTTTTGCGAGATCATGATTTTGCGTACGGGTGGGGAAAGCCCTCTTCGGCCCAAAGGAGCAGGAGGAGGGTGTTCCGCAGGCAAGTCTCCTCAGTGTCACACTCTTTGCTCTGAGCATCAATGGCATCACCTCGCTGCTGCCGAAAGATGTTCTCGCTACACTCCACGTGGACGATTCGAACTCGTTTGACGTGGCCAAGATGCTAACTCTGGAGCGTCGACTCCAACAGGCATTGAACCGCATCTCTTGCTATGCCGAAGCGCACAGGTTTCAGTTTTCTTTGGCCAAGAGTAAGGTGGTGCACTTCTGCCGCCATCCACGGCTCCACCTCGATCCAGATTTGTTTCTTAATGGCGTACGCCTGGATGTGGTTGAATCGCACCGTTTCCTTGGTCTTGCATTCGACCAACGCCTCACTTGGGAGCCTCATATTCGCAGCCTTAGGGTCACTTGTACCCGAAATGGATATTCTCCGTTCCGTGACGTTCAGCGCTTAAAGGGCTACTACCTTACTTTTTTATTGATCATTTGTTCGTTCAGAGCTCAAGTCCGGATGCGAGGTTTAAGCTACCGCAACCGAGCGTTTAATGCGAAAGGTGGACTCGATCCACCACACCAGCCTTCGCCTTGCGACCGGTGCCTTTCGTACTTTCCCCATTAAGAGCCTGTTGGTCGATGCTGGGGAGATGCCACTCACTCTACGTCACGTGAAGTGCATCACCCGCCCGTAAGCGTGAGCCTAGCGTCTCCCTCACTGGCTGACAGCTCTCATTGCATCCGCAGCTGATCTCGACGGTGCCTATGCCGCTGAGAGACGCCTGTCATACCCTAAGCCCTTTGGATTTAGGGCCAGGAAACTCCTTCGAGAGCTCGGTATAGCTCTCGGGCCAGCGGCACCCCTGGTTCTGCCCAGGACGCCACCACATTTGGCTATTTGTCGCCACGCCTCTACTCCCAAAGCTTATACGGCGCCGGGAGTATTGCGTCCAACCTTTTTGAAGCACACTTCGTGTCACGCTGGAACCATGCCAGTGTATACGGATGGCTCCAAGTCCCAAGAGGGGGTCGTTTACCACCGAGCTGGTGGCAATACACCACTCGGTACGGGAGATTACGCAACGTGCTCGGTTTGGATACCGGATTGTGATCTATAACGACTCACGAAGCGCCCTGAGCGCTCTCGGAGCATTGGAATCTCCGCATCCCCTGGTTTGCGATATCCGTGACGCCACTGTTTTGGCGAACAGGCGCATGTCGAGATTATCTTCTGCTGTGTTCCTGGACATGTAGGAATTGCGGGAAATGAGCATGCCGATGAGGGAGCCAAAGAGTGCGCGAGGACTCTGCAACCGGACCTCAAACAGACTACATGGCAGGAATACGGGCAGCTCTTCGGACTGCTTGGCAAAGAAGATGGTAGACGGTCTAAGATAACTTACAGTTGCCTGCCATTGCACCACGAATGTTCCCATGGAATTATCCCCCAATTCTGCGACGGCTTCAGGTCGCTTTGTGTCGTCTCCGAATCGCGTACACTCGTGTGATGCATCGCTATTTGATGGAGTGCTCTCCCTCGCCCTATTGTGATGACTGCGCGTCTCCAAGACTGTTCGGCACATTCTTGTCGAATGTTCCAGTCTGGGTGATCTTCGCGCACGTTACCTGCCCCGGTACCGGGATGGGCAGGGTCGCTACCGCCTGTCCCTTGTGCTCGTGACGAGTTCGTGCACATTGACTTGTGGACTTGTTAACTTTTTGGAGAAGGCCGGGCTTCTCTTTTCTATTTAAGTAGTTTTATTTTATTTTTTGTTATTGTTTTCTTTGTAGGTTGCACGCTCCTACACCGGGGTCAGGGGGACCTCCCCCTGAAGACGGAGATTGCTCCCTAATTGTTAAATTTTGCCTATTTTTATCATTGTTATGTTTTCATATTCTTAATTTGATGTAGCCTAGTGCTAGGCTGTCGTGATTTCGGCGACTTATGCTCAAGTAGGCAGTCGCCAGAGGGGCTAACCCCTCTCCCCCCAAAGAACCCGTTTTCTGAGCAAAATTCGTACACCAATTTGCCAATAATTTACACTATTTGTTCTTTGACACAAACCTGCTGCTGTTAGGTTGGAATTGTTGCCTTTTTTAAACTCGCAGAGAAAAACGTTGCGAATGTGCTCTTTTTAAACGTTTATAATATTCATTATTTAAGAATAAGGCACACTAAATTTAAAATAATGTTGCAAAATTCTTCTTATGTTAGACTAAGACATGCAGCTACTTAGGCTTGAAGTTTCGTTGATTGGTCCGATATAAAATCAACCTCTTCTTGATTACTACTATTTTTAAAATAATGAGAAACCTGAAATAATGTCGCATTACTTATGTGCTGAAGTATTTATTTTATCTTGATTATTTCGGAGTTCCATTGACCTCGAGCCTTGAAAACCTGTCATATTTTTCCAAGAGAAGAAACTAAAGATTAAGAAAACAATCTGACTTTTAGATCATAAAGATGTGTTAAAGACGCGACTGTATGCAGCCTTTCCCCTACCTGAAATCAAAGTAAGGAGGAAAAACCATAGAAAGCATTTCTCTAGAATTTGGGCAAATGCAGAGAGACCTTGACAAAAATGTCAAATGGGCAGATTAATGTCAGATGGGCTTTAACCTAGGGTAATGTCAGTTCATAAAATTTAGTATCTAATAAATTAAGAGTAGAATACAATATTTAAGGCAAAATTATCGACTCCGTTAGCTTAGAAAAAAAATAGGCATTTTAATCTCAGAAGAACTTAAAGTATCGAAACAAGGCGGAGAATCTTGTATGAAATCAAACCGAATGCTAAGATATATAGCCCGAAATGACACATTTAAATCTAAAGATATACGAGGGGCGGTCAATAGGTTTTGCGAATCCGTAGGGCAAAACAGAGGAAGGAAGATGACTGTTTGTGGGAGTATTAGGACAAGTTATCTCAAGTCAGGACCTGCAGCCACACGCAGATCGTCAGTCACAAATTTTGCAACAATGGAGAAGGTTGAGCACCACACAGTGATCAAATTTTGACCAAGGAAGGCAAGAATGCAAAAGAGATCCATGAACGCATGGTTGCAGTGTACACCCACACCGCCCCTTCCTATGCAACCATTGCTCGCTGGAATAGGGAGTTCCACCATTGTCGTGAGTTGCTTAAAGATAACCCCCGTCTAGGACGCCCGTCAGACGTGAGCAACGAAGAAACTGTGGCCCTTGTGGAGAGGATGATCCTCGAAAATCGACAGATGAAGGTCAAAGAAATCGAGCAAGATCTTGTAATATCACATGGAAGTGTTATCAACATCATCCACGACAATTTGGCTATGACCAAGTTCTCTGCCCGTTGCGTCCCTAAAAACCTCACGCCCCCTGAACGACTTAAACGTCATCAAATTCCACAAGGCCAGAGTTGTACAAGCTGCCCTGCACGAGTGCGGATTCGAGGAGCTCTACCATCCCCCCTACATTCCATATCTGGCCCCAAGCAACTACTTTTTATTCCGCCAGCTCAAGGCTGCACTGCGTGGACGCCGGTTTGGGGATGATTCAGATGTCCAGCTCGCCGTCCACGAGTAAATTGAACAGCAATCAGCAGATTTATTTCTGTTTGTCAGGAAGATGAAGCCTGACGGACGAGTGGCGCAAGTGCATTGAAGTCGAGGGTAGTTATCTTAAAAAATAATAAAACACTTTTCCTCATATCTCGTTCCCTTATATCCGAATTGCAAAACTTATTGACTGCCCCTCGTAATATTGACCACATACAAAGCGCTAGTACGCTCACACCTCGAGTATGCGGTTTAACTTTGTACTCCCTACTCAAGCAAGGATATTCCGCAGTTAGAAAGAATGCAACTTCAGGCTACTTAACTAGATCCTGGAACTCGAACAAACCGTATGAACAGACACCCTGCTCAATGACCATAATTTCCTTTGAAAGTAGAAGATTATGTGGGCAATAATTGATCGAGGTATTCAAAATCTTAAAAGGATCTACTGAATTTAATTATATAATATTGTTTGAGATGGAAGAAGGGGCCAACACACTCTAAAACTGTTTCAAAAGAGTAAATAAGCACTTTCTCTGATCTATCTCAATATTATTTCACATTTAACATCACGCTAACGTGAAATGGCCTTCCCCAACGTGTAATAGAAAAAACGTCAGTAAATGTGTTCAAAAACCGACTTAATGATTACGTTAATGATGATATACACATGTATAACATAGTAGGAGCATAAGAGAATACATCATACATAATAAGGAGTTAAGAAATCGAAGGAAATGATCAATGAAATGATGCCATCGACGTCCAGCTGCATGGCATGGAGCGAATATGAATTCACTCCTTGCTTTTATGTCTCCCTTATATCTATATTTTTATTAATAAGTAGCAGGTGAAGTCTGCGGGAGAAAAGAGTACTGTCATATCACCCCTACCCCCTATTCGCAGGCGCGTGTAAATTCGTTTGAGGGATAACTAAACTTGCATATCATCTGGTAAACATGTAGATAATTGTGTAAGCTAGAATTGACATAGTTAAATAAACAGCAGAACTGAAACTGCATGTCAAAAGCTATGCATTTAGATTGGTTTATACAGTAGAATTAAAATAGTAAAAAAAGCTTGATAGACAAAGAAAAACGAGCATTATTCACCATTATTAGATTGTGGTAGTCTACCACCGTCTGTATAAGCTGACTTAGCTTGATCGGACATTAGGTTCTTTATTGGTCCATGTTTTTGTAGCTCTGTAGTTTTTATCAGACTAATTTTGAATGATATTTCTTACACATGGCCAAAAATTTGATTCGGAAATGTAAGTTTGATTACCCTCTTTCAAGTTACCTTGCCATCTCACTTCTTACTCTATCTCTCAGTTCTTCCGAATCAAACACTTCACACTTCCTCAAAATAATATTCAAAACATAATTGCAGCAAGAATTTCTTTCATTTTTTCATTTCATTATAAGTATATGAAGTCAGTATCGAGCTTTTAAATGAGAAGAATGTCGAAGTTTTATGAAGTTTGTATTAAAAAATATATAAAGCATAAGGGGAACGGTTTCGCCACTCCTCCTTACCGGAGGAGCTTGGTGCACCTTTGCTCTAAAAATATTTAAAAGGTTTCCAGTACACATCATCATCATCATCATCATCATCATCATCATCGTCGTCACTAACTCTAAAATTTATAAAGCCAATTTTTTCTTGTTTGGTTATATCTTATGTTTTTTTTATAAAAGTTATTTCTAATAACAAATAAATATAAGTATCGAAATTTTGTGAATTTTTTAAACCCAAAAGAATTAAAAATGGTTGAAGTTCAGAAAATTTATTTTTAAATATTTTGTTCTATTCTTTTCTATAACTCTATATTTTAGCAACGTGATATTTTGAAAAGGGGTAAATTTAGTTTAAAGAACATTTTTTAAATTACCATAATTGGCGAAGTTCAGAAAATTTATAGAAATATAGCCATGGCTCCTTTTTTTTAGAATTTAAATTTTAATATTAATAACGAATTACAAGTTAGCCCTCTTAGGGAGGAGGGGCGAAGCCATTGCCTGGTTTTAAAAATAATTATTCGAACTTAGTATCGAGTTTTTAAATGAGAAGAATGTAGCAGTTTTACTATGTTGTACTACAAAATATATAAAGAAAAAGGGGAATAGTTTCGCCAGTCCTCCTTACCGAGGGAGCTTGGTGCATTGTTGTTCAATAATATTAAAAAGGTGCCAGTACACTTTTAATATTTTATTCTTGGTCTATTGATAATTATTTTCTAGGCCTAAAGGCTGAGAAAATATCTTTTATTGGAATTCTATTGTAATACGAAAAAAACAATGTAAATTTGTTTTAATAATTTGATTTTTCTTTACTCTTTATTTTAGGGGCCAGTAGCTTAATTAAGATTAAGATTAAAATTGACAATCTGTTTTTAAAATATCTTCGATAAAACCTTTTAAAATAAGATAAAGCCTATAACAGTCCTGCCTAAGGTATAATAAATTTTCTAAATTTAAACATTTGCAATTTGATAATCATGTTTATTTTTTTGTAACTTCACTATTTGTATTCTTATTTTTAAAAAAATCACCAACTTTCCATAATCCTATTTCTCATAATTTCACCAGTTTCTTATTTTTTTAAAAAGTATATGTTAAACATTCGAAAATCATATTTATTTTCTATGAAATTCATGATTTAATTCTTTTTTTATTTAGGTTCACCTAACATTCGATAATTATAATTGTGTTTTCTGAACTTCACCATGTTGTTTGAAAAAATTGCATGTTAAAATATTATCTTTCGATAAACTAATTTCAAACTTTGGGTATGACTATATTCATATCCCAAAATTTGCTCTTAGTCAATTTGTAGATACAAACTATTTGTAAAACAAAAATAAAATCTAGAAAAACTCCCGAGTTAAAATATAGTGTAAAGTATAAATCATCATCATAATCATTACTAATTCTATAATTTAAGAACAGGATTTTTGGGAGTATTTGAATAATAATTTCATCTTAGTTTGGTTATGACTTAAGTATATTTTAAATTTTTATCAAGATAATTTCTGAAAATTTCTTTAGAGTTTAAAAAAACAAAATACTTTAGTTAAAAAAAATAAATAGGATTATCCAATGCTTTATAATGTTTTAAAAGAAAATGAATTACAATTGGTGGAATTCATAAAATTTATTAAAATTTAAGTAAGGCTGCTTTTTTATTTTATCTATAACTATATTTTAGCAACGTGATTTTTTGAGTGTCTTTAAAGTTTAGAGTTTCTTTTTAAAATTATTATAATTGGAGAATTTCAGAAAATTTAGAAAAATTTAACCATGTATGCTTTTTTTTTAGATTTTCAATTTTAATCTGAGTAGCGTAGCGCAAGCTTTCCCCGTAGTGGGTAGTGGCGAAGCCATTGCTTGGTAGTTATATTTTTTATCCAATAAAAACTCCGTAAAACTAAGTTTATCTTGTCATTTCCATAACTATTTCAGCTATTTTATTAAACTCGCAAAATTCATTATGTCCGTAATCTCTTAAAATAAGCTCATACACTTGTCTCTAAGACTCTTTTCGAGAAGTTATTTAAATATTTGCACCTAGATAAAAATCCAAAGAAGTGGTGCATCTTTAAGAGGATTAGCAAACTGGATTAGAGGTTCTTATGTTCATTTGTTAGCGCTTGTTCCTTTAATTTTTACATCTACTGGTTTCCTCGTTTAGAGTTATGTTGTATGTAGTCTAATGTCGAAGCTTTATTACTTATATGTTATTTTTACCTTCTGACGTAGTTTTTCATATACATTTTCTTTTTATTTCTGCTTTCTGTCCTTTTCTTCAATGAATCACTATTTTCACGCACATTAGCACTTGTATGATTCACTAAGATAATTCATAGAAGTAATTTGCTCACTATAATCGCCTCAGGTATTTGTTTTGTCTTAGCGATCGTTACATTTCCAATTCGCTAGAATAATTAACTCCGACTGTGTTCGCTGCATTCTTTCTTTCCCTCCGATAATGAGAGTGGCATTCTTTACCATGGGTCTCTTTCTTTTGTGACAGGATGAGAGATGATATAAATGGCTTTTATGACTTACCTGCAGATGAAGGGCGGGGAGTTCTGTGCTTAAATATACGTGTGTGGCGAAAACATCCTTTCAACACAAGGATGCACGTAAATACAGATGGGTTTTGTAAACTAAAGGCAGAAAATGTAAAATAATTATTCTAGTCTTAGTAACAAGGATTATTTGTTCGGGATACATTTGATGTGGGAGAGGTAAGAGAGACTATAGGACCTTTTGATTTGTTGTGCGAGGTTAAATTACTTAGTGTGTGGATAAGAAATACCAGTGTAATTTTGAAATGACGGGGGGATTTAAAGATTTTAATTATATCAGGTTCATCTGGCGACCGGTAACGAGGCTGCAGAGGCCAATTTAAAAGCCAAACACTTTCGAATGGGAGAGAGAGAGAGAGAGAGAGTGAAGAATATGAGTACATTGGAATTAGAAGAAAGAAAGTAAGTGTAAAGTGAAGATAAATAAAATGTTGAACAAATTTAAGGAAGAGATAGTAGTCGGTGCATGGGTTGTATATCATTGGGGGCAGAGATGGAAAGAAAATGACGAAGTGAAACGTACCTTGATCAGCAAAAGGGGGAGGCACTTGCAGATGCTAAATAGTGCTGGTAAGAATGCTAGGAAAATTATGAGAAATAAATACGCAATGAAAAATTGATGCCTTTTGAACAGATCTTCTATCATAGTTTAGAATGAGTTTTTTATATTTTATTCATTGAGATGGTAGTGTACTTAATTAACAACATTCATAACGTCAGCCTTTTGATACCGGGTACGAATTATCATAACAGGGGTAATAATTCTTTTCCATTAGGAAAATAGCATTCAGGCTATATGTGAGCTAACTTTTTCTTAAATAAAACTTTACTCTGTATGCACTTAAACACCAATGACTGTTCAGTGTTACGTCAACATCCTCCTAAAAAAAAGACAATAATATCATAAAATTTAGCAGAAACACCCTGTATAACATTTTTACTAATCTCTTTTGGTGAGATTCACACCTATTCTAAAACATTCATTCCCTGCTATTAAATTTCATTCCCTCTTTGACAAAAAAGACAAAGTGCCAATGATGATTTGATCTTAGATCATTTACGAATATAACAATTCAAGATATGAATCCGAAGTAAATTTATGATGGAGGCAGCGCATTATGTATGCTTATTTAGCTTACACCATGGATTTAGTTATGGAACTGAAGTAACAATTACTAACCCTCTTCGACCAATTGTTAATTAAGACAGCCAACACACCAAGTTAATTAAGTACACTAGCATCTCAATGAAAGAAATATAAAAAACTCATTCTAAACTATGATAGAAGATCCGTTCCTATATTACCATACATATAAAAACACCAACAGGTATGTTTCAATCGAAATTAATCCACTCGAAACAAGCAATAGGGCTCGCGACAATTTAAAATCCCTCTCCATATACACAACTTATAGAAATTTAATATTAAATAGCTAAACCTAATACTATTCTTTTTTATTTGAAAAATATGTCCCAGTTTTATGCAGTTTTTAATCTCTCAACGAAGAAATCAAATTCGTAAAGATTCATATATATATATAAATATATATATATGTATATATATATATATATATATATATATATATATATGTATATATTGATATGGTACAGCCTACTCAACGAAAGCATTCAACCCCATAATGGCGACACTTGCAAACCTCTCCCGACGCAAGCCAATTAATAACGACTAAATAGAGATGTGACGTATAGATAGATCGTGTTTTCTTCTTCTGGCAACTATTTGCCACACTTCGTCCACGTCAAGTGACAATTTTACCGTGAACATCCATTTACTCGAGCTGCATCCATTTGACTTTAGCAATTAAGAGGAATTTATACATGACATTGTTAATAATAAATAATCTATTACATAATTGGAGTGTGTTTGTTTTACCAAACGCGTCTGTGGTGACCTCCGTAAAAAAATAACACACTTCAAGCCTCTATCAAGCAACGTCATCACGAAAGAAGATTATTCAGACACTCAACATTGCTCGTTAACGGAACAACCAGCAATCATTTATTACAGACAGAACGATTCTATCAACTCATTATTGGTCATCTCAGCGTAAAACTTGGCTACCTCTATGCGAGTTGTATTGCAGAGGCAAAACGACAAATCAAAAGAACATCCAAGTCCGGCTGACCTTTTCCCATTTTATAGCAGACTTCATGGAAGCAGTGGCCACATTATTTGGGTTTCCGGGAGAACACAGGAATTACGAGGCTCTCAATGCCATCATCTTTCGGCACCATGCTGATCAGCAACGATGGCAGAACCTTATCATAATCATCAATTTGTTGGGGCAGAAGCACACAACTTTCATAAGGTAGATCCAAAATTCCGTAGGTGCTGACTTTGAGGTGGTACAGGTTGAGGAGAGAGTTCCTTAGTCGTCTCCTCATTCATTTACCAAACATCTTGGAGGCGCAATGGAAAGCTCAATCTTTCCAAAGCTTAGAAGAGAATGCTGATAACGTCTTAATCGGTGTGCGGTAAGTGGCCAGGAGCTAGTCAACGATGCAGGCTACAATAATTTGACAGATCGAGATTCGCCACCCACGACACCTCATTACTAGCAGAAAAGATTGACAAATTCATTGAGGTGGTCCAGAATGTCTGCCAATAGCTATGGATAAAACCTCTTTCCAAGGTAAGAATCTTGGTTTTCGATCACGCTTTCAGTATTTGAGTCATTTTGGCTCTTCGCTGACGAGAGATAAGGAGAATGAGCTTTCCAGCAGGTGCTGGTATCACCAGAATTCAAAGTTAAGGCCCATCGCTGCCTTTTATGTTGTGGTTTCCGTGTGGAACGACGGCAATGACTATCTTCTCTTGATTCCTGCGGAAGGCACCAAACGTAATATTATCTCCTCTTCACTGGTAGAAGGAATCTAACAGCATCCTGATGAAATACCAAACAAAGCCAACAAAGCCTTTGACACTCGTTCTGCCAAAACAGAAATTTGCACACCGTGTCGATAACAGTCATCCATTGGCAAGTCCAAGGAAAATAATAACCGCATTTCACTATGAAATACAAAACGCAATCTCATTTCGTTAGAGATGGCATTCTCATTTCACATCTAATTTTTAGCACCCTCCGGCCGTAGCAGACACTCGTCTCAGGTCCACTTTCCTCCGTGTGACTCTATCTGGTTACCCACCAACCAATCGTGGGTGAAAACAATACAGGGTTCAAACACTTACCTTTTCAGCCGTCATCCAGATAGAAGACTCATCTTCCTCTTCTCTATTTTTACTGCTTCGCCTCATTGCAGAAGTAAACCTCCAATTTTCTTTTCACTCAAAAATATATCATGCCTCTTGAGTGGCTGTTCTTAGTACCTAATGTCGGTCACCCCTCCCATCTTAGGGGAGGACTTCTTACAACAATTCTAGCTTCTGCTCGATTAACAAGGCCGTGCCCTCACAGATGGTAGTTCTTGGAGCCTTATTCACGAGAGTCCTTCCTCTCACGCCCTTCGATTCACTCTTAGCGCACGTGTTTAATGACTTGACTTGCCAAGTTGCACAGGCCTCGATTCAGCCGTACATCCCTTAATTCATGAGCAATACACTGCATTACTCCGATTCTTTTAAGCCTTAACTTCGCATCTTTTGTGTGGAGAAGACGTAGAACACTACCAAACACAATATACACACAGCATTCCCATTTTTCTTTTCAAGCTCTCGACGCTTGCCGTCCTTCTACCTTACAATATGCCAAAGAGTAGTTCCACGAAATAGTGAAGGAATGCATAATTCGGAAATTTGCAATTATCCTGATCATCTCCATTACATCTAGTTTCAAAGAAAGATTTGACCTATTGGCAGGTGTGTTTGACTTCCCTACCATAAACAGAGTCACTAGGTCTGGTGATACTTATCCAACTCCATTCGTCTAAGATTTTATACGGAAATTGCAGGTGCACATGTAACTTGAAATCTCGATCTACTAAAAGCCTCCATTAAATCCATATGGAAGCGTCGAGTATGGATAAAACATGCGTAACCACTCCGTTTTGTGGGCACGTATATTTTGTACATGCCACTCGGTTTAAGTTCGTCTTAAAATCTCTTGGACGTTTTCTTAACGAAGTAATGGAATAGCTTCCATTTATTTTCATTTTATCTACGACATATGAGTGTACTCTCAAGACAATAAAACACCTAGAACACCTAAGGCAGTTATTCGACTTTCTGCTGGCTAATGGTTTAAATTTAGCAGCATACAAATGCTAATTAAGAGTAGACTGGCTTGAATTTCTTAGGTACGACATAAACATGTAATAAATATGTCCTCCTAAAGTTTGCACACACAATGAGTTCAGTTGAAGGGTACACACAAATGCGTCCTCCTGAAGGGTTGGCACGAAATGTGTCCTTTTTCAACGGTGCAAACAAACGAAACAAATTCCGATAAAATTGAACCAAACTTGCTATTTCCTCAGCTAGCTAATTATGCCAACCAATGTAGGACGCGCATTTTGCTATTTTGGCTGATTCATAAGGAACCGTGACACCAAAAGCTTTTTAAAATTTTTCTCCCGACCACATGGCTAACGCTTGGGAACACCCTTCCTTGAAGATTTCTCCCCTTTCATTAGTGGCTCCATAAGTGGATTTCATTATACAATTTCCGGCCATTATTCAGTGGTCATACTTAAATTATCCTTTAACCGAAATAAGTGACCTCTTCAATAGTGAAAACAAAAACAAAATGCTCTTAATGATCTTCAGAAGGGTACATGCGACCCGTATCTTTTTTTCTAGAAAAAAATATTACCGACTCATTCGTAAATGTCTACGTTTGGAAGAAAGCTCCAAACGGCTTTTAAAACAGTAAATAAATTCCTTCCCTTTTACTGACCACAGGGTACTTGCTTTGCCATTGCATTATCCCAAGTCTTCTCACCTTACTTTGGTGCTCGATAACTGGGTTGCATTACAAAAGTTTTAGATGGCCCCTACAGCTGATGTTCTGCCTAGGAATACACCGACCACAGACATCCTAACTCATAGTTATAATGACGATTCTCACATGGAATGGTTTGAATGTAGCACTCTCTGATAATCTATTCTTATGAATGGCACTGAAACTTTCCCATGTCATTTCATACTGTTGGCTATGCACTGCTAGAAGCAAAACAACTCAGATGTTCGATTAATACTTGGGGATGAGAAAGAGGAACCTCCGATTACCATCTGTCCGCATAGCCCCGCTAACGGCAAAAGTTTTGTAGACTCCTTGCTAAATAGACGAAGGTTGCTCGCCCCCCAAATAATAAAACAACAATTACTTCACATATTTCATTGCTTGGCACTCTCTACTGTTAGACGTAATTTTTTTCAACTGACAAAGCATTTTGTGTGGTTACAAATATTCAAAGATGTCAAAGATTATGTTCGTACAATATTCATTTTTTGTGCAAGGATACTGTCTTTATCTGAAGACCAACGAATCTGTAATCTGAAACCGGCTAGGCTTCCTTAAAGGACCCCCAATTTCTCTTCTTGTTGACACTGATTGTTACCCTCGCTCTACGCCAAGGGCATCTATCACCGTCACCCTCCACTATATCTATTAAACCGAGCTGCAACTATTTAACTTGAACAATGAAGAAGATTACCTACCTGACAGTGTCATTAATCAATAATATACTAAATAATTAGAATGTGTTCGTATAACCAAATGCGATAACTTCCTCTCTATTCCTATCTAGACCCCCTCTCTCTATCTCTCTTTCTCTATATATATTTATATATACCTATATATATGTAGGGGAATCGTCATTTCCCTTTCCGTTCACTCGTGGTGGAGTCACAAGGCGGTTACCGCGAAGACATCCGGCCGAAAGCAACGGTGGGCTCAGCGCTTAACTGCAGCGTCGCTCCACTCGGTGCCATGAAAGACTCTAGGGGTCAAAATGCAAGATCTCTCCCAGGAGAGTGAGATCCAGTTTCACGTCAAATCAGAAATTGGAGACGTGTTTCTCCCAAGCTCGAAAGCTAACGAGGAGCCGATGTAAGACTCGGTGGGAAAAACCTTCGGGCATAAGAACTCTCCTGGGGCCGTCCTCAAGCCCCTTCCCCCCTTACCACTCTCCCAGTGGGGAGACAAGGTATAAATGAGGAACACTGAGGAAAATCGTGGTAGTATACGTCAATCTCTAGGTGACGAAGTCCTCAGATCAAAACTGAGCTATCGAGACTGGAGAGGTAGTTTACTTGGGTCGCCAGACCAAGTAGTACCCTGCAAGAGAGGCAAAGCTACCTACCTTAAGAGGCTAAGAAGCAGCTCATCCTCGAGTTTGTCCCTGGTTATCAAACCAAACGATAAGTTAACTTTGGTAAGTTTCAACTTACTCTCGCCAGAGAGACTCCTCATATTCTGGTGCACCTTAAACACCAGGGTTATTCCTCGCCCTTGAGAAATTAGGAAAAGAAGAAGGAAAAGGCTCACCCGAGAACTCGTTACTCGGTGGCCACACCGAACTCATAAGTCAACTTGGTGAAGAACCAAGTTCAACTTATTCTCGTCAGAGAAACCCCGTCTCATCGATCCTCACCCTCGAAGAAGACCCTCCCCGAGTTCAGTCCTCGTCCATGAGGAATTAAGTAACGAAGGAGAAAAGCTTCCCCTCGAGTTCGTTACTCGGTGGTCACACCGCACTCCGAGTTCACTTGGTTTAAGAACCAAGTTCGACTCACTCTCGCCAGAGAGACCACGACTACCTTGGTGTTGCATAAAGCACCGTAATTGTTCTCGTCCGTGAAGAACCCCCTCTTTCCCGGAATACCGTGTGGACCTCCCAGCTGCTACTCCCGCCAAAACGTCCATGTGATCTCGCCCATCTACATCTGGCTAGACGGCACGCGGCGTGAGTCAATTTGCTGAAGGACAACTTTGAAGTTCACGCATGCGCACTTTCTTATAGGAGACTTCGATTTGCATCATCTGTGGAGGGAGCAATATCATTCTGAATTCATTCTTCCAAAAATTGAATAAGGCAAGCTGTGCTACTTGGTATTCACGCCAAGAGCTCCAATAAATATCTCCAAATTCTATGATGTTAAACTTAGGACCATGCAGATATGCCTAAAAGAGAAGAATAAGTTAAACACTGATTAAAAGATTACGTCAGTCGTATGACTACTCGAAGCATTTTGATACGAAAAAAACACTCTAATTTTTTATTGAAATCCAGACAATTATTGAGAACGATTTCTGCTAAATAATGATATCTAAAGCCTGATAAAGAGATTAAGTTTCTCATCAACCATTTACTGCTTTTGAAAACTAATGCTATTCATTATAAGATGAAAAAGGGTCAGTTTCTCTCGCTGAAAATGAGAGAAAGTCGAATGAACCTGCTACGAAGCTTGCGAGCAAAGGGAAGCATCCCCTAAGTCTCTTTTACGATTTTGGCTCTTTATTGACGAGAAGAATTTCTCCAAACACATGGAGTAAACTAGCAAAACTACAAGTTTCTAATATTTTAGGTGGTCAGTAGCGAAGGCTAAATCGAGCTCTCATTCATCTTCTATAACCAAGTCTCGATTACGGCAGGTAATTTTCCTGCGTCCGTCGAGTCTAAGTATAGTTTATGTAGACTTCAGTGGGCCATACAAGGGTTTAAATACATATTATATATCGTGTCTAGTATACCCAATTTGCCGAGGCTCTATCCTTGCGTGATTTATCTATTGTAAATTCTATTCAAGCGATAGCATAAAGCTATATTTTGTGGTAAGGCGTACGCTAAACGGCCATAGCTGAGAGTGGAAGTAACTTTTATTCTTACATATTCTCTGAATTCATTAGAAATCTTGTCATTCACCATGTATTTACATCTCTTTGGAATCTCAAGTGTATATTCAAATCGTTTACCCTACGCTTAAATGCTTCCTGTTTCTAGGTTCCTCACCTGATCACTGGTATAAGAAATTGCCATAGGTGCTTCTTCCCCACCTATTTGAAACTAAGGATGAATCGGTTACATCACCAGAACATGAATTATTCGTGTGCTCTATCCGTCTTAAGCCACAATTTCAAATACTTTAGATGCCTCCTTTACCCTCAGTGAATTCGCAGTCTATAAGTCTCATATCCGATAGTTGCGCCCCACGTCCTCATGCTAGTTACCTCACAATCACAGAGTACATATTCCTAACGATCTCAACACTTGCATCATATCATCGTTAAAAAAAGGAGAAATTGACTGAAATATTTTGAAAAAATTAATAGTCCTTTTCCTGTTAAATTCCGCAGTCGACACTCATTATTGGTACAATAATGCTCTAATGATCTGATGATTGACGTGAGTTGTAATCTGAAACCGGCTAGACTTCTTAAAGACCATAATATACTGCAAATCCGAGTTTTCATCTCGCACCACTCGTTTGTACCCTCGCTCTATGCCAAGTGCAAGTATCATCATCAACCTCCAATCTCTTCACTCACGTGACCTGCAGAAAATCAACTTGAGCAATGAAAAGAATTCCTACCTGACATTGTCAATAATGAATAATATATTACATAATTGGTGTGTGTTTGTATTACAACGCTCTCTCTTTTTTTCTATATATATATATATATATATATTTGGGGAGCAGTGGGTAATTTGATTCTGTTGACAACACTGAAGTCCTTGCATGCGCTATGTCCTGCGTCGGTTATCTCTTCTTCATATTATCCTCTTATAGTCGACTTAGATGTGAATTCTCTCTGGAGTAAGCAAGATCATGACTGAATTTAATCTTCCAAAAATTGAAAATATGCAATCTGTGCTACTTGCTATTCACGCCCAGAGCATCGATGCGAATATCTCCGAGTTCTTAGATTTCAATCTTAGGACAGTGCATACGATCATAAAATAGGGTGGATGATTCAAACAGTGATTACAGGTATAATGTGGCGCGGATGACTAGCTCTATGAGTTCTGATATGAAAAGAACGGTCGAATTTTTCGTGGCGATCTAGGCCATAGGTTACAATAATTTCAGTAGGACAATGAAGTCTGTAGCCAGGGAAAAGTGACTGTAGGTTTCTCATCAAGCATTTTGTGCCTGAGGAAATCTCTTACTAAACATTGGTTACTAAGATGTGGAAGAGGACCCACCAAATCAAATTCTGAACTATCAGCAGAAAAGGTACCCACTTTTCTTGGATGCCGAAGAAGTAATAGTTTTTGACTTTCGTTAGCGTGAAATTGTTATAAGAATACCTCATATGGGTTTAGAGGAAAAGTTCGCTGGAAGACTTTACTGAAAATTCCTCTTACATAGTATAACGCCATAACTCATTCTGCTTCTCTATCAAAGCTAGGTTTATGATAATTTCGTTTAGCGTTGTTCTCATATATTTTGTATAGTCCTTAACTAGCCACATGCCATTTTTATTTTTGTCAAACCTTCATAAACCATAAAGAGCACTACTTTTATTCCGTTGATGAAGCTTACCTAACTGATTTATGGAAATTGTGTAAATGGATTACATCATCTCTTATGAGAATTTCGTTGAGCGTTGTTCTCATATATTTTGTATAGTCCTGAACTAGCCACATGCACCTTTTATTCTTGCCAAACCTTTATAAACCATAAAGAACACTACTTTTATTCCGTTGATGAAGCTTACCTATCTTATTTATGAAAATTGTGTAAATGGATGACATCATCTCTTGCAAGAGTGTTTTAATCTAAATGGAGCTAATATTTAAAAAAGAAATTAAGACCTTTTTTTGTTTAATTCTTATATTTCTTACGAACTTTTTGAAACCATTTTTGCAACAAAAACCACAAGAAATGTGAATAGAAAATTTCAAGTAATTTCAAACTCTATTACAAGTTCATTATCAAGAAATGACGGAAAACAACAGAAAACTAAAATAAATTGCAAGAGAATAAGGAGAGAGGAAGCCCAAAATAATAAATTTAAACAATCATAAAATAAATAGCGGCATTTATATTAGAATCAGGATTATCCAAAATCACAAAAAAGAGAGGTATCTACAAAATAAACTCGTTGATATCAGATAGGTTCAAATATCTAAAGACTGCCCGAATATGAAGTTGTTTATCTTTACCCTATTTAAAGTTCAATAGTAACGAAATATCAAACTTTAATTCCACGCCTACTTCGTAATTTGAAGTCAGGTACGAAACAATAGGCAAGCGTCACTCCTTAGATAGGGAATCATCCGCCAAGAAGAACTTGAGTGGCAAATCAAAAGGCGAAAGTTCAGAAGAGAAAAAACATCCTAGCATTAAACTATGATAAAGAGACTTTTCTAGTGCTGTCCACCTCTTTCCGCTTATCTGATATCCCGAAATAATTCATGACCTAGTTCTCAAAGATGCAGCAGATTTTCTCGGTCAATTGTATCATATGGTGGTTGTTTCCTATCAAGATCCCTCGCGTGCCCCAATCATGGAAGACAGTTGAAGGAAACATTCCATTCCACGAGTTAAGAACAATTATATTTGTGGAGCGATATCTCTCCAGTCATTAAAAGTGAAACAAAGATTGAAATAACAATCTTCTCATTTTCTGAGGTGTCAATAAGTAAAGAACAGTGACTAATTCCACAGGACTCGCTGCTCAGCAACTGTCTGAAAATTTTCTCGCTGGTTTCTATCAAGAGGAAAAATAGATAGGAGTCTCATAGTTTGATATATCGTTAATCGCAGCTCCTTCAGGTCAGTGATCTCTGCACTCTCTCGAGCCTTTGACCTAAGTAATGTGTATCTCATTATATCGACTATATATATATATATATATATATATATATATATATATATATATATATATATATATTTCAAGTAACTTGACAAAAGATCTTTAAATGTTTCATTTTAAAAGAGGTGCAATGATAGCAGTTTTCAATTTTGGATCAGTTTTTAAATGTATTGGATTAAGCATATTTAATCCTTATATTAGATTTTGGTTTTATCCATAATATGTTGAAATTGACAAATATCTTAATTCCCAAAAAAACTTAGGTCAAAATGACGCTCTTTGTATAAGCTGTATAAAACCCAATTCTTTGGCAACGATCAGCGTAAATTATAATCAACATTATAGATATTCTGTTTCTTTTATTGCAAATTAATATTGAACCATAAGGCAAAATTTAATGAGGATATTTTAAGAAAAACATTTAGACGTTTAACTAGACTGATTATTATCCAACATGAGTGCAGGGTAGACACATTTATGATTTTTTGAAATGGTGTTATCACAATAATGATGATTCTTTGTACATCTATGAATATAAGAGATATAATTAACAAAAAGTAATGGACATTGAAACAGAAAATGTTCTTATGAGCTCGCAAGGTTAGAAAATGTCCAGAATAAAAGTTTTTTAACAGCGACTATATAAATAATTAAATGATATAAAGAGAGACAAAGATATTTTTTTAGATACTCTGATGATTATAGGTACAAAATAAATACAATACAAATAGAAAAAAAACACTTACGATGTAGTATAATTTCTTTATATAATATTTAATCGATATTTTGATAAACTCTCCCTTGATTATATAATGAATTTATATAATTTCTTTTTTCAGCCATTTTAGTCATATCTACTTATTTTTACTATTTGAGTTTCGGTTGGTATTATCGCATTTTGTTTGAGAACGATGGGAAAAGACCATGCAATAGTTTTGGTCAATCAGCTACTAAATCTTCGCAATGAGCTATTAATAATTATCAGCAAATTTCAACGGGTGTCAATAATTTACTGGGGTATACCCAAACTTCCTAGTTACTGGCCTCCGACTAGCACTGTTGAACCTGATTTCCATACTAAGCATAACAGAATTTGGTATAACTTAGAGGCTGATGACAGACAGCCTTAAGTTGACATTTCCAGGTTATAGTGATCTAAGAAGGAGCAGAATCTCCATGCAATTAAATTGAAATCATTGCCTCCGAGATGCACATTAGTGTACAATGAGTTACAAAATCCCGTGAAGATAGAATTAAACTTCTTCGTTTTTCCGCTCGGCTTGATTAGGGAAACAAGATTCTAAGTCTATCTTTAAAGCCTCTTTCCATCGCCTAGGTAAATCTAAAACATTATTCCTTGCCCGTTTTATAAATCTAAAAGATTATTCCTTGGCCGTTTCACAAAAACCTTAAGAAAGTGAAAGAGCTACTTCTATGTATGGAGGAAGTTGTTTACTCTCATAAGTCACATGAGTAAACAGGATATTTTTCAATGTTTTATTGTCAAAATATTGATTTTTTATCTTCAGATAAAGGGTTCGGTAAGAGAGCGGGAAAAATGTCCTATATGGGGAATTTATTTCTTATAGAGAAGGGTTCAAGGGTTATTTTCCCAAATATGAAGGAGTTGAAAAATTTGTTAGTGCTTTTGAAATTTTGATGTTTGAATGAAAGAAGTGATAAATATTTATCCACGCCCAAGTTACCAAATCCCTTTTCTATTATCTGGGGCTTACTCACACTGGAGAAGATATTTATAAGTACCTATTATGGTTTCAAAAAGAAATAAGGGCAATTTCAACTGAAATATAGTATATTTTAATGCCAAAATAGATAGAGAGATTAGGGTTTCTTTTAATTTTATAATAGAAAATGTTACACCAAATTTCAATAAAGATAATAAAAATCAATAATAATAATATGTAGCATTAGATTTTACAGCAATAGTTCCTAAATATATTAATTACTAATATGTGTCAAAATTTGGAACCACATGAAAAACAATTAATTAACTAGACCATGATTTCCAAGAAATGGCTCTTGTTTAACGAATTTCTTTATTTTTAAAGCAAGATGGTGGTTATTTTTCCGGAGCTACAGCAGTAGATCTCATCCTTTCTTTTACTGAAGGTATTTGATGTAGCTTTTGTTAAAAGGTTAATTAATAGACAGAGAAGTTGAGATAGATGTAAACTTTAAAATTTGACTGCAGATTGGAGAAAGAACAGTCCAACCTGGTTATAAACAGAGAGGCTTCAAAGAAAGTGTAAACTACCATTTGATTGCCTTATGGATCTAGTTTGCCCGCTTGGGCTAGAAGTAGCGGATTTCTCTCTTCTGCGATTCTGGGGTTTCTTAATGTTTTATCTGTAATATCATAATTTTCAGGTTATTTTTAATATTCAAATTATAATTAGTGGCGCGAAAATAATTCTGCATTTGATCGCTATGGATTATAAGACAACCAATAGGGAATGCCAATAATTAGATGGTAGAAAACTACGATGAGCTCTATTGAATCATCACTTCTTTCCTCAAAATTCCATTCTTATTTCAATTCATTTTCTTCCCATGGAGGATAAAGACCTTAATAAGTACCATATTTGCCAGTGCTTAGGGTACAGTATGTTTTGCGGTTTCTTACTAGTAAGAAAACAATAAACAGATTTGGGGGATTAACATTTCTATCTCGAGAACAAGAAAAAGGGAAATATTTTAGTGTAATTATTATGACTTTTCCCACCATGAATATTAAAATATTTCAGAAGAAAGGAGAGAGTTACTGAGAAGCTAAATTGTGATAATTTTCGTTATTTACCACTAACATTTAAAAACATTTTGGGGATTTGCTAAATAATAATATATTCATAGCAGATTTCCTATATGAAGTATGTGATAAGCGTCTTGTGAAATTTCCCCGTGTTTTAGATATTTCAAACCCCTGGGATATTGTGACCTTAAATATATATACTTAAGTTTATAAACTTTAAAGATAATGTATTATAGGTGTGGAGCAGCAATAATATATTATAAATATATTGTATTGATTGCATTTTCTTCCAAATTGCGATGACTAAAAGAAGGATGATAGAGTAAATATTTGTATTTTTGCAGAGAAAATCAAAATGCGTAAAATCCTATGCTGATATTCTAAAGAGGTATGCAGTGTCACTTCAAAATGTATGTAAGTTACTCCTTCAATAAGGTAAGTTTGTTTACAAATCGTGAAAACAAATAAAATGATGGTCTGAATGCTAAAACGACTGGCACCTTGCAAAATCGACGACTATTTTCATCCGCTAAATAAACTTGAGTAAGATTCAAATTTAGAATATTTCTCCATACACTTTGGCTCAGGTGAACAAAACACCCAAAAATTGTTTGTCAAAAACAGTTAAAATTACATGGTTTCATATTATTCCTGAGTATATTTTGTAACAGTACATAAACCAATGGAAAAAGACTACCTTCCCACTTCATATGTAGGTATTACATGAAGTTGAGAAAATAGATAGATCCACTTTAAATGTCACGTCTGCCAGAAAATGTTTGTTTTTCTTAGGTAATTGAATGTCTTTTGACGTACAAAAATTAAAAATTGCTTACGAACGTCGGTGTTATACAATCACACACATTTCCATCAACGTGGATGTGACCTCTGAATTTTTCATTAGTACAGCGCCATGACTCTTTTCAACTAGCAAGCTTTCAAACTAAGCAATAGAAATCACCATTAAGCAAAATCTGCTTTAGTCCTTTGGGTTAGAATATTCATTCGGATACCATGAAAGAACTATAAATATTTTAATCTTCACGCCATAAAGGCTGCGTGAAAACGGTAACTTTTAGTCTGTGTGACCAACATACTTCTCGAACACGTATACTATCCTTAAGATAGTTGGGTTTGGACGCAGAAACCAACTATCTTTTGCAATTAAATAGGATCTTTCGGAATATATATATATATATATATGTATATATATATTGTCGTAGAATGGACTCTCGACGATATACCATATATGACTATTCGTTGAGGGAACTATTCATTTATATTTAGAGTGCGTGGTTATCTGGTCGACCGATGTTATTTATCTTCCAAATGCTTAGGAAGTAGAACTGAGCTCCAGGATAATAAGATGGCTATCATTAATAAAATAGAGTTTTATTAATAAAACTTTCAACAACACACAAAACGGAAAATATTGAAATAAACAGAGAAATCTAGCTAATCCAAGGATTAAGATTTGGAAGAGATTTAAAAAGGTAAAACAAATAAAAATTAAAGGGATAGGATGGTTCGCTAAACCATTTAAAGCCCTGGATAGGATTGACAAAAAGGTTAAATGCTCAAAGGTAATGTTCAGCTTACGTAATGACCAGTTGTTGTGCAGAGGAAGGCGACGCGATGGAATCTTCGGTCCGCTGGCGAGTTCCAGCCGAAGGGGGGGGAGATTAAATGATTCTGACGTAACATCTTGGGAATGAGAACCGTTTCTTGGCGAACGGGCTTGAAGAACAATGGCTGTTCTACGTTGTTCTCTTCTGAACAACAGGGAAGTGAGAACCATCTCTTTTCTACGAGCTCAAAGAACAATGGCTGTTCTAACGTTGTTCTCTTTCTCAACAACAGGGGGGGAGGGTGAGAACCGTTTCTTGTCAACGGGCTCAAAGAACAATGGCTGTTCTAACGTTCTTCTCTTTCTGAACAACAGGGGAAGCCTTGTGGACATGGCGTCTTAAAGGCTCGAACCTTGGCTCTCAAGGGATATTGTCCTCTTCTGGACAATGATGGTGGATCTCGAGGTAGAGGGCCCTTGGTGCACAAGTTAAGACCGGATCGGCGGGATGTCTCGCGAAGATGATCTGGATCTCGAATCTGCTCTTAGTGGAAAAGTTTCCCTATAAATAGTCGAGCCATCCCCTTGGCGTAGGGGGCAATAGAGTGGGGGCTTCGAGGGAATGCACAGCCGCGCCTGAGAACAATAACTTATCTGCCCATAAGCCCAACTCAATCTGGCGAGGTCGGCACATGGGGTGAAACGGGGGGGGGATGAACATCCTTGGTTAAATATTGACTCAGGTGGCGCGATAACGCGCCCGGCTTCAAGGCGAAGATGCACGTGGGTAGCATCGTGTTTCTAAACAACATGTGATAACGGTTGAAATTTAGCGGCCTCAAACCGTTCTATCACATATATATGTATATATATATATATATATATATATATATATATATATATATATATATATATTCTTTGATTGACCTGCCCTAAAGTGTCGGCGTATGGATGAAATATACTGCTAAGCTATAGAAATATCCCATGACGGTTTAGTGCACATCCGCACAGTGATGCAGAATAAGTGACCTGACAAAGGCACCCGCAATCCCCTTTACCATTACCATCCTAACACTTAGCATCTGTAGAAACAAAAAACTTTGTGGTCTATGGCTTAAATACATACTACTGAGAATAAATATTTATATATTTTTTCCTTTTCACAAAAACTAATCTTGATTTGAAAATCTCTTGCCCGTTTTAGTCTATTCAGTCTTAAATATTGTTAACAAAGAAAATAGTCGAAAGAAGAAGAGCAAGTGAATACCGATAGCAGAGATAGCAATAGAACAGCAAAAGTAAGATAATGAACGAATAACAAAATCCGATAAACGAATCGAGCAAATTTTAAAAAATCGAATATTTTAAATAAGACCAAATAAAATGGATCATCTTCAGTTGATTTTGAATCTTCATACTCATATAATAAGCTGCATTCGAAAGTAAGAATCTGCTTAAATAAAACTGGTCCAGTTGAAATACAATTTGGTCTCTAACAAAACATGCATAAAAGACAAGCTCCTCCTCTCATACACCCATATATATATATATATATATATATATATATATATATATATATATATATATATATATATATATATATATAAGTGCTCTAGATGGAAGTTAATATGAGTGAATGTTAGGTAATCTTTGAGCACCCTTTGAGCATTGGATCTAGATGGCATGTAATCTTTTCATAGAACAGGCATCTATGATTCAGAATTTTGAAAAATCCAAGAACAGGCATCCAGAGATTATTATTATTCTATTATTACGAGTATTATTTTGAGGAGTATAAGAACAGGCATGCACATATTAATACTATTATTATTTTATTATGATTCCATGAACAGACATGCATTTATTATAATTAAGAATCCACGAACAGGCAGGCATAGAGCGATGAGTATTTCATTATTAGTTTTATTGAATAATCTAAGAAAATACATATAGAGATTAGTTTTATTATTATTTTTACTATTATGAGGAATCCTCGACACAAACGTATAGATTAGATTCCTGCTAATCATGCTATCCATCTTCATTTCTCTTGCCCTTGGCACGGGTCCTACCTCTTTCTTTTTCTCTAGGCAAAATAGAGAATTATCCTTCAGACAGAAACTCTATAAGGAAAAGGTTGAAACGGAGCTCAACAGAACCTTGCAAATATAAATATATAATTACAAACCTTAATTATGTTTATTTATGCCTCTTAAATTCTACAAAACAAGCCCAAGGACTTAGGTTTATTTAAACCTTTGCTCAGAACATGGATTGAACTTTGAACGCGAAGACGTTTTTAAATTGAAAAAGGCAAATGGACTTTCTTAAGCGTATATACCGACTTACACTGGATCGGGCAAAATAATGGAAAGCCCTCCATAAAATGCTGGCGTAATTTGCGCAACGAGATGGCTGAGGGTCTCTTCTGCTAGCATTCAATCCCCCACCAGAAAGAGGAAATAAATTTGATTATCTATCTCGAAGCGGAAAACATGACCACTTTAAAATAAGGCCTGAAGGGGATGAAGGACGAGAGTGGCATAAGCATGCGCCTTTCCAAGCCTATGGTGTACATGTTTAATTTAGAATGAATTTGATTCTATGTATTGAAATTGAACAAAATTATATATGTTAATTAGAAATCGATGAATAATAAATTGATTTAAGTCATTGAATAAAATTCTACATCTGTATTAGATTCGAGGTTTTATGTCTTGTCTCAGAATAATGGCTATTATTAATTTTCAAGTTTCCATTGTCAATAGACTGCCGTCAAATTGACAGATGGATTTGAAGAATAGTCTGCGTTTGCAGTATTCGCAGGTGGATATTAATACGACCCTGCAGTTGATGTGTAGATAGTTGAACGATAAGATTTTCCTCTCAAAATAGCAGTCAAGACCAATATTGGTCGATAGTAATGTTTACCTGGGGAAGGTAAATTCCAAACATTGTTTTATATGTGGTACCAATTTATCTATTATCATTTGTCAATCTTAGTGCAAAAGCTCACTTCAATCAATTTTTTTACTCATAAGCCTTTCATAAACAACCTTGTATTAATAGTAATTGGGAGAATTTAGCCCGATGGGTCATAAATAGAAGACATATCTCCTAAAACTTCCCTTTTACTTCGTACTGAACCTGTATTTGCCGATTTGCAGGATATAATTAATCATTACCAGTATCCCCACCTAAAACAAATATCTTCAATGGTTCCTTGGCAAAATTGATTTGTTTTCTAAAAAGGGAGTTTCAAATTTTAGGATTTTAATACCTTACTTACTTTGCTTCTTTTGTAGAAAGAGTTTAATTCTTCTTCAGCTGTAAATATACAGGCAAGCTTATCTAAGCAAAACCTTAAGAAAAGATATCCGTGTAGTTCTTCTCTTTGAAGTATTCAGCTTTAATTAGCTGCTCTGGGAGCCAATAAAAGTACTCGATATCTAAATGCAACCAAGGGACGGATATTATTTCCATAGAAACCGGGCCGAATCATTTTTCCTTGTTTAACTGTATTTGAAGATATACCCTATCAATAATGGCAATGCACGCAAAAGCTTAAAACTTATATATAAAAAAGTGTATAGTACAAGTTATTGAGCAATGATGTGTCGAGGTTCAAACAGTAGTTTAGATTTATACTACCAACCGAAGAGTGGAAAACTACCCATACGGGAGTTGTTTGGGAATATATTCACACACCCTGATGTGCTAAATAGAGAACTTTTTATTCCATATATAAGCAGCATTAGAGCTTATTTCATCAATGTATCATTTATAAAGTTGCATCTGACAAATATGATTATAAATTTACAACATACTCGTAGAAGCCTTTCCTCGCCCCAATTTCTCGTAAATTACCTTTCCACGTTAAATACATTGATTGTTACGTAGAAATTCGATGAAATCAGGATTCGAGCGAAAAAGACAACTCTAAAAGTTAAAAACAGATTTTGATATATTTTTATTAGGCTGTTTCTGGGGTATTTGTCAAATTAACCTATGAAATTTATGGAAGTATACTCAATATTTTTCTAGTTATAAGAATCCAATTCCATTGTAACTCATAGGTAACGGTTGATAATTTTCTAACTGACTATAAATGCTTTCTATTTTTACTTTTTATATAATATTTGTTTCTGTTACTATTTATATTATTTTCACATTCAACAGTGTTTTTTCTTTACAGAAGACATAGATAAAATGCCTAGAGAATGTGCGAAAATCTCCCAGACAGTTCCTGCTATATATTTGGCTCAGGTACATTAAGAAGATGCGAGAGAGAGTTGACTTAAAATGTGAATAAACATTAAGAACTGTGCTTTAGATGTAAAGTAGGTGACCAGTATCAACCCTGGTCACCTCACATATGTTGTGCCAGGTGTACAAGTTCCCTTTCTGCATAGGTGAAAGTCAAAGTTCCTGGCCATATGTTTAGCACACAAATAGTCTGGAGGGAGCTAAAGGACCATTCAACGGATTGCTAATTCTGCTTAACAGATATTAAAGGTGGGGATTCAATGTATTTTCTTTTCTGGTCTATACTATTATTTACAGAGATGTATCAATTAAAAAGATCAAAATACATATGATGTTGTACTTCCACTATTTCTCCAATTGATCCCAGCCAGTAATATCCATTTTTATTATGATTTGATTTTATTTCACTGCAGGTGAAAAGCCAAGAAATCTATCATATATCCTGAATTTCAGTCTGCTCTACCCCCAGTTCGATATTAAAGTGTTATTCCTGTACAAAAACACACTCTAAACTAAAAAGCAATGAAACGAGCAACTCAGACGATTCAGAATCTTAAGATATAAGATTTGAGGCACAGCTTGAATCTTTCTAGAAACCACACCTCATCACTCAACTGGAGCTCACTCATATAGTTCGTGATCTAACACTAGCTAAGCAAGAGTGAACTTCTGGCCGAACGTCTGCAACAATGTATCCTGTTGAATGAACATGCTCGAATTACAGTATTTAGGAAGCGTTTTTGCAGATCTACAGCTATTCTTCACTTTTGAAAACAACTTGAATATTTTTTAATGATGCGAAATACCAACTACCGCAGATACTGTTAGTGAAGAACTTCCCACACCGATCACGGTGGTATCGCTTTAGTTCAGTTTTGAAGCCGTGATTTCTTGTTCTCCCTTCTCTGAGCTGGAAAATATCCCCGTAGTCCAGTCTGTCGAAGCCTCGAAATATTTTAAATACTTCGATAAGTTGACCAAGTAGTCTCCAGGTCTGCAGCAAGAACATATCTAATTCCCTTAATCTATCTTCATAACTTTTATGTCTAATAGAGGGAATCAGTTTGGTTGCCCTGGCTTGCACGCGTTCCAATCTCGCGATGTCCTTTCTAAATGAAGGACTCCCAAATTGTACGGCATACTCCAGGTGCGGTCGGACCAGGAGTGGAACAGACACAGTACTATCTCTTTGTTCCGATATCCAAACTGTCGCTTTATATACCCTAACATCCTTTGGGCTTTCTTCTCCAACTCATAACACTGCTTAGTGAACTTGATGTCACTCGTGATAGTTACAACCAAGTGCCCAAGAGCAGTGCCCATAAGGATATAGAGTGATTGAGGAATTCGGTGGCCGATATGCATCACTTTGTAATTGTTTACGTTGAAGGGCATTTGCTACGTATCAGACCACTCCCCAATCTTCAGAATATCTTCCTGAAGGCTTGCAGTATTTCCATTCTGTGCAACGTTCATACTAAGCTTGGTACCGTCGGGAAATTTGGGAATCTTGGCAACCATGTCACCGTCCATGTCGTTGACGTAGATGATAATAGTAGTGGTCCTAGGACAGAACCTTAAGGCACCCCGCTAGTAACATGTACCCACTCAAAAGCCTGTCCATTCACCACCACCCGTTGCCGTCTGCAACTTAGCCAGTTCTCGATCCAGCAGGCTAATTTTCCGTCTATGCCCAGCGCTTTCACTTTCCGGAGAAGGCGGTGGTGTGGTATCTTATCAAAGGCTTTCTGAAAGTCTAATTAGACCACATCCACCTCCTTGTCCCGATCGTCCTCACTGAAGACGAAGTGGAAGAATTCCACAAGGTTCGTCAGGCATGACCGTTGCCTTCGTAAGCCGTGCTAGGAACTCCTCAGTAGCAGCTTTGACTCTAAATGCGAAGTAATTTAGTCCACCATTATGCTTTATGTAAGTTTACTGACTATCGAAGTCAGACTGATAGGTTGGTAGTTCGACGGTTGGCTACGGTCTCCTTTCTTGAAGATAAGAGTCCCCTTAATGTCCCCTCCTCATTCCTCAATGGGCCAATCGTTCGACGGATTGGTTTACGGCTGTTTACATATCTAAAGAACTCCTTGGGTTTCTCTTTCCAGAGTCTCGCTACTCGGAGTTCCTCAGACCACTTAGTCGCCATTATTCTTGACTTCACTCTCCTGCTAGCCTCCGGTATTCGTCAAAGTCACCCGCGATCTTCGATTGCCGGTACACAGTTCTTTTCTCCCTAAGCAGTTGGCCTATTTCTCGAGTAAACCACTTTGGTTGAACAAAAGACCGACGGGGCCATTTCAGAGGGATGAAACGCGATTGAAGACTCATGAATGTGTTTTTTAAACTATTCCACGAGTCTTTAACAGCATCGCACACTTCTAGCCTCGCGTCACTTAGTCCAGCACGAAGACCTGCAAAGTCTGCTCTTTTCAAATCGAGTTACGTCGATTTACTAGTTGCAAGGCCTGCCTTCGGCACTTTGACTATAAATATAATTAGTCGGTAGTTACTGCCACCGAGTTCTTAGGCCAACAGAGAGGTCCTCAACGATGTCATCCTCAGAGGTGAAAACCAAGTCCAGGATATTGTCTCCTCTAGTTGGCCCTCCCACCCATTGAGTCAAAAACTCGTTGGTCGCGAACTCCAGGAGTAGTGCGTTCTCGCCACAGTGTTCTCTGGTTTCCCAGTCAACTTGTGTGTTGAAATTCCGATAGACGATACACACTCTGTCTTCGACAAGTTCTCCTAGTGGCTGGTACAGATCTCTGTCCTTTTCAACGAGTTGGGCAGGAGGTCTATAAAGCACCAGGGTCCTGTATTTGGCAGAACCTATCTCTCGGTCAACACCTAGTAGTTCATGGTCGGATAAGATGTTGCAATCCATCGAGTTGAGAGTATCTTTGACATACAAATCACACCGCCACCATCTCTGTCTGGTCTATCTTTCAGGAAGAGCTGGTAACCGGGAATCGTGAATTCATGTTCAAAATCTCGGCTTGAGGGTTTTATCCACGACTTCGTTATGGCTACCATCTCAGGCTCTTTTATTGCTACGAGGCCGCGAAGCTCAAGAAACTTGTTCCTGATTGATCTCGCATTCAACAGAAGAACTTTCAGGAAAGCGCCGAATGTAGAACTCCCTACTCTCTTCCGTTTCCCGGCTTGCTTGCTGGAGCAGTGCCATTCCTCTTTGCGACCACCGAGAAAGTCGTTTCAGGAGTGACACGGGCGTACTGGCGTACGTCCGCCTTCACCCTAGGCCTGACACTACTTAGGGTCCGTTCCACGACATTTTCTATTATGTTGCAGAGTACGGCCTTTCCTTTAAATGATAGATGTACTCCATCCCTTTGGTAGAGATCATTTCTACCATAGAAGGTGCGGTAAGGGTCCACAAAAAAGACCCCCTCCGCCGTACACAAATCTCCGAGGCGTCAATTAAGGGAGACGTTCGTCGAGTGAGCAGGCCGGGTTGGACCTCTTCTCGGGAGCATCCCGAGCACTACAAGTCTGCGTGTTTTTAGCCCACAGTGGTCCACAGCACCCATGACTGTGTTGACAATCCTTTCTGTGGGGCCTATCCTTCCTCCTCTCAGGTAGAGGTCGTTGCCACTTACCATTAGGGCAACGACTGAGTTTTCAGAAATCTGAGATTTCTCCACCTATAGTCTGACCAGCTGGTTTCCTTTTTCTGGGCGGCAAGTTACCTTCACACTCGTGCAAAGGCGTGCTGCTAGCAGGGGTTGCAGGGCCCGTGCTTGAGAGTCCCCAATAAGGTTGACCCTTGCACATTTAACTACACTCTTTTGTTTCGCCATAGACTTATCTCTTTTCTCTTTCGTCTCTGTATTTCCCTTGTTTTTCTTCTTTTCTTCCATTTTTTCGATCTTCATTCGTCTTTTCTTCTGTTTCTCTTTTCTTTTCTTCTCTTTCCACTTTCCCTTGAGCAACAGTGATGGTCGAATCCTCTACACTGGGGTGAGCTGCATTAAGGTCGTTTTTATTCTTTTTATTCTTTTTCTTTTTCTTATTTGCTTCTCTGCATGGCTGATGAGGAACTGCCAATGCAGTTTCAGCTCCTTAAGCTGGAGTCACATCGGCGGAACCACCCAAGTCAATGAGACTTTCGTGTCAAGCTTGAGCAGACTATGCCTCTAGTTTAGAAGCTAGCTCTAGGATTCTCTTCTCTAGACGCCGAATCTAAAGCGCGTGCTGCGTTTCTAGGGTCTTTATTTTACCTTCCAGTGCCCTAGATTTTTTTCAGAGGTTGTGAAGAGATCCTTGAGTTCATTGCAGTATGCAACTGCCTCTCGGACCTCTCCTCTAAGGATGCAGTCGGTGCATATACTTCCCGGGTGGCATTTTGAAGAACATCCTCCTGGGAAGTCCACGCACCACTTATCCTTCTGGCATATCACACATGTATATTTGAGTGCAGTTGGTCCTTTTTGCCGTCATTTTGAACACTTTCTCTCTCTCAAAACTTTGCGACCAATCAATAGAGAGAGAGAGAGAGAACGCGCGTTTGGTAATACTAACACACTCTAATTATGTAAAATATTATTTATTATTGACAATTTTAGCTAGGATTCATTCTTTAGTGCTAAAGTTAATCGTATGTAGCTCGTGTGAGTAGAGAGATTGGCGGTTGATGATGATAGTTGCACTTGGCTTAGAGAGTGAGGGTAGCAACGAGTTGCGACGAGATAAGAAAGTTGGACTTGCAGTAATTTTAGGCTCTTTAAGAAGTCTAACAGTCTTAATAAATTCAGAAAATATGTGAGAATAAAAGTTACTTCCACTATCAGATATGACCGTTTTGGGTACTCCATACCACAAAATCTATCTTTATGCAATCACTTGAATAGAATTTACAATAGTTAAGTCACGCAAAGGGTAGAGCCACGACCGATTGGGTATCATAGACACGATATATAGTATGTATTTAAAACAATGTATGGCCCAGTGATGTCTAAATGAATTATAATTAGCCTTAATTACGCACGAAAATTGCCTGAATCGAGACGTGGTTAGAGAGGATGAACGAGAGCTTGACGTGGCCTTCGCTACTGACCATTCAAAATTATATAAAATGGTTGTTTTGCGAGTTAACCACTAGGTGTTTAGAGAAGTCCTTCTTGTCAATAAAGAGCCAAAATCATTATAGACTTAGGGGATGCTTATGTTTGTTCAAAAGCTTCGCAGCAGTCTCATTCCGATTTTCTTTCATTTTCAGCGAGAGAAACTTACCCTTTTCATCTTATAATGAATATCACTAGATTAGCTTAGCCAAGTATCACTGCTTGCCTAATTCAAATTGTTGAAAGAAGGAATTCATCCATGGTCTTGCTTCATCCACAGACGATGCAAATCTAAGTCTAATATAAGTGGATAAGAGGACTTCAGTATTGTCCCCTGCAGCAAATTAGCCACCGCACCCATATATATATATATATATATATATATATATATATATATATATATATATATATAAATATATATATATAGAGAGAGAGAGGGGAGATAGCAAGACATTGAGAGATATATAGGCAGAAATATCGCTTGGTTATACGAACAAATTCCATTTATGTAATATACAGGGTACGGCAGAACCAATTGAGCAGTTTTTAGGACTCACTGTTCGAGAGAGGAGGGGAAAGAGAGGTTCACATGGTTTGGCGCTACTCCGTAGACATTCCCATTTCAGTATCAAACATGGAGTGGACGGGAATACATAGCAGCTTTGACGTGCGTGCGTATTTTGAGAACAATTAATCTGTGATGGCGATGCAAAGAGCTTTTCACTGACGACTCAATATTCCGCAGAACGATGCCGTTCCTCAGGCAAACAACACAATTCGGTCCTACGTTAGGCAGTTAGAGGCAACTAGTAGCAAACTAAGAAGAGATACACATGGCCGACGCAGGTCCATCAGAACACCAAAAAATGTGGATATAGTGAGAGCAGCGATAGTGCTGTCGCCGAGACGTTCTGTTCGAAGGCATGCTGTTGCTTTGTGAATTTCTGACCGCAATTTGAGGAGGATTCTGCATATGGATTTAAATTTCCATTCCTACAAAATAATGATGGCTCAAGAATCGAACCAAGCAGACTTTTCCAACCGCCAAAATCTGTGTGAAAACATGCTTGTACAAATCGCTCCCGAGGCGGCTTTCTTCAGTAGCGACAAGGCACATTTTGACCACTGTAGGGCTGTGGATAAGTAAAATAACCCCCGAATTATCCAGAAAATACCGCTATATTTCCCTAAACTAACGGTCTGGTGTGCCATATCACAATTTGACGTGATAGGCCCGTACTTCTTCACCATGACCGTGAATTCCGAACGTTATGTTTCAATGTTGCACAATTTTATGCACCCCAGAATAGAGGAGATTGTTGAAGATGAGGGATTGTGGTACGTTTGGTTTTAGCAGGATGGGGCTATAGCTCACACAGACCAAAATTTACTCAATATTTTAAGACGAATGTTTCCCGGACGTCTGGTGTCTCTGAAGGCTGATTTAAGTTGGCCTGCGCGGTCACTTGATTTGAGCATTTGTGACTTCTTTCTTTGGGGATATCTGAAAGAAAAGGTGTTTAAACGACGCCCTCCCATCCTACCATAGCTAAGGGAGCGGATTATTGGAGAGGTTAACGCCATACCCCGCAGTATGTGCAAACGTGCTGTGCGAAACTTCAGAGATCGACTCCAACAGGGTGCTGCTGTTAACGGTCGCCATATCCATGACATTATTTTCAGAACCTAGTGATCATAAATAGATCTGTACTGCTAAACTCGAGTATAAAAATATTTTTATAACTCTTTAAAACTGTTCAATCGGTTCTGTCAGGTAGGTACTCCTCTTTATTGCTCAAGTTAAACAGTTGCTGCTCGGTTGAATAGAGATATTGTAGGTTGACGGTGATACTTACACTTGACGTAGACGGAGGGTAGCAAAGAATGCTCACGACATGAGAAATTAGAATTTGTAGTATTTTGGCGGGCTTAGGAAGCCTAGCTGGTTTCAGATTACATATATCGTTGGTTCTTAGATAAAAACACCATTATTGCACCAAAAATGAGTGTTCTACGGACACATTTGTTTAACATCCTTGCATATTTTAGGCCAAATAAAATGCTTTGTAAGTTGAAAAATGTAACTTTATCAGCAGTGTCCCATGCAATGAAAAATGTCATATATTTGCTGTTTAAATATTTAGGGCACGAGCAACTTTAGTCTTTTTAACAAGGAGTCTACAGGAATTTTGCCGTTAGCAGTGCGATGTAGTGAGAGAATAATCTGAGATTTCGCTTTCTCATACCCAAGAACGAAGTAATGATCGATAAGCTGAGTGATTTTGCTTCTAGCAGAGCATAGTCGACCGTTTGAAATGACATGGGAAAGTTTGAGAGCCATCCATGCGAATAGATTTGAAGAGAATGCTATGTGAGAATCCTTTTTCTAACTAAGAGAGAGTATGTCTGTGGTCGATGTATTCCTAGACAGAACATGAGCTGTGCCGGAGAGAAGACTTAGAAAAAACAAATGCTAAAGCAAGAACCATGTGGTCAGTGAAAGGGGAAGAATTTTTTTACTGTGTGAAAAGCTGCAAGGAGCTCTCTTCCAAACGAAGACATTTTCGAGTGGGCTAGTTATAAAGTTTTCTATAAAAAAGTGAAGGGTCCCACGTACCCATCTAATGTTCTTAGCAGCTTCTCAAGCCTGCCAAAATTGCATCAGACAGAATACGATCTCGGGCGTCCTGCAATGGGTGCCTTAATTCGGTTGCTGAGCAAATCGAAAGTTTGGCCTTTTGAAAGTCATTAAGAGCATTTTGCGGTCAATTTAATGGGATTTCTGCTTTTGTATGCACTCTTGAAGAGGTCACTTAGTGCGGTTACAGGATGATCGAAATATGACCAATGAATAATGATCGCAAATTGTATGATGAAATCCAGCTGTTGTGCCACCAAAAGAAGGGGAGAAATAATCTTTAATATACATGAATTAGAAATATGAAATAGCATATATAGGTATAAATAAGATTAGTCTTTGCACTAACCAGGTAAGTTTATATATAATGTCGTGGGATTACACTTGAATTTGACCTACTAGGATGCATGCGTCTTAATTGCACCCGACTGAACGAATTGAATAATATTATGGAATTAAGCACTGAATTCATCACTTGAAATAAACTAGGTTATGAGGTCGAAATGGAAATTCTAGTTAACAGTTGAACTGGTGAAGTTAGGGGAGGGGGTAATTCACTTTAACTGTACCTTGGAGTTCGTAACTATGTGTATGGTGTCGGTGACTGTCTTCTTCCTTTGACGATCTTCACACTTACCCCTGTCGTCCGAGGTTACCGAATGTGTGAGTAATCCTAGACCAGCGTCCCGAGGGAATGATCCTAGGCCGGATCACGAAGGTGAGTCAAACTGTGACTCAAATCGGAATTCGTCTCCTCAAAGTGTCCGTTCCGATTATTGGCTCCTGGAGTAAGTAGCCAAAATGATTACCTAGCTGTGTCTACACTAATCCGCAGAGGAGGTCCTTTGTAACCTCTGACTCTGAAGGAACAGGGGGCTCTTCGAGAAGTTTGGCACCTACAAGTACCTTGACAGCAACAACAAATTTTCTGGAGTTTTTTACTTGCCGAGCGACCTGTTTCCTTTGTGAGACTAGCTCCATTCACAATGTAGGTCCAAGATCTTCTGCCTGAGTCCAGGGAGAATTTTTTCTTTTATTTTCCTCATGAGCTAAAATCGAGATAGAGCACAGAATTCTCAGAAAATTCTTAGCGCTGCGCGAAAGACCTTTTGTCTGTTGCCCTACATGCGACATATTTACGCCTTGCAGTGATACGAGCTTTACTCTTCTCGAACTGAGGGTTTATGACGGCGCGAGAAGGGGTGAAAGAGATTCGAAGTGAAAAGGCGAATTTGAATAAAGGAGGGGGGGACACGCAGCTGTGCTGATGTATTTATGTATCCACTAAAGTATGGGGTATTTAGACTTCTACATCCCTACCCGTTTTGGGAAACATTATTCTGACGTGTAACTAGGAATAATGTATACCTTTAACATTGGCTACACGAACAACACAATAAAACAAAACAAACTGGAAATTCAATCAATACAGAAACAACATAAAATAATCATGACGGTTAAAGAACAAAGGGAAAGCTCCTGAATAATTAAGAGCTGATTCCTAAGTACAAAAGAAATAAATGGTTATATTCGATATATTAATCCGGGTAGTATGGTATAGGCACCACAAGCAAGAAAAAAAGGGAAACAATTTAAAATTAATCACGAGAGTTATAGAGCGTGTTGGATTATCAATTTTACAAATATAACATGAATAATTAGGGAGTGGACACTAAACCTTTATCCATAACTTACATAGCTATAATACCGATTATTTAAAAGGACTCACTAAGCTCGTCTACCGTGTTCCTAGAAGAACTATCCGCGAGTACATTAATAGATCTCTTTAGGTACCGGATATCCTACGAGCGATGGTTAATAAGTTTTGCGAATCGGTAGGACAAAACAGAGGAAGGGGGATTGCTGTTTGTGGAGGTGTTATGACAAGTTATGACAAGTCAGGACCTGCAGCCGCACGCTCCTAACTTGTCTATTTCAGAAGCAGTAGCTTATGGCAGATCGTCAGTTACAAATTTTTCAACAATGGAGAAGGTTGAGAACCGTGCAGTAATCAAATTTTTGACCATGGGAGGCAAAAATGCAAAAGAGATCCATGAACGCATGGTTGCAGTGTACAACAACACCGCTCCTTCCTATTCAACCATTGCTCGCTGGAATAGGGAGTTCCGCCAAGGTTGTGGGTCCCTTGAAGATGACCCTCCGTCCAGGAAGCCCGTCAGACTTGACCAACGAGGACAATGTGGCCCGTGTTGAGAGGATGATCCTCGAAAATCGACGGGGGAAGGTCGAAGAAATTGAGCGAGAACTTTGAATATCACATAGAAGTGTTATTAACATCATCCAATTTGGCCATGACCAAGGTCTCTGCCCGTTGGATCCCTAGAAACCTCACGCCCCATGATCGACTTCAACGTCGTCAAAGTTCACAATGCCAGAGTTACACAAGCTGCCCTACGTGAGTCCAGTTTCGAGAAGCTCAACCATCCCTCCTACAGTGCATATCTGGCCCCTAGTGACTACTTTTTATTCCACCAGCTCAAGGCTACACTGCGTAGATGCCGTTTTGAAGCCGATGAAGATGTCCAGCTCACCGTCCAGGAGTGGATTGAACAGCAGTTTGGAGATTTCTGGTTGTCAGGAATTCGAAGCCTATGGGACAATTGGCGCAAGTGCATTGAAGTCGAGGGTAGTTTTATTGAAAAATAATAAAAGACTTTTCCTCATATCTCGTTTCCCTATATCCGTATTGTAAAACTTATTGACCGCCCGTTCTATTAATATTCAGACAATAACAGAGTCAAACGCATGATTCTTCCATTCTGAGCCTTATAACTGCTATAAAACCGTAACAGGACCAAAAGGTAGCCAGGTGAATTGGTTTAGGCCTCTTTTTGTGCGAAATGCTGTAAATTTCCTCCAGATGGTTTCAATGGAATCTGGTAATAGGCCTTATACAAGTCAATTTCAGAGATATACCCGGCTCCTTTGAATAGGTGCAGGTTCTGATCAAAGAATGGGAGGGGTTCTACGTCAAATACTGTGACAGTGTTCAGTTTCAAAAAGTCAACGCACATTTTAACGGGCCAGAGTTCTGGATTCACGTCTAACTCGGGAGGGGGTTCTACCTGGGAAGGCTGGGTAGAAGGGAGAGTGGGAAGCTGGTAGTCCCCGTACATCTGTCTTCTTTCCTTGTCTTCTTTTTTTATCTTTATTCTTCTTTCTTTGGCTTCTCATCTTTCTGAAGGTCACCACTTCGGGCCTTTTCCCACAGGGGCTGGAGGGAATGGCTGTCCTTTTGGGCCCTGGCGAACTCGGCTTTATTCAGCTTCTTCAACTCAGGGCTGCAGGGGAATTTCAGCGGCGTGAGACTATGGTTTTCTCAGCCCACCTGTACTCGAGTGGTGATGGCTTGGGTAATCTCGATTGGGGAGAGTTGCGTCCTCTGTCCGACCAGCACTGCACAGATTTTCATCCTGGCCGCGACCACGTCAGCCCAACTAGTGAAATAGCGGCACTTTACATGGCACTGGACAACAGGGAACCTGTCGGCGCGTCCCCAAAAGTCGTGCACTACCGCAAATTTCTGATGCTGCGGTTTTACAGGGGACGGAAGTAGCTTGTCTGACACTACGATACACGTACCACTGTCTCCCTAACTAGAGTAGACACTTCACACCCACCAATAGAGCCAGTTTCAAACTTGAGTTCACCAGGACAACTCTTATTGAATAAGAAGTTGACCTAGTAGTCCAGATCTGACGGGGCTGCAGGTTGCGGGCTAGCTACCGCGGTTCGCTCTGGAGAAATAGTGGCAGTCACTTAGTGTATCTGCTGACTTGGGGGGGGGGGGATTTTATGTGCCCTGGTGCTCCGCAAGAGTAACACATGATCGGATTACTCCTGAAGGTGTAGTTGAAGTGAATGTTAAAACCAGGGGTTTTTGATCTTCTGGGGTCTCCTGGAATTTGTTCTTTGGCTTAAATGAGTCAGCAACTTTTACAAACTGAGAGGGTTTCTCATGTGGGTATCTTCCGTACCCAAACCTGTTCTTGGGAGAAGGGAGGTTACGTGTTCAGCTTTCCTTCGGGTATAAATAATGATTTGAAGCGTGAAGGTCCGTTTCATCGAAGCAATCCTTGAATGTGGAGGCCCTTAGGTCTTGAATGAAGGCTCTTATCTCTAGAGGGAGTGACCTTAGTAGTAAATCCTTTAAAATAAAGTTAATCAATGCCTCGTAATCTCTTCCGACTTTAGCTGAGTCCAGCCAGAATTGCAGATTCCTCCTCATGATGAATCCAAATTGTCTGTATGTCTGTTCTGTTTGTAGTTTAGCTGATTTGATCGAACTTTACTCTACTGAAGGGGAGGTTTGGGTTAATAGCAAATAGAAGTTCTGTTTTTAAGGTGGAATAATCGATTATCGCCTCATGCGGCACTGCAATAAAAATCTATCTCAGGAGTAGAGATAGCAAGGGAAGAAGGAGACTTACTCCATCGGCTTCAATATCCCATCCATTTACTTCGAATATTTTTAGAAATGTGTTAGGTACGGAATGAAGTCCTCATTATCACGATAAGGCGTAGCTTGAAAGCAGGCGCTTGAGGTTGTTGACCCCGGGAACCAATTGATTTTAATTCCACTTGGCCCCTTCTTAATTCGCATTCATGATGACGAATTCTTTCCCGTTCTTCGTGTTGTAGTATTTTCCTTTCCAAATCTTCCTTCCGTTTTTTCTCACCTAGCTTTGCTTCTCTTTCATTCCTTTGTTCATTTCGAATGTATTTAACGAGTTCCCCACCTTCCAGTCCAAGTGTTTGTCCTTGCTCGTGGAATGTTTCAAACAGTGTGGAATCAATTTTATCGGTCCAAAGATAAGAGTATGCACTGAGAGAGTTGATATAGCGTAACGTGTTTAAAGAAAGGGGGTTATTATAGTTCCCTACCAAATCATGTTAGACAAGAGAAAACAATTAATAAAAAGAAAAAACAAGATTAGATAATCACCCTAACTTAACTATTTTTTAAAGCCCCCAAAAATAATTGATGTTAATGTTTGAGTATTTGGACTAATTTGGACGATGGCAATTGTTTCATTAAAGTTTTGAAATGCACACAAAATTATAGATGTTGCTATTAGTGATAACCCCACACACCTGACACCACTTATATATTTAGAGGTTTAGTGAGTGGGTAATCCCAGTCCCACTTTCTAGACATATATTATAATCCCGCACCAAGGTGAAGTGGAGATGAAGTGTAAACAATACACCTACCGTAGCCACTTCCGGTGAATGAGAATAATCCATGTGCTTCCCTTTTTGTCAAACTTGAGATAATGATTCCCTGAGTGTGTTTTCACTCAGTAAAAACTAGTCATGGGTGGACTTGTGTAATATTGAAAATTAAGCCGAGTGGATTACTTATTAATTGCCATAGGATCGTCCAAAATAGTTAAACACACAGCTCAAAAAGCTCAAAGTCATTAAGAGCATTTTGCGGTCAATTTAATGGGATTTCTGCTTTTGTATGCACTCTTGAAGAGGTCACTTAGTGCGGTTACAGGATGATCGAAATATGACCAATGAATAATGATCGCAAATTGTATGATGAAATCCAGCTGTTGTGCCACCAAAAGAAGGGGAGAAATAATCTTTGATAAACATGAATTAAAAATTATGAAATAGCGTATATAGGTATAAATAGGATTAGTCTTTGCACTGAACAGGTAAGTACATATATAATGTCGTGGGGATTACACTTGAATTTGACCTACTAGGATGCTTGCGTCTTAATTGCACCCGACAGAACGAATTGAATAATATTATGGAATTAAGCACTGAATTCATCACTTGAAATAAACGAGGTTATGAGGTCGAAATGGAAATTCTAGTTAACAGTTGGACTGGTGAAGTTAGGGAAGGGGCTAATTCACTTTAATGATACCTTGAAGTTTGTAAGTATTCGTAGGGTGGCGGTGAATGTCTTCTTCATCTGACGATGTTCACACTTAGTCCGGTTGTCCGAGGTTACCGAATGCGTGGGTAATCCTAGACCTGCATCCCGATGTAATGGTTCTTGGCTGGTGCGCAAAAGCGAGTCAAACTGTGACTCAAATTGCAATTTTTCTTCTCGATGTTTCCGTTCCGATTATTGGCCCCTGGAATGGGTAGCCAAAATGATTACTTAGCTGCTTCTAGGATAATCCGCAAAGAGAGGTCCTGCGTAACCGACTGACCCTGAAGAGGGGGGAGGGCTCTGCGAGAAGTTGAGAAGTTTGGCACCTACAAGTACCATGACGGTGACAACCAATTCGCCGAAGTTTTTTCCTTGCCGGGCGAACTGTTCCCTTTGTGGGACTAGCTCCACACACAACGTAGTTCCAAGATCTTCTGCCTGAGTCCAGGGAGAATTTCCCTTTTATTTTCCTCATGAATTAAAATCGAGAGAGCGCACAGAATTCTAAGAAAATTCTTATCGCTGCGTGAAAGACCTTTTGTCTGCTGCCAGAAATGCGACATATTTACGCTCCTCGCCGCGATCCGAGCTTTCCTCGTCTCGAACTGCGGGTTTAAGACGGCGCGAGAAGGGTTGAAAGAGATTCGAATTGAAAAGGCGAATTTGGATTTGGAAAGGGAGAGGAGGGACACGCAGCTGTCTTGGTGTATTTATGTATACACTAATGTATTGGGTATGTAGACTTCTATAGCTGTCTTGAGAGTACACTTATATGTCGTAGGTAAAAGTGAAAACAAATGGAAGCTCTTTTAACACTTCGTTAGGAAAACGCAAAGTGAATTGTGAAGACGAACTCAAATCGAGTGGCATATACCCACAAAACGGAGTGGTTACGCATGTTTTCTTCATCCTCGACGCTTCCTCCTAAAGTTTATGTAGGCTTTTATTAGCTCGAATTTCAAATTACATGCGCATCTGCGGCAATTCGACTGTAAACTATCACACAACGGAATTTTTTTAGGTATCATGACATCATCCTTAGTGACTGTATTTATGGCATGGAAGTCAAACACACCTGCAAAAAGGACCCATTTTTCTTTGAAACCTGATATAATGGAGTTGATCAAGATAATCGCCATTTCCGAATTATGCTTTTTCTTTACTATTTCGAGGAACTACTCTATTGAAAAAACTATAATTCCATTGAACCACACAGGTTGAATCAAACCAAGCAAAAAAAAGCCTGCGAGAATTTTGCCAGACCTTATATACACTGCTAAACAATCTCGCTTAGACACCCATACAAAAAGGAAGATAGTGAATTACATTAAGCACTTGAAAAGGTGGAAAGATAAACTACTAATTCTTAACGAACATATAACTAAATGACTTAAATTTATATTTTATTTTTTATGTTAGATGGTATATTTTTCAACACAGAGGATAGCGTAAACAACATTATCGTTTAAAGGAAAAAGATCTTCACTACATGAAGGGACGAAACATAATAAAAAAATATGCATCAAGTGGCAATCAGGGCTTAAATTAGTTCAATATTTGTTGTATTCTTTTTCGAGCTAAAAAAGCGGCAAGACGTATTGGTCGAAGACCTTCACAGAACTGATCCACAGGTGGCTCTAAGGGAGAGACCATGCTTCCTGGAAGCTGAGCCTTAACTCGATCCAAACATGAGACAATGAGTGGCAGGATTTGATCCGCAGGTGGTCCGAAAGTGAGACTATGCCTGGCGAGAGTTCAAAGTAGGTACGAGTATGTCCGATCATGAGGCCTTGCCTGACAGGAGTTGATCGGCAGGTTGGTCCGAAGGCGAGAACATACCTGTCGGGAGTTAATCCACAGGTGGTTCCGTAGACGAGATGATGCCTGGTGGGACTTGAATCGCAGGTTTGCCCGATGATCTCTAGTCATTAGAGTTTTGAAAGTGGCCTTGCTATGTATGATCCCTGCTTTAATCCGAAACATTGCCGAACGAGCCTTTATGCCCCTTCAGTGTATAAATCGTTTACTCTTCACAATTGGGAGTTTCATTTTAAACGAGCATCACGTCACCAACAGCTGGAGTGGCGCCTGTCGAGATGTGCGTGATGTCTGCTTCAGAGCCACTAGATTCTCTCCAAATCCCTCTGACGTCATGTTAAAGGAAAGTGCGTCCTATATTTTTAATCATGACCCTGAAAAGTGAGCTGTAGAGGAACCTCCTAAAACCAGAAAGATGGCCAGAAGGGGTTAACGGGTTTAGGTCGTCGGCATCGTCTATAACATACGTAAGAGGCTTATGGTTAAAGAAATATTCTATATCTGCTAAAATAGTTGAATTTTCTTCAGATGCCACCATCATATTATTAAAGATCTTTGTAGGGAATAATTGGTCAAGCCAACTAACCCTTCTACAATCCCCATGTACCATGCCGCTTTGGCAGAGTTAAACATCTACTTAAAATCATGCGCGGTATTTAATATACAGCCGATGTACGGTATTTAATACACAGCTGCTGCACTATATTTAGCATCATTAGCGCTATACACTGTCTTAGGGATAGAGTATCGATCCTAATATCGCCGAAAAGCTTGAATAAATGTTTTAAAGACTTCAGCAGCTACTAAATTAAGATGGATGGTACGTTTAGCGGCACAAGTAAACAACAGAAAATATAATTTTGCCATCCACATTTTCCGTCTATCTGGATAGCTCCAGTGAATTCTCGACTAATAGTGGAAAGGAGAAGCCCCATTTCTTCTCTAATTCCGGATAACGGTTGGCCATCTAGGGTCCCGTAACTTTTTACGAGTACTTGAACAAATGGCTGGTGGAACACCTTTTTGTTAGATTTTTAATTACCTTTCGGCTACTTGTAACCCAATATTACCTACGGAGGATCATCAGTAGTTGACCCATCGTGTGGTGTATAGTAGTCTCAGAACATATGATTGTGTTATTATTTTAAATGGTAGGTGCATAAATGTGAAGACCTAACCGTCTTATCTGAACGCATGATTGTGTTGTTATTTTAAATGGTAGGTGTATGGAAGAGAAGACGTAACTGTGGAATTGCAGGGAGAATCGAAAGTGAAAGATTGTTTGATTAGAGGGAAAGGAAAAATGCTTAAAAGTAGGAGAGATGAAATAGGTATTAACATGGGAGAAAAATTAAGAAAGTGATAGTGTTAGGGAAACGCTAAATGATGAAGTAGCGATGTAAAAGGTGTAGTATAGAGCAAGCAATAAGGCATACTTGTTATTTATTAAGAGGGTAAATGAGAATGTCAGACATACAGATAAATTCATACATGGAAGCCAAATTCAAAAACTTGTTAATACACAGTGTAAGTAATTAGTTATACAGTAAATGAATGACGATACGAATGAGAACAGGAAGTTATTCTGAACAGCAATGAGAAGGGCGAGGAACCAAAAACGGTGAATAGCTCTATGACAAAAAAGATAAGAATGACATGTGAGCAAGGAAAAAGAAAACGTAGATGACAGAAGCATTTTGATGGGTTGTACGAGACGTGGGTATGCAAGCACATACAGCTGTAAATATGATTGTTGACGCCAGTAGGGAAGAGCAGGGCATGCAGATTTTTGCTGATATGAGTGGTTTGCAAATTTGAAATGCAGCTGAAATAGAGAGAGTGGCCTAAATGCTTAAATATTTTGGTGATTGTGCTGTGAAATGGGTCTATTGTAAGGCATTTGAATGTGGAAGGATGCTTGAAGTCAGAGAGATTGCAGTATTTGTACCACTACATAATGGTAAAGGGAAGAATGAAGAAGGCAAGATTTATAAAGAGATAAACCTGTTTGATGTCATAGGTCAGGTTTATTGAAAAATTAGGATTGGGCGTATAAGAAAGATAACTCAAAGAGGCGGTAAGACTTAGTCAACTAGACTCTAATGAACAACTGAAGGCATTCATTACCGATGAGTGAACTAGCTTCACATTCCCCAGGTGTGGAATCCTCTTTGAGACCATGCCTCTAAGAGTAAATACTCTAATCACTGCCAACGCCATCTCGATACGATACTGAGCTTCCTGTACCAGTTTAGCCTTGCTGTCATTTTCACAGAACTTCATCTGCTTACTTGTTATACGTTACTGATATTTCATGTTTTGGCATTTTTGTATTTTATTAATACTTATTGATTTCGGGGGGTATATATAACTTTTGGTTATATATTGCTTCTTTTTCACTGTTTTTTTCATTTTGATATGCAAATCGAAACTTTATCGTTCTGCATTGATTTAATTTCCTCAAATTTCCGAGGTGTCCAAAAATTTTTAACCGAGGCTATATTTCTAAGGAGAGCAAGTGGTGTGAGATTGTTAGGGACTGGATTTTATCTACGTTGTTTTGTGCTGATAATTGGTGTGCGAGGGAGTAACTAAAAAAAAAGGTAGAAAATAATTAAGAAATCGTGTTTGGGATGAGATTGATATTTAGGCGTGTGTTGTCAATCTTAAATTAGTATCAGGTTGTAATCCTGTAGTGCAATCAAACAAATACATACCACATCACTTCAAATCGTAATAACTTCTCAAGGGCGAGCAAAGCATTCCTGAATGTTAAAGGTTTGAAATGTCGAATGTGCCATAATGATGCCAACTTGCCTTTATGGGACTGAAACTCTGATATGAAAAATGAATTATCTAGATCTCTCTTTGTCCAAATGAGAGAGTTGAGAGCAATATTTGGTGTGTTAAGAGTAGATAAACTGCGGATGAATGGGCAAGAGATGGCAAAAAGGGAAGAGATGCCAAAGAGAGAAGAGATGTATGTCTATAGCTCTACAAAATCTTTGACAGATAAAATGAGTATCCGAATTTGTAGCAAATGTAATTCTGTTTTCATAAATGACTGAATCTCCAGTCGGGGCACAATAACGTTGATTGCAGCACCCAAAATAAAAAAAGGATACTTAGGGAAATCATCCAAGAAGCGGATTTAGGAGTATTTCCGTCATCTGATGTGAAGGTTGATCGGTAATCTGTCCAACAATGCAAGATAAAAAGCCGAAATTGGGGATATACAGTAGCAACTCTCATAACAAGAGAGAATTAATTTTTCCCATTCCATAAAACAATATTTTAACAAATGCAGAGTACAAGAAGCAATAAACCTAATTTTGAAAATAAGAATCCTTATGCAGAATGTATACATATATACTATTCAAGGGAATCATAATATAGAAATAATTCTATTAGGTCTCCCCATAAGTAAGGTGGCATTTTTTCCATGTTTATCATTATTTTATTCATATAAATCAAATAACTCTTTTGAAGTTATTTAGTTTTGATTAAAGATTTATTTATTAGTTGATATATTTTCACTACTCCCTACCAGCTAAGCAACTTTCTATTAGCTTTTCAATACCATATTTGTAAAAATAGTTCGACTTTTACTTTAAAAGATTTTAACATTGTTTCGACCAGCTCACCCATCTAAATCTTCATTGCGTTCAGATAATTAGATTAATTGCTAGAAAGAAATAGATTTGATGGCAAGAAGTCGGGTGAGTATGGCTGATGAATAATTAGCTCTTAATCGAATTTGATGATCAGCTTTCGTATTGTATCCCTTGCGATATGAAGTCACGCGTTGTCTTAGTGACAAAGCAATATTCTTCCCTTGATTGGTGCTTAACATTTATTCTTCTTAGGTGTAAACGGTACAACTAAGAGCAATTAACATCATAGTGATGGTCTCATATTTGTGAAGAAGTTAAAAATGGATTATGCTATTAATATCACAACAAACCACAAGAGGTTCCTGTTTGGAAGAAACACTTGTTTCGGGCAGGGTATTGTTTTTCCACGGCTTTTCAATTCTCTAGAAAGTTTAATATTTGTGACATAACCAAATTTTTGTCTCCCTTGAACAAAACAACGGTAAGTAAAGTGGTTCACTCTAAAAACGAGCAAAGAGAAATAAACAAAGTTAATTCTTTGTTGCGGGTGTAACTTTGAAATGTCATAGAGGATTCATTAACCCATTCGTAAAACATTTTTTGTCTCCTTTAAATGACAATGCAATATGGAATGAGCAAAAAGCATATTTCTCTCAATTGTTCGACAATTACAATCTGATTTTTTTCATTTGTTATTTTTAAAACATCTTGATCAGGCTTGACTGATCGTTTTGAAGGAGGTTAATCTTTGAGATTAACGTTTCACGACCCCGTAAGGAGCGCGGCGATTTGCCAGCCTGGCCGCCATGCTGACGGGATTCAACGCTCCGTCCGGCCTTAGCTTAGCCTCTCTTCCTTCCTTCAGATAGCCTGTAATTCTCTCCTACTTCATCGCTTTTCATAAAACCTCTCCCACAACTTTCTCTGGTCAGCGTTTAATTTCATAGGGTAGATGCTGACCTTCTTTTCAGCCAATCGGGGCTGAGGGGGGAGGAGACAATGTGCCCTAACCCCTGATCCGGTTTGGGGTGGTTGGATTTTAACAACCTGCTTTATCCCTACTTATACTTTCCTCACATCCCTTTTCCTCTCCACTTCACAGTCTATCTATTTACGCCGTGTTCAAGGTGGAGCCAACATGCCGATGGACTGCCAGGCCACCAGACGGGAGGGGTGGTCCCAAATGGCGGCGCCTGGCCCTGCCAGGCCTGTAAGCACCTCTTGTAGTGCTGGCAACTGTGAGAGGTGATGAGAAATTGCGTCCCGTATAAAAAAAGAGGGTCACCATGCCCAATGATGTAAAAAAATCAATCTCCCCTTAATTTCCCCTTGCTCATCAACTGAGTCGCCTTCGGGCAGCTCCACCGAAAAAAATGGAGGTCCCCCCCCCCTGAGCTTGCGCAGGGGACCCTCCATACTTCTTTAACAGGAGAGGAGGCTTACTCCTCTCTTATGCCTAAGGGAGTAAGAGACTCCCCCTCCCCCCCTTGTCTGGAGGTGCTTTCGGGCACCTTATTTCCAGCGGCAGTCCCTCCTTTACTTTCTAAGGGGACTGCTAAGAAAGCCAGCATGCAGCCCATTGCCGACCGCCCCTCATTAAAGCGGCTCGGTAGGGTAAACCCGCTTAGGGGGAGAGGGAAACCAGGCCCCTTCGGTCGCTTTCCTCAAAAGACCTGCTGGCAAGAATATTTAACCTTGCCGATGTCAAGGCATGAGCCTCCCCACACAAAACTGGTGACTCTGCAAACGGGACCTGCGATACCCCGGAAGGGGATGGCGAACTGGAGGCCCCTCCTGTGATGGACATGGTCCTTGAGGAAACTTAGCTTCAGACGGTAGGGCCTTACATGGTTGGGAATCCGGGCTCGGCGCCAAGCACCGAAATCAAATCCGCCCCTATGCAAGGTCCTCCTCAAACGGCAAGGGTCTCTGAGGCAGTACAAGGAGGGGAGGGATCTACTCCAACCGGTGCCCGCGACCACTAGGACCTTCTCATTGCGGAGAAGCACCTGGCTGAGGCGGTCCATCTGGCCTAGGGCCTTCTGCCGGCGGAGGTTAAAAGCGGGTTCATTCCCCGCCCTCCTCTCCAAAAAAGAAAAAAGACTAAAAAGACAAAAAAGACAAAGCAGACTCGAGGCTCCTCTCCATCCGCAGGGGCTGCGGGGACGGATGGGTCTGCTGCCACTTTGGTAAGCGACCAAGCCAAGATCGGCCCATCCTGCCCCTCTATCCACCCGTGTGCTGAGCCTCTGACTAAGACTAAGACCAAAAGTGCACAGAGCGGAGCGTCGATAACATCAGGGCCCCTCATTCAGAGGTTACCTGGCGTTTTCGAGCCCGCTGGCTTCAAGCGCTTCCTCATTATTCGCTTCACTGATGGCACCATGTTGGCCAAGGGCAACATGATCCATCAGAGGAGAGGATTAGCTAGTGCCTTCTGGCGAATGCATTGAATCCCGCCGAGGTGGTCAAGATAAGTGCTCTCCAGACACTTCATGGCACCCTGGTGAGTGGGACGCTGCACTCTACCATGAACTTTGTGAAAGGAGTAGTTTGTGCGAGGGAACTCGTTGACTACTCCATTGAGGACATCACCTTAAAGCTGGTTGACCATGGGGCGGTCAAGGTCAAACGTGTGATGAGAAAACAGGGACGGGCATCGAGACCCACCCCTACACTCTTCGTCACGTTCGACAGTTACAAGCTCCCTTAGTCGGTGCGTGCAGGTTTGTACCTCTACCGCTTTAAGGCATTCCTGCCACTGCCGCGGCGGTGCTATTACTGTCACCGCTTTGGCCATACGAATCGTTCTTGTAGACGTGCAAAGTCGGGGTCACCTGAAGTCTGTGTAAATTGCTACAAGGCCGCAAACGATAAGTCTAAATCGTGTGTAGCCAAGTGTGTCAATTGCGGAGAGCCGCACCCCACTTGTTCGAAGCAATGTGGTGCATATCTCCGTGAGAAAGGAATCCTGGCCGTTCAGGCCCAGGATTGACTCTCATTACGCGAGGCTGAGGACTTAGTCCTGGCGCGCCCAGCACTGCCTGGGACGTCATATGCCTCAATAGTTAGAAAGGCACCCTCTACTCCTGGTCCATCCGGCCTAACGAGCACGGTTGTTTCCGCCCTGATTGGTTACCCTTCGGCGAGCTCTATTCAAGCCGGGCGCTCCCCTGTTAAAGCGGGCGTCAAAAAGGGTTCATACCCAGCCCCGGCAAAAGGTAGGGCTACCCCCTTTTCCCTTAGCGTGACGGTTTCCCGTAAGGCGGAACGGCCACGCGCCCACACCAAGGCGTTAGACTCACAGGAGGCAACACCCCTGAAGTTAGTCGCCAGGCCATCTTTCGGGGTTCCTAAAGCTGTACGCCGAAAGGAGGACAGCAAGAAAGAAGCTTCGGCTCCTTCGCCCATGCCTAGTAGGGGGGCCGAGTGGTTCGGAGACGGTGGTTCCTCCAAAAGAGGGCCCTTCACCTCCGAAGCCGCAACGCCCGCCTAAGGTTTCGAGGTGGAGGTAGGAAAAGACTCGCATGGCCAGCTTAACCTGCCCCAATATGTCCTCGAAAGAGAAAGCGCTTTCAGCGCTTTGTACGGCCAACAGTGCCCGGGGTTCTGCCTCCGGGAAGCGTATGGCCATTCCAGTGAGGGTCTTCTGTTTTAGGAGAGCCTCCTCGTCTCCTTCAAGCTAGGCTTGGAGGGCATATTGCTTCAATAGAATTGCCGTGGACTCCGGGCCAACTGGGAGGAGCTTTGGAGGCTCGTCTCGTCCCGTTCTGCGTTAGTTATTTTTCTGCAGTAGACCATGCTAGGCGCGTGCCCCTTGCCCGCCCTCCCAGGGTATAAGGGTCTTGCGACCATACCACGACAAGATGGCCGGGCTGAGGGATGCGCGGTTTACACCAGGCATGATGTCTCTGTTCATCCTTTCTCTTTAGATGCCTCCTTTCGGGCAGTAGGATGTATACTATCATTCCTACGTACATTCCACCGTCAGCTGACTTTGACGTAGGGGACTTCCGCCGCGTCGTGGTACGGTTTATGAGGCCCTTTGCCTTGTTTGGAGATCTGAGCAGGAGGCGTCTTCTTTGGAGAGATTATTCAATAAATCCCAGGGGAGGAGTCCTTGCCGATCTGATCAAAGAGCTTGTGATAGGTGTCCTAAACATAGATGAGTTTACACATCACCTCCCAGAACCTCTTCATTTTCTTGCCTTGACATATCTCTGTGCTCTTCGGATGCACAGCCTAATTTTGATTGAGGGGTAGTCGATGACCTCCATGGTAGTGATAAATTTCTCATTCAAATATCATTTTCAGGGCAACTGCCGCCTGAGAGCCCAATCTTATTCGAAGAGTTTAGGTTGGTAGATGAGGCCGTTGAGTTCTTCTCCGGCAACCTTATCGCCACGTGCCTAAATACTATTCCGGGATCGTCTGGCCATTTTGCACGCGACCACTTCCATGGTGGTCGGCCGAGTGTGAGACGGCCGTCAAACAGAAGTGTTATGCCTACATGCGCTATAAGCGCCGCTCGAACGATTTCACTTCTGGCGAATTTCGTCGGGCTAGGGCTAGGTTCCGGTATATTTCGAAGCACGTCCACAGCTCTTCTTGGCGGGCATAGGTGTATTCAGTTAACGGGAAGACCCCTTTAGCAGAGGTATGGAAGCGAGTCAAAAGGATTCGGGGAAAGGTCTCGCAGGACCCTCCTCCCGTTCTCTAGGAGAATAGGACCGCAATCTCGCACCCAGCGTCCGTGGAGGATTCCTTCGCCACCGCTTTTTCCTCCTTCTCTAGCCAGGATGCTGCCCGCTAGCTAACAATGCACGTCGTGATTTTGTGAAATGCCGCCGACTCGACTTTACCTCTAGAGGCAGAGAAGCCTTCAACGACAGGTTTACTGTGAGTGAGTTGCGCTTCGCTCTTGATTCGTAAGAGGGCACCACTTATGGTCCGGACGATGGCCCTTACGCCATGCCTTAACACACGGGGGGGTGTGAGGCATGACCTTTCTGTTAGATTTGTTCAACAGAACCTGGGTGGAGTGTCTTCTCCCAAATTCCTGGCGAATGGCTACTGTGCTCGCCTGACGCAAACCGAGGAGATAACACTCTACTCCGACCGGTTTCCACGCAATCTCTCTAACCTCTTGCGTGTGCAAGTTGATGGAGAAATTTGTAAATGTTTGATTAGCCTTTTTCCTGGACTATGGAGACTATCTGTCTTCTTAACAGTGTGCTTCTGCAAGTTTGACTCCACGTTAATGCTCTGCTCTGACTGGAAGATGCCGTCTGCGAGGTTGTCCTTTAAAGACAGCACTACGCCACGCTGCTTTTTGATCTAGAGAAGACATAATACCACATGGCGATATGGTATCATGGGGACTCTCCACACGAAGGAGGCGAGGGGACGCCTCCCAATGTTTATATCTGAATTTTTGCGAGATCATGATTCTGCGTACGGGTGGGGGAAGCCCTCTCCGGCCCAAAGGAGCAGGAGGAGGGTGTTTCGCAGGCAAGTCTCCTCAGTGTTACACTCTTTGCTCTGAACATCAATGGCATCACCTCGCTGCTGACGAAAGATGTTCTCGCTACACTCCACGTGGACGATTCGAACTCGTTTGGCGTGGCCAATATGCTAACTCTGGAGCGTCGACTCCAACAGGCATTGAACCGCATCTCTCGCTATGCCGAAGCGCACAGGTTTTAGTTTTCTTTGGCCAAGAGTAAGGTGGTGCACTTCTGCCGCCCTCCACGGCTCCACCTCGATCCAGATTTGTTTCTTAATGGGTTACGCCTGGATGTGGTTGAATCGCACCGTTTCCTTGGTCTTGCATTCGACCGACGCCTCACTTGGGAGGCTCATATTCGCAGCCTTAGGGTCACTTGTACCCGCTATGGACATTCCCCGTTCCGTGACGTTCAGCGCTTAAAGGGCTACTACCTTACTTTTTTATCGATCATTTGTTCGTTCAGACCTCGAGTCCGGATGCGAGGTTTATGCTACCGCAACCGAGCGTTTATTGCGAAAGGTGGACTCGATCCACCTCACCGGCCTTCCCCTTGCGACCGGTGCCTTTCGTACTTTCCCCATTAAGAGCCTGTTGGTCGATTCTGGGGAGATGCCACTCACTGTACGTCACGTGCAGTGCATCACCCGCCCGTAAGCGCGAGTTTAGCGTCTCCCTCACTCGCTGACAGCTCTCATTGCATCCGCAGCTGATCTCGACGGTGCCTATGCCGCCGAGAGACGCCTGTCATACCCTAAGCCCTTTGGATTTAGGGCCAGGAAACTCCTTCGATAGCTCGGTATAGCTCTCGGGCCGGCGGCGCCCCTGGTTTTGCCCAGGATGCCACCACATACGGCTATTTGTCGCCACGCCTCTACTCCCAAAGCTTATACGGCGCCGGGAGTAGTGCGTCCGACCTTTTTGAAACACACTTCGTGTCACGCTGGAACCGTGCCAGTATATACGGATGGCTCCAAGTCCCAAGAGGGGGTCGTCTTCCACCGAGCTGGTGGCAATACACCACTCGGTACGGGAGATTACGCAACGTGCTCGGTTCGGATACCGGATTGTGATCTATAACGACTCACGAAGCGCCCTGAGTGCTCTCGGAGCATTGGAATCTCCTCATCCCCTGGTTTGCAATATCCGTGACGCCACTGTTTTGGCAAACAGGTGCATGTCGAAGTTATCTTCTGCTGTGTTCCTGGACATGTAGGAATTGCAGGAAATAAGCATGCCGATGAGGGAGCCAAAGAGTGCGCGAGGACTCTGCGACCGGACCTCAAACAGACTACATGGCAGGAATACGGGCAGCTCTTCGGACAGCTTGGCAAAGAAGATGGTAGACGGTCGAAGATAACTTAAAGTTGCCTGCCATTGCGCCACGAATGTTCCCATGGAATTATCCTACAATTCTGCGACGGCTTCAGGTCGCTTTCTGTCGTCTCCGAATCAGGTACACTGGCGTGATGCATCGCTATTTGATGGAGTGATCTCCCTCGCCCTATTGTGATGACTGCGCGTCTCCAAGACTGTTCGGCACATTCTTGTCGAATGTTCCAGTCTGGGTGATCTTCGCGCACGTTACCTGCCCCGGTACCGGGATTGGCGGGGTCGCTACCGCCTGTCCCTTGTGCTCGTGACGAGTTCGTGCACATTGACTTGTGGACTTGTTAACTTTTTGTAGAAGGCCGGGCTTCTCCCTTCTATTTCAGTAGTTTTATTTTATTTTTTGTTATTGTTTTTTTTGTAGGTTGCACGCTCCTGCACCGGAGTCAGGGGGACCTCCCCCTGACTACGGAGATTACTCCCTAATTGTTAAGTTTTGCCTATTTATATCATTGTTATGTTTTCATATTCTTAATTTGATTTAGCCTAGTGCTAGGCTGTCGTGATTTCGGCGACTTATGCTCAAGTCGACAGTCGCCAGATGGGCAAACCCCTCCCCCCCCAAAGAACCCGTTTTCTGAGCGAAAATTCGTACACCAATTTGGCAATATTTTACACTATTTGTTCTTTGACACAGACTTGCTGCTGTTAGGTTGGAATTGTTGCCTTTTTTAAACTCGCAGAGAAAAACGTTGCGAATGTGCTCTTTTTAAACGTTTATAATATTCATTATTTAAGGATAAGGCACATTAAATTTAAAATAATGTTGCAAAATTCGTCTTATGTTAGACTAAGACATGCAGCTACTTAGGCTTGAAGTTTCGTTGATTGGTCCGATATAAAATCAACCTCTTCTTGATTACTACTATTTTTAAAATAATGAGAAACCTGAAATAATGTCGCATTACTTATGTGCTGAACTATTTATTTTATCTTGATTATTTCGGAGTTCCATTGACCTCGAGCCTTAAAAACCTGTCATATTTTTCCAAGAGAAGAAACTAAAGATTAAGAAAACAATCTGACTTTTAGATCATAAGGATGTGTTAAAGACGCGACTGTATGCAGCCTTTCCCCTACCTGAAATCAAAGTAAGGAGGAAAAACCATAGAAAGCATTTCTCTAGAATTTGGGCAAATGCAGAGAGACCTTGACAAAAATGTCAAATGGGCAGATTAATGTCAGATGGGCTTTAACCTAGGGGAATGTCAGTTCATAAAATTTAGTATCTAATAAATTAAGAGTAGAATACAATATTAAAGGCAAAATTATCGACTCCGTTAGCTTAGAAAAAAAATAGGCATTTTAATCTCAGAAGAACTTAAAGTATCGAAACAATGCGGAGGAGCTTGTTTGAAATCAAACCGAATGCTAAGATATATAGCCCGAAATGACACATTTAAATCTAAAGATATACGAGGGGCGGTCAATAGGTTTTGCGAATCCGTAGAGCAAAACAGAGGAAGGAAGATGACTGTTTGTGGGAGTATTAGGACAAGGTATCTCAAGTCAGTACATGCAGCCACACGCAGATCGTCAGTCACAAATTTTTCAACAATGGAGAAGGCTGAGCACCACGCAGTGATCAAATTTTTGACCAAGGAAGGCAAGAATGCAAAAGAGATCCATGAACGCATGGTTGCAATGTACACCCACACCGCCCCTTCCTATGCAACCATTGCTCGCTGGAATAGGGAGTTCCACCATTGTCGTGAGTTGCTTAAAGATAACCCCCGTCCAGGACGCCCGTCAGACGTGACCAACGAAGAAAATGTGGCCCTTGTGGAGAGGATGATCCTCGAAAATCGACAGGTGAAGGTCGAAGAAATCGGGCAAGATCTTGTAATATCACATGGAAGTGTTATCAACATCATCTACAACAATTTGGCTATGACCAAGTTCTCTGCCCGTTGCGTCCCTAAAAACCTCACGCCCCCTGATCGACTTAAACGTCATCAAAGTCCACAAGGCCAGAGTTGCACAAGCTGCCCTGCACGAGTGCGGATTCGAGGAGCTCTACCATCCCTCCTACATTCCATATCTGGCCCCAAGCAACTACTTTTTATTCCGCCAGCTCAAGGCTGCACTGCGTGGACGCCGGTTTGGGGATGATTCAGATGTCCAGCTCGCCGTCCACGAGTAAATTGAACAGCAATCAGCAGATTTATTTCTGGTTGTCAGGAAGTTGAAGCCTGACGGACAAGTGGCGCAAGTGCATTGAAGTCGAGGGTAGTTATCTTAAAAAATAATAAAACACTTTTCCTCGTATCTCGTTCCCTTATATCCGAATTGCAAAACTTATTGACCGCCCCTCGTAATATTGACCACATACAAAGCGCTAGTACGCTCACACCTCGAGTATGCGGTTTAACGTTGTACTCCCTACTCAAGCAAGGATATAGCGCAGTTAGAAAGAATGCAACTTCAGGCTACTTAACTAGATCCTGGAACTCGAACAAACCGTATGAACAGACACCCTGCTCAATGACCATAATTGCCCTTGAAATTAGAAGATTATGTGGGCAATAATTGATCGAGGTATTCAAAATCTTAAAAGGATCTACTGATATTAATTATATAATATTGTTTGAGATGGAAGAAGGGGCCAACACACTCTAAAACTGTTTCAAAAGAGTAAATAAGCACTTTCTCTGATCTATCTCAATATTATTTCACATTTAACATCACGCTAACGTGAAATGGCCTTCCCCAACGTGTAATAGAAAAAACGTCAGTAAATGTGTTCAAAAACCGACTTAATGATTACGTTAATGATGATATACACATGTATAACATAGTAGGAGCATAAGAGAATACATCATACATAATAAGGAGTTAAGAAATCGAAGGAAATGATCAATGAAATGATGCCATCGACGCCCAGCTGCATGGCATGGAGCGAATATGAATTCACTCCTTGCTTTTATGTCTCCCTTATATCTATATTTTTATTAATAAGTAGCAGGTGAAGGCTGCGGGAGAAAAGAGTACTGTCATATCACCCCTACCCCCTGTTCGAAGGCGCGTGTAAATTCGTTTGAGGGATAACTAAACTTGCATATCATCTGGTAAACATGTAGATAATTGTGTAAGCTAGGATTGACATAGTTAAATAAACAGCAGAACTGAACCTGCATGTCAAAAGCTATGCATTTAGATTGGTTTATTCAGTAGAATTAAAATAGTTAAAAAAAAGCTTGGTAGACAAAGAAAAACGAGCATTATTCACTATTATTAGATTGTGGTAGTCTACCCCCGTCTGTATAAGCTGACTTAGCTTGATCGGACATTAGGTTCTTTATTAGTCCTTGTTTTTGTAGCTCTGTAGTTTTTATCAGACTAATTTTGAATGATATTTCTTACACATGGCCAAAATTTTGATTCGGAAATGTAAGTTTAATTACCCTCTTTCAAGTTACCTTGCCATCTCACTTCTTACTCTATCTCTCAGCTCTTCCGAATCAAACACTTCACACTTCCTCAAAATAATATTCAAAACATAATTGCAGCAAGAATTTCTTCCATTTTTTCATTTCATTATAAATATATGAAGTCAGTTTCGAGCTTTTAAATGGGAAGAATGTCGCAGTTTTATGAAGTTTGTATTAAAAAATATATTAAGCATTAAGGGAACGGTTTCGCTACTCCTCCTTACCGAAGGAGCTTGGTGCACCTTTGCTCTAAAAATATTTAAAAGGTTTCCAGTACACATCATCATCATCATCATCATCATCATCATCATCATCGTCACTAACTCTAAAATTTTTTAGCGAATTTTTTCTTGTTTGGTTATATCTTATGTTTTTTTTATAAAAGTTATTTCTAATAACAAATAAATATAAGTATCGAAATTTTGTGAATTTTTTAAACCCAAAAGAATTAAAAATGGTTAAGTTCAGAAAATTTATTTTTAAATATTTTGGTCTATTCTTTTCTATAACTCTATATTTTAGCAACGTGATATTTTGAAAAGGGGTAAATTTAGTTTAGAGAACATTTTTTAAATTACCATAATTGGCGAAGTTCAGAAAATTTATAGAAATATAGCCATGGCTCCTTTTTTTTAGAATTTAAATTTTAATATTAATAACGAATTACAAGTTAGCCCTCTTAGGGGGGAGGGGCGAAGCCATTGCCTGGTTTTAAAAATAATTATTCGAACTTAGTATCGAGTTTTTAAATGAGAAGAATGTAGCAGTTTTACTATGTTGTACTACAAAATATATAAAGAAAAAGGGGAATAGTTTCGCCAGTCCTCCTTACCGAGGGAGATGGTGCATTATTGTTCAATAATATTAAAAAGGTGCTAGTACACTTTTAATATTTTAGTCTTGGTCTATTGATAATTATTTTCTAGGCCTAAAGGCTGAGAAAATATCTTTTATTGGAATTCTATTGTAATACGAAAAAAACAATGTAAATTTGTTTTAATAATTTGATTTTTCTTTACTCTTTATTTTAGGGGCCAGTAGCTTGATTAAGATTAAGATTAAAATTGACAATCTGTTTTTAAAATATCTTCGATAAAACTTTTTAAAATAAGATAAAGCCTATAACAGTCCTGCCTAAGGTATAATAAATTTTCTAAATTTAAACATTTGCAATTTGATAATCATGTTTATTTTTTTGTAACTTCACTATTTGTATTCTTATTTTTAAAAAAATCACCAACTTTCCATAATCCTATTTCTCATAATTTCACCAGTTTCTTATTTTTTTAAAAAGTATATGTTAAACATTCGAAAATCATATTTATTTTCTATGAAATTCACGATTTAATTCTTTTTTTATTTAGGTTCACCTAACATTCGATAATTATAATTGTGTTTTCTGAACTTCACCATGTTGTTTGAAAAAATTGCATGTTAAAATATAATCTTTCCATAAACTAATTTCAAACTTTGGGGTATGACTATATTCATATCCCAAAATTTGCTCTTAGTCAATTTGTAGATACAAACTATTTGTAAAACAAAAATAAAATCTAGAAAAACTCCCGAGTTAAAATATAGTGTAAAGTATAAATCATCATCATAATCATTACTAATTCTATAATTTAAGAACAGGATTTTTGGGAGTATTTGAATAATAATTTCATCTTAGTTTGGTTATGACTTAAGTATATTTTAAATTTTTATCAAGATAATTTCTGAAAATTTCTTTAGAGTTTAAAAAAACAAAATACTTTAGTTAAAAAAAATAAATAGGATTATCCAATGCTTTATAATGTTTTAAAAGAAAATGAATTACAATTGGTGGAATTCATAAAATTTATTAAAATTTAAGTAAGGCTGCTTTTTTATTTTATCTATAACTATATTTTAGCAACGTGATTTTTTGAGTGTCTTTAAAGTTTAGAGTTTCTTTTTAAAATTATTATAATTGGAGAATTTCAGAAAATTTAGAAAAATTTAACCATGTATGCTTTTTTTTTTAGATTTTCAATTTTAATCTGAGTAGCGTAGCGCAAGCTTTCCCCGTAGTGGGTAATGGCGAAGCCATTGCTTGGTAGTTATATTTTTTATCCAATAAAAACTCCGTAAAACTAAGTTTATCTTGTCATTTCCATAACTATTTCAGCTATTTTATTAAACTCGCAAAATTCATTATGTCCGTAATCTCTTAAAATAAGCTCATACACTTGTCTCTAAGACTCTTTTCTAGAAGTTATTTAAATATTTGCACCTAGATAAAAATCCAAAGAAGTGGTGCATCTTTAAGAGGATTGGCGAACTGGATTAGAGGTTCTTATGTTCATTTGTTAGCACTTGTTCCTTTAATTTTTACATCTACTGGTTTCCTCGTTTAGAGTTATGTTGTATGTAGTCTAATGTCGAAGCTTTATTACTTATATGTTATTTTTACCTTCTGACGTAGTTTTTCATATACATTTTCTTCTTATTTCTGCTTTCTGTCCTTTTCTTTAATGAATCACTATCTTCACGCACTATAGCACTTGTATGATTCACTAAGATAATTCATAGAAGTAATTTGCTCACTATAATCGCCTCAGGTATTTTTTTTGTCTTAGCGATCGTTACATTTCCAATTCGCTAGAATAATTAACTCCGACTGTGTTCGCTGCATTCTTTCTTTCCCTCCGATAATGAGAGTGGCATTCTTTACCATGGGTCTCTTTCTTTTGTGACAGGATGAGAGATGGGATAAATGGCTTTTATAACTTACCTGCAGATGAAGGGCGGGGAGTTCTGTGCTTAAATAAACGTGTGTGGCGAAAACATCCTTTCAACACAAAGATGCACGTAAATACAGATGGGTTTTGTAAACTAAAGGCAGAAAATGTAAAATATAATTATTTTGGTCTTAGTAACAAGGATTATTTGGTCGGGATACATTTGATGTGGGAGATGTAAGAGAGACTATAGGACCTTTTGATTTGTTGTGCGAGGTTAAATTACTTAGTGTGTGGATAAGAAATACCAGTGTAATTTTGAAATGACGGGAAGATTTAAAGATTTTAATTATATCAGGTTCATCTGGCGACCGGTAACGAGGCTGCAGAGGCCAATTTAAAAGCCAAACACTTTCGAATGGGAGAGAGAGAGAAAGTGAAGAATATGAGTACATTGGAATTAGAAGAAAGAAAGTAAGTGTAAAGTGAAGATAAATAAAATGTTGAACAAATTTAAGGAAGAGATAGTAGTCGGTGCATGGGTTGTATATCATTGTGGGCAGAGATGGAAAGAAAATGACGAAGTGAAACGTGCCTTGATCAGCAAAAGGGGGAGGCACTTGCAGATGCTAAATAGTGCTGGTAAAAATGCTAGGAAAATTATGAGAAATAAATACGCAATGAAAAATTGATGCCTTTTGAACAGATCTTCTATCATAGTTCAGAATGAGTTTTTTATATTTTATTCATTGAGATTGTAGTGTACTTAATTAACAGCATTCATAACGTCAGCCTTTTGATACCCGGTACAAATTATCATGACAGGGGTAATAATTCTTTTCCATTAGGAAAATTGCATTCAGGCTCTATGTGAGCTAACTTTTTCTTAAATAAAACTTTACTCTGTATGCACTTAAACACCAATGACTGTTCAGTGTTACGTCAACATCCTCCTAAAAAAAAGACAATAATATCATAAAATTTAGCAGAAACACCCTGTATAACATTTATACTAATCTCTCTTGGTGAGATTCACACCTATTCTAAAACATTCATTCCCTGCTATTAAATTTCATTCCCTCTTTGACAAAAAAGACAAAGTGCCAATGATGATTTGATCTTAGATCGTTTACGAATATAACAATTCAAGATATGAATCCAAAGTAAATTTATGATGGAGGCAGCGCATTATGTATGCTTATTTAGCTTACACCATGGATTTAGTTATGGAACTGAAGTACCAATTACTAACCCTATTCGACCAATTGTTAATTAAGACAGCCAACACACCAAGTTAATTAAGTACACTAGCATCTTAATGAATAAAATATAAAAAACTCATTCTAAACTATGATAGAAGATCCGTTCCTATATTACCATACATATAAAAACACCAACAGGTATGTTTCAATCCAAATTAATCCTCCCGAAACAAGCAATAGGGCTCACGACAATTTAAAATCCCTCTCCATATACATAACTTATAGAAATTTAATATTAAACAGCTAAACCTAATACTATTCTTTTTTATTTGAAAAATATGTCCCAGTTTTATGGAGTTTTTAATCTCTCAACGAAGAAATCAAATTCGTAAAGATTCATATATATATATATAAATATATATATATGTATATATATATATATATATATATATATATATATATATATATATATATATATATATTTAAAAATTGATATGGTACAGCCTACTCAACGAAAGCATTCAACCCCATAATGGCGAAACTTGCAAACCTCTCCCGACGCAAGCCAATTAATAACGACTAAATAGAGATGTGACGTATAGATAGATCGTGTTTTCTTCTTCTGGCAACTATTTGCCACACTCCGTCCACGTCAAGTGACAATTTTACCGTGAACATCCATTCACTCGAGCTGCATCCATTTGACTTTAGCAATTAAGAGGAATATATACATGACATTGTTAATAATAAATAATCTATTACATAATTGGAGTGTGTTTGTTTTACCAAACGCGTCTGTGGTGACCTCCGTAAAAAAATAACACACTTCAAGCCTCTATCAAGCAACTTCATCACGAAAGAAGATTATTCAGACACTCAACATTGCTCGTTAACGGAACAACCAGCAATCATTTATTACAGACAGAACGATTCTATCAACTCATTATTGGTCATCTCAGCGTAAAACTTGGCTACCTCTATGCGAGTTGTATTGCAGAGGCAAAACGACAAATCAAAAGAACATCCAAGTCCGGCTGACCTTTTTCCCATTTTATAGCAGACTTCATGGAAGCAGTGGCCACATTATTTGGGTTTCCGGGAGAACACAGGAATTACGAGGCTCTCAATGCCATCATCTTTCGGCACCATGCTGATCAGCAACGATGGCAGAACCTTATCATAATCATCAATTTGTTGGGGCAGAAGCACACAACTTTCATCAAGTAGATCCAAAATTCCGTAGGTGCTGACTTTGAGGTGGTACAGGTTGAGGAGAGAGTTCCTTAGTCGTCTCCTCATTCATTTACCAAACATCTTGGAGGCGCTATGGAAAGCTCAATCTTTCGAAAGCTTAGAAGAGAATGCTGATAACGTCTTAATCGGTGTGCGGTAAGTGGCCAGGAGCTAGTCAACGATGCAGGCTACAATAATTTGACAGATCGAGATTCGCCACCCACGACACCTCATTACTAGCAGAAAAGATTGACAAATTCATTGAGGTGGTCCAGAATGTCTGCCAATAGCTATGGATAAAACCTCTTTCCAAGGTAAGAATCTTGGTTTTCGATCACGCTTTCAATATTTGAGTCATTTTGGCTCTTCGCTGACGAGAGATAAGGGGAATGAGCTTTCCAGCAGGTGCTGGTATCACCAGAATTCAAAGTTAAGGCCCATCGCTGCCTATTATGCTGTGGTTTCCGTGTGGAACGACGGCAATGACTATCTTCTCTTGATTCCTGCGGAAGGCACCAAACGTAATATTATCTCCTCTTCACTGGTAGAAGGAATCTAACAGCATCCTGATGAAATACCAAACAAAGCCAACAAAGCCTTTGACAGTTAATAGTCTCACCGCCGAAACTCGTCCTGCCAAAAAAGAAATTTGCACACCGTGTCGATAACAGTCATCCATTGGCAAGTCCACGGAAAATGATAACCGCATTTCACTATGAAATACAAAACGCAATCTCATTTCGTTAGAGATGGCATTCTCATTTCACATCTAATTTTTAGCGCCCTCCGGCCGTAGCAGACACTCGTCTCAGGTTCACTTTCCTCCGTGTGACTCTATCTGGTTACCCACCAACCAATCGTGGGTGAAAACAATACAGGGTTCAAACATTTACCTTTTCAGCCGTCATCCAGATAGAAGACTCATCTTCCTCTTCTCTATTTTTACTGCTTCGCCTCATTGCAGAAGTCATCCTCCAATTGTCTTTTCACTCAAAAATATATCATGCCTCTTGAGTAGCTGTTCTTAGTACCTAATGTCGGTCAACCCTCTTATCTTAGGGGCAGACTTCTTACAACAATTCTAGCTTCTGCTCGATTAACAAGGCCGTGCCCTCACAGATGGTAGTTCTTGGAGCCTTATTCACGAGACTCCTTCCTCTCACGCCCTTCGATTCACTCTTAGCGCACGTGTTTAATGACTTGACTTGCCAAGTTGCACAGGCCTCGATTCAGCCGTACATCCCTTAATTCATGAGCAATACACTGCATTACTCCGATTCTTTTATGCCCTAACTTCGCATCTTTTGTGTGGAGAAGACGTGAAACACTACCAAACACAATAACACACAGCATTCCCATCTTTCTTTTCAAGCTCTCGACGCTTGCCGTCCTTCTACCTTACAATATGCCAAAGAGTAGTTCCACGAAATAGTGAAGGAATGCATAATTCGGAAATTGCAATTATCCTGATCATCTCCATTACATCTAGTTTCAAAGAAAGATTTGACCTATTGGCAGGTGTGTTTGACTTCCCTACCATAAACATAGTCACTAGGTCTGATGATACTTATCCAACTCCATTCGTCTAAGATTTTATACGGAAATTGCAGGTGCACATGTAACTTGAAATCTCGATCTACTAAAAGCCTCCATTAAATCCATATGGAAGCGTCGAGTATGGATAAAACATGCGTAACCACTCCGTTTTGTGGGTACGTATATTTTGTACATGCCACTCGGTTTGAGTTCGTCTTAAAAACTCTTGGACGTTTTCTTAACGAAGTAATGGAATAGCTTTTATTTATTTTCATTTTATCTACGACATATGAGTGTACTCTCAAGACAATAAAACACCTAGAACACCTAAGGCAGTTATTCGACTTTTTGCTAGCTAATAGTTTAAATTTAGAAGCATACAAATGCTAATTAAGAGTAGACTGGCTTGAATTTCTTAGGTACGACATAAACATGTAATAAATATGTCCTCCTAAAGTTTGCACACACAATGAGTTCAGTTGAAGGGTACACACAAATGCGTCCTCCTGAAGGGTTGGCACGAAATGTGTCCTCTTCAACGGTGCAAACAAACGAAACAAATTCCGATAAAATTGAACCAAACTTGCTATTTCCTCAGCTAGCTAATTATGCCAACCAATGTAGGACGCGCATTTTGCTATTTTGGCTGATTCATAAGGAACCGTGACACCAAAAGCTTTTTAAAATTTTTCTCCCGACCACATGGCTAACGCTTGGGAAAACCCTTCCTTGAAGATTTCTCCCCTTTCATTTGTGGCTCCATAAGTGGATTTCATTATACAATTTCCGGCCATTATTCAGTGGTCATACTTAAATTATCCTTTAACCGAAATAAGTGACCTCTTCAATAGTGCAAACAAACGCAAAATGCTCTTAATGACCTTCAGAAGGGTACATGCGACCCGTATCTTTTTTTCTAGAAAAAATTATTACCGACTCAGTCGAAAATGTCTACGTTTGGAAGAAAGCTCCAAACGGCTTTTAAAACAGACAATAAATTCCTTCCCTTTTACTGACCACAGGGTACTTGCTTTGCCATTGCATTATCCCAAGTCTTCTCACCTTACTTTGGTGTTCGATAACTGGGTTGCATTACAAAAGTTTTAGATGGCCCCTACAGCTGATGTTCTGCCTAGGAATACACCGACCACAGACATCCTAACTCATAGTTATAATGACGATTCTCACATGGAATGGTTTGAATGTAGCACTCTCTGATAATCTATTCTTATGAATGGCACTGAAACTTTCCCATGTCATTTTATACTGTTGGCTATGCACTGCTATAAGCAAAACAACTCAGATGTTCGTTTATTACTTGGGTATGAGAAAGAGGAACCTCCGATTACCATCTGTCCGCATAGCCCCGCTAACGGCAAAGGTTTTGTAGACTCCTTGCTAAATAGACGAAGGTTGCTCGTCCCCCAAATAATAAAACAACAATTACATCACATATTTCATTGCTTGGCACTCTCTACTGTTAAACGTATTTTTTTTTCAACTGACAAAGCATTTTGTGTGGTTGCAAATATTCAAAGATGTCAAAGATTATGTTCGTACAATATTCATTTTTTGTGCAAGGATACTGTCTTTATCTGAAGACCAACGAATCTGTAATCTGAAACCGGCTAGGCTTCCATAAAGGACCCCCAATTTCTCTTCTTGTTGCCACTGATTGTTACCCTCGCTCTACGCCAAGGGCATCTATCACCTTTACCCTCCACTATATCTATTAAATCGAGCTGCAACTATTTAACTTGAACAAAATAGAAGATTACCTACCTGACAGTGTCATTAATCAATAATATACTAAATAATTAGAATGTGTTCGTATAACCAAATGCGATAACTTCCTCTCTATTCCTATCTACACCCCCTCTCTCTATCTCTCTCTCTCTATATATATTTATATATACCTATATATATGTAGGGGAATCGTCATTTCCCTTTCCGTTCACTCGTGGTGGAGTCACAAGGCGGTTACCGCGAAGACATCCGGCCGAAAGCATCGGTGGGCTCAGCGCTTAACTGCAGCGTCGCTCCACTCGGTGCCATGAAAGACTCTAGGGGTCAAAATGCAAGATCTCTCCCAGGAGAGTGAGATCCAGTTTCACGTCAAATCAGAAATTGGATACGTGTTTCTCCCAAGCTCGAAAGCTAACGAGGAGCCGATGTAAGACTCGGTGGGAAAAACCTTCGGGCATAAGAACTCTCCTGGGGCCGTTTCAAGCCCCTTCCCCCCTTACCACTCTCCCAGTGGGGTGACAAGGTATAAATGAGGAACACTGAGGAAAATCGTGGTAGTATACGTCAATCTCTAGGTGACGAAGTCCTCAGATCAAAACTGAGCTATCGAGACTGGAGAGGTAGTTTACTTGGGTCGCCAGACCAAGTAGTACCCTGCAAGAGAGGCAAAGCTACCTACCTTAAGGGGCTAAGAAGCAGCTCATCCTCGAGTTTGTCCCTGGTTATCAAACCAAACGATAAGTTAACTTTGGTAAGTTTCAACTTACTCTCGCCAGAGAGACTCCTCATATTCTGGTGCACCTTAAACACCAGGGTTATTCCTCGCCCTTGAGAAATTAGGAAAAGAAGAAGGAAAAGGCTCACCCGAGAACTCGTTACTCGGTGGCCACACCGAACTCATAAGTCAACTTGGTGAAGAACCAAGTTCAACTTATTCTCGTCAGAGAAACCCCGTCTCATCGATCCTCACCCTCGAAGAAGACCCTCCCCGAGTTCAGTCCTCGTCCATGAGGAATTAAGTAACGAAGGAGAAAAGCTCCCCCTCGAATTCGTTACTCGGTGGTCACACCGCACTCCGAGTTCACTTGGTTTAAGAACCAAGTTCGACTAACTCTCGCCAGAGAGACCACGACTACCTTGGTGTTGCATAAAGCATCGTAATTGTTCTCGTCCGTGAAGAACCCCCTCTTTCCCGGAATACCGTGTGGATCCCCAGCTGCTACTCTCGCCAAAACGTCCATGTGATCTCGCCCATCTACATCTGGCTAGAAGGCACGCGTCGTGAGTCAATTTGCTTAAGGACAACTTTGAAGTTCACGCATGCGCACTTTCTTATAGGAGACTTTGATTTGCATCATCTGTGGAGGAAGCAATATCATTCTGAATTCATTCTTCCAAAAATTGAATAAGGCAAGCTGTGCTACTTGGTATTCACGCCAAGAGCTCCAATAAATATCTCTAAATTCTATGATGTTAAACTTAGGACCATGCAGATATGCCTAAAAGAGAAGAATAAGTTAAACAGTGATTAAAAGAGTACGTCAGTCGTATGACTACTCGAAGCATTTTGATACGAAAAAAACACTCGAATTTGTTATGGAAATCCAGACAATTATTGAGAACGATTTCTGCTAAATATTGATATCTAAAGCCAGAAAAAAGAGATTAAGTTTCTCATCAACCATTTACTGCTTTTGAAAACTAATGCTATTCATTATAAGATGAAAAAGGGTCAGTTTCTCTCGCTGAAAATAAGAGAAAGTCGAATGAACCTGCTACAAAGCTTGCGAGCAAAGGGAAGCATCCCCTAAGTCTCTAATGATTTTGGCTCTTTATTGACGAGAAGAATTTCTCCAAACACATGGAGGTAAACTAGCAAAACTACAAGTTTCTAATATTTTAGGTGGTCAGTAGCAAAGGCTAAATCGAGCTCTCATTCATCTTCTATAACCAAGTCTCGATTGCGGCAGGTAATTTTCCTGCGTCCGTCGAGTCTAAGTATAGTTTATGTAGACATCAGTGGGCCATACAAGGGTTTAAATACATATTATATATCGTGTCTAGTATACTTAATCGGCCAAGGCTCTATCCTTGCGTGATTTATCTATTGTAAATTCTATTCAAGCGATAGCATAAAGCTATATTTTGTGGTAAGGCGTACGCTAAACGGCCATAGCTGAGAGTGGAAGTAACTTTTATTCTTACATATTCTCTGAATTCATTAGAAATCTTGTCATTCACTATGTATTTACATCTCTTTGGAATCTCAAGTGTATATTCAAATCGTTTACCCTACGCTTAAATGCTTCCTGTTTCTAGGTTCCTCACCTGATCACTGGTATAAGAAATTGCCATAGGTGCTTCTTCCCCACCTATTTGAAACTAAGGATGAATCGGTTACATCACCAGAACATGAATTATTCGTGTGCTCTATCCGTCTTAAGCCACAATTTCAAATACTTTAGATGCCTCCTTTACCCTCAGTGAATTCGCAGTCTATAAGTCTCATATCCGATAGTTGCGCCCCACGTCCTTATGCTAGTTACCTCACAATCACAGAGTACATATTCCTAACGATCTCAACACTTGCATCATTTCATCGTTAAAAAAAGGAGAAATTGACTGAAATATTTTGAAAAAATTAATAGTCCTTTTCCTGTTAAATTCCGCAGTTGACACTCATTATTAGTACAATAATGCTCTAATGATCTGATGATTGACGTGAGTTGTAATCTGAAACCGGCTAGACTTCTTAAAGACCATAATATACTGCAAATCCGAGTTTTCATCTCGCACCACTCGTTTGTACCCTCGCTCTATGACAAGTGCAAGTATCATCATCAACCTCCAATCTCTTCACTCACGTGACCTGCAGAAAATCCACTTGAGCAATGAAAAGAATTCCTACCTGACATTGTTAATAATGAATAATATATTTCATAATTGGTGTGTGTTTGTATTACAACGCTCTCTCTTTTTTTCTATATATATATATATATTTGGGGAGCAGTGGGTAATTTGTTTCTGTTGACAACACTCAAGTCCTTGCATGCGCTATGTCCTGCGTCGGTTATCTCTTCTTCATATTATCCTCTTATAGTCGACTTAGATGTGAATTCTCTCCGGAGTAAGCAAGATCATGACTGAATTTAATCTTCCAAAAATTGAAAATATGCAATCTGTGCTACTTGCTATTCACGCCCAGAGCATCGATGCGAATATCTCCGAGTTCTTAGATTTCAATCTTAGGACAGTGCAGACGATCATAAAATAGGGTGGATGATTCAAACAGTGATTACAGGTATAATGTGGCGCGGATGACTAGCTCTAAGAGTTCTGATATGAAAAGAACGGTCGAATTTTTCGTGGCGATCTAGGCCATAGGTTACAACAATTTCAGTAGGACAATGAAGTCTGTAGCCAGGGAAAAGTGACTTTAGGTTTCTCATCAAGCATTTTGTGCCTGAGGAAATCTCTTACTAAACATTGGTTACTAAGATGTGGAAGAGGACCCACCAAATCAAATTCTGAACTATCAGCAGAAAAGGTACCCACTTTTCTTGGATGCCGAAGATGTAATAGTTTTTGACTTTTTTAAAGCGTGAAATTGTTATAAGAATACCTCATATGGGTTTAGAGGAAAAGTTCGCTGGAAGACTTTACTGAAAATTCCTCTTACATAGTATAACGCCATAACTCATTCTGCTTCTCTATCAAAGCTAGGTTTATGATAATTTCGTTTAGCGTTGTTCTCATATATTTTGTATAGTCCTTAACTAGCCACATGCCATTTTTATTTTTGTCAAACCTTCATAAACCATAAAGAACACTACTTTTATTCCGTTGATGAAGCTTACCTATCTTATTTATGAAAATTGTGTGAATGGATGACATCATCTCTTGCAAGAGTGTTTTAATCTAAATGGAGCTAACATTTAAAAAAGAAATTAAGACCTTTTTTTGTTTAATTCTTATATTTCTTACGAACTTTTTGAAACCATTTTTGCAACAAAAACCACAAGAAATGTGAATAGAAAATTTCAAGTAATTTCAAACTCTATTACAAGTTCATTATCAAGAAATGACGGAAAACAACAGAAAACTAAAATAAATTGCAAGAGAATAAGGACAGAGGAAGCCCCAAATAATAAAATTAACCAATCATAAAATAAATAGCGGCATTTATATTAGAATCAGGATTATCCAAAATCACAAAAAAGAGAGGTATCTACAAAATAAACTTGTTGATATCAGATAGGTTCAAATATCTAAAGACTGCCCGAATATGAAGTTGTTTATCTTTACCCTATTTAAAGTTCAATAGTAACGAAATATCAAACTTTAATTCCAAGCCTACTTCGTAATCTGAAGTCAGGTACGAAACAATAGGGAAGCGTCACTCCTTAGATAGGGAATCATCTGCCAAGAAGATATTGAGTGGCAAATCAAAAGGCGAAAGTTCAGAAGAGCAAAAACATCCTAGCATTAAACTATGATAAAGAGACTTTTCTAGTGCTGTCCACCTCTTTCCGCTTATCTGATATCCCGAAATAATTCATGACCTAGTTCTCAAAGATGCAGCAGATTTTCTCGGTCAATTGTATCATATGGTGGTTGTTTCCTATCAAGATCCCTCGCGTGCCCCAATCATGGAAGACAGTTGAAGGAAACATTCCATTCCACGAGTTAAGAACAATTATATTTGTGGAGCGATATCTCTCCAGTCATTAAAAGTGAAACAAAGATTGAAATAACAATCTTCTCATTTTCTGAGGTGTCAATAAGTAAAGAACAGTGACTAATTCCACAGGACTCGCTGCTCAGCAACTGTCTGAAAATTTTCTCGCTGGTTTCTATCAAGAGGAAAAATAGATAGGAGTCTCATAGTTTGATATATCGTTAATCGCAGCTCCTTCAGGTCAGTGATCTCTGCACTCTCTCGAGCCTTTGACCTAAGTAATGTGTATCTCATTATATCGACTATATATATATATATATATATATATATATATATATATATATATATATATATATATATATATTTCAAGTAACTTGACAAAAGATCTTTAAATGTTTCATTTTAAAAGAGGTGCAATGATAGCAGTTTTCAATTTTGGATCAGTTTTTAAATGTATTGGATTAAGCATATTTAATCCTTATATTAGATTTTGGTTTTATCCATAATATGTTGAAATTGACAAATATCTTAATTCCCAAAAAAACTTAGGTCAAAATGACGCTCTTTGTATAAGCTGTATAAAACCCAATTCTTTGGCAACGATCAGCGTAAATTATAATCAACATTATAGATATACTGTTTCTTTTATTGCAAATTAATATTGAACCATAAGGCAAAATTTAATGAGGATTTTTTAAGAAAAACATTTAGACGTTTAACTAGACTGATTATTATCCAACATGAGTGCAGTGTAGACACATTTATGATTTTTTGAAATGGTGTTATCACAATAATGATGATTCTTTGTACATCTATGAATATAAGAGATATAATTAACAAAAAGTAGGAGACATTGAAACAGAAAATGTTCTTATGAGCTCGCAAGGTTAGAAAATGTCCAGAATAAAAGTTTTTTAACAGCGACTATATAAATAATTAAATGATATAAAGAGAGACAAAGATATTTTGTTAGATACTCTGATGATTATAGGTACAAAATAAATACAATACAAATAGAAAAAAATCACTTACGATGTAGTGTAATTTCTTTATATAATATTTAATCGATATTTTGATAAACTCTCCCTTGATTATATAATGAATTTATATAATTTCTTTTTTCAGCCATTTTAGTCATATCTACTTATTTTTACTATTTGAGTTTCGGTTGGTATTATCGCATTTTGTTTGAGAACAAGGGGAAAAGACCATGCAATAGTTTTGGTCAATCAGCTACTAAATCTTCGCAATGAGCTATTAATAATTATCAGCAAATTTCAATGGGTGTCAATAATTTACTGGGGTATACCCAAACTTCCTAGTTACTGGCCTCCGACTAGCACTGTTGAACCTGATTTCCATACTAAGCATAACAGAATTTGGTATAACTTAGAGGCTGATGACAGACAGCCTTAAGTTGACATTTCCAGGTTATAGTGATCTAAAAAGGAGCAGAATCTCCATGCAATTAAATTGAAATCATTGCCTCCGAGATGCACATTAGTGTACAATGAGTTACAAAATCCCGTGAAGATAGAATTAAACTTCTTCGTTTTTCCGCTCGGCTTGATTAGGGAAACAAGATTCTAAGTCTATCTTTAAAGCCTCTTTCCATCGCCTAGGTAAATCTAAAACATTATTCCTTGCCCGTTTTATAAATCTAAAAGATTATTCCTTGGCCGTTTCACAATAACCTTAAGAAAGTGAAAGAGCTACTTCTATGTATGGAGGAAGTTGTTTACTCTCATAAGTCACATGAGTAAACAGGATATTTTTCAATGTTTTATTGTCAAAATATTGATTTTTTATCTTCAGATAAAGGGATTGGTAAGAGAGCGGGAAAAATGTCCTATATGGGGAATTTATTTCTTATAGAGAAGGGTTCAAGGGTTATTTTCCCAAATATGAAGGAGTTGAAAAATTTGTTAGTGCTTTTGAAATTTTGATGTTTGAATGAAAGAAGTGATAAATATTTATCCACGCGCAAGTTACCAAATCCCTTTTCTATTATCTGGGGCTTACTCACACTGGAGAAGATATTTATAAGTACCTATTATGGTTTCAAAAAGAAATAAGGGCAATTTCAACTGAAATATCGTATATTTGAATGCCAAAATAGATAGAGAGATTAGGGTTTCTTTGAATTTTATAATATAAAATGTTACACCAAATTTCAATAAAGATTTAATAAAAATCAATCATAATAATATGTAGCATCAGATTTTACAGCAATAGTTCCTAAATATATTAATTACTAATATGTGTCAAAATTTGGAACCACATGAAAAACAATTAATCAACTAGACCATGATTTCCAAGAAATTGCTCTTGTTGAACGAATTTCTTTATTTTTAAAGCAAGATGATGGTTATTTTTCCGGAGCTACAGCAGAAGATCTCATCCTTTCTTTTACTGAAGTTATTTGATGTAGCTTTTGTTAAAAGGTTAATTAATAGACAGAGAAGTTGAGATAGATGTAAACTTTAAAATTTGACTGCAGATTGGAGTAAGAACAGCCAAACCTGGTTATTAACAGAGAGGCTTCAAAGAAAGTGTAAACTACCATTTGATTGCCTTATGAATCTAGTTTGCCCGCTTGGGCTAGAAGTAGCGGATTTCTCTCTTCTGCGATTGTGGGGTTTCTTAAAGTTTTATCTGTAATATCATAATTTTCAGGTTATTTTTAATATTCAAATTATAATTAGTGGCGCGAAAATAATTCTGCATTTGATCGCTATGGATTATAAGACAACCAATAGGGAATGCCAATAATTAGATGGTAGAAAACTACGATGAGCTCTATTGAATCATCACTTCTTTCCTCAAAATTCCATTCTTATTTCAATTCATTTTCTTCCCATGGAGGATAAAGACCTTAATAAGTACCATATTTGCCAGTGCTTAGGGTACAGTATGTTTTGCGGTTTCTTACTAGTAAGAAAACAATAAACAGATTTGGGGGATTAACATTTCTATCTCGAGAACAAGAAAAAGGGAAATATTTTAGTGTAATTATTATGACTTTTCCCACCATGAATATTAAAATATTTCAGAAGAAAGGAGAGAGTTACTGAGAAGCTAAATTGTGATAATTTTCGTTATTTACCACTAACATTTAAAAACATTTTGGGGATTTGCTAAATAATAATATATTCATAGCAGATTTCCTATATGAAGTATGTGATAAGCGTCTTGTGAAATTTCCCCGTGTTTTAGATATTTCAAACCCCTGGGATATTGTGACCTTAAATAAATATACTTAAGTTTATAAACTTTAAAGATAATGTATTATAGGTGTGGAGCAGCAATAATATATTATAAATATATTGTATTGATTGCATTTTCTTCCAAATTGCGATGACTAAAAGAAGGATGATAGAGTAAATATTTGTATTTTTGCAGAGAAAATCAAAATGCGTAAAATCCTATGCTGATATTCTAAAGAGGTATGCAGTGTCACTTCAAAATGTATGTAAGTTACTCCTTCAATAAGGTAAGTTTGTTTACAAATCGTGAAAACAAATAAAATGATGGTCTGAAGGCTAAAACGACTGGCACCTTGCAAAATCGACGACTATTTTCATCCGCTAAATAAACTTGAGTAAGATTCAAATTTAGAATATTTCTCCATACACTTTGGCTCAGGTGAACAAAACACCCAAAAATTGTTTGTCAAAAACAGTTAAAATTACATGGTTTCATATTATTCCTGAGTATATTTTGTAACAGTACATAAACCAATGGAAAAAGACTACCTTCCCACCTCATATGTAGGTATTACATGAAGTTGAGAAAATAGATAGATATACTTTAAATGTCACGTCTGACAGCAAATGTTTGTTTTTCTTAGGTAATTGAATGTCTTTTGACGTACAAAAATTAAAAATTGCTTACGAACGTCGGTGTTATACAATCACACACATTTCCATCAACGTGGATGTGACCTCTGAATTTTTCATTAGTACAGCGCCATGACTCTTTTCAACTAGCAAGCTTTCAAACTAAGCAATAGAAATCACCATCAAGCAAAATCTGCTTTAGTCCTTTGAGTTAGAATATTCATTCGGATACCATGAAAGAACTATAAATATTTTAATCTTCACGCCATAAAGGCTGCGTGAAAACGGTAACTTTTAGTCTGTGTGACCAACATACTGCTCAAACACGTATACTATCCTTAAGATAGTTGGGTTTGGACGCAGAAACAAACTATCTTTTGCAATCAAATAGGATCTTTTGGAATATATATATATATATATATATATATATATATGTATATATATATATATATATATATATATATATATATATATATATATATATATATATATATATATATTGTCGTAGAATGGACTCTCGACGATATACCATATATGACTATTCGTTGAGGGAACTATTCATTTATATTTAGAGTGCGTGGTTATCTGGTCGACCGATGTTATTTATCTTCAATATGCTTAGGAAGTGGAACTGAGCTCCAGGATAATAATATGGCTATCATTAATAAAATAGAGTTTTATTAATAAAACTTTCAACAGCACACAAAACGGAAAATATTGACATAAACAGAGAAATCTAGCTAATCCAAGGATTAAGATTTGGAAGAGATTTAAAAAGGTAAAACAAATAAAAATTGAAGGGATGGGATGGTTCGCTAAACCATTTAAAACCCAGGATAGGATTGACAAAAAGGTTAAATGCTCAAAGGTAATGTTCAGCTTACGTAATGACCAGTTGTTGTGCAGAGGAAGGCGACGCGAAGGAATCTTCGGTCCGCTGGCGAGTTCCAGCCGAAGGGGGGAGAGATTAAATGATCCTGACGTGACATCTTGGGAATGAGAACGGTTTCTTGGCGAACGGGCTTGAAGAACAATGGCTGTTCTACGTTGTTCTCTTCTGAACAACAGGGAGGTGAGAACCATCTCTTCTGTACGGGCTCAAAGAACAATGGCTGTTCTAACGTTGTTCTCTTTCTCAACAACAGGGGGGAAGGGTGAGAACCGTTTCTTGTCAACGGGCTCAAAGAACAATGGCTGTTCTAACGTTCTTCTCCTTCTGAACAACAGGGGAAGCCTTGTGGACCTGGCGTCTTAAAGGCTCGAACCTTGGCACTCAAGGGATATTGTCCTCTACTAGACAATGATGGTGGATCTCGAGGTAGAGGGCCCTTGGTGCACAAGTTAAGACCGGATCGGCGGGATGTCTCGTGAAGATAATCTGGATCTCGAATCTGCTCTTAGTGGAAAAGTCTCCCTATAAATAGTCGAGCCATCCCCTTGGCGTAGGAGGCAATGGAGTGGGGTCTTCGAGGGAATGCACAGCCGCGCCTGAGAACAATACCTTATCTGCCCATAAGCCTAACTCAATCTGGCGAGGTCGGCACATGGGGCGAAACGGGGGGGGGGGGATGAACATCCTTGGTTAAATATTGACTCAGGTGGCGCGATAACGCGCCCGGCTTCAAGGCGAAGATGCACGTGGGTAGCATCGTGTTTCTAAACAACATGGGATAATGGTTGAAATTTAGCGGCCTCAAACCGTTTTATCACATATATATGTATATATATATATATATATATATATATATATATATATATATATATATTCTTTGATTGACCTGCACTAAAGTGTCGGCGTATGGATGAAATATACTGCTAAGCTATAGAAATATCCCATGACGGTTTAGTGCACATCCGCACAGTGATGCAGAATAAGTGACCTGACAAAGGCACCCGCGATCCCCTTTACCATTACCATCCTAACACTTAGCATCTGTAGAAACAAAAAAATTTGTGGTCTATGGCTTAAATACATACTACTGAGAATAAATATTTATATATTTTTCCCTTTTCACAGAAACTAATCTTGATTTGAAAATCTCTTGCCCGTTTTAGTCTATTCAGTCTTAAATATTGTTAACAAAGAAAATAGTCGAAAGAAGAAGAGCAAGTGAATACCGATAGCAGAGATAGCAATAGAACAGCGAAAGTAAGATAATGAACGAATAACAAAATCCGATAAACGAATCGAGCAAATTTTAAAAAATCGAATATTTTAAATAAGACCAAATAAAATGGATCATCTTCAGTTGATTTTGAATCTTCATCCTCATATAATAAGCTGCATTCGAAAGTAAGAATCTGCTTAAATAAAACTGGTCCAGTCGAAATACAATTTGGTCTCTAACAAAACATGCATAAAAGACAAGCTCCTCCTCTCATACACCCACATATATATATATATATATATATATATATATATATATATATATATATATATATATATATATATATATATATATATATATATATATATATATATATATATATATATATATATATATATATATATATATATATATATATATATATATATATATATATATATATATATATATATATATATATATATATATATATATATATATATATATATATATATATATATATATATTTATAAGTGCTCTAGATGGAAGTTAATATGAGTGAATGTTAGGTAATCTTTGAGCACCCTTTGAGCATTGAATCTGGATGGCATGCAATCTTTTCATAGAACAGGCATCTATAATTCATAATTGTGAAAAATCCAAGAACAGGCATCCAGCGATTATTATTATTCTATTATTACGAGTAATATTTTGAGGAGTATAAGAACAGGCATGCACATATTAATACTATTATTATTTTATTATGATTCCATGAACAGACATGCATTTATTATCATTAAGAATCCACGAACAGGCAGGCATAGAGCGATGAGTATTTCATTATTAATTTTATTGAATAATTTAAGAAAATACATATAGAGATTAGTTTTATTATTATTTTTACTATTATGAGGAATCCTCGACACAAACGTATAGATTAGATTCCTGCTAATCATGCTATCCATCTTCATTTCTCTTGCCCTTGGCACGGGTCCTACCTCTTTCTTTTTCTCTAGGCAAAATAGAGAATTATACTTCAGACAGAAACTCTATAAGGAAAAGGTTTAAACGAAGCTCAACAGAACCTTGCAAATATAAATATATAATTACAAACCTTAATTATGTTTATTTATGCCTCGTAAATTCTACAAAACAAGCCCAAGGACTTAGGTTTATTTAAACTTTTGCTCAAACACATGGATTGAACTTTGAACGCGAAGACGTTTTTAAATTGAAAAAGGCAAATGGACTTTCTTAAGCGTATATACCGACTTACACTGGATCGGGCAAAATAATGGAAAGCCCTCCATAAAATGCTGGCGTAATTTGCGCAACGAGATGGCTGAGGGTCTCTTCTGCTAGCATTCAATCCCCCACCAGAAAGAGGAAATAAATTTGATTATCTATCTCGAAGCGGAAAACATGACCACTTTAAAATAAGGCCTGAAGGGGATGAAGGACGAGAGTGGCATAAGCATGCGCCTTTCCAAGCCTATGGTGTACATGTTTAATTTAGAATGAATTTGATTCTATGTATTGAAATTGAACAAAATTATATATGTTAATTAGAAATCAATGAATAATAAATTGATTTAAGTCATTGAATAAAATTCTACATCTGTATTAGATTCGAGGTTTTATGTCTTGTCTCAGAATAATGACTATTATTAATTTTCAAGTTTCCATTGTCAATAGACTGCCGTCAAATTGACAGATGGATTTGAAGAATAGTCTGCGTTTGCAGTATTCGCAGGTGGATATTAATACGACCCTGCAGTTGATGTGTAGATAGTTGAACGATAAGATTTTCCTCTCAAAATAGCAGTCAAGACCAATATTGGTCGATAGTAATGTTTACCTGGGGAAGGTAAATTCCAAACATTGTTTTATATGTGGTACCAATTTATCTATTATCATTTGTCAATCTTAGTGCAAAAGCTCACTTCAATCAATTTTTTTACTCATAAGCCTTTCATAAACAACCTTGTATTAATAGTAATTGGGAGAATTTAGCCCGATGGGTCATAAATAGAAGACATATCTCCTAAAACTTCCCTTTTACTTCGTACTGAACCTGTATTTGCCGATTTGCAGGATATAATTAATCATTACCAGTATCCCCACCTAAAACAAATATCTTCAATGGTTCCTTGGCAAAATTGATTTGTTTTCTAAAAAGGGAGTTTCAAATTTTAGGATTTTAATACCTTACTTACTTTGCTTCTTTTGTAGAAAGAGTTTAATTCTTCTTCAGCTGTAAATATACAGGCAAGCTTATCTAAGCAAAACCTTAAGAAAAGATATCCGTGTAGTTCTTCTCTTTGAAGTATTCAGCTTTAATTAGCTGCTCTGGGAGCCAATAAAAGTACTCGATATTTAAATGCAACCAAGGGACGGATATTATTTCCATAGAAACCGGGCCGAATCATTTTTCCTTGTTTAACTGTATTCGAAGATATACCCTATCAATAATGGTAATGCACGCAAAAGCTTAAAACTTATATATAAAAAGTGTATAGTACAAGTTATTGAGCAATGATGTGTCGAGGTTCAAACAGTAGTTTAGATTTATACTACCAACCGAAGAGTGGAAAACTACCCATACGGGAGTTGTTTGGGAATATATTCACACACCCTGATGTGCTAAATAGAGAACTTTTTATTCCATATATAAGCAGCATTAGAGCTTATTTCATCAATGTATCATTTATAAAGTTGCATCTGACAAATATGATTATAAATTTACAACATACTCGTAGAAGCCTTTTCTCGCCCCAATTTCTCGTAAATTACCTATCCACGTTAAATACATTGATTGTTACGTAGAAATTCGATGAAATCAGGATTCGAGTGAAAAAGACAACTCTAAAAGTTAAAAACAGATTTTGATATATTTTTATTAGGCTGTTTCTGAGGTATTTGTCAAATTAACCTATGAAATTTATGGAAGTATACTCAATATTTTTCTAGTTATAAGAATCCAATTCCATTGTAACTCATAGGTAACGGTTGATAATTTTCTAACTGACTATAAATGCTTTCTATTTTTACTTTTTATATAATATTTGTTTCTGTTACTATTTATATTATTTTCACATTCAACAGTGTTTTTTCTTTACAGAAGACATAAATAAAATGCCTAGAGAATGTGCGAAAATCTCCCAGACAGTTCCTGCTATATATGTGGCTCAGGTACATTAAGAAGATGCAAGAGAGAGTGTCTGACTAAAAATGTGAATAAACATTAAGAACTGTGCTTTAGATGTAAAGTAGGTGACCAGTATCAACGCTGGGCACCTCACATATGTTGTGCCAGGTGTACGAGTTCCCTTTCTGCATAGGTGAAAGTCAAAGTTCCTGGCCATATGTTTAGAACAAAAATGGTCTAGAGGGAGCTAAAGGACCATTCAACGGATTACTAATTCTGCTTAACAGATATTAAAGGTGGGGATTCAATGTGTTTTCTTTCCTGGTCTATACTATTATTTACAGAGATGTATCAACTAAAAAGATCAAAATACATATGATGTTGTACTTCCACTATTTTTCCAATTGATCCCAGCCAGTAATATCTATTTTTATTATGATTTGATTTTATTTCACAGCAGGTTGCATCATAAAAGCCAAGAAATCTATCATATATCCAGATTTTTAGTCTGCTATGCACCCAGTTCGATATTAAAGTGTTATTCCTGTACAAAAACACACTCTAAACTAAAATGCAATGAAACGAGCAACTCAGACGATTCAGAATCTTAAGATATAAGATTTGAGGCACAGCTTGAATCTTTCTAGAAACCACACCTCATCACTCAACTGGAGCTCACTCATATAGTTCGTGATCTAACACTAGCTAAGCAAGAGTGAACTTCTGGCCTAACGTCTGCAACAATGTATCCTGTTGAATGAACATGCTCGAATTACAGTATTTAGGAAGCGTTTTGCAGATCTACAGCTATTCTTCACTTTTGAAAACAACTTTAATTTTTTTAATGATGCGAAATACGAACTACCGCAGATACTGTAAGTAAAGAACTTCCCACACAGATCACGGTGGTATCGCTTCAGTTCAGTTTTAAAGCCGTGATTTCTTGTTCTCCCTTCGCTGAGCTGGAAAATATCCTCGTAGTCAAGTCTGTCGAAGCCTCGAAATATTTTATATACTTCGAAAAGTTGACCAAGTAGTCTCCAGGTCTGCAACAAGAACATATCTAATTCCCTTAATCTATCTTCATAACTTTTCTGTCTGATAGAGGGAATCAGTTTAGTTGCCATGGCTTGCACGCGTTCCAATCTCACGATGCCCTTTCTAAATGAAGGACTCCCAAATTGTACGGCATACTTCAGGTGCGGTCGGACCAGGAGTGGAACAGACACAGTACTATCTCTTTGTTCCGATATCCAAACTGTCGCTTTATATACCCTAACATCCTTTGGGCTTTCTTCTCCAACTCAATACACTGTTTAGAGAACTTGATGTCACTCATTGTAGTTACACCCAAGTCTTTCTTAGTGTCGGTGGATTCAAGAGCAGTGCCCATAAGGATATAGAGTGATTGAGGAATTCGGTGGCTGATATGCATCACTTTTCAATTTTTTACGTTGAAAGGCATTTGCCACGTATCAGACCACTCCCACATCTTTAGAATATCTTCCTGAAGGCTTGCAGTATTTCCATCCTGTGCAACGTTCATACCAAGCTTGGTACCGTCGGCAAATTTGCAAATCTTGGCAACCATGTCACCATCCATGTCGTTGACGTAGATGATAATAGTAGTGGTCCTGGGACAGAACCTTGAGGCACCCCGCTAGTAACATGTACCCACTCAAAAGCCTGTCCATTCACTACCACCCGTTGCCGTCTGCAACTTAGCCAGTTCTCGATCCAGCAGGCTAATTTTCCGTCTGTGCCCAGCGCTTGCACTTTCCGGAGAAGGCGGTGGTGTGGTACCTTATCAAAGGCTTTCTGAAAGTCTAATTAGACCACATCCACCGCCTTGTCCCGATTGTGCTCACTAAAGACTAAGGGGAAGAATTCCACAAGGTTCGCCAGGCATGACCGTTGCCTTCGGAAGCCGTGCTTGGAACTCCTCAGTAGCAGCTTTGACTCTAAATGCGAAGTCATTTTGTCCACCATTATGCTTTATATGAGTTTACCGACTATCGAAGTCAGACTGATAGGTCGGTAGTTCGACGGTTGGCTACGGTCTCCTTTCTTGAAGATAGGAGTCACCTACGCCTCACGCCAGTCTCTAGGAATGCAATCGGTCCGGATTGGCATGTTGAAGATTGCGCTCAGGTGTTGTGACACTTGATTGCGCACTTTTTTCAACACTGTAGGTAAAAACCCATCCGGGCTAGGTGACTTTTTCGTCATTAGGTCAGTGATCTTCTTTTTTATTTCTCCTTCGGTGAAGTCCATATCCTCCAGCTATTCCCCCGAGTAGTAATCCGTTGGCTGGGGGGTGGGACCACACTCTTCAGTAAATACTGAAGAGAAGTAGGCGTTGAGCAGGTTAGCCTTTTCTGCATCTGAATTCCTTAATGTCCCCTCCTTATTCCTCAAAGGGCCAATCGTTCGACGGATTTGTTTACGGCTGTTTACATATCTAAAGAACTCCTTGGGATTCTCTTTACATAGTCTCGCCACTCGGAGCTCCTCAGACCGCTTAGTCGCCATTATTCTTGACTTCACTCTCCTGCTAGCCTCCGGTATTCGTCAAAGTCACCCGCGAACTTCGATTGCCGGTACACAGTTCTTTTCTCCCTAAGCAGTTGGCCTATTTCTCGAGTAAACTACTTTGGTTGAACAGAAGACCGACGGGGCCATTTCAGAGGGATGAAACGCGATTTAAGACTCATAAATGTGGTTTATAAACTATTCCACGAGTCTTCAACAGCATCGCACACTTCTAGCCTTACGTCACTTAGTCCAGCACGAAGACCTGCAAAGTCTGCTCTTCTCAAATCGAGTTACGTCGATTTACTAGTTGCAGGGCCTGCCTTCGGGACTTTGACTTTAAATATAATTAGTCGGTAGTTACTGCCACCGAGCTCTTAGGCCAACAGAGAGGTCCTCAACGATGTCATCCTCAGAGGTGAAAACTAAGTCGAGGATATTGTCTCCTCTAGTTGGCCCTCTCACCCCTTGAGTCAAAAACTCGTTGGTCGCGAACTCCAGGCGCAGTGCGTTCTCGACACAGTGTTCTCTGGTTTTCCAGTCAACTTGTGTGTTGAAATCCCCCATGACGATACACACTCTGTCTTCGACAAGTTCTCCTAGTAGCTGGTACAGATCTCTGTCCTTTTCAACGAGTTGGGCAGGAGTTTTATAAAGCACCAGGGTCCTGTATTTGGCAGAACCTATCTCTCGGTCAACACCTAGTAGTTTATGGTCGGATAAGATGTTGCAATGCGTCGAGTTGAGAGTATCTTTGACATACAAATCACACCGCCACCATCTCTGTCTGGTCTATCTTTCAGGAGGAGCTGGTAACCGGGAATCGTGAATTCACGTTCAAAATCTCGGCTTAAGGTTTTTATCCACGACTCCGTTATGGCTACCATCTCAGGCTCTTTTGTTGCTACGAGGCCACGGATCTCAAGAAAATTGTTCCTGATTGATCTCGCATTCAACAGAAGAACTTTCATGGAAGCCCTGAATGTAGGACTCCCTACTCTCTTCCGTTTCCCGGCTTGCTTGCTGGAGCAGTGCCATTCCTCTTTGCGACCACCGAGAAAGTCGTTTCAGGAGTGACACGGGCGTACTGGCGTACGTCCACCTTCACCCTAGGCCTGACTCTACTTAGGGTCCGTTCCACGACATTTTTTATCATGTTGCAGAGTACGGCCTTTCCTTTAAATGATAGATGTACTCCATCCCTTTGGTAGAGATCATTTCTACCATAGAAGGTGCGGTAAGGGTCCACAAAAAAGACCCCCTCCGCCGTACACAAATCTCCGAGGCGTCGATTAAGGGAGACGTTCCTCGAGTGAGCGGTCCGGGTTGGACCTCTTCTCGGGAGCATCCCGAGCACTACAAGTCTGCGTGTTTTTAGCCCACAGTGGTCCACAGCACCTATGACTGTGTTGACAATCCTTTCTGTGGGGCCTATCCTTCCTCCTCTCAGGTAGAGGTCGTTGCCACTTACCATTAGGGAAACGACTGAGTTCTCAGAAATCAGAGATTTCTCCACCTATAGTCTGACCAGCTGGTTTCCCCTTTTTGGTAGTCAAGTTACCTTCACACTCGTGCGAAGGCGTGCTGCTAGCAGGGGTTGCAGGGCCCGTGATTGAGAGTCCCCAATAAGGTTGACCCTTGCACATTTAACTACACTCTTTTGTTTCACCATAGACTTATCTCTTTTCTCTTTCGTCTCTGTATTTCTCTTGTTTTTCTTCTTTTCTTCCCTTTTTTCGATCTTCATCCGTCTTTTCTTCTGTTTCTCTTTTCTTTTCTTCTCTTTCCACTTTCTCTTGCGCACCAGTGATGGTCGAATCCTCTACACTGGGGTGAGCTGCATTAAGGTCGTTTTTATTCTTTTTATTCTTTTTCTTTTTCTTATTTGCTTCTCCGCATGGCTGATGAGGAACTGCCAATGCAGTTTCAGCTCCTTGAGCTGGAGTCAGATCGGCGGAACCACCCAAGTCAATGAGACTTTCGTGTCGAGCTTGAGCTGACTGGGCCTCTAGTTTAGAAGTTAGCTCTAGGATTCTCTCCTCGAGACGCCGAATCTAAAGCGCGTGCTGCGTTTCTAGGGTCTTTATTTTACTTTCCAGCGCCCTAGATTTTTTTCAGAGGTTGTGAAGAGATCCTTGAGTTCATTGCAGTATGCAACTGCCTCTCGGACCTCTCCTTTAAGGATGCAGTCGGTGCATATACTTCCCGGGTGGCATTTTGAAGAACATCCTCCTGGGAAGTCCACGCACCACTTATCCTTCTGGCATATCACACATGTATATTTGAGTGCAGTTGGTCCTTTTTTCCGTCATTTTGAACACTTTCTCTCTCTCAAAACTTTGCAACCCATCAATAGAGAGAGAGAAAGAGAACGCGCGTTTGGTAATACTAACACACTCTAATTATGTAATATATTATTCATTATTGACAATTACAGCTAGGATTACTTCTTTAGTGCTAAAGTTAATCGTATGTAGCTCGTGTGAGTGGAGAGATTGGCGGTTGACGATGATAGTTGCACTTGGCTTAGAGAGTGAGGGTAGCAACGAGTTGCGACGAGATGAGAAAGTTGGATTTGCAGTATTTTTAGGCTCTTTAAGAAGTCTAACAGTCTTAATGAATTCAGAAAATATGTGTGAATAAAAGTTACTTCCACTATCAGATATGACCGTTTTGGGTACTCCATACCACAAAATCTATCTTTATGCAATCGCTTGAATAGAATTTACAATAGTTAAGTCACGCAAAGGGTAGAGCCACGACCGATTGGGTATCATAGACACGATATATTGTATGTATTTAAAACAATGTATGGCCCAGTATGTCTAAATGAATTATACTTAGCCTCAATTACGCACGAAAATTGCCTGAATCGAGACTTGGTTAGGGAGGATGAACGAGAGCTTGACGTGGCCTTCGCTACTGACCATTAAAAATAATATAAAATGGTTGTTTTGCGAGTTAACCACTAGGTGTTTAGACAAGTCCTTCTTGTCAATAAAGAGCCAAAATCATTATACACTTAAGGGATGCTTATGTTTGTTCAAAAGCTTCGCAGCAGTCTCATTCCGATTTTCTTTCATTTTCAGCGAGAAACTGACCCTTTTCATCTTATAATGAGTATCACTAGATTAGCTTAGCCACTCAATGGCTGATGATAAATTGAGTTTCATTTCTCTGGCTATAAACATCATTAACTTTCAAAAATTGTTGGCAATAATGGCCTAAAACTCCAAAACAAATTCGAGCGTTCTTTTCGTATCCGAATGCTTCTAGTGAGTCATACGATCTGCAGTACTCTTGTAATCACTACTTGACTCATTCCTCTCTTTTAAGCTTATTTGCATGGTTCTAAGTTTGACATCAAAGAATTCGGAGATATTTATTGAAGTTCTCAGCGTAAATACCAAGTAGCACTGCTTGCCTAATTCAATTTGTTGAAAGAAGGAATTCATCCATGGTCTTGCTTCATCCACAGGCGAAGCAAATCTAAGTCTAATATAAGTGGATAAGAGGACTTCAGTATTGTCCCCTGCAGCAAATTAGCCACCGCAAACATATATATATATATATAAATATATATATATATATATATATATATATATATATATATATATATATATATATATATATATATATATATATATTATATTTATATATATATATATAAATAAATATATATATAGAGAGAGAGAGAGTGAGAGGGGAGATAGGAAGACATTGAGAGATATATAGGCAGAAATATCACTTGGTTATATGAACAAATTCCATTTATGTAATATACAGGGTACGGCAGAACTAATTGAGCAGTTTTTAGGAGTCACTGTTCGAGAGAAGAAGGAAGAGAGAGGTTCACATGGTTTGGCTCTGCTCCGTAGACATCCTCATTTCAGTAGCAAACATGGTGTGGACGGGAATACATAGCAGCTTTGACGTGCGCGCGTATTTTGAGAACAATTAATCTGTGATGGCGATGCAAAGAGCTTTTCACTGACGACTCAATACTCCGCAGAACGATGCCGTTCCTCAGGCAAACAACACAATTCGGTCCTGGGTTAGGCAGTTGGAGGCAACTAGTAGCACACTAAGAAGAGATACACATGGCGACGCAGGTCCATCAGAACACCAGAAAATGTGGATATAGTGAGAGCAGCGATCGTGCTGTCGCCGAGACGTTCTGTTCGAAGGCATGCTGTTGCTTTGTGAATTTCTGACCGCAATTTGAGGAGGATTCTGCATATGGATTTAAATTTCCATCCCTACAAAATAATGATGGCTCAAGAATCGAACCAAGCAGACTTTGCCAACCGCCAAAATCTGTGTGAAAACATGCTTGTACAAATCGCTCCCGAGGTGGCTTTCTTCAGTAGCGACAAGGCACATTTTGACCACTGTGGGGCTGTGAATAAGTAAAATGACCCCCGAATTATCCAGGAAATACCGCTATATTTTCCTAAACTAACGGTCTGGGGTGCCATATCACAATTTGACGTGATAGGCCCGTACTTCTTCGAGGAGGAAGGAATGACCATGACCGTGAATTCCGAACGTTATGTTTCAATGTTGCACAATTTTCTGCACCACAGAATGGAGGAGATTGTTGAAGATGAGGGATTGGGGTACGTTTGGTTCCAGCAGGATGGGGTTATAGCTCACACAGACCAAAATTTACTCAATATTTTAAGACGAATGTTTCCCAGACGTCTGGTGTCTCTGAAGGCTGATTTAAGTTGGCCTGCGCGGTCACCTGATTTGAGCATTTGGGACTTCTTTCTTTGGGGATATCTGGAAGAAAAGGTGTTTAAACGACGCCCTCCCATCCTACCACAGCTAAGGGAGTGGATTATTGGAGAGGTTAACGCCATACCCCGCAGTATGTGCAAACGTGCTGTGCGAAACTTCAGAGATCGACTCCAACAGTCTGCTGCTGTTAACCGTCGCCATCTCCATGACATTATTTTCAGAACCTAGTGATCATAAATAGGTCTGTACTGCTAAACTCGAGTATAAAAATATTTTTATAACTCTTTAAAACTGTTCAATCGGTTCTGTCAGGTAGGTACTCCTCTTTATTGCTCAAGTTAAACAGTTGCTGCTCGGTTGAATAGAGATATTGTAGGTTGACGGTGATACTTACACTTGACGTAGACGGAGGGTAGCAAAGAATGCTCCCGACATTAGAAATTAGAATTTGTAGTATTTTGGCGGGCTTAGGAAGCCTAGCTGGTTTCAGATTACATATATCGTTAGTTCTTAGATAAAAACACCATTATTGCACCAAAAATGAGTGTTCTACGGACACATTTGTTTAACATCCTTGCATATTTTAGGCCAAATAAAATGCTTTGTTAGTTGAAAAATGTAACTTTATCAGCAGTGTCCCATGCAATGAAAAATGTCATATATTTGTTGTTTAAATATTTAGGGCACGAGTAACTTTAGTCTTTTTAACAAGGAGTCTACAGGAATTTTTCCGTTGCAGTGCGATGTAGTGAGAGAATAATCTGAGATTTTGCTTTCTCATACCCAAGAACGAAGTAATGATCAATAAAATGGTCATTTTGCTTCTAGCAGAGCATAGTCGACCATTTGAAATGACATGGGAAAGTTTGAGAGCCATCCATGCGAATAGATTTAAAGAGAATGCTATGTGAGAATCCTCTTTCTAACTAAGAGAGAGTATGTCTGTGGTCGGTGTATTCCTAGACAGAACATGAGCTGTGGGGGCCATCCACAACTTATGTAATAAAACCCACTGTTCGAGCCAACAGAAGCAGGTGAGAAGACTCAGAAAAAAACAAATGCTAAAGCAAGACATTTTCGAGTGGGCTAGTTATAAAGTTTTCTAAAAAAAAGCTAAGGGTCCCACGTACCCATCTAATGTTCTTAGCAGCTTCTCAAGCCTGCCAAAATTGCATCAGACAGAATACGATGTCGGGCGTCCTGCAATGGGTGCCTTAATTCGGTTGCTGAGCAAATCGAAAGTTTGGCCTTTTGAAATTCATTAAGAGCATTTTGCGGTCAATTTAATGGGATTTCTGCTTTTGTATGCACTCTTGAAGAGGTCACTTAGTGCGGTTACAGGATGATCGAAATATGACCAATGAATAATGATCGCAAATTGTATGATGAAATCCAGCTGTTGAGCCACCAAAAGAAGGGGAGAAATAATCTTTAATATACATGAATTAGAAATTCTAAAAAAGCATATATAGGTATAAATAAGATTAGTCTTTGCACTAACCAGGTAAGTTTATATATAATGTCGTGGGATTACACTTGAATTTGACCTACTAGGATGCATGCGCCTTAATTACACCCGACTGAACGAATTGAATAATATTATGGAATTAAGCACTGAATTCATCACTTGAAATAAACTAGGTTATGAGGTCGAAATGGAAATTCTAGTTAACAGTTGAACTGGTGAAGTTAGGGAAGGGGGTAATTCACTTTAACTGTACCTTGGAGTTCGTAACTATGTGGATGGTGTAAGGGAATGTCTTCTTCTTCTGACGATGTTCACACTTAGCCCGGTCGTCCAAGGTTACCGAATGTGTGAGTAATCCTAGACCAGCGTCCCGAGGGAATGATCCTAGGCCGGATCACGAAGGCGAGTCAAACTGTAACTCAAATCGCAATTCGTCTCCTCAAAGTGTGTGTTCCGATTATTGGCTCCTGGATTGGGTAGCCAAAATGATTACCTAGCTGTGTTTACACTAATCCGCAGAGGAGGTCCTTTGTAACCTCTGACTCTGGAGGGGAAGGGGGCTCTGCGAGAAGTTTGGCACCTACAAGTACCTTGACAGCAACAATGAATTCTCTGAAGTTTCTTACTTGCCGCGCGACCTGTTTCCTTTGTGAGACTAGCTCCATACACAATGTAGGTCCAAGATCTTCTGCCTGAGTCCAGGGAGAATTTTTCCTTTTATTTTCTTCATGAGCTAAAATCGAGATAGAGCACAGAATTCTCAGAAAATTCTTATCGCTGCGCGAAAGACCTTTTGTCTGTTGCCAGACATGCGACATATTTACGCCTCGCAGTGATACGAGCTTTACTCTTCTCGAACTGAGGGTTTATGACGGCACGAGAAGGGGTGAAGGAGATTCGAAGTGAAAAGGCGAATTTGAATAAAGGAGGGGGGTACACGCAGCTGTGTCGAAGTATTAATGTATACACTAAAGTATGGGGTATTTAGACTTCTACATCCCTACCCGTTTTTTGGAGACATTATTCTGACGTGTAACTAGGAATAATGTATACCTTTAACATTGGCTACACGAACAACACAATAAAACAAGACAAACCGGAAATTAAACCAATACAGAAACAACATAAAATAATCATGACGGTTATAGAACACACGGGAAGCTACTGAATAATTAAGAGCTGATTCCTCAGTACAAAAGAAATAAATGGTTATATTCGATATATTAATCCGGGTAGTATGGTATAGGCACCACAAGCAAGAAAAAAAGGGAAACAATTTAAAATTAATCACGAGAGTTATAGAGCGTGTCGGATTATCAATTTTACAAATATAACATGAAAAATTAGGGAGTGGACACTAAACCTTTATCCATAACTTACATAGCTATAATACCGATTATTTACAAGGACTCACTAAGCTCGTCTACCGTGTTCCAGAAGAACTATCCGCGAGTACATTAATAGATCTCTTTAGGTACCGGATATCCTACGAGCGATGGTCAATAAGTTTTGTGAATCGGTAGGACAAAACAGAGGAAGGAGGATGGCTGTTTGTGGAGGTGTTAGGACAAGTTATGACAAGTCAGGACCTGCAGCAGCACGCTTCTAACTCATCTATTTAAGAAGCAGTAGCTTATGGTAGATCGTCAGTCAGAAATTTTTCAACAATGGAGAAGGTTGAGAACCGTGCAGTGATCAAATTTTTGACCAAGGGAGGCAAAAATGCAAAAGAGATCCATGAACACATGGTTGCAGTGTACAACGACACCGCTCCTTCCTATTAAACCATTGCTCGCTGGAATAGGGAGTTTCGCCATGGTTGTGGGCCCCTTGAAGATGACCTTCCGTCCAGGATGCCCGTCAGACGAGACCAACGAGGACAATGTGGCCCGTGTTGAGAGGATGATCCTCGAAAATCGACGGGGGAAGGTCGAAGAAATCGAGCGAGAACTTTGAATATCACATAGAAGTGTTATTAACATCATCCAATTTATCCATGACCAAGGTCTCTGCCCGTTGGTTCCCTAGAAACCTCACGCCCCATGATCGACTTCAACGTCGTCAAAGTTCACAAGGCCAGAGTTACACAAGCTGCCCTACGCGAGTCCGGATTTAAGAAGCTCAACCATCCCTCCTACAGTGCATATCTGGCCCCTAGTGACTACATTTTATTCCACCAGCTCAAGGCTGCACTGCGTGGACGCCGTTTTGAAGCCGATGAAGATGTCCAACTCGCCGTCCAGGAGTGGATTGAACAGCAGTCGGGAGATTTCTGGTTGTCAGAAATTCGAAGCCTATGGAACAAGTGGCGCAAGTGCATTGAAGTCGAGGGTAGTTATATTTAAAAATAATAAAAAACTTTTCCTCATATCTCGTTTCCCTATATCCGGATTGTAAAACTTATTGACCACCCGTCCTATTAATATTCAGACAATAACAGAGTCCAACGCATGATTCTTCCATTCTGAGCCTTACAACTTTTTAAGTATGCTAGGGGTTTGGGATCCTTTTCTATGGAGAACGGTCTACCTATCACATATACACGAAACTTTTGTACCTCAAACACGATAGCTAAAGCTTCTAGCTCCACAGTGACATACTTTTTTTCCTGATCGGAAAGTTTCCGACTTACAAAAGCCACCAAGAACGGCACTTCTGCCACGTATTGCAACAAGTCGCATCCAATTCCAAGATGAGAGGCGTCGATCCGAATGCCGAATTTCTCCTCGGAATTAGATAAGTGCAGGATAGGGGCAGAATAGGTGGCCTTTATTGTTTTTATCTTATCTTTTTAGGGGGATATGCGGTTCTCGCTAATCTGGAACACTAAATACGCAATTGTGCTATAAGAAAAATGGCACTTGGAAGGCTTACTTGTTAAGCCGTGAGACCTCAGTCGGTCTAAGAGTGGGCGAAGACACGCGAGGTGTTCTTCCCATGTACGCATGGCTACGTACACCTTGTCAAATTATAATGTGACGTTTGCTAGTCCTTCTACAACTTTTCGCATAATGCGGTTATAACTGCTACAGGCCGTAACAGGACCAAAAGGTAGCCAGGTGAATTGGTTGAGGCCTCTTTTTGTGGGGAATGCTGTAAATTTCCTCCAGATGGTTTCAATGGAATCTGGTTATAGTCCTTATACAAGTCAATTTCAGAGATATACGCGGCTCCTTCGAATAGGTGCAGGTTCTGATCAAAGAGTGAAAAGGGATTCTACGTCAAATACTGTAACAGTGTTCAGTTTCAAAAATTCAACGCACATTTTAACGGGCCAGAGTTCTGGATTCACGTTTAACTCGAGAAGGGGTTCTTCCTGGGAAAGCTGGGTAGAAGGGAGACTGGGAAGCTGGTAGTCCCCGTCCATCTGTCTTCTTTCCTTGTCTTCTTTTTTTATCTTTATTCTTCTTTCTTTGGCTTCTCATCTATCTGGAGGTCACCACTTCTGTCCTTTTCCTACAGGGGCTGAAGGAAATGGCTGTCCTTTTGGGCCCTGGCGAACTCGGCTTTATTCAGCTTCTTCAACTCAGGTCTGCACGGGAATTTCAGCGGCGTGAGACTACGTCAAATACTGTAACAGTGTTCAGTTTCAAAAATTCAACGCACATTTTAACGGGCCAGAGTTCTGGATTCACGTTTAACTCGGGAAGGGGTTCTTCCTGGGAAAGCTGGGTAGAAGGGAGACTGGGAAGCTGGTAGTCCCCGTCCATCTGTCTTCTTTCCTTGTCTTCTTTTTTTATCTTTATTCTTCTTTCTTTGGCTTCTCATCTATCTGGAGGTCACCACTTCTGTCCTTTTCCTACAGGGGCTGGAGGAAATGGCTGTCCTTTTGGGCCCTGGCGAACTCGACTTTATTCAGCTTCTTCAACTCAGGTCTGCACGGGAATTTCAGCGGCGTGAGACTACGGTTTTCTCGGCCCTCCTGTGCTCGAATGGTGATGGCTTGGGTAATCTCGATTGGGGAGAGTTGCGCACTCTGTCCGACCAGCACTGCACAGATTTTCATCCTGGCCGCGACCACGTCAGCCCAACTAGTGAAATAGCGGCACTTTACATGGCACTGGACAACAGGGAACCTGTCGGCGCGTCCCCAAAAGTCGTGCACTACCGCAAATTTCTGATGCTGCGGTTTTACAGGGGACGGAAGTAGCTTGTCTGACACTACGATACACGTACCACTGTCTCCCTAACTAGAGTAGACACTTCACACCCACCAATAGAGCCAGTTTCAAACTTGAGTTCACCAGGACAACTCTTATTGAATAAGAAGTTGACCTAGTAGTCCAGATCTGACGGGGCTGCAGGTTGCGGGCTAGCTACCGCGGTTCGCTCTGGAGAAATAGTGGCAGTCACTTAGTGTATCTGCTGACTTGGGGGGGGGGGGGGATTTTATGTGCCCTGGTGCTCCGCAAGAGTAACACATGATCGGATTACTCCTGAAGGTGTAGTTGAAGTGAATGTTAAAACCAGGGGTTTTTGATCTTCTGGGGTCTCCTGGAATTTGTTCTTTGGCTTAAATGAGTCAGCAACTTTTACAAACTGAGAGGGTTTCTCATGTGGGTATCTTCCGTACCCAAACCTGTTCTTGGGAGAAGGGAGGTTACGTGTTCAGCTTTCCTTCGGGTATAAATAATGATTTGAAGCGTGAAGGTCCGTTTCATCGAAGCAATCCTTGAATGTGGAGGCCCTTAGGTCTTGAATGAAGGCTCTTATCTCTAGAGGGAGTGACCTTAGTAGTAAATCCTTTAAAATAAAGTTAATCAATGCCTCGTAATCTCTTCCGACTTTAGCTGAGTCCAGCCAGAATTGCAGATTCCTCCTCATGATGAATCCAAATTGTCTGTATGTCTGTTCTGTTTGTAGTTTAGCTGATTTGATCGAACTTTACTCTACTGAAGGGGAGGTTTGGGTTAATAGCAAATAGAAGTTCTGTTTTTAAGGTGGAATAATCGATTATCGCCTCATGCGGCACTGCAATAAAAATCTATCTCAGGAGTAGAGATAGCAAGGGAAGAAGGAGACTTACTCCATCGGCTTCAATATCCCATCCATTTACTTCGAATATTTTTAGAAATGTGTTAGGTACGGAATGAAGTCCTCATTATCACGATAAGGCGTAGCTTGAAAGCAGGCGCTTGAGGTTGTTGACCCCGGGAACCAATTGATTTTAATTCCACTTGGCCCCTTCTTAATTCGCATTCATGATGACGAATTCTTTCCCGTTCTTCGTGTTGTAGTATTTCCCTTTCCAAATCTTCCTTCCGTTTTTTCTCTTCTCGCTTTACTTCTCTTTCATTCCTTTGTTCATTTTGAATGTACTTAACGAGTTCCCCACCTTCCAGTCCGAGTGTTTGTCCTTGCTTGTGGAATGTTTCAAACGGTGTGGAATCCATTTTATCGATCCAAAGATAAGAGTATGCACTGAGAGAGTTGATATAGCGTAACGTGTTTTAAGAAAGGGGGTTATTATAGTTCCCTACCAAATCATGTTAGACAAAAGAAAACAATTAATAAAAAGAAAAAACAAGATTAGATAATCACCCTAACTTAACTATTTTTTGGAGCCAAAACAAGAATTGATGTTAATGTTTGAGTATTTGGACTAATTTGGACGCTGGCAATTGTTTCATTAAAGTTTTGAGATGTACACAAAATTATAGATGTTGCTATTAGTGATAACCCCACACACCTGACACCACTTATATATGTCGAGGGTTAGTGAGTGGGTAATCTCAGTCCCACTTCTTAGACATATATTATAATCCCGCACCAAGGTGAAGTGGAGATGAAGTGTAAACAATACATCTACCGTAGCCACTTCCGGTGAATGAGAATAATCCAAGTGCGTCCCTTTTTGTCAAAGTTGAGATAATGATTCCCTGAGTGTGTTTTCACTCAGTAAAAACTAGTCATGGGTGGACTTATGTAATATTGAGAATTAAGCCAAGTGTATTGCTTATTAATTGCCAAAGGATCGTCCAAAATAGTTAAACACACAGCTCAAAAATAATCTTTGATATACATAATTAGAAATATGAAATAGCGTCTATAGGTATAAATAGGATTAGTCTTTGCACTGAACAGGTAATACATATATAATGTCGTGGGGATTACACTTGAATTCGACCTACTAGGATGCTTGCGTCTTAATTGCACCCGACAGAACGAATTGAATAATATTATGGAATTAAGCACTGAATTCATCACTTAAAATAAACTAGGTTATGAGGTCGAAATAGAAATTCTAGTTAACAGTTGAACTGGTGAAGTTAGGGAAGGGGCTACTTCACTTTAACAATACCTTGGAGTTCGTAAGTATTCGGAGGGTGTCGGTGAATGTCTTTTTATTCTGACGATGTTCACACTTAGTTCGGTTGTCCGAGGTTACCGAATGCGTGGCTAATCCTAGACCGGCATCCCGATGTAATGGTCCTTGGCTGGATCGCAAAAGTGAGTCAAACTATGACTCAAATTGCAATTTTGCTCCTCGATGTGTCCGTTTCGATTATTGGCCCGTGGAGTGGGTAGCCAAAATGATTACTTAGCTGCTTCTAGGGTAATCCGCAAAGAGAGGTCCTGTGTAACCTCTGACTCTGAAGAGGGGGGAGGGCTCTGTGAGAAGTTAAGAAGTTTAGCACCTACAAGTACCATGACGGCAACAACCAATTCCCCGAAGTTTCTTTTTTGCCGGGCAAACTGTTTACTTTGTGGGACTAGCTCCAAACACAACGTATTTCCAAGATCTTCTGCTTGCGTCCAGGGAGAATTTTGCCTTTTATTTTCCTCATGACTCAAAATCGAGAGAGCGCACAGAATTCTCAGAAAATTTTTATCGCTGCGCGAAAGACCTTTTGTCTGCTGCCAGACATGCGACATATTTACGCTTCTTGCCGCGATCCGAGCTTTCCTCGTCTCGAACTGCGGTTTATGACGGCGCCAGAAGGAGTGAAAGAGATTCGAATTGGAAAGGCGAATTTGGATTTGGAAAGGAAAGGGGGGGGGACACGCAGCTGTCTTGGTGTATTTATGTATACACTAATGTATTGGGTATGTAGACTTCTACAGCTGTCTTGAGAGTACACTTATATGTCGTAGATAAAAGCGAAAACAAATGGAAGCTCTTTTAGCACTTCGTTATGAAAACGCAAAGGGAATTGTGAAGACGAACTCAAATCGAGTGGCATATACCCACAAAACGGAGTGGTTACGCATGTTTTCTCCATCCTCGACGCTTCCTCCTAAAGTTAATGTAGGCTTTTATTAGGTCAAAGTTTCAAATTACATGTGCATCTGCGGCAATTTGACTGTAAAATATCACACGAAGGAAGTTTTTTAGGTATCATGACATCATCCTTAGTGACTGTATTTATGGCATGGAAGTCAAACACACCTGCGAAAAGGACCCATTTTTCTTTGAAACCAGATATAATGCAGTTGATCAAGATAATCGCCATTTCCGAATTATGCATTCCTTCACTATTTCGAGGACCTACTCTATTGAAATTTTGAGTTAGGCCTAAGGCAGGCGTCAAGAGCTTACTAAGATAGGTGGGCCTGCTGTGTATATATTGTAATGAGTACAGTGTTTTACTGCTTTCCATACGCCAGATGTGAATTTAGCTCTTAGAAGGATGCGAGCAGTGCAGTGTATTGATCATGAATTATGGATATACGGCTGAATCGAGGCCTGTGCAACTTGGCAAGCCAAGTCATTAAACAGGCGCGCTTAGTGTAAATTGAAGGACGCGAGATGAAGGAGTCTTGTGAAAAAGGCTCCCAAAACCTCTATCAGTGAGGGCACGCCCTTGTTAATCGAACAGTAGCTAGAATTGTTGTAGGAAGTCAGCCCTCATGATGCAGGGACCGACGTTAGGTAATAAGAACAGCCACCGGAGAAGCTTGATATATTTTCGAGTGAAAAGACAATTGGAGGTTGACTTCTGCAATGAGGCGAAGCAGGAAAAATGACAAAGAGGAAGATGAGTCTTCTATCTGGATGACGGCTGAAAAGGTAACGGCTTGATACCTGTATCGCTCCTATCCAGAGTGAGTGAGTGGGCAGGCTGATAGAGTATCACGGAGGAAATTGGTCCTGAGAAGAGTTGGGGTTTACGGCTGGTGGGCGTGCAAATGGGAATGGCAACTAAGACAAAGTGAGATTGCGTTTTGTATTTCATAGAAAAATACGGTTGTCATTTCACGTGGAATTGCAGAAAGATGACTGTTACAGACAGGGGGTGCAAATTTCTTTGTTATCTGGATGGGTTTCAGCGGTGAGACTATTAACTAATGAAACATTTGATATTTCATCAGGATGCTTTTGGATGCCTTCTGGAAGGGAAAGGAGGGGAGGATAATAATACGTAGGGTTCCTTCTGCAGGAAGCAAGAGAAGATAGTCATTGGCGTCGTTCCACACGGAAACCACAGCCTAACAGGCAGCGATGGCCCTTACCTTAGAATTCTGGTGATACCAGCCCCCGATGGAACGCTCATTCTCTGGATCTCCTCTCAGTAAAGAGCCATAATGCCTCAAAAACTGAAAGCGTGATCGGAAACCAAGATTATTACCTTGGAAAGATGTTTTTATCCATAGCTATTTGCAGACATTATAGATCTCCTTGATGAGTGTGTCAATCTCTCCTGCTACTAATGAGTCGTCGTGGGTGGTGAACCTCGTTAGGCCAGATCATTGTAGCCCGAATCGATGAATAGCTCCTCGCAATCTAACGCACACCAATTAAGACTTTATCAGCATACTCTTCTAAGCTTTCAAGGGATTGAGCATTCCCCAGCGCCTTCATTCTGGGTGTTACATGAATGAGGACACGACTGAGAAACTCTCGCCTCAGCTGGGCCACCGGAAATTCGGCACTTGTGGCATTTTGGATCTACTGACTGAGGGTTGTTGTCTTCTGTCCCAACAAATTGATGATTCTGATGATGTTCTGTCATCGTTGCTGATCACCACTGTGCCAAAATAAGATTGCATTGAGTGCCTAATAAGCCCTCTGTTCTGCCAACGCAACTAGTTCAAGGATAATTTAAAAACTTCAACCAAAATAGACCTTTACTGAAAATAAATCAAAGCAAACAAAATTAAAATATACAAATAATATAAAGATAAAAAAATGGGTTTTACTGTCCATCCCTCGAGGCTCTATTCTGGATAGATTTTGCGGGCGAACAATTTACTCTAATACTCTTTAACATTAACCATTCACAAAATAAACTACTTTTAAGCACTGGGAAATAAACAACTGGATTATTTACGTACATAAAGCAATGGAGATCATCACAAAGAATCCCTTCGAAGTACCTTCGTTGAAATTGGTTTCGAGACGCGTAGTGCGAGTAGTTTGTTGGTTGCTCACAAGATGGCTTACTCCGACATTAAGAGATTTCAATCCTCACACGGTGACGAGGCCCATTTTTGGATGAATGGATTTGTGACCAAGCAAAATTATCGGATTTGGGACGAAAACAATCCACAATAGATACACCAGTACTAATTGCATCCCAACAAAGTCACTGTTTGATCCGGATTTTCGTCTAACGGAATCATTGGTCCGTATCTTTTTGAGAACGAAGATGAAATTGCCATAACCGTCAACGGAGAGATCTACAGATCGATCATAAGCAAATTCTGGTGGCCTCAACTGGATTATATGCCTGATATGGATACTGAAGACATGTGGTTCCGACAGGAACGCGCTACGTGTCACACTGCGCAGGCCATGATACACAATTTGTACCAGTGATTTCGAGTCAGGGTCATTTCGCGCGGCGATGACGTCAACTGGCCACCGAGATCATGCGATTTCCCCATTAGACTACTTTCTTTGGGGCTACCTTAAATAGCAGTTCTTTGCGAATAATTCGCAAACAATTGCTGTTGTCAAGGTCAACATAACTAACACCATCCAGCAAATTCAGCCAGATTTATGTGACAAGTCATCGAAAATTTGGCCTTCCAAATACGTTCCATTTGAACGACGTCATATTCCACACTTAATGCCATGAAATGTACTTTCAAATTTAAGATAAATTGAGTGCATATATCACACACAAGTTGTTTTATTTACATTTAAAAATTGAGCCACCTTATTGAAAGAACCTTAATATATATATAGTTACTATATATACATATATATATATATAAATATATATATATATATATATATATATTTCGAGGAATTATGGCTGTACAACCTAGTAGGTGGGCCCATACACGCATAAATATGAATAGGGGGCCGAAAGCTGAGAGGCCGCACATGGAGGAAGGGTGGGAGGTAGTCTTTGCTCGAGTTCAATGAGGGGCTCAAACAAAGGGGGCGTAAGCGAGTGCATTATGCTGACCTTAACGGGTTCTTAAGATGCCAAGATTCATTCGAGGTTATATAACCTTTAATTGGTATCGTGGGTTCCAGTGGACCCCATGATACGGCTGACTTTTTTTTATTTACAGGTTTTGATTAAACGATAATTCTCAAGTCCAGGTACCTTTCTATCACGGCATGATAAAAAAGTAGAAGCGAAAAAATTATGAGAATAACATACGTAGTCTGGGCACTATATTTCATATTGTGTAATGAAATATCTATTTTGTATAGGAAATTATATGATAATAATGAAATTATCGAATAAATAAATATATAAGAAATATATATATATTTAAATATATTTATTATAATGAAAATGATAATCTAAAACATTATAATAATGCAACTTATTTTCAGACCATGGCGAGCACTTCACGGAGAGAGATAAGAACGAATGAGGATATTCTAAGGCAACTTATCGATCTCAGTATAGACTCTAAAAATGAAGACAACCTTCTATTGGAGGAGGTCTCCATAGTGATCAGGGAGTTACGTACATTAACACGTTATCTTCAGAAGCTTCTGAAGCTGAGGAAGATTTAGATCAAGCCGAGAGGATGCAGATTGCACGAGCAAAGCGACAAAGAAGATCAAGTACACTAGCACCTTCTTGTTCACAAGTTCAACGATGTCCAGAAGAACCAGGACGCAAAAGTTGCTCTGTGCTACAATTCTCGAAACCAAGAATTGAAAGCACCAGTAAGTGCGACAACTGTTTTATATCTGTCCAGTTAACAGAAGATGCTGTTAAAAATGGCCTTAATTGTGTGGGCACATTGCATTAGAACAAACCCCAAGTACCCGAAGAAATAAAGACCAAAAAAGACTGCCAGAAAGAACAGCAGAGAACCCAAAGATGGCTTCTCTGCCTGTTCTACGGACTAATCAATGCATCAATCATCAATGCATTCATCATCTACTTATGGTACGGAGAAAGCAGAATTTAAAAGGTTGGCATGCGTCGGCAATTCATGCAAGAGTTAGCTCTGAAAATTATTCAGCCTTGGAGTGAGAATAGACTGACACAACCATCACTTTCAAGAGCCCTTAAGAAAACCATTGCCATTGTGCTCAAAATAAATCTCCAGTCCAGGAAAATCACTCCGATGTTCGATGTCAAGGACATTGCACAAGAGAAAAAGATAGAAAGACGAAGATCGTTTGTAAATTCTTTCCCATTGTGCCTTGACTGTATGTGAACTCATAAGAAATATGGCCTCTAGTGTGTAAAGAAAAGAAAAAGAAACATTTTACTTTTGTTTTTTTTAGTGCCTTGTAAACATAAGATTATAAAAAGGCCTCAAAACAATTACAAGTGCATCTTTATTAGAAATAATCAACTTTTTACTTCATTTTTTTCATTTTACGGAAAAAAAGAATAGCCAACTACAGAAAAGGACGGAAATTTTTCTTTTAGTGAGTACACATTTACGAGTACATTTTTTATTTTATGATTTTTTCCACCTTTTTAAGATTTGGTGAGTTACATTCACAACAAATAACAGAAATATTTGCATGACAAACAAGCATTCCAGGTCTCACGCCATTCTCTGTGATAATTACCACACTATTGGATCAAACTCATATTTATAATAAAATTGTCTATTTTTTATTTTTTATTTACTACATTGTTAAGTGGGTATGAATTATAAAACTAATAGATTTTTCTATTAAGGATAGACTACAAATATATAAAATAGTCATAAGGTACCATAAAATTGAAAGAAAAGTAGCTATATATATTTTAAATGTGGGGTCGCGTGGACCCCACGATGCCAATTATGTTATACGCAAAAACAATACAAATTGAGGGTTAAAGAGGCTAGTCCAAAATAAATTATGCAATTATGTACAAGAGGAAACAAGGTAATCACAAAAATTATATACACAGGTCAAGATTGAGATATAATGCAATTGCAATGAACAGATCGGATATGGACTAATGCAAATAGGTAAATGAAAATAAGACTCGGCAATTAACAAATTATGAACAGCAGGGAATAACGCACAGGAGTGATTTTAAAAATGGGTGGAAGGACCTTTAACTTGCGGACTAGCTTCTCGGACAAGGCGGAGTTGGTGACGGAACCAAGACTTAGATTACACGGAATGAGAAGATCTTGCAGCGCGTCGATGAGATCTTGCAATGCGAGTCGATTATCTCAAGGAAGGGTGATGTGAGGTTAGATCAAGATGAATTACTCGTGGGCGGAGTAGCGAGATACACTTAGAGTTGTGGGAGTGCACTCGGCCGGGCGACATACTTTCGTAAACGGGACGAGACGAGTATGTCGCACGAGCTCTTCGAAGAAAACGCTTCAGGAACTTGCCTATAGAGGATGGATAAAAGTTCATGGTGGTGATCTAGCCGAAGATACCTTCAAACTTCAGGCCTCGACTTGAGACCAAAGGGGGACGTATCTCTGCCTAACGTTAGCTGTACTTCCTCTCTCAAGTAACACGGGATAATCAATATATATACTTAGCCGGCTAAATCGCTAAAAGGCGTCCAGACACGTCTGTTATCCCAAGTGAAATCCTGGCGCCGAACGGATTAGTTCTGTTTCAGATAAGTGGTTTAAATGTTGCTCTTCTGGCGCCAATTCTGGCCTCCAGGCATGGGGTTGACTGGCGACTCATGTCATGCCGGTGAATAATTTGTGCGCCGGATCTTGGGGGGTGAGAATCAGCTGATTTAGGCAAGCGCAGGTGGGGTGACTCACCGGCTTCCAAGTGAGAATCTTCGATATTGTCCTTCCTTAGGATTTTGTTTGAGACCACGCGGTCTCTGCTCTAAAAAGGAGGGGGATTCAAGGTGGTCCTCCTAGATCGTCCTCCTACAGATTGTATTCAATGAGTATTAAAATCTCGATACATTTAGCATCTAATAACGTGCCTTTTCATGAATGCTGACCATCGGCAGTACTTTTGTTTTGCATAGTGTAAAACATCCCCATTATGTTTTTGTTATTTGTTCATTTTTTTTAATGATTTCGTCTAATCTATGCTCTAGTCTTGAGTTCATTATTATTCTTTCGGCTCTTCTATTGCTATCTCAGCTGTTATTCACCTATATTTTTCCTTCTGACAGTTCACTTTGATGATAAGTATCATAGAACCCAAAGATGAGCGTACAGCTCGAAATGTTGTTTATATCACTAAATCAAGATGAATTTTACTGTATTCTATGTACTCTCATTCCTGGTGGAATTAAAGATTCCTCTGGCTAGCAGCAACCCCATCGATTATATATATATATATATATATATATATATATATATATATATATATATATATAGAGAGAGAGAGAGAGAGAGGGAGAGAGAGAAAGATATTATATTCTTTATTATCTCTGAAAATTTAAACAACATACATATATTAGTTTTGCTACAATTAAAAAAATAGTCACTCAAAATTTGATTGCCGAATCAAGAAAACGTGCGATATTAGCGTTGCTGGTCCTCTTTTTCATTTATCATTCAAACTTTAAACTTATAAGTTGTGTAATTATACCCCCTCTCATAATGATAAGTTTAAAATGATAAAATTATAATAGAAGCATGTTTTAAAGAAAAAGGTTGGAATGGAAATAGAATTTTTCGTGAATCTCCAGATAGAAATTTGACTCGTAGAAGTGTTTCGAACTTAATTAAAAAGATAAAATCTGCTTGTTCGATATTAGAAAAAAAAGTAGTGGTGAGCAAAATAAAACGGTTAAGAATGAGAATAAAATGATTGAAGTAAAAGATTTTTTTTTATCTCAGGAGAAAAACTCGAAACTCATCTATTCCAGAGGAATATCTCTAGTGACTTGGGTATTTACCGTTCTTCTAAAGAACGGATTTAAAAAAAGCTTATAAAAGAATGCGAATTTCCCGTCTTGTTCTTATTGTAAAAAAAAATTGAAATATACGTTGTAAGTTGCTCTACGATCGCTATTCATCTCAAAATATAAGAAATTTGGTGTTTCCTGACAAAAAGAATTTAGTTGGAAATTGCCAGCAAATAGTCAAAACAACAGTTTATGGCTAAAAAAAAAAGGCCATCCATCTATCCTGTCTTCCTCGTGACTCTTCAGGATTTTGCAAAAATTGACCTTCTTCTTGATTGCAATCAGTACTATCCCAAAGGAGACTTTATTTTTTAGCGTGAAATCTTTAAAAGAAAGTTGTCCTCATTTTATCAAAAATGCCGAATGGATTCTTCTTGCGACTGCCTGTAACACTATGGTCTATTCCATTTGGAATTTACTTCAAGAAAGTCTTGACATCAAGAGAAAAAATAAATTTAGCGAACTTGAACTTAAAGAAAAATTCTTCTTGCATGGTATAACGTAACGCTATCTGACATCAGAAAATGTATTTCTCTCACCTTAAAACGATATTAAACCTGTATGTAACTATTAAAGTGAACATATTGATTATTTATTCCAAGTCATTTATAGATACAGTACTGATTTTTTTCAAGTTTATAAAGAATTCATATACTTGTAGGTTGTTATGGCCGAATTATCATTTATATTCAATGAAAATTTGATTGAGTTAGTCAAGTTTATTGGGGGGCCACTGGATACAAAGGCAAACCAGCATGTGTATGTAAATGTTTGCCTAATTTTATTTGTCTATTTGTGTAGACGTGCATTTAACCGTAAACAAATAAACGGAACAATATTACTTTTATCATTATTATTTTGTTATTAGATGTTTTCTTCACCGCTGTGCCCTTTGCCACTGGTTGGATTTCCTATCTTTTTTTGTCAGCCCCTTGGCCACGCGTACTTTTCGTATGTTTTCCGTCTGACACCTTCCTCCACTCTTACCATCCTTCTTAGTACACGGATCTTTACCGCTCATCTTCAGCCTAGTCCTTGAGGCGTGTTCATGCCATTTTTCTTCGGTCCGTCCTTTGGTCTTGAATCCTTTTATTTGGTTCTTCTACCTGCCCTTTGACAGAGTTCCTACCCCTTTTCTGATTTTTTCTACTCAATGGTCATGGGTGATACTTCTTAATTCTTCGGTGTACTCCTTGATATGTTTTAAGGCATATTACTGAGTGTAAATGAATATTAAATCCTCAACAGTTTTCATGTATTGAAATGCATTTGGTAGTTAATTGACACAGAAATCACTTAAACTCCCATCACATTTAATATTTAACCCGTCTTTTCTTTCATCCACCGATATAGGTTCAAATCCAGCTTCACGACTCATTTTCATATATCGGTTAAAATAATTTCCCCCTTTTCTCCGTTTCTAAATATTCCATTTTCTTTTTTTAGCTTTCTCTGGTTTAGGAAATATATGCTACAGCGTTTTAGCGAATTGTGATACCAATTTTCCTTTCCTTACACTAATAACTACATCTATTGTATATCACGTGTTATGTGATTTCCTCGTATTAAATGTATAATATATCTTATGAACGTGAGAGAAGATGAAATGGAATGAGTAATACCGCAAATAAACAGAAGATAAACCAAATCAGTTTTCTTCCCTCTCCAAAAAAAACCAGTTTTTCATAATTGCCCCTAAAATCCGTCTCGAGGTAAATGGAGGGAGCAAGCACTGTTTTTACACTCTTTTCTCGTTTGTCTTTAAATTCTAAATTAACCTGCCCCCTGCCCCCTTAACAGTGCTTTCAAGCGATCTAGCGATGCAGATCTCACAAGCCGGTCCATTTGTTACAAATTTGGTTCTCCCGCGTATTCGAGTGATTTTAGGTGAGGTTATAACTAATTTCAAAGCGGTGCTTGTTGCTTCTGTGTACCTTGGTTTGATTGTAACAATAATGCTAAAATTTTCGTAATTAATAAGCAAGCAAAATTTTCTGAAGACAAATTATTGTGTTTATCTTCTATTTCTTTTCGGTATAGCACATTCCATAAATTAAGTATCCCGGGCTTTGCCCGGGATAAAAAGTGTTGTCGTAAATAAATACAGATTAGCATTATTTGAAATTCTTATATTGTGGCACAGAAATATCTTTACTTGCTGATTATTATTATTATTTCTAGGTTGAAGGCAGATTCAGGAGAGATACATACTCTCCCTATCATATAATATATTACAATAAGTAAACGTTTCAACGCGCTTGCTCGGCAGCTTACGCGTGCCTACCGTTACTTGTGAGTGAACAACGTTGTAGCCAGAGAAACAGATCGAACGTCTTACCTATAACTCTATATTTTAATAAGATTTTTTTATGAATTGGATGGCCTTTTTTAGGAGGGAGGGGGAAAGATGGGGGATGGAGAAAGATGGGGGATGGGGGGGGACATGGGAGAAGAGGGGTTGAGTAAGAGGAATACAGGCGGTAAAGTTGAGGAGATAATTTTTGTCTTGCTTTGGATATCGTTTTGTAAGGGGGAGGGGAGAGGGCGATAAAAGGGGTGATATATGTGAAAGAGGGAGAAGAGTAGGGGAGGGGAATATATAAGGGAAAGAGGGTGAAGGACAGAGAGAGTAGGGAGGGGAGGAGGGAGTGTGATGAGAAGGGAGATAGATAAGGGAGGTGAAGGGAGGAAGAAGAGGATAAGAAAGGGAGAGAAAAAGAGGTAGTGGGAGGGAGAGAGGGGCCAGGGATAGAGGAGAGAGGGCGAGAATGGGAAGTAGAGAGTGGGAGGGATAGAGAAGGAGGAAGAGAGGGAGATTGATAAAGGGGGAGAGGGAATGAGATAGGGGAGGGATATAGGGTGATATAGGGGGAGAAATATTGGGGGAGAGGGTTTACAAGGAGTTACAAGGAAAGAAGGTACCCTAAGAGACCTTACGGTCTATTCAAAGAGGGTACCTTTGGACTAGCAATCGAGCGGGCACATGGCTGCTCAATTGTTTTGCGTCCCTAAACGGCCACTTTTCAAGACTTTGTCTAGTCTTGACTTGAACTGGTCAACAGATTCACTGTTGACAACTTCCACTGGAAGGGCGTTCCACTTACCGCAGATACTGTACGTGAAAAAGTTTCTACACAGATTGAAGTTGTAACGCTTCAGTTCAAGTTTGAAGCCGTGATTGCGCGTTCTGTTCTCACTCAGTGTGAAAATATCCCGGTAGTCAACATTGTCGAACCCTCGAAGTATTTTGAAAACTTCGATGAGCTGACCACGCAGTCTACGGGTTTCCAGCGAGAACAGACCTAATTCCCTTAGTCTATCTTCATAACTTTTATGTCGGATAGAGGGAATCAGTTTGGTTGCCCTAGCTTGTACGCGTTCCAACATTGCGATGTCCTTTCGAAACGAAGGACTCCAAAATTGTACGGCATACTCCAGGTGCGGCCAAACCAGGGAGTTGTACAGACAAAGTACTATCTCCTTGTTACGGTATCCAAACTGGCGCTTTATGTAGCCTAACATTCTTTGGGCTTTCTTCTCTGCCTCGATGCACTGTTTCGAGAACTTGAAGTCGCTAGTGATAGTAAGACCCAAGTCCTTCTCAGTGTCACTCAATTTAAGAGCAGTGCCGTTAAGGATATACTGAAATTGGGGGTTTCTGTGGCCGATATGCATTACTTTGCATTTCCTCACGTTAAAAGGCATTTGCTACGTGTCCGACCACTCCCAAATCTTCCCAAGATCTTGTTGCAGGCGGGTAGTATTTCCATCCTTTGCAATGTTCATACCAAGCTTGGTATCGTCGGCAAATTTTGAAATCTTGACAACCATCTCAGTGTCCATGTCGTTGACGTAGATGATGAATAGTAGTGGTCCCAGGCCTGAACCCTAAGCACCCCGCTAGTAACGGGCACCCACTTAGAAGTCTGTCCATTCACCACCACCCGTTGTCGTCTGCTCCTTAGCCAGTTCTTGATCCAGCTGGCTACTTTTTCGTCTATGCCCAGCGCTCGCACTTTCGGGAGAAGGCCGCGGTGTAGTACCTTATCAAAGGCTTTCTTAAAGTCTAAGTAAACCACATTCACCGCCTTGTCCCGATCGTGCTCACTGAAAACGAAGTGGAAGAATTACACGAGGTTTGTCAGGCATGACCGTTGCCTCCGGAAGCCGTGCTGGAAACTCCTCAGTAGCAGGTTTGACTCTAAATACGACGTTATTTTCTCCACTATCATGCTTTCGATGAGTTTACAGACTATCGAAGTCAGACTGATAGGTCGTTAGTTTGACGGATGGCTGGGGGCTCCTTTCTTGAAGTTCAGAGTCACCTCCGCGTCACGCCAGTCTCTAGAAACGCATCCGGTCCGGATTGACATGTTAAAGATAGCGCACAGATGTCGTGATACTTCATCGCACACTTCCTTTAACACCTTGGGTAGAAACCCGTCCGGTCCAGGGGACTTATTCGTCTTTAGGTCAGCGATCTTTTTTTTTATTTTTCCTTCGGTGAAGTCCATTGCCTCCAGCTTTTCCCCCAAGTAGGAATCCGTAGGCTGGGGAATGGGACCACACTCTTTAGTAAACACTGAGGAGAAGTAGTCATTGAGAAGGTTGGCATTTTCTGCATCTGACTGAGTTAAGGCACCCTCCTCGTCCACTAAGGTCCAAATCCTACGATGGATTGGTTTACGGCTATTTACATAGAGAGGGGGGATAGAGAATGAGGGAAAGTGATTTTGGAGAGAGAATGTGAAAAACTTTGGGAGAGAATGAGGGGAGGAATGATGTGAATGGAGGAATCGAGAGGAGATAGAATGGAGGGGGAATAGGGAAGATAATGGGGTAAAGAGAATGAGTGTAGAGAGAATTAAGGGAGATAATAGGGAGGGAGAATAGGGGAAAGAATGGGGAAAAGTAGAGGGAAGAATGTGGAGAGAAAATGGGGAGTAGTGAAGGGGAGGTTGTGGGGAGAGTATTGAGGGGATAAGGGGAGATAATAAGGAAGAATTGGGAACAGAATGTTTGGAGAGAATGTGGGAGAGAATGAGGGAGAGAATGGGGCAAAAGTATTTAATAGGGAAATGGGTTGAGAGTGAATTGCGGTGGGGAGTAGGGGGAGATGGGGGAGAGATAGAACATGATTTTTTTATTCCTATAGATAGATAGACACACACAGAGACATATCAATATATATATATATATATATATATATATATATATATATATATATATATATATATATATCATGGAATATTGTAGCTCAGAAAAATTAGGTGATAATTTTGAGCTGAAACTTAGCTTGAGGTGTTTATTATCTGCTTAGGAAGAAGAGAACTGTGTACCGACAATCGAAGATCTCGGGTGACTTTGACGAGTACCGGAGGCTAGCCAAGAGAGTGAAGTCCAGCATAAGGATAAGGGCGGCTAAGCGTTCTGAGGAACTCTGAGTGGCGAGACTCTGTAAAGAGAATCCCAAGGAGTTTTTTGGAGAGGTGAACAGCCGTAAACCAATCCGTCGAACGATTGGCCCTTTGAGAAATGAGAAGGGGACATTAAAGCACTTAGATGCAGAAAATGTTAACCTCCTCAACGACTACTACTCTTCAGTGTTTACTGAAGAGTGTGGTCCCATCCCCCAGCCAATGGATTCCTACTCGGGGGAAAAGCTGGAGGATATTGACTTTACCGAAGGAGAAATAAAGAAAAAGATCACTGACCTAAAGACGAATAAGTCCCCTGGACCGGACGGGTTTCTACCTAAGAGTGTTAAAAGAAGTGTGCGATGAAGTATCACGACACTTGAGCGCAATCTTTAACATGTCAATCCGGACCAAATGCGTTCCTAGAGACTGGCGTGAAGCAGAGGTGACTCCTATCTTCAAGAAAGGAGACCGTAGCCAACCGTCGAACTACCGACCTATCAGTCTGACTTCGATAGTCGGTAAACTCATGGAAAGCATGATGGTGGACAAAATGACATCGTATTTAGAGTCAAACCTGCTACTGAGGTGTTCCCAGCACGGCTTCCGAAGGCAATGGTCATGCCTGACCAACCTTTTGGAATTCTTCCACTTCGTGTTCAGTGAGCACGATTGGGACAAGGTGGTGGATGTGGTGTACTTAGACTTTAAGAAAGCCTTTGATAAGGTACCACACCACCGCCTTCTCCGGAAAGTGCGAGCGCTGGGCATAGACGGAAAAGTAGCCGGGTGGATCGAGAACTAGCTAAGTGGCAAACGGCAACGGGTGGTGGTGAATGGACAGGCTTTTAAGTGGGTGCCCGTTACTAGCGGGGTGCCTCAAGGTTCTGTCCTTGGACCACTACTATTCATCATCTACGTCAACGACATGGACGGTGACATGGTTGCCAAGATTTCAAAATTTGCCGACGTTACCAAGCTTGGTATGAACGTTGCAAATGATGGAAATACTGCCCGCCTGCAGGAAGATTGGGGAGTGGTCGGACACGTGGCAAATGCCTTTTAACGTGAAAAAATGCAAAGTAATGCATTTCGGCCACAGAAACCCCCAATCTCAGTGTATCCTTAACGGCACTGCTCTTAAATCGAGTGACACTGAGAAGGACTTGGATGTAACCTTCACTAGTGACCTCAAGTTCTCGAAACAGTGCATTGAGGCAGAAAAGAAAGCCCAAAGGATGTTAGGCTACATAAAGCGCCAGTTTGGATACCATAACAAGGATATAGTACTTTGCCTGTACAACTCCCTGGTTCGGCCGCACCTGGAGTATGCCGTACAATTTTGGAGTCCTTCGTTTCGAAAGGATATCGCAAGTTTGGAACGCGCACAAGCCAGGGCAACCAAGCTGATTCCTCTATCCGACATAAAAGTTATGAAGATAGACTAAGGGAATTAGGTCTGTTCTCGCTGGAAACCCGTAGACTGCGTGGTCAGCTCATCGAAGGTTTCAAATTACTTCGAGGGTTCGACAATGTTGACTACCGGGATATTTTCACACTGAGTGAGAACAGAACGCGCAATCACGGCTTCAAACTTAACCTGATGCGTTACAACCGCAACCTGTGTGGAAACTTTTTCACGTACAGTATCTGCGGTAAGTGGAACGCACTTCCAGTGGAAGTTGTCAACAGTGAATCTGTTGACCAGTTTAAGTCAAGACTAGACAAAGTCTTGAAAATCAGCTGTTCAGGGACGCAAAACAATTGAGCAGCCATGTGCTTGTTGGATTGCTCGTCCAAAGGTACCCTCTTTGAATGGACCGTAAGGTCTCCTAGGGTACTTACTTTCCTTGTTACTCTTTGTTACTCTCTGGCTTAAACTAAACTGATTTTAAGACAGAATGGAGAATCGTCAGAATTATTTTCCTCTTTTATTGGGTGGAATAAGAGTAGGAGAGATAACTTTATCGCCGTCGAAGGCAACGCTACAACCTTTTCTCCCGAGTGGACGGATAAGGGGGAGGTGCCCTCTATCGACCCTTTATCTAACTGCCTCTCCCTTACCAAAGGATACAAGTAGTTTCAGATGGAGAATGGTCAACTGGAGACGAGAAGGGTAGAGAGGATTAAGAAGAAGAAAATATTTAAAAAGAGAGAAAAGATTAACAGTAAAGAAGTTGACTCGTTAAAGTTCTCCAATTAATGGATAGATAGATAGTATGAAATAACTCCCTCTTGTGAGCTTACTTATTTTTTTGGTGGCTCTTGAACACCAACGCCCTAAAATTTTTCGTTCCTTCCATCGAATTAGTTCTCTTATTATAGGTTCACTCGCTCAATTTCCGACAGATACAAGTAACGGCAGAGCCTTCTAACCTCTATGTTATCATGTCTATTTCTATTCATTAGTTTGCATTTTAGTTTTACTCTTTCCAATTAAGTTCGCTTTAACTTGTTTTTTTCACTTTAATTATACACTATCCATCTAACTTTATTGGCTTTGTTTATTTTTTCTTTAGTGTTTATTCACTTTTCCATTATTTATTTTTAGTTTTGAGTGAGTAGTTGAAACTGATCACAGTTATCACTTATCAGTTAGTCATTATTGGGTAATAGAGATAACTTTGGAATTACTTTTTATTGTTTGTCTTGTACATTTGTCTTGTCTGCTTTCGGTGTTAGTTAGATTTTACGTATTTATCTGGTTTGGTTTCTTTAGTTGAGTTATTGCCCCATTTGAAGCCCATTTACTAGGGTTATTTTTATTGTCATTTTCTTTACTTAAAGTAAATAACGGTGCCTTTTCAATCCTGATCTGCTGTATATCGCCTTATGATTAGCAATGTAAATGGGTTTAGGCTCTGATATTAGCTTGTTCTACAAATAGTGGAGAAAGTGAATATATTTTCCTCTAGATTTTCTTCGCTTTTTCTGTTAATATTGAGTAGCTCTATTCCTCCTTCTTGATGTTGACATCTCCGCCTAATTTCTATCTTCTTTTTGTGTTTTTAATAATTTGGAACGCTTTAGTTTCTATCATTTTGAGTTCCATTTTTTTTCGTCTTAGTTTCGCAGTTGATTTAGATCGGTGATGTATATTAGTACCTCACTTTCTGGTGCCGAGTAAAGTTTTTTCTAATTTTTCATGCTTATCTCCCTTAGTTTGTTTAGTAGATTTAGCATAGGTGTTGTCTTTTTGTTTTTTTCTTTCTGCAATATTAACTTTTGTAGCCTCTTTATGTTATTTTCAATCCCAAGACTTTACTTTTCGAATGATATCTGTAGATCTGGTCTTTTATTTCGCTAACTAAAAGCTTATTTTAGAGGTATTATTTAAGGCTTTGCTTGAGAATATTTTCATAAAGGTTTTCCTGAAAGTATATAAATTTTAAAATGACTTGGATATTTTTCTAGTTTTGGTCTTGAAGGTAGTAATACTACTTACAGCCATTGTGTTGACGATAAAGTAGCATTCCCTTATCTGCCATTATTTACAAATGGAGGAGTGAAGAAATTGACTAGGCAAAACATGAAAAAAGGATCAATTAAGCTTGAATAAACTGGTAGATAATGACAAATCTAAATAATATAATTAAAAGCGAAAATTAATATAAAATAAAAGGTGAGTGAGACTGTGATTGCGAGGGTATAGCGGATGGGAAACATCACTTTAAGCATTTTGAAATAACTGCCAAATTTATCTCGGAGATCCAGGCCATCATTCACAACGATACCAACAAGTCAATAAGGTCCATAAACAGGAACAGGAGAGTTTCAGGGTCTCTCATCAGGCAGTTAGTGCAAGAGGACATCTGCTACTACTCATACAAGATGAGAAAAGGCCATCTTCTTTCGCATAAGATGAAGAAGAGCCGGAAGGAACTTGATGCGAAGCTTGTGGGCAAAATGAAGTATCTCGTCAAGCCTAGCATGAATTGACTCTTCTCAGAAGAAAGAATTTCTGCTATGACATAGTGGTGAACTCGCAAAACAAACGCTGCCTTGATATGTCTCCCAAACCTGTACCGAAAGTCAAGATGACCAAGTTCTCGGTCCACATTATGATGTTTAGAGTGGTCAGTAGCGAGAAGAATTGTATGTCCCCCTTTTATCTTTCAGAAGTCCTCTGAATCATACGGAAGGGTACATCAAGAGCAAGGGAGAGTTGGTGTTGCCCTGGATCCAGCAGGTGCGCCCTGGAAGGTCATATTTGTGCAATATGAGCAGAATGACCCAATCTTAGCTGTCAGATAATTTCCTTGCCAGATCACTCTAAACATTTGGAATTCTAACTCTCTAGACTGCAATCCTCTTTACTATTATGTGTGAGTTATAAAGAAAAAGAGACCAACAAGTCCCTGAAATCCACAGAGGTCGAGCTTAGGTCCAGCCACACCTTAGTTTTCACCTCTTTAAACAGGCAAACTGTTGAGAAGGTATGCAACAGGTTTAGAAGCCGCATGAAGGCCGTGGATTAGTCGAACGGCAATTTGAATGATTAGAATTAATAGATCACAATCTGTCAAGTCTATAACATGTAACTTTGGTAAATATATCTGTATTAATCAACTTTCTGTGTTATTTTCTTTTATATTGAAGTTAGGCGACAAATTACCCACCGTAGCTTTTAGATGGCGACAAGTGACAATCACACCACAGGATTTCTTAGATAACGACAAATTTGTCTCGATCATGAATCCTGTATTTAAATCTAATCAGGTGGTTGCGTAAATTGCTAGGGTATTTGTGCGCCAATACATTGCAGAGAGAGCATAAAAGCGAAGGCTTGATTTCATAGGTTTTTGGTACATAAGGTGAAGTGACCCTCCTTAGAAAGAGTTGATCTAAACAGGATCACCTACCCCTATATACATGCAGCTTAGTATTATCGTTATGAGGAATGCATGAAAATGCAAAGATTAGTCCCTTGGCACCGGCATTACCTAATTTCTCCAACTATCTACCTCTTAGCTCTAGTCATACATACTCTTTTTTCTGTATGCTACTTATCACGGGTCCTTTTGTTTTCTTCTTTAGTATGGCCTTTGCATCAGGTCCAAGCTCTTTATTTTTTTAGTTGCCTCTTGTTTTTTTAGAAATATTTATGTATCCCTCTATATGTTTATGTACAACATTATTAATATATATAAATATATATATATATATATATAGTGCGGTTAATACAAAGAAAAAATTTATAACCGACACCCTAGATGGATAAAAATTTAGAGATGAGAAATAGTTCTCCCAACTGTGGCACAAATGCCTGAAATGATATATATATATATATATATATATATATATATATATATATATATATATATATATATATATATATATATATATATATATATATATATATATTGATATAGGTTCTTTAAACAAGGTCGCTCGATTTTTAAATGTAAATAAAACAAGTTGTGTGTAATATATGCACTCAATTTATTTTAAATTTGAAGGTACATTTTATGGCATTAAGTGAAGAATATGACGTCGTTTAAATGTCCGCAGCGGTTTCGCTTGGTGGAACATATTTGGGAGGCTAAATTTTCGATGACTTTGTTGCATAAATCTGGCTGAATTTGCTGGATGGTGTTCGTTATGTTGACTTTGAGGACATCAACTGTTTGCTGATTATTTGCATAGACCTGCAATTTAAGGTAGCCCCATTGAAAGTAATCTAATGGCGTTAAATCGCATGATCTCTGTGGCCAGTTGACGTCGTCCCTGCGCAAGATGAGCCTGCCCTGAAATCGCTGGTGCAAAATATGTATCGTAGCGTGCGCAGTGTAGCACGTGGCGCCGTCCTGTTTGAAATACATGTCGTCAGTATCAATATCATGCCTATAATCTAGTTGAGGCCACAAGAAGCTGCTTATGATTGATCTGTAGCTTTTGCCATTGACGGTTATGGCAATCCCATCTTCGTTCTCAAAAAAGATACGGAACGATGATTCCATAGACGAAAATCCACACCAAACAGTGACTTTGCTAGGATGGAATTGGTGCTGGTCTATCTCATGTTGATTTTTTTTGTCCCAAATCCGACAATTTTGCCTGTTTACAAATCCATTCACCCAAAAATGGGCCTCGTCGCTGAAGATGATTTTTTGTGGGGAATTTAGGGCAATTTTTTACGGCTCTTGAACACACTCAGCGAACACACGGGGTTGTATATGGTCGTATGCCTTATATTTCTGGGAAATTTCGATTTTTTTACGCTGCAGACCCAAGTTCATACGCATAATTCACCAAACTAAAGTCGCAGAAAGGACAAGTTCTTGTGAATGACAAGAAATTGACTGCATCGGATTTTCCCGTACACGTACGGGTGTTGGCTGATTGTTTATCGACCCTTTTGCTTCGAAGTTGGCCACCAAGCGTCGAACAGTGGACTGGGCAGAATGATTGTGGCAAGGATAGGAATCTCGTAATGCGCGGAAAGTTTGTCAAACAGAACACTGATTCTGATAATAACATTTAAAAATTTTCATTGACTGTTCAACGCTATAACCTTCCAGCGTGACTTGCCAGGTACTAATGAACAGTTCACAATGAGTTTTACAGATGTCCTTGTAGCAATATGGCCAATATCGCCTGACAAATCTCGAGCGTCCTTGTTGAAAGACCCTATATATATATATAGATATATATATATAACTCGTATACCTGTTTCTCCACATTTATTAGCCCTAAAACTACATATACAGGCTCCAGATTACATTTTCACAGTTACTGTGCCACCATATTCAAACTAAATTCCATTAAGACTCTTCTTTGCCTCGCATTTAACTTCGCCTCCTCCTCTCTTTCTACCCTATGATGTTAACTTCCTCTCTAACTACTTCTCCCATAACAGATACCCTCTACTCCTATTAGACCGAAATGTTCGTACATTTCTTTATTCAAAGTATTACTTTAAAGTCTCCTCTTACATTGTGCCAAAAGAAAATGTATTAACAGCCTGGCCTTATATATTAAGGGAACCAGAGTAAAAACTATGGGTTGTCGTAAATAGAAATCATCCGAACGAACATAAGTGAGAAAAAAATAAAATTAGAAAGTAAATATAAACATAGAGACGATTATAAAACACATTGCTCTGGTAGGCTCGCTCTACGCTGAAACATCATGTGGTATTCACGTGTTATCTTAAACTCGATCTCTGATTGGAGGATGGGAATGGTGACATTCGAGCAGAACAAATCAGTAGTGAGATCTGTGTCCTAGGTCAAGCCATTCCTTTTCTTTCTTATCTTTGTTTTAGTTCGGGTTTTACTTAGATATTTCGCCTCCTTTATTTCCGCTTTTGTTTGCTTTGTTTTTTCCTTCGTTCTTTAGTTTGGTGCACTTCGCCTCTTTTATTTACACTTTTCCTGTTATGTTGTTTTCCTTCAGTTTTTTTAGTTTTGGGTACTTCCCATCATTTATTTGCGCTTTTCTTGTTTTGTTTTTCGTTTGGGGCACTTTGCCTCTTATGTTTATATCTTTCCGTTTGTAACACATTGTCGATCTTAAACTGGCCATTTCCTCTCTTTTGATTTTAGTTTCCATGTCTGGGTTTATGGTTGTGATGCTGTAGCATGTTCCTTGTAATGTTTTTAATTATAAATTATTCGTAGGTTTTCTCTTACACAGTGTTTCCGCTTAGAAATAACGATGTTCTATCGACTGTGTGTTGCCTTAGTTTGGGTAGAGGGTATACCACAAACTTATTTCACCCCTATGAACCCTACCACACATTTTATCACTTACTCCATAATTTTTTTTAAAAAAGGCGAAGACTGTAACAACTGACATACTTAAATCCATTGCATCATTCGAAATTAATTGTATATATTGTCAAAAATGCCTAATGCAAGCAAACACGCTAATTCTCGAAGTAGCTCAAATAATGTCATCGAACCGACTAAGCCTCTGCCACTCTCAGATCTCGCAACTCAACGATATAATTTAGCCACTATTTCTCTTATCAAAGTGAGTGACAGTAAATTAAATGTATTTTTCTTGATAATGATTGAGGATCCACGAGGTGAAAAAGTTTATTGCTTAATTTGTGACCTACATATAAATGAACTCGGCCTTTCCTCATGAAAACCAAGCCGTCCACGAACCTACCACATGAAATAATTCTTTCAAGGGACCAATAGGGAAGTCTTTGCCAAGATTGGAAGAGTTAAAATGAGATGAAGTGTTCGTTGCGATCACAGATGGTGATAAATTCCGATGACAAATCAAATGTTATCAGACTTTTTCTCTGATCAGAGGTACCTTTTCCTAGTCACCAAATCAATTCACAGCTAGAAAACTGATCTGCAAATGAAAACTTTAAGGCCAGGAACCATTTCCCACTTGAGATGGTTAAATTTAGCATATCGCTACCTCTTCAATCATCTCTATAACGGTAACGTTAAGACGAACCTGCACTCTCTCATCTTCTACGTCGTCATCAACTACATTCCTTGTTAGTTTGCGATCAAAACTTGATCATATATTTTTGACGCTGCCAATCACATTCCTTTTCAAATAAACTGTCTCCGCCGTCTTCCTCAATCAACGCGACATATAGTGTTCCCTTACATTAAATCATGGAACACTCACCAAAAAAATCTGCTCGTCTCTCTCCTCTGCGACGATGATCCAAATCTCCATGCCTTCGCAGTTCGCAAGATCATAAACTTTCGCCAAGGAAGCGATGTTGGTGACAAGTCGTTGAGAAAGTTGTTCCTCGTCTCCTCAACTTCAATGCGAACACGATTGCTGAACTCATCAATTGGGATTCAGTTACGATTTACGAGTCCATCCTCACTTGCGATCTCATCATCGCCGAACTTCATATTTGAAGGTGAGCATATTTTAATTGCTATCTTTGTCAACCCAAACCCAATCAGTGGAGAGCCTGATTCTCGAATTAATAAGTGCATCCGCTAAAAGTGCTAGACATGATAAAAGAGATGGGTATATTCGCGCGAGAATGGCTTTCAGAGAAATCTTTTCGAAAGCTGACACGAAAAAAGATTTTGCGAAAATAATGTGTTAGTTACAATCCCTCTATTTTCTATGTGACGGCGATGATATGCATTTCTAATGCCTTTTGTCCTACTAGCGTTTATTCGATTTGATATTAAATTAAAAAAAGACTCGTTCCTTGCTTGGAATCTAGCTCTATTATCAAAAATTAATTTAGTAATAAGATTAAGTAGGAAAAAGTTAGGCATTCTCAGTTTTTAAGCCATAATCGAATGAGCGGCTTTGAATAGAGTCAGGTTATCAAAAATGTCGTGGTACAACCACTCTATACCATATACTACTCCTCTATTATGTGGGGAGGGTGACTTAATCACTTACTGCAACGCGAACCGTTAAAGGACTGTTTACAGGGGTTAACAACCGACTAGGAGGTCACACTCGAGGCGTTGGGTTTCAAATCGTTAATAATCAGAGTGTGCATAAATGGTTGGCGAGGTTTACTTGAATAGGCCGAGAGTATCGTTCAAAGTTATTTAAAGATGAAAGAAAAAAAATATACTTTTATTTACAAAGATCAAAATAAGAATAATAATATAAAAAAGAAACTATTTAAATTGAAAGAATCTCTAGATAATTAACATGAGTAGGGATTCTTAAATAGAATTAATTAATTAATGTAACTAGGCTCAGATAAAAAGGGGGAACTTGACAATACTAATAATGGAGGGAATTTCAGTGTTACAGGTCGATGACTTCGAAGAAGGTCCTGCTCGCGATGAGGCGAGTGGGAAAGGATCCGATGAGTAGGTAGGGCATGATCCGAACCAACCTTCCGATGAAGATAGACAAAATTCAAAAATTTCGTTCAACGGAGAATGTGTTGAATTCTAGTAATTTCATTGAACGAGGAAACTTCTTTTTCCTTAAAGGTAATCGATGGAGATTTTCTTCGGTTCGATTAAACGAAGGGAGACTGTTGCGCAAATTCAAAGGCTTGCCGTTTACAGAAGCTACAATTGACTTGGGTAAAATCACGGTTGAAGAAGGCTGCTATCTGACCAACGCTCACGAGCCCAGACGATACAGTTTGCCTTGAGGTGCGGGCTGGACTCTTCGAACTACTGAAAAACTCGCCTATTTGTATACCCGATTCTGGACGGGAATGGGGAGATTGGAGAAAGGAGTCAGAAGCTCCAGACATCTTAATCCCTTAATCCGGAGGCGGAATCGATCCATTATTTAGTAGCGAGGTGCGAAACAGCGCGGCTCTTTCTCACCTCGTCACAACAAGGGGGAGGGGAAGATGAGGCTTGGGACGAGTTCGCATGATTGGAAAATATTTTCCCAACGTGTCCAAGAGTCGAAAATTCGAGAATGTTCGAACAAGAAATGATGTAGTTCATGGCGTGATACCATAGCACGTGTTCTTCGATAAATGGGGTGGGCGGGGGTCAGAGGTTGTTCGTTTACAAACAATGACAAATCAGAATGTAGGATATTGAGTGGATTCATAAATATGATAATTTATTCCTAAAAATAGCTGTATGGTTGAATTGGCTAGACGTAGGTTATTATTTTTTTTCATTTTGCAATAAGTTAATTATTGTTTAACCTATTTTTCATGACAACCTTTTATCTTTAAAATATTTATATATATATATATATATATATATATATATATATATATATATATATATATATATATATATATATATATTACTGCATTTTATGACTGGTATGGCATTGTTCCAGTTAATGCTAGGGTTAAGATTGTACATATGTAGAAAAAGCGAAGATTGTTCATTGTTCACTGTGATTACGTACATTGGCTTGATGTTGTTTAACCCGGACATCTAGTTCTATCCCGCTTTTTCCATAATAACAATTTTGGCAGTTGTTACAGCTTATCGAATAAATAATGCCGAGTCGAGGGGGGGAATTTTTAACAAGGATGGAATAAATGATAGTCTCGTACCTAAAACTAACATTTATATTCAGAGGCCTAAGTAAACGAGCTAATTTAATGAAAATATGGTTATAGGGTAAAACTAAGTTTTTGGCCTGAAACTTAGGGATACTAACATTAGTTTGATAAAAGGAACCCATGGCGGATTTATAACAATGGTCAATTAAGTACAAAGGGTAGCACAAATTTATCCCTATTTTATATATTCTACCGACTTCTTTGTCTAGGTATTCTGGTGAGATAATTATAAGGGCAAGCAAGCAAAAAACATAGAGGAGAAAACACTTTGTTTGATGTTATTATGGTGGTTAGAATAAAAATGTATACGATTCTATGGCTGTGGGTTTCTATATATTTCATATTTGAAACAATGGTTTGTCCGATGAATTAGAATATCTAGGAAAGATACTGTGCGATCTTTTTAAACTTCTAAAGTAAATTTAATCCAGGGTACTAAGGTGTTAATTTTAGTAAGAAATGTATTAATGTTTAAATTATTATGCCAAAAGCAAATGATGTCATCAACATATCGCATCCAAGCTATAGGGGTTTCATTAATTTAGGGAAGTATTCTAGATTCGAAGAATTCCATTTATAGGTTTGCGAGTACAGGGGACAAACAATTCCCCATTGCCATTCCAAAGGTTGGGTGATAAAATTTTCCATTAAAGGTAAATTTTCAATTCTTGATGCAAAGAGCAATGAGTTCAATGAGGGTAGAAGCAGGAATAGGGAGTGCAACTATGTCGAGGTGTTCTTCAAGGAAATTCAAGAGATCAGGTACGGGAACTTTATTACAGAGGGAACAAACATCGAAACTAACCATGCTAAAATTATCAGGGTAGAAGAGCTCATTAAGTTTACTAATGAGTTGTATATTATTGATAATATGTGAATTGGAAATAGTCATACACAAAGGGCTTAGTAGATAGGCTAACCATTTTGATACGGTATAGGAAACAAACTCAACAGAGATAATGATGGGTTGCATTGGTTTATAAGGTTTATGGGTTTTAATAACACCTTAAAGGTAGGGAAGGGAGGCATATGAAGATTTCAATTTGATAATGAGGTCAGGGAATTTCGCCCTAGTAGGCAGTCGGCAGATGGGCTATTAAAATTAAAAGAATTATCTTCAAGGTACTGAAAATCACACAAAGAGCGCTTATTTAGAGCAATGCAATATTTCTATATTATATATCCGGACATTTCAGATTTTGTAAGGAAAAAGTAATGACAAAGAAGAAAGCTTAAAAGAGCAACGCAACAGATGACATGTAGTTTTGATGGGGGCGGCTTAACTTTCAAAATGTATAAAGATTCAAGGATTCCGAGAAAAGTAATGAGACTTATTCGATCTTTACCTGAGGATTACAAGTTTCAATATGGAGTCTTATCGTAGAGAGGAGGGGGGGAACCGTATACCTGTTCCGCATGACCTCTCAGCATGCTGTTCAATTCTCGAATGTAGGGTTTGGCTCGTATCTAATAACAAACAGCTTAAGAAACGCAGCATCACTATCATAAATAGAGTTGAAAAAATATGAAGGAAAATCGACAACCTTCCACCAATATTTGCTGTAAACACCATCACCAGAAAACAATCCTTTTAACTCCATATTTACTAGTAAAAGTATTTAACAGAGGATATTGGAAACACCATTATACAGATAATGAAGATTTTAAACTACTCAAGGAAACAAGTCGGCACTTTAGGAGCTCTTCCGAACGTAATATCCCCTAACCAAACATGACAAAAATCATCTAATAATTCTCCTAAGAGAGTACATCAAAAAGTCACTAACCGAATAAGTCATTTTACGTGACTAAAATCCGAAAATTGAATATAATCAGATGTAGAAACAAATTAGTGAAATAAGTGTACTACAGTGGAAAAAAAATCAGTGCAACCCAAAGTTACTATAGGGAAGCGAATAAAAAAGTGCTCAAGTGAAGGGCATATAAAAGCTTCATACAACATAAGACACAGTACATGTAAAAAATATCTAATGTACACACATAATGTCATGAATTTTACAAAAGACACAAGATATAAAGAAAGAAAAAAATTATTATAAAGATTCGTCTGCTCCGTCGTTAACTTTACAAAAGTTGGGAATACATACCAGTAGGTCAATAAAATAAAGAAAAATGGGTTGGAAAAGGATAAGTACTCGACTAGTAGTTGTTGGTATTCCTTGTTAATCAATAGGTCCAAACAAAATAGAACTATTCCATTCTATCCTTCTATTCCAAGATAAAATAGGATGGTGACCTGAGATCAATATTTTCTCTACGACTATACTTTCCTTTTCATCCTTTTTCATCTCCTTTTCCTCCTTTCCTCCCTTCCTGGTTCCTACCGTTCCTTGTTCTTACTAACGCCCAAACCTTGGAAAGGAGGACGGCGAAGGGCCGAGGTTTTCTTTTCCCTTACTGCAATTGATAGGGGCAGGATGGGGATAGGAACTGGCATTCCATTCATTTCTATCTTCTACAACATTTGGAAGAGTAAATTTGTAAAAAAGATTAAGACGATTGTATAGTTGTTTGGTTTGTTTTTCCTTATATCAAAAAATGGATGTGTCTCGCTTATTAAGCTGATTTCGGTGGTCAGTTTTGAGTTTTGTGGTCCAAAGAAGGCTACCGACCCTAAGTAGATTAGCTTTTTGACCTTGGATTTAATTATAGTGGATCAAGGTAAAGGTCGAGGCACTTCATATGAGGTTTTCTATAAGAAAATTGGAATCTATTATTTTTTAAATTTCTCGTAAGAAAAGAGAATAATTCGTCTAGTAGTTTATAAGTGGAGTAGATCTTAAGGGGTGTGTGAAGGACTATACTAATAGAGTTGAGTTTAAACAAAGGACAAATGTAACTAAAGAAGATGGTTCCTATGCCAGTTAAGGTAGGCTTACTGGGTACGGTAGAGGTAAGGCAGGTGATGGTGTAGCTTAAATTAAAGCCTTAATAAAGAAGGTAGCCATTGTTTTCTAATCTCCTGAATCGACGAATGGAGGCGATAAGCAAGCATGAGGAATTTAGTGCCGTTCGAATGATGTGAGAGATCCTAATCATTAATGGTAATTGTGTTACAGGTCAGGACTGGTGGTTATTATGCATGACATTTGAAAGTGGAAAAGTGGCCAATAACTGGAACAATGTTCGAGCGACTAAGCGAAAATGGCTCGCCATTGGCCCCAGCAAATGCCATTTTGCCCACGAAACCATAAAATACTTGGGTTTTAAAATAGGACAAAGCCAGTTTGATCCACAGGAGGACAAGATTAAGGCAATCGTCGACATGCCGTTTCCCAAATACTAAGAAACAATTAAGATCATTCCTAGGATCAGCTTCTTACTATCGGCGATTTGTGCCAAATTTCGTTGCAATTTCGGCACCCCTCAGCACCCTTTTAAAAAAGAATTCCCCCGATCGACTACGTTGGAATGATGTCGCTGTTCCTCATTATAACCAGCTTAAGAGTAAGCTCATGTATGCCCCCATTTTGAAGTTGCCCAACCCGGAAAAATCTTTTGGGTTTAAGACCGACGCGAGCAACAAGAGCATTGGAGGTGTACTCTTTCAATATGAGGATGACGGAACGAGTCATCCAGTTGCATATGCTAGTCGCCAGTTATTACCTCGGGAAAAGAAATATGCCACTTTAGAGAAGGAAGCTCTAGCTATTATTTGGGTTATTGACAAGTTTAAGATGTATTTGATAGGAGAAGAATTTCAGATAGGAACTAAACACCGCCCGTTGGCCTATATTCGGAAGGTATGACACTCCAACGGCCGAATTATGCCCTGGAGTCTACCCTTACAAGAGTACCAATTTAACGTAAATTAAATAAAAGGTTCCGATAATCAGGTCGCTGACGCACTCAGTAGGAATGCCTTACCAAATAGTGTAGATTAATTTGTAATTCGTAGGATTAGGATCTCCATGTATGTATATGCCGTCTTGTACGACTTAAATTAGATTTTCCTGTAATATAATTAGTTAATGTATATGTCTGAATTTTGTGGCTTAATGTCTATTTTTTTCTCGTATGTGTATATATTTGTACCCATTAATTTACGTATAAATTTTTGGGCCCATATGTACTAATTTTATATTATTTGATTGTTCCATGTCATTTTTATGGTAAAGTATGTATTAAAGGTTAGTTACCCCAATAATCGAATAATCAATATAATCATATGTATTGAGGTAATACTAGCTAGGTGCATGAAGGTACGGTCGATGCAAGAAAGTGAGTTCTTCAAAACGGAGCTCTATGGTTGTCCCTTCTCTCTTTTTTACGAAGTGACAACTTTCCCTGGAATGGAGGGGTGTGATAGAATGGTCTGAGGCCGCTTTAATTCAACCTCTATCACATGTTAACCATGCTCACCCACATGCTTATCCACGTCCATCCTGCCTGTGAGAGGACGCAGAAGCGCGTTATCTCCCATCATAGCCAATGTTTAATCAAGGAGGTTCACTTCTCCGTTTCGCCTCCATAAGTCGATCTCGCCAGATTGAATTAGACTTATGGGCAGATAAGGATTTTCCCAGGCGCCCTGGGGACATTTCCCCGAAGTTCCCGACTCAATTATCCCTTACGCCATGGAGAAGGCTCCGGCTATTTATACCGTAGCTTTTCTCAATTGAGGCAAATCCAGATTATTTCCGCGAGGCATCAAGCCGATCCAAGCTCACTTGTGCACCTAGGAACTCTGCCGAGAAACCCCCATATTGTCCAGAAGAGGACAATATGCCTTGAGTGCCAAGGTTCGTGCTTTTTGAGACGGCAAGTCAACAAGGCCCCCCTGTTGTTCAGAAAGAGAACTACGTTAGAACAGCCATTGTTCTTTGAGCCCGTTTGACAAGAAACGGTTCTCACCCCACCCTGTTGTTCAGAAAGAGAACAACGTTAGAATAGCCATTGTTCTTTAAGCCCGTTCGTCAAGAAACGGTTCTCGTTCCCATCCCAAGACATCACGTCAGGATAATTTAATTCCCCCCCTATTTAACGTTCTTCATAGAACGCTTGGTTTCAAGAATAACCTCCATTGTTCATCTAGAACATATCCGATTTGCTGTTACAAGGATCGCTCGTACTTCCGAGCCCCACTTCGCTCTCACTCCTCGAAGACAGTCCTTCCCCTTCGTTAAGGACAACCGCTCGAAGAACCCTTCTGCAGGAAATCGCCAGTGGACCGAAGATTCCTTTGCATCGTCTTCCTTTGCACAACAACTTTGTAATTACGTAAGCCGAGCATTACCTTTAATCTTTTGACCTTTTGTCAACGCAACCCTGTGCTTTAAATGGTTTAGCGAACCATTTTCCCCTTTATTTTTTGTTTGTTTACCTTTTTAAATCTCTCCAAATCTTAATCCTCAGATTAGTCAGATATTCCCACGATCCTTTTTTATTCCCCGTTTGTGTAAACATTTTTTTGTGTGTTGTTGATAGTTTAATTAATAAAACTCTATTTTATTAATGGGAGCCATATTATTTATCCTTGCACTCTATTCCACTTCTTAAGCATATTGAAGATAAATAAGCCTCTCCAGCCCCCCCTGCCTTTTTTAACTAACCTCGGTCAATCAGATTACAACGCACTTGAAATATAGAAATTCCGTTAACGAATAGTTATAAAGGGTATATCGTTGAGAGTCTATTCTACGACAGGGTGACTCGATCGAGGATTGAGGTGGAGAACTCTTCATTTTTAGTGTACAAACTAACCAAGCCTCTTCTTATCCCTACTTCTAGGGGTCACGGGTCACCGGTCACAGAGCATACCTGCTTGCGAGAGGAACCCTCCTAAACCGGTGACAATGCATACTTTTAATGGCCAACTCAACCTTCAGGCTGGACTTCCGGCGAATGGATCAGAGGAAGGAGACTTAATTATTGAATATGTTAACTGCCCAATTTTTGTTAACTGCTGAATTAATCTTAACTGCCGAAATGTCCTTCGATCTCTCTTTATATATATTGTATGTCGTCTCCAAGGGGCGTGACCTTGACTTGTCCGTGGGGCGAACATCGTGACCTCATTTTTTCGTTACTTCCACCACTTGGACGGAGTTCCTTAATCTATGTATACTTGTATCTACATATTTCCCATGTCTACGGCTATCATAGTTATGTGGAATCGCTTGTATCTTACAGATCTTTATACAATTTCTTTGGTTAAAGCCCGTATTTGTTCAGCTTGCCTGTTGTGAGTTTTTGCTGCTAATTAATATTAGCCCGCGTATGTTTGAGTGAACATAAGTCTCGTATTTGTTCAGGTGCTGACCTTTGATAGCTGTACGTGTGTATGTTCGTGTGTTTCCAGGTGACTCTAACAACCGCGTGCCTTACATCTATTTGTACAATTAGACATATATTTTGTTTCTTATTCTTATTCTCTTAGCTTCTTTATTCATTACACTTGCCATATTATTTCCTTAATTTACACACTTACCCATTTCTACGATTTGATAGACCCACCGAATGTCCATTTGTAGAGCTCCTCGTCGGCCTACTAGATCCTACAATTTTCGTGCCGCAAGCCAACATATTTTATATGAGCCCCTACAAGATAACCACTAATTGATAGGGGATGGGTAAAGCTGAAGTGTAGGATGGGTTATTGGTGATATGGGGAAAGTATTTCCACTGAGACATCTAGGAAAAAAATACAAGGGATACGAAATTTGAAATGTATGATAGGTTCATGGATTTGAAAAAAACATATTGTGTGTAGATAAATAAGCATTATGACAGGTTATTGTAATCTATGGTGTGCGCGGTAAACTGTTATGTAACGTGAAAAGTATTTAGGATAGAAGATATATGTGTGTTTTGGTGAAAAGGGGCTAGAGTGAGTAGTTTCATAAGAGTATGAGGTGTAATGCAAGGGTGTGTGATGTGGTCCATCATTAAACAAGATGTTTATACCGATGGACGTAAATTTTATTCTAAATGAGTCTTATGGGTAACCATCATAGCTATAGGAGAGGCAGTCCATCCTGCTACTATTAAAAAAATGACAGATTCATTGCAGGATAGGGTTTATAAGTCATCTATCGCAATGGCGCCTATGTGGGAAAATAATTCATTATGCCTATCAATCGTGTATTATAATTATTGTTTTCTGTTAAATATATAATAAAGTGTGTTTAATGGGTAAAAATCACGAGAGATAACACGTGAATAATTATCCTTCATTTCCTCCAAAATATGTCTATATAAGCTAGTTTCATTCAAAAGCTATTAGTGTGGTTCACCTCAATAACGACGAATGTGAAAAAAACAATTCAAGGATGTAGCAAGATTTAATAAAACATAACATTAGTTTTGCTTTATTGTACAGAGTAGTGGTGAGAAGTTTCATCAATTTGACTAACAGAGGACCAAATAACCTAACTTTCCCTAGCAAGCTAGTAGCGTGGTTCATAGTGTCTGCTGCTGAGATAATGTTAGTGGCTGAGTGTGAGAAGGATTGCGAAATGCTAATCGAAGCAATTTATTGGTTATTATGAGGATGAGGATAAAATTAAATAATGAAAGAGCAAGACGATAGTAATTGAAGAGGTAGATTGGGTAATGTTAATTATATAAGCCCGAAAAATTATCATGCAAGGTAGTGGCGCAGATGAAGCACACTGCGACAACAAGGTTTGGAATGGTAAGTAAGTCTCTGGATTAATCAGAGAGTTAGTAATACTACATGTTTGATGGTGAAATGTAGCATGATGTTTTGTGAGAGTATGTGGTGCCAACGCTACTATATACATGTGAGAGATTGGCATTGAAAGAGAAAGAAGAATCTAGAGCGAGAGTTATATACTTGGATAACTTGAGAGTGATGTTTGGCATTTGGCAAGTAGATAGAGTCAGGAACCTTTGAGTAATAGGTATCTATGGTGTAAAAGGGTATGTGTTCTAACCTCTGACTTAGAATGTACTGATGTGACATAGGTAAATAAGAAGAAGGTATGAAATCGATTTGTAACGAAAATAAATGAAAGTGATTGCCAGCGGAGAGATGGGGAGTTATTGGAAAATATCTTAAAATATAGGTTGATTATGGAAATAAGTGTTTGATAGACAAGAGGCTGACTGATATTTTGTATGGTAGGTATGTATGGAATTGGTTTATGTGGATGTGACGCGTTTCTGACCTCCTGCCAGGGATGAAACTGAGTGGACGAAACCATGATGGGGGACTCTGTGCTTGAAAGAGCAAGCGTGGGTAAGATGGACTGGGTTTGTTGGAGGCAGTTTATGATCTTTACTCGCAGAATAACAAAAGGTAAATTTAACGCTCTGTTTATCGCATGAAAAAAATAAGAGAAAATCTTTGGCTTGACTCAGAACGCAAAATTACTCAGGGAAATGCCCGACATTTTTGTGTATAATCTGAGAAGAGAGGGACAGGATTCCCTTCTTTACAAAGTTTATTTATAAAATTAGGGATTAGTTAAACTACCCCGAGGTTTACTTATGGTAGCGTTAATTTTCTTTTTGATTTTATTATTATTTTGGATTTAATTTTAGCAAAGGAAAAATTATAACTTTCAATAAATATGAGATAAAGATGGGGTATAGCTTCTGTTATGGGTTATCCTGCCCTGACCTAGATAAAAGTAAACGGCGCCCTCAGCTGCTGTCTTTTGTAAAATCGTCAAATGCCCATAGATTGCACACAAATTTATTTTATGATAATCAACGGGATACTGATAAATAAATATATTTTAGGAATATGGATATCATACGGGATTTTATGTTGCGCGCATCTTCTTTACATATCAGCACAATAAAGAAATATAGAAGCAAATGGGTTTTCACAATTCTATATATTATGTTTTATAAATTCTTATCATTAATATAATCTTTTTCTCTAAATCGTAAAATTCTCCAAAGTTCCTGATTTTAAGATGGCTACAAATTTGGGTGGCCCTCTCAATAGCTGTCCTTACTGTTAAAATATAAATAGGCCGACATAAATAAAAGAGGAATAAAAATCCCTTGATTCTCAAAATAGTTAATCTCTGTGTTCTACAAAAGTACCCGTGCTCTTCTAAAATCTGTTCCGAACAACATTCGTTTAAAAGCTATAAAAATGGCAGTTGGCCTCTAAATTAGCAAAGTTCAGAAAAAGCCACTATATGTTCCTCAGAACGGTTATTATAAAATTGCATTAAGGAATTTATATTTTTTTTCTAGAAATAATATCAAGGAATAAATGGATAAAGTATGACGAACTATGCTCTGGCTTTCTAAAACAACATATGTAATTGTTTTCACCAGTAGAGATTCTCTCATTTCGGAGAAAGAGACGCCGCATCTTGGTCTCTACAGTAAATCCCTAACCGATATTTTTCTATGGGTGTGCAAAATGCAAGAATAAAAATGGTGGTATTTCTTTTAAGGTTTAGTGTTTGTAACCATGTATTATTATCAGACTTGGCTGAGGCAGGTGTTGCTAACAGTAATTTCGAATATTGAATTACTTTTCTAGAATATAAAGAATAATATTAGCCTTTATCAAAATAAAAATAGTAGTTGCCTGTTTATAGAACACTGTATCGTGTTCGTCTGGAGTATGCTCCTAATTCGCCCCAAACAAATGACTTGCCATAGAGTTACCAAGCATTCTGGTTATTCTCAAGCTCATACGCTTTTCACCATCCGAAACCTTTTAACATTCCTACCATCTACGGTGAATTTTATGTATGGATATGCTAGCCATTTACTGCTCTTTTCACTTCCGTGCCAACTTGATCTCAGTCCATCAGCATAATAAGACTAACGCCAGTCTTCATTTCCTGACCAATGGCCGATAAAACTCCACCAAGTTCTTACTGAGCGTTAATCATGGCAAATGGAATTCCAATCCACGCATGCACACAGACTAAAGAATGCATGTAATCAAAGGAATGTGTTGCCCGTAGATCCAATAGAACATGTTTGAAAAATAAGTTTTCAGTTTTGGTTTGGCGATGGTCCGACTCAGCCATTCTCTGGTTGGAGCTACTTCCAGTTTCGTAAAATTTCCGGACAAGTTTAAAATCGTACACAAAATTCACGCGAATGTCTTATATGTACCTTCTATTAAGAGAGTGGAAAATATAGTCAAATTTAGCCAAAATCCGAATATTTCGACTTCTTGTATGTAAGATTCGTAGGCTAAAATTTTAACATGAAGTAATTACCTATAACTACAGATGCAAGTCTTGAATGCTATAGTTTCTAAAGAACAAATAATTTACTGGTTTATCTAATACATAGAGCGAGTATAAGGATACTTAGAAACTCACAGCACCTGATCCTCTCCTCGCTTAGCAACGAAAGCAACTCGCCTATTAATGATATCATTTGCTAGCTCACAATATTCCTTGCACCCTACAACTCGAGAAAATCGTGATAAAAGATAAGTTCTCACTATGCAATGGATGTCGATGAGAAGCCACTTTGAGACTAGGCATTCCTTGTGAAGCACAAAATGATGGAAAGTGTTTTTTTAGCGACAAAACTAAATTTTCACACCCCTCGGAAATGTTAGGAAATTAGATAAATCCAGGGTCGTAAAGTTTTTATTTGCATTTCAATATAAATATATGTAATATTGGAATAAAGAGGAATAAATACCCAAAAGTTATATATGCCCCAGACAATCAACAAGAATTTTAAAAAATAGAAAATTTCCGAAAACATTTAACACCAGAAACTATATAATAGATAAGCAGATCAAGCTCAGTAACATGTTATTGGGTGAGGGGAATTATTTTTCGAGGAATGCTCTTCGCGATAGTAGGATATCTAGGGGTGTGGGGCGGTGATACTGATCCACTACTCGGTGATGAATGCCTTTATTTTCTTATAAGGGGCTGTTTGACGACGTTTTACGCCCTCCGTTAGGTCTTGTGAGAGGTTTTCCAATGGATTCATATAGGAGACAGGTAGTCCCTCCATCAGCGTGATATTTTTCTGAAACACAGTATGGTGGACGTGACTTGTGACATTTGGTAATTTTCAGCTGTAAAATTACAATCTGGATATTTCTGGAAAGGTCTTTAGCTGAGGGAAGCATATAATCTCTTAGGAGAGCTTGGTACATCTCGGAATTCATGAAGTCATCAAAAACGGTGAGATGACCCACCCCTGAGCTTGAGATGCAGCTCCATACCATTATAAAGTGGCCACCATGCTTTAATGTTTAGACTATGCACACTTGATTGCACTACACCCTGGACTCGTGTAGACTGCAATGTTGACTATGGTTGATAAAGACTATCGTGGAATCGAAGGAACATAAGCCATTTCCTACTTTTCGCATTGTCCATTGGGGTGATTATGTGCTCAAGCTGGTCAACATCGATTCTATTGAAGGTTGATAAGTGCCTTCTGGCGGGCTTTACAATACTTAAAGCAATAGGCAAGCAGACTTTGACGGAATGTTCTGACGCATTACCCTAGCCCCAATTTGTCCATTCATGTTGTAGCTGGACTGCGTTTTTATTACGATACCGAAAGCTCATGCGACGCAGACACCTGTCTACCCATTTCATACTGACACTGGGCTGTGCAGAAAGAGGTTGAACTTCAATTTTCCCTCTTTCATGTATCCTCAGCAACACTGAAATGTGATCTGTGAAATTCTAGTATTTTATTCGACAGTTCAGACATTCCCCTTACTGCGTGCTTATCAGACCTATTTCTTCCTGGGTATAGTTAAGTGTTTTTTTCCATTACCATATCAATATCAGATCCTGTTGAAATAGGATATCATATTAATCAACAAAAATGCTGTTATATGTCGACTCTTTAACTGTAACATACCGTATACTGTTACCAGGATTCCATAAATTCCAATGGGGTTGCATTATTAGATACTTCAATAAAAGTTGAAGGAAACTTTTTCTTTTATTTGGATTTCCAGATGTATTGGAGACATGTATGTAAATCTACACCAACATATTCATAGACTTATCAAAGAAGGCTGAAAAATGCAGGTATCCGAAAACTTTTGGCTGTGGCTGTAAGGCGTCGTAGGGGTGAAAGATTGAATCTCACAGACAAACAAGACGGTTAAATTTAGATAAGGAATCTTTGTGGTGTGAAGGATGCTTTCAAGTGCTGGATTTTGTCAGTTCGTCCCGTTTATGCAGCAAGTACAATGCGGTATACAAGAATCTACTTCAGGAACATATGACCCACTCTGTCCAAAATCAATAATATGTGAGCAGATCAGTTTATTAGTCGCAAACTAAAGAATGTTGAAAATCTTTGGAAAAGACTGAAAAAAGGATGGAATCAAATCCCACCAAACAATGGAACAAATTGGTTAAGTCCTGCAACCGAAGATATTAGAAACAAGAGCCTGCATACTTTTTATCAATATTTTCTTAATTATCTATGAGATAATCCGTTTTTTTTGTGTATGGCTTTATATATATTTACTATTATAGTCTTTGTCGCATCCTCTTTTGAAATGCACGTACTTTCCTCATAACCTGCTTTATCCCGAGTTATATGTAAGGAAACTTGAACCTGCCCCATTTGAATTTTAAATATTATTTAGATAAATCCCGAATCGATTTGGGTGTGTGAAAAGCGGAAATGATTTTATATTAATTTAATATTTTCGGTCACAATTTCATCTGAGCGCGGTTATATCCCATACCATCTTGTATCGATGATTAACCATCAACGGGATGATATTGGGTTTCAAATCCACGTGGAATCCCATTAAAAGTAGAGATAATTGCCCATTACAATTGGGTAAAAAGTGCTCGTGAAAGAAAAGAGGAATATTTTCATCAACTTTTGTAACTAGCGAAGAATTTTTTACTTATAGAGGGTAAAATGATAGAGGAGGAAGATAAGGTAAAATGTAAAGAGACTACCAAAGAAGGACCAGCAAAGAAAACTAAATTCTTTTGAACCAGACCGTTAAATAAGATGGCAGAAAACTAGAATCGGAAATTACAGAGTAGTCTAAATTGGTAATAGTAAAGAAGATTAAACTCTAAACGTTTATCGAGTGTAAAACGTTAATCATATGAAGTCTATGTATTATAACCCTCCATTAACCTCATATAAGGAAGCCAAACATTCTATACAACGAATCTTAGTCCCCTTGTGAGGCGATAGAGCTATAGGAAAAGAAATGTATGGAGAGAACAAAATCGGTCAATAACGAGAGAAAGTCTTAGATTTTTAGTCCATCCAAATCAATCTGTTCATTGTGGTAAAAAAAACACTAACAAGTTTGTCCCAAAAAGTTTCAAGGACTAATATTGCAGTCTTTTAAGCCCGATTTAGTTAGTAAAGTGGGACATTTTTACTATTGAGAATTATGAAAGAGAAGAGAGTGGAGCAGCACTTTGGCCCTCTGCAAATTCTCTCTTTTTCTGTAAACCTCAGTCATGCAGCTAAGATTCTTGAAGAAAGCAATAAGCGCTCAGTTTCCATTTGCCTTCTGAAAATTAGCATAGTTTGAATTTAATAAGAATAAAATTATGGAATCTCACTGAATATTTTAACTGATTTCATGCATAGATGTTTAGATCTTCACCGGACTTGCTTCCAGCTTTCACCTTTCAGTTCATCTCATCTTTCGAGGTCATTTTTTTAATATTAGTGTAGTCATAGATGCTAAATAGAAAAGTAGAAGATGCGTATTACATAGTTCCATCCTGGTAAAGATGAGCCATGTAATAACGGGTGAAATATATTATGTTCTTTTGTAACGAAACCCCCAGGGTTGAGATATTATTGTTGCCCTTGATGCAATCGATGACCAGAACAGAAGGTTATTCACATAAAAAGTTGAATATAAAACTCATATTAGTTCACAACCACTGAAGATTGATGGGGATACCTTAGTGTAGGTCGTCAAGGAAAAAGGGAAGAATAGCCTTAAAGTGGCCTGGCGAGAGAGGAACTGACGATGGCAAACGACAAGTGAGCGACGACTATAGAGTGAAAATTGCCGTAAATGATCTTTAGTTGAGGTACCCACCTCCAGGTCGAAACTACGAATCGGCTACTCATTGCCTCATGTTGGTATATGAGGAGTTCAGCTGATGAAGGTTGTGTAGTGTATGATAGTGATAGCGTCCCCACAGCGATTATTCGATTATTTGCGAATTAATATTCGATTCTTTTTTAGGTGCGATTCTTTGACTCTGCACAAGACGTGTGAGTGTTTTGGTCTTGTTTACCTGGCGTCATGATGGAGTTACCAGACCCAGTAAATGTAAGAATAACAAGCTAAGTTTAAAAAGCGCTGTTCTCTTGGAGGATCGAAAACTCTAATGGCCTCTCTGGGATACGAAGTACGATTCTTCCTCATAAAGCGAGATTTTGAGCATATCTATGTGTTTTAACCAAAGTAAAACTCGTTACTGTCATTTTTCTCCTCTTAAGAGATAGTCACATTTGACTTTGAGCAAAATTAAGGAGAAGGTAAACAAGATGAAATCTATATTCTAACTGTGCACTTGTTGTATTTATATAAATGCAGTGGTGTGGGGGGCTTACATATAATGAGAAACGTATTTTTTATAATTTTAATATAGAACTAATTTGTGGAAGCATTTTCGGGGAGATAAGACAATATACTGGTGTTCATCTTGCAACGTCAAGTAACAAATCGCAGGCCTCTAAATGCATTTGGCCTCTAATAGGCACATTAAAACGCAGCGAATGTAATGTCTAGTGTTTTGCATTGAAGACCTGAAGCAAAAAGCTGGCGTCTTCCCGAGAGAAGAAAGTGAATAAATAAAGACGAGCGTAGCATGCAAAGTTTCTTAGGACATGAAACCTCTTCCGGGATCGACCTTTCATTAGGGAGCACATAAATTCTATCCTTATACTAGACACGCGCCATAACTGTAAATCCCTGCTTGAGGCCCAATCATTCAAGAACAGGGAGCTGATTCGAGAAGGGAAGAAGCACACAGTTGGAAAATGCGATGAAATAATGAACGGGTTCATGAGGTACAAATGAAGCAATAAGAAATAGTACAAGAGCAAATCACAATCCTAAATTTCCTTGCCGTGGTTATGTGTAGTTAAGTGTTAAAATATATGAAGAAATGAAAAAGGCATTTATAGCAGTTGAAGTTCTGCGTAACAATGTGTACGAGAACCAAAATAGAAATTTGGGTGTGGAAGTGTATTTTGCGAAGTGTTAGGATGTACACGGGTGTAGGTGAGCGAGCTATTATTATTTGTTCAGCGCGGAACCGAAAATTGACTTAATTGCTTCTCATAAAGCTTTAGTCGTAGAAGCAAACTCCCAAGATTCGGAATTGGCGTAAGATATTGGAGCGTTTTTTCACTTTCCGGTGGCTGCCGTTACTTTTTGCTTTCCGGTGGCTGTCATTACTTTCTGATTTCTGGTGGCTACCATTACTTTTTGATTTTCGGTGGCTGCCATTACTTTTTGATTTCCGGTAGCTGCCATTACTTTTTAATTTCCGGTGAGTGACATTTCCTTTGGCTTTCCAGTGGCTGCCATTACTTTTGGCTTTTCGTTGGCTGCCATCGTTTTTACCTTTCCGATGGCTGCCATTAATTTGGGGGGGGGAGGGGGATACCATTACTTTTTGCTTTTCAGTGACTGCCATTACTTTTGGCTTTTCGTTGGCTGCCATCGTTTTTACCTTTCCGATGGCTGCCATTACTTTTTGTTTTTAGGGGGATACCATTACTTTTTGCTTTCCAGTGACTGCCATTACTTTTTACTTTCTGGTGGTGGCCATTACTTTGGTCTTTTCTATCGTTATTGAGTGCCGGCTATTTGTCTTTCAAGTGCTCCATTCATATATGCAAACACGTACAGAGATTACGAGGTTGGAAAAAAGTAGAAGAATGAATAGACGAATTGATAAATTTAGGAACGTGACATGATTATTTGTGGCTGACTCGATTCTCTAATTCTACTCTTTTTTAAAAAAAGTATAACATCATGGTAGCAATTAACAAGAGAATCGCCGCCGAATCAATCAACAATTAATCTTTTAATCTACACTTAGGATAGTACACAAAAATTTACCCATATATATAAATAAAATAATTTAAACAATAGGTAGGAATGAGATAAAGACAACAAATAAATAGAAAGGGAAGAGAAGAACAGAAAACAAACAATATGTAATCATGCCATAATAGACCCATGTGAAGGAAACCTGTTACTTAAAGCACATTCAACGAAATAGCAACCCATAGTTCTAAAGGAAGTTGAGATAACTTGTTGATAACATGGTGCGCAGAAACCTGCTACAAGTAACAGGCTCTTATGGTTACAACCAACATGATCTTAGTCTTGAAAGAGGTTTTCCATGCAAAACTACCACACTAGACCATTCATTCAAATTGCGGGGCAATGTCTGGGGCATCAAACGGTCCTTACAAAAGAGTTCCGTAAAACGTTCCATCGAGTGGCGCTGTGTTCCGGTCGTCCGTCCAATTTGGAGGCGAAACACATCGGACAAGCTTGAGACTACCAAAGCTTTATTTTTTTACATCTCCCTTTTACCCTTTTTTGACACTTTCTTTAATGTCTCTTGGCATTCTCACCTATATCTATTGGTAATAACTGGGTAGGGGGGGATTCACTTAGTTCTCCGAATAAATAGGTTTCCTTTTCTTCATCTTCTCTCACGGAGAATGTCACAAGTGGTTTCTTGTATATCATTGAAAGGGGTACCCCCATATCTTTTGTCACGGACTCTTTCCCTAAAATAGGGGTAAGATGAGGTTCCTTTCCCCTCTGAAGGCAGCACGATATTAGGAAAGATCACTTTAGAAGGAACTATTCCTAGCAGAACTCTCTTGGACCCTGCCCAATCTTTTAGAAGTCAGGCTACTGAGAATCATGGGAGTTAATAGGTCCTGGCATCCCATGCGTTGAAGATGGGTACCAGTACGCCGGTGCGATCGATGTTCCTATCTATAGATATCGGCGTACCAACCCGAGTGCGCTCCCACCGAACCTTTCAGGTGAGATCACATATGGCATTTTCGCCATCTCTAAGAGAAATATTCGAATAAAACTCCATTGAGGACAGGGCACTGCTACGAGACTGAGTCACAAAAATGGTAGACATAGAGGAAGGTAAAGGAAAAGGAGGGCTCTCTTCAAACAGTGCATATGTATAGGGACTTTCAACAAGGACACTCAAGCTTTGTCAGGTGATATTGGCCATCTTGTTAAAGCAACATCTGTCAATCACACTGTGAACTGTTCAGTAGTACTTGGCAAGTTACGATGGAAGGTTAAAGCGTTGAATAGCGGGTGAGAATCATCAAATGTTATTATCAAAATCAATGCTCCGTTCGACAAACGTTCCGCGCATTATGTGATTTCTCTCATCTTTAGCGACGAGACCCATTTTTAGCTCAATGGATTTGTAAACAAGCAAAATTGTCGGATTTAGGACGAAAACAATCCACTTGAGATACACCAGCACCAATTGCATCCCAACAAAGTCACTGTTTGTGAGGATTTCGTCTAACGGGATCATCGGTCCGTATATTTTTAAAAAATGAAGATGGGATTGCCATAACCGCCAATGTCGAGACCTACAGATCGATGATAAGCAACTTATTGTGTCCTCAGCTGGATTAGATGGATACTGACGACATGTGATTCCAACCGGACGGCGCTACGTTCCACACAGCGTACGCCACGATAGACATTTTACTCCAGTGATTTTAGGGCAGGTTCATCTCGCGCGGCGACCACGTCAACTAGCCTTAGATATCATGCAATTTAACGCCATTAGACTACTTTCTTTGGAGCTAGCTTAAATCGCAGCTCTATGCGAATAATCTGTAAACAGTTGATGTCCTCGAAGTCAACATAACGAACACCATCCAGCAAATTTTGCCAGATTCATGCGATAAATCCATAGAAAATTGAGCCTCCTGAATACGTTTTACCAAGCAAAGCCGCCGTAGACATTTGAACGAGGTCATATTCCATACTTAATGCCATAAAATGTCCTTTCAACTTTAAAATAAATTGAGTCCATATATCACACACAACTTGTTTTATTTACATTTAAAAATCGAGGAAACTTATTGAAAGACCCTTTACTTCGAAGATGGGCAGGTCTTTCGTCATTTGGAGGAAGAACAAGATCAGGCAGATCAATCCGGCATTGTTGATCCCAACGGAAGGAACAATACGTTAGCAAAAAACTCCGGTCTACGCAGCAATTAAGTTAAATAAAGAATAATAGCGGAAGCTCGAAGGCTTCTGAAACCCTCATTAGGTCAATAAGCATATTCAACCATGACTGTTTTGCACACTATCAGGTAATCTACTCGATTTACGGAAAAAGGTTTTCCAACTCTACATGCTTCATCAGAATCAGAGTTTAGCTGGATGTTTTGCAATGAGAATCGAAATTGGGTGATTTTCAAACACTCAATGGCACACCAGTATGGATGGTTCTAAACCCTAACTACAACTTTTTAAAATGGGTAATCTTTGCTTGAAAAGAAAAGTGTACACCCATGAGGATATTGTTGAAGAGTAAAGAAATATTTAGCAACGGACCCTGTGGTGAGGAAGCAGAGTGATCTCTAGAGTGACCCAGACAGTCTTCGTCCACCTTTATCTTAGTCATGTTTCCTGAATCAATAGGTGCATGCTTGCTGATGTAGCTCACGTTAAAAAGCATTTGTCCGTTATTACTGCTGACAAGAGCATCCTGTCGACCTGCAAAGTAGTATCAACTACTAATTTCGTTTACCTTTTCAAAGCACAGGAGGGCGGCAGAGAAGCAAAGCTTCTCTATAGAGGAGCTACAACTATTTCTGTCTCTCAATAAGGAGCTACAAATAATAAGTTAGAAAGGCAGCAACGCTTTGTCTGTCCTATCCATATGGCGAATAAACCGACATGGTTTACATCAAGCCATTTGAACTATCGAGTTAGGCAAATAAAATGATCGCAAGTATAATTAAAATTTCTCTAGGGAGACCGAGAATACAAGAGCTTTATTAACAGTAAACCTTGACTGATATACCTTGAAGATCTATCTCAAAGCGACCAAAACACCAATCTAGCAATGAACTCTACCTCAAAGAAGCTATCGTCAGCTTCTTCATGGTTGATACAGACGTCAATTACGCTTAGTGGAATTGAGAAGAAGTTCAGGTTAGGTAGAAGGTAGCGCAGAAGCTCGTCTCCGCCCGCTCTCATTTAGCTCTTTGCATTCAAAAACCATAATGAGTATGTACAACCTGCCCACCCATCCTAGGCTACAAAAGTTTTGTGATCTCCTCCCATATAATCAGAGACAAATATAATAGGGGTCGGTCTTGAAGAGTGTGCAATATACATCGGATGTGATTTGTTTCTTCTCTTGTGACTTCAACATACTTCCTCTACCGCGATTTTAGTCAATTCGCACCCCGAGAGGAGGTTATTTTAGTTTTCACCTTCAAAACACCTCCATGAAGCGGAGTTCTTCCGTCGCTAAAGCTGAATACAAAATATCTTTCTCCTTCTGTGGACCAGAAAGTTAGACAAATTATGAGTTAACTACACGAAAATTTCCTATTTTCTGGTCCAAGAGAGACCGTTCAAAAAGGGTAGACTTTCCCCGAACCGAAGGGAAGAAAACAAGTTGACATAATAAAAGCGCTAAAAGAAGGCAACTGCTAATGAGACTTCAAGGGAAAGACTGGAAAGGAAGACGGAAATGAGATCAAGAAGATAGCTCTACATGATAAAATCAGAGAATATCCTTTAGGCCTGGAAAGCCTTAACCACCCAAGGTTCACCTAACGTCAATGTAGCAAATTAGGAAGTTGGACAGAAACTTCTCAACTAAACACCCACCAGACTAACAAGAAAACCGAAACTAACACCCAGTGATCAATAGAAAAAGGAAGGAGAAGGAAACATAAAATTCTTCAAAATATTTACAGGAAAGTCGATCGAGGCATCATACTAATATTAGGTCATGGTTTGAACTCTGAGAGAATAGGTATGAAAATATTTAATTATATCGTTATGATCACTAATCCAATAGGTTAGGCGTTTAACGGGGCGGTAATAGAGATCATAAAAAGCAAACAGGTATTCATGATATTCATAAGGGATGTAAATAAAGATGTACTAAAGTATTTATACACCTTATTTACTCAATCGCTTTCCGTAGTGGAAATGAAAAGGTGTAACCACTACAATCAAATTCATGCATGGACAAATAATTTTTTATTATGGATGTTTTGTACAATTTCCCCTTAACAATTGCCAAACTAATATTTAGCATTAATGTCAAAGGAATATGACAGAGGAATAAATTCGAGAAAAAGCACAAAGTCTTTACATCAAGAGCAATAATTACATCGAACTACTTGGGTTGAATTCAAAGCAAACCAAAAAAGCTAGGTAGAATTATCCCTGACATAATCTACATATATATGGAAAAGATTTGATTGGCCAACCGTATCATAGAAAGGATTCTATGGAATTATTAATTTGAATTTAACAATGTGGAAAATAAACTACTTATTTATAAAAAAGGATTTTATTAATCTATATTATAGTCTGCATGTCGGTATAATTTTCAAAACGCTAGGAAGTGGGGAGAGCCGTAACTTTTAAAAGAGAAAGATCTCCGTACATAAAAAGAGTGACAACCAAAAGGTGCGCGTCAAGTTATCAACTGACCGTTAAATTAATTCAATAGTTGTCGTATTCTTTATCAAGCTAAAGTAGCAACTACACATCTTGGTTGAAGACCTTCACAGAGAAGACGCAGAGGTAGATCCGAGGGATAGAACATGGAGAGCAGGAGTTGATGAGCGGCAGGTTGGTCGAAAGATATAGTATGCGTGACTTGAGTTGAGACTCAGGAGGATCTGAGGGTAAGACCAAGCTATCAGAAGTTGACCCAGAAGTGAGTCCGAAGACAAACAAGACCATTTAGGTCATTAGTTGACTTGCAGATGGGTTTGGTAGCTGAATCTTGATTTCTAATGGGTAGTTTCGACAGTGGCCTTTTTATGGCTCCACCTTTATCCGTAACGTTGCATAACGAGCCTTTCCGTCACCTCCTATGTGCAAATCGGTGATTATTCCCAATTGCCTCTGTAACCTGGTAGTTTCATTGTGGACGAGCAACACGTCACCGACAGAAGGATTTACTCTTTGTCCAGATGTGCGTGTTGTCTGCCTCAGTGACCAGATAGATATAGTGCATCTTAAGCCAAGTTCGTTGGCGCATTTTCTCAATTTGCCTCTAGCGTCTGATTAAAGCAAAGGTTTTATTATATATTGGATCATCATTATGAAAGGTAAGCTGCAGAAGAACCCTCCTTGAACCATAAAGAAGATCAGAAAGGGTTAACATGTCCAGGTCGTCGGCATCGTCTGCGCAATCTGCGTCAGGAGCCTATCGTTAAGTCAATTTTCTTTCTCTGCTTGGAAGGTAGAAATTTCATCCCATCATACTCCCTTATTGCCGAATATCTTTATAAAGGTTTTCTTGGTCAAGCCGACTAACTTCTCCACTAAGCACGTCTACCATTGCGCCTTTGCAGGGTGGAATATTCACTGAATGCCTTTAATCTTATCTCCAACTTGTACGCTGCAGGAAATGTAGCAGAATTATCGCTATATGCTGTCTTATGGATTGATTATCGAGACAAAAATCGCCGAAAGGCTCGAATAAAAATTTCAAAACCTCCCTCATGTACTAACTCTAGATGGGTGGCCCGAGTCGAGGCACAAGTGAACAACAAGATATAGACCATTTCCTCCTCCCCCTTTCTCTTTATCTGGATAACCCCAGTGTAATCTATACCAATACACGCAACTGATGGCAAATGTAACATTTTTTTGTTATCCGTCTAATTACCTCTCGGGTACATGCATCCCAAAATTGACTACAAACGATCTTCAGTAGTTAACCAACTGTGGCATATCAGTAGGAATGGTGGAGATGAGGAGCAATACTTTCACGAACTAATGGTATCCTGACAACAAAACTGGGAGCCTAGTCTGATAAGGTAGATTAGCAAAATCAAGTCTCATGTGACACTAAATGCTACCTGCTTCGAGAAATAAACGTAACTGTAGAATTTGGCTAGTAATACCATTAGCCTTAAAGGAAAGTTCTTTCCTCTCTTTTTCGCATTTCTCCTTTTGAACTTCCTTTATCTAATAAACAGTTGCAGCATCGTATTTCTTTGTTGTGATTTTGTGAAAGTAGGATCTTGTAGGGGAAGAATTCGTAGGAAGAATCATACCTTTCATAAAAAAGAAGACCTGAACACAAGGATGATGACCTTTGTCACCTTTGACAAGGAGCTGAGCCTGTTGTTATCAATTGGAGGTATCTGATAGGAAAAAGTTAGCAGGTAAGTGTTATAAGGCAGGCTTACTGGTTCCCTCCATAATTCCCTATTTAAAACTCCTTCTGCCTTTTTAAACCACATGGAATTTTTCTTGCTTCTAGTTTTCTTTCCCTAATTACCAAATGAAAGGGTTTGAGATTAGACTCGACATGACGCCACTCATGTTCATGAGAGGTTGTTCTAATTTTCCCTACCTTGTCTTTCACTTATGGCTCATTACATGAATCGGAACAAAGCTATTAAAGGACAATTTGACTCTCTGACCCGAGGAAAATTTCACTTAAGAATAACTTTAGAGCGCTTTTTATTTCCTTCAAAAGCCAAGTCGTTAAATGAGCGGCGCTTATTTCTAATTTTTGAACGGTAATGTGTTTACCCACGATTTTGCTTTAACCATAACGAGGTAAACCGCATCGCTGACTACAGTATATATCACGGCCTCATATACGTCAGAACGAAACTCGGAAAAATAATAAAACTCCACGATACTCGTGGGTATAACTTGCCTAGGAAATGATATATTCGGACAACTTTAATCCTTTTTTCCACAAACTCTCCATAAATAAGTGGGTTAGTATAAATATTTGGACTAGATGTCCCATGGAATCTAAATAGAGTCTATACATCTTAATACTTTTGCCTTTTGGTTTTGTGGCACAAAGTTCATGTTCTGATTGGAGTAATATAGATCATCAATCCAAGTATTGCAACGACCAAAAACCTTTATGGGCCTTTTAGCTAATTCATTATGCTTTATAAAAATACTATTAATGTCGGATTAATTAGAGTACCAGTTTCTAAGGTTGAAGCCGGCCTGACTCAGAATTTCCTTAAATGACAAATAAAATTCAGTTACACCATTCGTTATGAGGAAAGAACTAAATAATTTGTTTATATAAGGGGCCCTTTTAACAAATTCGAATAAACTGTAAAAAATGTGCCTTTTACTTCAATAAACTGAAGAAGTGAGTCGTTTAACAACAAAGTCTGCTGAGCAAAGTTCGCGTGCTCTCACTTAATGTGATTCATGACCTCATGACCTTCAAAACTTTAAATAATTCCCGAAAAAGAATATAAAACAACATAAGGGTTTTAAATTTCGTTAGGACCGGCCAAATAGTTAAGCTTTGGGAGACTTTTGCAATTATATCCTTCGAAAGAGAATGTAGAAAAAAAACATAAGGCGTTCAAATTTCGTTAGAGTCGGCCAAATAGTTATAAAGTTATTGCCAAATAATTTTCAGGCTACCCTTTGGCGGAGTTTTGAAATTATATCATTGGAAATAAAATGCAAAACAACATAAGGCTTTCAGATTTCGTTAGAATCGGACTAATAGTTATAATGTTATTACCCCCCCCCCCCAAAAAAAAAAATGAAAACGGGGACCAACCGACCGATATAGTGAGATATAGAGTCGCACGCGAATAAAAACGGCCTACTGGTTGACTCCCCAAAACAGGACCATATAACGATAAGTAAAAAGTGGGCTATAGGATCGATAGGGCTCTTGCACCATAAATAATAAGTAGAGTTTATCTCCTCATCTTTAAACGTATATGAAAATTTTTATACTTTCTCTATATCGGCCATGCAGGTAAATGAATGTTACCTAATCCTTATTAAAATGCGGAATAGCTTTGAAACAAGAGATAACCCCGGATTCAATCAATTCTTCAAACTCGTTTCACTTGCTGATCAATCAAAACTAGCCTCGAGGGAGTGGTAGCGGAATTCTTAAGAACTCCATGGTGCGCCAAATAATGTAATTTAGATCCCTATATAAGAGATTTCCTTGGCAATGACTCTTCTATGTACCATTTGGTCAATTACTGTTCAAAGATTCCCTCGTAAGTATTTAGTTATGAAGGGTCTCTTGTCTTAGTCGATTTGTCATCATACGAGTAGTACACAACTTAATTTTGGCAATTGCATAATATTCAAATAAATTAGGATGTATTTTATGGTAGCCCCTCCACAACCCTTCCGTTAGGTAATTAGGCCGTTGATATAAAATCTGAATACACCTTTTGGTCATCAGATTCCTTATCATTAGTGATCGAACCTAAAGGATCAATTTCCTATATAGTACTAATATCATCTCTATAGCATTTATCCCTCCAAATTCATATTATTGATCCATGGACATAAAATTTTTCGAAATAGCTTTTTTCTAAAGGTCTGATCCCGAGGACATGGTACCAACTGTATATTCGAGATAGGTAATTCTATTTTCCTCACTTATACCCCTAATGAACTTAGAACTGGAGTTCGTCACTACTAGGATAGAAATACCATTAACGGTTTCATCCGTGAATTGATCGGCCAATTTGAGATTTAACGCTACAAACCGATCCTTTGCCTATAGTTTCCTGGCATATGATTTTTATGTCCTGAAACAATCTGTGCATAACCAAGAAACTTAGCACGTATATATTTTTATTCAATTTCTAAGGTATCTTTATTTACATTTGGTAACCAAGTCTAAGGTATGCACACAAAATTTAAATAAAGACTCCTCATTTTACTAACCAAGGGAACAGATTTCTGCCTATAAACTATGAATACCAGCGTTACGGGTTGGAAATGAAAGATTGTAATCACTACAATCAAATTAATATATGTACAAATACTTCCACCTTATGAATATCCTTAACACTTGCCAAACTGGCAATCAGTATAAATTTCAACGGAATATGATGAAATGCACAGTTAATTCATAATGACTTATTGCTAAATGACTTATTTAAGTAATTTATATCTGTATTCCAGTATATTTTTCGACAAGAGACCTGAATGCAAGGTGCAAAGCGAATAGTTACCAAAATAGTATTCGAATGGTAGTGAATTTTAAAATGTTTATCGAAAAGAACATTTTAAGAGAATAGGTACAGATTTTTCTTTATACATCACTGGTAATGCTACAACAAAACGAGACGTTTCGTTAAACAGCCATTACCTTTCTTACAACATCAACATGCAACCCATAAATTTTGCGGGTATTGATCATGTAGGATCACTACTGTAAATATATCAAAGCGAGATACATGTACGGGTAAGGAAAAGGAAAAGCTACAATATAACGAATTGTAAGAAATACAAATAGGAACTTAGAGATTCATCCCAACCGATCTTAAGGAAGCTAACCTTGTAAAAATAGAGGAATATATTAGGTGCATAAAATCAGCTTTATTTGAGCTAGAAAACAAAATGTTAACAAGAACAAGAGACTGCACACTCCTACACCCAAATCGAAAAAAGAGATGAGGGAGAAGAACAAATAGCTGAGCAGTGTTAATATCAAGTACAAATAGAGATTCTCGGACCAAACAGAGAAAGCTAATTGTCGCTAAATAGAAGGAAATAGAAGAACTGAACACAAGGATGTTGACCTTTCTCACTTTTGACATGGAACTCTACCTATTTTTATCAATAAGAGGTAGCTGATAGGTAGAAGATAGCAGGTAAGTGTTATAAGGAAAGCTTACTGGTTCCCTCCATAATTTCCTATTTAAAACCCATTTCTGTCCTTTCAAATCACATGGAATTTTTCATGCTTCTAGTGTTCATCCCCTAGTTACCAGATAAAAAGGTTTTAGATTAGACTCGACATGACGTCACTCATGTTCATGAGAGGTTGTTCTTATTATTCCACCTTGTCTTTCACTTATGGATCATTAAATGAATCGGGGCAAAGCTATTTAAGGACAATTTGACTGTCTGACCCGAGGAAAATTTCACCTAAGAATAGATTTAGATGGCACTTTTCTGACTTTCTAAATCTAGTTGGGAAGAAGAGGGTGGTAATGGTCAGACATGAGGCCACGTTATTTCTTCACCGATCTTCATTTCTCGTCGCCCATCTTTTCCACGCTCTAAAAACATAACTCTCTTCAACGATTCTTACTTTACGATCTAATCTAATTCTAGTCATTCGCAAGAAGCTCAGGACGAGCGAACTTTAATAAAAAAAACTCTTCTGCTTGGCCAATTTTAGTCAGTCCACGTTTTTTTTGTTGGGGGGGGGGAGGGTAATGACATTGTAGGTGTATACGGCCGACTCTAACGAAATTTGAAACCCTTATCTTGTTTAAATTCCCTTTAGAAAGAGAAAATGGCCAAGGTCCTCCCAAGTTAGTCCGGGAATTATTTAAAGTTTTGAAGGTCGTGAGGTCATAAATCAAAATAAGTAAGGGCACGCGAGTTTTGGTCAGCAGACCTTGTGCCCTTTCTCATATATATATATATATATATATATATATATATATATATATATACTCGTAGCTCAGAAGACAGTGTAAGGAGAAAATGCAAAACTCACTTAATCTTTTATTTTTCAAGCTTTTGGATTTAAGGTAAAATTCTTCTTCAGAGTACAGTGGAATACTAGGCGTATGTCCTGCCTTACAATGGCATAAGACTGACGCCATATTACCCTGGAACACATGGTTCAGCGAACTCATACCTATCCGGCTAATTGTTAATAGCAATAATAATAAATATTACTGATGAGGAAGTTAATGTTATTAATTTAATGTTATATTCATTTGCCTCGCTTCGTTGTATATTGGTAGATGACATATACCTCTTGTGACTTAAAGTGGTGACCCTCTGTCATGCAAAATTAATTCATTATAGAGACTGTATTATTTCTTTTAACGGCTCGTTGGTATTCTTGTGTTCGTGTTTTAAGCTGTTTACACTTTGTCCCACGTAGTTTCCAGGCAGCCACCGCAATTTACCTTGTAAATAACAGCATTCTTTTTATTATGATGTTGGTGAGTATGTAGGACAGCTCCAGTCCATGGGGTCGGAGGAGATGGGCAGTGATCTCCGTGAGTGTGGTAACGTACAGAGGGACCAAAATGTTTTCGGACCCCTGAGTAAAGTTAGGATATTAGATAAATTCAGAGTCTTAAAATTTGATCTACATATCAATAGGAATATATGTAGCTGAATTACTATTCCAAACGTGATTTTTAAACTTATTACCTTGTTATTGTTGACTCAAGGACACTTTATGGTTGACGAAGATTTGTACCAAGGGCAGAATCCTCCTGGAAAATCATATTCCTGGCATTTTTTTGGAAAAGATTCGTGCTGAGGGCCGCGTATAATCCCTCAGAACAGTTTTGTAATTCCCTAAATTCATGATACCATCACAGACGGTGAGATGACCCACCCCTGAATTTGAGATGCAGTCCCATACCATTACAGAGTGTCCACCATGTTTTACTCTTTACACTATGCACTCTCGATTCATCTGCTCCTCTTGTCTCCTGCGTACTTTACTTACGGTCGCGAACAAACTGAAACGTGTACTCATCGAACCATAAGACACGTTCCCCCAATGTTTGCCCCAAGCCAGTTGACGTAACCTTTGCAAAAGGTTGATCAGCGGCTTCTGATGGGTTTTACATGACTTCAATATTTGAATAAGTAACCTGGCCACTATTTGTTCATTCATGTTGCAGGTATACTTAATTTTTTATGATCTTGAATGCTCATGCAACGCAGAGCCACATTATCACGTCGTCTGCTGGTTTTTAGTCGTTCAGAAAAAAGTCGGTCTTCAACACTTTTGCAACATCAGAACTTAATCAACCTACCATCCGAACAATTTCTCAACACCTGAGAACCTCTTCGTACAGCGTGCGTATCAAACTATTATCACTACCATTTTATTTCACTATTATAATATCATTCTCATATCCAGTCCGCATATAATGTCATATTAATCGACAAATATTCAGTGTTATATGAAGATATTCTGACTAATATACCGCATATATTTCAATAACATTACCACTTTAGATATTTTTAAAAAATGTAATAAGGAAGTTTGCACTTTTTTTGTGGTTTTCATATTTATTTGACATTAACATATTCATAGTGATAGGCAATAAATTCTTTTTCTAGTTATCCGAAACTTTTGCCCATGGTGTATATGATTGTGAACTTCGTACTATTTGTGCCATCTGTTGTCTATGTTTTTTCACTTTGACTAAAAATCTTAGAGGGTAGTAATTGGCAGCAAACCTTCCTTTAAGTACTTTTCTGCCTCTGCAAAAATTTCACCATTGCTGCAGTTGGTAATGGTTCTTCTGTATAGGATCTACACTGTGATAAAATCTCGAGTGAGTAAGTTGATTTAAATTATTTAAATCTAGCATGTGATCAGTGAATGGTTTTCTGTAAACTGTAGTTTCAAGTGATCCGTCGATGCCTCTTATATTCAAGACATCCAAAACTTGGACCCTGATTTTCTCTTCCTTTTTCATCGTGAACTAAATTTTGGGAAAGATTTTAACATTTCGAAAATCGTAAACGTGTCGTCTAAAAATCGGACTAACATTCGTGGAGTACACGTTATGTTAAGGACACGCTGTTAACACCTAAGCATCACCAGTTCCGCGAAATGACCGATACGGGAGAGCAAATCAGGGTTCTTTTCTTCTGGACATAAATTCTTCGACCATAAGTAAAAAAAGTACAACTGACATAGACGTCCAATAAATGAAGGTATCAGCTATATTTCAGTCGTCTTTTATTGGTGAACTCTATATTACTGTTAAGCGCACGTTTAACTCTTTCTCGTGCAAGATGTAAAGGAGTGGATCTACATAGGGATGAAACATCGAAAGATGTTTCGTCCCTATGTAGATCCACTCTTTTCCTTAGCCAACCATCTCGAAAAGACAAAATTTTGTAAACCGGTGAAAGAAACACTGTGCCTTAAATGTATTTTTCTTTGTTTATTTTTATAACGTGGTATAACCGGGAGATTGTCCATCCCTGTGGTTTCAAAATTCTGAAATTGTAGCTCTGTGAGAATTTTTGAACAAAATACATAATTCATTTAAATACCGAGTTATTTATTGTTCAATTCGTGCGGTCGGATCAAAATTTATTTTACCATCTAAAAGAAGTGTGACTACCTTGGTATGATTGAATTTTCTGTCCATAACGACTGCTGTTCCGCCCTTATCACCCGGGATTATGTCCACCATGTCACGTCCTATTACGTTTCGGAGGACATTTGTTTCATTTCGGGTGAGTGGAGTACAGTATTTGGTTGAGAAGAAATCCGAGCAACAGGCACTTTGTATCAAAATTGAGGTCCTTTCCAACAACGATATTCTCTTCATATTAATAGTTCTTTTAAATTTACACTCCGTGTTAGCTCCGAAAATTGATTAGATTCTATTTTGTAAAGCTTACTATCGAAAGAAATTCTTCTTTGTTTTCTGGTATCTTCTTTCTTTATGTCTATGTGCGCTTTGATACGCAATAAAATCACATCTGATACCTTCTACGCAACGTTGGTCCGATTATCATGGTTGGTGGCATTATAAGGTTTGATTATGAGGTGTGCATCATTTATTAAGGAATCAGATCATCTGTTAACCCATCGTGTTGTTTGATATGCCACGAGTATCGTGGTGAGCGACAGGAGGTTTATATTTCACATTAATTGGAAGACAGCCTCGGCGTAGGCAAGTGTGGAGATTTAGAGCTGTTCTTATGTCGTACCATTTCTTCTCCTGGACTTCTCGTATTTCCTTATGTTCTTAATTGCCTCCTGACCGAAGACACACTTAATACCACGAAACACTTCCAAACTTAGCAAAAGAACTCCTATTAAGGATAAAACATCTTTGTTGGGAAGGGGCCTCGATACCTTTGCCGTTTTTTAATCATGCCTTCAGAACATCAATGCTGGAAATATGCCTAGAATTTTATTGTGCTTTGGGGAAGGATTTTGCCTTAACTCCGAAAGCTTAGCAAATCAAAGATTAAACCTCGATCGGCATGGGAGACGCAATAAGTCTCTCTCTAATCTTTGCTCAATTATTGTGGAAGCTCCTTATTTACCTTACCATCTGTATTGCAAATGGTTGTGTCAAAACACATACCTTCCACTTTATGTGAAATTTACCATTGAGGCATCATACGTTTGCTATGCCTTCAGGAATTTCTGGGCTCCAACTAGCTGTTCTGTACCACTAACTACTGCCTGATATTAAAATTGGCAGGTGATCTACGACTTCTTTCTTCTCTTAATATGTCTTCAGAGAACCTTTTGATGTTGAGGGTTTTGTTTCATGGTATAAATCTTTTACTTATGTTTCACTGGAAACATTGCTGGAACTAGTGTTACTAGCAAGAACAACTGTTTCATTGAAAGAAGCTGCTTATCGTTCCTTTTTTAGCTTCAATTTCTCTTGCTGCAGTTGTATTTCAATTTTACACTGTTTTTCCTTTTAATCTATTACAATCATTATACCTTTCTTTCCAGCTCTCTTTAGACGATGGAACTCATTATCTTCTCCAATGGTCATTATTTCATTAGCATTTCAATAAGTAATATCAAATATCTTATCTAAACTTTCATGTCATTTCTTTGCTTTTACTCCTGCATACACGGAGTTTTGTCTTTCTTCTTTCTAAGTTGCTTCCAGTCATTATATAATCTATTTAGTTTCTTTACTGCATTACATTTATTAGTGGTTGGCATTGCTGCCTTTTGCCACGCATCTAATACATCATTAAATAGTTACGTTTAAAGCTTCTCTCTCTTTTTTAACACTTTTATGATTCATCAGTAAACAGATACCTACTTCCTTTGATGGTAACTTACTATAGTTGTACGTTTGGTTTTCATAGTGAATCCATTTGAAATTCTTGTAATTGGGTAAATCAGGAACTGCGTCGCACAACCTTTTCTTGCGAATTCAAGCAGGGCACAAAGTCATGTCACATGCGCCCTTTGCACTCCCTCAACCTCTTGTAACAAATGTTAAGCTTCTATTTCTTACATCAAAAAGAACTTAAGTTTATATTATAATCTGTGTGGATTGAAAAGCTTTGTAACACTTAATATATTACTTACAAATATACCTCTAGTTCAACAATAATATAATCAATGAGTAATTAAGTATTAGAGAACATTGATTGTTTACTTCTAGTTTCGATAAATCTAAAATTTTCAACTACCTGGAGCTACCTACCTCTAAACATCATTTATTTAACTCAAAACTCTTATTAAAATGTTTTTACAGGAAAATGAACCATTAAGATGGTATCCTGATAAATTTTGGATTGTCGGTTTTTTTGCATCACCCTAATATATATATATATATATATATATATATATATATATATATATATATATATATATATATATATATATTGTATATATATTGTATATATATATAGCTATATATATATATATATATATATATATATATTATATTATATACATATATTAGACTGGCCCCCCCAAAAAAAATTTAAAATCCTTGGTCCCACGCCTGAATATAGTAAGGCTTGATGAAAAAAGGCGCTATGCAAATTAGTAGCAAAATATAATAATATTTAATAGTGCCACAACGAATGTTAGTTTCACACATGTTGATAATATGTGCACAATATAAAAAATAGCTAAATATTAGAGAATCTTTTACTTTTTCAGAGTAAGTAGTTCTTAAATGTAATTAATAGTTTTATTAGGTTAGTAGCTATATTTAGTACATTCTAAGTATCATTATCATCCTATAACCTGTGGTATTATAGGCTAGGTACAAAGGACCAATAAGCCTAACGTTTAGTCTTGTAGGCACTCTGGTGTCGCGTTTCATTGTCTCAGAAGCACATCCCTCACCAGTTGGCAATTAACAATATCCTACTCAGTGTGATGTGAACCAGTGAAGAAAGAATAAGCATTGTTTCTGTGTCTCTCTGTGTTTAACTAAACAGTCTTTCTGTAATATAATTAACAAGTCAAGTTAAAGTAAAATTAGAAGTTAAAAATCAGTAATGTTTATTGGAAAAACAATTGATGCAATTCAAATCACAAAACTTCCATCAAATGTTTATATATTAAGATGGCTTTTCTCCTTAAGACAATGCCAAAATAATGGAAAAAGAGGCCTGTAACATTGTATATTCAAAAATATATGAAATATGTGGCGAAGAAAAAATGCCAACTAGAGACAAACAGCATGTGGTTTCAAAAATTCAAAAAATATATGAGCAGTTCATAACCCTCAACAAACAAAATAAAGGCGAGCTCAAACTCAAATATCAAAGCAAACTTAATTCCAATAATCTTTATATGATTTGTTCGATATAGATCATGCTAAAGCACTAGAAATGATAACCAATGAAGATGATTGTTTATTTATAGAGGCTCAGAGAGAGAAAGTTTGACGAGGCTAAATAGGTAGTGCAGAGGTATCTCCAAGAATAATATCATTTCCCCACCTCCTAAGATATTACTTAGGGAGAAAAAGAGAGCCTTTACTCTCTTCCCCCCTTTTGACCGAACCCTTTTTGCGTTGCCGCCAGGTCTTCGCAAAATTCACACTGAGGCATGACGCTAAAATTAAGGCTACCTCCCGGCCGTCTAAATCTCTTTCCCCTCCCCCCGCGCTCGGGTCGCGAGATTACTTTGTAGGTTCACCGTGAACCACAATTATGGCCCCAGCCGCTGGTCGTCCGTCTGGCCCGCTGATCCCTGCCGTTGCCACTTCCTGGTAAGAAGACGCTCGGTTTGTCAAGCCCAATAACGAGGGTTCGAGATGGTCTCAATCTCTCTCCTTATTTGGGAGCACTCCGGCTAAATATGCAGCCTCTCCAGGATTACATACAGATTTGGTTAGACGAGACTTCCTCGAAAGGAGTGCAGTTCGATGAGCTCTCTCTCGAGAAGTATGAGTGACGGTCGCAAGCCACGGAACAGCTGGACATCACACCCTTATCTTCGGGTCAGGAAGAAGAGCTCCATGAGGCAACGTCAGCCTTTCTCAACCGCCTTCGGATCAAGGATTGGAAAAGCCGTCCTCCGAAGTTCTCTTAGTGACCTCTTGATGATGAGAGACCCATTAGCTCGCTCAAGCAGAGTGTGGAGAAGTCCCCCCCCCCTCGAAGTTCGTCCGGTGACATCTTGAGGACAGGAGGCCCGATAGCTCGCTCGACCCGAGTTAGGAGAAGTCATCTCCCCCCTCCCCTTTAAAGTTCACCGGGTGACCTCTCGAGGAAAAGAGGCGCGCATCTCGTAAAACACAAATTCAAGAAAGATCCCCACCCGCGGCTGGTTTGTGGCTGCCACTCTTGAGTAATCAAGGTCACCAAGACCTCACCCAAGTTTGTTCCACCTTACCCTCGAGGCTCTAAGAAACTACCCTGCAAGGTTGAACAATGGACCATTTTCCTAAATATTGGACTTAAACTATTTAATATAATCGTCTACACAAAAACACCCAAAGAGGACAGTTATGAACGCATTATTGAAACCATTCTCTTGAACCTACCATTAAAGCTATTTGATGCTTATGAACGCACCATTCCCTCACCCAACCCCTCCCTAGCACATGGGAGGGGTGGGACAAAGGAATGGGGTAAAGGTAGCTGCACTGCGGCTAGCGAGAGTAGTCTGCTTTCAGCGTTAATGGTGGGTCGTTGTGCTACAGTGCGTTCTCTGATACCCTCAGTAAGTCTATCCACTTGTTTAATATCACGATGTCTAATTCTATGCACTTGTATGTTCACTATTACATTATATATATCTAAGTTAGTTATTTGATGCTTATGAACGTATCATTTCCTAACCCAACCCCTCCCTAGCACATGGGAGGGGTGGGACAAAGGAATGGGGTAAAGGTGGCTGCACTGCGGCTAGCGAGGGTAGTCTGCTTTCAGCGTTGATGGTGGGTCGTTGTGCTACGGTGCGTTCTCTGATACCCTCAGTAATTCTATTCACTTGTTTAATATCACGTTGTCTAATTCTATGCACTTGTATGTTCACTATTACATTATATATATCTAAGTTAGTTATTTGATAAGGCACAGCAAGCCCATGATTGGCGGAGCAAAGCTTCCTAAGACGAGACAAGTGATTGCATAATTTTTTCATCGGCAATTCAACTTAAAAGAGGAAATTTGGACATGGACATAAACCACCTGCGAGGCCGTTCTTAAGTTTTAGGCAAAAGTGAATATTCCAGTACAGGCAAAGCAACATGTAATAAAAAAATAGAAAAGTGTTTTCTAACTGGAAAGCACTCCAAAACACTCAAGAAGTACAATGGCAGAACATAAGGCAAAGTAAAGTGAAATTTTTAAAAGTCTCGACACTCTCTTTGGCATTGCCCATAAAATGCTATGAACATTATGCACAAAGTGAAGACTGTTGGCAAAGCTTCCTTGGATCAGTGGAAAAAATATTGTTGCAGAAGGAGAAGAAGGCAGAATCACGTTCCATTGCTGCAGAACGTCGTTTTCAGCGAGCAACAGTTAAAAAGGAGGCGTTAATGAGCAAAGCGGTTCTCACCAGTTCGTCTTCATCAGGTAATGAGCGTAATTACACAATGGGGTGTTTAAGAGCAGGGCGTCGGCAGGCCTTCGGAAGCTGTTGTGTCAGTTTCGCCTCCGTCTAAGCGCGCAGGCGCGAATAATATTGTGGTGACGCCGACATTAGCTGCTGCCCTTGACCGGACTAAAAAGTCATCAAGAGCTACAGCATTCATTCTTGCAGAGACAGCTTCCAGCTTAGGTTATAATGTTAAAGACTTAAACATAAATCAGAGCTCCATTCACCGAAAGAGAAAAGAACATCGTACACAGGCCCATTCTCACCCAGACTTAAAGACGAGCTTCCAGATGTTCCACTCATCGTGCACTGGGATGCCAAGGTGATGAAAGATCTCACTGGAAATCAGCATATGGAGAGGCTTCTAGTTCTGATAACCGGTATTGGTACCAGTCAGCTCTTGTGTGTTGCGAAGCTCAGGAGTGGAACAGGTAGCGAGCAAGCAAATATTGTCTTATCAGCATTAATAGACTAGGGCCTGGAAGATCAGATTGTAGGAATGGCATTCGACACCACAGACACCAATACAGGGAAGTTTTCCGAAACCTGTGTCGTCCTGTAACAGCAGTTGAAGAAATCTCTTGCATCTGGCCTGCCGGTACTATGTTCTTAAGGTTGTCCTTGGAGCAGCGTTTACCGCATCAATGGATCCAACGTCTGGCACTGAAGTAATTTTCTTCAAGAGGTTTAAACACATTGGCATACTATTGATCATGCACCAGGTTCAATAAGCACCGGAGCCGAAGGTGCCGACGTGGAAGAGTTTCTGATTATTATTAAAGACAACCTAACAGCTTTCTTTGAAGATGTTCTCAATAATAAGAATCTTAGTCCTCAAGATGACTACTGTGAGTTGGTAGAGTTGTCTCTGATCTTCCTGGGAGGCACTCCTCCACGAGAGCTTTGTTTGTTAACTCCTGGGTCAATGCACCATGTCAGATAGATAAGTAAATCAATTTACTCATTAACAGTGTGGATGCTGTGAACACAATTCCAGTTGACTCATCGTGAAGAGAAATGACTTCGTGAGATCTGCATCTTCGTTGTACTTCTGTATGTCAAGGCTTGGATACGGGCTCCTTTGGCAGCAGTTGCTCCTCATCAAGCCTTGAGATGCTGAAAGCTATGGCTGGTTACAACAACAAGACCATAGCTGAAGCCACTGCATCAAAGTTTAGTCAACACCTCTGGTATCTGTCAGAAGAAATGGTGGCATGGCTTTGTTTGATACTCTGGTCTCAACAAATAAAAAGAGAGCCATGGTTGAAGCAATATAAAATAAGAAAAGTGCAAAGGAACCCCTAAAGTGGATCAATTTGAAAGAGGACTCTGTTTCATCATCCAAGCTAGAAGATTTCTGTAGCAAGAACTCAATTTCCCTTTTCAGAAAGCTGGGGAAGCCACATTCCTTCTTACGCTCTGACCCAGAAACTTGGGAAAGCAACAGTGATTTTGAGACAGCCTCGTCTGTCATTTCTAACCTCAAGGTTGTCAATGAGAATGCAGAACGAGGAATCGCATTGATTCAAGAATACAATTGCCATTTAACACGAGATGAAGATCAGATTCAGTTTTTGCTTAAAGTAGGTGGGAGCACAGACTCAAGTTCCCTGACAGCCGGAAGAAAACCTTGCTCAAGCATCAATGAGTGGCAGTAATAGTATAACATCTACTCAGTTACAGGCCACCGTGAACCGGCCCACTAGGTTTCAAATAATCATCCTCTTTCAATGGCTAGTGGTTGGGGAAAGAGGTTGGTGTGATACAAGTAAGAGTGGATCCACGTCCCGTATCATGGTAACATAGCAAATTAACAATCAATTGTAATCGTGAAAATAGCATGTTAATTTACACAGCGACTATTTGCATTCACAAATACTTAAGAAAAATATACTCAATGCATTTATTTTCAAAAATGACAAAATATTCTTGAATTCATAATAATGCATTAATGAATATTTTCTCCTTTTTTTATTTTTATGTGCGATTTCTCACTTCCTGTTAAAATAATGAAAAAATTGCAAAAACAAAACCTTTTTATAATTAGAACATCCATTATGACACGAGGTTTTGCGAGATCCAACTTTTAACCATAAATATTAAGGGTAAATGTTAAACGTTCCAGGGGAACCCCTAAATATTAATTGAATTGCACGATATTTGGCGATCATTGTTTTTATACCTAATGGAACAAAGATTGGTGATTAGAGTGAAATTTCATTGTTTTTTTGGAGAAAAACCCTAATATATATATATATATATATATATATATATATATATATATATATATATATATATATATATATATATATATACCTATATATTAGTCGAAATAGTAATTGACACAGATGAGAGAGACTCTGTGGAAACCTCACCACAAAATAAGAGACTCTAATTAAGAGGCAGGTCGTGTTTCGCCGTCGAGAAAACAAAACACTCCTTAAGTAGCTCTATCAATTGATGGGGACACGGGGTGTGAATGTAAAACAAAGGCTGGTACGGAGCATTGAGAGAAGAAACACAAAGAAGAGACTGAAATGACAAAGGAATTCTGAGGCCCTTCAAAAATTTATTCTATTCTGAATGCTGCAATGGACAGCATCTTAAAACCCTTAAGAATCCTTAGTGGATATAATAGAACTTACAAATCAGGAAAATAGAATTCTTAGAAGCATTTCTTAAATTTCCATGTCCCTCAAAATACGATGAATATCATCTTAAAATATATACACAACAGATAAACACACACCTTCACATTACAAATCCGTGAATCTTTACTTATCTCTTTGATATCGAATATAGGACCATTCCTCTACTCTCAATACATGGGTTTAAAAAATATGACATCATTCCATATACGTTTATGGCAAATCAGTTCACATCCTGATCTGCTATCAACGCACCTCTACCCATACACCTTCCCTTCCTTCTTTTATTTTTTTAAAAAACGAAGTGAAATGAAATTGTGTAAAAGGTTGATAGCCCGAGTGAATTATTCTGCTCAACTTGACCGCGTTCCGCAGTGTCTTTTTGTGTAGTTTTTTACTCGAATAGTGTTCGATGGTTAAATGGAACCTTAGTGCCACATAGAAAATTTTTGCTACAATTCTAAACTTTAGGCAACTCCACTTAATACATCAGTCATATTTTTAATTTTCCTTAACTTTACCATTTAAATAATTAAAAGAAGTTCTGGTCAAAGCTACCACTGTTGGTTTTGCCTATATAATAACAAATTTAACCCTTATTTGAAGCCAAACAATGACACGGTTTCCTGAACATCCCCTTATGTGTGATCGATCTCTTCAATGATCGCTTCCTCCAGGAATAAAATAAACATCTTAAACACGGCTCCAATTAGCCCTCAATCATAAAAAAACGCATACAATTTTAATTTGCATAAAATAATATTTATAAGATATGATGCCTATTTTGGTGTTACGATGGGTTCTTCTGTTTAAAATCAACTTAATTTCCATAAAATAATTACAATATTTTCTGCAATTATTGTCCAAAGAGTAATTAGGCAGTTATTTTTATGTCTCTACTATTGCAAATGGGACTTTGTTTGTTTCCTGTTCCTGCGTGGTGATGAGACTGGGCGACCTGAGTGAGAACATTTTTACTTCAATTTTGGTGGCGTTTTCTCGCTAATTCTATTAGCATACTAAAAGTTAGCAGGTGGTATCTGCAATAGAGACGCAATAAAGAAGCACAGAACTTACCACTTGCGTGACCAATTTAACAGGCATTCAAATGTTTGAGCAAAATAGTTGCTCAGGTTGAGGAATTGGATTACTCTTCTCCTTTTCTCTTTACCACCTTGTATCTAAGGTTTGGACATATCACCTTTCGATGGCTACAAGGTTTAGTATAACATTCCTCGTTGACCGCCCTCTTGCCTCTTGCCTTTTCTTCTTTTTGCTTTTGTCCATCTCACTTTCTCCCTTAAGTAATCAAGAAAAATCACCATTCAGTGCGGTAATTTATATGATATTTAGGACTAAGAAACTCATGTAAAGAAAGAAACGGTCGAATAATGAACAATAAAAATTTATGTATTATAGCATATTGATATAACTAAAGAATAAAAGTTATAAAGGTTATTTAGGGGGATCCACTAGAAAAGTAGTATTTCCCCCACCTCCTAAGATATTACTTTGGGAGAGAAAGCGAGCCGTTACTGTTCCCCCCCTCCGACTTCACCCTTTTTGGACTTGCTGCCAGCTCATTGAACGATTCACACCGAGGCATAACGCTGAAATTGAAGGCTACCTCCCCGCCGTCTCAACCCCCCACCCCCCAGGTCGAGAGCTTACTCATCTATTTGGTAGGTTTGCCTCGAACAACTTTTATGGCTCAAGCCGCTGGTCGTCCCGTCTGACCCACTGATCCCTGCCCCTTACACTTTCCCGTAAGGAGACGCTCGGTTGTCACGGCCGATAACGAGGGTTCGAGAAGGCCCCTTTCTCTCTCTCTCTCTCTCTCTTTCTCTCTCTCTCTCTCTCTTCCTGTTTTAGAGAACTCCGGGTATATATGCACCCCCCCAAGGATTACAGAGAGATTTGGTTAGAAGCTGCTTCCCAGAAAGAAGTTCGATTCAACGACGCTCTCTCCCGAGAAGTGTTTAGTGACGGTCGTAAGCTACGGAAGCCACGGAACAGCTGGAAATCACACTCGTATCTTCGGGTCAAGGAGAAGAGTCTCTTGAGGCAACGTCAGCCTTTCTTAACCGCCTTAGGATCAAGGATTGGAGAAGCCGTCCTCCGAAGTTCCTCTAGTGACCACTTGAGGACAAGAAGCCCAATAGCTCGCTAATCCAAGTTTGGAAAACTCACCTCCCCGCCCCCAGCCTTCGAAGTTCGTCCGGTGACCTCTTGAGGACAAGAGACCTGTATCTCGCAAAACCCCATTTTAGAGAAAGTAGCACCACCCTCTTTGGGTTTTCGGCTACACCCGTGAGTAATCAAGGTCACCAAGACCTCCTCCGACGTTCGCCCCACTTTACTCTTGAGGTTCAAAGGAACTAAATCGCTCACTACCCTAAATCTCCCATTATAACCATTTAATAACCCTGCTTATCCAATTATTATTCGGAACCTAATTCTGTCGGATTCATGTACCTATATAAACGAGTATATCTATATTTATTTTGTGCCTTTTATTTAGAGTTTATTAAATTCTATTTTTTTAGTTATGTTTGGAATATTCCTTGGTCACGCAGCTGCAGCAATCTATTCAAATCGCACTCTTAGAACAATAACAGTTGTTGCCTTGCTTAGCCTACCTTAGAGCCTGTGTGCGTATATTCCCGTATATTTCTTATAATTTTGAAAGAATTTTAAAATACACCTAAAAATATTTGTAATAACTATAAAGTCTTTAAAAAAGACAATATGATCGGCTTGCAAGGCATGTTATCCTACATTAAATTTTAGCTTCCGCGCAAATCAAATATTGAAAAAAAATAGGTAATTTATATTATTATTTTAAGATCCCCTCAATGTCTTAAATAATGCATTTTTATCGCCAACAACGTCTAAATATTTATTATAGTTAAGTTCATATGATGCTAATATTACGATACTTACTAAGTGTAGATCCTCACCTGCTGATTTATCTATATAATGATATTTTTATTTTAAAATTGCGATTAAATCAAATCAATTAAATCATTTAGCATCAAACCGTGGAAGTTTTGTTCGTGAGAGAAGACGGGAACAGATGGAGCTTTCCTCTCTTCTACCACGCTAAACAAAGATAGGTATCAGTTATTAATTTGATGAGTCACTTAGCCGGATAGTTCAATCCGGTTTGTCTCGTGTCTCAATAAACTCTTTTATTTGAATATTAGATATTTTTTAGAAAGGCTTCATTTCATTCAGTGGTTTGCCAGTCGATTATTTCGTAATAGGTTTGACTATCGTAGAGCCGTCAGGCATGATTAAGGTTCGAATTTCTCCCCCTCGTAATTGTTTGTTCATTTTTTTAATATTTTCCTCCATCTCAATTGTCTTATGGGTTGTTCCCGGTCATGTAGCATGGAGATCAAAATATTTTAGGGGTGAGGAAAGTAGGAATTTCTAAAGAGAACTTTGTTCGCTATTGCTTTAGATCTTTGAGGCATAGTATGAGCGAAACGTATCCGTAGCATCCAGATTGCAAAGGAGAGTAGGCCTGTGGCCCCCAAATTGCAAGATAGGTAGGGCCAGCGAGGAACCTCACAAATGAGCGCCAGGTGAACTTATGAAATCCTAAAAATTGGGTACACGCATTAATTAATGAGATAATATGTCATGTAATACGTAGTGAACCAATGTAAAATAGAGGTAAATACTTATCTCACAATGTATATATATTAAGAGATGCATGAAACAAGCAAGCGGACGGCCAGAGTTTTTACGGTGTCATACCAACATATGCACGCTAGGAAATAGCTGCCAGACGAAACGATTTCAATAATAGATAAGGGGAGCAAACCGAGCAAATGCAGAGTGGTATATGCTTTGACCGATTAAGATTTTTGAGGACCTGCGAAATGCAAACGGTCTTTCTTGCAATTCCGCCCAACGGTCTAAAGGTCTAAAAGGAATTAGCAAATGCATTTCTGATCATTAGTCCCACCCCTCACCCTATTTAGAGAAAAGAGGTCAGCTCTTTGTAAGAAATAGGCATATATATATATATATATATATATATATATATATATATATATATATATATACAGACTTAAACATTGAAAGGAGCAGACGAAAAACGGCACTAAGAGAGGAGACTAAGATGGAAAGAGAATCAGTATAGCGTACTTGCCTTTCTGTTATTACTAGCATGACGAGTCTTTTCCTCGTCCTTAATTCACGCCTCGTTAGCCCCAGCTACCTAATATTATCGGAAAACTTACACTCGGCCGTGTAGGACACGAACTATTTCCCTTGCTTCCATTTTAGGTAGTCACAAGCTGAGAATAAAACCCCACTTATTGTTGCTTTACTTTCGAGTCCTTTTCCTTAACCCGTCATTACCAAGGCATCTTATGGAACCCAGCCTACATGTGTATTCTCTGTGAAAAACTTTGGCAGTCAGGGCAATCTCGACTGGAAGAATAAAAGTTGGCCTATTAACTACAAACTCCAATACACCCTTATGAACTTTCAATACCTGTCAGACTACACACACCTATATCCTTTCCAAAATTGTTGTGTGCCTTCAATCAAATAGTTTTTCTTTATCTTAAAACAAATTCTGGCGAAAATTGGCATAATGAATCGCACACTTTCCTCGATGGTGCTGAATGGTTTATTGGTTAAAACATAGAGACGTCGAAATTTATTTCCTGCTTCAGCCATCTGGAATTCCTCATCTTACCTAGATTTAGAGCTGCTAGAGCCAAAGCTTAGCAAACTCGAGGCTGCTCTGTAGCTGGCTCATGTGGGAAGGTGTGAGGGGGAGGGGGGGGGGGGGCAAATGGCATCGAATTTTGTAATTGGGAGTTTTTCACATTCGTTCACTTGTTTTCGAACTATGCAGGTAAACCCAATGGATGACTTGTTCTCTCGTCCAAGTCTTCAATAGGATATTACAGTGGTAATTCATTACAGTGTAATAAGTATATACATATATGATCCGCTGAACTGTTATTTGTAGTTTTCTTTCAATCATTCAAACGGCTCCAATCTTGCTACCCCTGTTCACTGCAGTACCATCACAGCCGATAGCCACAATGTTGTCCGTGTTAATAATATTTTACTCTAGAAAACTAATGATACTAGATGTTATTCATGTACTGGGATATAGGTTCTTAAACTAAAACTAAGTACTCTTCAACTACGAATCTTCTATGATTAATATTGTAAATTTCTTTGTGTATCATTGTTCTATATTTACGTCCATCAAAAAAATACTCGCCAATAGTAGTGTTATCTTGCCTCTCGATGATGCTCAGAAAGAAATCCTTTCAAGCTTTTCCCTTTTTATTATCAATCTCTGAACTGGCATCTCTCTACGGTATAAAACCAATATCCTCCAAGAACAAAGAAGCAATAAATGTCGCAGCTGTCTGATATGCACTTAATATCACGAGTTTTAGCAAGTATCTTGACTTTCTCCCCTGTTTTTTCCTTATCTCATGTGTTTTTCATTGGTCTTAGTTCCTATGATGACTATGAACATGCAGATGTATACTCGTCTTCGTTGCAGGATGACTAAGAAGGGTGTTCTTGAAAAGCTTCTTGTCGTTTACTAGTTAGTGGTTCTTCATAATGTCATACTGTTCCTTGTCGTAGCTATTTCAAGAGTCTTCTCGTTTTTCTTTATTTTTTGAACATCCAAAGTTCCTATTGCCCATTTTCTATCACTTCTTTGGTCAACTAAAAACGGATGCCCTTTTAGTGGTACTGGTGTTCAGGAGGGAAGCAGTATTTTGTCTTATCAAGGCATTTACAAGCCTATAGGCCAAATAAGATTGTCTAAGTTACGGGACCACTGTTGGCTTATAACCTTGAAATACTATACGATGACCCTTCACTACACTTTGATTCATGCCTTTAGCTCCAGCTGACTTTCTTGAAAGCATTAATTTTGTCTGCCTTGCTTCGTTCTTTTTTATAGCGTTCAGCGATTTGATAATGTTCGCCTTTTTATCAGGAGAACTTTCAACATTTGATTTATCCGTACCATCGAAACTGTTGGAATATAAAATAATTTTCTCAAGAATTTAATCTCCTCGTGACCATAACGGTGATGCCATTGAATGTAGATTCCTTCTTTGATGGTCTCAACTGAATTTTCACTTGATGGCGCAAAGACTAATCTTCCTATTTGTCAATAATTGGAAACTTAGCCGTTCTTCTGGATGTAGCGTTAGCCATCATCTAAAAATTGCAGAATATAAGCGAGCGGCAAAGTAACCACCTCTTCAGCGCTGTCAAAGGTCAACTAAAATATAAGTGTTAGTGGGAGTTGCTGGGCCATTAGTGGCAGTGGGGTATCAGGATAAAAAATGTGGGTCGCTATCCTGATTTCCTGCCTCTGAGAAGTCTGAAAAAAGAGCATTAAACATTGATAATGGTTATTTTGCACATCCATTGAAAAAAGTAACAGTAGATCATACAGGATTGAGCACTAAGTCTCTGAGAACCGAATTTTTTTCACACATTAGAAAATTATCAAATGTAGTATTTGGAAGTCACCTAAGGTACGAGTATAATAATGCATTCAATAATTACTTTTGAGATTTACCTGCATTTTAGACATGTATCAGATAAGGCACATTCGATTGCAACGGTTTTAAAAACTGTTTTATATATATCGTATATTATTAATTAACCCTTTATGTAAGCAGAATATAAGAAATATAGACAAAAAGGGGTCTGAAATTTGGGGGCTTAAGCCCGCTCAACCCACCTCCTGAATCCGCGCATGGCTAGTAGCTTATGACCATGAATCACAATCCATAGACCCTTAAATACATTTGTACTGGTACCTGTCGCTACATCTGACTTTGAAAAATGAATCAAGCAATTTATTGGCACACACAATGATTCGTTAGTAAATATGAATATAAAATACCTATTTTTTCATTCTTTGAAAAAATCGATCATATTGTCTTTTTATTGACTTTATATTTATTGGAAATAATTTCTATGTATATTAGAATATTTTAAATATTATAAGAAAAAAAGATTTGGGGACTACTAAAACAAGATTTTCATTGCTCTGCCTAGGGTAGAAGATGCCTACCTTATTACTCTCTCCTTCTCTCTCTCTCTATCTATCTCTCTCTCTCTCTCTCTACATATATATATATATATATATATATATATATATATATATATATATATATATATATATATATATATAAGTAAAAGAATTCAATGGCGAGTTATGGTATATGATAGTGAAACCAATGTGTAGGAGCCAAAAGTTTAATTTACGAGACTAGTTTCAGTATATAGTTTATCTTCCGTCATATACTGAGAATGCGAACAGATCAGAAAAAAAAAGAAAACCACAAAGAAACACAAAACAGGGAAAAAGGTGATTAATCAGCAGGTGTAAGTCTAAAATCGTTGACTAAGCTGTTTATGATGAGGTTACGAGAATTGGGGTTGCATTTCAATTGCCCATCTGACAAATTAAAATTGGGAATCTCTCCTATTAATATAGATTATACTATTTTTCTTTTACGGAAATCTTTACAATTATATATGATTGGTGCCTTTGAGTAGTCACTTTGGTGGTGGTTGTAATTGCTAATATGATTATAAACACTGGATGTGGTACAGCCTTGATTGACATCACCTTTATGTTAATAAATTTGTTTTGCTAAGGTTCTTCCGGCCTCTCTCATGTAAAATGAGGGACAGCTTTAGAGCCGCACGGGATTAAATATACACCTGTTTCATTTGGCTGATCCACTGCTTAGTCGAAAGGAAAGATTTAAGGATAGAAAAAGGGTATTTAAATGTGGTTAGTCCTGGGGAAATAACTTTGTTCATTCCTTTAAGGAGGGGAGAAAAAGGGAGGGATAGACATTTCGTATTACTATATTTTTTTTATCCTCGGGATGGTAATGAGTAGGTTTTGCTTTAGATAAACTTTCATTGATCAGGTGGAGGGGATAATTAAATTCAATGAAACTGCAGGTTATATATCTAATTTCGTCTTTTAGAAAGCAAGGGTCACATATCCTAAGTGCTCTTAATATATATAGATAAGTATTACTTCTTTAATATTAAACAATAATATTAGAGAGACTCATTAGTCATGTTCACGCTCGCAGCGAATTTTCGGTTATAATAAATCGTGTCGGAATCATTTTTCTTAAATATATAAAATATGATCATTCGAGCATTTAATCTTGACATGTTAATGAAAGGTAAACAAAAATATAAATAAAGTACTTACGCTTTGGAGAGAGGTATCGAAGCCATGTTTAGGCTCGCGTATAACACGGTTAAATGAATACGATATACATCTAATTTTTGACAAGACAACCCTGTCAAACGTAGTGTTTTATTAGGTTGAGGAATAAGTACCTGCGGGTTTTTTTATGTTGTGTTGATTTAAGTTTTGTTGACGTGATTCGTGCACATATTAAGAAACAATAATAAATAATGAGGGCAAAATTTGCAAAGGTTAGGCTACGTCTCTTAACAGCGTAGACTATTAGGCTTTTGCTTAGGCTACGTCTTGAAGTTAAGTAATAAGTCATTGCGGTTTATTTCAAAGTTGTGCTAATTCAATTTTTGTTCTGTACGCTTAAAATGAAAGGTCAAGTTGAAAGAAAGGCGCATTTTCGACACTTGTTGTTATTCATTTTCCTTCGAGACGGGAACAATGCAAACGCAGCCACAGCTCGTCGTGATATTTGTGCTGTGTACGGATAAAATGCTTTATCAGAAAGAACAGCTCAATGGTGATTTTCACGTTTCAAAAACGGTCATTTCAATCTTAATGACGGAGAACGTTCTGGTCGCCCCATAAAGTTGGATGAAGATCGATTGAACGACCTTCTTAATAAAAATCCTCGTCAATCGACTAGAGAATTGGCTGAACGATTGGCATGTGATCAGAAAACTGTAGTGAATAACCTTCATTCAATGGGGAAAATTTAAAAACTCGGTGTATGGGTTCCGGACGCTTTGAGCGAAAGTAAAAAACTTCACGCTCCACGATTGCCGCAAGTTTGCTTGCTCGTCACAAGGCTACTCGTAGACATAAGAACAGATTTCTTCACCGCATCATCACTGGTGACGAAAAATGGTGTGTTTATCTCAACATGAACCATCAAAAACAATGGCTTAGCCCCAATAAAAAAACATTTCCGCAATTAAAGCAAGGACTTCATCCACGAAAGACGATGCTGTGTGTGTGGTGGCATTGTGAAGGCATCATTTTTTATTAGCTCCTTGCGAACAACGAGATTGTCAATGCAGAACTCTACGTTCGACAAATGTATCGATCGCTGTAGCTTTTCGTGAAAAGTGACCTCATAGACGTTATGGAGTCCTACTGCAACACCACAATGCTCGTCCTAACATTGCCATATGTCAAAAGACGAAATCAAAACGCTTAATTTGGAAATCCTGCCGCATCCTCCATATTCGCCAGGTTTAGCTCCATCGGATTTCAATCTGTTCCGATCGATCTCCAACAATTTACACGGCGTTACGTTCAATATTGATGTGGAATTAAGAACCTGGTTAGACGAATTCTTCGAGTCCAAATCCAGAGATTTTTATTGCAGAAGCATCGAAAAACTAGTTGAACGTTGGGAATAACTCGTAAATTACAACGGAGAATACATTATTAATTAAATTGCATATTTTTATAAATTAAAAATGAAGTTTTTCTAAAAATTTTAATGATAATGAATAAATTTGATAAAATCGCAAGAACTTATTCCTCAACCCAATACATAATTGTAGGCTTGTGCGAAAATGTGAAATAAAATTCCATGGAAAGTAAATAAATTTGTCCGAAATATAACAAAAAACAATAACATAACATAACATAACATAATTTGACGGATGACAAAAGCCACAAGGGCCTATCAAAGATCAACAACTCAAGTTGCCAAGCTGCATTAATGGGTTTAACTGTGCCTACTTCCGTTATGGTTCATCCAAAGTGGACAGTACGCCTCGATAAAGCATTATTACCTGATGTCCGGCCATTCCTACCTGCTCTGTGACCAGGTCTTCGGCAGCCTAGAGACTGCGTTTGAGGTATTACAGATCTACACCACACCTCACTACACCCCCCTAATGAAGGACGCGAGAAAAACAAACCCATTCACCATCGTCGAGATGTATTCTCACAACATTGTAAATCCAACCCCCTGCAGACCATATGCACTTAGGCTATCCTCTCTCGGGCAAGGTTAAAAAATAGCCGAATGTTTAGCTTCAAGATCACCTAAAAGCAGGGGATGGATATACGAGGAGCGATCAATAAGTTTTGCAATTCGGATAGAAAGAAACGATATATGAGAAAAAAGTGTTTCATTATTTTTCAATATAACTACCCTCAACTTCAATGCACTTGCGCCACTTGTCCCTCAGGCTTTGAATTCCCGACAACCAGAAATCTACCAACTGCTGTTCAATCCACTCCTGGACGGCGAGCTGGACAACTTGATCGTCCCCAAAGCGGAGTCCACGCAGTGCAGCCTGATCTGGTGGAATAAAATGTAGTCGCTAGGGGCCAGATCTGGAAAGGAGGGGGGATGGTTGAGCTCCTCGAATCCGCACTCGCGCAGGGCAGCTTGTGCAACTCTGGCCTTGTGTACAGGAGAATTTTCGTGGAGGAGCAGGACACGTCGTGTCAACTTGCCGCGCCACTTCGGACGGATGCACTTCTTCACCTCAGCCAGTTCCTCGGCGTAATATTGGCCTGTGATGTTCCTTCCACGATGTGCATAGTCAACCATCAACACTCCCTCATAATCCCAGAAGATGGTGGCCATTATGGCCCGGCTGAGGACTGGGTCCGGAACTTGATGGGAATCGGAGAACCCCTGTGCTTTTAGGCCATGCTTTCGAGCTTGGTCTCGGGATCCCAGTGATAGACCCACGTTTCATCACCTGTTACTATGCGTGACTTGAATCCAGCCAGGTCTTGGTTGTACAGAAGCAGCAGCTCCTCTGAACTTTGACGACGTTGAAGTCGATCATAGGGCGTTAGGTTTCTAGGGACCCGACGCGCAGAGACCTTGGTCATGGCCAAATTGTCGTGGATGATGTTGATAACACTTCCATGTGATATTCCAAGTTCTTGCTCGATTTTTTCGACTTCACCCGTCGATTTTCGAGGATCATCCTCTCCACACGGGTTACATTGTCCTCGTTGGTCACGTCTGACGGGCGTCCTGAACGGGGGTCATCTTCAAGAGACTCACCACCATGGCGGAACTCCCTATTCCAGCGAGCAATGGTTTCATAGGAAGGGCGGTGTCGGTGTACACTGCAACCATGCGTTCATGGATCTCTTTTGCATTCTTGAGTACCTTGGTAAAAATTTGATCACTGCGCGGTGTTCAACCTTCTTCATTGTTGAAAAATTCCTGACTGACGATCTGCGATCAGCTACTGCTTCTTAAATAGACGAGGCAGGAGCGTGCGGCTGCAGGTCCTGACTTGTCATAACTTGTCCTAACACGCCCACAAACAGCCATCCCCCTTCCTCTGTTTTGCCCTTACCGATGTGCAAAACTTATTGACCGCCCCTCGTAATTTGGTCGTACTCAGAGGAGCTTAAACACCCAATTGAGGTCAAGCTTCAAAAGGAATGTGGTGCGTCATATGAACCATCGAAGTTTGATTTACCTGCCCTCCACGACCCATCAAGTATCCGCAGGGGTAAATAATGCACCTGAGAAGCTAAACAACTTGACCCACCTGTTACTGTTTGTTGCACATGAGTACAGCAGCTTTTACACGGACCTGTTCGCTGCACAAGGCCTGCTAGCGGCTCGGGAAGAAGTGGCACAGGACGAACCAGACGAACCGGACGATGATATTCTGGACTTCTAGGAGGGATCTGGTCATGGTTGTGAATACACTGTGATCTCAGTAACCCTTTAAGGGGAGAATGTTTGGTGAAAAGGGTTGGTAGCTCCTCTAAGCCACCGAACAATGTTCCATAAATGTCTCAAGCAAGTGTAGAAGAGAAGAATCAACCCTTTAAGCCTCCCCCCCCCCCAATTCACTCAGTCTCATCGCAGCCGATGTCCGAGACGTAAACTTTGTCGAAATCCCCCCCAAATAAATTTTTTTAATTAAAAACTCAATGGTATATAGATCTAGCCTAGACATTTAATTTGATGTATAATAGTAATATATTGCACCACTTTATTCGTTAGTTATCAGTACTTAATTGCTAATTACTCAAAATTAAAGCTGGATGGGTTAGTTCTCTTTTGTACGACACTACAGGCGCCCTTCGGTAGTTGTATGTACCTACCTTTAACTTCAAATTACTCCAAACTAAGGCCGGGCGAGTTAGTTCTCTTTTTTTGCCCAACACGCCTGATTTCGTCTAGTATCTCCAGTCAAATTATTTATCGTCCTTCCCAGCTGACCTTTCAAAGTTTGCATTGCGCTCTTTCCATGCATAATATCCTGAACGTATCAAAACCAGTGGAAATGGCCTTCTTTCCTAGATAGCAAGCACCAGTCGCTACATATGGCGCTGCATTTTGAGATAGGGATCCAAGACTATGTCCTCTCTGAGCTCTTAACCCTTTAAACCTGCGTGGCCCATTTAACATTTATATATTATTTTTTTAATGTCTGCTTCTAATGTGTAGTTTTTTCACCAAATGACCAAGAAAGAATGGAATTTTTTTACTTTCAACCATTCTTATATTGATATAAATTGATATCAGTTCCCCAGACCTTAGATTCAGATAGTGTAAATTATCGAAAGTTATAGTGAATGAACCATCATTGAATGAAAGGTGAATAATTCTCAGCAGCCTCCGACTCTGTCCCGTCTAATAACTGTTATTCTACAAGGTTAGAGTAAATGTAACATGATCTCGTATGAGATATAAGAGAAGGAAAATCTATATTAAATGGTATACAATGATTTAATTTGGAGATATGATCTATGATAGATCTTTTCATTATACTGGATAATTCTTCAGACAGATGAAATAATAGATTTTCTTTCCGTTTTACATTGGGCAATGTACATGAAGTGAGCATTAACACACATTAGGTAGACATTTTCCGTTGCGTGTTGTCAGATTGAAACAGTAAATATTGAGATAATAATTTCTGTCTCATTCTCAGATTTATTTTCTCTATGAATTCTTTTTCATTTTCATAATATCTGGCGTCTATCCATATATCATCATAAGCATAATCAAATACTTTGATTTTTGTTTCCTTTCCTCTTGCCAATATAGTATTTGATGCATAATTATTCATTTTCGCCATTTTTCCCATAGACTGTGAATGCATATATAGTCTTAGTAATATTATAGATATTTCCTGTAAATTAAAACTCACAAAGTCCTACTTCATGCTGACTGTGCTCTGTTATCATGGATTTGTGCACTTCAACTCTTATGTTAGACATGCTATTTTGAGTGTGGCGTAGGTTCACCCTGAACACCGGACACCAGAATATAATATCGATGTCGTAGGCTAACCGTGAAGAGATCACGCCAGAAAATCGGGATACAGATCCCAGTGGGAGGGTTAAATAAACAAAATCGAGTGCAGTTGGCCTAAATAAGCAATTCTTTGAGATTCTGAGATTAGAGAAACTAATTATAGAAAAATATATATCTTTACTCTATACAAAGAAAATATTAATAGCACAAGTAATAAATAAAATGAGACCCGGGCTACCAAACGTTGGAGGAAAGGGAGACATATAACTCGACGGGTACGAGACCTCGAGAGAGAGGATGCACGGTGATTGTTTCCAGAGAAAATGGAAGAGCGCAATTTTTCGGGGAGACTCACGTAAAGCCTAATTTAGGGGAGGCTTGAATACGGCCAGTAAACTGGGCGCTGCCAAGTTGAACTTGCAAGATTCCTTTTTTTTTAACCTCGCTCAGAAATGACCGTGGGAGTACTCCAGTCGTTGAACGAAGTCGATAACCGATTAGATGCCTGTCCGTGTCTTTTGCCTTTCGAGGGGAATTCTGGCATTGGGTGGGAGCGAGGGCGAGTAGAGAACTGACGTATCGCGTTCGTAGCTCAAAGCCGTTGGGCGGTGAAGCTGGGCGTACGAGACGGGACCCCCAAAGAGGGAGGGGATCTCATTAGACTTAGCACCTCCAGGAGGAAGGTAGAGTGATGGGAACGGAGGTCTGACAGCTTTGAGCTAAGGTCCTCGGCGCCTTGGGTCTGTCGTCGGTCAGACAATGAGACGGGAAGATAAAGAAAATCTTACCCAGGTCACCTAACCGCGAGAAGTCTCAATGCTCCCTTGGGGCTATCTGGCCGTGCAGGTGCATCTTTCATGCACCACAGCTAGACTTTGGGTTCTAGGGGGAGCGAAAACCTTCTCTCTCTGACAGAGGGTAAACACGCGAGGAGGATGAGGAAGGAAGGGTGATATAAAAACTCGCTGACTCCATCTTCACAACTGAGAAAAAAACCTTCCATATCTCCGACCTTTATATAATTTCACGAATGCATGTGCTCAAGTTTGGTAGGTGATCTCATATGACGGACGTATGAGTTAAACGAGTTAGGGTAATCTCGCCATCTTACTAAATATATCTTGTTTTTCAATTCCCTTTCGCTTTAACTATCACTGCATATTTCTTACGATAGTCAAACTTTATTTTCTGTAGGTCTTTATAAACCCTAACTTCAATATGTTCGCTATTTGGATCTTCGAAATAATACAGGTCTAATACATTTAAAGTTTTATATATCTTGTAGAAGTCCTCAACCAACCCTACCTCTTTCCTATATTTAAATTTAATACAAGCTCGTGAGATTCAAACATAATCACCGATCTTATATAGAAAACCTTTATTTTTCGTTCAGCTCTCTGATTCGGTATAGCAACATCATGTATAATTTTGAACGGTGTGTTCCTAATCATTCTATGTCTAGAATGATTATACGCACTTGAAATTTAATCTAACACGTCGATGTATTTCCATGTATTATTAAAGGTAAAATATCTGAAAAGTCTCTCCTTTATTGTTCCATGTACATGCTGTACAAGACTAGTTTTGTTTAGTGAATTAACATGATATACACTGATATTAATTTCGCTCAATAAGCTTTGCATCTTCTTTCTTTTGAACTCTCCTCCATCAGCCTAACATATATAACCTGGAATTTATCCGATTTCTTCCATGAAATTTCGTATAGCATTTGACACTACATAATCCGTGTTCTCCTTTAAAAGAATTAGTCAGAGATATCAAGAATATACATCGATTACAAAGAGTATTTAGCGTACACCATATTTAAAACTTTCAAATTTGCGCATTACACTTAGATCTATCTGCCAAATCTCCTCTGAACCTTGTGCTTTTAAGTGTTTTGTTTTGAATCTTATTCGCACGGGCTTGTGTAGTATATAACAATCCAAACCTGAGAGCAAGATTTCCACATCAGAACTTATAGCGATCTTTTTTTGCAGATTAACATAGCCAATTTACCCCACCAAAAGATGTTGGCAGACTGGGATGTATATAAAGGTAACAATCGGCGGTTCATTTTTAACTGAAGATCTGATAGGCTTACACTCATAAACAACTATTCTATAAAAGAAATCTTATCTTAAAATCCAATTATATATTAGAGCTAGGTTAAAATACATAATTTATTTTAGAATCTCAAGGATGCCCGCAACTTTATTACTTTGTACACATTTACTGATGCTCTGATTTAAAATTGTTGGGTTGGTCCAGTCTTGAGAACGGTATTCGATATGCATCGGATAAAAAACTATCAGTGTGTATTTTTAAACCCCCTTTATAGTTTTGAAAAAGAATATCAGAAGGTTTTTATATCATCTAGAATTTGAATAAACATATTTTTTTATAAAATCATGCTCTAATAAAAAAATCATTTTTATGGAGTGAACTGAAACTTTCTTCTTTCAACTCTTGATGACGTAAGCTGCCGATACTCTATCCTTGGACTCACAAGTTGAGAGTAATTCATAGATAGATGTTCTATTCAATTTTCTTTACACAACATAGCAAGGTAGTTGTAAAGATCCCCAAGTACAAATTCTCTCCCAAGTTCGATAGTGCTCCCTTTCTAGTTGAAAAAACAATGAAGCTCATCAAACGACACATTTTTTATATACTCAGCTTATGTGATCATAGGGGGAAAATTTCGGCATTCATCGAGTCCATCGTCAAATGCCGTATAACAAACATCAACTGCATTCTGTAAACACTTCATATAACGAAAATTTAAAAAAAACTCGTCTTCAAATTTTACTAAAGATTGCCTTCATACTCATTGTACAGTGACTTTTCAAATCCTGTATAAATGAACTGGTTGTGCAGTGGATTTTCTCTCACTGCACAATTTAACTGTTTTACACCGTTGTGTTTAACCAGTGGATCTACATAAAGGAACTTTCCTGTTTTAACCTGTGTATTGACCGAAACACAAGCAAACATTCATCCTCACTAAGGAATAGTTTATCGTTATAGCAAGTTCTTCCATAAGTAGTTTTAAGCATCACTCTAATTTAGCGAGATTTTTTTCTAGTGATCTTCAAAAGGCAGAATATATAAATTTTATATTCTTTTTGTTTAATTTCCTTCAACTTGATCCGAGACATTGCTTCTTACGCGTGAGTATTCGAAAAAATCTGGACAGCCAGTGAGAAAAATTTAGATTGGATAGAGTTTCTTTGACGCAATTTGAATATTCATGTATTGTCTCGTATTAGCATATCAACAGAGTTTTCCCTTAACTTTTTACAATCCTTAAATTGGTCTGTCTAGTTTCCATCTTTCATCGGTAAAATTGATTAATAATTAAACAAGTTCCTTAGTTTTTGCTGTTGACGATAAAGAGAAGTACGACGTGTTTTTGCGGGAACCAATGAGCATGATGTAGAAATATTGTTGTGTGAGTAAAACTTTCTGACTCTTTTCGACGTTGTGAGTTTTTTATGATAGATTTATGGAAATTAGAAGATCTGAATTTAACTCTTACTTCCTCCCACAAGGTTTGTGGTGATCTTTTCCCCGTTTCAGCTAAATCATTCAGTTAGTCAATAATGTTAGATTGTAGAAGTCTTTTACCATCGATGGTAATCACCCCATCTTTACCCCAACTGAATACAGGTCAATTTCTTAGTCTCTGATAAATTAATCTACCTATTACACGAACACTAGGCTCCAGTGTTTCCAGTACCTTATCTATATAATCGTTTATTTTATCCTTGTTACTCTCATTAACTTTAACGGTAGATGTGTTCACAACCTTATCCTGCTGTTTCAAATAGTGTTCCAACGTGTTCTGATAAAGGATAAGACGTCTATCTGGTGGGATGTTGGAATTATTTAGTATAGTAGTGAATTCTCTCTGCAAAGATAAAAGTTTTTCTTGTGATGAGATTAAGTTTGAGAGTACTTCTCCCCTTTTTTTCGGGATACACAATAATTTTTTTCATCTTAGAAGTTTTTAGAGGATAGGTGCTAGAACCGAGAATAAGATTTGTAGAAACAATCCTCCACGCTGATTTTTTCTTTTTTTCTTTATACGTATATGACCTGGCTTCCGTGCGAACATACGTATCAACCATCTGAATCGTGATATCTTTTGTTTCTGCGATGTTATAATCGGAACATTACCTTTTATTAGATTGAAGAAACATTTCACATAAATATTTAACAAAATTACTATCCATGCTTCCTATGATTGATTTTTTGATCTTTTTAAAAAGAGTGGGGAACGTGTGGAATAGCTAAGCATATCTTTTCATTCTATACCTCATTCTAGATGATATACACTTTCGATTTCGTTTAGAAATATTCCTGAAATAGCTAAGCATATCTTTTCATTCTATGCTGCATTCGAGATGATATACACTTTTGATTTCGTTTAGAAATATTCCTGTTGATAAAGTAAATCTTACATAGGTTCTCGGACTGATGTCGCAGGCCAAATAGCAATATGGTTTTGAGACTGCATCTTTATATATCTTCATGAAGCTGTCCCGTTTCCCAGGCATTATTATTTATCCAGCGAATATATTCATCTTGAAGATGTCTCTACTCTGGTTAGATAAGACTCAATTGCGACAATTTAAGGACATATCGCCCATATAAGATTTAAAAAAATTGATTTGGGGCCATTAGGAATTTAGAGATATTCTTATGGTCAGAGGTCACTGTGAATATCTGTTATATATTCGCATTTATCTTCTGCATTGAATCATCTAAAATAATGATTGTATGAATTCTTCTATCCAAAGATGAAACAACATACACACCTCCGTGAAACATTAGTTCATTTTTATATTTTTCAGGGTCTTTCTGCCATACAGCGTAACACAAGATGATTCTATCAACGCATTGAGTAAACATCTTATCTCTATTGCAGGTTATACGAGAAAGGAAGTGGGTTTTTTTTCCGCTATAATCTGCTTAATGATTTATAAAGAACATGGGGACACGAACGAATTTAAATTTTTTCATACTTCCTTCACTCATACAGCGTAGGGCAGAGAGGACGGACATTTTTGAAGAATTTACAAAATCATTAATTTTAGCTGCAAACAAATTTTATTGACATCAATATGTTTGTATTGAATTATCATTTAACAAACTTAAGTGTGAAAAACAACATCCATTTAGTAGTGTCCGTTTTTACTGATGCATTTCTGAAGGTGTTCTTGGAAGTTGGCCTCCACTCTTTCATACATTTCTCTGTTGCTTTTGGCGACTTACACGCGAATAGCTTCTTTAAAATCGTTCAATGTACGGTGCTGATGCTCATACACACGTGCTTCGAGGTTTTTCCGCAAGAAATAATCACACATGGGCAAATCATGGGACCGAGGGGGCCAAGGAGTGTCAGCAAACCTTGAAATAAGGCGGTCACCGAAGAGAGGGTGAAGAACGTCCTAGGATGCGCTGGCTGTTTGGGACGTTGCCCCATCCTGCTGAAACCACACACGTCGGATAGGCATAGGTTTTCTTTGTAATTCAGGCACAAAGAAGTTGTTTATTAACTCGATGTAATGCACTGAGTCCACAGTAACAGCATTTCAATTATTGTCTCCAAAAAGTGAGGACCAATGACGGCAGCTTTTCCAACAGCACACCAAACTGTCACTTTTGGGCTGTGCAGTGATCTTCCATGCAGTTCTCTCGGATTTTGAAGAGCCCAATAACGACAGATCTGTTGATCCACCATGCCATTGTCAAAGCAATATAGGGTTATCAAAGGATTCTATGCGGGAGGTAAGGTCGTCTTCTGCTTCTTCTTCTTCCTCCTTCTCATACACCTCCTCTTTCTCTTTCTTATTTCCTCCAACCATCCTTCATTTGGGCTTGCGCTCGTCGCCTCCAGGGAACTGTCAAATCTCGGTGCCAATGCGCTTTTATCGGCCGGTTCACTGTAACTCACTTGTGTTCCTCTCGTAGCTGCTACCTGCCATTTGTTCTTCTGCTTTCGCTTCTTTTTCTCTATGCTAGTCTTAAGATTTACTGCAACACCTTCTTTAGGAAATCCTTTAGCTCTAGTCTTATCAGTCTCGATATTCTAGGAGTTCGTTCGAGGTGGGCCTGACACAGAAGGTTTGGCCGTCTTGTAGGTTGCCAAGGATCTAACGACGTCACCATAACTTTCTCCTGCTTTTCAGCTTTCTCCCTAACCATATCAGGGTCTTTTTGGCAGCACTCTATTCAGATTGAGTGGTATTATTCTCCTTCATAGGACCTGCGGCAGTACTGTCCGCCTCGACAGCTCTTCAAATCTCATTCCCATTCCCTGGAGATGCCACATCTCCGGAATTCGTCAACTGCCTCTTGAAGTTGGTTCCTCGGGTTTGTCAATTCCAGAATGAAGTTTCTTCGAATTAACCAACGTGAATCCTCTCGACCACTAGCTCGCAGTGGTGACGCTCTTACGCCTACTTAATCTTCATCTCCATTCTCAATTCAAGGTCGCATAACTTGCAGATTCACTGACGAGTAAGGTTCTTAAAGCTCCTATCCTTAAAATCCATACACCAAAGAATGCCACTGTGCCTAAGACATTCAGCTTTCAATTGTTCGGCACAAGGCATTTTGCTCTATTTATATTTTATTTATGTCAACTGATTGGCCGCAAACTATATCTTCTGATTTTTGTGATCAATAAAAATGAGAGGCAAAAGTTTGTTGCTGGGTCTTGCCCCAGCACAAGCATACCTCCCAATTAGCCTGCCACAATAGCCGAAAGGGTTTTCCAAAGGCTAGAGGGTCCCAAACGTGGCGAGGGTTACAGGCTGCAGCCACAAATTATTTTTCACTGTTTTCTCACCAGGGGTGATAGAAGAAAGAAAGCCAAGGCTAGAGCGTCACTAGGCCCTGCTCAGCGGACGGAATCGTAGCTCAAGCATTCAAGGGATATCTTGCTATGACAAGTGGCTCAGCACAAGACCTTTCAGTTAGCATTTGTCAACCAGGCTAGCAAGTTCTGACCAGTAACAGCCTAGACTAAATCACCAAGATGGCGGCCACAGGAGGTGGTCAGGCATATGCGGTAGTGGTGGGCTTTCAAGGGCATATTAACCTCACATTCTGTCCCCTGTCAGCCTGGGACCCCTCCACCTCATTCTCCTGCAACATGTGTGCATCAAGTGGTGTTATTTATAGAAGTTCAAAAGCCTCTCTTCTGGTGCATGTGGTAGCCACCAGGTCTTTACTTGATACTCCCAAGAAGATGGTAGATAGAGATCGATGAGAGCTCGATAGTAGGATTGATACACATATAAACACACTTATACAAATACACAAATATACCAAAACATATATTTATGGAGAGAGATCATATCGAGGTGGAGAGAGAGAGAGAGAGAGAGAGAGAGAGAGAGAGTGAGGATATGTTAGAGAAATAGAGAAGGAGAGAGAGCAAGAGAAACAACAGATCAAAAGAGAAACAGAGTAATAAATATAGAGATATGAGAGAATAACAGAGAAAAGAGAGGGATTGATTGAGAAAGAGAAGGGGAAAAATGGCTAAATAGAGAGATAAATGGAGATATAAATTTTCATATATATGTATATATATTTATATAAATATATATATATATATATATATATATATATATATAAATATATTTATATATATATATATATATATATATATATATATATATATATATATATATATATATATATTATATATATATATATACAAGATGTCGCAAAAAAAGGAAAGCGACATTGAAATCAATATATTTCTGAAAGTATTAAAGCTAGATAATTTCTAAAAACTTAATTTGTTTGTCTATCTTCTGTGCATCTATGTTGAAAGTTTTATACACTTACATCTATACTTGTAAATTCTGCAATGAAGTAGATGAAAGACATAAAAAGTGTGCTTGCGCAAGCAGGGAAAATACAGAATCAAACTTCAAATAAACATATTTAAAAATCATTTTGTAGAATTTTCTCTTTCATGGGTCAATGAAGCTAATTAGACAGATTAATAACCCCAACGCAATAGAAGACGCTATGTTATATATATATATATATATATATATATATATATATATATATATATATATATATATATATATATATATTAGTGTAGCTGGGTGTAGCAGTCTTTCTTGAATGCAAATTTTGTTGAAGACCATTGTGTATTTTGCCTTAAATAATTTCCTTTGGCAACTTTCTTTTCTTCAAACGATCTTTTTAATCGATCTTTTAGATGGGGGATTATTTGTTCAGTGTTCATCTCTTTTTTAACTGAATGTATTTGGTAAAAGCTGAACTAAATTGCTAAGCTTTCGATCTTATTCGATCATCTTCGGAGCGTTTTGAAATGTTAGCTTCCTATACCGATGTAATGAGTGGAGATAGGATCTGCCAGAAAGTAAAGTGAAAGAAAACGATTTTTAAGGGGTATTTATTCGCCTTGGTTAAACGTAACGTTCCTGTGCGTTGATTCTTTAAAATAGTTTAATGTGCTATTCCAGCTTGTGCCTTGACTGTTGATGGCTGGCTTATCTTCATTTATTAATATGCTTCTAAGATGTTAAGCCTCGCTTTATTAACCTCTTTTCTTTTAATAATGGTGTTATCAACGAGCATATCTCACGTTTGGTTAATATTATGTAAGCTTTGTAAATGTTTTTTTGGCCCACCGCTTTGTAGATACATAGTTAACCGTCTCGAAGGTGTGGTAGTTATCATGCCAATATAGTTAGAATTTGTATAAAGCTTACAGTCTTTATTGGGGCAGGTGAACTCGTAAACTATGTTGGTTGACTTGAGATTCGAGGAGTTTGAGCAGATGTTATTTTTCATCAGATGATTGCTGGCTTTTGTAGTTTTATAATAGATGAAGAGTTGGATTTTATCTGCTTGATTTTTAATCTTGATGTTATGGTTAATAACCTCCTTGATGTCTGTTTCATCTATTTTATAGGCCGTGCACATCTGGTTTCTGTAATATACTTTGATGTTATTGACTTCTCCATGATTGTAATGGTTATTTAAAAATGATTGAAGTTGTTTGTCAATCATGCTGTTTGAAAAACCATGATTCACGAGTATTTGCTTTACTCGTGTAATATCTTGGTGGAAAAGTTCCCACGTAGAGCAGCATTTTTTCGCTTGGCGGTTGTATGAGCCGATTACGCTTATTTTGTACCTTTCAGGGGATTCACTCTTTGCATTAAGGCATCTTCCCATGTCCGTACTTTTCCTATGTACTTTAGTGATGTTGTTGCCATTGATGTTATGAAGCTCAACATTTAAGAAAGGGAGTTTATTGCACGTGATCAATTCATAAGTGAATTTTAGCACGGAGTTCTCCTCAAAATGTTGCTCGATGCTAACGAGATATTCTTCGTTTTGTACGTTGATGTAGCTGTCATCTACGTATCGGCAATATATGTGTAGCTTATTTTCCATGATGTCTAATAATCTCTCCTTCAGTTGACCCATGTAATAGTTAGCGAAGGTCGGCCCTATGGGTGACCCCATAGTCACTCTATTCACTTGCCTGTCTAGATTACCTTCTGGTGTCCTGAACGGCGCCTCTGATGTGCATGAACGTAACATGCTTCTTAAGATGTTTTGGTCAAGATTTGGAGGAGACTTTGTAGGATGGTGGTACACGTTTTTTATAATGATGTGGATGGTCTGAGTGATAGGCACGTTCGTAAGCAGGCTTTCCACGTCTAGGAATGATATTAGTCCTGGTGGTCTTGTAGCGTGGACTATGAAGATGAATTCTTCCAGTAATTTTATGCTATATTTCGAAGGGATGTACGGTTTTATTAATGCATTTAGGGTATTAGCTAAACAATACGTAGGAGTCATGACTTGAGAGATGATAAGCCTCAATTGGTTGTGTGACTTATAAATTTTCAAATCCAACATATACGTCATTCTAAACAAAGAAGAATATAACAAAAAATTAAAAAACATCTTAAGTGACACTAATAAATTTAAACGCTTGAAAAAAGATCCAACAGAAGACTTAAAAAAGAAAAATAAACAGACAAATAACTAAAGCCAATGCACTCATCGGAGTACTTTACTTCCAAAAGATCATCGGTGATTACACACCAGGTTATCTGTATGGCAATGTAAAAATTTATAGGCCGCACAACCCATTGAGACCCATCATCTCTCAAGTCACGACTCCCACGTACTGTTTAGCAAAAACACTAAATACATTAATAAAACCGTACATCCCTTCGAAATATAGCATAAAATCCACGGAGGAAATCATCTACATACTCCACGCTACAAGACCGTCAGGACTAATATCATCCTTTGATGTAGAAAGCCTGCTCACGAACATGCCTATCGCTCAGACCATTCACATCATTATAAAAAAACGTGTACCACCATCCTACAATGTCTCCTCCAAATCTTGACCAAAACATCTTAAGGAGCATGTTACGTTCATGCACATCAGAGGCGCCGTTCAGGACACCGGAAGGCAATCTATACAGGCAATGGATAGAGTGACTATAGGGGCACCCTCAGGGCCGACCTTCGCTAACTATTACGTGGGTCAACTCAAGGAGAGATTATTAGACATCATGTAAAATAAGCTACACACATATTGCCGATACGTGGATGACAGCTACATCAACGTCCAAAACGAAGAATATCTCGTTAAGATCGAGCAACATTTTGAGGAAAACTCCGTGCTAAAATTCACTTATGAATTGAGCACGGGCAATAAACTCCCTTTCTTAGATGTTGAACTTCATAACATCAATGGCATCTACATTACTAAAGTACATAGGAAAATTACGAACTTTGGAAGATTGTCATTGCAGAGAGGAATGCCCTGAAAGGTACAAAATAAGCGTAATTGGCTCATACATCCGCCTAGCTTATAAATGCTGCTCTACGTGGCCACTTTCCACCACGAGATTACATTGGCAAAGCAAAAACACGTGAATAATGGTTTCTCAAACAGCATGATTGACAAACAACTTCAATCATTTTTTAAATAACCATTACAAACATGAGGATAAAACTAAAAGTAATCTTGGAGAAGTCAATAGCATCAAAATGTATTACAGAAACCAGATGTCCACGGCCTATAAAATAGATGAAAAAACATTAAGGAGATTATTAACCATAACATCAAGGTTAAAAGTCAAACAGATAAAATGCAACTCATCATCTATTATAAAACAACAAAAGCCAGCAATCTTCTGATGAAAAATAATATCTGCCCAAACTCCTCGAATCTTAAGGCAACCCATATAGTTTACGAGTTCACCTGCCCCAATAAAGTCTGTAAGCTTTATAAAAACTCTAACTATATTGGCATGGGAACTACCACAATTTCGAGACGGTTAACTATTCATCTACAAAGCGGAGGGCCAAAAAACCATATGAAGAGTTTACATAATATTAACTACACGAGTGATATGCTCGTTGATAACACCATTATTAAAAGAAAAGAGGTTAATAAAGCGAGGCTCATCATCTTAAAAGCCATATCTGCAAATGAAGATAAGCCGGCCATCAACAGTCAAGCAACAAGCTGAAAATCGCACATTAAAACTATTTTAAAGATTCCACGCACAGGAGTGGCTCATATTCTCTAAGGGTACGTTGAACCAAAGCGAATAAGTCCCCCTCACAAATCATTTTATTCTTTCACTTTATTTCTGACAGATTCTCACTCCACTTATTACATCGGTAAAGGAGGCAAGAACATTTCAAAACGCTCCGAAGATGATCGAATAAGATCGAAAGCTTAGCTTTTTAGTTTGTTTTTTACCAAACACATCCACCATCTATAAGTTGGAATAAAAAAGATAGTTAGAAGAAGAGAAAGTTGCCAAAGGAAATTAATTAAGGCAAAATACACAATGTTCTTCCACAAAATTTGCCTATATATATATGAGGAATTAAACCACATTCTCCGAAGATAATTTAATTCAGAACAGTTTCGGTGTATCTCACACCCTTTTTCAACTGACATTGGATAGAAAATAGAAGAAAAGTGCATATAAGCATAACACAAGGTCTGGTCGTGAAAGATCCCCTCTTTTTTCCCCCAATCCCCTACTTGTGGCTGATCTGGGTGGGAGGGGGGTTAGGCCTAAACATATTAAAGGGCTGACATTTTACTATTTGGTTTATTTGCTTTGTTATTACAGGATTAAAAGAAAATTCACCCTCAGATAGATTTAAATTAGGAACTGACGATATCAAGCTCGATTCTACGATTCTTCTCTTAACATAGTTAGCCGATTAAAATACCATTTTACTTCCATTGAAATCGATCGTATGATTCTTGTCTCTAACATGGCAAAATATTCCACTGCTTTCGCTGCCCACTTTAATATCTCTTTTGTGTTCGTACAATCTCTTGTCTAGATTTCTCCCCGTATCTCCTATATAAACTTCATGGCAATCGTTGCATGGTATTGCATATACTCCTATGCAATGATTGCCATAAAGTTTATATAGGTAAAACGGGGATAAATTCATAATTTACTTTTAAAATTTATTTAAAATTTTAAATAGTTCGATAGCTCACCTCTCAATCGTCTAGTTTTGAGGGTAGGTAGTTTTAGTATATTTGATTTTTCGATATACGATTTATTTCTAAGCCAGGAAATCAGTTTAGTTGCCCGTCATTGAATTCTTTCCATTATATTTATGTATACTTGTTTATATCATGACCAGAATTGTATCGCGTATCCTAAGTGTGAACTTACTAAATTTTCATATAAAAGATGGATTATATCTTGATGTTTATAGTGAACATTTCTCGCAATAAATACAAGCATTCGGTTTCCCTTATTACACGCTTCATCACACTGTTTGTTAAAATTAAGATCTTTTGAAACCCACACACCTAAATGTTTTTCTTCGTCCACGGAGATAATATTTTTACCACTCATTTCATCGTTAAAAATCGTTATTTCAGCCCACATGCAAAATTTTACACTTGTCTGAATTGAATTTTCTGTTTCATTTATTAGACCATTCGAAAATTTGATCAAGATCCCGCTGAATTAATTCACTATTGTTCTCATTTAAAATTTTACCCCGAATTTTCGTATCGTCCTAAAATTTAGATAATTTACTAAGTAGGCCAGTGTTCATATGATTTAAATAAAAAAGGAACAAAAATGTTTTTAAACAGACCCCTGGGGCACGGCGCTTTGTTATATTTCTCCCACGCGAAAATTTATGCTTGCATTACTCCATCAAAATGTTCGCAACTAGTGATATCCTTGCATTTTGACCAGAAATGGCCACCAAAGTCTGGGAATCTTACCCCTTGTACTTTCATCTTATGGAGGTATGTAAAATCACATGTATACACCAACAAACACTGCACAATTCCTGAACTCAATGCTGAAATCAGGAGTGTAATTGGAGGCATCGAGCCACTCATCTATGAGAGAGTTATTGGAAATTTTGACGAGCGCATAAATGTATGCCTACCTAGGTGTAGACTATCTCATTAGAATTATGCAGAATATAACCGTATTTATAAAAATCCGTTTTAATTTTTCACCTCTCAAATTTGGTGCACTTTATGGAACTCCATTTACTTCCACGTGCTAATAACTCGAAAAATATTATTTTCCTTGCCGAATAAATAACAACAGAGCTCGGATAGGAATGTATATTTAATCGATTAGTCTGTAGAATTTGTCAGGGAAGCGACGCGAGGCCGACATGAAGTATGCCTAGAGATTATATGTTAATAGTACAAATACCCAAAGATATCTTAATACAGCTGCCCCTTTGTTTCTTTCTTGATTGAGTTATTACATTTATTATTACACTCATTGACATATTTAAAACAAAAGAGATTCATAAATCACTTTTGAAAATAATAAAACACTAAGGACTGTATATAATCCATTTTTAACAAGAACTGGGTGTAAAACGCTCAGACAGGTGAGTCAATGTTAAGAAGTGATCATAAGGTAAACAATTCAAGAAAATTGCAAGCGCAGTAAATAAAAATCAATTAATACCGCTTTTTTTGATCAGCAATTTCAATTTCTTTTGCGATTGACTATGCGAAGTTGACTAAGGTAGTACATTCCACACTAGGCATGCTCAAGATATTTAGAGCTTATTATAGATTCTAAGTTAGTTAAATATTTACAGCGAAAACACCGTAAACAAAGGAAGATATCTCGATTAAAAACGAAATATAGAAATTGATTTGGGAAGGAAATAAATAATAGTAAACTTAAAAAAATAACGACTCTGAAGTTAATCGATTAAGATACATATCCTAAATACATGAGCTGGCGCATTTTATCATCATAAAGGCGAAACAGTAGAAAGCCCAGAAGATAGACTATAGTGCTAATTAGAAATGGAAAAAGACTTCTCATTGACAGGCGTTAAATTATAATAAATATTATAAGCGGTAATTTGCTGTTTTTTGCTGTAAAGAATTTTTCATGGCTATCCTCGCTAAACAAAGAAATAGATTTGGGGAAAAAAAACAATTCTATCAGACATAAATACATATATAAAAAAGACAAAACATTTGCAGGATCTTATACCTAATCTGCGCTTAACTAACTCACCTAAAGAATTGAAGGGAGGAATTAATTATAAAAGACGCTACTTAAGATCTTTAACAGGCTAATTAACCACTGAATGATAGCAGCAGAATTTAAAAGAGATAATGCCTCACTAATCTTCGAAAAAATAGAGAGAAATGATTGTTATAACTTTTTATCAGTTAAACCTCAAAAATTAGTTATCTAGTAAGTGATATTAGAGTCTAGCAGCTGGCGTGTACGTTTAAAATAGGACACAGGTGAGAATCACTACACACATGAAGTACAGAGAGAGAGAGAAAATTAAAGTTAGCGACGTTTACGAGAATGTCACAAGGTAGTAAACGGGGCACAGTTATATCTGCTAGAGTTGCTCGAGGCAATCTTTAGCAAACATAATAATCAAAGCAGAATCCCGTAAACAACAGTTAGCTATCACTGCTAAACAAATAGAAGCCAGGTTTGAAAGCTCTCTTCATGGCAGCATGCCACCTCCCACAGAGAACTTTACCCAATAGTCGAAGTGCCTTTCTTATCAATATGCTCGGCAGGAGCCAATCAAAAGTCGAATTAAGTTAATACCGACAAATCAACAGCCCGGTACATAAGAAGGAGGTGTGGCTTAGTTGGACGAGGAACTTATAGGGCGTGGCTTAAATCGAATATATATAACTGTCTGAAGCCAGAACAAGAAGATAATAAGATTACTGTTTTATATAGCAATATATCGCGTTATATATCGTTCAGTCCGATCTCTCGAATTTGCGTAATTCATCTTTGTATATAGTTGTGTACATAACGCAGATATTAAGGTGTAACTCATAAAGGCTTTATTCGTCCGGCTTTCTTTGAACTTTGCTCGCACTTGACCTCGAACTTAATTAGTGTCAGAACTTAGAAATTAAAACTTAATTAAAGAACTTTTGTAAAGTGCAATAAGATCTAGTTCAATAATAATTCTATTTTTGCTTTGGTGACTTCAATATCCTGACGTTACTCAATCTTCCTGCTTCAAGGCCTTATTAATCGGGAAAACAACCGTTGTGCATTCTCTTCGTTAATCGCAATTCCTCGCGATTAAAAAACTCCCAAAATACCGGTGTTGTACCCTGGTGTGGTCTATCCTCATCCTCCGGGCTATTTGACCCCTTAGCTAGAATAAGACCGCCCCTCGGCTTAGGGCACCCCATAGCAATCAACAAAATTACTCTCGTGGGAAATAAGGAAGAGCAACGCAAACCAACCGGGGGATCTGTACCAACCGGAGTACTTGCCAAAAGATTACGCGATAACTCGGTAATCTATTAACATTACTGGCAGCCAGCTTTCCCTTCACAAGGCTCTTGGGTTGTCCTCACGATTACCTTCAAGGGTCCCTCATAATTAGAGACGACCTTAAAAGAGCTCCCCCCCATAACTGGTGACCTTACATTAAGAACCGTCCATTTTTAGCAACCAGTGCCGTTGTTCCACCAAACAAAACAAAAAGCAGGAGAACATTAAAGAATTTGAGGAAACACCTCGAAGCATCGGGTTAGGGCGTATTATCACAGTTGATTAGATTTAAGGTCGTATTTGATTCGACATTAACTGCGATAAAATAGCGTCTCTATTGCGTTCTATCGCAATAGGAACGCATAAATGGCGATACTTTCCGGGTGTTTCTGGCAACTGCGGGGAGTAACGATGTGTCAACGACGTATCTCTACGCATTCTCAGATCGCTCGCCCATAAATACGAACAAGGGGCGAGGCTCTCTTTCACTCTTACCCAGCTGTTCCGCTACACATACGTTCCCTTGCAACCTGATAGACCTTCGCCCACCCTGGCCCTCATCGCTAAAATATCCAAGAATGGCAATAAAACCGCCAAGATGGCTCTTCTTCAGGAGGAAGAGACACCCCCATCGCCTGCAAGTGAGACTGATTTAACGTTGAGACCTAGGGAGAGTAAGAACCGCAATTTCTCACCAGGCAAGCTGTGGAAGTCATAGGTGATCCCAGAGAGGTCCTCAATGCTGAATATATTTTGCAACCATCATCAATTCCTCCATCATGAGATTCTCATTATGTCCATGGGTGTCACGATGGGTTAGATATGAGCGTACCCAGAAACTTCGCAGCTTCCTTCTCTTCCTACGGTTTTTGAGTTGAAACCAAAGCGTAACCATGGTCATTATGTAGCTTCCATGATAAAAATGAAAAGCTTTCAAGAATTCCGTTCCTCCACAATGTCTTTGATAATAAGCTTAATGTATTCCATAATGGTAATGCAGCTGCTGAAGGGGTATTTGGGGCACTGTGCAGCCAGGTAGTGGGCACCCACTATAAATCCCAGCGTGCCCCACCCACAAAGTGCCTGCGAATGTCTAGCGAATTATCACTAGACTAACGCAGGACAATCGCACTGCATGCGAGAATCTATTGAAAATTATCACCCTAAATGGCAATACATCGTAGTGGATTCGCCGACCTTACGATACATCGACATTGCAAGTTGGGTGATGCATCGCTTTAGGTCATGTATCATCTACAACGATTGCGTTAGCAGTGCGAATGAACGTGTAGGTTTCGAGGAATGTGAATAGACTCATAAAATTAGAGAGAGGTAGGAAAGTTTGAAAATTTGACAAACTAAAGGGTAGTTTTAAGTTTAATTGTCATGAAGTATCACCATAAGGTGATATATAAGAAGGAAATCTAAGAACTTTGATATATCTTGAGGAAGAAAAACTAAACTGGTCGAAGGAAGCGAAAAAGCTTGATTTAGTCGCAAAACAAATCATACTGGGATCAAATTAATGGTATTTTTAGATAAGGTGAGCTAAAACTATATTTTCATTGTTATATAAAGAGAACGAAGTAAAAAAAAAATGGTCGAAAGACGTAGACTTTATCATTTGAAGCAACATTAAAAATAGCAATCAAGTGTCTTTCGGGAGCCACAAATTTTTTGCACGTGTGGCAGGGATTTTGTTCCATAGGTACTACTCCGTTTCGCTGGTGTCGCGTTCGGCGGTTTCCTGCTCTTCTTCTTGAATTGCTTTCTTCCCTTTCGGATAACCCGTTTGAGAGGGAAGATTTCCAGTCCTGTCTGTGTTTTACAATTGTTTCAAGTTGTTGAGGCTGAATGGTACATTTTTAGCACGGTTTTGCACTGATATTTGTAACGCTTTTGGAGGCCTCCTGCATTTCTGTTTGCCGTACGTTAACCGTACAGTATTTGTTTTGGGAGTCGGATGTCCTACATTCTGATGATCTGACCCAGCCAACGGAGTTGTCGTTGTGCTAAAAGGGTTTCTATACTGCAGGTTTCGTTCTGTGATATAATTCATCGTATGTGATTTTGTCTTTCCATGATGAGCCTATGATCCTCTGAAGACACCAAATGTGTAACGTTTCTAAGCTGCAAATCTGTTGTTTGTATATTGTCCTGCCTTGAGAGCCCCATAGCAAGATGGATAGGCTGACAGCCATGTAAACTGCGGCTTTGGTGTCTGTTCTCAAGTTGTTGTTTGAGGAAACTCTTTCCTTCAAGCTGCCAAACGCAGCAGAGGCTAGGTTTATTATTCTTGGTATTTCTGGGTTTTAAAGGCCAGAGTAATGCTAACTTCATTCTGACACTGAAATTTCAAGCTCATCTTTAAAATTAGATGGACGGCCAAGTGCAAAACCCCTAGAAAGACTTAGTGGTCATTTTGACCTCTGGTATTATTTTTCCTTATTTTCTTGTTTTTTCACACATTTTTAGGTGAATTCATATCACAAGAATTATGTTTTCTTATTAGTTCCAGTTTAACTTCCTTCTGTTGCAAATATTTCATTATATTATTGTATGGAATAGGTATTAATAAATGATAAATAAAAAAACCTTATCAATATATTTACATTTACATATATATATATGTACGAGACAGAAAAAATTAACATAATAACAATCTCATTTATAAACGTTTATCATATAGAGCTATTGATGCAACTCTATAATATAAATACATTTATCAAAAAGTATTTCGGTATTTATATAATACTAGGTCGTTAGATATATCAATTATTATCAATATCATGAACAATTTATATAAATTATTCGCCTGCGTATTATTCCAGTACATTTACCACACACATATTTCTTGCAATTGTAGCATATTTCATTAGTTTCATTCTTCTTGGATTGGCTAATTTTACAAGTTTTACGTTTATTGGTTGTTTGTTCTTCTATTAGTTCTTCCCAAATTCTTCATCTGTCCATTCGCCTTCGAGGTTTTCTTCAACACTTCTCTTAAAAGCTCGTAGCTCTCCTATGAGTTTTAGAATGTAATCTCGTCGACTTATTTCAGTTCCAACCACTTTACAGTTTATTATAACTGAGTTAATCATGTCAAGATCAGATAAGTTATCAAAGACCTGTCATAGCCAACGCCGAGACACCACTTTAGTGGTGGACGGTCTGGCCATCTGATCAACATTGTCAACGCCAGATTTTGTTTTATTAAAATACGTGACAGACTCTGGCAACTTCTTTGTACCACTCTCAATATACACTGTTTCGTGCACAATTTAGAATCAGTACACTCTTAGAAGGTTTTCATTGGTGCACAGTGACTGTCATGTCAGAATTCTTCAAAATAATGGATGAGTGTAGTGGTTGTTTCTTACTTTTGATGCTTGTTGGCATTTCGCGCCGAATTAGATTCATCGTTCAAATGATACTCGTTTTCCTGGTTTACAATGTCGTAGCAACCTTCACCGAAGTAAAGCGGTAATCACACGTGATATTTCGCCCTATTCCGATAAGCTTTGATTTTGGGGACGATGAACATTTTTTCCACATAAGGAAATCCATTCAGCAAGTAATGGGACGTTGAGTCTACAGCAAGCCAGAATTTGATTCCAAATTTATCCGGTTTGTTTGCCATATATTGGGTGAAGGGGCTGTTGGACTTAGTGGGGAAAAGCTATTCATCAACAGTTATATCTGCTTCAGATGTGTACCATGATTGGCAATTTTCAATAAATCTGTTCCATATTATAGAAAAAAGAGCAAATTTATCTGATTGAATTTTTTGACTTGTGGTGGATTTCAAATCAAAACTTAAAAATCGAAGAAGTTGCTTTAATCTATCTCTTGACATAATCATAGAGGAGAAACGAGGCCCCCAAACCTTTGACCATAGAGAAGCAAGTGGTTGTCCTTTAGAAATAAGTCCTCTGGCGTAGACTATTGCTAGCATATGATATATTTCTTCCTTAATTACGGTCCATGATTCATCATTCAATTTGTTGCAAGCTTCTGCTTCTGTATATCTTATTATCTCTCGAATTATGAAATCATTAATGAATATGAAAAATGCGCTCATCATGCTCCACAACACAACATGTCTCTTGGCATTTGCAGAAGGATCGGGAACTTCAGTAAGAATATTCTGTGCACTGTATCTTTCATTTCTATCGGAGCCTTGCTTAGGGATTTCAAATACTGGGTCCCATCTGGGGCCTTAAATATTTGTCATGTGCAGATGTAGGAGCCTCATCTGATGTATTTCCTTCCATTACTTTTTCATCGGCGGTGGTATTACTCTAAAGAATTCCCTCATCATCTGTAGATAAAGACGTAAGGATTCATTAGTCATTTATAGTAATACATATGTAACAAAAGTATATAAAATATATTCCCACATATTTTTGTTAAGATTTATTGTTAGCAAAATAAAATATACTCATTGCATGATATGATAATAATAATATAAATATAATAATGATAATAATAAGTACAATAACAACAACAACAACAATAGTAATATAAATAATAATGTAAAGAGCTACATATTAATTTGCACGGTATATCGAATGACATTCCAACAGTATCATAAAATAATCACATCACACTTACGTTGCTCCGTATTTGTTACAATGTTTTCATTTTTTTCGTCTGAACTTGATATAAAATTGTGTTCAGGAATATATTCTTCTTCATCACTATCAAAGGATTTTCCTTCATCGTAAGGTATGGCAACAAGAATTTTTCGAATTTGTTCCTCTGTCAGACGACTCTCCCTTCTATCGGAGGACATCTTAACCCAACGATAGTCTATTGTGTACTGTACAATCGCGTAATTGCTGCGAGTTTATATAGAAAACACACAAACCTTTTTAGAACATGTTGTAACAAGCGTGCTCTGAGTTATGAACTGTAGCACACTCCTTGTAATGAAATAAACACGTCAAAACAGGATTATATTATGCAGTGGTCAATCTCACCGCTCAGTCTTTCCAAGTAGTATACTCTATCGCTCGTTAGCTGACTCTTGTAATAATTTTATACTTTCACAATGGCATTTTGAATATAAATAAATAAAGGTCGAGAAATTTGAGCGGATTGCGATAAAAATGCGGCTGATATTTAATAAATAAACTTGAAAAGCGAGGAAAATATCCGCTCCGTCATTCTAGTGTTAAATCGTGGCAGGAAAAGAATATAATATGTTGTCAAGAAATTATTTTTATTTTTATATTTGGAAAAGGGAGTGTAGAGATATAGGGGTTAAACAAAAACCATTGAGAATTTGTGAGTGTACATATATATCTAGGCCTCCCCCATGGCGAGGAGAAATAATGAAGTAATAACAAAGGCCACCTGGGTTTTGCTTTGCCCCTCTAACCGGTCTCCGGGAACATGCAAGAACGGACAAAATTTTAAGTTTAGCAGACAGATTCGTGACCTCTACGCAAGATTCCGACACGCCGAGGGGTTATTTATAAACACGAAAGTTAAAAATGCAAACTGTCGACCTCGTATTACGCTATCTCCAGAACCACATGACACTAAAGTACGAGGGAATTGATACCACACTTCTGTTGGATCAATAGGATTGGTTTTCCATAATTTCAAAATGCCGAGGTAAGAAAAACAACAGACACCAAAGAGAGAGACCTCCTTTAGATCTCACCTCCCATTACCCCGCGGGGGTAATTGACGTATAAAACAGGTCGACACAAGAAAACAAGGCTCCTCTCGTTTTAGTCAAGAGATAGAGAATTTGCCGGGATAGAAGTCTCCTGCAAGTTAAGGAAGAAATTCATTTTCTTGGTCAATATCAGATTGTTCCAAGTAGCCTCAACACAGTTTTGAGCCCCAAGATCGTCAAAATATCTAAACTACAAGTAGTCTCGGCACAGTTTCGACCACCAAGGATCGTCAAAGGATCTAAAATACAAGTAGACTCGGCACAGTTCGACCACTAAAAAGAGCGTCAATTGATCTAACTCTATCGGAAGTTGACAAACCCTCACTATATAGAAAAACATACAAACATATTCTACGCTCGTCTGAAGAAAACCGTTTCAAGGTCACCAACGTCCGACGAACCCAAGAAATTATTGGCGTTTTCGTTTTGATTCTACTTCGCATACTCGAATTTCCGCGTGACGTCACTCGCCTATTCCTCATCCAGCAGCGCGATCTCTTGAGAAACTAAGAAATCATCCTCTCCACGTCTCCCAGAACCAAAATCGAGTGAATACATTTCGTTGGGAATCTCTGGTTGAAACCCCATTATATAATGTGAATAAGCTATCATATTTTTATGTCCCCATGCGTTAAAGTAGTTTATTTTGCATATCTTAATGACGAAGTGGATTAAAGTAAATTGTTCTCCTTAAAATCCACTAAGAATCGAATATTGAGAGCGGGACATTAAAAACCATTTTTTATCTGTATCTTGTAAGAGTATATTGTAATTTTATTTGATTGTATTAATGTTGAGTAAAAGTCTATTTTTTTGGTAGAAGTTTTTTAAAATTATCTTTAAACTAGTTGCATTGGCAGTATTTGGTAAATTCAAGAAAGAACTCCCCTTTTATTCATTCATTAGATTAAAGATTAAGTAAAGCTCTCTTAGAAATCTACCCTAAAGCGATCACTGGAAGTACAAACGTACGACTAATTTTTAGTAATCATAATAAAATAAATATATATATAATCTCGGCTAACCCATGACAGGGACACTTTATTGTAATTATATAATATGAGATTAAATCCACCGAAAATATAAGTATTTTAAGAGACTCTTACCCACATTTCACTTGGCATTGGATGTCTATTTAAAAAAAATATCAACTGTTATCTTAGAGATTTAAGTATTGACACATGGTACATTTCCTTCATATTCTCAAAGCCTATTTGATTCAGAGAATGTTGCAATGATAGAGATAAGTGCTAATGTGATGATAAGTGCCACGTCTAGGTGTGTATCTATCTATAAATGGTAATAGGAAACCAAACTAACTCTTCTCTCGTTACCCATTACCATTAATGGATAGTTCACACCATTGTATATTTAAAATTACTCTTTATATTACCAGAGAATCTTTGAATATTTTCTATATGTGATAACATTGAAACAGTTTCAAGTATTGTGGAAAGCGCATTTTGATGTCATATTCAGAAAGACATTATTTCTTGACCTCCTCATGGTTTGTTTAGGTTTTTTATATTATCCTCCATAAAGTTAAGAAAATTTATAAAAATTTAACCATGGATGTTTTTTTTTAGATTTTAGATTTTAATCTTAGTAGCAAAGCGCATTCTACCCCCGTAGGGGCAAGTGGTGAAGCCATTGCCTGGTTTATATATAATGTACGATAATTTCGATTTCTTTCTTTAATCGCACCTAAAATTACATTATCTATCTAGGACAATTAGATATAATTTGGGACAAGATTAACGCTTATGGACAAACTTAGTTTTAAGTTGAGTAAAGCTAATCTATTGTAAGCTCCCTCTCCTCTCTCACCACATTTTTTGCCTATGAAATTTTGAGCAATTATTTTAATTATTGCCTACATTATTTGGGCCATTTTGTAGATGAATGCTTTGCCATATTTTACAATACAAACAGGTAAACAGCTTTTGAGAATATATCAAAGAACTTCACACCAACCTCAAATACAGCTTTGAATTCAAAAAAGATTATGTACTTCGATTTCTGGACCCAATGATAGATAAGTCCGGCAATAAAATAAACACCACTGTAGAACAAAAACCAACCTTCACGGGATTAGGACAAATTTATTTTCAGTTTCTGAGACAAACTCTTCAAAATCAATGCTAAAAAAAACAATACTTAACTGTGAATCCCTTATCTGCAACCTACTCGTTGCTCCAAACGAATTAGATTTCCTTCGTATTATCCTAAAAATACAACACAGCAATTTATACTAGAGGATACTTAAGAAATTCTTACTCCAACAATATCAGTCTTAAAAAGATTGCCACTATATATGTATCTTTATCATAATTAGGCTTTCTTAACCGTCCTTCAGCAAAGAATTACTAAAACTTATCTTCAGCCATATTCATTTCTCCAGGACTCAGAGTAATACTGTCTCACACAACAGCAATTTGTTGCTCTCTCCGACAAGAACGATGCCGCCAAAGCAATTTAGCCGTTAAAACTGAACCAGTTGTTTTAAACTTCGTCATTAGTCTGCGAACCGTAGACTCGTTGGGTGCTTCATTTATCCCTAAAATTGAAGGAATTGTTCGTTTTGCTAAAATGTATTCACGGTGAGAACGCACTAGTCAGGTGAAAATTGCTCCATAACGCCCAACACATAATTATTATAAAAACAAAAAACAACCAACAAAAATCTTAATTGGAAAAAAGAGAGATAGAAAACACGATTAAAGCATTCCTTCAAACTTCAAAACACGAAAGTGTCGCCTAATTAAATTCGGCAGCCTCTATGCAACACCTTTTACTATTTTTCAAGGGATAAATATATTATTTGCAGTTTCTTTCCATATTGGTCAGATTAAATAAGCCTCGGGGGTGGAAAGAGATTAATTGCGCTAATTCAAGAAATAAATATTAAACACTATGATGATAGTTTAACTACGATGTCGAAGGTTAGGAGTAGTAGGTTGTTTAAACACCTTCAGTATTAATCTGTATAATTTCTCAAAGTGCAAAACTTGTTTTTTTTTATTTCATGGGAAATAAAGAAAGTTTTGACAGGTATTATACAATATGCTAAATAGTCAGTTTTCAAATATCTCTGGCAGCTCCATATACTCGTTAAATCTAAATCAGCCAAACTACCGAACTTTAACAAAGATGTTATTTTTTTATTAGAATTTGTATTTTGACAAAATCAATTAGAGCATCAAAGCGGGCATAATATTCACTCGAGAATACAAACCCGTTATTTCACAACCGTCACAAAGCGAATCCCTTTTAAACTAAAGGCTATGCCACGGCAAATGTAAACTAGAATAGGACTGTTGTTTGGTTCCTTTCGGGCGGAAAAAACATCACATAAAACCTAACAGTGCTCACTAAAAACTAACAAAGAGAACTCACGAATTAAAACTAGCCTAAATATAAACTAATAAACACTAACCAACCAATCCCAAGCTCCATCTTACCCTAGCATTATTTCTTTTCCTGAAAAGTAATTATCAATGACTAAATGGATGTCAATCTATTTTTCTTTATAACAACATACGAGGGGTGGTCAATAAGTTTTGCAATTCGGATATAAGGAAACGAGATATGATAAAAAGTATTTTATTATTTTTCAATATAACTACCCTCGACTTCAATGCACTTGCGCCACTTGACCATGAGGCTTCGAATCCTGACAACCAGAAATCTCCCGACTGCTGTTCAATCCACTCCTGGAAGGCGAGCTGGACATATTCATCGTCCCCAAACTGGCGTCTACTCAGTGCAGCTTTGACCTGGCGGAATAAAAAGTAGTCGATAGGCGCAAGATCTGGACTGTAGGGGGGAAGGGTTGAATTCCTCCAATCCGCACTCGCGCAAGGCAGCTTGGGCAACTCTGGCCTTGTGAACAGGGGCATTGTCGTGGAGGAGCCGGACACCGCGTGTCAACTTGCCACGTCGCCTGTGATGTTCCTTCCACGAGGCACATAGTCAACCATCAACACTCCCTGAGGATTGGGTCCGCAACTTGATGTGGGTCGGAGAGCCCCTGTGATTCCAAGCCATGCTTTCGAGCATGGTCTCGCGATCCCATTCATGGACCCAAGTTTCATCACCTGTCACTATGCGTGACTCGAATCTTGCTGGGTCTTGGTTGTACAAGAGCAGCACCTCCTTCGAACTTTGACGACGTTGAAGTCAATCATGGGGCGTTAGGTTTCGTGAGGTTTCTAGGGACCCAATGGGCAGAGACCTTGGCCATGGCCAAATTGTCGTGGATGATGTTGATAACACTTCCATGTGATATTCCAAGTTCTCGCTCGATTTCTTCGACCTTCACTCGTCGATTTTCGAGGATCATCCTCTCTACACGGGCCACATTGTCCTCGTTGGTCACGTCTGACGGGCGTTTTGGACGGGAGTCATCTTCAAGGACTCACGACTATGGCGGAACTCCCTATTCCAGCGATTAATGGTTTCATAGGAAGGGGTGGTGTGGGTGAACATTGCAACCATGCTTTCATGGATATCTTTTGCATTCTTGCCTTCCTTGGTCAAAAGTTTGATCACTGCGCGTTGCTCAACCTTCTCCATTGTTGAAAAATTTGTGACTGACGATCTGCAATCAGCTACTGCTTCTTGAATAGACGAGGCAGAAGCGTGTGACTGCAGGTCCTGACTTGTCATAACTTGTCCTCACACCCCCATAAACAGCCATCCCCCTTCCTCTGTTTTGCCCTACCGATTCGCAAAACTTATTAGACGCCCTCGTAGTTAGAAATTTTCCTTTGAAAATATATACTATACAACATTTTACATATTAATTAAACAGAGAGAAATATATATATATATATATATATATATATATATATATATATATATATATATATATATATATATATATATATAGCAAAGCGCCATCTATTGCGTTGTGGTTGTTAATCTGTCCAATTACCTTCCTTGACCTATGAAAAAGAAAATTCTCCTGTGTAAAGTTGTTGGTTGATGTATTTGCCATAAAATCAATGTTTACAAAGTTAAAATCTCTGCATATTCCAAAAATATTTCTATGTTCAGATTGAATCGGTGGCCTATGAACAAAGTTGATATTAAATTCAATGTAGAAACATAGTAATTCCGTCACTAGTACTCCCTCTCTATTTTTTTTCGCATCTATCATTACTGAAGTAATTCTTCTTTGAAAGCACCACTCCTATCCCTTCCGCGCATTCAGTCGCTATTAAACACTTTATAACCATCAATAATAAATTTTCCAATAAAATCCTTATTTGCAATGTCTCTCTACCTTTCAGTTATGACAATTACGTTCAAGTTTTATATAAAACTGAAGCGTTAAATTCAGTTAATTTTTCCTCAAATTACGCGAATTTCTGCAAATGAGTTTAGGTTTAATAAAAAACGTCAATTTCGAATGCGCCTCAACAGTTTCCTTTTTCGCCTTTTACTCTATCGCCCGGTTATTTGTCTCTGTCACCTCCGTGCTCTTCTGTATTTTTGTGTTCCATTGAGCCAAGAGCTACGTTAATTTGAAAAGTAGTGGTAGCAACCAAAATTTCATGCAGTATAGAAAAAATATTATAAATGTTAAAACACTTGGGTGCCAAGCTAAGCGCAACGAGGAACTTCGGGTCGCGTCTCTCTGCAAAGAGAAACCAGAGGAATTGTTCCTGCACGTAAATAGGTATAAACTAGCTCGTCAGCGCATAGACCCTCTAAGAGATGACGTTGGCGTGTTGAAAGAGTCGAATCTGGTTATCGCTAACGTGTTGAACAACTACTTTCCCTCCTTATTTACAAGTGAAGAAGACGGCCCCAAACCCGAGGACGGGGGTGTATCTCAATGAAGAAAAAAGCTTAACGAAATAATATTAGACGATAAGGAAGTGGAGGCAAGAATAATGAACCTTAACCCGTGCAAGTCTCAAAGGCCAGATGGCTTTCTCCCTAGAGTGCTCCGAGAAGTTTGCAGTGAGGTTGCTCCACAACTTCCTGCGATCTTGAATGAATGACTAGAAATGGAGGAGTGGCCAGAGGACTGGAGGACAGCAGATGTGACTCCTATATTAAAAAAGGGAGAACACTAAAACCCGGGTAACTACTGGCCTATAAGTTTGACTACCGTTGTGGACAAAATGTTAGAGCATAATAGCAGAAGGAATTGTAAAGAACCTGGAAACAAATAACTTGATCCTCGATTCCCAACACAGGTTTTGCCGGAACCGAACGTGTCTCATAAATCTACTAGAAAACTTTCACGCCATTCTGGGTGACTACCGAAAACATAAGCGAGATAATATTAGACTATGAAGAAGTAGAGGCAAGAATAAAGAACCTAAGCCCGTAGAAGTATCAAGGTCCAGATTGCTTCCTCCCTTGAGTCCTTTGGGAATTTAGCAGTGAGGGCCGCAACTTATAGCGATCTTTAACGAATAGCTAGAAACGTGGGAGGTGTGGAGACTGGAGGACGGCGGACGGGACTCCCATATTTAAGAAGAGAGAGGAAGAAAACTCGGGTAACTACTGGACAAAATCTTACAGAGCATAATAGCAGAAAAACAGTGTAAAGCACATAGAAAAAAACACCTTCATCCTGGATTGCCAACACGGGTTTGCCGTTCATAACATGTCTCAAAAATCTACTAGAATTCTTTCACGGCATTCTGGGTAACTAGGATCGTAGATGGGCTGTGGTCATCTTATATATGGACTTTTAAAAGGTCCTTGATAATGTGTCACACCGCGTTAATGTGCAAAGTCTGCGCGGTTGGCATCAAAGGTAGGGTGGCCGAATGGATTAAGAACTGGTTGTCAGACAGGCGACAAAGAATGAGAATAAAAGGGATAGTATCAAGATAGGTCCTCGTGAGTAGTAGGGTGCCCCATGGTTCCGTGCTCTGTCCTCTCTTGTTCATCATTTATATAATTGATATAGACGATAGGTGGGTTGCTTTGTTTGATATCCCTGTTCGCTGACGATGCAAAATTAGGAGATCGCGTGAGCTGACGTGAATGATTGGAAAGCCTACTAAAACAGCCTTTATTGTTCAGGAGAGTGTCCAAGACTTAACAGATGCAATTTAACCTTGACAAATGTAAGGTGATGCGCATCGGCAAAGCCAATCCTCAAGAAGATTACCACAGGTTAGGTAGCGTTCTGGAGGTGACTTAAGTTTATCTAAGCAGTGTACGTATGTAGAAAAAAGGCACGTCACAAAGACTTTTGGGTTACATAAAGAGGAAATTTCGCTCCAGTTACAAGAAGTTGTCCTCAAATTGTACAACTATCTAGTCAAAACTTACATGGAGTAGGCCGTTCAATTCTGGCTACCCTACACTCCGTAAGGACATAGATAAGCTGGAACGGATCCAGGCTAGGGTCACCAAGTTACTTCCTTCACTTAGGCCCAAAGGCTATCAGCGTCAGGTTCAAAATTGGCGAATATTGGACAATATTCAAAGGGGGGGATTAACTCAATTGTCTTACTGAAGGGGGGAAAGGGGTTGACTTACGGATGTCTTCAGCACGTAAGGTGAGGCCGTTCGGAACTTCTCAGCGGGAGGTTGGAGTGATGACGGTTCTCCAAAAACAAGGGGGGAGGTAACTTCCGGTCCAGGGGAGATTATTTCAGCTACCCGAAATGAGGAGGGCTTCGACAGGAGTTGATGAGAGAAGTCGAGAAAATCACTCGGGGGCGATCGTTCAGTGGAATTAACTCCTGGTTGGGGCTAATTCCAAAGACACAAAATAGGCAAGCTGTCACTTTGCTTTGTTGCTAGGACTTGATTTGAAACTATGGGGAATGTTCTTGGGTCTGGGCGTAACTTCTCAACTCTGTGTCTCTTCATGGGAGTCGAGGGCTATTTATGATGAGGCTTTCCAGGAGTGAGGGGTGGTAAGCGGGGCACAGCTCTACTTTCGAATGGCCTCGAATCTTCTTGCAGAGGCTATTCTGCCCATATAAAAGTGAGTCGGAGTGGACATGATTCGAGGCTACCGCTTGTAGAAGAAGGGTAGGGGGTAGGCTTACCAATTTAGGCATAACCGGGCGTTCTGCCGCGCATGGAAGTTCCGTTCTGCTCAAGAGCTATTACGTGGGGATTCCCTAACAGTCTTCTTACTGCGTGTTTTGAGGCATCCAGCAGACTGTAGGTGGTGGGCATTTCGCGTGTCCAGCACGTGGAACTCGCTGTTCGTCTGGGGGAGGAGGCTGCAGTGGTCTACAGAACATATTATTATTCGGCCCAGGCAGAGCGTCATTATCTCACGTCTGCTACGAATTTACGTGAGACGCAGTGGGCCGAGTGCATCCTCGTAGCTGATGTATTCCGCGCCGAGAATGATCCGAAGACAAAGCTTTTGTATGCGCTGTATTTGCATGTGCTGCGCCTTCGTCAGTCTGGGGTGCTAAACGGGCGCCGCATATTCCAGTGCGGTCCTAAAGTACCAATGTTACAGGGTATCGAGGGTCGCCGTAGAGAAGTGGAACTTTTTACCTCTTAGAAGATTAAATATGCACCGGTTTGATTTGGATGTTATTTCAGCAACGTACGTTTTCGAATTCAATTCGTCATTAATGTGCAGTCGAGTAGTTTGCATTGGTGCACTACAGGTAGAGGTGTACCGTCGTCTGTCTGATCTGGAAGCAAGAGTGGACGCTTCGCTGGGATCACAGAGAGTGCTTTACATTTCAATGGAATTGTATGTTTTTCCTCACATTGAAATAAAATGGCGTTCAGGTTTCCTCGAATCTCTCTGGGGTTAATTTCGTGACGAATTTATATGATGTAGGCAAGTGATAGTTTGTCTACGAATTTAGCTCTACGCTCCATTTCCTGGCACATGGTATTGACCAGTTCCCAGGAAGATATTTGGTCCTGCACGAGTGTCTTGTTGCACTCCGCAGGTAATAGGGGCGTAGGGCGAACGGGTATCTTTGTACTTAACGAGTTAGAGACGACTAGTGAGGAAGACGGAAACAAAGGAGATAACTGATAGGTGACATCTCAGCCCAATGAGGTCAGCAATCGCTGTTATGATGCATATAGTCGAATGCTTTCCTGAAATTCTCCAGGATTATATTCACGATGTTTAGCGATCGATCATCCAATCACTTGTGAATTTCATCTAGTAAGTAAATGAGATATTGATTGGCTGGTAGAGCTTCCCTTCATATTATGGTACTGGTAATGTTTTATATTGCTTTGTATGTTTGCTACCATCACTCTTGTTACCAGCCCCTCTAATATTTTACCCAGATCTGGTGTTAAAGATACTGATCCCAGCTCTCCCATCTCACTAGCCACCTTCACCTTCGGTAATTGAGAGATAGTCTCTTGCTTCCATCTATCAAAGAAGACTCCACTACGGAGTGTTACATATAAAATGTGTGTGTGAGGGAGGCTAAACTCGTTCTAAAACTCTTTTAATATTTTTGGGGGGATGTTGCAAGGAGGTGAAGCTTTCTAAAGTTGAGTTTAAGGAGTTCCTGATATACAGTCATCCTGCCTATGTGAGGCAGGTCATCATTGGCTGTGAGGTAGGTTGAGAGTTTGGTCGGGTCCAGTGGGGGGTGTTTAGTGCATATTGTAGTGAAGTGATCACAAAGGCGATGATGATTTCATTATTGTTCATATTGTCAAAATAATGCAATATTTTTCTTCTTTTTGTCGCGCCCTAAAAAAACTTTGATTTCTTTCGCGAATTTTTACGAATTCACTGGGTATTGCTCCAGGTCGCTTGCGGTGTTGAGCCTGGCAAGCCTACGTTCATACCGCACATGGCGCTACAGGACTATCCAGTGTGTGTGCGTCCGTGCGTCCACGTCGGTGCATCTCCGTCCGTCGTTTTCGCTCCAGGCGAAGGATATGAGGGGTGACCCAAGGTTAATTGGGGGCCCACACCTACACACGCCTTTCTGGGAAGCAGGGTTCTTACTGCATTTTGACTGTTGCTTCAAAGTGTTAACACAGTCATTTGAATCATCTGAACGAAACAAGTTTACCCACCCCTCCGTCGTAGGCCACTGCCCGAACTTATATACGTCGGAGTTCCGGAACGGGCGGTAAGAGCGAGTGACGAAGGTAGGCGGCGCCGGCGGTCTCGGGCGACTCAACACGCAGTCGTGCTGGCTGAGACCGATGGGCAGATGGTGGGTGGTGGTGTCGGTGCTATACCACTCCGTATCGGTAAGTATAACATTCAGCACTGATCCGTGATGTGTAGGTCGAGTGACGAGATTCCTGAGCTTCAAATCCTGACAGCATTCATTTTTATTCAGGTCATTTAGATATCCATTAGTACAATACGAATATCACCTCGAGATGTCCGCAAACTATCTAAAGATGATATTAGGTGATCTAGGACAATGGTTCACAACCGATTTTGGCTTATGGCCGCCTTAGGAACCTTATTTTTTCCTGTAGCCCATAATAATTATTTTCAGTAGGTAATATGCAGTTTAAGTCTACTTTAAAGGATAAAAGATATTAAAACGGCTATTTGCATTCAGGTACAATTATATTTGTCACATATATAGGACTATAAACATAGCAAAAATTAAACAGTGGTGAACAAAAATGTAATACTCTTTTAAAATAAATAATTAGTCTTACAAAATATAAAATTCTGTAGCAAAAAGAAATAAATATATCATCAACTCTTTATTCATTCAATGCGATCCTTGTGCTTTATGCAGTTTCACAAGTTTTTCAATATCAGGGTATATAGTTGTTAGAGACAGACGAAGATCACCTCTTCTTACATATTTCTAAGTGGCTGCGAGCTTTTGATAGGTGTGACACTTTACTAAAAACCGACTCAACCAGATAAGAAGTAAGAAAAGAAATAAAATATAATTTTACTTCGTCAAAAAGCAAACGGTATTTCATAGCAATTTCATGACTTGTCCATAAGTTCCTGACACCATGCTTAAATCTTTCCAGAGAAGTTTGATCACCAAGTAAATCAATGAGGCTTTCTTGTAATCTGATATCAACATCAGCTGCATTAATTCCAAATGGGTCTACCACCCAACCTGGAATGTCCATTGTAGAAGATCTCTGAACCTAACTTTCATATCACTATTCAATTTCTCCAAATTTCTCCAAATGATCAATGTATACTAAAATATCATCTTCTTTCAGCTCACTTTCAATAGTGTGGAGGGTTGCAAACTGTATCAACTCTTTTCGCCCCATATTTGTCTTGAACAGCTTAATTTTTCCCATAAATGCACAAATAGACTCTTTGAAATTTAAAATATTGGCATTTTTACCTTGTAGCTGTTTGTTCAAGATATTGAGCTTTTCAAATAGATCTGTAAGGTAGAATATGTCACATTTGGCAGCAATGATTCTTACTTCGAGCTGCTTATCATACAGAAAGAACACAACACTATCCCAAAGTGCAATGAAGCGAATCAGACAATTGCCATTAGAAGGCCATCGCACCTCTGTATGCAAAAAACGGCGCTCAAACCCTTTTTCATTGGTAGCACAGAGTTGTCGGAAAAGACGCTCTTGAAATTGATCTGACTTGATAAGGTTGACTGTCTTGATTACACTATCAAGTGAATCTTTCAGACGTCGTCCTAGGTTTTATGCAATCAGATGTTGACGGTAGACAACACAGTATATGCAAAAAACTTTAGGTACAGCCTTTTTTCAATGTTCAATAAATCCTCTATATCCACCTACCATAGCAGCGGCGCCATCAGTTGCACAAGCCATAATATTTACAAGTGGAATATCATTTTCTTTGAAATAGGTCACTACTTCATTGAAAATTGTTTCACCTTAAGTATCTGTCACAAATCTGCGGAAAAAAAAGCATTTCTTCTCTGAGTTGATGTTTATCCCAAAACCTAACATACGCCATGAAGAGGGCTTCATTATCACGTAATAACGTTTCATCAATTTGCAATGGAAAGGTCTTTACTTGTAAATGTTTAACGAGTTTCGTCAATACGTCTTGATACTGTATTGTTGCTCAACGAAATGACTTCCGTGATTTTGGGGGCATTTTGCTGCATGACAGTTGAAATAAACACAGATACTGAAGGCAAAATCAATTCTTCGCCAATATTTAAGGTTTTCCCGCTTTCGCTATTAACTTGGAAATCTCATAAGATGCAATTAAACCTTTGTCTAGTTTTGAGGCTGTTTTACTAAATATATCTTCAATAGTGCTCCTTGCTTGGAAATCATCCCGCAGCTTTTTAAAGTAATCTAATGTTTTGTCTCTTTTGTCCTCGTGCTTATTCTCCAAACGTATTTTAAGCTTACTTGGTCGTATACTATCAGAATAAAGTGTAGCCATACATAAAAGACAATGGCTGTGTTATATTGCCTGGTGAATGTATAAAACCATGAGCTAAATACTCGAGTATTGTCGGCATTTTTTCTTCGTGTCCGTAACTATGGGTAATCTGTGCAGAATAAATTTAATATATTAATGATATATATATATATATATATAAATTACATTTTAGAGCCGAAGCTCACTGCAACAGAATAAAAGGCACTTATCTCAACGGCGTAAAAGTAAGAGTATTTCTGAGAAAAGACCCAGAAACAACCTCCATTCCCTGTGCAGAGCACTGAGTCTGTGCCCAACACTAACTCCTATTTCAGTCGGCCACGAAAATTTCAGATATGTCCAATAAATAGAAACGCTCATAAAAATAGCTGCATTGAAAATTTTGTTTTCCTTTTTTGTGCTAAATACTTGCCCTTAATGGTAAATATTTGACATACAAAAAAAGAACCGCAAAACAATCCAACTATTTTTATCAGCGTTTCAATTAATTGGACATGTCCGAAATTTTCGTTGTTGATTGTTTATCCTAGTAGTCTGTACCTGTACCTAAATGAAAAACAGCAGAAATGTACTCCCTCAGGGGGATAGATCTGCATTAATTTTAGTAATATATTATATATACATATATATTCCTCAAATTAATGCAAGTACAAATCGATAAGTACAATCATCAGAATCTAGCAATGTTTACTTACAAACAAATATGCTCAGTTATTTACTTATAAAAGTCTTATATTATTGTACTTGTGGCAATCTATTATAATTTTAAAAACTAGTAAAATTACTACAACTTCGCAGTATTAGGATAAACAAATAAAAGCTACTTACATACTATAACGCCAAACCACTTGACAAACAGACTGTAAGGATTTAAAGTTCCACCTAAAGTATTTTCATCAAGCAAATAACGGTGCCAGGCACATAACGACCAAGCGCACAATATAGTGCAGGGCAGAATAAGCTTGTAAGATGCAAAATATTTGTTTACAGATTAATATAAATCCTATTATGCTAATAATATATGTAAAAAATGGAAAATATATGTATTAATATTTTTAAAATGTAATTCAACTGCATAAATTAAAATTAGGTACTGCCCTAACTATAATTCAAGTTTCAATAGGTTGAGTCATGTGGCCCCCTTCATAGATCTGTGGCCCCTCTAAAGCATAAACTTTTCTTTGGACCCCTTCAGATGTGCCATGGCCCCCGGTTGGGAAACTCTGATCTAGGAGATGGCGATGGTGATGCGCAACTGGTAAGTAATAGATTGAACACACCGCTAACATTTTTACTTCATATGAAAAATTGCCACATATAATCACCCACACGCACCACAGGTTATTTGATACATTTATCGTACACTTTTTGATGTTCAGGTGGTCTTTTGTGTACAGCGCTACCTAATCCCGCGGGCAGGCCTATCCTTGGTGAACAGGTGGTGACCAGGGACTGAATGTATGTAGGATGTTTTATTTGTCGAAGACCAGGTTTCGCTGACGCTTATAATATCTGGTTTATGCAGTTCTATTCTCTCCTCAAACTCCTCAAGTACGTTGGCAAGGCTCTGAGGGTTCGTGAGAAAAAGGGATGGTGCTGATGTGCGGGTGTCATTTGCAAGTCCATGCTTCAGTTAGACTTGCGTCAAGGTAGGATGCGCAGGTAGTATGCGATGTTGACAGCCACTCGTAACACAGGGTGTAATTATGGTCTCTGTAGGTAAAACTGCATTTCATCATTATTATGTATGTATAAATACTCAAAATTATCATTATTATATCCATTTTCACAAACACATCCACACACTTCAAGCGCTAAGCTGTGATCAACCGATACCCCTACCATGCCGAGATTAGCTGGTTGAGCAATGTGCTTGTTTATCTCGCCTTTTTCATATTCTTCCGACTTTTTTGTCTTGCACGTTTATCGCTACCTTGGAATATATCATTGTTCTTAAGTTTAAATTTCGTGTCGATGTCTACCCGATTATAAACATATTTGTTTTTCAATAGAAAAAATCTAGAATACACTTTTCTGGCACTGTTCATAATACAATTATTGTGATCATTTGGAAAATCTGCCATCACCATGGCCTCTATTACGCTTGGAGGGACTGCTAAATTCTAATTTTATGGCCCTTTTTTCCCAATCATGGGTTTTTTTTTCCAGACACACAGGTAACACATATATGCATCAAGTATTCATAATGAAACAGTAAGAGTCAATGGTCCATCAACGTTTCACATTTTTAAAAGCATAGGATCAAGTAGCATATAAAAGGAAGTTAATAGGTTTCAGCTCTTCTATTTAAATTTCATGATTGGTTCCTTTTTCTCACCGCAATGAGGTATCTCTTCTGCTTTTTGTACCCGCAAAAGCGGGTCGGAGAGGTGGAAGGGGAGAGCCTTCATCTATGCTATGCTTTATCTCTTGTTACATGTTGGGGCTAACCCAAAATAATACCTCCTCGGTATGGTTAGCAATGTCCTTTGAGGTACTACTATTCCTTGTGAAACTTTGTGACTATCCCGATCTATATATCACAATTTATGGAACCTCTTAAATATTAATCGAACACAGCATCGGGCACTTGATTTAATTAGAAATAGGTGAATTCTGGGCATTTCTCACAGGAATTTATAAACTTATCCACCTCCAATTTATTTTTCATTTATAGCTTACACCAACGAGCAAATAAATATATATATATATATATATATATATATATATATATATATATATATATATATATATATATATATATATCTCCCTTCTTTTCCCACCCTCTCCCTCTCCTCTCTTTCTCTCTTAGATTAGCGTCGGATAGCTGAGTTTCATCTTTTAAGGAGTGCCGTATCAGAATGGGCCGCAAGGCCTTTGAGATAATTCTTTTCCTTGTAACTCCTTGTTAAGCTCTTTTTCTCTCTCTTTTTTCTACAACCGAGTCCTCGGAAAACGCGCTGGCGGAGGGAGCGTGTGAACTAGCCAACGTACCCTAAAAGTTTTATTTCTAACGGGAGCTCGATACGGAACAAGTGAGACGAACTTGTGGCAGTATTAGCTTCCAATAACCGAATGTAGAAACTTAGAATCATACTAACAATCTAGTTTTGGAGGGTGAGTTTGCAAACCTCGCCTTTACAATGTTTCACCTCGATTGAGCTTGTCTGGAGGGCGGCGGAATTTTGGTAGACATCCAGAACTGTTTTCCCACTATCGAATGCAAGGTGAGATGTGCCCACGAGATTTTAGGGCTAGAGATAGATCTTACTAGCACCTCTTATCGAGTAGTGGTGGTATACATGCCGCAAAGACAGTTAAAGAAGTCATACTCCGGCCTGCACACGAAGCTCACCGCTATGAAAAATAATCGCACGAGTTTGTCATTGGTGACTTCAACTACCCTGGGACTGAATGGGTGAACTGGTTAGGCGATGCTGAAATAAGGGCATTAAATAAGTTCGATCAGGAGAACTTCGTGACAAAGTGAGTCGAGGTGCCAACGAGGGCGACAACATGTTAGAATTGGTGTTTACCACTGAGGACCATATGGTATCCAGATTCAGCGTGTCGAAGTCTCTGGCTTGGAGCGATCAACATACATTCACGTTTCCCGTCCACATTTCATGCAACAGACCGTGTCACGTCGCTACTTTCAAACCCGACTTCCGACGCACAAACTTTCTAGGACTTGGGGATACGAAAGCTCGGATGGAACCTGCAACAGGAGCAGGAGCCTCATACACATGTTTGAGGTTTTTAGAGAACATGATGGCCCAACAGTTTGCGTTTGTCCGCAGCAGGAGGATGAGCGGAAAGCCTCTCCCACCGAAGTGCTTCAATCGCGGAATCACCGCAACGATGAAGAACAGGAAAATTGTCTATAACAACTGGAAAGCTAACTGTAAGGAAGAAAGGGTACTTCGATACAGGGAAAAGTGTAAGCAAGTCAAATCACTGGTGCGCTGGGCTTAGCGAGCGAGGATGTTTGGATGGCCTTCCTCTGTGAAGAGACTTCGAAAGAATCCTTCCTGCATGTAAATCGCCGCAAACCGGGTAGTCATAGTAAAGAACCGCTGATATATGACAATGGGGTATTACGGAAGTCAACTAGACATCGCCAAAGTATTGAACAACTACTTCGACTCCAGTTTACAAGGAAAGCGGACGGTCCAGTTCCGAGGCCAGGGATTTATCTTGAAGTGAGATAAAACCTATGCTAAATCGTCTTAAACAGAAATGAAGTAGCAGCCAGATTTGAAAACCCTAGAGTCCTCCAAGAAAGAGGGCGCTCTACTTCTCACCACCGTTTTCAAAAAGTATTTGGAAACTGGAGAGTTACCGTAAGAATGGAGAAGAGCAGACATAAACCTCATCTACAAAAAGGGGGACCGCTAATGCCCGGGTAATTACCGGCGTCTTAGTCTGAGATATCTGGTAAGCAAACTGCTTGAGGCAATAATCGCATACAGCATAGTCCAGCACCTAGGCTTATAAAATCTGATTTGGATTCGGAGCACAGATTTCGGAAAAACCGTTTGTGTTTTTATTAATCTACTAGGTATTTCCACCGTAATTTGAGTAAGTATGACCGTAGTCGTTCTGTGGGTATCTTATACCTGGAATTTCAAAAAACCTTCATTAAGATACAACATCGCAGGTTGATGAATAAAGCCCACGATCTTGGCATAACCGGCAATTTAGCTTAATGGATAGAAAACTGGCTCTTGGGACGGAGGCAAAGAGTAAATATTAACGGGATAGCCTCGCAATGGGCGCTGGTTAGTAGCGAGGTGCCCTAGGGCGTAATGCTCTGGCCATATTGTTCATCGTCTAAATCAATGTAATCTAAGAATGACTACTATGCTTGAAATCCAAGTTCACCGACATTAGCAAGTTAGGAGGTAGTGTAAACTCGCGAGAAGGGGTGGATACCCTGCGAAATAGCCATTTAACCTTGATAAGTGCAAGGTAATGCACATCGGCCATGCTAACCCCCGGGAAAACAAATCCTTGCTAGCCAAATAAATAGATATCACTGACCTTTAGAAATATTTTGGCGTGCTAATTAACAGTAACCTAATGTTCTCCAAGCAGTGCCTCCAGGAAGAAAAGAGAGCCCAGCGAACATAGGGTAAATAAAGAGGCATTTTCACTTACGAAATAAGCAGATTGTTTTAGTCTTGTATAACTCTCTAGTCCGGTCACACTTTGAATACGCTGTACAATTCTGGTCTCAAATCCTGAGGAAGGATATTGAATAGCTGTAAAGGATACTGTCCTGAGCCACAAAATTGATCCGATCCTTTAGACATAAAAGTTATCAACATAGGCTACGAGAATTGGAGATGTTTCCCCTGAAGACGCGCTGGTTAAGAGGCCAGCTGATTAAAACTTTTAAGATAATACGAGGGAGTTCAAAACGTAAATCACAAGAGGCTGTTCACGTTAAACGCAAATGCTACTCGTAGGCTCGGATACAAACTTGAATTACTGTAATTCCTTTTTAGCATTTGCAGCAACTTCTTCTCGTATAAAATCTGCGGAAAATGGAACCGTGTACGCCAAAAGTGGTGAACATATGGGGAAGGGGGACATTCTCTATTTTCAGTTTATCTTTATTCATCTATGTTATTCTTGATCATCTTGATTATCTCTATATTGGCTGTAGTTGCCCCTTTAAACATTTTGTCTTCCCGTAATCTGACTCTTAGTATTCATGTAGGCTGAGATTCCTTCTATTTTAATTTGGCTGGGTTAATTCTTGATCTTCGTAATTTTTTTTTTCTTGATGTATCTTCCAATTAACTTGCATTTATCTTGATGCGATGATTCCTTCCAAATTCTTGATCAAAGTGATGTTTTCTTTTTATGATTGATGACGGGATGAGTTGAGACGTAATGATTTCTTGATGAGTTGAGATGAGTTAGCCCTTGAAGTGGATTTCTTTCCGTTTTCCTTGACATCGGTTTTCTCTTGAGTCGATTTCTTGAGTTGTCCATAAGGCGTTTTCAGTTTTCTTCTGGGACCTTCTCCGTAAAAATTGTGGACTGTGAGATCGATCTCGGGTCTTTTGAATCCAGAGGTACTTGATCTTGGTAATTCTTTCTTGATGTATCTTCATATTAACTTGCATTTATCTTGGTGTAATAATTCCTTCTATTCATGACGTGATGATTTCTTGATGCCGTGATGATTTCTTGATGAGTTGAGACGAGTTAGCCCTTAAAGTCGTTTTTTTTCCGTTTTCCTTGACATCGTTTTGCTCTTGAGTCGATTTCTTGAGTTGTCCAAAAGGCGTTTTCTGTTTTCTTCTGGGATCTTCTCCGTAAAAATTGTGGACTGTGGGATAGATCTCGGGTCTTTTGAATCCAGAGGCCAGCAGTCTGCCGTGACGCTACGGCCAAGTCCGTTCTGACTTGGTAATTCAAGGGGCTATTTATATTCTCGAGTTGGAAGGAGATTTTCTCTTATACATCTTCGCACCCCTACAAATATTTCGTCAGTCGAACAGTTAAAATCTTGACTTGAGATAATCCACACATTATTTAGATGGTACCACCATTGCATGTATTATAGCTATAAGGAAGGTAGATAGGTTTCAGCTTTTCTATAGAAATTCTAAGATTTTGCTCTTTTCATAGCAAATTAATGTATCGTTTCTGCTTTCTGTCCCGCAAAAGCGGGTGGGAGAGGTGAGCGAGGAGAGCCAATATCTATACTACGCTTTCTTTTATGATATAGCTTAGGACCTTCCCGAAACAGTACATCCACGGTATGGTCAGGAATGTCCTTTGAGGTAGTACTTTTCCTTGTGACACTTTGTGACTCACACACAAATATACACACTCTTTCTTCCGTAAAGTTTGTACTGAGATCTATAAAGAAAGTAGTCAAGAATGAGTAATTGAAAATGTCTCGAAGTTATGAAACCAAAGATGATCGTCTAGATGTGAGCTGTCGCTTTTTGGCACATAATACACCTGACACATCCTCGCGGATTACACACAGGTACTGGGAGGGTGCACCAGACCTCCAGGTTTCATGTGAATCAGGGATTTGACCCGTTCCTACACTATTCCCCACCTTGCAGCTCTTCAAAGAAGAGAAAGAAGAAAAAGAAAGAAGAAAAAGCGAAAAAAGGAGGAAATAAATTTATCTGGAATTCAATGTGAAATTTCAACTTCTTCTGACGGCAAAATATCTTATTTACTCAAAGCACGTTCTCAAAATGGTCTCGGAAGGCTTGTGAGAAAATCTAATTTAGGAACCTCAAACTATAATGAAATAAAATTAGGTGGTATCACTACTATATAATAAAGACCAATATATATATATATATATATATATATATATATATATATATATATATATATATATATATATATATATATATTAAAAACTATTGTATTTTAATAAAGATAATGTTTTTTCATGGGCAAATTCCAAAGTGTCTTTGGGTGGTGTTTTTTTTTGTTAGGTAAAGCGAAAGAATCGTATTGTATAATATATCAGTTTTAAGGTAATTTCGAAATGAGCGCTTTTGCCTCTTACCCCTCACTTAATTGTAGGCGGTTGAACGCCGCACATCCACCTCAATTTTTGAATGAAATCTTAATATTCCTCTTTCAAAAGCCTAACATTAGATTCCAATTCAAGAGGTGAATGCTAAATTTCATTAGACCGCTAGTTTTCTCCCGCGTCCTTGACTTCAGACATAAAAGCTTCATCCCTGATTGCTTTTTAAATGTCATATTTTCTTTAAACTTGATTCATATGAAATTTTTATATTATATTTTTATTCGGTTAAAAATTTACGTGAAAATAAGATATGAGACACAATAATGTGATTCAAACTCATAATGTGTCTGCCAATTTGGGGTCCAATATTTTTCGTCATAACATCATAATTAGAAATTTCTCCGCATTAAATAGTGAAAGATCTATATTGTGTATATGTACGATATTTATAACAAAGCGCCCACAAAATTCGAGGGTAGGCATAATCCCATAATTAACTATATATATATATATATATATATATATATATATATATTTATATGTGGTGGAAGACAATACGGTCATCAACAACATATTATAGTAATTATACATCGCCTAAATAAATTTAAATATTTTAAAATCGTCCCACTCTTTTTAATGTAAATTTAGGCCCCATTTCAATTTCTTTTATTTTGTTCTAAGTCTCCTAATCAAAGCTCAAATTAGTTATCAAAGTTCTAGTTGTATCTTTAGAATTATGCTCTCTTAATATTCCTAATACTTGGTTTGTTTATTTGTATTGTAGTACAAAGAAAATGACTGTATGACAGTCAAAAAACGGCGCCAGGAAAGGAAAAGGATAACGCCAATAATTTTCCTCGCCTTGGGATTTCTGGTAAACATTAACTTTTGGTTTGGCTTTTTAGAAGCAGTGCTCATCTCTCATTCTCTCTTATTATGTATATATATATATATGGATAAAAATCACCAGAGGTAACAGGTGAATAAGTATAAATATTTGGTTGTACCACCTAGGGAAAAAGAAAGATTGATTGGATCTAGTACTTTCGTAATCTTAATAAGATTTCTATAAATTAATGTTTTCCCTATAAGGTCCAATAGTCGAATTTATTTTTAGGACGTCTGATAAGTTTGATTTGAGGAACAAAAATAGGACTAGATCTAATAAAATCATTTATATGCATTATGGTATCTGCCTGCTTTTGACTAGTTAATCTGGTGACCCATCTCAAGCCTCTGGACGGCCAAAGCATTATTTATATATATATATATATATATATATATATATATATATATATATATATATATATATATATATATATATATATATCCCTTAGATACTGCATTTTGTTGTTGCTTAATTCTTACAGAGATATTTTCAGAAGTTTGACCTACCTAGAATAAATTACACCCCAAGCAAGGTATACTATATATTGCATTATTATCGTTCCTTGGGGTGTGTTTTATTAACATATTATTTAATATATAATTGTATTTAAAAGTTACATTTATATCAAGTTGTTTCAACAATGGTAGTACATACATGAAATTATCATGATAAGGGAAAATTAATATGTTGTGTTAAAGTTCTGTTTTCCCTAACTTGCCCGTAGAGAATGTTATTTTTAGCTTTATAAATGCAGTTTTTCAAAAAATACTTCGGTTAACACAGATTAGAGGAAATCTCTTCAATTTTTTAAAATTCTTGGTTTATGTAGTCAAGACTACATGTTGTTAGTGCCCGAAGATACATGGCAGAAAATAGTGATGTTTTAATATTTTTAGAATGACCTGAATAAAAATGGACATAAGATAAATTATTTGTCGGTTTCCTGAAAATAGAAAACTTAAAACTGTCTGATTGTTTAATTTTTAGAACATCTAGAAAGGCTATTATTTTCTTATTTTTCTAAGGTAAATTTAAAGGACGGAACTAATGAATTAATAAATAAAAGAAAACCATCGGGGTCAAAATCTTCCTTTAGAATTCCCAGGACATCGTCTACATAGCTGTACAAAACAATTTGAGAGGACCGAACTGGTGGAATCAGCTTCGGTTCAAAATATTCCATATATATATTTGACAATAAGGGAGATAAGGGATTACTCATAGCATTCCAAACACTTCATCGTAGAACTTATTGTTGAAACTAAATTTACATTTTGTAATGAATAAACAAATGAATTGAATGTTTAAGTTGGACGGTAAATCATAATAGTTAAGAATACCAGCTAGGAAATCCAATAAGGCATTAACGGGCACTTCAGTGAATAATGAGGTAACATCAAAACTGACTAATCTCACGAATCAACTGATTTCTTATATGTGAGGGTGATATGGATACTAAGATCGAAGCAAGTAAATTTACTAAATATTTTTAGAGATAATATTAGATTGACCCAGTTGTACTGATGATTGGCTTAATCTGATTGCCTGGATTTGGGGGTTTTATTAAGCCATCTTTGTAATAATTAGGTAACATCAAAATTCAGTATCTAAGGAAGATACAAAAAAAGCATTGGGCGTCCACAGTCTAATGACGGGTTACCAATAACTGGTTAAAAGCTGATACCATAATGCATATAAATAATTTTATTAGCAGAAATATATTTGAATCGTTCGTAATCTCGAGCACAAAGGAGAGAAATATAAATATTAGCGCCGTTCGTTTTCTTTAGATCCAGTCCTATCTTTCTTCCTCAAATCAAACTAAACAGAGATCATAAAAAAATTGCTTGTATAAACACAGTGTCTCTATTTCATAAACCATTGTGAGTTTGAAAATGTTATTAAGATAACGAAAGTACAAGATCCAATCAATCTTTCTTCGTCCCTACGTGGTAAAAGCAAATATATATAATATATATATATATATATATATATATATATATATATATATATATATATATATATATATACATATATATATAAATATATATATATATATATATATATATATATATATATATATATATATATATTTATGAATTAATTAATTACAGTTTTTGATTAATTATTTTTTGCAAATTTTAAAAACCAGGTAAATTTATTCTTCTTATTATAGTTGATTATCTTAATTATTTTTTAGTCAGTATTAAACAAATTTAACTACAGCCAGATCAATTACTCATAGAGTTTCGTATTAATTTTAAAAAAATTTTAAAACAAATTTATTCTCGTTATTATAGTTGTTTATCTTATCTACTTTTTTGGCAGTTTTAAAGTAAATTTAACTATTGCTGTCATATTTTAGATTTTAAATCTTATAGTTTTAAATATTTCACATTGTATTGATATTTTTTAATTGGTGTCATTTTAAAGCAATTTACTTTCTTATTGATCACTACTCTTTCATTTTTTATTCCAATGTATTATTATGAGTAACCTTGGTTTTTTAGCCTGAAGATGAAAAACTTGTAGTTTTCGAAAGTTTGTGAAAATTAAAAGATTTTACATCCGTTTCTGGTGGTACCAGGATTTATCCTCAATATCAAATGCAGTTTTCACGGCCAAGCTAGGTACAGATATATATATATATATATATAATTTATTTAGATGAACGTACACTAGAACTCTCATGCAAAGCAGTTCCCAGGAACAAAACCTGCGACTAACCAATAAAGATTTGCCTGTTTCCTTTTCGTTAAACATCATCTTCTTAAATCAGCCTTGCTCGCGCGACCCTGCTATTTTTTCGGTTTTAGCCCCAAACTGCTAGAGATGGAAACATTAAATCATTTTAACAAACTTTATCCCGACCCATTAGCAATTCTTTTCACAGCGGTTATCTCTACTTCCAACTAGATTAGTTTATAACAATTCAGATAATTTATGCTCGATCTACCGGAGGTGAACACACACAAATAAGCATCCATTTCCAAACAAAGCCCTTCTCCAAGAAAATCGATTGGTATCAGAACTAGTAATGTCCACTTTCTTTTCACATAAATAGAAAATACACTATAGTACATTAGACTAATGCGGTCACATCACTTCAGAAAGTACAAGTCTTCTACATTCGTGTTGACATTGTGGTCCATGCATCGACGAAGGATTTTTAACTCCCCTAAATTCCACCCATTCACTTTCTCCGGAAAAATGTCTATTCTTTCCACCCGCCTTACATTTACTCCTTCCACCGAAAAAGGACCTAAACTCTCCGACTCCACTCATTCATCTTAGCAAACGGCAAGAGCAAAAATTACCTAAATTTTTAGATTTATTTTTAATCCAAATACGATTTTATTTGGTGACTAACGTCATAAAGGAACTCGAATCCAAATTTCGCTTCATTCCTACAGAAGAAATATTTGTTCCTACCTGGATCTGGTATTGGTAACTCCTCTCCAATCGAAGAGAACCACCTTTTCTACCTTCTCTGGCCCTAAAAATGTATTTATAGAAATTTATTTATATATATATAAATTTATATATATATATATATATATATATATATATATATATATATATATATATATATATATATATATATATATATGCGAGCGAAAGAATGTTGAAATGAATCCAGCAAACCGCAAGAAACATAAAAACAGCATATTTCTTTTCGGATAAAGTTATTTCCTAATTTTAAATTTTCCGTAGAGGGGTGGGATTCGAACCAAACATACTGAGAGAGCGGGCAACCGCTTTAATCTCAATTAAACGGCCCCTTAGACCACTCGCTCTTCTGTGTAACCGAATGGTCAAGGGGCGGTCAAAAAAATATATATTATATATATATAAATTGTAGATATCGGTTTATTTTGAGGAAACTGTGTTCTAATTAGCAAAATGATGACCTAAAGCACACAACGAGTAAAGTCTATTCGTCACCGCCGTTTCGTTTTGGTAACTTGGAATCTTCTCACAGGAATCTGTAGAGAAGATATGCGAGTAAGAACCATGTTCCATTTTAAAATAATATAATAACTCAACATAAAGAAAGCTAAACTATCGCTTAATGACACCGACTCCTACTTCCCCTGCATATTTTCTAACTCAAAAACAAACTAATTCCAATTCTATCTTAGCTTTACGCTTCTAACTTCATTTTCGTAATGGACGCAAGAATATATATTGTACAGTGATTTATATATAAGTGGCGAACGAATTGATGGACGCAAACTTCAGGCGAAGTAAATACATGGTGACCAGGACAGAGCCGAAGATGTCTCGTAACTTTTATTGCAAACGTTTCAGGATTATAACCATTCCCATCATCAGTGCTAAAGAAAGAATACAAAATAGAGATTAAAATATATACTTAAGAAGTTAAGACATGTAATAAAATTGTGAAACATGAATATTAAATTTAAGACGAATTGATTACGTTGGAAATACGGAGAGAAAACAAACAACGAGGAAATTTATATAAAATAGGAAGGAAAATAATTGACAGTGGATTTTATTCTTGCAAAAAATAAAGTAAAATTAACAAATTATCATGTTTTTTAATGAGTGACTATATTTAATGAGACAGAGAATGAGTTATTATTTAGATTGGTGAAGTTTTGTAAAATAAATTGACTAATTTGTTAATTTTACTTTATTTTTTGCAAGAATAAAATCCACTGTCAATTATTTTCCTTCCTATTTTATATATAGTTATAACGTAATTAAAACCCCTCTTCATCCCATCAATACAGGGGTTCGAGCTGAATTTGACGCTTTACATAAAAGAAAATTTAAAAGCGAAAGCTCAGCTAAAATTAAATATATTTTAAAATTTCAAAAACTATCAACTAGTTTATGCCTGGTAGATAACAGTTGATTGAAAATAGCAGTTCTCAGTTCCCAGCACTGCCTCAAGACGGCTCCTAAATCTGGCGCATGTGTTCCTCACTGTATCCCTGAGAAGATCTTCGAAAACTTACCTCCTTGATCTTAGCCTAAAGCACGGCCATGGTGTTGCACGCAGAGCGATTGGTATATTTCTCAACCCCGCCTACACATAATAATCCATTTGATAACTATTCTAGGCAATTAGAAGGCCAGAAAGTGGCGCTGGGTAAATCGTAGAAGTTACTCAACAACTACTTCTGAATCATTCCGGAGGTATTGCCTTTCAGTAGTTACATCTCTAGCTAGAGTTTGAGCAGAATCTCCGGCAGCTTAGGCTTGTAAATCAAGCCTAAGACCGTACTCAAAGATGTGGGGATGCATCACATAGCCTTCATTGAAGGCACTCAAAGACAATCACGGTTTGGAGCAACTTGACATTAGTGAGACGTCAAACCTCGCATGGTTTTAGGCAAGTATTTTTCTGGGTGCTATGCAAGTAGTCCTGGAAGAAGTTCTTTTCATCTGAAAAGACCTAGATCGTCTCCTACACAACAAGATATTTTAGCTTGTTCAGGAGCTTATTTGTCTGGTTCAAGCGGTTCTCCTTTCCCTTGGCAGTCTGAATTTCTCTCTTGAGCTTCTTGTACGAGTAGTACTGAACGTTCTCATTCAGGATGAGTTTCATGGTGGTGACTTAAACACCTATCTCTATCACTAAAGCCTGTATGTCCTTGTTAGGGTCATCTCTCACCTTGTCTTGCTGTTGTTGGATGAATTTTGGCGTGCGGGCGCAGTCCTTAGACCTGTTGTGTTCTTTTTGGTTGCAGTTTCCAAGTCATTTCTTACAGTCTTTACAGTATTCACAGAGAATTGATCATTAGTCATAACACCAACATTTTGTTCTCTCTTACCGAAGTGCCGTGCTTCTGCAGACGTTGGCGACCATGGAATGCCACAGCTCTCTGCTCATATCATTTCTAGCATCATCCAGCCGTGTTTCCGTCTCCCACTGTTGGGTCAATAAATATGGATAAAACAGAATTATGGTAATTAGTAAAAGAGAACAGATACCTAGGTGTATGGTAAGAGCAAATGACAAATATATTAAGCAGGTAAGAAGATTTTGCTAGTTGGGACGTTATATTACGGAAGACTAAAACTGTAACGGGGAAATTAAGAGAAGAATCTGCGATGCAAAGAAGCCATTTCAGAAGATAAGAAATTTTAAGACAAACAAGACAAAGAACTCTTAAATCTTATGTCTTGTCTGTGCTGTTGTTTGGATTAGAAGCTTGGACGATCAATATGCAAATAGCGAAAAGTTTGGAGGCATACGACATGTGGTCTTAGTGGACAATGTTGAAGATCTCGTGGTTAGGGAGAATATCAAATAAAGTGGTATTAAGCTAAATGGAAACTGGAAAAGAATTACTGAAAAATCTAAGAGGAAGTCAAATGAGATTTTTACGACATGTTATGCAAAGAGGAAAACTTGAAACTTGAGTCTAACTGGAAGAATTCCAGGAAGAAGAGCAAGACGGCGAAATTTTGATACCTAGCAAAAATCATCACGACGCACGTAATGCTTTTCCAATATTCAGATGTCTTTCAGTACTTCAGGTCAGCTAACTTTTTCTTAACTAAAACTTTACACCGTATGGTGTCTAACACCGTTGACTGTTTACCGATACATCAAACTCTCCATGAAAAGAAGGAGACAGTAAAATCTTCAAACTTAGCTTAACACCAAGTTTCCTTAATCCAGTCGTTCCTCAATCTACCCACCATTAGTAAACTACGCATCTCTCTCAAGTTATTGGTTTAAAAGGGTCTCAGTCGAGATTTTCTCTTCTTCCTTCATACTATAATCTCACTCCCCTACAATAACTTTGGCACTTTCACCAGTCAAACATTTCATTAACAAACTCATCGTCTCCGAAACTTTCCACCACTTAGAACCTTGTGGTCAAAATATGCTTCATCTGTACCCCTATCCTTTACAATGCATCCTAGATACATAAAAAAATAACACTTGTTCAAGAATGACACCACAGATTCGAATAACACATATAACCCCATTCTCACCTTCAAATATATTCTCTTACACTTTTTTTAATTTAGTTACTTTTAGATCCATTCTTCCACAGACCCTTCTAAGGGCTACAATAAACATTCAAATCTCTTTCTCTTTTGACCATCACCAACAGGATATCAGCATCTACCCATATAGAACCCAATCCTTATCAATTTAACAATCAATTCCTTCATTTCCATAAAGACTAACCTCAATAATACAAACATAAATATATTAACAATCATGGCGACCCCACATAACTTTGTTTTACACCCCACATATGTCAGACCACTTACTCCAGTTGTATTTGACCAAAACGCAGGCCTAAATTCCCAAATACTCTTCAGGGTATCCCACAGTTTACCACTCACTAGCTACATTCTTAGAACCTGCCACATTTTTTTTATGTATCTAAAGGATCATACGCTTTTTTACGGTACATTTGTCACCACTCCTGCCTTTAACACTCTTTCTTCATAAATATATGTAATGTCCTCTCTGTTTACGGTGTAAAAAGAAATCGGTGGTTTTCGTACTGTTGTCCTTCTCACCAATGTTTAGTAGGAGTTTGTAGGAATATATATATATATATATATATTGGGGGGTGCATACTTTTCGAGGCCCAATTTCATTATTTTATAAGAAACAACAACCAAAGAAGGCATGAAATTATGAGGAGGGGTGTAAGCTGTATCAATGGATGAAGTTAGCGGAAGTCAAATTGAAGCTTTGGTAAGTTTAAGTTGCATTATTCTCCTAACTAAGAAGTAAAAACCAACGAAGACCTGACTGTGAAGAGGAGCAAAGAAGTGTAGCGAGTAGTAAAGTTAGGTGACATTATATGTACGGAAGATGCTACAAGAGGAGCCTAGCTGTGGCCCTCGAGAACGGATGGGTACTTAAATCTCTTGAACATGAGCTTTATAGAATAAAAGAAGGATGGGCCCAACCTAGCATGGATATCTGCCAGCAAGTTAAGCTAGTTCTGGAGATGGACTTCAACTTAGCTCCAATTGGCGAGTAGTCTCAGCTTAGGAGTAATCAAGCACTGATCTTTATTTTATACATTTCAAGTTTCCCTAAGTTTAACACTTAAAGACCCTCTCATCAACAACACAACTTTTGAAGAAGATGTCCTGGTTAGATATCGTTTCTAAATTTAAAGTAAATAACCATTTTATTATGAAGGAAAATAAAAGGCTAAAGAGCTGTAACGGATAACGATACACCAATTGTTATATAAAATATATATATATATATATATATATATATATATATATATATATATATATATATAAATATATCTGAATAAGAGAAATCATAATTATGAAAGAGATTTTATTAAAAAATAGAACTTGTTTTGGCTTGCGCCATCGCTATTTGTATGTTAATGAAACAATACAGTGCGAACGAACATAAATAAAATAGGTACAATACAATAAAAAAATATGATAAGAACATTAGGCGAATTTAATTGTAGTTCAGAGGCCGGATGGATATAAGGGATGCGCTATTAATCCCTCGGATTGGCGAGCTCTGCGGTTTGTGGATTGAAGAGGCGATAAAATTAGATAATTATTAATAAAAAAAAATTTGCCATTCTGCCAGAATATAATTATCCAGAACACTAATTACGATAGACTGAAATACTTCGTTCATTTCGTCTTTCAGGGCTGTATATATTTTTTGAGTTGTCAAAATCGATCATATTGTCAAATATCTGCATGTGAATTGAAGGACTTAAAGAGATTAAACCTCTCTTAATGTCAACGCCGTGTTCTAAGGTAATGTATCACGTAGTAACATCTTCAAGATTATTAATGATTTTAAAAAGACTTGTTACACTCCTGTGAAGAAGTCCTATGGACCCCCTTGAGCTTGAAATGAACAACAAGTTCACCTCCTGTTAAGATTCTATCTCAACGGTCGGGTTGCACTCAGTGCCAAGCTTTTTCCCGTGTGGAAGAAGCAAGTGAGAACACATTAGCCCGCACACTGAAGCAGAGACTTTTTAATAAAAGTCTCACTTAAGACGAGAAGGGTTGCGAAGAAGCTCCATTTCCACAAGATAAACCTTGCAGTTAGGAAACTAATTTTCTCAGTTGAAGGGTCACTCCACTTGTTTGGATTCTACTAAAGATCTCTTTTTAGGAAGACTAAATGGGCAAGCTTTGTCAAGGCCTTTGTGCTACCCACTGTGAATCAATCAGACATTCTTCCTGTATGAGGTTGCTTTTCATCTAAAAGAACTGGAGCAACAACAATTTTGCCAAAGAACACAGCTATTAACTCAAAATGGTCCTAAACGTGCCTCATCAGTACCTTTTTCCAACATTTTTGTATCAATCTGGAGTTCATAACGGTATTTTTCAGGGTAATGGCGCCCTTTGTATCAAAGAAAGAGTAATAGCGAAATATCATCAAGCATTTAAGACCTTGGCATGGAAATTTGCTAGATTTGAGCACAATAGAATATTTGTGCGGCGATAATCAAACTAGCAGTTAATAGACAGAAACCATCCAATTGTGAGAAGTTGTGGGTGCTTATTGAACTAAAATGTAGGAATAGCATTCAAGATATTATGCCAAAACGAATTGAAACTGTCCTAAATAACAAGGCACACCATTGTAAATATTGACTGCGGGCGTCAATTAAATTTATTTATTAATAAAATGGGTTTAGTTTTCTATTATTTTGTAAATTTCACTTTCAAATTATAATACAAACATAATCAAACGAAATGCCACGTTTTATTAGTTCTATTAATTTTTTTATATGTAAAATATAGTAGTCTCAAATCTTTTAAACAAAACTGTATATAGGGTGAAAACACGAAGTGTAAACTGTTATTTACAAATTATATTAAAAGGAAAGCTAACCATTAATTTATTACTTTCTTGCAAGTTATTTCAAGATTTATTGAATTTTGTAAATCAAAGTGTAAATTCATAAAGATCAACACCCGTTTACAAATATGAATGGAAAATGTGAAGAAATCGTGGAACTGTCTACAAGCGGGAATACAGCATGCAATATTTTCAAAATATTGAACCCCTTCTTGAGCAGATATGTTTTTTTTAGCTAACAAACGAGATAAAGAGACAGGCAGCTGTCTTACAAGTGTGAGAAACACCCTGACTCAATTAGCGTAAGCACCAGCCCTCATCAAGAACACGAGGAACAAGATGAGGCCAAAGGGAGCCATCACCATGCAAAAATTGTTGAAAGTTCATCTGAATATTAGTCAATTCAGATAGCTTACGAACATCTCTTTAACCTCACCAAAAAGAAGAGAGTATAAATAACTAGCTCTATTTTGCCGAAAAGATTTAGAAAGAATAAGGATCATTTTTTTATAATTGATATCATTTTATCATATACTCTAATCATGTACTATGGTTTTCTCATGATTTCATTTTGTTTCTAACTCTTTTATTCTTTTGCCATTAATCACTACACGCTGTCATTAACTTCCATTTGGAATTATGGCTGATCCATACGAGCTTGCATTGTTTTGGGAGATATTCTCACTGTTAGGTTTTTGAAAGGACAAGATGAACGGTCAGTTTGGATAAACTGATGGAGCAAATCCTTCATAAGGGTGATATATCTGCAGTTTTGCGGTCATCCTATTACCATTGACTTAATCAAAAATACACATCTCTAATTGTCGTAGGTTGATGTTAGAACCCAACCTTTTCCAAATTCCTCAACCCGAGGGAGAAAGGCATATAAATGGATTAAACAGTTATGAGCGTTGGTAAAATTATAAATCCAAATCAGACTGCAATTAAGAATCAGAGTGTAGTATACATCGGCTAATGCTTAGCTACGAGTATCTTAGAAGGGTGTGGGATATTATAAACGGAGTAGAAAAATATAATTTACTACTATGCAAATAATATGTTTACAAAATTAAAATGGTTTTATTTCAGATATATAAGCAAAAGAGAAGTACCCTAGTCTCAGCTTCAAAGAGCTACTTGGGCGAGGTCAACCGCCGTACACATAAACGGACAATCACAGATGGGACGCCTAAATGACATTGAGCGCACGCTAAGCCAAATGAAGAAGGCTTAAAGGGGGGGGGAAGCTGCACAGGAGAGTTGCGCGTTGCAGTTACCTCGAATATTTGGTCCGAAGGAGTAGTCCTGCTTTGTTAGAGACGGCGTAGAGTCCACAATAATAGGCTCATGACAACGACTATTACGCGAGATGAACTTTGATCTTGACTTGCGGTTTAGAATACCGAATCGAGAATTTGTCGCTTCACGTTCGAGTAACGGGTACCAACGTGTATGGGGTTGGCTCTCGCGAGTCCTAGACGAATACACTTAACTTGACGGATTCTGCAAGGGTTCGCGCGGAACTAACCGGGAAGAGAAAATGGCAGATACTCGCGGAAACTCGGGACACAGGCGTTTACTTATTACTGTGCAAGTCTGGTGTCGGACATTTTATAGGTGTGAGATGGAGGGGCATTTTCCTGTGCCCGAAGGAGGAGGGTTCCAGTGGACACACGCTTCGCCATCGCAGGATAATCCCCGTGTTCTTAAGAACATCTCAGGCTACTGCGAATTCGTGCCACCAGCTCATCACGGCTTTCACCATTTTGTGCCTAGTTAGCGTAGATTAAAAAGGGTCTATCTACAATAAACTCACATACCCCACTCTCAACCTCGACCCAACAAGATCTATATTATATGCCCAAATCAAAGGAAGTCCATTATTACTTTAGTAAATAAGTAGTTTAAACTTTTTCATTAAATTGCAATTAATAGATCCCTTTTATCTTACATTTAAATAATCAACACTACAAAAGAATAATTAGTATGCCGCACACATAATCTAATAAAAGATTATAATGCTATTAAAGTTCAATACCTAATAATGGTCAAGTGGTATCCACGACTAAAAATGACCACCTAAATGATCGACGAAGCCTGGGGATCCCTATTCCCTCTGAACCTCGCCGTGCACTTTTATTTTCCCCATTAGCCGTTGAAATATTTATACTAGATTCGCGCAATTCACTCGATTCACCAATTTAGCCGGAATTATCGATACACTCGCCCCCGTATCGATTAAGAAATCACATTTATTATTACACAGTTTAGCGGTGACGAGGAAAAGATATGGTATACCAGCGGCCAAGCTTGCAGTGGCATGCCAGCCTTGTTTTCCGCCGGGGCTGTCCTAGATGGCCTGGAGGAAGGTTGCATCTGAAACTTATCTTCTCTTGCGCGCCAACCTGCATAAAGGTTTGCAGAATTCCGCATTTTCCCCTAAGAATACATGTTAGCGGCAAACTACAGGTCATTTCTTTTTTCGAAAGGGTCTCAATCCTCCTGGTATATTATGCGCAATGTAATCACTATGATTTTGCATATAACTGGGACGATTGCCTTCAGAACACGCACCTTTGGACACTGTCCGCGCACTTCCCTCCTAATTATTTATATAATTATCACTTGTATCTTTATTTATTTACAGCATAAACGCGTTGGACACGGAAACAGTATTGCACACTAACAAATGTCAACAGTTCATCAGACAAGTTTACTAATTTTGCCGGGTAAGTTGTTTCTGAGTGGCAAAAATGGGCGCTATGTTAGCCAGTTGAGGGTCGTCCTATGAGCGTGGAAGATACGATGAGCTTATCGAAAAGCTCGGGTTTGGTGTTCTCGAAAAGACCAATCCCTTCCGCCCTCATAAGTGGATACTTTTTTTCGAGGGACGAAAGCATGTGACCCAAAATTCTCAAAAGGGTACACACGTCTCTCAGCTACCCCACGACTGTGGGCGCTTGGCTTGGGTTCAATTGAATTGGGGGATGGTAAAAAACCTTTCAATTAGAGTGCAATTATATTAAGATTGGCTCTTTGAACGGGTATACTTTTGCTATGATTGTCTCAAGGGTTATTCGAAAGATAAACACTTCTAAAAAAATAAACTTCAATTCAAATATTAATAAGAACAAGGCACAGATAAATATGGAAATCAAAATAATAATTAGTACGACCAAAGAATATTATTACGGGCAAAAATTAAGGAAACTAGGTCCGAAAAAAATATATATAAGTGATTGAATAGGTTGGATTAAAAAAAAGACTTAGCAAGTCTATAAGCGTTACACAAAACGGGGGAATTTCTCTTAGGACTAGGAACGGAGAGGTGGAACTTACGAGGAAAGGAATCCTGGTTACCTCTGGTGGATGAACTTGGGAGGTGGAAGACCAATGGCCAGGCCTTCGTCGATAAAGTCCCGATGCAAAGGCGTCCAGGGAGAAGTAATCACAAATCGAGATTCGTCTGCGGGATGGCAGGAAGTCTCAACTAATGTAGTGAGACGAGAGAAACCCAGGACAATCTTTCGGGTCGTAAAGGGGGATTCTTTAATCTTTCTCTGATCGGGGAGGATTATGCGAGGACGAACTGCTGGCAAGATCACAAGGGCGAGGGTACAGGAATAAGACGGAATTAGGTTCCGACTACTAATTAGATAACTTGGGTTATTGAATGGTTATAATGGGAGATTTAGGGTATTGAGTGATTTAGTTCCTTTGAAACTCGAGAGTAAGGTGGGGCAAACTTGTGCCTTGCGAGATGCGGGCCTCTTGTCCTCAGGAGGTCACCGAACGAACTATGACAGGGGGGAGGGGAGATGACTTCTTCACACTGAGCTTGAGAGAGCTAACGGGCCCTTTTGAAGTTACCAGAAGAACTTCGGAGGACGGCTTCTCCAATCTTTGATCCGAAGGCGGATGAGAAAGGCTTGGCCTTATGAGATTCCTCTCACTGACCCGAAGATACGGGTGTGATGTCCAGCTCTTTCGTGGCTTGCGACCGTCACCCACACTTTTTGGAAGAGAGCTTTGTTGAATTGCACTCCTTTAGGGGAAGTCTCGTCTAACCAAATCTGTCTGTAATCCTGGAGGGGGTGCATATATACCCAGGGTTCTCCAAAACAGGGAGAGAGATTGAAATCTTCTTTAAACTTCGTTATCAGCCGTAGCAACCCGAGCGTCTCCTTATGGTGAAGTGTCAAAGGCAGGTATCAGCGGGGCAGACGGGCGACCAACTGGAGAGCCATAAAAGCGCTTTTCTGCGGTTTCTACAATGTAATCTCCCGACCCCAAGGGGGAGAAAGATTGACACGACCGGAAAGTATCAACAATTTCAGCGTCATGCCTCGGTGTGACTTTCGCAGAGACCTGGCGGCGAGTCCAAAAAGAGGTCGGAAGTGGAGGGAAGTAACGGCTCACTTTCTCTCCCGAAGTATTATCTTAGGATGTGGAGATATAATATCATTCTAAGGGGATAACTTTACACTTCTCCCTATCCTATCCAAAGTCATTTTTACAGCGCAGAACAATTTTGAGTCAAAAAAAATGTGTGCAATATGTTCATTAAGAAGGGAACTTACAAAGCTACAAATTTAATGTTTACTAACAGAGAAAAAATACATAACACTACACGGAATTTATACATTTGTAACCACAGATAACTTAATCTATACATACGCACATACAACATCAAAAAGGCCAAAAAAATAGTATTTAGAAAAATGAATCATACGCGAATTTTTCTATACACGCAGGTTTTTGTAGGGGGGTCTTTTATAGGATTCCTACTCAAGCTATCGGTTAGGCAGTTGTCGGTGCCTTTGACATACAGGATCAGAAATCGGTACTCCATGAGTAGTAGGCTCCAGCGCATTAAACGGCCATTTTGGCTCTTACAGTTTTTTAGGTACGCCAGGGGTTTGTGATCATTTTCAACAACAAACTTTTTAACTATGAGCTACATCTTAAACTCATGAATAGACCATACTATGGTTAACTCTTCAAGCTTTATGGTGGCAAACGCCTTTTCGCTATGGAAGAGCTTCCTACTAGCATATCTTACAGGATATCCCACTCCATCGTCATCATATTGGACGAGAGCACGACCTAGGTCCTCATGAGAGGCATCGGTACGAACACTAAATGTTTTATTAGGATTCGGTAGTCTCAGGATAAGGGCAGATATTAGCTTGTCTTTTAACTGGTAGAAGCAATCTTACGCTAAGGTAGTCCAATTGACTGTAACGGGGGCCGTTCTTTTAAACATGTCGTTTAGGGGTGAGGCTATGGCAGCAAAATTCGGCACAAAACGACGATAAAAGGACACGGATCATAAAAGGAACGAGGCTGTTTCTTCGGTCGGGGGAGCGGCATTTCTGAAATAGCTTTTACCTTGTCATCTTGGGGAAGCATTTGATTCCTGCTGACCTGGAATCCAAGATAATTAATAGTGTCATAGGCGCAGTGACACTTTTTCTGGCCTACCGTGAACCCGTGTACGCGTAGCCGGTATAGAAGCTCGCACAGAGACTGTACGTGTTTATCCCAGGTACAAGTAGCGATGCACACGTTATCGAAGTAAAACGAAACATTCGATAGGCCATCTAACAACTGAGGCATGATCCGGTTATAGCTTCCGCAAGCAGTTACCAGCCCAAAAGGAAGGCGGGTAACTGAAATAACCCCTTTTCAGTAGCAATAGCGGTAAAGCGTTTTGATTGCGCTGCAAGCGGCACATGGTGGTAGTCTTTACAAAGGTCGATCTCGGATATGAACTTCGCGTCTTCGAAGGCATGAAGACTTTGGTCGATCACGGGAATCGGTTCCGCGTCAAACTGTGTAACTGGCGTTTAATTTGCGAAAATCGACGCACATCCTAACCGACTTGTCAGGCAAAAATCAGACTACGAGGGTTCTATTATGCCTAATATTAATAAATTCTCTATATCTGTATTAAAAGTCGACCGTAACTGGACGGTAGGGTGGTCCAAAAATATATGCAAAAATTTAAATTAGTTGCATATGTTCTCCACATGGCTAAAATTATGCTATAAGATGCTAAAAGTGCTAATGAAAAATATTGACTAAATTGGTGAATATTCAGAGGTCGCTATGTGTCTCCATATTTTTAAATTTCAGTCAAAATATTAAAACTTTTTAATGGTAGGCATTTATTGGTTGTTACATATATACTATCATAGATTTGTCAGTGATAACTCCTTCCTTATGAATTACAACAATTCGCAAAAAAATCAAGATATTGATTATCTGAAAAGTGGAATGACATTTACATACTTTGCATATGATGCAATAATAATTGTTGTTTCAGCTTGTTGATTTCTGAGCCCATTTGTAAAGTGATGACACAATAACGCTAACTCGTTTCAAATGGTGATGCAATCGCACCATTTCTTCCTATATAAGTCAGCGCGGATTGATTAATTGTTCATTTTTAGTTTAAAGTTTAACAGTTGACGTAATACCAGTGAATACAAGTGCTGGTTTATGCAAGTATATATATAATTATTTAGGTAAGTAATATACTTTGTTTATTCAGTGCATAGATAATTTGCAGTTTTTTATCAATATCCGACTTACTTAAGGAATAATAGAATTATATGTTAACACACTTTATGTTCATTTTTTAATTCACAATATATATATATATATATATATATATATATATATATATATATATATATATATATATAAACACAGGAGCCTATTTATTTATATCAAATGAATATTGAATATTTAGATATTTTAGAGTATAAAAAATTTCTTCTATGTATAACTAAATGGAGGGGAACCGTGAGCTCACTCACTTACAATAAATTTTTATTTCTCTTGTTTTAGATTATGGCTGAAAGTACTCGTTCATCTGCAGTAGTCTGGTTTTTAGGACATCTTACTAGTGAGCTTTCATATTCAAGACTACTAGCATGTGGTGATGTTCTTCGTGTTGTTCAGTACCACCATCAAGTAGAGTTAATGACTTTGACACAAAGTTACAACCTCGCTTGCAAAAAAGTCATAAAAGTATTGGAAAGAGCCCGAATTCCTACAGAGCAAATAGAATCTTGCGTTAGGAAACTCTCAAGGTTGTGTAAAGAATACCTTTCTTTGAAGAAGATCCGCAAAACCGAACTGTACTCATGTAGAATGAATGAGCGTAGTTTCGAATCTACTCTTTCAAAGATTTCTGATATAGCCTCAAAAAATGCTTTAAATGGGGTAAAAATTGAAGAAGACTGCCAATTTCTGTTTATGCAGAGAGAACATTTTCTCCTGAAGTATGTCGTGTCGTGATGAGATTACTTCAGCCAAGGAATCCTGCAAAAAGATATATCAACATGAGAAGGCTTTACAAAACAAAGAAAAAGTATATACTTCTAAAAATCAAGCAGAGACTGCTGCTTATGCAGATTTTAAGTCATCATCATCTGAAGGAGAAAGTTTAATTGTGGCAGACAAAGAGTTTTGTCCACCTTCTCAAACTAGAAAAAAGAATGCATAATGTAGTCCTTTAAATTCTAAAAATATCTTTACAACTTGAGGTGCGGCTGCTGTTCTTGATCATGTAAATATTACGGATAGAAAAGCAACAATGGTTGCTGGATCAAAAGCTCAAGTCTTGGGTCAAGATATTTCAGCTATGACACTTTCCAAGAGTTCTATACGATGTTCCAGAAAGCAAGTAAGAAAGCCAACAAACAATGAAGAGAAAGCTTCGTTGTCTGTTGAACGACCGATCCGTCTTTACTGGGATGGAAAACTACTACCTGTTATTGATTGGGCAAATGAAACAGTAGAACGATTTGCATTTGTTTATGTAAAAGGAATGGGAAAACTTATTTGTTTGCCAAAAATAACACGAACAATGGGAGAAGAACAGGCTATGGCATGCATTTCATCAATTAATGACTGAAATCTTCGTGACGAAGTTCAAGGCCTTGTATTTGACACAACTGCATCAAATACAGGCCTAAAAAAAGAAGCCTGTACCATAATTGAGAAAGTATTAGGAAGGGAGCTTGTTTGGATTGCGTGCCGTCATCATATTTTCGAAATTATGTTGTTAAGTGCTTGCAATATTTTACTTGGGCTTACAAGTGGTCCAAAGAGGAGTCCCTTTGAACGTTTTAAAGAACAATGGGCGTCACTTAAAAAGTATTTTTTTTTAGATGCGGATAGCAGTTTATTCGTCAATCCAGTTGTAGAGAAATGGCTACATAAAGCCTCCCGGAGGGTCAGGCGGACATATTACAATAAAGACACCCCCCTGGTGGAGAACGCTGGAGGAGCAAGCCCTATGAGGAGACTCGTGGGAACGGTAGCCGGCGAATAACCGTAACTGCCTACCCTGTTTGATCTCCCCGCCGCTAAGGTAGTTGGAGCGAGCATCTGTGCTGAGGCAACTACCTAGGGCCTTTAAACGACGCTCTAACGATCCAATTACCTACGAGATACATAAACCCATGGTTATGTCACCAAAAAACGGTGCTTGTCAAAAGGTACGCCAAGGAGTGTGGCTGTTGAGGGTCTCACTAATTAACAAGCCGACTTGGGCACCTCAGTGCCAACCTCTGCACTTCTCGCTCTCACCAGATGCGAACTCACCATTCGCGCTGCCCTCTGTGGCCTCGCCCCTTCCCCCTTAGATGGGGCGGTGGTCCGCCTATAAATAAGCCCTGAAAAGAAAGAGAAGAGATTAGAATTTGGTAAGGAAGACGAAGGATCAGTTCGTAAAGATCGGTCCTTCACCGAGACAAGACGATTTCCGTGAGAAACGATAAAGGATCAGATTGAGAAGATCGACCCCCCCCCCCACCCGGGCCGAATTAACATAAATCGTCAAGTTTTGTATCGGTGCCAATCCGCAGAATCCTTTACAGACTTAAAAGTCTAACTGGAGAAAAGAAAACCCGCTCACACTCGAGTGATTCTCACATCTTAAGCTCCGTAAGAGTGAGAAGAGAAGAACCCAGCCCCAACGAGGTTCCGTTCTTTAATTACGGTAAAAATCCCCTCCGAATACCCCCAAATCTAGTTGGTCACTCTACGTTGAAGAATAAGAAACCAAGAGGCTTCAAGATTATTCAGAAGAGGACTCTTGGAGCGGAGAGCACCATAACTCTCTCCGTCTCCTTAACTTAACCAGAGGCAAGGTTGCAATAAGAAGTTGACAGCGCCCTACCTCGATCTCTCCATCACATCTCGGTGAAATTCTATCATCGGCACTCGAAATCCCCGAAGTGCGATATAAGCCCTCCAACGACCTCCGGCAATCCCTGATCCCGTCTGTCATGTGAGTTAGCAAGCACATTTATATTCATATTGCGATAGTATGAGGTTAGTATGTTTCACGATTTAATAGAAGTAAAAACAATTGGGCGTGAATCCCTGTCATATTTGTTGGTAGAAGAGAGTACTTTACTTTAATGTTTTACGCTAATCTGAAAGGGTCACGATAAAAATATTAGTCGGCAATTGGTGTGTTTACCGGGCGCCTATTTGTTTACTTTTTTCATTGAAGATATTGTAATAGGCCTAGTTGCCAACCGGGATAGTTTAGGTTCGCTTAGAACGGGGATATAAATGTGATTACTGTTTGTCTTTCATAGGTAAGTGTTAAATTTAGAAATATATGTTTATTTTAGGATAATTCCTAGGTGTTTCCTTATACCCTTACGTGTTGAAGCGTCTCTTCCTTAAAAAAAAACAAAATTCGCACTCTTAGATCAAAGCTTAATTCATGAAAGAAGTATATCAGGATCACAAGGTATTCTGCGACACCAGTAACAGTAATACATAATCTTCGATAAGAAATGCTCCCTTTTTTTCAGGAACCTTTGTGTGATAGAACGGGTTGAGGCCGCGTTAATTTCAACCACTATCACATGTTATTTAAAACCACGATGCTCCCCACGTGCATCTTCGCTTTGAAGCTGGGCGCCTTATCGCAGACACCTAAGTCAATGTTATGTTTAAACAAGGAGGTTTATCATCCCCCCCCCGTTCGCCCCATCCGCCGATCACGCCAGATTGAGTTAGGCTTATGTGCAGATAAGGCTTGTTCTCAGGCTTGGCTGTGCAGTCCCTCGAAGCTCCCACTCCATTGTACCCCACGCCAAGGAAGTGTCTCGACTATTTAGATGGAAACTTTACCACTAAGATCAGATTGGAGATCCAGATTTTCGTCGCGAAACATCACTACGACCCTCTATCACCTTGTGCGCCAAGGGACCTCGACCTCGAGATTCACCATCACTTGTCCAGAAGAAGGACAATATCCCTTGAGTGCCAAGGTTCGAGCCTTCGTGACGCCGAGTCCACAAGGTTTCCCCCTTGTTGTTTAGAAGAGACAACAACATTAGAACAGCCATTGTTCCGAGCCCGTTGACAAGAAATGGTTCTCACCCCCTTCCTTGTTTTTCAGAAGAGAACAACGTTAGAACAGTCATTGTTCGTTCGAGCCCGTTGACAAGAAACGGTTCTCACCCCCCCCCCCCCTCCCTGTTGTTCACAAGAGAACAACGTAGAGCAGCCATTGTTTGTTTGAGCCCGTTTGCAAAGAAACGGTTCTTACCATTCCCCCTTGTTGTTCAGAAGAGAACAACAATAGAACAGCCATTGTTCTTGAGCCCGTAGACAAGAGACGGTTCTCATCCTCCTGTTGTTCAGAAGAGAACAACGTAGAATAGTCGTTGTTCTTCAAGCCATTCGTCGAGAAACGGTTCTCATTTCCAAGACGCCACGTCAGGATCATTTAATTCCATCCCCTTCGGCTGGAACTCGCCAGCGGACCGAAATTACTTCACGTCGCCTTCCTCTGCACAACAAGTATAAATTACGTAAGCCGAACGTTACCTTTAAGTATTTAACCCTTTTGTCAATTCTATCCTGTGCTTTAAATGGTTTAGCGAACCATCACCTCCCTTTAACTTTATATTTGTTTTACCTTTTTAAATCTTTTAATCCTCGGATTAGCTCGATTCCACACGACCCTTTCCATTCTCTGTTTATGTCAATATTTTCCGTTTTGTGTGTTGTTGATAGTTATTATTAATAAAACTCTATTTTATTAATGATAGCAATATTATTATCCTTGAGCTCAGTTCCACTTCTTAAGCATATCGAAGATACATAATATCGGCCAGCCAGACATCCACGCACTCTAAAGATAATTAAATAAGTTCCCTCAACGAATAGTTATATATGGTATATTGTCGAGTGTCGATTCTACGACACTTTGAAATCTCGTCAGTTTTGTGACGATTATGAAGAATTGCTGCGAGTCAGTCTCCTCTTTCTTGGGACCATTGATAAGATAGAAGTCACATTTAGAGCCCCAGGAGCAACTCATCATGCACGCTTGATGACTAAGGCTATATATGTCCTGAAAATACACTTGTTTAAGCATCAACTGAAACTAACGGAACGTGAAAAGGCCAATATTACAGAGTGCTCTCTTTTTATTGCTTTGGTCTACTTGCGTTTTTGGAATAAAGCACATTTTGGAATTAATGCTCCTTTAAATGACATTCTGCTTCTTAAAACTTTTCAAAAGTACCCAAATCAGACAATATCTAAAGAAGCCACCCCAGCCCTTCACAGCTATCTTTGGTATCTTGGAGAACATCTTGTTGGTCTTGCATTTTTCGATCATAGATCAATGCTGAGACCAAACAGAAGATTGTCTCCAATCTCTAACGTGTATGAAAACACCAAAGTTGTTCGCCGATTGAATCTTAGAAAAACTTTGAGGATTTGGACTTGCATGAACTGGTAACTCATAAAACTAAGCTAATTCTCAGTCTCCTAATGAAAGATGGATACAAGTTTAAAGAGGATACATTCCTGAAGACTAACCTAAGTTCTTAGGAAAAGAATACGTGATTTCAAGAATTTTAACGTCGAGCGATTAACTTAATGATTGTTAACCATCCAGCAAAAAGAGGTATTGCACTTATCAAATCGTATGATGCATCTCTAACAAAATATAAAGAAAAAAAACAGTTGTTTCTCCGACTTGTGGCAAAACATCACCAAAATTTTCCCTCATGCTCAAAAGGATCAATGTTTAATCAGCAATTTTAGTAATAATTTGTGTCAAAAAGGAATCATTTGCCATTTAACTATTTTCTTTTCACTTTAATATAAATATTTTAAGAAAATTGTCTTTCAACACCAAGATCTGTTTCAAATAAACTAGTATTTGCAAAGACTGTTCATTTCTATCCCAAAAATTAATTTACCAGCAGACTAATTAGTTAAATTCCATATAGAGACCAGTGTATATTGTTCGATTTTGATGAAATTGAGTATGTAACCTACTGTTCAATGTGGTAATACGATTAGGCATGTGGAGCTAAAAAACTAAAAGTAATTTTTTGGGGGACGACCCTAGAGTGGATGGCTATGAGGTAAGGCTTGGTCCTTATCGTATCTTGGGTAGTGAGAACAATCGCATGCGTAAATTGGGTTAAGCAGCTCGGAAACTTTGAAATTACGTCGGGAAAGCCTTCTAATTAGGCAAGAAATTAAGCCCACTCATTAAGGGAGAGATTGGGGTTCACGTCCAAATTCGGAGTAAGGGTCCGCTTGGGGGAAGGAAGAGACAGCAAGAGATACTCGTCGTCTGCTTCTACGCACAACGTTTAGACTAGACACAAGGATTCAAAGAGATAGGCGGCTTCGAAGACGGGTTCCTCGTCTAGGGCGACTATATTGTTTAGGCAAGCACGGCGGTGGTATTTCTTTAGAAGGTTGTTTTGATAAATTGTATTACTTGAACGGGTTTCGATTAGGTAATCGAAAGGCCCTTTCCAGTGGGAGAGGAGCTTATTTGCTTTGGAGGGAAGCAAGAGAAGTACATCCGCGTTCCGGACAGCGATGTCTGCACATTCTTCTAAACGTGTACGTAGGTCTAAACTTACGGGTAAGAGGATTTAATTTCCTAATCCATTCTAGGATTGAACCACAATTCTTTTAAAATGCTCATTGGTCCTCGGACGTTACGTCCATATAACAGCTCAAAAGGAGCGAACCCTAAAATTCAATGGGGGACTTCGCGACAAGCAAATAACGCTACGGGGAGGTAGTGGCACCACTCTTGGGGCTGGTCGTGGGACACTGTTTTAAATACCATTTTGAGGGTACCGTTTAACTTTTCGCACTTCCCGTAAGCGGAAGGGTGCCAAGGCGTCGTAAAGAGGGTCTTGATGAAAAGGAGTTTACCGACATACTCCATCAATTCAAAGTTAAATTGACGTTCTGGCGGAAGTCGTCTAAGCTCGAGAATGAAGTGAGTTGTCCTGATCCACGAAGGAGTTTTTACGAGGTAGACATAAAGCTTGAAGTGCAAGAGAAAATCAACGCATAACATGCGGTTGTGGACCATTGCTAAGAGGAAGACCTATTCAAAATTTTAAATGTGACCAAGAGAAAGTGTCTTCAGCTGTCTTCAGTAAACAAGGAACTTGGTTACATTTGTTACAAAAAAAATACTGGGTAGAAGAAGACTTCTGCACGGCCAAAGGAAGTAGGCTGACCTTAGCACCAGTATCGATGAGAAAAGTGGGCTTGGTTGAAGGCTCTGTGACCAGACCAGCCAGACGGGTGCTGCTAAGATTGATGGCAGCCTTGTTTTCCAATTTGTGTTTACAGGGGGAAACGAATTTGTGAGCGTTTTCACAGAACGTAGCATTGTAAAAACACAGGGAATAGCTTGATCGTTACTTTGTACGTGATTTCGTCCCTAATCGGTCACAAATCTTTTTCGGGATACTCTTGAGGAGACGCATTAACTCTTTAATTTGTACTTCTAACGTAGGATTTGTTCATCCGAAAGGCTGTAGGCTGAAAGCTCTTGTGGGGCGGAGGCTTGGACGATTCGACCAGGCGTGTCGAACAGTTTTCCCACGCTTGTCGCAGAATACATCGCGGCGAGGATGCCTTGCAAAGAGAAAAGGGAGCTTCTGTAGGAATAGATGCCGGAAAAGTGAGTTGTCGAAGTCAGCCACTTGTGCACCTAGAAGCTGCTATATATGACGGAACAACGGTGAAGGATTAGGATCTCCTAGCTTTACTTGCGAGAAGAGTTGTCTCAGGCGTTCGGCTTCCGATGCAGTCGTTCTTGAGATGAGGGCAGTTTTCAAGTCCTCATATGGCGAGGAACTGAAAGCCAAAGAAACCACGACCTCCCTGACCTCAGTGATAATCGACAATGGTAAGGAACTCATGATGTAGTCAAACTTCGTCGTGCTGATTAAATTTTTGCCATATTGAATTCAGCTGGATGAACCAGCGTCCAGCGCCGGATGTTCAGATGGCAAGTAGCTTGATTCTCAAGTGGGTGACGTGTGAAATCGCCTCAGCCATAGTGTCGTTACTGGCCTGGAGATCACCAAGTGTAAGCCATATAGTGCGAACAAGCTTTATTAAGGCTTGCCGTATTTAGTCCACTAGGCTCTCTAAAGACGGCTAAGGTTAGAAAGCGAACCTGCTAATAGCCTGCTTAATTTAGTCCGCGTTGGTGCATGGCTTTTTAGGTTGTGCCACCATATTAAAAGCCGTATGGTGCCATATACAGTGCCAGTACTTCAGTGGATGGACTGCCATAGTCGTGGCCCCGATAAAATTCTGCTTCGTTCTTATCGGACATAGCGCACAGATCTCCCAAACCCAATTTCTCAGCCCGTCTTTACCAAGGCCCAGGCTGAGAAGGATGTATCTTTTCCAGTATCCCTAGCGTCCCCAGACATCGACCTCGCCTCCAATGTCCGATTTGCTGAGGCACAGAAGAAATGCCTTACATTACAACTTCTGTGCGAAAAAGCAAGAAAGAAGGAGACTGAAACGGTGCAAGGCAACCACAAGATCGAATACACCATGAAGGATGAGTTATTATATCGTTCTTCTGTTGAATCGGAGAGCCCCCCGACCAACGCGCCTTTGGATAGGGAGGAGTGTGCAGATATCCTATTAAAAATAATATTATTTCTCCACCTCCCAAGACATTACTTCGTTAGAGAAAGCGGGCTGTTACTCACTCCACCCCTTCCGACCTCACCCTTTTTTGAGTCCCAGCCAGGCCTCCGCAAAATCCACACTGATGCTACCTCCCGGCCGTCTCAATCTTCTCTCCCCCCTCCTCGGATCGGGAGATTACTTTGTAGGTTCACCGTGAACGGCTTTTATGGCTCCCACCGCTGGCCGCCAGGCTGACTCGTTGATTCCTACCTCTGACACCTCACCGCAAGGAGACGCTCGGGTTGACACGCCCGATAACGAAGGTTAAAGAAGGTCTCAATCTCTCTTTCTGTTTTAAAGAACTCCAGGTATATATGCACCCGCTCTCAAAGTACAGACAGATTTGGTTAGACCCGACTTTCCAGAAAGAAGTGCAATACAACGAATTCTTTCCCAAGAAGTTTGAGTGACGGTCTCGTGAGGCATCGTCAGCTTTTCTCATCCGTCTTCGGATAAAGGATTGGAGAAGACGACCTACGAAGTTCTTCTGGTGACCTCTTAAGGACCAGATTCTTGTTAGTTCGCTCAATCAGAGTATGAAGAAGACATCTCCCCCCCCTCCTTTCGAAAATTGTTCGGTGACTACTGAGGAAAAAAGCCATGCATCTTGTAAACACAAGTCTAGAAACGTAGCCCCACCCGCCACAGGTTTATGTCTACCCTCGCGAGTAAGCAAGGTCACCAAGAACTCCCCCAAGTTTTCTCCCGCCTTACTCTCGAGTTTCAAAGGATCAAAGTAAGTAAATTACTCCTTACCCTCAATCTCCTATTATAACTATTCCCTAACTACGGTAAAGGGAATTATAACAATCACAGAAAGACAAGATCGAGTGGGATTAAATGAACTTCATCGAAGAACCACAATGGAACCCTTAAATATAATACTACACAACCGCCCAATGGAGCTTTGGGAAAAGCTGAAAGAGATGGTACCACAGGATTAAATAAAGACTGTAGAAGTATGGTCAAGTGTACGTGAATATGCGCACCCAGGCTCTAAGGTAGGCCAAGCGAGGCGGCACCTATAATTGATCTAAGAGGGCGATTTGAATAGGTAGCGGCAGCTCGGTGACCAAGCAATATACCAAACACAGTGAAAAATAGATATTAATACACACTAAATAAAAAGGCACAAGAATAAATATGGATATATAGATATATATATATATATATATATATATATATATATATATATATATATATATATATATATATATATATCCATATTTATTCTTGTGCCTTTTTATTTAGTGTGTATTAATATCTATTTTTCACTGTGTTTGGTATATTCCTTGGTCACCGAGCTGCCGCTATCTATTCAAATCGCACTATTAGATGAATAACAGGTGTCGCCTCGCTTGGCCTACCTTAGAGCCTGGGTGCGCATATTCACGTACACTTGACCATACTTCTACAGTCTTTATTTGATCCTGTGGTACCATCTCTTTCAGCTTTTCCAAAAGCTTCCTTGGGCAGTTGTGTAGTATTATATTTAAGGGTTCCATTGTGGTTCTTTGATGAAGTTCATTTAATCCCAGTCGATCTTGTCTTCGTGTGATTGTTATAATTCTTGAATATTACCACTTTTTAGCTGGGATTTACTTAACGTGTGTATGGTTATTATTTGGCAGAGTATCTTGGCGCTGACTCGAGCCCTATGGTGTAATATTTTCTTGTCGAGTTTCTAGAGTTCGCATAATCTCCTCCTCGTATTCTCTATTGTATTCAAGGTTCTCTTCTGAAGATATGGAGAATAATTTTTTCCAGTGTCTCTGTAAGTGCTCTTGAAGTTCATTGTCCCGTTGCACTTACCCATTTTGTATTTATATATTTATTTTTTCATGTGGTTGCGATTCTTGTACTTTTCTGTATTGGTTCCCGAATTTTCTTGGATACTTTACTATGTTTATTTTTTTATATGTTGTTCTATTTGCTTTCTTATTTCTATTAGTCTTGATACCTTTCCATTGTGTTTATCATTTCCATGATTTCTTTTGGTAAATTATAGAAGTCCTCCATTTGTTCTTGGATCTCTTTATTCCATCGGGGTGTAGGTAGGGTCCTTTATTTTATTTTTGATGTGTATATTTTGTTGTAATTTTCCATGTTATTAGTTGTAGCTCGATTTCTATTTCATTTGGTTGTTTAATAATCGGTTCTCTATTGTATATAAATATTCTTAGTATTTGTTCCAGTCTGTTCTGCTGGTTACTTTTTTGGTTGTATCTTAGTTTGAAAGGGCGACATTGAAATGGTGGTGATCATACTTAAATGGTCGGATGTGGTTGCGGGTCTAGGTTCGGTATGGTGATTGAGGTTGAAATTTGGATTTGTAAGTACGATTTCCAGAGTAGTCGATGCGCGGTCGCTTAAAAAGGTCTGGAACTCTGGTCCTTCTTTTTTATGAGGGTTCTTTGTATTAATAGCTGAAGGAATCTTCCTGTTATATTCATTTGAGTGGTGTAACCTGCTTACCTTAAACTTGCTATAAGATCACCGTCCAATATGTTTGGGAATGGTTGGCGGAAGACCTCAACAAAATTTGGAATTGGAAGGTGTGGCTCTTTGGGTGCTAGTATGCCCCGGTATGACTACGCCTCATGTAGTCATTTTTATTTTTTTAAAAGATACGATTCTTCTACGTTTCTTATTGCGGTATAATGGATTCCGGTTTTAACACCGTCATATCTGATCTGAGTATGATTCGAGATAATAATTTTATAATTTGGAATTTTCATGGTTTCCGGTTTAGTGTTTATTCTGTGTTCAGTTGCTAAAATAATATTCGCATATTCCTTTCTTATAATATTCAAATAAGCTAGCCTCTTTTTCCAGCTGTTCACGTTGAACGTGAATATTTTTATTCTACGCTGGTACATGTCCATGTTGATTGCGTTGTTTATTTCTCTTTCATATCTATTTTGGTTTTGTATGATCGGCCTGGGGATCGAGTACGTCCGAATCGTTTATTCCTAAACTGATCGTTTCACATGTTTTAGCACGATTCTGGGACATTTGGATCATTCCTTTCTTATTGCATTATTCATTTAGCTTTCGTCGATATGCGCGTCATATTCCCATTTAGATTTACCTCTTACAAGGCCGTCTACAAATTCCTTCTGTTTTTAGATTTTTGGTACATGGGATGCATGTGATTAGTAAATTTTGATGTTTAATTCCTGACTATTCATTTTTTATGTAGGTTTTTCTCTCTCCATCATTTAGGAAATTTCACGAGTGGCCTTCAAGATCTCGTTTTGGTTGAGTCTTCCTCGCTTTCTGTTTCCATTTCTGATTTTTCTTCTTGGTTTTTGATATTTTCTGTTTGCTTTTGGTCACATATTTATATTATATGTACATTTCGTTTGAGTGAGGGTTCTCCGGAACCACATTTTGTCAGTCCATCCCTTTCCGGCATAGTATTCATTTTCTTTACTCAGGAGCCTGGTTTCGCTATGTAGACAAATTTGCCCTGCATTATACACAGAATGATGTCTGGCCTCATATTTCTTTCTATTTTGACTGTTGTGGACTTAATGGCAAGTGCCTTCCTTTGGACTCCTGCAGTTGATGCAGCATAGAGGGTGAATATTATTATTTCTTTGTCCGTGGTAATTTTTTCTTGCATATGAATTGTTTTTTTCTCATTGGACATGATATAGTAAGTGACCTATGAGCATTCCCGCAGTTTAAACACTTCTTTTCGGTGCTCTTGCACTGCTCCCACGTGTGTTTTTTACTTGCGCATTCAGAGCCGGCGTTGCCTTTGTAAGTGCAATCCTTCGTTGCTTGTTGGTTGACGGCATAACAGGTGAAGCACACTTGTATGGAGACGAATGTTTCTTGTTCGATTTAGGCACGTGACATTTTTGTGTAGAATGCGAGCAGCTGCCGCATTCTTTGCCATTTCCGTCGACTTGAAGATAACTTTGAACTGCTGGCTATGATCTTCCACATTTTGCTTCTTGACTTTCACACATCTTCAAATATTGCCAAATTTTTTACCTTTTCCAGTTTTTGTGACCGTGTCTCTTCCGACCCATGGGTCGAGGCGCTTTCAGATGACTGATCTTTTTATTTTTACGACAGGGGAAGTACGAGGTGCGAGGCCAGTTTTTTTAGTCTTTTAGCCGCATCTTCGGTCAGAAGGAAATCGAGATCCTTTTCTGTGGCGCAAATGACCACTGTCGTAAGATCAGGTAGTCCTCTCTGGGATTTGCTACCCTCTATAGATGTGGGGGAAGGAGGCGACACACGAATATAGGGAATGTTTCTCTCTTAAATGCGTGGGAATTAAAGCCGAGTGCAAATTCAAATATTGGCGGACTTTGATACTATTTCAATAGGCTTCGAGTGGTTATAGGATACAAACACATGAAACAAAATAATCTTCAATACTATACCCAACAGGAATCGAGAGTTTTATATGAGTCTAGCGGTCGGGGGACGTCACGCCTCTGCGACGATGAAAAATAAAATGAAATGGACGCATATTTTCTGGAGGATACCTCTAGTAGTCGCCCGGATAGGTATTTTTCTTGGGAGAGCGTAGCTAGCGTGTTTTTCTTGACTGAATCTTTCGTCCGTGACCTCTATCGTTCCGAATAGTAGTTTCTGCCTGCAAGCCCTTAGAATACCAGGGTGTCGTTGGAGAAGTGCGCGTATTTCTTGGATGATTCCATTGACTTCTCAAGATGCTGCATGATTACTGGTATAGTACTGCTTGAACCTCGTTTGCGTAAATGTAGCTTGGAAACAGCTTTACTCCCAAATACTCATTTTTTCTTTTCCGGGCTGAAGAATATATACGAACCCGCCGGAAGCTCTTTTGTTTGCCGACGGAAGCGATCCCAACTCTGTCCCAAAGATAAGGGCAGCGATGATATTAGCGCCATATCACTAAATGTTGTCCCAGCTCCAGTTTGACCTCGTTAACGCTCCGGAGGTTTGGGAAGGGTTCTGATCGAATGTTCTTTGTCTCTGGGATACTCCTTTTTCTCTTGTTTGCACGACTTGCTTTCTCTCTCTCTCTCTCTCTCTCTCTCTCTGTCTCTCTGGCAGCACATCCCCACTTAAGATGGAACTTCTATGACAAGTGACATCTCGGGAAATAATAAATACAGGTCTGCAATATTTTGCCTTAAAAATGAAGAGAAAAAATATATATACGTGGTCCTAAATATATAAAGAATGCAGATTCCTCCCCTCCCCCTTAAAAATAATAAATTCACATCACAAAGAAAATAGCAATGAGTTACATGGTAAATAAATTTAAAAATGAATACCAAATAAATACACATACAAATAAATACCTAGAGACTTGAACAATGTACATAGATTGACTATTATCAAAAAGGACTACTTTACAACAATTAGGCTCATAAATACTGTTACAGAATAATGGGTAGTGTTTATTTACAAAGTGGTTCATATTTGAGGTCAAAATTTAATCAGACATATTTACAAGAGGAAAAAAAAGTAGGCTCAAGATTCATTGGAGTGGAATCTCCAGGATTTCGGCTCAGGCTATCGGCTATACAATTATCGGTGCCTTTAAATACATTATTTTAAATTGGAATTCTTAGAGAAACAAACTCCAACGCATTAGTCTCCCATTATAGTTTTTGATGTTCCTCAGGTAGGTCAAAGTTTTATGGTTAGTCTCGATCACGAATCCCTTTTCTATTTAATACATTTAAAATTTTTGAAACCCTGATATGATATTAAGGGGCTCTCTCTCAATCAGTGCGTGTTTCTTTTTACGCGGTAATAATTTTCTGCTTGCATACGCTATGGGCAAACTTGCGTTATTAGTTCCTTATTGAACCAATACGTACCCTACACCGTCACTGACGACATTCCTCCTAGTGCCAAATGTTTTGGCGAGATTAGGTAATCTCAATATCGGGGCCAACGCGAATTTATCCTTAAGCTGCTTGAAACTGACAAATGAAGATTTTTGTCGATTAACGGAATAGGCTCGGCCTCGAATACGGTGACAGACAGCGTTTAGTTTCTTTTTAAATCAATACACATTCTGTAGGAATTATTACTTTTCTTTGTTATTAAAACCGGGAAGCAATAATTTGATTTGAAGGGTCCAATTATCTGTAACTTTAACAATTTTTCAACTTCTGCATTAAATTCTTACCTTAATTTACGGGCAAAGGGTACAGCTTGGACCTAACAGCCTGTTCGAAGAGCTTTCTCGCCGATGGGGTTTCCACAAAATAATGGACGCGGCCACGTTCTCCGGTACGGTTACTTCCATTGGCTTAACAGTTTGTCATTCTCCGTTGGGAGCAAGAACAATTTTCCTTGCCGGGTTTAAACTTTCGATCCTTAGATTTACAATCGAAGTAAGTTTTATATTTGTCTAAATTTCCATTAGCATTTTGGTAGGCTATTTCGGCGCATTCTTCTAACCTCTGACAAAGCTTAATCAGGTATGAGTAAGATGATTGTACTTGCCGATATAACTTTTGGTTAGTAAAGAGCTCCATAAGAATGCCCAATGGGCTTCGAACAATCCTACCATACAAAACATACAAAAGCTCAAAGGGCGCGAATCCCAAGGCACGATGGGGTAGCTTCCTGTACGCAAAAAGAGCAAGCGGAAGATAGCGGTGCCATTCTCTTGGATGCTTGGCCCAAATCTTTCGCAAAATGGCCTTGGGATTACCATTCAGCCTCTCGCACATACCATTGCTGGTCGGCTGAAATGGAATGGTAAAGAGGGGCTTGACCATGAGCAGTTTTCCTACCAATTCCATAAATTGGGGGATAAACTGACGGCCGCGATATGACAAAGTTACTTTAGGCAATCCAACGCGGGCAAAGATGGAGATTTTCGCTTCAGCACATGAAATGCTGTAAACCTTTTTTTCTTGATTGGGGACAGCCTCAGGGAACCGGGTCGCAAAATCGAACAGAGTGAGGATATAACTGAAGCCTTCATTAATGGCGGGGGAATCGGACCAACTAAGTCAATAGCCATTCGAGAGAACGGTTCCGAAATGACGGGGCACTTTGCTAAGGGGACCTGCCTTACTCGTTCCTTAATTGCCGTCTTCTGACATATGTCGCATTAACGATAGTAAGGTAGAATTTCCTTCGATACTCCAGGCCAATAAAAATATTTAAAGATGCGTTAGGTGTACTTTGTCTGGCTTAAGTGACCGGAAAAATGGCTGATGTATGCGATTTGTATGATAATGCGCATATGTGAACGAGGGACGTATAATACTTGTGACTCTGCGGGATTCCCGTAGAAGCATACGATGAAGGAAATAAATTTACCACCTCAAAATTGATTCTTGCATTTTGTTGTGGGTGTTAGTCCACAGAGGGCGAAGGGGTTCATACTCCTTCTGCTTTTTAGCAAAATCTTCGTTGAAGATGTTGCCATAATCTGAAGCACCGGGGGTTCCCAGGGGAATGGACGCTTCCAATTCTTGTTTCGCCTGAGAGCGGGTAGTCACTGGTTAAGCCACTGGGGTTGAGAAAACTTAGTGGCTCTGCCCAATCAAAACAGCGCAAAAGCTTTTGTTGCTGCCCCTACTATTGACAAGCAGGTGAAGTAGGCGCAGTCAATATGGCACTTGACAATGGGGAACCGTTAGCGCGTCCCAGGTAATCATGGACGAGGGCGAACCGATCGTGATCCGGGGCTACCGGTGGAAATAACTTAACCGAGAACACTATAGACGTGAACCTTGTATCTCGGACCAGGGTGGAGATACGGCAACCGTTTACCGTACCTGTCTCGAATTGCAGGCCCTTAGGGGTACTTTTATTGAACAAAAAGTTTACCTGATGGCCAGCTGGACCTGATTCCTTTTAAGAGAGATGAGTTTCTGGTGGAGACTGGTTCTGAGAAGGGGTGGCACTCACTTGGTGCACCTGTTGGGAGAAGTTATTCATCAAGTACGAATTATGAGAGTTATTGGTTTTAACATTTCCTACGATTACGCATGAATTGCATACGACGGTCGACTGGGGAACGCTGACAAAGGGGGCTTAGAAGAGAATGGTCTGGCTTCTTGTTTGATGGGCGTTCGAACGAGTTTTGGTTTAGATTGGCCTGCTACCTTAACAAACCTTCCTTGTTGTGAGGAACGAATTTGTGCTTTTCATATGCGATATAAGAGAAGATGGTTCTACTTTCTTCGCTTCTTTAGGGTAACAGTTGAGACTGGCGGCATATAAGTCAGCCTCTTCTATGCACTCCTTGAAGCTGGTGCGTCTTCTCTCCTCGATGAATAATCGGATTTGGTTGGAGGCGATGCCCGAAATTGGTCCTTCAGTATGAAATCAATCATAAAATCATAATCCTGGGGCACTTTTGAGGCGTTCAACCAGAAATTTAGGTGCCTTTGTTTGGTCTAGCCGAATTGTCTAAATGATTGATAGGATTGGATTCGGCACTACCAGAACTTGAAAGGATAAAAATCGGGAGTCATGTAATAAGCGGTGAGTAGCTAGGACTTCAATTGAAATAATCAATTGTTGCCTTAGGCGGGAGGGAAATAAAAATATGCCTAAGATGGGTGTTAAAATGCAGCAACAATTTAGCTACACCATCCCAATGGATTACTTCAAAGATTTTCTCGTAGTGTGTCAAATACGAGGGTAAGTCTTCCCGTATGGATGCAGGTTGGTGGGTTCCGGGCTCTGAAGTGATGGATAGGGCCTCATTTCTCGTCCTCGTCATCTCATTCATGTATTCGAAATCTCTCCCTTTCTTCTCTTACTTTCTCTTCTCTTTCTCTTATCTCTTCTCTCGACGTCCTCTCTTCTTCCTGGATTTAATACATTAGGTCCTTCTCCGTTAGACTTATACATTTCCCCTGTGCTTTGAAAATCTCTAACGACGACATGATGTAATACTGGTTCTTACACACAAAAAACGCACACAACGAGAGACTGTAGCAGGTTTGTCGAACCCGAATTTTATGCACTGATAAAGACTACGAAGGTACAAAAATGGGTTTAACGTGACCCCAAAATACGCAACTCTCCTCCAAAAAATACACGCAAAAGAACTGGCTTAATTCGCACGATACCAAGTATGTGATTGGCAAACAAGCTCTTGCAACGAACTTTTTACGCACGCCAAATACCACTGACAAATAGAATTTTTTATCCTTTCAAATGGCAGAGAAAGAACAGGTAATATTCCGCTTGGGAGATTAGTGAATCACAATCGCAATAAATTTTGCAATTAAATTTAAATATTTACTGATCGCGTATCTAAAATTTGCCACTAATTTAATAAAAAATTATTGTTTCCGTGATAACCTAAAACCACCAATTTTAGAAGCCTTTTAAAGAAACCTTTTTAATAACACTTTAAAAACCTGTTACGAGTTTAATAATCAGTCTATATATATATATATATATATATATATACTAATATGTCGTAGGATCAGGTAGTCCTCCCTGAACTATCCTGCCCTCCCTAGATGTGGAGGGAAGGAGGCGACAGCTAAATATAGGGAATGTCTACCTCTAAAGGGTATGGGAATTAAAGACGAGTGCAATTTCTAACATTGGCCGAGTTAATACTATTTCAATATGCTTCCACTGGTTATAGGATACAAACACGTGAAACAAAATAATCTTTAATACTATACAAACAACAAATGAGATTAACAAGAATGATACACTCTAACAATTTCTTTATTAGTTCGGCAATTGAATATTGAATTGAATTTACAAAGAATGGTATTGTCTGAGCCGGACGAGGCACAATAATTACCCGAGAGAGATCAAGAGGAGACTATGAAGTAAGTTTTGGTTTCAGGAGCGTCTCGCCTCTTTGACGATTAAAAAGAAAATGTAATTGCTTGCGATTTTCTGGAGGTGTATTCTTATCGGGGAACCGTAGATAAGCGTTTATTCTTGACTGAGTCTTTCGTCCTTGACCTCCGTTGTTTGAATAATGGTTTCTGCCTGCCAGCCCTTAGGGTACCTGGGTGTGGCTCGAGAAGTGCGCGTCGTCCTTGGATGTTTCCAAGGACCTCTCAAGATGCGGCGTGAGCACTGTAATAGTACTGCGTGAATCTTGCTTGAGTGAAACCGGCGTGGATTCAGCTCGCGTCCCGAATACACTGAGAATACTTATTTTATCATTCTCGGGCTGGATAATATGTACAACTCTGCTGGAAGCTCTTTTGTTTGCCGACAGAAGCGATCTCGACTCTATCTTAAAGACACGGCGGCCATGGTTTTAACGCCAGATCACTAAATAGTGTCCCGGCTCCAGTTTGATTCGTTATCGCTCCAAAAGTTTGCCGAAGAGTTCTGATGGAATGTTCTTCGTACGTGAGATAGTTTCTTCTCTTTGTTTGCACGACTTGCTTTCTCTTTCTCTCTCTCTCTCTCTCTCTCTCTCTCTCTCTCTCTCTCTCTCTCTCTCTCTCTGACAGCCACATAGCCATTTTACTGTTCTTTCAGTCATAGGAGAATTATTCCAATGTCCGCGTAGATAGTACGAAGAGAATAATCCCGGGTTGGCTTCTCCTTGCTCCTTGCTTACGGATGTTCAGAAACGCTCGTTGGGAGCCTTCTCCCTGTTGATTGTTTTCTTTTCATATTACCTGTTATTTGGAGGGATGCAAATGTTAGGTTTTTTAAGATGATATGATAATGATCCCCATTCCTCTACAAAATTTGGCACAGTCGGAGAAACTGCCTGGATGATAAAATGATGAATGAATGAGGTGATAAACCTGGAGAGGGCCTCCTGAAGGATGACTCATGGTGTACTTGATGATGGGTGGTATTTGAATCAACTATCATCACCCAGGGCGTGCAGCCCCTTCTGACGTTTGGAAATCGACGCTGCTTCCTGCTTACAAAGAGAGGGTTTTATGTCCCTCTGTGGTCCTGGCTGGACGCTTAGACACACACAGAGAGAGAGAGAGGACTCTTTCCCCAAAGGTTGTATTTTCGCCTCTTATCTGGCGTGCTTATGACAGATGATTTCACAGTGGGCTAATCTACAATCCTGCTTTGCACAGCGCCTCTCATTAGGCCTTGTCATACAAGGCATTGCCTTAGGAGGCAGGATAAGAGGTTGCGATTAGTTTAGGCCGCCATAATAAAAATTATGGCGGACTAAACTAAAATTATCTCTTCCTTTAGTCCCCCGCGGGTGAAAGGGTGAATGATGGTGGGAGTCTTGTTAACAAGAGCTTCCAGTCGATATGGTCCGTAGAAACGTTGGTTGTCTTTTCTTGTAACGGATTTTACTTTCTTTTCTCTCTTCCAAAAATGACGAGCGGAGAAGTGAGAAAGAATCGCTATGGATGCTTCCAAGTACTAGAGTTCAAATTTGGTGCGAGAGAACACGCCGGGAGCGAGCATTCGGACTGTGTTTAGAGAATTGGGATAGTAAAAGTGGAGAATGTGAGAGAAGAGGATAGGATAGTTAGAAACTAGGGTGTATGGTGTGTGTGTGTCCGTGTGTGATGAGATGACTATAAGTAAAGCATGATATATTGAGTTAAAATCGTAAAGATAATAATGATTTGTGGTGGGTTGCAGGCTAACACTTTAATTTTTGCTTTTTTTTGTCTTTTTGGTGTGTGGTGTGTTATTACCTTTTAGCCTCTGTTTTCATTTGCTCTGTTGAGCAATTGTATGCTTTATTGTTGTTGTTTTTTTGAGGGGGTTGTGCTTTTTCTCATTTTTCACTTTTTTGATTCATTTTTTTTATTATTCTGATGCATAGTTCTAATTATATGTAGTTACACCTTCTTTTTTCCTCATGGGGTTTCTCATTTTTATAGTTTCACCACGATCTAGATAAAAAAATAGTTGAATGCGTAGTAGAAAGGTAGAAAATGTAGAAAATATTGTGTAAGTTAGGGAATAGTGGTGTTAATGATATGAATGAGGAGAGGAGCTTACTATGTGACGCCCAATTACAAGGTGGAATAGAACAAATAAGGAACCTCACAAATGCGCACCACGTTGGCACTATGAAGTTTTAACTTATAGTACCTTTAAAATAATGTCTTGTTAGCCTTTTCTAGTTTTATTCTTATGTATTAACTTTGTAAACTTATTCTTTAGTTTTCGAAACCTTGTGAAAAATTAAAAGATGTATCCGTTTCTCGTGGCTCTGGGATTTATCTTCAATATTAAATGCAGGCTTCACGGCGAAGCTCCATATATCATATATATATATATATATATATATATATATATATATATATATATATGTAAATAAACCACTGTGGGGAGCGTCGTATTTATTATCTCGAGACCGGGCATAGAGTTTTTCATTCAAGCCTCAGTCGAACACTAAGAATAAAAGCAGTTACACCAAGCGTATAATATATATATATATAGTTTACAAAGATCCTTTTGGAGTTCCTAATCAGAGGACGTGAATTTAAGTTCATTAAGGCTATCTTTTAAGATTAGATCTTTGACGTAGGGGCTGCATTTAAATTGTCCATCCGAAAGGTTAAAGTTGAGGGATTTAATCTATAGAGGTGGATTTAATGACCTTTCTTTTGCGGAAGTCATTATACGGGTATTTTAGTTGGGCCTGTAGAAGTCTATCGGGTGATTAAAGTTATTAGTGTGTGTGAAAATACTAGAAGCTGTGTTTCCCCGTCTAATATCTCCTCTGAGTTGGTACATTCTCTTATCCAGATTTCTTCCTGTTTCGCCTATGTAAAATAAAGGGCAGTTAATTTCTTTGCAGGGGATTAAATAGACTCCTGCTTCGTTGATTCATTATATCGGTTTGGTGGTAGGGAATGATTTTTTAATGTTCGAAGGGTATTTATAAGTGGTTGTGTTAGGGGAAAGGATACTATTTAAATCTTTCAGTAATGGAGAAAATGGAGGGAGAGGCAATTTCTTTTAGTATCTGGGTTCCTACTTTTAAGGCAATAGAAGTTTGACTTGGCCTTGGATAAGCATTCATTGATGTTCATTTTGTGAGTACATTTTATTTTGATCCTTCTTCTCGTTTGTGTACTGTGGCATGGTTACCACCACAGTTGATGCACAGGAGAGTTGTGGTTGTACAGGCAAAGGAGTAACCACTTATGTGGATATGGGTAAATGGGGGTGAGTGGCGCTAAAGAAAATTCACCAGGCATACTTCTTTTGCCTTCCTTGAGTGGTCACCGGTCACAGAGTCTACCTCCTTGAGTGAGGAGGATCTCATAACCAGTGACAAAGCCTTCTTCTTCGGGCTTACCTGAAGTGTAAGGTAGAGGCTAAAGCCGGATGGACGTTATCCCTTTGATTCATATTAGTATTCATTTTAGTTTATACATTTAGTTTTTAAATTTTTTGTCATTTTACTCACTGTTTTCTTAGTTTACTTGAATTTAGTTATTGATTATATTTGTAATTGCCTGTTTGCCCTTTTAGTTTTTTTTCATAAAATAGGTTATCACTCATTTGATTCATTTTAGTTCTTATGTTATCACTTTTTTTTCTTTTTTAAATTACTTTTTAGCAACTTTTTGTTTGTCTTATTGTGTATCTTTTAAATCTTAGAACCTAAAGATGGGCATGTTGCCCGAAACGTTGGTCTCAATATTGCAATAAATATATGTACCTGAGCATCTTCTGCGCCCTTGCCTTCGTTGTTAAATTTTATATATATATATATATATATATATATATATATATATATATATATATATATATGCCTCTCGTTTCCAATGGGCATGACCTCTTTTTACTTGACCTAGGCGTGGGGCGGAGCTAAAGTTCAAGAATATGTTCGTCAGTTCCTTTGTTGACCATTGAGCGGAGGTAAAGAGATTTGTGCGTCTAATAAACCTATATATGTTTTCTCATTTGGGCTAGATCTTTTGAATTTCACAGGTCCTTGGAAATTTTAACGGTTAAAGCACACATTACTCTGTATTTGCTCAGCTAGTGCCTGTTATCTACCTGACCCTTTTCGTCTGCCAGCTGTTTTCTAGCGTGCGTATGTTTGTGCGGCCGAGTGAGAACTCTAGCTATCCGCTTTGCTCGATTCATACTTTCTTAATAAATATACAATTATGATTTAGTATTTATCTCTATTTTAAAATGGTTCACTACCTATTGCATGGCATATTATTTCATTAATTACCTCGTGTACCCAATTTCAAGATTTTATAGATCCACTGGGCGCCTATATTCGGGGGTTCCTCCATAGGCCTACCTATCCCTCAATTTGCAATTCGGGTGCTACAGGTTCATTTTATTGTTTAGAAGTCTTTACTTTTTTGGTCTTGTCAGGTTTTGTAGGTGACCTTATACAACCTGACCATTTTTTCGGAATTTTGCTGTCGTGAGGTTGACGCATGAGCTGGCTGAGATTTCAATGTGAACCTGTTTGATGGCATCCTTCATCTCAGTTTTGTTATAATCTGAGTCATACTTCCATTTGAACTTTCTTTTAGCTAATCATTCGAAGATTTCATTTTTTTTTGTGATTGACGTGAACGAGCTTGAGTGGGATCCGTAAATTTGATTTTGAATTTATTTGTATTATTCCTGGTCATTTCCTTTTCCTTGTCTTGTTCCAAATTTTTCTGCTTAGTTTAATATGTTCTTTCACTTCCCATATAATTCTTCTTCTCCTTCGAGTGAAGTTTCATCGCTGGTTTGTTCATTTTCTGGTGTTTTTAGTTCTTCGACTTTTTCTTGCTCCTGGTTCATGGAGATCCGGTACAGGTAGTTTAATGGTGGCTTCTTGGGGATCCACATGTGTTTCACACGTTTTTTGTGATCATCATATTGAGTTCCTCAGCATGTGTTCTATGTTTGCCATGTTAACAAAATGTACTTGCAAGTCGCACAATATGAGATCCGGTTTCATGTTTCCATCTATGTTTACTAAAATCTTTTGTTCTTGGGTTGGTTTGGATTGATTTACGGTAGCGGGTGCGTATGTCGTGTTCTTTCTACGTTCATTTTCTTCAATCATGGTGTTTTTTTGTTTTTAATCATTTATTTGTTCTTGGCGCAGATCTTTGCAAGTGTGCGGAGTAGACTTCCACAGATTGCACACTTTGCCTCTGGAACATTTACAATCGTCTCATCTGTGTTCTGTGCTTGAAAATTCAGAACACTCTTTACCTTAAAATCTGCATTCTCTTGTAGAATGATTGTCTAAGGCATAAGGTGTCTCAAAACTACCTCCCGCGAGGTCAGTTCATCCGACCCGTTTCCGCTCAGTGGATGCAGCAATTACAAAGCAAATATTGATGATATCTTAAAAGCTAAACGCCAGTTTCACAGATCTCACTAACCTCTTTTCCTGCTTAGTTTGTGAGACTCCGATATGTGCACCCTGGGTTTGATAATACTATCTTATTGCTAACGACGCGTTCTTTGATAAATTTGGATAATTAAATATGTTTGTTGTCTGTACTTTTTGTGCATTTTGTATTTTGTGTATAAGGAAATAAATGTATTGGTTGCTCTTATTTTTTGTGTATCACTATATTGTATTGAACAAAATGATTATGCGGCCCGCCACGTCATTCTCTCAGTTATCTGGCCCACTGTGAAAAAAGTTTGGCTACACCTGGTCTAAAGCATAGCAATTAAAGCAGACCTGAAGAGAAATGAAAGTTTCTCTTTCTATCTGGTCAGGTGCTATTTTCATAAAGAAAACCAGTAGTCCATTATCCACTGCTTTTGTCGCCATTTTTGTTTACTTGAATATAGCGTCAAACACAAGGGATTGTTCTTCTCCTGAATGTTTCTAAAATCTAACTATTTCTTATTTCTTGACACATGATGGATTTTTTTCGAGTTGTGTCTTGATTTCTTCTTGCGAAGTGTTCCCCAATCGAAGGCTCGAGGGGCCTGCAAATGACCGATCTCTTGCTTGTTACGGTTGACGTGATCCGGGCGGTAAATCCTATTATCTTCAATTTCTTAGTAGCATTTTCCCTAAGAAGATTGTCTATATTTTGGGGGGTATCGCAAAGGGCTATGTATCCATTGTACTGATCCTTAATTCTCAATACGATGATTTCAAGTTCCGTCTAGATTGTATGGAAGGTCTCTACTCGGGCTGGCTCTCGATAACCCTGAGGAGCACCAGCTTAGCGCTTTCTGGGTTCTCCATTATTTCACAGGGAGCTTCTCCCCGGGGCATTCTGTTCCTCTTCTGTCCGGTGATATCTTGATTGAAGTTTGAACCTGTTTATTTTATTGCCTAGAAAGAAGATTATTTATGAGTTTTAGGCTATTTTGGGGAGTTCACCCTGCCTCTGTTGGGGCGTTTTTGCCTAGTTTAGGTTTGCTGCCAGGGATGAATTATGGTGTGAATTGATGAATGGATGGACCTGGGTGGGCTCCTTCGAGGGATGAATCACAACGGACCTTTTGTTGGATGTTGGGTGAATCAACTCCCACCACTCGGGGCGCCCTCCCTTCAGGATTTTGGTTATTTTTTGCTCCTCCCTGCATATACAGAAACGGTATTTATCTCTCTCTGTGGTCTTGGTAGGAGTCCCTGGGGTTCACTTTGAACACCTCAGAAGTTGCGGAGAAATCTGATTATCCAGGAGACCTATAACTCCTAATTAAATAGTTGGTTATTCCTCGGAGCCTCTAATTATAGCTTTTCAAAGAGAATGACATAGTTTGAACTAGGCTATGATTGGCAGCTTCCCCCAACTGGACGATGTACCCCGGCGGCAGGGAAAGGGGGGGGGGGGAATTTAGCCATCTATATTATAATATGTAGGCCCGATGAAAAGTATTATCTCTTTTATCCCACGTAGTGGATGGGATGATGAAGAGTAAGATGAAGAAGGATGATGAAAGATGAAAAAACGTGTCTGGGAAAATAAATGAAGATGGTAACTCTCTGAAGACTAGGTTGGTTTCCTGGGCAAACTCTAATGAAGGAAGAAGTGCCTTCGAGAGTGACAATTCTTCCTTCGGTGGAAAGCGAGTGAGTCCTTTTGGTGTCCAGAGCTCTCCAGAATTCGTGCAAGAGGGTAGGGCACAAGCTGTTCGTAATTCACGGGATCGGGATCGGGATCGAGATAGAAGAAGAGGTGAATGTGTAGAAGGAAGATATAAAAGGTGGAAAATGTTTACTCAGCTGATGAGATAAGAGGGAGGATAGAGAGGATAGCATGAGAGAGGGTTTTTATGTACAAAAATACTTAAACCTAGTGTGCTATAAAGGTAGGGGTATGTTAAAAGTATATATGTGGTAGTAGTGTGGTAAGGGTTTTCAGGTTACTGGCTCTTCGATTTCTTTTGATGTTCTAATTACGTTTCGTTCTTTATTTGTCCTTCTGTAATTTAGTTGATTTTAATTTTGGTTTAGTTTTTCTCGGCTTGTATTTTTCATTGTCACATTATTGTTTTCTTATTGGTTTTGGTACCTTATAGGTAGCGTGCTTCTAATTCGTCATATTTGGTATTTCATTCGTAAGTGAATTTATTAATTGATACTTGTTTTGGTACCTTATTGGTAGCCTAGTTCTGATTATCTTTTTTTTGTCTTGTTTGTTTTTAGGCGTTCATGCCGTTATATTTAGTTTTGCTTGTATTTTATTTTTAAGTTATAATACAATCTTCTTCTTGCAGCAGCCTTAGCCGGCTACTCAGGAAGGTTTTTCGATTATATTCTAGGTTTTGTATGACCAGGGATCTACTGTTCTCAGCGTGTTTTTCTTCTATTTTCTGCCAGATTAGTCTGGCCCCTTTCTCCATGATCTTGATCAGCGGTTCGAATCCGGCTATTTGTATGGTGTCCCTTAGTCTTTTTCCTTCTCTTCTCTTTGTATTTGTGATCAGGTATGCAGCTTTGTTTTGTTGTCTCTGAAGTTTATTCTTGTTCGTTATCGATAATGTATGTGTGGGAACGTAGGGTACACAAGCACCGATTGTCTAGGAGTCGTAACCCCATTTTAGCCTTAGAGATTCTCTCTCTTATGTCGGCGTGGTGCCCTCTTTTATTTAGTTGTTGGCCCAACACTTTTCCTTCGTTTGTATAGTCGTAGTTTCGTCCGTCTATGTGCATTCTTTCTTTCTTATTACTCATAATAAGTATTATTTTACATTTACTTGTATTAGTTTTAATTTTCCATTTCTTCTCAAATTGGTTTATGTTGTTAATTTCTCTCTCTGTCATTCTAGCTTGCCATCTGGGGTTCGTGAATGGCGTGGAAATAACCTGAGTGATATCATCCGCGTACTGGATATGCATACCTCCTGTTTTCATTGGGGCTGGAATATCCGCTGTATAGATAAAGTATAAGGTGGTGCTGAGGAACCACCCTTGCGGGACTCCCGTTTGGAGATGGAATAGGAGTACATCGTACTCTTCTATACTTATGTACGCATTTCTGTTCGAGTAATCAGCCAGCATTCTCTCCATCCGAGTGCCGAGTTCAAGCTGCAGCAATTTATGGTTCAGGCCGTAGACCCAGAACTTGTCGAAGGCCTTCTTGACATCCCGGAGTACCACGTCCACGTATCCCCCTTCAGCCTTTTCCTGAGCGATTTTTTCTGTAATAATTGCGAGTTCCATTGTTGCATCTCTGTTTTTCCTGATACCGTATTGATGTTTATTGTACTTTCCTTCTTCTTCTAAGTGTTGTATTAGTTGGTTGTTGATTACCTTCTCGAAAACCTTTCCAAGAAAGTTTAGGAGCGAAATAGGCCTGAAACTGGACACCATATTTGGTGGTTTACCAGGTTTCGATAGGAAAATCATTCTCGCTACCTTAAAAATTCTTGGAAATGCTCCGATGTTTAGGAAGGCGTTGAAGAGATCTGTGATGTTTTTAATTATGTTAGCTAGGGTTCTCATATAGTTGTTTTTTGTGAGACCCGTTGTTCAAGGGGTCTTCAGTTTGAAGGAGCTCATTGTCAGCTCCACTTCCTCTGGTGTTATTATAGATCCTGACCTGTTCATGCATCTGTATTGGTGTCAACTCTTATGCGAAGTGTTATGCGTTCTTCGTTGTTCCTGAGGTTTTCGTTCACAATATGTTCCATTATTCTATCGAACCTTTCGTTGTCTTCTTCTTCGATAGTGTAAATCCTCTCCTAGTGTTCCCTGAATTTTTCTTCTAACTCTCTACCGTTTGTTATAGAAACTTCCTCCTCTTTTTTAAATATAATCTTTTCTCTCGGTGGTCTACTCTTTATTGCATTTACTTTAACCCATAATTCTTTTGAATTTACTGTGTATTCTATGTTATCTATAAACTCTTTCCATTTGTCTTCTTGTTGTTCGTTTATCAGGAAGATCATTTCTTCTTCAATCTTTATAATTCCTTGCTTCTTTCTGCTTCTGTTCCTACTTCTTTTGTTTCAGTATATTTCTCTGTTATACTTCTTGCTTTCCTTTTCATTTCATTCGTCCTTTTGGGGTGCGCTAGGATTTTATATTGAATTTTAGGTATACTCGCTTCGTCTGCTTCGTTTATTTTTTCTATAAGGGAATTCATAGCTTCCTTAAGCTTCTCTAGGGTTTTTCCATTTAAATCTGGCTGTGTATATCCCACCAGCATCTCTGTGTATGTGTACCAATTCACCATCCTGTAGGGCTTTCTGGTCTTAATTGGGATTTGTAATGGGTTTTGGTGGATTATGAGCAAAATTCCAATGTGGTCACTACATGCAAGGGGAACCAGTTCCATATGGATGTTGAAGGAGAGTCTGGGCGTGGTCATTACAACGACTTGCTTTGTGGAGGCTCTTCGAGTGATGTAAGTCGGGATATCAGGACCTGCTCTTTCGAGTATATTCTTTTCGATAAGCAATTCTAGATTGGCTCCTGCCGGGTTCTTACTGCGATAACCTGATTCCCGAATTCTCGTATTAAGATCCCCCAGTAGATTGGATGGATGGTTTTTGTGCAGCAGTTCCATTACCGAATGGATTGAAATATATGAGCGATGGGGTGGTTGGTAGGCCACTACGATTGTGAGCGGGCTATACTCCATCTCCACCGTCGCGGCCACGTATACCTCGTCGACTTCCCGTTCCTGGGTATATTTTATACCTTTTTGGATGGCAATTGCTGTCCCATCAAATCTTTCTCCCGTGGGGGTTTTCCTAATGATGTTGTAGTTATAAATTTCATTTTGGCATCATGTTTTAGACCGTGTTCTGATATCTTGATGATATCAGGGTCTATATTTCTAAATATATTACCGTATTGGATGGATTTCTTTTTCCACCCATTTGAGTTGATGTGTAGTATCCGAAGCTTTCCTTGGTCCATTTTATTTTACCTTTTTGACTTTGGTTTTGGTCTTATTCTTTCTTTTTGTGTCTCCATCTTCCATTTGTGACTCTTTCCAATATTTCAATTTTTAACAGTTTAATGTCGTTTGGGAAAAATCTGATTCTATTGTCTTCGATTAGTTTCTCGATCGATTTTTCGGCGTGTTCTGAGACGTACGTCCATTTGCACGTGCCACTTTGGATTCCTTTTTTGACATCGTTTGGTTTTGCTCGAAGGTACATCCTTCGCTGCCTCTGTATCTGTTTCCGTTGCTGTTTCTACTTTCGGGGTTTCTCTGGTGGTCTTTGTTTTCCTTTTCTTTTTCGGTCTGCTGACTATCCTTTCAGCCTCGTTTTCTTCTTGACTGGATGTTTCCGAGTCTGCCGGTGTTTCTTTTTCGGCCATTTTGGCTCCGACCTCAAGCATCTCCTTTACTTGCAGGGTTTTTCCTGCCGTTACACCGTATATTAGGGCTGAAGGTGGGTTGGGCGTGAACCACATTTTCCTGATTCTGTTCTTCTCCAGATGTAGATTTAGTGTTTCGGAGAAGGTTCCTGCTCTGCGATATTATGTAGGTGTGGGAACATAATGCATGCTAGGGGTTTTTAGCCCTGTCCCTTCCTTAACATTAATGTTAATTTTGGGCTCCTGGGTTTCCTTTATTTATTTGACCGTAGCTTTCGCTACGCTCGCGTAAATCTGGTTGGTCCCTTTGTCTTTCCTCATCTTTTCGTCTTCTTCTTTCTCTTTTATGATTAGTTTCCCTTTAGGGCCATTAACAGACATGGTTCTGAGAGAGCCTTGGCAGTTAATGCACTTTTTTGTTGTTTCCTTACACTCTCGAAAGTTATGGCCAACGTTTCCGCACTCCCAGCATATTTTCCTGTCCTTGTGTGGGCAGTTCTTTGTTATATGTTCTTTAATGGCATAGCATTGAAAACATGTCTACACGTTAATAAATCTTTCCTTTTCGATATTCTACGGGGGAATCCTCATCCCGTATGCAAGGATTCCGTTTGCGTTGCTCTTCCGGCCATTTCGGCCGTGACACAGATCACCTTGAACACAAGGGTGTGGTGCCCAAATTTAATTAGTTCAGGCACTTTCAGGTTTTTATTTTGTTCCTCGATCTCCTCCTTTAATTCCTTCGCCGTATGGGAGCTCTCGTAGAGATCTACCTTGCGGCAGATGAATGACCTATGGGCTAGCAGTTGGGGTGGCAGTTTGGGGGCCAGGCCGATCTGGCTTAGTGCCCTTAGTCCTTCCGGTGCCACCATGCGCTATATGTCGTCTTGCTTGTGACAGAAGACAATGTACCTGTTCGGTACTTCTATGAATCTCGTGATCGATATTTTAATTTATGTATAGAGGGTGAGAATGAGAACTCTTCTCTCCGGTTTTTGCATTCTTGCTTCTGTCCTCAGGGGAAGTCTTCTGTGGTCTGAATCTTGATTATTTTTTTCGTGAGGGGGTTCCCCCTCCCCTCCCCGGTATTCCCGTGCCCACTAGTTTACCTGTCAAAAATGAAAATGATGATAGGGGATGGATGGACCCGGATGGGCTCCTCCCGACGGGAGGAGCAATGCCCATTGTCCAGGGGTTCCTCTAATACGGGCTTCTGGTCGCACCTAGTCCTCAGACCTACCCCTACCTGTACCCACAATTATGCAAAAGCAACTTCCTGGCATAGTTGGGACAAGGTGAAAATAACAGCGAACACCAGTCAGGGCATGGGCCCAGGTTGGGGAGGGGAGGAGTGTGGAGAATTGGGCTGTCATAAGTAAATGAATAGCGGCCTTAAAAATATTTTTCACTCTTTTAGACACCTCCCTAATGGGAGTATTTTGGGTGTGGAACAGGAAACGGTGTGCGAGATAAGAGATTAAAATGAAAATGATTGTGAAAATACTGGAGATGAGATGGTCAGCGGCTTCTTCTTCTTTGCTCGTGTGTGAGTAAGGATACTTCCTTAAAGGTCTTTAAGATCTTGAGAGACCATCCCTATGATATGCAGGCGTACTTTTGTTTTAGAGATGGATCCGGTAAATTACTTTGCCAAGCTCTAACGTCACGTCTAAAAGCGTGCCAAACGTCTTCCTTGAATAAATGTTTATTCGATATGGTGTAAGAGTATATGTAGGTAGGGGATGGAGAAAGGGTGTGTAGATAGACAGCGGAAAGAGTAGACCAGTGGTTAAAAGAGAAAGAAGTGTGGACGGGTGCAAAGTGAGGCTAGAGCCTGGTGATCAGGCCTATCGCTTTTGATTTTTTTGTTTTGTAGTTGCTTTGTTGTCTTTGAGTTTGTTTATATATATATATATATATATATATATATATATATATATATATATATATATATATATATATATATATATATATATATATATATATATATATATATATATATATATATATATATATATATATATATATATATATATATATATATATATATATATATATATATACATATATAATATGGCGTTCAAGCCATTTGTCTTCAAATCAATCAATATCTTTGGATATGATGTCGCATTGGCTGTTGTGGTAATAATTGCATTATTAATTACTTTAATGTTTGCTTAGTGTCTTTGATTTTTTCGTATATTTTGTAATGTGTGTAGTTTGTGTTTTTTGTTATTTCGTGGATGTCTTGTTCAGGAAGTTTCGGTCTTCATTGGTAGATTTGAGTCTTCATGGGTAGCTTATTGTCTTCATCGGTGAGTTTGTAGAAATAGGCGAGGTTTCACAGTTAGGTTAGCTTTTCTTGGTTTGGGCTAAAAACGTTTTTATCATCATGCGTAGAACAGCCCTTCTGCTCCGCCAGCTAAAACCACGGCGGAGCTTTTAAATCTGGCGCGACTTATTGCTCTTCTATTCTGGTCAATCCTTTGGTGGATTTCATCGTCCAATTCACGATTAACCTATTCCAGCATATTCCTTGTCTGTTTTTCTATGAAAATGTTAATGGGACTTAACCCAGCCTCCCGGTGCAGCTATTCTTGTCGTCTTCTTTCTATTGTGCATATAACTGTAATTAGGTACGTGCATATTTATTCTGAACCAATTGTAGTGCCCTCTTCTATGTCTTCGAGAAACACGGGAGGGCGGAAGCGGGGTATAGCAGCGTCGATCTTACGAGTGCATTTTAGATCTTTTACTTTTTGCTTTGGCAAAGATTTCTGAACCTAGATAGAGTCTTGACTGCAGCAGTGGCCTTGGTGATATGTTCTTGGACGTGCTTCTTGTACTCGGATGAGATAATCTTCAATCCAAGTATATTGCAATCTGTGGTGTAGAGATATGGTTTATCCCCCACCCTTACCTGCTAAAGTAGTCTCCTGCCTATGGGGACTACTTTGAACTTTTCCTGGTTGGTACGGATTTTCCACCGGGCCTCGTAAGTGTTAAGATTTTCAATTTCTGCTCTTATCATTCGAGCTTGCTAAGGCACATTCCTCCACGGACAGGTGATTATCTGGGTGAAATCATCAGCGAATTGAATGTTGAGGCAAGTGGGGCTTACAGGGGCTGAGACAGCCGCGCTATAAGTCGAGTAGAGAGTGGTGCACAGGAATCCCCCCCCCTCCTGCGGCAGGCCTGCTATGAGCGGAAACTTTGGTCCATCTGTGCACCCTAAACTAATGTACGCCGCTCTCTCTATGACATAGTCACAGAGAGTTCTTTCTAAGTTTTCACTTAGGCCCAGTCGTAACATCTTGTACTGTATTCCCCGTTGCCACACCTTATCAAACGACGTTGATACATTCCAACAAACAATGTCCTCGAAACTTTTTTCTCGTTTTGCTTGGGCTAGCTTTTCCGTGATGGCGTTAATCACCATCTCCGTACTTCGCTTTCTCCTAAACCCGAATTGGTGTGGATTTTAGAATAAGTGTTTCTCCAGGTGAGACACCAGTCTTTTGTTGAGGGTCTAGAGCTTTCAACCAAACTCTAGAAGGGAAATTAGCCGATAGCTTAGGCTACAAATCATCTTAGCCGTTTTATAAGCATCTGAAAAGTATCAAGTGTTCAGACAGGCGTTATATATTCTTCTCATCCCTTCGATGACAATGGTTTGTGCCTTTTCAAAGTTAAGCTGTGTAAGCCCCGATTTTCCTAGATTATTTGTTAGAATGAGCGAAGCGTGCCAAGTAGTTCTTCTTCTTTAATCTCGGCGTCTCCGTCGCGCTGTCTATCCACCTGGTGGTGAGGGTGCGTCTTGTGTATTTGTTCGTTAAGCTCGTCGATAATGTTGCTTTGAAACTCTAGGTCATAGTCTTCGTTTTCCTTTTCAGTTATACTGAAGATCTTTTCCCAATACTTAGAAATATCTCTTCAATTTTTCCTTCTCCTGTTTCGATGTTTCCATCTTCCTTCTGTAGCTCGATCTTATGCTTTTTCTTCCCAGTCGATCCTTTGAGATTTCAGATTTTTCTCTAAAATTCTCTGGGAGTCGTTTCGTGATCGAGGCTATCGATCGCGTCCTCCAATCTTCTATTCTGCTGTTCTAGGATCAACTGGTTCGATTCTTCTTTGACTTCTTTACTTCGCTGCATTGAGTGATCTGATGCATTCACAATTTTGAGTTCATACAATAACTTCCGCTCACGGTATAATTCCTTCCTATATTCGGTCCACTCGTAGGTAGTGATGGTCATATACTCGGATTTAGGGATACAAGCCTTATTTGCGTGGATGAGATGGTTATTGAGGTCATCGAGTGCCTCGTCAACTCCTCGAGAAGTGCCTCTTCTAAGTTGGGTAGATCGTAGGCCTCGAGAATGCGCGCGTACCATGTCCAGTCTGTTCTTTTGTATTTCTTTCTGACTACAGCTGGAGCTTGTATAGGGTTCCTGTTGATAGTAAGTAGGATCCCTATATGGCCACTACATGGTACCTAGTCTAGTTCCATGTAGTAATTGAACGGCAGCTCACGGGTCGACAGACAGATGTCTGGTTTGGGGGCACCTCGTGCTCTGACGTAGGTGGGGAAGTCGGAGCCTATTCGCTGGGCAATATTTGTGTCCACTAACACATCCAGGCTTCTTCCTATCCTGTTGTTGGTCCTGTAACAGGATTCTCGGCATCTGGCGTTCAGATCCCCCAGCAATATAGTGGGGGCTCTTCTGCCAAATAGGCCAGTAAAAGTGTCAACTGGTAACACATCTCTCCTTGGAAGTTGATATGCGGTAGCAATGACCAACTTTCCTAAGTCGAGTTCGACCTCAATTGCGAGGTAGAATTCTTCTAGGTTTTGTATCTGCTTATCTTCAATCCCTTTCTTTATTCCAATAGCGGCTCCGTTGTATCACTCCTGCGAATAATTTGTAATACACACATCGTAGTTCCAGATTTTGATTTCTGATCTACGCGTGTCGATCCCGTGTTCTGAAATCAATATGATTTCCGCATCAATTTCCGTGAATACTTCTCTGTAAAGAATTCTTTTCGTTGTCCAGCCGTTGGTGTTAATTTCCGTCCTCAATGCGTTCCGTAACATGGTGAGTTGTTTTTCCTATGTTTCTTCTTATTTTTCTTGGGGGCTGCCTGGGCGGTTTTACTCGGCAGAGTTTTTCTTTTTCGGAGGGGGAGTAGAGGTTTTGGACCTGCTCTTCGTAGCTAATGTACAAGTGCATGGGCCATCTTCAGTCATAATTACTAAAGGGAGATTGTTTGCCTCCAGGAGAGCGTTAAGTACCGTATTGTAGCAGCCGGGTTTTACTGCATTTTCCACAATTGTGTGGGTTATGCAGTGTGAGGGTATGGAACGTACATACTTGCATGCGGCCAGACAATCGTGGGAACGAAAGAAATTTGTCGTTTGAATTGACCTTCGTCTCCTCTCTCTCCCCCCCCCTTCCCCCAACTGGCGACAGGAACTCTGACGAAAGAAGGCCTATCTCACAGAAAAGCCTAAATTCTATTTGCCTTCTTTATGATACCATGGAGATGATCCAGAAGGCGCTGCGATAAGCGAATTGTCGTGAATGGAATCTGTCACTCAGTTTCCCACAATCCGCGGTATAAATAACAGGTTTGGGACACAGCAGTGTCCCAAACCTACTCGCGTAACGCGTAACCCTCACGTTAAACGAGACTCGTTGCCGTAACGTAGCGACTGCCAACGCGCCAACGAGTCAACTTGGTCGCTGTCTCAAAGTGTTCCTGAAGTAAATCCCGCCCCGCAGAGTCTGTGACTAGAAGAACACGCTCTGTTGCTCAACGTAACTTGAGAAAGAAAAGGAACATCCAAATAGTTACTGGAAGTTTCTATTTGTTAGTGTCACATCCAGTGTGGAGTGAACAAACCGAAACTGCAGCCAGCAGCCCCGAACATGTTGTCTTATCCCCCCTCCTCCCGAGAACTCGTGTTAACGCCACCCGAACCACCCCGTCTGGCCCTAAGTAATCGTCTGTCCAATCCATCACAATTAATGGTAATCTGTAAACCCGTTGTCCCTCTATTCTTAAATTTCCTATTTATTTAGCAGTGATTGATACTCCCATTAAGTTTTATAAATCTAGACGCATAACGTTAGTGTTTAATATTTAATCATTAATTTTGCCCATTTAACTATTGCTAATTATTATATTTACGTAAAGTAAAGTTTATTTGGGTACGTGTGTTTTTTTGAGGTTCCTCCCTCTTGACGTACTCTTGGCAACACTTTAATTGAGAATCCCTTCGGCTAATCTATTCAACCTGTATTATGCACTCTTAGAATTCAACAATCACAAACTTCCCCCTAGTAACAAGTGGGACTTTTATAGTAAAAATCCTGGCTACGGCACAACCCGCCTTTAATCAGCTTTCTCACGTTCAGTAGCAATTAAAGCCTTTCTCTTCATATATATATATATATATATATATATATATATATATATATATATATGATCGTAGATTCAGTCATAGGGTCAATACCATCGACTTAAACAAAAGCGGTGTGCCCAGATCAAGGACTAGACTAATTATTGGACCAGACTATGAGCAATTCTACGACATATATAAAAGGGGTGGCAGCTTTAAGGGGTTAAAGTTTTGAGTAGGCGAACTCATATAGCCTAAAACTTGCCAACGCCCAAGGAAACCTAAATAAACTAACGTAAATTTTAATAATTATAGTCTATTCCCCGAAGGAATATAAATAATAACCATTAATAATCCTTTCAAGATATCAAAAGCAAAGCTCGGAAAATATTTATTATTTTGGGGGTTAGTTATTAGATTGTATCGGTTAGGAACAATCGCAGCTTCTAATTCTCTTGCCAGTTGCGTAAGTTCTTTCGTGAGTCACCAGTTGCGTCAGCAAGAGCAGCAATGGCTTCACAATCGTTCGAAGTTTTCGTCAAGCAAGGACAAGCTCTCGGTCTAACAGGACAGGAACTAAAGCAATTCGTCCAAAGCGAACAGCGAGAGGAAAGAGCACGTAAAATGGAAGTAAGAAAAGAAGAATTGGAAGAAAGGAGAAGAAAAGAAGTGTTAGAAATGGAAGTAAGAAAAGAAGCGTTAGAATTTGAAGAAAGAGAAACGATTCGAAAACAGAAAAGTGAATTAAGCAGAGACCAAGTTGAAGTCAGTTCTGTTAGATCCCGTGATCATCAACCTCAGGCCCCCGTTATAAAACTTCCCTAATATAAAGACGAAGAAGATTTGTGCTCATACTTAACACATTTTGTAAAGATCTTCGAGGTAAATGGATGGGCCATAGAATCCGAAGGAGTCAGTAGCTTGCTGCCATTGCTCAGTCCGCGCTTAAGAGAAATTTTCATCTCGTTACCACATGAAGCTACAATAGACTATACACTTTGAAGGCTGAATTGCTATCCGCCTTCAACTTGAACCCTCAGTTCTATCGCGCTAAGTTTAGATCGGCTAAAATCCAGCCTGGTCAAACTTACCGAGATTTTGGATATACCCTGAAGCGAAACCTCCAGTTCTGGTTAGACTCCTCTAAAGTCGAATCGGAGTATGAGGCCCTGATTCAATTTATGTTAAAAGACCAACTATTGTCCACCCTCCCCCAGGAGATCCGAGCATTCGTGCAAGACCGCCAAGCGTCTACCTTTAAAGAATGCCTCGAGGAAGCTGATCTCCAGGCGACAAATCATCGCCTATACCCACAGGATACCCAGAAGAATAGTCCCCCTTCCTCGAAGAATAAATTTAGTCAACGGAAGTCCCAACAAAGGAAACCCCCTCCATTGATAAAGGCCACAGCCCCGTTCAGGCCAAAGAATAAGCCTTTTGTAGCCCATGAAGACAGAAAATCCGCAGTCTTCAATACCCCCTACAATAACCAGCGCCATAATAAGCAGGTGTTATGCTACTCCTGCGGTTCCCCCGGCCATTATAAGTCCCAATGTGTACAGAATTCCAGCCTACGTCCCACCCAGAGCCAACAATTCACCAAGTAACCGCTACCCTTCCCCCGAAACAGCCGGCCGCGCTTACGTTATCCCCCTCGTCTCCATCCCCACAGGAATTTCAAGTAAACTTCCTGTTCAACAAGAGTTCCCCCGGAGGACTAAATTCAGAAACCGGCTCGATCAATGGCTGTAAAGTGTCCAACCTTTTCAGAGACACAGGGTGCACATGCATTGTGGTGTCAGACAAATTGCTCCCCCCTGGGTCGAGAAAATAGATTTCCGGGAATCCGCTGCCATGTACAGTGTAAATATTTCACTGGTTGAGCCGACGTAGTGGCACCCCCCATCAAATTTTGCTCAGTACTCATTGGCCAGAGTGCACTACTCTCCCCGAGTGAAGTGACTCAAGCTGTCGTCACTCGAGCGCAAGCTAGCCACGAGGCCTCTCCCCCAACACGCTTTTTAACCCCAGAGGCTCCTTTAGAGGTCCCAACGAGTAACGCACAATTCCTCAGAGCTCAGAAGAGCTGCCCTTCACTTCAATCTCTTTGGGAAAAGGCCCAAAAGAACGAAGCAGTGATCGTTCGAGGGAACCGTCCCATAAGGTACATCATTAACGACTCCCTTCTGTTTCGCACTTCGCGGGATGAGTCTGCCCACCTTCCAAGGTCATATGTATTCCGCGCACACATGTAGACTAAATCCTGCAAGTAGCACAAGAAAGTCCCATGGCCGGTCATTTCGGTCATAACAAGACTTCTCAGCGAGTATTTAAATACTTTTTTTTGGCCTGGTGCAGCCAAATATATTGCAGAATTCTGCAAAACGTGCGATTTGGGCCAGAAAACACTGCAAAAGGTCAAAATAGCCCAAGCTCCCCTACAAAGGACCCCAGTCATTTCGGAGCCCTTCCCGAGATTAGCCATCGACCTCATCAGACCAATTCACCCTCCTTCCGCCGAAGGTCATACGCATATACTAACATTGATAGACTGCGCTACCCGATTCCCAGACGCTGTCGCTCTAAAAAGGATCGATAGTATCTCTTTCTCTGAAGCCCTTATTTCCATTTTTTTCTAGAGTAGGATTGCCCCAAAAAATCTTGTCAGATAGAGGCCGCCAGTTTACCTCTGAGCTCATGGAACACGTGAACACCCTGCTCTAAATCAAACCTATTTTTACCACCCCCTTCCCTCCAAGCGCGAACGGCATGTGCGAAAAGTTCAATGCGACCTTGAAATGCGTCCTCAAGAAGATTTGCATGCAACAACCCCAAGAATGGCACCGATATTTGCCAGTTGCGTTATTCGCATGCCGCGAAATTCCCTATAGGACCATCGGATTTTGCTCATTTGAGCTCCTGTACGGGAGAAACGTGCGGGGGCCCCTCAGTATTTTGAAGGAGTTATGGACAAATTCCCGTTTATGTCCAGAATTAAGGAACACTTATTGCTTCGTCCTCGAACTAAGGGAAATATTAAAAAGGTGTTCTGACATAGCAGTCAGAAATTCCGAAATTAATATGGAAAAGTATCAGACATACTTTGATCTAACGGCTAAACACAGAAAACTGAAGCCCGGAGATGAAGTTCTACTCTTACTCCCCTCGGATTCCCATAAACTTCTCTCCCAATGGAAAGGCCCCTACCCCGTTCAGAAAACCCACGGATTGGTCGATTACGTTATACAGACACCCGCAGGTGATAAGTTTTATCACATAAACATGCTAAAAAGGTATCATAGACGGGCCTGTATGAACAATATAGTCGCCTTCGACGAAGAAAGGGTAATTGACGCCGTCCACCCAAACAACACCCTAAATATTGTTAATTCGATTTGCGTAGAGTCAAGCGAAGATTTTCCCCTCCCCGTCCTCCCGTCCAAGCTGCCCCCCATAAGAGAATCTTTCCCTGAGTTGGATGTAAACTCCGACCTCACCCCTGCCCAAAGGAACCAAATGATGGCGCTTTTGGAAGAATTTAGTGATGTCATTTCTGAGTCACCAGGATGCTCGACTCAGTTCGATAACATGATTTTGCCCTCACTACGCTCGAACTTGTGCGATGTAAGCCCTATCCCATACCGGTGCACCTAAGAGACGATTTCAATGAGGAAGTCGACAATCTTTTGCAATTAGGGATTATCGAGCCATCTACGTCCGAAAACTGTTCCCCAATAGTCATGGTCCGCAAGCCAGACCAGTCATTTATGATGGGCGTCGATTTTCGGAACTTAAACACCGTCACCGTGTTCGACGCCGAGCCTCTCCTCCTAATTGACCAAAATTTACATCTCTTCGAAGGAGCCGCCTGCATCACTGAGATAGACCTATGTAAGGCCTATTATCAGATCCCCCTAAAGGCATCAGACAGGAAACTAACAGGCTTTCTTACAGACAAAGGTGTAATGGAATTCTCTCATCTTCCTTTTGGCCTAGGCACTGCCTGTGGTAGCTACAACCGCATAATGCGCCGTGTAATAGACGTTTTAAAAAACATTTCTTTGATTTTGATAACGTGTATCTGGCTACACTTTCATGGAACGACCATATCTTGTCCCTCCGCCCGCTTTTATAACGCTTAAAGCATCATGGCTTGACGATTAAACCCTCAAAATGCCATTTTTTTATAAATCCATAGAATACCTTGGATTTAAAATAGGCGAAAGTTATCTGGCCCCACAGAAAGAGAAGGTAAAGGCTATTGTAAATATGCCCCTACCACGCACCAAGAAGCAATTACGGTCTTTCCTCGGTGCCGCCTCGTTTTACCGCCGCTTCGTACCCCATTTGTTTCTGTAGCAGCTCCTCTAAACGATCTGCTAAAAAAGAAACTCCCGGACCCCCTCCAGCGGAACCCCGACGCCGAAGCGCACTTTGAATACGCTCAAACAGAAGCTAGTCTACGCCCGAATCTTAGAACTGCCGAACCCTTAAAAGAAATTTGGCGTAAGGACAGATGCCTCCCAACTGGGTATTGGCTACGTATTACTCCAATACGACGAGGACCAAGAACCCGCTCCTATAAGCTATGTGAGTCGCCGACTGACGGCTCGCGAAAGGGCGTACGCTACGGTAGAACTGGAAGCTCTAGCGATTGTTTTGGGATAACAAAATTCAGAATGTATCTGGTAGGTCTTCTATTCCTCATAAAAACTGATCATAGACCGTTAGCCTACTTAAAAACTTGCAAAACCCGAAACGGCAGGCTAATGATCTGGTCATTATTGCTAGCGGAGTACCGTTATGAAATCAGGTATCTTAAAGGGTTTGACAATGTACTCGCCGATAGCCTTTCGAGAAACCCAATTTTAGATAGCGATTAATAGTCAATCATTTATTTTTTTGTGTGTATCTCTTCGTATAAATAATTATTTATTGCCTGTACTCTGTATGTCTTTTGTTTTGTTTTGTATATTTGGATTAGAGAAACTGACGTAGCAGTAGTATTTTGTAGCCATTAGATACTAAGGTAAATTCCTAATGGTTTTGATAAATTTACCGACTCAATTGTTCGATTCGAGTAGGATAATTACCAATTCCCCCGGTGAAGTTTATTTTCACATTATTTCTTATTTCATTGCGGAATAATAATCGAAATAGGTAGGCGTGTGAGGGTATGGAACGTACATACTCGCATGCCGCCAGACATCGTGGGAACGAAAGAAATTTGTCGTTTGAGTTGACCTTCGTCTCCTCTCTCTCTCCCCCCGCTTCCCCCAACTAGCGACAGGAAGTCTAACGAAAGAAGGCCTATCTCACAAAGAAGCCTAAATTCTATTTGCCTTCTTTATGATACCATGGAGATTATCCAAAGGGCGCTGCGATAAGCGAATTGTCGTGAATGGAATCTCTCTCTCGATTTGCCACAATCCGCGGTATAAATAAGATCGCCGTTCATCCCTCTACAGCAGTGTCCCAAACCTACTCGCGTAACGCGTAACCTTCACGTTGAACGAGACTCGTCGCCGTAACGTATCGACTGCCAACGCGCCACCGAGTCAACTTGGTCGCTGTCTCAAAGTGTTCGTGAGGTAAATCCCGCCCCGCAGAGTCTGTGGTTTGAAGAATACGCTCTGTTGCTCAACGTAACTTGAGAAAAAAAAGGAACATCCAAATAGTTACTGAAAGTTACTATTTGTTAGTGTTACATCCAGTTAGGAGTGAATTAACCGGAACTGCAGCCAACAGCACCGAACCCATCGTCTTATCCCCCCTCTTCCCGAGAATTCGTGTTAACGCCAGCCGAACCACCCCGTCTGGATCTCAGTAGTCGTTTGTCCAATCCATCACAATTAATAAGAATCTGTAAACCCAGTGTCCCTCTATTATTAAATTACCTATTTATTTAACAGTGATTGATACTCCCATTAAGTCATTATAAATCTAGACGCTTAACGTCAGTGTTTGATATTTAATCCTTAATTTTACCCGTTTAACTAAGGCTAATTATTATATTTGGGTAAAGTAAAGTTTATTTTGAGTACGTGTGTTTATTTGTGGCTCCTCCCTTTTGACCCACCATCGGCAACAGTTTAGATAAAAATCCCTCCGGCTAATTTATTCAACCTGTATTATGCACTCTTAGAATTCAACAATCACAAACCTCCCCTCAGTAACAAGAAGGACTTTTATAATGAGAATCCTGGCTACGGCACATCCCGCCTTTAACCAGCTTTCGCAAGTTCAGTTGGAATTAAAGCCCACCTATATATATATATATATATATATATATATATATATATATATATATATATATATATATATATATATATATATATATATATATATGATCGTAGATTCAGTCATAGGGGCAATACCATCGACTTAAACAAAAGCGGTGTATCCAGATCAAGGACTAGAATAATTATTGCAATTCTACGACATGCAGATTAAGATTTTTGCATTTAAACCTTCGGTGATACTAATTTGTGCACGTGCCGATGTAGGCTTCACCTCTGCATTCTTCTTGGCGGCGTTTGCATATGTAATTTCTTTTGCTTTCCTCTCTTCTTCTTCCTTTCTTTTGATAATTTTGCGGCGCTTGGGGCAGTTCAGGGCTATGGTCCTATGCTCCTTTTTGCAATTTAAGCATCTTTTCATGGTGCTTTCACATTTGTGGAATCTGTGCATTCACTGTACCACAGTTTGTTCTCATCCAGGCATGTCGATGTCGTGTGCTCTTAGAGTTTATAGCATACAAAGCACATTTGTATGCTATTGAATTTCTCTTGTTGGATGTTTTCGCCTGGTATTCTCATATTGAATACCAGTAATCCATTTTGTGTCGCTTTCCTTGCCATGTCTGTCGTAGACAAACTTATTTTGAAGAAGTGGGGGTGTTCGCGAAATTGTATGATTTCTCGAACTTGCGGCCCATGGATTACTCTTGGTAATTTCTTCTGAGCTCCTCGGGGTAATGTTAACCCAACCAGCTCTTCACTTTGCGGCAGATCACGCTTATGTTCGCTGAAACTTGTGAATGGGTTTTGGCTTCTAGGCCAGTGTTCCTTAGGACCCTCGCTTCCTCTTCCGATAGGAGCTGGTCCATGTCCTCGGTCTCGACACACATAGCGATGAACCAAACGAAATTTCAATAAGTTTCACTAGTGCCACTTTCAATTCAATGTAGAGGGATTCGCATAAGTTCTTCTTGACGGGGGTCTTCGTTCCGGGGATGGTCCTTAGGGGAACTCTCTTAGTGAGGGCTTCCATAGTCTTTGTTCTCCTCTTGTGATGCCTATTCTTCCTAAAACCAAAGTGTAGCCATTGGGTTTTTGAAGTGAAAAAGGAAATTGTGACGTGGTAGAGGTGAAGGATGGTGTAAGTAGGTTTGGGATCGAGTCCAATAAATGGTGAAAAACGCCCTGTCCATTTTCCTGTTGTTCCCCCGCTCGTTTGCTGCCAGAATTATGGGTGATAGATTGGATGGAGTGAGTCTTGAGTGGGGACCTCAGAGGGTTGAGCATGGTGGACTCAATGCATAGCGGCCGAATAAACGACCGCTAAGTTTTTGCCACCCCCCTCACGGGTACATACGCCATAACTGCATCCAACTACATAGAGACGGGTGTACTTCCCTCTATGATTCTGGCCGGGTTCCCCGAGGGATGAGGATTTCTCCTCCGTCCGTGACTCGCAGTTATGCCCCAATATCGAGATAATTTCTGACTTCCGCTTCCGCTGTGGGCTAGGCCTCAAACCAGTTTTCACATAAGCCCTTAATTATGTCCTTCAAATTGGCCGGCATAGTTAAGACGAAATCAATGAATGGCAGACATCCGGACAGGTTCGAACTCAGGGCGGTGAAGGGGAGCAGTGAGGTGCTTAAGCCCTCCTTGAATTATGCGTCTTCGACGAAAAATAAATATCTCTCTTTTTGATGGTTGAAGCGGGATTCACTGTAAAACTTCCAGAATATGCGTTCTTCTGTGTAGGCAGTGCTCAAAATCCGTCACTAAGCAAGTAAAAATGCTTTATCCGTAGCTTGTCAGCAGAGCGTAGTAGTCGAATATTCAGCCATCATAAATGTTTACTAACATTTCATAGGTTATTTTATTTATGAAAAATATGGAAATAATTAGTGATACAATTTTATATAAATATAAGATTAGGAAATATCCAATTAATTTTAATTACAATGAATGTGAGTTTTATATATTTATTGAATAAAACGAAAATGTTTGAGGAGTAATTAAATATTTTTGGTAAAAAGGCTATGTAAAGAGTAAACCGTAAACATTTACACTTTTACGGGTAATATTTATACATGCCGCTACAAGTTAAAACTAAAACGAGAAGCACATTAACCAAAAAATGAAAAATAAATAGAAGAGGAAATAAACTAACAACAATAACGGGACAAACAAGAGGCAGTATGAGAGGAAGGAAAATGTAGCAGAGAACGAATCTGTGTTATCCTCCGATGAAGCCAAAGATGAAGATTAACTAGGTGAAAACAAATAAGATATGCACAAGTGAATATAAGGAAGAAACCGAAAGAACATAACAAAAATGAAAAGAGAACTAACAAAGAAGCCAACATAACAGGAGAAGGGATAAACCTCAAAATATACCCAACCCGAAACAAAATAATATCTAAAGAACTGAGACTGACGAAATTGTCGAGTGAATAGAAAATGAAATAAATATGTAAATGGATATTTACATCAGAACACGACTTCGAGACTTTGGTTACTGCAATCTTCCAAGGAGAACTCCGAATACCCAGGGGATCGAAGCCGTATCTTAGAAACGGAGCGATCTAGAAAACTGCGTAATGGGAAAAGAATATAGTAAAAGCAGTAATAATATTCAAACGAAAATATAAGAAACTGAAAAGTGAAGAAAGAGGAAAATGTAAAAAAGAACAAAGCATCAAGAAGAAGGATAAGAAATAAAATAAAAATGGGGAAGCTGAAAAGATTTAACCCCAAAATAAGGTTATAGAGAGAAACAAACAATATGAATATAAAAACACAATTACATCAGAATTTAACACTAGAACGCCCAGAGGGGTTATTTTGACCCTTTTACAAATTCCAAACCACTTCACATGGTAAATTTTCCTTCCAACCTCCGTCACTCTTTGACTTTTATTTATTTTCTAAGCCCATTTAATTTGGTATAGTTGTTTTGAAAATTCACATAGTGTCATACCAATAATACAGCTTTTTATATGCGACGGCCATGGGGGGTCATTTTGACCCTTCTTGGAACATCTAAATTTACAGTATTTATGTTTCCTTAAATATGATGGAATAAGATGTTCAAATTTATCTTCTCCGTTCGTCTTTTATGTGATAGGACATGAACCACAAAGGGTGGATATAGACATGGTTGTTGTGCAGATCAGTTTTGTTTCGGAATACCTATATTTTGAGTCTGCTTAGTTGCAGTGTATTTGGTAAAAAAAATTAAAAAAATAGCGTTCATCATAATGTTACGACGTTCTAAACTTTGTGATGGTGAACTTTTGTATAAACTTAATGGGGTTGATGATAATGAATCAGATGGTGAAAATTGTGTCGTGATGACTCAAGTGATGAAGATTTCTTTCTCGAATCTTCAAGCATATCCGATAGTGAACAGGAATCTTCAATTGATTCATGTCGCCTAAGCAACATGTAAGATAAATACATGTTGATGTGTATATATACCATATATATATAAATATATATATATATATATATATATATATATATATATATATATATATATATATATATATATATATATATATATATATTTATATATATTACTAAGCGTCCATTATTTTACTACTTTCTGTTTTAGATTCAAAAATCCCAATCCAATCATATAAAAATTGCCTTAAGAAATAATATTTAAACATTTACATCTATATATTTTTCATATACACTCAACTAATATATACCTATGTGTATACTTTCAGATAGAGATAATTCAAGGTGATGCAACAGAAAACGAAGACTTCGTATTAAAACTCATGAAGCCATATCTAAATACTGGAAGAAATATAACAAGTGATAATTTTTTTACATCCTTAAATTTAGCAAGAACGCTTCAGAAAAAAATTTACTAGCCTTTTTGGAACAATGAATAGGGCGAAAAGAGAAAGTCCAGATTAAGGGAAGAAAACCAGCCAGCCCCTATATGACACATCAGTTCTAGAAAGCCGTGTATATCTCTTACAGTATAACAGCGGAAGAAAAACAAAGATATACTACTAAATGAGTTGCTTATTGCTAATTAAGAGCAATGAGAAGAAAACACCTGAAACATTGTCTTATTATAATAAGACTAAATGTGGCATAGACGTTCTGGATCAAATGGTGCGAAGATACCCAGTTGAGGTATCGTCAAGGCGGTGGCCAATCCATACTTTTTACAACGTTCTTGATATGCCATGGTTCAATGCTGTAATCACGTATCGAGCTGTTACTAGCCAAAGGATTGCACGGAAGAAGTTTATGCAAAAGGTGGAGGAAGAAGTAAGAGAGCATTATGTAAAAAAATAGACTATGTACAAAGCAACTGTCAGATTATAGCGATTATTATGATTCAGAAGAAGTAGAAACAGCTGGCAATTGTCGCCGCAAGTGTCAGGTTCGTCAACAATGTAAGGAGAATAAGACTAAATTAAGGTGCACAAAATGCAAAAAGATGGTGTGCGGGAAGTATACTGCAAAGCTAAAGTATGCGTGTACTCTTTGCCAATAAATATCATAATAAAACATGGATTGCATGTTTAGATACGACAACTTATTTCATAGCAATTTTACGAAAAATGGTTTTCAAATCTCAAAGTTGTTTATTCATTTGTTATTCTGAAAAAAAATATTTGGGGGTTATAAAAATATATTTATTTCCCTTTGTTGAATCAAATAAACATACTTAATTAAATTATTATAAGAAAAACTTGATAAAGGGTCATTTTGACCCCCTTGGGCGTTTAAGGAAAAAAATTTCAGTAGGCGTTCTAGTGTTAAAATATTCAGCCACAGAGATTAGCCAGATTTCGAGGCCGCGCGAAGTAACCTTTGGCATATCTAACGCTGTTTTCCCATTTCTACATTAATCACAACTCGCACGCTATTTATTCTCTTATTCCTTATACTTACACCCCATTTTGATGGAATAGCAAAGCTTCAGTTTCTGAAACTTAAATCTTACAGAATGAATTGGAATTCATCAAAAATTATTTTTCGCTCAAATGACGCAATTATTGGAAACATTGTTGAATGTTCATATATAGGTCAACTCGATAACTTTAACATTTCCCCTGACCTTTTTAAAATTGATGCTGTTATAAAAAAAAATATTCTTACTAGAGAAATTAGTTTGGACTTATGTTCTTAGTTTTGTTTGCAATCTTCATCGTTATGCGTACCCGATTTGTCAATTTAATTATTTCATTGGTTTTGTACTAACATTATTTTATTTCTCTCTCTCTCGTCTTGCCCTACTCCCCAAACGTATCTGCTTGCTTCTCTTGTCTCTCCTAATCTCCGTCTTTAGACTTTCTCCTTCTCCGTTAAATGACTTAATCCCGTTGACTCTGTTATTGACCCTCTCTTCCTCTTGGTTTGATCTTGCTACCTGTTATAGCTAAATCATAATGTAAATTTACCCGTCCTTCTCCTACTTCCTCATTAGTGATTTCTTTCCTTAAAAGAGGAACTTTATATTTTACTGTCTTATACAAAGCATTATTATATTATTTTGACTTGTAGTTATCCTTTTGAATGAACTAAATAAAGTTCGAATGTACTCGAAAGCACCCTTTCATTTTTCCTGCGTGACATTGCATTTATATATATATATATATATATATATATATATATATATATATATATATATATATACATATTATATATATATATATATATATATATATATGTATAACTGAATCACGAAAATAAGGAACGTGAGGAATTTATGAATAACGTTATAGCCACGAGGAAAATGAAACAACGGAGAACTGCGAGGCCTTTCGACTAATGGTCCTTTACTGAGCAGACTAAAAGACAGGGAAAAAGAGAAAGATATTTATACACCTGATTAATGAAAATATGGGATATAAAGATTAAAAGGGGTGGGATTTCCAGATACCTGGAAAAAACCTATTAACAAGATGAGCCGTCAGGGTTAAAAAAAAAAAAAGTTTACGGGTTACAAAAGAAAGGACGGGGCAATGTTTGGGAATCACATATGCAATATGAAAACAAAAAAAAAGTTTATACATGATAACTAGAAAATATGACAAAATAAAAATATGAGGAAAGGTTTTTTATATAAATAAGCTAAAATAACTTCTATGTGGTAATCATTAATTCAGAAATTTTATCTCTAAAGTCATTCTTAAACATTCTTTTGATACAAGGGTCCAAAAAATACATTCCAGGGCTGAGATTAAAATTCGAAGTCAGTTGTATAAATGCCGATTCGAAAAGATTTCGTGAAAAAAAGTCATTTGATTTGGCAATCACAGAACTCTCCTTCCAATTAATACGATGGGAATTTTCACTCAAATGGATAAAAATGGCATTTGATGTTTGCCCAGTGCTTACAGAGTACTTATGTTGCTTAATACGCACATTCAGATCCTTGCTAGTTTGCCCAATATAAAATGAAGGGCAATCCAAACAAGGGATTTTATAAATTACGTTATTTGTTTCATTAGGGCAATTTTTTATTAACATTCTTTTTATAAAGTATTAGTATAAGAGAAAACAAGATTTACATTAAGTGTTTTTAACAATGTTTTTACAGTTTCAAAGCCATTAAAATAAGGTAAAATGAGGATATTCTTGGGCGCTTCCTTCTCAATAGTACTTTATAACGAAAGTACTATTGAGAAGGAAGCGCCCAAGAATATCCTCATTTTACCTTATTTTAATGGCTTTGAAACTGTAAAAACATTGTTAAAAACACTTAATGTAAATTTTGTTTTCTCTTATACTAATACTTTAAAAAGAATGTTAATAAAAAATTGCCCTAATGAAACAAATAACGTAATTTATAAAATCCCTTGTTTGGATTGCCCTTCATTTTATATTGGGCAAACTAGCAAAGATCTGAATGTGCGTATTAAGCAACATAAGTACTCTGTAAGCACTGGGCAAACATCAAATGCCATTTTTATCCATTTGAGTGAAAATTCCCATCGTATTAATTGGAAGGAGAGTTCTGTGATTGCCAAATCAAATGACTTTTTTTCACGAAATCTTTTCGAATCGGCATTTATACAACTGACTTCGAATTTTAATCTCAGCCCTGGAATGTATTTTTTGGACCCTTGTATCAAAAGAATGTTTAAGAATGACTTTAGAGATAAAATTTCTGAATTAATGATTACCACATAGAAGTTATTTTAGCTTATTTATATAAAAAACCTTTCCTCATATTTTTATTTTGTCATATTTTCTAGTTATCATGTATAAACTTTTTTTTTTTTTTCATATTGCATATGTGATTCCCAAACATTGCCCCGTCCTTTCTTTTGTAACCCATAAACTTTTTTTTTTTTAACCCTGACGGTTCATCTTGTTAATAGGTTTTTTCCAGGTATCTGGAAATCCCACCCCTTTTAATCTTTATATCCCATATTTTCATTAATCAGGTGTATAAATATCTTTCTCTTTTTCCCTGTCTTTTAGTCTGCTCAGTAAAGGACCATTAGTCGAAAGGCCTCGCAGTTCTCCGTTGTTTCATTTTCCTCGTGGCTATAACGTTATTCATATATATATATATATATATATATATATATATATATATATATATATATATATATATATATATATATATATATATATATATATATATATATATATATATATATATATATATATATATATATATATATATATATATATATATATATATATATATATATATACATATATATATATATATATATATATATATATATATATATATATATATATATATATATATATATATATATATATATATATATAAAATTGAAAATCGCATGACACGTGGTATATAATAGATGTATTTTAAAAGACCAAAGAAATCAAAATTGGTAACACAGCGCGGAAAAACGCTAAGGAAATTATGACTACGTGTACCATTGAAGCTTAAGAAAGAAAATGGGAGATATAGTAACAGAAAAATTAGGGGCAAACTATTTTAACTTTTATCAGAAAATCAACAAAGGAGTAGGATTTGAATCTGTGTCATAAAGCGCTTTCGCTAAAATGACCACAACGCTCATTGCCATTTCTTTGGGCCTTTGAATATATATATATATATATAAATATATATATATATATATATATATATATATATATATATATATATATATATATATATATATATATATATATATATATATATGAACAAAGGAGTAGGATTTGAACCTGTGTCATAAAGCGCTCTTTGCTAAAATAATCACGACGCTCATTGTCATTTCTTTAGGGCTTTAAAATATATATATATATATATATATATATATATATATATATATATATATATATATATATATATATATATATATATATATATATTTATAGATATGAACAAAGGAGCAGGATTTGAACTTGTGTCATAAAGTGCTCTTTGCTAAAATAATCACGATACTCATCGCTATTTCTTTAGGGCTTTAAAAAAAACTATATATATATATATATATATATATATATATATATATAAAAGGGGTTAGAACAAAAGTAATGACCGAATTTCTGTTCTGTACCTATACGTCCTGAGGTACAAAAAATTAACGGTAATTACGTCAATAAAGTGTAAAGAAAAGGTACAGACATGGGAAGATGTCTCAACGTGGATAGTCAATGTTCTGAAAGGTATAAAATATGTAGTGTAATCGGTTCATACATCTGCCAAGCATACAAATTCTGCTCCAAGTGGGAATTGTTCCATTAATAGATCTCCCGCATAAAGACAAACCATCTTGAACAACGATTTCCCGAACAGCATGATCGAAAAACAACTTCAATCATCTTAAGACTGTAATTCAAAGACACGCATGCAAGAGAAAGTAACCAGGAAAAAGTAAATAACATCAAACTGTATTATAGAAATTAGATGTCATCGGCCTAGAAGAGAGACTCAAAACATCAAGGAGATTGTTAACTGTAACATCAAAGTTAAGAAGCAAACAGACAATATTTATATGATATATATTATAAATTGACAAAGTTGACTATCTCTTTATGAAAACCAATTTCTGCTAAAACGCCTCGCCTGAAATCTTTGAACACAATTCACGACTTTAACTCCCCGAATGAAGACTACAAGCTTCATAACAACTCAAAATATGTTGGTATGAATACCACCACAATTTCGAGGTGTTTGACAATGCACCTGCAACATGGAGCCCTCCAAAATCCTAGGCAGATTGTACATAACATCAGCTTAACCAGGGATATATTGATTAATATCACACGATTAAAAGGAAAGAGGGAAATAAAGCCAAACTGAACACCTTAGAAGCCATCTTTATTAACGAAGAAAGGCCAGCCATCAACATCCAGGCTACGGGCTGGAATCGAACAATTAAAGTTATTTTTAAAATTCCGCTCACACCGGAGTGGCCCGTTCCCTTGACATAACGTTCAAGCGAGGAGGAATAAATATTCCCGAAAATCCGTTTTCTTTTCATTCCCATTTTTATTCTGACTTCACGATTCTTCACTGATAAAGGAGAAAAGACACTCTGAAGATGATCGTAGATATCAAAAGCTCAGCAATTGAAGTCAAGTTTGGTTTTTACCAAACACATTTCATTTAAAAAAAGAGATGAACGTAGAAGTTGTTTAACATCCGTACGATGAACTAAAATAGATAGGAAAAATCCAAAGTTTCCAAAGAAAATTAGTAAAAGAGAAATATACAATGGTCTTCAACAAAATCAGCATATATATATATATATGACTATGTATATGTCTATATATATATATGTCTATGTACCAATATTCATTTCAAAACGGTGACAGTAAGTATGGTAACTTTAGGTACATAGGTGTGACTTCAGGTTATTTCTGAAAGTGGAGTGTTAATTTTGATGATTTTCCTGTTATTTTTCAATCAACTATGCAGTCAAAATATTTCAAAAGGAACTTACATCTGGAGCTCACATTATCTATGAAGAAAATAAGTAGTAGAAATCACCGTGTTTTTTTCCTGATATTTTTTTTTTATTATCATCTCAAATTTAGTTTTCTATTTTAAAGAATAGATTCAATGTAGCTCCTCAAAACTTGTAAAATATCTACATAGAGTTTGTATTTATCTAGCAGAAATTCTTTATATTATCAGTATAGCCCCAGAAGATGAATAATTTGGTTGAAAGGCGCCTCGGGCGAATAATAAATAATGATTTAGAATGACCTTTATAGGCCTTTTATTTTAAGGACTAGTATACTATGAAAAGTAAAAGAGTTATCAAGAAACTTAAAAATGCCTCTTCTGCTGTAAATATAACAACCACTATATACAACATGTCCTCTTTGTAAAATATAAATCTTCAAACCACTCCGACAATCCGCGGTTAAGTGACAAAAAACGATGCTAAGATTTTAAATGTAAATTTAGAACAAATAAGAAAATCAAAGATGAACTCACGTGTAAAGTTAAACTTCTCGATGAGGAAAATAATCACAATAGGTCTATTGTCTATGTACCGATATTGATTTCAAAACGGCGGCCGTAAAAAAAGTAACTTTAGGTACATAGGCGTGATATTAAGTCTAATTTCTGAAAGACGAGTGGTAATTTTGATATATTTTTCCGGTTATTTGTAAATCATCTATACAGTCAAAATATTTCAAGAGCAACTTACATCTGAAGCTCACAGTATCTATTAAGAATATAAGTACTAGAAATAACCGTCATTTTACCAACACTTATTTCAATCTACTCTAGGTAGATTAGCGTGAAATCAAGTATTATTCCTGAAAGAGATGTGTTCATTTTTCGGGGGGTTTCTGTTATTTTTTCTAAAATATGTGCGTTCAAAAATAGTTTCATTTTAAACTAAAAAAAAAAATTCATTTTGATCTCAAATTTGAGCTCTAACTAAGACATCCCATTCTCCCTCATCAGAATGGAAAAGTGATTTTTCAAGAAAAAGAAGGAAATTCAGATTTACAGGTATTTCTTGTTTACAAATTCGTATTAAACAAGGACCTTTTTTCTCTTGCCAGTATTTATGAACAAATGGTAGATGTAAAAGTTATACTTTTGATGGTTTTAGAAACAAATTGTTATGCAAATCAAATTTTAGCTTGTGTACATTTGGCAAGAACTTCAAGAATGAAAAAATGGTCTAACCATAATGAAGAAGAAATGAGGAAGTTTGTTGCCATAACTTTCATTACAAGTTTACTCAAGTTTCCTAAATTAGAAGACTATTGGAAGCTTGATTCAATTTTTTTCCATCCTATTTTTCACCACATTGGAATGTGTTATGAGAGATTTTCCCTAAGTTTAAAACAATTGGCTACTAATGGCGATCGCTTGTTCAAAGTTAGTCAAATATGCGAAATGGTCTTTGAAAACATTAAAAAATTATACATGCCAGATAAAGAAATAGTAATACATGAAACTATTATCTCTCATATAGAACGAATTTTTTTAGGCAGTACAACACACTTAAAAGAATGTTAATTAATATGGATTGAAAATGTTTAAGTTGTGTGACGCAAGTGGTTTTGTCTGAAATGCCAAGATTTATTGTGGTTCAGGTTTATCTCAACTTAAACCAGGATTTGATCACCCAGGCTCGTTAGACATTCAGCTTTGTGAACCTCTTCTCAATAAAGGAAGATTTCTAGTTACTAATAACTCATATAGCAGCATTCTCTTAGCCAAATTTCTCCCCCCCCCCTACAAAAGAAATACAGACTTCTGTAGTACAATTAGAAAAATAGGAAAACACTACTAGAATTAATTAAAATCAAATTGACAGGAGGAAATATTTTAGGAGGTATGAATTCAAATGGGATTCGTATATTCAAATATATGGACAAGAAACAAGTTAGTATGATTTCAACATTTCACTTACCTAATTTTAGCAACCAACCAAAAAGAATCGCTCAAGAGAGTTCATCTCCAAGACTTCTGTTATAGTTTACTATGATAAAATCAAGGAGGCATTGATCTATCAGATCAAATGATAGAGTATTTCAATCCAGCAAGCAGCGGTATCAAATGGTACCGTAAAGTTATTTTTCAGCTTCTCAGTATTGCTATGTTCAATACTTGGATACTCTATAACAAGTTTTACAACGCAGATAAAAAATGAGCCTTGATACTTGTACCACAAACGTAGTCAAAATTGGCTAGGAAAAAGTAAAAAATTTCCCCGACGACAACAAATAGGAAAGCATAAATTGACTGAAATACCTCGGAAACAAGATAATAAAATTGTGAGAAAACGATGCATGATGTGTTACGAAGACTTTTTAAAAAAGGGGGAAGAAAACAAGCTCAGACTAAAGCATAAAGGGTTTCCATGGAATGTGTAGAGTGCCAAAAAGCATATTGTTTCAAATGATTTAACCAATCACATAAAATAATAAAGTTTTATTCATTTCTCTATGGAATTTATAACAGGAATTTTAGTTAATATTTTACTTATAGTTCACAATATTTTTTCTGGCTGGTATTTTCTTCAGCCCTATAATATAAGGTAGATGTTTACTTGGGTGTTAGAGGCCATATTCTCATATAAATCAGAAGCGGAAATTTAGAAAAACGTTAGCTATGCTTAAGTTTTGTGTCCTATACGCAGCGTCCCAGGAGAATTTCTTCGGTTCGAGATTTTTTGTTTGATGTTCTCCAAATATCTGTCGTCTCCCCAATTTTGTGAAGGTGTTGTTTCCATATATTGTCCACTCATTTTTCCAAATTTCCACAGAATGCGATGGTTTTTGATGGAAGATTAGTTAGTCTTCAATGTGGAGGGCATGATGGTTTTTCAGGTGTTTGATTGTGTAGCATAGAGAGAGCGATGTACGAATCTGAATAGATTGTAACTGTATCGGTTATGATGGTTGGTTAAAATGCGACCACCAGGTTTGGTAGGCGTTTGATCCTTGAACTGTTGCTTAAGAATGCTTAAGGGGATCGTCTGTTTTGATGTAGCCAATGAAGGGTATCAGATTTATTAATCCGGAAATATCCAACACGAATTTAGGGAGTAGTTTTGAAGAAAAATTTTAAGTTCATCTAATTGTAGTTCTCCCATAATATTTTTTAGGTATATTTGAATTAAGGGTGAATAACTACGTGGTCCTTGCATGGTAGCTGGAGTTTCCTATATTAAATTGAAGGGGCTGTTGTTGCGACGTGCAAGGGCGAGGTATTTAAGTTATGCAATTTGCCTTTGATATTGAGTGCGATGTTTGCTCACTTTGGTGCAGAGGTAGGAATTAGCTGTTGATTTGGTTGCCATCTACGTTTCAATATAATTTTGGGGCAAAACTGAGGCTAATTTCATTATGGCTACATTTTCCTTGGGTGTTTGTAGACGAATCATTCCAATATTGGCCTCTGGTTTTAAAATTGTCCAAACGAACGAATGGTTCAACTAGCTTTTCTATTAGCTGCTCTATGTCAGGTTCACTTATAGGGAAGTTAGATGGCAGGTAAATTGAGCATATGGTTGTGGGCTTTAAATGTTGCACTTGCACAACTATGACATTTAAAGGCATTTACATTTGGTAATATTAGCAGGAAATATCTCTTCGAATATAAATAGTATTTTCCTTTGTGGATGATTAGCACTATGATTTGTATTAATTCGAGGTTGGTCTTAAGGCCAAGGAAATTCCAATGGAGGAATAGGGAATTGAAGAAAAACATTGTGTTATTAAATTTGATCGCTAGATTTTTCTATCCCTCCCTCTCTTTGGTACATATACTAGTGGGTAATTGGGTAATTGCGAAGAAGGGTTTGAGAGCATGTGAATTACTTGGATTTTTCGGGATCTTGATTAATTTTGGTCTTTGAAGAGATTTTTCGATTTGAAAACTTTAGCAGTAGTTTTAGAGTTGGATTTCTTGCAATCCGTGGGTTTCATTGGCTGTAGTTCTCTTGGAGTGATTTGTGTGGCATTCTCACTAGTTTACGATGGAGTAACTTTAGTTAACAATTGGGGTATTAAATTGAATCTGACGATATGCTTTGTTTTCTAAGGTTTTCTACATTCTTTCTCTTGCATTCTCACGATATATATTTTAGGCATAATAAAAGTGTGATTGGTTATATCGGGTAGGGATTTTGGATAGTCCTGGTGTTAGTAGAGCATGAATCTGACAGCTTGAAATCTAATTCTTCTGCTTCGTTGGATATTGACTTTATGATGTCGTTACTTTTAGTTTTAAAATGGTGATATGACTTTGCTGCTTCTTGTTTGTGATCATAAAAGTCTTTGATATCTGAGCTGGAGTTAATGTTAGCTCTTGTAAGTTTCAAGTTTTGGCTCCGGATTAATGAATCTGATGATTGAAAGGATAGAGGTTTTTAGTTCTTACCTTCTTCAGTGTAGGTATCGACTTTGGGGAAGGAGAGATGCTATTTAGCTTAAGATTTGTGTCTGTGAGGGATGATATATTTTCAAAGTGGTTGGGTGACATTGCCGATGAATTTAGATCAGATGAAATATGGGTTGTTGAGCTTGTATTAATTCTTTATATTCAAGTGAAAGTTTTATTTCGCTGGTAGACTAATTCATTTGAGGTGGGGTTATTGCTACAACATGTGTAAGTGTTTCTAGGTTGATCCCCTGATTGACCATATGAAAAGTGGTTTGATGACGGGGGAGGCTATACCGTACCATGCGTCATCTTGCCTACAAGTTAAAGTTGCATTGTGGGCAAATTTTCCGAAAAGAGTGGTGGACACCACCGTAGTTTTTGCATTTCTTCTGTGCACTACTTTCTTCACTTATATGTTCTACTGAGGAGCGCTTTCAAAATTTGTCTCTCTTATTTGCAAATTTTAATGGAGGTAGGGGTCTGAGGGCTTTAGGTTATGATGAGTTATGCCGTAGAGTTCTATCTGTCTACTGGTGCATGGAGAGGTTTTCCCTTCATTATCCTTTGTCGTTACTGTTCCTTATTCCATCTCTTTCCGCACGATTCGAAGTAACAAAGGTGTTTCTTCTATGTATTGCGTGAGTCCTTGAATGTTGCTGATGGTTCAGTCCACTGCCAATATCTGAGAGGGGGAGTTTCGCCGGCTTCAACCTGTCGACTGAGGAAGTATCTTGATTGCTATTAAGGAATTCCTGCTTGTAAACTTTGTCGTGGCGCTCGATCACCGGGCACGGGCCAGCATATGGCGCTTCTAGCGGCTTGCAAACTCGATCGACTCGGATTCACATATATATCACCTCTCAAAGATCTTTGGGTACGAAATGTTTAGGCACCAAGTGCAGGTGTCTTTAGGATGCCTATGTGAAAACAACTTGTGACATGGTTATGGCCTATGCCGGAATGAATTTTAATTCAGTATTTGAAGAGGAGTATGAAACCAAGGCCTTTGAACAAATTAGTGTAGTCCTTGTAACTGCTGTAAAAGGCGAAAAACGTGAATCATTAGGTAGGGAGTGAATCCCCCAAAAGACTATCGGAAGGGGCATTAGCCATCCCTGACAACGAGCAATTAGAGAATTTTTCATAGTTTTGTTGTCTCTTTCCGCAAAACCTTTTCGTGTTTGGATGGTACGCCGTGGTGGGGAGACGATGGAAACCAACGATGGCTGATCATTTTTGGACAATTCGGAGTCGGATTAGGCTCAAAAAGGCCGCTGGTTTCTGAGATCCATTCACCATCTAGTGAAGTGCATCACCTACGACATATTGGAAGCTGTCTGTCACCAGTTGATACACAAGTCGTTATGCAGCGGGTGAAAGACTTTGAGTGAGTTAATTTGAGTTACTTTAGTGACATTAAGTGCTATTCGTGCAGATCATTCCTCACGAAGTCAAGAGCCTTAGGTTGAAGTTACGGGAGCTCAGTCAGCGACGCTGCAATTGTGGCGAAATTCAGAACCATTCTGATATAGTAGCCTAACTTGCCCAAGCATCAGCGTAGTTTCTTATAGTTTGTTGGTAATAGCATGTCCCCGATTTTCTTAACCTTCTTAGCTGCCAGCAAACTCCTGTAGACAAATTATGATGTTCCCAGAAGTCAAATTCTTCTCTCACGAACTTGCACTTCTTCATGCATAATCGTAGGTTGTTCTCGACCAGGATTTTGAAAACTTGGTCTAAATGATCTAAATGGTTGTGCAAATTGTCCAAAAATATCAAGATGTCGTCTATGTATAAAAAACAAACTCTAATCCTCGAAACAAATTATCTATGTGAAACTGGAAAGTGAAACTCTCCTCCTGAAGCCAAAGGGTAATTTTAAATATTCCTATAGCCCAAACGGAGCTAGCACCGCTTTTTTTTCTATGTCCACTGGGCTCATCGAAATTTGATGGTAATCACGAACCAAATCCGACCGAGAGAAAATTGTCTTTCCATGAAAGTGGTTTTCTACACTCTGTATCCCTGGTAGGGAATATCTGTCTGGCTTCATGATTGAGTTAAGTGCCCGAAAATCGCCGACCACTCCGTAATCCCTGGCGTCTTCTTCGGACCAATGTGAATAGTTGAAGCACAATGTGATATTGACGAGCGCACGACCCACTCCTTAAATAGAGCTCAGAAGGTTGCTCTGGCAACCTGTAATTTCTCCATTGGGAGAGCTTCAGTTCTGCGAAGGTTGGTGGTGCACTTCCGGTCTCGATTCTGTGTGCCACGAAGTTAGGTTGTGTGAGGCGAGATTAGTAGCCACGGGGCTGTATAATAAGAAAAGAACATAAGAAAAGAAGGAGACTGCAAAAGACCATTCATGGCCTAGACTTCATATTTCTCTTATATGGCTTTACAACTGAGCAGTAGATGCTGGAAGTCATCAATAACAATGTAAATATTTCAGTCTTAAGAAAAAAACATAGATCTTATGTGCATTTTATAATTAAATCGAGTGTTCTAAATTCGAATTTGATAGCAAAACTTTCTATCACGTAACATTTTCTTGTAAATTGCCGATTTAATAATTATGCGAATGATACAGATTTCTAAGATATCATAATGTATTTCCCTCACAAATTCAAATTAAATGTGTCCATTGTAATAAATTCATGAATTTATTATGAATCAGGATGTGTTAGTATTATATAAGGCATTAACCTACATTTTAGTATTTTCTTCTTTCTTCGTTTGTAAGGCGCCTCTGGTGTCTCACGCTTCAGGTTCCAGCATAAGTCAGCCAGCATAGCAGGGCTCCTTTTTCCATTATACCTGTTTTTCATTGGCACTAGATTTTGATGGAACCTCCCTTCATGTTCATCACTCACTCTCCTTCATTCTCTTGAGAGAAGGACAGATGAAAATGAAGAAAGTGTATCTTCAATGACATATTGCATGCGAGATCTTGGTAGCACTTGATTAGGCTCTCCCCTAGATGTTCTTGCTGGGCCCCTTAGGGCTTTTCCTGAAGTTATTTAAATAAATCTTTGAATGCATGCCAGGCCCCTTGCTCAGTTTCATCCATTGTTGCCTTGAACTCCTCATCACAATAACTCGGCGAATGTGAGAGCCTACGAATCGGCCATCTTTAATTTTGCCATCATTATTATAGGGAATACCGATTTGAGGTACTGAAACATGACTTGTTATTTTGCAGTGCCTTGGTAAATTGCTTCATTAGGCCTAGTTTAATATGCAGCAGGGGCAAAATTATGTTCTTCTCCTTAACTAGTGGCTATTGAATTACAAAATGGCATCCAGACGTAAGATTAGGTTGAGGAATAAGTTCTTGCGTTTTTTTAATGTTGCGTTGATTTAAGTTTTGTTGACGTGATTTGTGCACATATTAAGAAACAATAATAAATAATGAGAGCAAAATTTGTCAAGGTTAGGCTACGTCTCTTAACAGCGTAGACTATTAGGCTTTTGCTTAGGCTACGTCTTGAAGTTAAGTAATAAGTCATTGTGGTTTATTTCAAAGTTGGGTTGATTTAATTTTTGTTCTGTACCCTCAAAATGGAATGTCAAGTTGAAAGAAAGGCGCATTTTCGACCCTTGTTGTTATTCATTTTCAATCGAGACGGAAACAATGCAAACGCAGCCAAAGCTCGTCGCGATATTTGTGCTGTGTATGGAGAAAATGCTTTATCAGAAAGGACACCTCAATGGTGGTCTTTACCTTTTCCAAAACGCTCATTTCAATCTTAATGACGAAGGACGTTCCGGTCGCCCCATTAAGTTGGATGAAGATCGATTGAACGACCTTCTTCATGAAAATCCTCGTCAATCGACTAGAGAATTGGCTGTGCAATTGGCGTGTGATCAGAAAACTGTAGTGAATCACCTTCATTCAATGGGGAAAGTTCAAAAACTCGGTGCATGGGTTCCACACACTTTGAGCGCAAGCAACAAAATTCAACGTTCCACGATTGCCGCAGGTTTGCTTGCTCGTCACAGGGCTACTCGTGGACATAAGGACAGATTTCTTCACCGCATCATCACTGGCGACGAAAAGTGGTGTGTTTAAGTCAACATGAACAATCGAAAACAATGGCTTAGTCCAAATAAAAGACCACTTCCGCGATTAAAGCAAGGACTTCATCCACTAAAGACGATGCTGTGTGTGTTGCGTGATTGTGGAGGCATCATTTTTTATGAGCTCCTTGCGAACAATGAGATTGTCAATGCATAACTCTACGTTCAACAAATGTATCGACTCGCTGAAGCTATTCGTGAAAAGCGACCTCATCGACGTTATGGACAATGCTCGTCCTCACATTGCCAATATGACAAAAGTCTCCATCCAAACGCTTAATTGGGAAATCCTGCCGCATCCTCGATATTCGCCAGACTTGGCTCCATCGGATTTCCATCTGTTCCGATCGCTCTCCAACAATTTGCGTGGTGCTTCATTCAATACTGATGTGGAATTGAGAACCTGGTTTGAGGAATTCTTTGAGTCAAAATCCAGAATTTTTCATCGCAGAGGCATCCAACAACTAGTTGAACATTGGTAAGAAGTCGTAAATAACAACGGAGAATACATTATTGATTAAATTGCATATTGTGTTCAATGAAAACTGAAGATTTTCTAAAATTGTTAATGGTAATGAATACATTTAATAAACCCGTAAGAACTTATTCCTCAACCCAATAGGTTACCGAGGAGACCCTTCTGAGCCTACGTAATTTTATGATCTGGCCCTACTGCCTCTCTTGCAAAGGAAGCACATAAATTTAGTGTATCTTGTTTGTACCCCATTAAGTCTGTACTATTAGCCACTCATGCTCCTTGTAACTTATGTAGTCTAGAATAAAAGTAAGGTTCTCATATGCTTCAGTCGCCAGATAGCCCCTTAAATAAAAAAAAAATCTCATATGTCTCTCTTAAAATGACTGAATGTGCAATTGTAATTGAAGGCATGGTGTTCCCAATGTCCAAAATGACAGCTATTATGCTGTAAAGTGATGTATCTATGAATAACTTAAACTCATTTCGTTCTTTGGTCAGCTCAAGGGAATTGAATAGGTTTCTGATACCATTACAATAAGTCCAGTTGTTTACAAAAGTGAAGAATTCCTGTAGATATACAGAATGCTTCCTAATACTTTAATTTAAACAGGTTTCTTTTGTAGCAGACGTTAGGTGAAGAGTTCATTCTGTCGGTTAGTAAGTGTTAGATCACAAACTAGATGAAGTGTGGTTTCTGGTCAGATTCAAGCTGTGCCACATATCGTGTATCTTGATATTCTTAATCGTCTAAGTTGCTCGGGTCATCACTTAGTAGTTTAAAGGGCGGCTGTGCCATAGGAATACCACTTGAATTACGAATTGGGCGAATAGCAGACTGAAGATCCAGAAACATAAAAGATTTCTTGCCTTTTTTCTGTTGTGAGCTGCAGTGAAATATAATAAAATCAGACTAAAAATGGATATTACTCGCTGTGATCACTTGCAGAATTAGTAGAAGTACACGATAGTATGTATTTTGATCTTTTCAATTCATACATCTCTTGAGAATATTAAAGACCAGGAAAGAAAAGAAATTGAATACCCACCTTTAATATCTGTTAAGCAGAGGTAGCAATCCGTTCAATGGTCCTTTGGCTCCCTCCAGACCATTGGTACGCCAGGATGAAAGGGAACTTGTACATCTCATATAACATATGTGAGGTGCCCAACGTTTGTCCTGGTCACCTACATTACATCCAAAGTACAGCTCATAAAGTTTATTAACATGTTTAGTTAACTCTCTCTTGTAATGTTTGAATGTAACTGATCGACATATGTAACAGAAACTGTTAATGGAAGATTTTCATTCTCTCGGCATTTCAGCTCCGTCTCCTGTAAAGAAAAAACACTAGTAGGTGAAAAATAATATAAATAGTAACAACAACATATAGAAAATAAAAAAGTAAAAATCGGAAGCAATTATAGCAGGTTACAAAATTATTATGCATTGTTATGTAAGAGTTATCACGGATTTGGACCCATATAACTAAAATAATATTGAGTATACTTGCATAAATTTCATAGATTAGGTTGAAAAAATACCCTAGGAACACTCCATTAAAAGTATATCAAATCCGATAATAATTTCTATAGTTGTCAGTTTCAGCCCAATCATGTTTGCATTCAATCCCTTTGGAACTATCAGTGTGTTTAACTTAAGTAAGATGGTACTTTACGCGAAACTGGAGAGTCGCAAAAATCGACGGGTTATATTCGTGATTTACGTTAAAAATACCCCTAGAAAAGGTTATTCTTATTTCCCTTTTTTTATTAGTATACAAGATAATTAGTTATACTGCAAGTTACTTGGAGTGTTTTACTTTTGAAATGAGCCTTGTTTGACTTATCGTTGAGGAAGTCACGCAAAAAATTTACTAAGAGATTAAAGTGCCTTAAAAAGTCAACCCCTACTAATAGCGATATTGTATCTGCGACCAAAAGTGACCACCTAAATGACCGGCGTAGGGTAGTAATAACTATATCCGCGTGTATTTCCACGTTCTCCTTTATTTCACCACCATTAAACGTTGCAATGCTTACACTGGAATTACGCACCTCACACGTTCGCACTAAATTAACTGGAGTTATGTATACACTTGTCCCGTTTCGATTACAAATTTGCGCTTTACGTTATCTAATTTCACAGCGGCATTGAACACATGCCGTGCAACAACATGCAGTGCTAGTTTTCAAAAGGGCCTGGCGAATATGGGTTGGGAGACGGTTGGATTTGTAGGTTTTCTCCCCTCTTCGGCCATCTGCACAATGGTTTGCAGAATTTCGCACTTTCTCTAAAAAATAAATGGGATCGACATACCACGCGCCTTTGGTTCGTGCAAAAAAGTCTCAGCCATATTGGTATTTTACACGTACTATTATGTTCATTTCTACGCGGGAAAAGATTAGAACGATTGCCATCTGACTACTTATCCAGGGGCACTGAACACGCATTGCCTGACTACTGTACCTGGTTGGCCAGATTGTAACTTCTGTCATTTACACTTAAAATACTTAAGTTTCGGAGCGAGATATCACCACTTACTTCCTTGTCACCCAATATATGTATACAAGGCATTGTGCTTTGTCAAATAGCCCTCATTCGTTCGCATGTTTCCCTAGTTGGGCAGGGGTTAATTCCTTCCGGGTGATGATGATGGGCGCGAAATCTGATGGCAGGGACTAAATAAAATTGTGCCTCACGAGTTCTTCTCCAACGTCTACTTGTAGAGCTGTTCTCCGTAGTTCTTCTAGATTGACCGAGGGGCGACCAGTGAGCGTAGAGGATGTTATAAGCTTTTCGTAAAGCTCCGGTTTGGTCCTCTCAACCAGTCAAAATATTTCGGACCTTAGAAGCTGGTAGTTCCGTGTTGGCAAGACTCTAGCTGGAAACAAATCGACAGGCTCAGGAAGCAGTGCAGCCAGGACGTGAAAAAAACTTTGTGTCCTCTTTACTTATCCTTGAGATATGAAAAAGGTTGTCCACTATTTTGAACCAACCTGATACCATTGTCTCATTAAAGATGGGGAGCTTGATCGTAATAGCGTTATCGACTTCCTTTGCTCCTTGCTCTGACCGTTGTTACTCCGACGAGGCCATAATTTAGACTACCTCTTGTCTGATTGGATACGGTCACTAGTTTATCAGTGCGGGAGTTATCAGTAATGGTGGTTATGCTGTAGAATTATATACGAATCCAAATGAATGTTCGAGAGTCCCTCAATGGTTATTCACTTATAGTCTGGCTTAACGGTAACTGACCTATTCCTTAGCGGAGGTAAGGATATTAGGAAAATGGCGAGTTGTACGTTAATTCTTGGTCTTGTAATCGGCGTCTGCTTCTGGAACGTTGTATGGTTAGGTTCCTATTGGTTTGTCGTATGCTCACCCCCTTGTATCTGGCTTTCAGTGTTGACTTGCTTATTGTCTTTGTATAAGAGACTGCCCGCTTGGTATTAATGTTGGTGTCAATCTTGTTACTGATTATTCTCATGTGTGTCTTTTACAACCCCTTATATCCTATTGAAAGATTGGACACGTTTCTCTAATCTGAGACTCTGGACAGAGCCTATTTTGCTGGAGGGTATAGGGGTAATCTACGATAGACGTCTATACACCGAGAAGGTGTTTGTATTTTAAAATCTGATAAATATCTGGTCTGGCTGATATTCATACAAAATAAAATTCCGTCTTTCGCGGATTCATGTCAAAAGACCCTGGTCCAGACTTTCTATCTATCAGATTTATTACTTGTATGAACAGCTGTTTCAATTCTCTCCCGTATCACAGGGTGGGCACAACAGTCGGCTTGCATTATTTTCTAATTTATCAATGTTTGTGTGTTTACCGTAGTAACAGAGCGATTTCATTGCCTAGCCGTTTTGCATTATTTACAAGTATATAGTTCGGTTCGCATTAATACATTAAACATTAACTAGCGGTTTTGAATTATTTACAAGTATAGAGTATGCTTTTATTAATACATTAATTCTTAACAAATTTCATATTATTTAGTATTTCGTTTCTATGCCCATTTCCGGATTTCATCGGGCCAACGGGGCACTCAATTTGTGAGGTTCTTTGTTGGCTCTGCACCACTACGTAATTGGGTACTACGGTATAAGAAGGGAGCCAATGAAAGGCAAAAAAGAGACATTCGTATTGTTATAAAGAGTGCATAAAGGGACCAGTGGAATATATGAGCTTCCCAAAGCCTCTCTCTCTATATATATACGTAGGTACTTTTGGAACTTTAGGCCAAAGTTGGTTAAAGACCGTTAGTGAATGGGGAAATTGTCATGAGTCCAGTGGGGATGGTTTATTATTAACTTAGCGGGGTCCTTTTTAAAACAAATTTTCAGAGTGCAAGATGGCCAAAGATTAATAGGTAGCTGGTACGCGTTGGAATTGCAAAAGAAAGACAATGACGAAAACATATCTTTACTAGCAACAAAATAATATTTAAATATACGCAAATATTGGATTTAAATGTAATGGTCGAACAGACAGAGTTAAATGTCTACTCGAGATACAGGTGGGTTAATTTGGGGATCAAGGAGGTCGGATTCGTGTCGGTGATGTAAAGGGGGGTGGGTTAAACTAGGTCGCAAGCACAAAGAATGGATCGATTGGGGAAGCCAGATTCTAGATAAATTTGTAGGCAGCAACGGATACAATTTCTTACGTGCTCGTTGCAGTAAAGGGGCGAGTTTAGATACGATGACTGCAAAGGAGAAGTCGGGTTACCTCTTGCTTCAGATGAGGAAGCACTCGTAGATGGCCTTCAGATATGGGAATTCTCATCAGATGCTCGCAGATTGACTATGGCAGAGTTCACGGATGTCGATTTAGCCTTCGTTCTCGAATGGAAATCGTCGATGTCTCCAATAGGGGGGGGAGGCAAGCGTCCTACAAATCTTTCGAGGTGGTAGGTGGGAAGTCTATTAGTGATGCTTACTAAACTGAGTAGAAGGATTATATAGACGCTCGGTGAGGTGGCTTTTTGGGGTTTGGCGGCCATCTCCACACACACGTGCGATTTGGCGGAAAATTCGGTGAGTCTTTCGGGGGATGGGGTGGGGGATTGTGATAAGGTTGGCGTTGAATGTTCGACGAACTTTAATCTTATGACGGAAGGTAGGAGGAATGTTAGCTGAAAGGCTGCTATGGGAAACAATGAAATCGGACCCTAAGCAAATACAGCTGGGGTGTGATAACGGCGTAAGCTACACCCTCACCCTGGTTCAGCCATGCTTTCAAAGCTCTATGCGGTGATCTCAGGACTACGTGGGTACAGAAGTGGACGTGGTCGCTCTTCGACTTTATTCTGCTACAAACCTCCCATCCAAATAGACGGCATTTTCTAATTTGGCGGAGAAAAGTGACATCCCCTAAGACGAATGACTTGGGGAAGCGGAGTCTTTCACGCGAGTGGTCAATGGGGTAAGCGTAACAAAGGGAATTCCTCACCTGACGTCAAGCATGTGTACAAGCTAATTCTACCCGACTGCGTGTACACATGAACGGAAAAAGAAATTAACTATTGCAGACCATAAGAGAATTAAAAGGACATGATTAAAAAAACTAAAATAATATTTATCCACTAAGCTATACAAAGCAAAAGAAAAAAAAGAATGAAATGGATATTCAATGATACATTTTACATAAATGACAGAAAGATTAGGGTGGTACATATACACGTATAGGGGTGCTTCACCAGGCTTGTAAATACTAATTATATATATATATATATATATATATATATATATATATATATATAAGGGCGATCTACGTCCTAGTGGTACACATCAAGTAAAATAAATAGATGGACAGAAATAATTGAATATAAGCTAATCTCTAGCTGGCGGTTATAATAATTACAAGATGCACAAAAGGCTATGGTGGTCGTCACCCAATAGATTACGGCTACGGGTATCGGAGATACAATTTTCCGACCGTTTTACATATATTATCATATATTGGAATTCCTGCAATAATAGGCTCCATCTCATTACTCGACCATTAAGATGTTTAATATTACTAAGGTATGATAGAGAGCAGTGATTGATTTCTATAAGGAATTCTAGGCCTACCGAGTACATCTTAAACTTATGCTCACTCCAAATAATAACTAAAGCTTCCTGTTCTATCACTGCATAATTTCTCTCTCGTGGAAGCAATTTGTGACTCGAGTTGGCCACAGGGTGAATCTTACCGTCGAATCTGTACTGAAGAAGGACACAACCGATCCCATCGTACCTTGCATCCGGTCGGATTCCGAAGGGCCTACTTGGGTAAGGTAACCTGAAGACTGCGTCAGATGCCAATTTACCCTTCAGTTGGTGTAATGAGCAGTAGCCCTTGAATTACATATGATGCGGTCTGGGGACTTCTTTTTTAGTAGTTCACACAAAGGGGAGGCCAAAGATGCGAAATTTGGGACGAGTCTCCTATAAAATAAAGCATACCCCATCAAAGAACGGAGTTGTTTCTTTGTACCCGGGAGGAACATCTCAACTATCGCCCGGACCTTGCTACTTGGGGCTGAAGTTAGTCGTTTCCAATGCGGAAACCTAGATATTGGATCGAATCATAGGCGAAGTGGCACTTACTGGGGCCTATTATAAGACCGTGTTCTCTCTCGCAAACGTCTTGAGAGAGCCTAAAGTGTGGCTAAGTGTTCGTCTCAGTCAAAGGGGCTACGTAAATGTTGTCAAAATAAAAGGTGACATTATCCAGTCCGTGCAAAACTCTGCGCATTATCCGATTATAATTGCTGCCAGTCGTCATTAACCCGAAAGAAAGTCGACAGAACTGCAGCCGGCCTTTGTCGGTATTTTGGTATGCAATCTCGGCACACTTTTCTAATCTTCGTCGAAGATCCAGAATATATGCATAGGAAGATTGAATTTCCCTTTCTAACTTTGAATTAGAGAATAACTCCTTGAGGAGGCTAATGGGACCTCGCACGTTACGTCCGTAAATTAATTCGAAAGAACCAAAGCCAAGTGTACGATGTAGAACTTCCCTGAATGCAAATAGTGCCACGGGCCAGAGGTGATGCCACTCAAGGGGCTGTTTAGCACACAGCTTATTGAATATTGACTTCAATGTCGCATTAAATTTCTCACCAACTCAATTTGCGCAAGAGTGATAGGAGATGGTCAAGAGCGGTTTTACCATTAAGAGTTTCCCGATATATTCCATTTATTCAGAAGTAAATTGGCGACCTCGGTCAGACAATACTTCCTTTGGTATGCCTACCGTAGAGAAGATTGAAATTAAGGCTCTGGCACACGTAACGCTGTCGATTATCTTTAAAGGTAAGACTTTGGGGGAACGCGTAGCACAGTCCACAAAATTAAGGACATAACTATACCATCGCTAGAAGAGGGACGAATGGGGTCAACAAGGTCTATGGCTACTCGGGAAAAGGGTTTCGATATCATTGGTCCCTTTTGAAGGGCGCTGGTTCAACACGCCATTTTGTCCTGGTTTTCTGGCAGATGTCACAGGATTGGCAGCATTCAGAAATGTCACCCGCAACACCAGGCCAGTAGTAATACCAGAAAATCCTCTGACAAGTCTTATTGTGGCTTAATTGGCCACAAAACACACTATTGTGGGCAATCTTTAGGACCAGGGTGACATGCGAACGGGGAACACAGAGGGCGTGAGTCCCGGGGTTGACACCATGAGCAAGCGCGATATAGCAAGCCTTTTTTCACGATATAAGAGGGTGTCTTTTTACCCCGGACCGAATCCTGATCGCGTCTCCGATATTTTTTCCACAAGGGAAGGAGATTTGGGCACTCCTTCGACGCTGAAACCTGAATCTAAGGGACTTTCAATGGCAGCGGGCGTCTGGGATTCCTTCTCTTCCTGGGCTCTCGTAACAACGGGCTGAGCCACAGGGTTATATCAGACTTGGGGCACTGTCCTACCAAAAATTAATAGAATTTGATAGGGGATGACACGACTTCAGCCAATCCTGAGAAGTACTGACACTCCAGGTAACAGTTTACAATGGAGAAGCGGTTTGCGCGTCCCAGGGAGTCATGGACACCTGCAAACTTTTTGTGGTCATGGGCCACCAGGAGAAGAGGTTCATTTGATACCACGATACAGGTACATCTAGTATCGCAGACGAGGGTGGAGACTCGGCACCCATTAACGTTTCCGTTTTCAAATTTCACACTTCCTGGAGAACTCTTGTCGAAGAGGAAATTAACGTGGTGCCCTGGGGCACTTGGAGACGAGATTGGAGCTGGGGTTTCTGGTTGCGATGGAGGGGAAGTGGGAGCAGCATTCATCTGGTAGACTTGATGAAAGGGATTACTGCGGGGTTGTAAATCTTGGGTCCATTTGGTTGAGTGTAGCCTTCGACACAGCACGCCAAAAATACCATTGGCCTTCGGGGAAATGTTAACGCCTGGGGATTTGATATGTGGGGCTTCACATCAGTCGGTTAGGATTGAGGGAAGCTTCTGAGCATAAAGGGGTTCGTAACCTTGGCGAATTTGGGGAAGTTCTTAGGAGGGAACCGTTAGTTATTACATTTTATTTGGGTATCGGTTGTGAATCGCCTCATAGATATCTGATTCTTCTATGCACCCTTTGAAACAGTTGCACCTATGATCCTTCACAAAGCAGCTTATCTCTGGTGATAGCGACGCCAGCAACTGATCCCTTAGAACAAAACCAACCAGGGACTTATAATCGTGGGGTAATTTCGATGCATCTACCTAAAAATTGAAATTATGGGAAAAATTATATCCAAAGTGACGGAAGGTCATATTTGGTGGGATGCAGGCGTGGCGAAATTTGGTAAAGTATAAGTCAGGCGTCATATTATACGCCGCAAGAAGTTCAGTTTAAGGGTAGATTAATCCATGTGGCGTAAGTTGTTAAAAAAAGGGTTTAATGTACCGTCAGCACTGGGCGAATGAGGCTTGACTCACAAATTACTGACACACGGAGGAATATGCTTATTTAAATGCAGAAGCTTTGCTTTCCAAATGCTCACACAAAATAATACACGATTAAACAATTTATGAAAAAAATAATGGAGTCTTCGAGAGATGAGAACGGCTCAGACTTTACTAATCCGTAGGGGATTAAAGTGACCTTGGGAGAAGCTATGTATCCTAACAAAATTTTCCTATTAAAGGTTCTTAGTCCAAACACATACACAAACACTAAGCGATAAATAAATTTAGGAGGGTTGTTTAATGTTTTGTTTTGTCTTTGCAACTCCAACGTTAGTCAGCTTTGGGAATTACAATAAAGTAAAAGGGTTTCTTTTGAAAAATCTCTCTAAATCTAAATACCTTTTCAAGACCCTGATACACCTCATCACCAGATATTCCAATAGAGAACTTTATATATATATATGTAAATGTTGTGGAATGGCTAGGCTCTCTCTCTCTCTCTCTCCATATATATATATATATATATATATATATATATATATATATATATATATATATATATATATATATATATATATATATATATATATATATAATACTGGTAATTGATTTGTTCCTTGGGAATCTGATATGTAGCAGGAATATGAAGACCCAGGTGATTATACTAATCATTTATTGGCCGGACGTTTCGGACCTTTACTAGGACCATCTTCAGTGACTATATCGTCCAATGAGAGGAAGGAACGTTAATTTATAACGGTTAAAAGAATGCATTAAAAAAAGCGGAAGAAGGCAAGTTAAAATAATAAAATTGACAATAATTAAAATTAAAGTACAGACAATAATAATATATAGAATTAAATAATATTACCCAGTGGTATTTAAAAAAAAATAATAATAGAAAGTGAAATTATAGCAAACTGACTTGATTATTACATATTAAAAGTTACTGAGGTAAACTAAAAATAACATTATATTAAATTGTAAAAACACAAAAAAGATAAAAACCTGAAAACAAATAAGAATGAACAAAGGAAAATAAACTAACTAAACATATAAAATTACTGACGAAATTTATTCGGTTGGTCGGTTGGCTAGTTAATCTATTGAAGTGTTGGTTGGTTATATTGTGAACTATTTAATTGAGGAGGCGTAATTATTTAGGTTTGGATTTATTTTAATGATATATAGTGACTCTAAGATTTTCAAATCGAGAGAAGTTAAGGCTGAAGATAATATAGTAAATGAATTAGAATTAAGAGGATGATGGTGATACTCTGAATGTTGCCTGATGGAAGAGGCTTCAGGTTTAAAAATGATAATACCAGTCCTATAAGACAAACCCAAGTGCTTCGCGATCCTGCAGTTGAATTGTAAGTTAGTTTGGCCTACATAACGACTGTGGAAGGTCGTACATGTATAATTGTAAATTATACAGGATCGCAAGCCCAAAGGGATTGGCTTCTTTTGGAGAAAAAAGGAATTCAACGATACAGGGTTGGAGTTTATACAAATGAATTGGCATTGAGGGAAATGGTTGTTGAGGGTAGAGAGAAGGAGTTTGTTAAACTCGGATGTCAAATGCTCGAAATAGGGTAGCTTAATGAAAATCTTCTGTTTAGAAACAGTAGTAAGTAAGGGTCGAGAATAGTATATTTTAGGGAGAAATTTTGATACTAACTGGTCGGGGTAATAATTAAATTTGAAGAAATCCTTTAAATAAGCCAGTTCTTTATGAAACGATATCCAGTTGGAGCATATATGGTAGGCTCTAAAAATTCAGCTTTTAATACTGGATAATTTAAACTGACTAGGAGAGCTACTTAAGAAATGTGTAACTAATCTAGAAGTGGTAGGTTTTCTGTAAATGGATGTATTGTAAGAGGAACCTGTTCGAACAACGTTGACATCCAAGAACGAGATTTTGTTGTCCTTTTCTGTTACCATAGAAAACCTTATGTTGGGTTGTTGTTGGTTAATATAATTTAGAAATAGGAGTGCATGATGACTGTGCTTAAAAAATAGAAAACGTAGATGAGCTAAAGTCCTCTGTCATCCGCGTGTAGGCCAGCATGAAGAAGGACTTCTCCTGCAACGTATCCACGGTCTCATGGTCTCGTCTGGATCGAGAGGGCTGCCATATTAATTAATATTACAATATAAACACATATTTATATGTTAAAACAAGAAAATCAGGTGTAGCTGCACCCAAACTATCATTGAATACTTTGTTGAGAGCGTAATAACGAGTGTAACTGGACTTTTACAATGCCCTGTATATATATATATATATATATATATATATATATATATATATATATATATATATATATATATATATATATATATATATGTGTGTGTGTGTGTGTGTGTGTATAGTGATAATAGATAATTAATTAAAGAGTTCTATAGTTCAGCATCTCCTAGCTCTATTCCTCGATTAATATTTTACTTTAATATATTTCTGTTTTTTCTCAATTGTATAAAGCGTTTGGGAAGTAGCTTAGGTTGGGATTAATTTTTAGCGTTAGCTATCGATCAAGACTGATCATCAAATCAAGAGATAAGTACTATATTTCCATTTTTAGGGGGTGCTTTTTCATTTGCTTTTCTTAAATACGTAAGTAGACTTTTCTTGAAGTTTGCTTAGCATCCGAGGAGGTCACGTCGTGATCTACACGTTTGAAAAAGTTTATAACATATTTTCGCGAGTACGGATTAAATGAATTTTTAATTCCCTTCCATGATAGCGGTAACGCATCAAAAGGCAAATTGACATGTAAACGCTTGATCATAAGTTTTCCCGCGTGCAAGTAAGAAAGACACCTTGCGAGGAATTGATTAAGAGCTTAGTTAGATGCAACATTGCCATTTTAATGGCATAATTACAAATGTGACATGGCAAAAAGAATTGTCGATATCCTTTTAAATGAAGTGGTAAGTCAAATAAATGTAAATCTATTTTCGATATATATATATAAATATATATATATATATATATATATATATATATATATATATATATATATATATATATATATATATATATCCAATATAGTGCAAGCAAGAGTAAACAGGATAATTTTATCTTCATAAATAGTTATTTCCTACTTCAAACAAATCCGTGCTGTGGTGGGATTCAAACCAAGCACACTGAGACAGCGAGCAACCGCTTTGATCTCAATTGCGGTATGTTTGATTTATTTCTCAATTCTCTTTCGTTCATGAGAGATCTACATTTTATATTCGCTGCGAGTTTAACTTAATGTAAGAATTGAGTTAATGGGCGCACGCTAGAGGGCGCTATTTATGGCCTACAATTAATGCGATCGGCTCTGCACGTTTATCGAAAGAATAAAGACAATAGTGCCGCCTATTTTATGCTATTTCCGCCAAAATTAAAAAAATAGTTACTTTCGAAATGGGGGGCTTGGCGCTTCATACCTCCCACACACCCCGCAACTTATAAAAGAAATTCGTAATATTCCTAATTAGCAAGGCTAACATTTAAGCGATTCCTAAATGTCGGCGGCGCAATCGTAGTCTGAAATTACCTAATAAATAATCTTCTCTCCACAAAGGCTAAGCCATCTCAACCTTTCACTATTATAATCGAGCCGCGTTTCTTTTCCTAACCTGTTGCAAATCGTCGCTTTTAAAATGAGGCCATGATCTATACTAAGGTCTTTTAAAGGGACCGAGGTATTAAAAACAGTCGTATTAAAGTCTAACAAACCGAGTGAACGAGAATCGCGTTCTTTTAAAGAATTAGCTCCAGGGTTGCCAATGTTTAAAATAAGGTCGAATAGCATAATTATAAATGTGACATGGCATAATAATGGTGTCTTTTAACATTAAGAGAAGACGTGACATTTTATCTTTAAACGAAATAGGTACATGAAACTCCTCCAAAAACAAAAAAAAAACATTATGAAGCATAGAAAATTTAAGGAAAATACTAATTAATATAATCGAGTAGATGTGCAGGTACTTACTAAATAATAAAGAATAGAGACCCCCTCCAAAATAAAACGCCGTGATTGGCCAATCTGAAGCTACCGTCTGACGTCATAATGCTTAAATTGTAGCCCAAAAGTGTAGTCAAGAAATAGAGCCCTCCGGCTTGCGCCCATAAACTCAAGTATTACCAACTCAATTTCTCCTTTCTCCTTTGAATTCCCAATAAAATACTCTCTCTTTTACAGTCCCGATCCACCTTGCGATGTGTGCCTAAAAAGCTTGTCTATTCGGGAGATGTTTTGTCTTCCGCGAAGCCGATTGATTAAAGACTGACCTTAATTGAGATCAAAGCGGTTGCTCGCTGCCTCAGTGTGCTTAGTTCGAAGCCCACCACAGCACGGATTTGTTCGAAGTAGGAAATAACTATTTCAGACAAAAATTATATACATATATATATATATATATATATATATATATATATATATATATGAATGCAATGTCCCGCAGGAAAAAATGAAAAAGTGTTTCCAAGTACTTTCGACCTTTATTAAGTTCCTTATGAAGGAACTTAATAAAGTTCGAAAGTACTTGGAAACACCTTCTCATTTTTCTTGCGGGACATTGCATTCATTTGCTACCCTCACGTGATACTTTGTGAGTTTTTCATTTCATATATATATATATATATATATATATATATATATATATATATATATATATATATATATATATATATATATATATATATATATATATATGTATATATACATATATTAGGGTGGTGCTTATTTATTATTTTTTCCTTTCCATTGGTATGACTCTGCCAAACTTTTCGCTTTGGTTTACAAGAGGAAAAGTACCTCCAATGCCCTGCGGTGTTTTGTGATAAGATTATAAATGGATATTGCATTCATGGTTTCCCATCAATAGATAAATGGGTAAATGAGGTTTCTGAAACCTGAATGCGCTACACAGCGCCAAATCCGATAGTAGATTTGAAATCTTAAGTGTGAATAACCACATGTCCCATGGTAATATGCGTCACTTCATGGCTCTAAATGGCTACAAGTGAACCTCTCAATTTTGAAAAATAAGCGATGCCTAGTCCCGACGCTTTGCCGCTTGTAAAAAAGACACGATGTACAAAATTTTAGTGAGATATATTAACATTTAGAGTTAGCTCAATTGATCCGAAGTTCGTCTTAGATGAAGTATACGATATACATACAAATACACCGCAGGCACCCGTATACACGGTATAGTTGGTTAAACTGTCCGCAGTTTGGGACAAGAAATCCAGCTACTAGCCCTGAACCGATCCACCATCAGATGGCAAATACTTCAGCATCATAAATCCACCTAAAAAAAATAAAAGATAATTTCGACCCACAGTTGACACTCAATTTGAAATGTGATGGGAAGTTTACTCCCAGATCTTATTGGCACTGGGACTGCAGACAGATTGTCTGTGCTACTGGCAGGTAATTGCCAATCATCGCTTACTGCAGTCCCGCAGCTAGCATCGAGAAGAGAAGAAGAGCAAGCTAAGGCCATTTATTCTGTTCGAAAAGAGTGGAATTTGGAGGAGAAGATCCAAGGTAGTGCTTTGACACAACCAGCTCTAATTTCGTCGACACAAGGGCACGTGCATTCTTTTGAAGCAGCTTCTTGATCGTGTACTTCTGCACATACTTGTCGCCTTCATGTCTTAGAGCTAATTGCTGCATCCCCGAGGTCTCCCGAGAGGCGGCTACCCGCTGACGAACCACTCCGTCTTCCTACAATCAGGATTGTACCTGTCACCTCCCACGATATCATCGCGTTGGGACATTGTTTGCAGCAACCTTCGAGACAACCTGCAGGCCCCATGTTTCAAGACCAGAGACCACGAGGAGATCCACATCTTTTTCATCCTCTTCCTTTTCAGGCATAACATTCAACGCTCCGACTTCCACCGCCTACATTAGCGCCTTCGCCTTTCAAACGTCATGTGGCAGCACGGCTGGTCGACGGCGCTCAACGACGCCCGGGAGCAACAGCCCCTATAGACTGGCATCGTTCTCTCTAAACGCTCTCTCCCTCGCACCCTCACCGCTCCCAACACCGACCACTACCTATTCCAGCCTATGGATCCTGGATAGTCCCGATGGGATGCGTATGCAGACATAGGAGACCGGCCCTGTGGAGTCGCCAGGGTTCGTGGGATCCTTTAAGACGTCCGAGTTAGAGTTGAATCGCGCTGCGAGGTTTGCATCGCTTGCACGCGTTGCCGAATCGGATTGGATACTCGTTCATTGCCCGACACCTCGAATGAGTTCTGCTCCCTGTCTCCAACATCCCCTCCTTTCTTTCCAATCCCTTCTCTCTTTATAGACTCCGATGTCATCAGCATATCGTCCTCCGACTCCGGCCCTTCTATTTACAGCCTCCTCCCCTCGCGGTAACCTCTTCGGCGAGCTCCGGAACTCCTGCTCTCCAAAGATCTCCAGCTCGACGGTGATCCTCACTTTTACCCTCCTTGGGTTACGCGGAACTTTCTTTACACGTCGCTGCCTCCCCCGCTCCCTCCAATTGTAGTGGAACTTCTCAACCCAGACATCCACATGGTTGACCTTCCAGAACCCGATCCCCACCCGGCCTCCTTTCCCCCTCTGTTCCTACTTCGAGGACTCCGCCACGGAACTCAGGGCCTTTAACATGTCCTACGAAGCTACCTCCTTCATTACCGTTCTTCCCAAGCCCGGTCTTGCCGTCCTCATGGTTATCCACGTCGCTCCTCCTTCCCCTCCATCCCCTCCTTCTGCCTCCTCCTCCCCCCCTGTCTCCTCTTCCTTTCCCTCCCTCCTCCTCCAGCTCCTCTACGCACCCTTCGCAGGAAGGAAATGACTTTCGGGACATCCCTGCTCCAACTTGATGCCCCTCCCCCTGGTCAGCCAGCTCATCGCCTGCGACAACGTTGAGAAGGGCAGGATAACCAAGAAACACAGTATCTTCGCTGAGTCCAAGCCCAATGGCTCCGATCGATAGTCTATGTCGGCGGCGTCAGAGGCATACTCCCCTCCCTTCTTCAGGCTTACCTCCATCCGTATGGTTTTCGCTTGTTCGTCTCCAGAAGAATTCGCCATCAAGTTGGACCTTAAGGACGGATTCTACCACATCCGCCTCCACCCCTCCTCCCGCTAGCACTTTGGATTTGTCGTCAACGGCCATTGTTACTGATTCAAGCGTCTCCCAATGGGGTGCTACGCAGCCCCATTCATCATGCAGATGGTTCGCTCATACGTGGTGAATCGGTGGGCACGCTTGGCCTGGGAAGACGGTCCAGAGATACATTGACGTTATCCTCGCGGTGAGCCACAAGCCAGCACTCAGAAATTCCTTTCCCTCGCACACACCAGTTCCATCAACTTCAATCTGGGATAGGTGCGTCCTCGCGCCGTGCAGATGCCTTATTTATTTATGAATCAAAATCAACTTGCAACACGTCAAGGCACGCATCACAGCCCCCCGGATAAAAAGAAGACTACCCGCACCCTCCTTCACGTTGTTTCCCTTCCCGTTCCTCGCAACTGCTGGCTGCGCCTCGTCGGCCTCTTGAACTTCCTTGCCCCTGTCCTCCGCTTGCCCTTACTTTAGTGCCAGCTCTGCTTCGAGCAACTTGACAACCCGTGCCCCAAACTCTTTTGCGCCACCTTCGTGATTCCGCCTAAAAGATCTCCGTGAAAATGCCCCCTTTAAGTATGGGGGCAGGGGGGAATCAGGCTTGTGAATCTTAAGAAGAAACCAATATAGTAGAAGGATTGCGTTCTATAGCTCATCTGGAAGAACATCGGATCTAGTGAGCCACCTCTAATTATTAATACATATCAATAAACTTTGCGCTGGGCGTTTTTAGACCAAAGAGAACTCTTTGGCGCGGTGAAACGAGTGAAAATTAAAAAAAATTAAAATAAGGCCCACCCATTTATATATATATATATATATATATATATATATATATAATAAAAAAATATAATGAAAACACTCAAGAGTGGCACATGAGGCAAGCAATAATATGAAAATTAACCCAAGGAAAAATGAAAAGAAGAATCGAAGCACTTTCGAACGATATAGATCGAAAGTGCTTCGATTCATCTTTTCATTTTCCTGTGGGTTAACTTATATATATATATATATATATATATATATATATATATATATATATATATATATATATATATATATATATATAAATGAAAGGAATCAATAGCGAGTTATGGTATATAATAGTGAAACCACTGTATAGAAGCATAGAATTAATTTACGAGACTAGTATCGGTACAAAGGTTATCATGCCATCTTCAGTCGTATATTGAAGAGTGTATGATAAACTTTATACTAAAACTAGTCTCGTAAATGAATTCCATGCTCTTATACAGTGATTTCACTCTCATATATATATATATATATATATATATATATATATATATATATATATATATATATATATTTATATATATATAGTCCGAGAGAAAGAGAAATTTGACGTGAATGAGCATTAAGACAAAAAACAGGAGTTTTATTAAAGGAAAGAGAAATGGACATTAAAAGAACACTAGAATAAAAGAGCAGAGGGCGGCACAATGGAGGCAATCCTTTACCGAAAAGACAGCAATTAGGCCAGGGACAAAAAGTTTGAAATTCCTGGCAGTTCGGCTGATTGCCAGACACATGCTTTATCTACTGTTAATATACCAGGCACAGTGACTCTACCTTGCACAAAGCGTTACCCCATCAAACCCAGTATCTTCCTAAGCGAGGAACCTCCAAGGAATAGTAATCCTCGCAATATTATATATAAATATATATATATATATATATATATATATATATATATATATATATATATATATATGGAGAGAGAAAGAGAGAGATAGAGTCTCCTGAATACTTAGATTAAAAAATAGATAATATTTATTAAATAAGTTAAAAAATCTGTTACAGATCATTTTATCTTGTCGAAGATAATATTAGAATGTTTGATGCTCAATATTTGTTGTTTTTACCTGCAATCAAAGTTTTCAGTAGAATTCCCAGTTTACTCCAACCGCTTTAAATAAATATAATTCAATGTAATCACGCTACATCGAATCCTTGTCAGGAATTCCCCCACCCGCCTAGGTACGGTTTTTTCTATAGTATGTAATGATTATACCAAATGTTATTATGGCTAATCCGGGAAAATCTCAAGGTACTTTCAAACAACATTAAGTCAATGTTCGCAACCATAGTGAGTAAGTAATCTACTTTATTTCTATATATGTACAATTGTAATCACACGATGAAGCGGGAGTTTGCCAAATCCATCCTCAACTGCAATAGGTACGTTTGAAGGAATATTTTAGAATGTATATTTGTTGAAACTTTCCAAAATTTGAGTTTGAGTTCAGTGTTAATTTCGTTAGACGGCATTATTAATTCCTACATCATGTCTCAAATTAAGATTTTCCTTGATGGCGTAAGGCTAATAATACTGCATAAAGCTCGGCGGAAAATGGAAGCTGCCCTGGGCAACCCCCCACACCATTATAGCTTCTTTACCCGACTGTAAACAAATGTCATGATAAAGTGTGTGATGTCAAGTGTTCAATGAACATACCAAGTGTCCCACGCGGGTCAACCACAGATCTCCGTATGTCGAAGAGGGCCATGCAAATATTTGACATAGCTGATGTCCACTGGAGGATGGGTGAGAACGAGAGAGGCAGGACTGAGTTGCTTATACCTAAATGGGAAAGGTGTTCCGCTATACAAAGTCTCAAGGGTCGGTGTATTGATGGAGAGCTGTCATAGGCAGCGACTGGCTCTGGGAATAATACGCTCTTTTAGACCTCTGAGCAAGGGAGCTGATGAATACGAAAAATATACCATAGACATACCTGAAGGAATTGGTGATTGTAGAAAAATATCACCATGAGCATAAATGCTGGATATAGGTGAAGAGAGCATTGCGCTACTGAATAGACAGGACTAATTTGTGGATATAATCTAGCATACTGAAAGATGAGGAGGAATCTGATGGAATACACCTCACAACTGTAGTCTAACTTGAACTGGACAAGGATGGTTTATATCCTCCACAACGTTAGCCTATCGCTCCCAGAAGATGTATGGAAGAACATCTTTACTAGGTTAATCAATCTTCCGAAGATATCTCCGTTGCAGGTCACTGAGATGACGACACTATGTAAGTTTTGGATCCAGGATCATTCCCAGGATCCGTATCTCGTGCAGGAATTCCACGGGGATATCTTATAACAACAAGAGGAGTTAACTTGTTGCCCCGACTTCCGGTGAGAGTTAATTGCATTCGTCATTGAGAGCAAGAAGCAGAACCCTTTATAAAAGGCTCGGGAATGGATAGAACCGGAGGCAGTGGGCTACTTATGCGTGCCGCGTGAAGCGGAGCAATAAATACCGAGTTCGTCTACAAACAGGGTTACAGAGAACCCTTCGGGCAGAGAGAAGGCTAGGCTATTTATCACAATAGAATATTTAAATATCACTTAATACAGTGCCCTGTAAAACACTCCTATCCTGAACATAGATATCAGAATAAGTGTTACCAAGCCTAACTCGAAACTTGCGTGTAGCTAAAAACTGTACATATAAATGAGCAAAAGTCCCCTCAACCACAATTCATACAACTGGCAGAGAACTTCATAGCACCAAGTGATGTCATAAACTTTCTTGATATCGAAGAAGACAACCCTAACACGACAGCCACTTAACAAAGGCCTTACGAAGAGTACAATTCATTCGGACAAGAAAATCTGTTGTGTTCTGTTTCTTACCTAAGCCACACTGGTGCGCAGTTAGGAAGCAATGGTATTTCAGAAACCACTGCAAGTGAGTATTACCATTTTCGCCAACAACTTACTAAGACAGCTGGTGAAGGCTATTTGCCTATAATGGAAATAGAACAGGTGTCACTATCTCGTTTCCGAAATTTTAGGACTAGCGCTTTTCTCCATGCAGTAGGATAAAATCCCTGGATGCAATTCCAGTTAAAAATATCTGGTAAGATTGATTCGGTAAAGGGATGGATATGCCAGAGTAAGTCGTATAGGATATTGTCTAGGCCCGGGAAAGTGAACGCATCTCGAGAGTGGTGAAGAGACAGTTACAGGACTCCTATCCACCGGTTGAGAAACGCACGGCTTGATACGTTTAAACTGCAGATGTAGTGCTAAAACTCCCCGAACATCGGCAAAAAGGAGGCCAAAATATCAGCGATGCTGTAGAAATCGCAGACAATTAAACCATTTATTTTAATGCTCAATGAGGGATGGAGTGATCAGCATACCGATCTTTAATTTTTTCAATCCTCTTGCACACCGGAGCTGAAGAGGTAGTGAAAGATAAGGGAAACACATATGCCTTCCATGAGTCGATGCGTGCCTGACGTAAAGTTGGGTGTCTAATAGCTCTAGTTCGATTTCGGTTAATAGGATTGAGGGGGAGGGGGAGTCCGATGGAACCTCACATAAACCTTTTTATTTGCCGCAATCTCACGAGTGCAATCATAGTACTTATTTTCTGCCCAGGCGGGACCGAGTACGAGGAATTGAGGACTCCGCAGCCTCAAGCACTTAATATAAAAAAGTAATGTAGAGACGCATCCATATCTACAAAATCTCCATTTTGTTTACTAGTGAAAGACGAATCATGGAACTTTGGCCAGACGCCTCTTACAACATTCCATCTAGGGACATATGAAGGGGACGGACCAAGGGTCGTGTGTTTCAAGCTAATCGGAACGTGGTCGCTGCCATGCAGATCATCTAAAACAACTTGAAATCAGAGATACAGAAGGCGTAGCTAATAGATAATAGATCCACACAACTGAAAGAATCAACTTGAATGAGGTATGGCATGACAAGAGTTAACAGCGCTAAAAGGATTAGTGGATAAAAGAAATTAAAGAAAACGGCCTCCATTGTCGCTCAATCTATCACCCCATATGGAGTCTCTGGCATTAGAGTCATCTAAATCTAGAAATTGGGTAAGAAGCTGAGATAAAATACCTAAAAACTGAGCATTTGAATGGGGATCATCTGGGAGAATATAAATCGAGCAAAAGTATAAAGGCTATCCAACTCAGCACGGTTCAGTCAGGAAACGACGCACAACGGTGAAACAGGACATATTACCTCACTAGTACCCATACACTCGTACAGTCAAACATTGCAATCCCCCACACGGGTTCGCTCATACGCAATCAACCACACGTGAAAGGGACATAAAAAAGGGGGAAGAGATCGAGGGGGACAGGGTGAGACCACGGATAACATAACAATAAGCCCCTAAATAAAGTTGAAGATGGAAGAAAGAGGTAGAATAAAAGTTCACTTCAAAGACCGGGCTGAGCCGCCTCTCCTACCAAAGGGCAGGAGCAATCGACGGTGAGTCTCTGAAGCCATTGCGAGCGTCAAAGGGGCGCTAAGAGGAATTTAGCCCGAAATTTTCTTAGAGTAAACCAACATACGCAAAATTCCGGAAGTTTATGAGAAATTAAAAAACTGGGAGTGGGTGGGCTACGGGATTTTGCAAAAGTTATGTTACACTCATTTTTTTATCTTCCAATAAGTTTACGTGTGTGGTAGAAAAAGATTTATCAAATAAACTTGAGGTTATCCCTTTATAGCGTCTTTAAAGCGTCCTTTCTAATGTGTGCTGCTGTGTCAAGATATCAAAGAAAAGAATCGAGATCACTTCTCTCCTGCACAGGGGCGCCTCAAGGTCAAACGGATGACCGCGCACTGATTCTCGGAGAGGCCGAAGAACATGGAAGACCTCAAAGTTTGACATCAGTCAGATCTACTTCAAAGTTGTAAATCGTCTGTCTGTGAGAAAAGACTTCGAAAGTGCTTCAAAGTTCAAAATAACTGTGCTCGCTAAGAAGACCATCTTGGTGGCTACAGTCTCCAGGTTCGACAAAAAGGAGGGTGGTAACAGCTTGAGGTGCGTATGTGAGAAAAACGTCTATAGAACTGCCGAGTTCTCATTTTTTCCGATCATCAACACACATAATTACTGCGGGGTACGCTTCGTCAAGGACGTATCCAAGGTCGCTACATGTCCAGGACCAAGCAAACACCCAGCCTCAGTGGTGATGTTCGGCGTCGTGGCTGCGAATAGCCAGAAGATGTCGCAGATGTGATTCGCAGCCGGTTGCAGGCTTAGTAAGGTGGATTACAGGGACATCTTGGCCCCAGAAGTCCTACTCTGAGTGAGAAAGATCATAAAAGGCGGACTAATTCTTTTAGCAGGACGGTGACCTAGCCCACAAGGCCGATACCGTCCCAAAGTGGTTGGGGTTGACCCTAAACTTCTGGTCAAAAGAACTTTGGCCACTTCAGTAACCCTGACTCAATCCTATCAACTACAACGTGTGGGTGCATGTAGAGAGCAAGGCCTGCAAGATCCACCACAGCAACATCCACAAGCTGAAATACTCCTTGAACTGCATGTGAGCCAGCATAAATAAAGGATTTCGTCCGCAACGTATGGGTAGCCCATAGGTCTCGCTTGGTTTGCAAGGGCAGCTATATTGATCAATATAACAATTCAAACACATATTTATATGTTGAAACAATATAATCGTGTGTAACTGCACCAAAACTAACATTGAGTACTTTCTTGAAAGCGTAATAACGAATGTAACTGGACTTTCCTAATTACCCGGTATATATATATATTTATATATATATATATATATATATATATATATATATATATATATATATATATATATATATTTGTACAAGAACAACCTTTGACCCCCCCCCAACAATTTATCGGATATCACGTGCTATGTTATCGCGCCATGGACGACGTCATTTCCTGCTCGAACATTCTAAAATTTTCGGCCCCTGAGCACGTTAGGAAAATATTTCGCAATCCTGCGAACTCGTCCTAAGCCCCCCACCCCCTCGGTGATCAGGTGTGAAAGAGCAGCTCTGTATCTCCCTTGCTGCAAATTGATAAATCGACTCCGTCTCCCGATTAAGATTTCTGGAGCTTGTGACTCCTTTGTCCAAACTCCAGCTTTCCCTCCAGAATCGGGCATAAAAATACTTGGATTATTTTGTAGTTCGATGAGTCCAGCCTGCACTTCAAGGCCGTCCTTATACTCTCGTCCCGTCACCGTTCGTCAGACAGCGGCCTTCTTCAACTGTCATTCTATCCAATCAATTGGTAGCTTCTGTGAATGGCAAGCCTTTATATTTGCACAACAGTCTCCCTTCGTTTAATCGAACCGAAGAAAATCTCCATCGATTACCTTTGAGGAAAGAGAAGATTCCTCTTTCAGTGGAATTACGAGAATTCCCACATTCGCTGTTGAACGTCATCTTTGAAGTTTGGCCATCTTCATCGGAAGGTTGGTTCGGATCATGCCCCACCTGCCTCATTCGGATCATGACCCACTTGCCTCATCGGATAGTCCCCCACTCGCCTCATCGCAAGAAGAACCTTCCTCGAAGTCATCGATCTGTAAAACTGAACCCACCTCCATTATTAGTATTGTCAAGTTTCCAATTTTGATCTGAGCCTAGTTACATTAATCAATTAATTTCATTTCAACAATCCCCCCTCATAATAATTATCAAGAGATTCTTTCACTCTAAATAATTCCCCTTTTCCTACTGTTATTCTTATTTTTATTTTTGTAAGTAAAATTATATTTTGTTGTTTCATCATTAACTAACTTTGAACGATACTCTTAGCCTATTCAATTAAATCTGGCCAACCATTTATGTACGTTGTCTAATTATTAAGGATTTGAAACCCAACACCTCAAGTGTGACCTCCTAGTCGGTCGTTAATCTATTTGAAAAGTCCTTCAACGGTTCGCGTTGCAGTAGAAGTAGTGTATGGTATAGAGTGGTTGAACCACGACAATATGTATATATATATATATATATATATATATATATATATATATATATATATATATATATATATATATATATTGATAATAGATAATTAATTAAATAGTTCTCGAGATCTGTATCTCTTATCTGTATTATTTACTTAATATTTGTCTTTATTATATTTCTGTTTTTGTCCTAAGTGTGAGAAGCGTTTGGGAAGTAGCTTACTTTGGAGTTGGTTTTTAGCGTGAGCTATCGATCAATACTGCTTATTAGATCAGGATATATGGACTTTATTTCCATTCTTTACTGGTGGCCCAACGTTTAGGACCCCTGAAGCTTTGCTCTCTTGCGTTCTGCCGGTGTTAAAGTGCTTTGTTTATAGATGTTCCTAAGTTTCTCTTCTGATACAGCATGGAGTTGTTTTATTTGTTTTAAATGGTACCCATCTAGGTGAGATCCACCGATTGGAATGTAGTACCTGGTGAGGTTCGTAGGCCTAGAAGAAGGGTTGAGGGTTAGTCGTAGAATGGGAAGGATTTTGTGTGCAAATATGGTCAAGCGACATTTACTGGCCAGATATGAAACACTTCCTAAACAGTGGCCCCTACCATCTTTAACTTCTCGGTTAATGACATACACCTAACTGAATTACCCTATGTATAATATGCAACCACGTAACTCTGACATGCATGTGCAAGAGAAAGGATATTTACTCATCTCATCCAGCCCTACCTCAATACATTACACACTTGAATCTCCAAACTCAAAATAGCTCCAACCAAATTCACACCTACCTTTCTCATCAGCGATACAAGGTTAACACAAATACTCCACTTTAACCATACACACCTTGACCAGAAATAATTGGTTTAACCCTCAATGCGTTAATCAAATTCAAACAGCATATCACAAACTTTGTGGTTTTTTTTTTGTTGTTTTCATCTTCAGTTACTTTAGTCATAGTTTTGTTTTTCCTCAACTATTGGCCAGCAGGCATTTACAAGATATACCTCTTTAATAAAACGTAAAAAAGTAGAGAAAATTACTTTTATTCATTTAAAAATTCGCTTTTGCGACCTGAATAATGATATTTTAAATTTACCTATTTTCAATGTGAAGAATGGTTAATTTGTAAATATTTTTATGCAAGTTTATAAAAAACAGCATATGTTTGAAAGTTAACATGTATTTATATTATTGTTATGCGAAAGTGAACACTGAAATATAATCTATCATGTTTTCATTAAATGCTCTTCCGTAGCAGTCATGTAAATTAAAGTATATCCTAAAGGATTTAGTCGTCCTGCTTCCTTAATCTTTTCACATTTTTTCTGAATTTATCAAGATGACCCTCAAAGATATTACTTTCAGGTTCATTCTGTAGTCGTTTTCACACTAGATTCAGCTATCTTTACATAGTTTTCGATCTTGTGATTCTCCAAAACGTCCCAAACCAGTGAGAAAATTTCTTCCAAGCTGCTGTCTCCTTATTCCCCTGTTTTTTGCAGAGTTTCGTGCAGTTCAGGATCTTCTTCAGCTCTCATTCGCCTAGGAGATCAGCTTTAATATTTGCACTAGATAGCTTATAGAATAAGTCTTGAAGGAGATGGAAGGCTGCCGACTCCTTATCAAGTGATGGCACAAATTCTATAATTAAACTCAATGTAGGAGCAGTAGTGATAAAGCCGGCCCGGAGACGCATCAAGAATGTCACCGCTTATACTAACTGAAAGTTTTTGGAGGGATTTAGCAAAATTATGTAGTCGTTCTGCTCGCTCGCCCTTATGCAATCAAGAAGCTGCAGATTTAACTTTTGGCACATTCCTATGGGAGTGTAAAATTTTTGATATATTGCTTATCCAAAACAGAAGGTGTAATTGCAAAAAAAATGTCTAAAATGAAGTAAGAGAGGTTCATCTACCTGAAAATACGATCTCAATAGCTACCCTTTGCATGTATCCAATGCACCGAATCTTGTTGAGCGAAGATCAAATTTCTGAAGTAAATGTTTTGATAAACTAAAAAAGTAGAGAAATACTATCGGATATCTAAACAAACACTTCAAGAAGTTATTCATGCAGACCCAATAATGTTAAGATACGAGGGGCGGTCAATAAGTTTTGCAATTCAGATATAAGGAAACAAAATATGAGGAAATTTTTTTTATTATTTTTCAATATAACTACCCTCGACTTCAATGCACTTGCGCCACCAGTCCCTGAGTCTTTGAATTCCCGACAATCAGAAATCTCTCGACTGCTGTTCAATCCACTCCTGGAAGGCGAGCTGGACATCTTGATCGTCCCCAAAACGGCGTCCACGCAGTGCAGCCTTGAGTTGGCGGAGGAAAAAGTAGTCCCTAGGGGATCCCAGGGATGAACTCACGTTTCATCACCTGTTAAAACGTGTGACTCCAATTTTGCCGGGTCTTGGTTGTACAGGAGCAGCAGCTCCTCCGAACTTTGACAACGTTGAAGTCGATCATAGGACTTGAGGTTTCTAGGGACCCAACGGGTAGAGACCTTGGTCATAGCTAAATTGTCGTGGATGATGTGCATACCAATTCCATGTTATATTCCATGTTCTCGCTCGATTTCTTCGACATTCATCCTTCGATTTTTGAGGATCATCCTCTCCCACGGGCCACATTGTTGTCATTGGTCCTTGTCTTGAGGTCATCTTCAAGGGACTCACGACCATAGCGAACTCCCTATTCAAGCTAGCAATGGTTGCATAGGAAGGGGCGGTGTCTGTGTACACTGCAACCATGCGTTAATGGATCTCTTTTGAATTCTTGCCTTCCTTGGTCAAAAATTTGATCACTGCGCAGTGCTAAACCTTCTCCATTGTTGAAAAAATTATGACTGATGATCTGCGATCAGCTACTGCTTCTCAAATAGACGAAGCAGGAGCGTGCAGCTGCAGATTCTGACTTGTCATAACTTGTCCTAACACCCCTACAAACAGCCATCTCCCTTCCTCTGTTTTGCCCTACCGATTCGCAAAACTTATTGACCGCCCCTCGTTTACGGCTATGATATTAACTGCCACTCCAGACACTCAGGTCAGTGTGGAGGACTATTTTCCCTACTGAAACTAATATATTTTAATTTGGGAGCTTCACTTAAAGAAGTTCCGGTAGAATCAGTTTTGTCCTTAGTGAATAATTATTAATAAATTTTCGGTTTTAAAACTTGTCCTAAAGATTATCCATATTGTCTAAATGGATTTTAAACGTTTTATCCTGATTCAAGCTTGAATAGTTATGTATTTTAATTTTTACTAATGTATTTGGTTTGCAACATTACATACATATGTATAAGAATATAGTTTTAATTTTATTGCATAAATTTTTTTGGCCCCAAAATTTCCAAGGATTTTTTTGCATATTTTTTTAAATGGCATTCATTGTAATTTCTATTTTCTTAGAGTATCTCCTGTAATTGTTTTAGCTCGTTGATATTCTTCCATAAATAGACACTAAAAAAAGGATCAATTGCATAATTACAAACCGACTCAGACCTTCAAGGTTATTAGTTTAAAAAGTAGCCTGACGATTCTTATGGTTGTGATGAAATGCCAGATTATGTAATTACCATCATAGTACTTTTAGGGGTCGCAGTCAGACTCGTGGTCGTAGTAGTACTACTACACGCTGTAGTAGTAGTAGTAGTAGTAGTAGTATCAGTAGTAGTAGTAGTAGTAGTAGTAGTAGTAGTAGTAGTAGTAGTATCAGTAGTAGTAGTAGTAGTAGTAATAGTGATGGTGGGGGTGGTTCACCAAGCTGCGTTTATCCAATTTGACCTGGAGAGGATAATAAAATAGAAATAAAGGTCAGTATGACAATCGCTGGTAACCCCAAGGGCACCAAGGGCCGGTCCTATTTTTGGAGAGGTACCAGGAAGTATTATGTTTTTACAGCAAACAGCGTTCAGGTGGAAACTTCGTCGCCCCGGACCATAGGGCTCTGTTCCGCATCAGAGGTATGTGGATATTGATAACATTCGGTCGAATTCATTGGAACAGATTGTGTGTGTTGTGCTGCGATGACGGAAGAGAGAAGAAAGCAGTGCTGTAATTGGCTATGTGTGCGATGAGAGGTGTAAGATCTACTTACCTCAATAAAGGTCTGATCAGAGCGTGTCCACCAATTCGTGACCAGAACTCTACGTGTGCTGACGTTAGTGTCCACCCAAGCAAGGTTCGAACCCGGTACCGCGACGTTTGCAGACTAAAGCCGTATCCATTCAGCTGTTGCTAACCGAGTGGATACGGCGTTAGTCGGGTGATTGTGAGGCCAAAAAATTTCTTCGACCAGAAGTTCAGGATCAAGCTTAACCACGCTTGCACGGTCTTAGCCGTGTGGGTCGGCACACCATCCTGCTGAAAGATATAGTACGCCTTTTTCGTGATGTTTTTTACCCGCGGGCCGACTTTGCGGTCAAAATTTCCCTGTAATCGGCCACGCTGAGCATGTAACCAGCCACCGACCAAACCACCTGTATATTCTCACTATTTAAAGCGACGACGCCGAGCATCATCACAGAAGTCAGCTAAATGCTCTGGGACACTTAGTAGAACTTGGAAAGGTTCTGCTCTTAGATGACTAGAACGACTGTAATGACCTTTTCATCATAAATAATCATAATTCAAGTCGTCGAGAAGGTGACGACAGCGATTCCGAAGTTGTTCTCACATACAGTCATTGAAGAGAGGCCTTGCGGCGCACCTCAAATTCTTGTCCCCAACCTTCTTTACGGCCTTAGACACCGTAGCTAACGAGATATTCTCCTTGCGAGCCCAGTAATTTCGAGCTTCGGGGCAGTTTGAAGGCTTTTCTTTCTCACAACCAAACAGTTGACAACTGAAAGTCTGCATAAACGACGTCATTCTTTGAGGTCTTCCCGTTTTTAAGCCTCATCGTGACTTTATGGACGGTCATCCGGCTGAGGTTGAGCTGCTTGGCGAAGTACATGTAGGGGTGCGAAGATGTATCAGATAAAAATTACTTCCAACGCGATAATATAAATAGCCCATTAAATTACCAACTCAAAACGGAATCAGCAGTAGCGTAATGGCTAAGAGCATTGGCATTTAGATCTAAAGGTACCCCGTTCGAAACTTAAACTCCACAACCCTTTATGAAGAAATCTCTAGAAGAAAACGGAAATCAAGGAAAACGCTTTAAGGACAACTAAACTAGAATCAAGAAGACACAAGATAAAATGTGTCGCCTCAAGAAAGAAAAACAGAAGAAAAGGACTTCAAGGGCTAACTCATCAAATCATCAAGAAGCAAGAAGAACTTATCAAGAATCAAGAAGGAATCATTAACTCAAGATAAATGCAATAAAAATGAAGATGCATCAAGAAAGAAATCGAGGATCAAGAACGAACCCAGCCAACAAAGAATATTAAGTCAAGATAAAATGGAAGGCAATGTTTGAAGGGCCAACTTAAAAGAGATAAAGGAAATTCAGAAAGTAAATAGATTCGATAAAGAAGATAAAATTCTAGATAAATATATAAACGGAAAATAAGGAAGGCCCCCCCTCCATATATGACTTGTTGTGGCCCGCGCACAAGAGAGCTGAGACCTTTTGACTGCCATCTGCACACACCTCCACACAATTGAAAATTTGTTTAAATAACACGTGCTGGAAAAGTAGAACTTAAGGTTTGTTGGACGGAAACTTTTCTATCACACACTTAAAAATCTCGAAAGATAAAAAAAACGTGTGTAAAAGAACATTATCAAAACTTAGTATAGATAAAAGAAATAAACTGTTTTTTACCATTAATCATTAACCATTAAACCACAAGCGAATCGATAATAACTTAAAATTCCTTATTCACGATATGTACACTATATCAGTTTTCTTACTCTCAGTTATAAAGTGAACCATTTGGTCAATATTTCTCTCAAAGAAAATAATAATTAAATTTTATTTAATGGATCTAAATATTAAGTTAGAGTTCACCTTTGTTATTTCACTTCTCGTTTGTCATTCGTTATAAAGAAATGGTTAAAATCATTTCCTGATTCAACCTACAAATAATTCTGAAAATACTTAGCGCTGCCTCATGTCGTAGTAGTGATAAAAATCGCCTGTTTAAGAAAGATTGTGTGCCACCATTAAGACAAGAATGTTAATTTGTTGTAAACATGGTTCGAGTCTTTTATTTTATTTCTTTAAATTAAAACATTTGTATTTATGTCACAAAAGACCGCTCATGTATTTATTAAAGCGCAAATAAGAAAATATCAAAGATACCTCACCGCAATGCCATTCTGCTTCTTTTCTTATTTTCTCTCAGAAAAGTAAATAGCAACTTTTAAATAGAATTTTGTTGTTCAATGTTTTTATTTAATCCATAGAATTGTTTGATAATTTTATTTTATCTCCGTTATTAATTTTCTATTATTTGAGGTTCAATTGACTTTATTAAGCAATGTTGTTCCTTAAATATATATCTTTGTAATTTTGTGTACGGGCATAAAGTCATAGCACCATAACAAACAACGAAAATGATACGAGCGAAAAGAATTAATATAATGATAACTACTGAGTTTAACTTTGTGGCGTGCTAATTCTAAGAAAGAATTAATCCAAATAAAAAAATGAATCATGAAAGTTTGTTCGCATGGAATTTATACCAAAAAATTGTTTAGGATAATTTTTCTTTTGTATTGTTGAGGATTGTAGATTCACTTCAAGAAACATTATCGCTCGAACAATTAAAAACCAAGTCTACTGAAGAAAAATCGCGTGCTCTCACTGATTCGGATTTATGACCTAATGCCCTTCAAAACCTTTAATAATTCCCAGACTAACCTTGGGAGGACCTTGGCAATTATATTATTTAAAAGAGAACGTAAAACAACATAAAGCTTTCAAATTTTGTTAGAAGCAGCCGAATAGTTATAAGATTATTGTCCCCCCCCCAAATAATTTCCGCGCTAACTTTAGATGAACTTTGGCAATTATATCATTCTAAATAAAATGTAAAACAACATAGGGGTTTCAAATTTCGTTAGAATCAGCCGAATAATTATGATGTTATTGCCAAATAATTCATCGGCTAACCATGGAAGGACGTTGGCAATTATTTCATTCGAAAGAGAATGCAAAACAACATAAGGATTTAATTTCGTTAGAATCGGCAGAATAGTTATGATTTATTGCAAAATAATTCCCAGGATAACCTTTGGAGGACTTTAGGAATTATATCATTCTAAAGAGAATATAAAACAACATAAATATTTTAGATTTTATTAGAATCGGCCGAATAGTTATGATGTTATTGCCAAAACAAAATAATTCACGAGCTAAACTTGCGAGGACCTTGGAAGTTATATCATTTGAAAGAGAATATAAACAACATAAGTGTTTCAAATTTTGTTAGGATCGGTGTGATAGTTACAATGTTATTAAAAAAGAAAGCAAAACGGGGACAAGCTAATCGGCGACCAACCGACCGACGATATATTGAGATGTAGAGTTGCCCGCAACTAGACTCGCAGGTGAGTAAAAATATGTTGGCTTCATAATAGCTAATGCTCTGAAACATTCCGTCGAGCTCATTTACACAAATTATATTATCTCGTTATTAGTTGAACGTTTGCACTTATATAAAGCTGCACTGACATTTTCAAAGCACTCTTTCGTAAATGGGCAAATTCCATTAGCAAGAATGTCATTATAAGATATTCATGTTAAGAAACAAGGTCATTATTTTAAAATGTCTTATCCGCATCGCTCGTATCGGCTTTCGACAGGTGCCATGTTATCCTATTTAGGCGGGTCGATAAAGTATTTTATAATCTAGAATTTACACGTGCAATAAATGTAACTTCTTAAATAAGTGCAGAACATTTCTTTTTGGAATGTTGAGTGGCTATAAACTGTCCGCAAAAACTAATTTTGTCCAAAGTTTGAAAAGGTTTTCTCGAGGTGTGTGGAAGAGAAGGAAAATGGCTGGGCAATGGAGGATTAGGTGTCAGGTAAATATGAAGCACCCATGTCGTCTTTATATCGATATGAATGTACATATCTGTTGTGTGTGTGAGCGGGGAGTGTAATGCAAAGTTAATCAATCGTTTTTAAAGGAGAAAGGATTGATTAGAGAGACGGCACATTCGACTTAGCAATCGATCAGGGATTTTTTCGCAGCCACTCTAGATTTTGAATATTTTCAACGTTCACGCATCTCTTCACACAAATACATGTACACAAGAGTTCATATATAATGGGCTGCATCCATTAACCCTTGGTCAAAAGTATAAAGCACACCTTAATGATTTCCAATTTTACATTTAATCAAAAATTTAATATTTATCATATTACTCAGGAATATTTTGTGTAGTTAATAAAATGGTAGTTTTGCTAAAATCAGAATTTAACCATTATTTCTTATATTTATCTTAAAATTATAACTATTGTGTATCCAATTTCGTTCTAAAAAAGTAATATGACTAAAACTTAGAGAATTTATAGAAAGAAACAGAGCACTTATAAATTGCTAGAGAAATAGTGTTCAAGATATGCTGTACAAATCACTACAAAACGATCAAAAGAGAGGGCGAGCATTTATTCAAAGATGAAATCAATATCAGAGAAAGAAATACACTTCCTAAAAGACATCTATCATTCGTGTTTCACTACAGAATCACACAAAGCATCTACTGAACTTACTGAGTAGTTCAATGAAATTTTTCAATCAAATAGATCACCTAGAACAGGTAGAAGGCAATTTAGTGATCGAGAGCTAAATGGCTACAAGGTGAGAATGAAACCTTAGATATCTGTGGTTGGCAGAAATTAAAGTCTTCCATAGGAAAAAGATCACCAAAATTGTACACGTGAACAATGAATGGTCGGAGTTTATATGGTGAGATGAAAGTAAATATCAGGTAGGTAAGAAAGACTAGAGTATCGTTGTTTTACATGAAATATATGGAATTTCATTTCAATATTTCTTGAAAGAAGATGATTGAAATAGGTAATTTATTTGTAACAATATTTTAAACAATTCTGGGATCAACTATCATAGACGAAGAGTTTGATAGGCATTTCACCATGTTGTGTGGTACCACCTGAAAAGTAATGCTTCTCCAAATATTCGTCTTAGAAAGTTTGTCTTAGAATTGCTTAAGATATGCCAAATTTTTCAGGGAATCCTGGAGACGAAGGTTGACCGTACTTTTGAGTATTTTACCTAAAGGCTCTAACAGAGCAATGGCTCTGTAGTTGTTTAGTTGTTCGTGGGCTTTGTTTGTATTTTGTCGAAGTATGTTGTGCGAGATTTTTAAAGATTGTAGGAAGTGGCCTAGGGCAAGTGAGATGTTGAGTAAGTGTGTGAGGGTAGGAAAAATGTTTTAATGAAGGTGGTAGATTAATGTAGCTGGTAGGCTAGAGGGGCCGGGTGCGCGTTTAGGTGTTGTTTTGATGTAATGTTTTGTTTCCTCAAAGGTGATGGGAGTAGTTAATGTAGTTGTGTTATTGAGCATCTTAATTCTTAACAGGGGGCGGGCTCAAATTAGTGAGCACCTGGAGCCCGTGAACGCTGCACCATTCCGGGACTTATTTTAAGTGCTATTGTGTGTGTGGACGAGGCTCTCTTTAGTGGCGGTGAGTGTACGGTCATTAGGATGGAGGGTGATGGGTTTAGCTGATTACGTACCCAACATTCTTCTTACATGCCGTAAGAAGAAGGAAAGGTCCGCCTAGCGAGAGTGATCCTGATGCAGGTCACCTCGCTCTACTGGCGGTTCCTCTCAAGCTGTTTGCATTCTAGGATACGGACACGTAAGAATGTAATGTTTTGTTGTCGTCGGCATCTATTCTATTGGTTGTTATATTGTGCGATAGGTTTTGGTGTCTTTATGGAGAACATAAATTGTTTTATGCAAGAAATCTATTCGTAGTGTATGTTGGTTTTGAGCTATCTCTACGGTGCACATCATTATGCACCTCTAGTCGTCTATGTGTTGAGATTGGTGTTCTTCAGGTTGAGGATGTATGGTGTGTTTTCGGTTATGTCTCCTTTAAACTATTTCAAGTTGGTGTTCTTCAGGTCGAAGAGGGGTGTTGTAAGTATAAGTCTTATCGATGATTAGAAAATAATGCATATAGTGATGTGATCAGATAATACGTAGGGACGACCAAGGGCAATGTGGTCTGAAAACGTGTAACCTGGTCATTTCGGAAGAGCAAGTCAGGTTACGGAATCCCTCTGCGATGCCCACAGAAAGCGGAGAAGGCCAGGCCTATGTACTCACAGTGATATTACTGCAAGGCACCGTTCAGATTTTTTCTTGCATCATTGGTGGTGTTCGAAAATAGTGTGCAATAGAAAGCGTTCAGGTCCCGCGCAAAAAAGAGAGGAAGGTTTTTATTGGATAAAGCCCGGAGTGGGACTTCTATGTTTAGTTGTTGTCGCGATGGTCTGTAGTCTGTGGCCACTAACATAAGGCTAGATATGAGTCATCTTGTGTGTTCGTGAGTGAGTGGTGCATAGACCGCTTAACTAGGATTGCTGATCCTAGATGTGCTGCCTGTGTGGTTAGGTAATTGTGGTAGCCTGCTATGTAAAGTCTCTTATTAAGAGAGTATAGGCTAATGGAGTTCATTCGTAAGATGTCTGGTCTTTGTGTGTTAGATACAGAGTTGGCGATGGAGTAGCAAATATTGTGCGCTTGAAGCTGTCATTGCAAGACCAGCGTTACTCTCCTTAATCTCTTGGCATTGTTCCAAGAGAATGAATGTAGGGGCGGATACATCACACGTCTCTGTGCAGGTCAAGTTTGCTGGAAGTAGAGTGTTTAGGTTTCGTGTTAGTGGGTGTGCAGGGAAAAACAATTGGAGTGGGGTGAGCACAGTAAGTAGAGCTTTAAAGATAATGGAGCGGTAGTGTAGAAGAGAGGATGGAGTCAGTGAAGGATATTAAGCAGAGGAGAGACTGTGGAATGGGAAGTGTATACAGTAGAATGGTTGTTGAGACGATGAATAGAGACTTAGAACAAGAGTGAGGGGATTTATATACAGAGGAAGGAGTGGAGGAACAAAGGAAAAGGGGAGAGGGGACATCCAGAATATAGGTGAAGGAAATGAGCTGAGGGGAGAGAACAGTAGGAGGTGTATTAGGAACAGTTGGGACTACAAAAGGAGTGGAAACACTAGTTTGGAGGAATGATGCAGTGGAGACGGAGATAGAAATAACGAGAAAAAGGTAGGAGCCGCGGTGTCTGCATGAGCCGGGGCAGGGGGAAAAAAGCTGGGTGGGTAGGGACACTAGATCTAGTGTGGGGAGTGTACGCGTCCCCTATTGTAGGAAGAAACGCGGGTATTTTTTGTTTATTTTCGTAAGTTAGTGCAAACACCTTCACATGGAAGGTAATTTGACTGATTCTTTTTGCGGCCTTAGTTCGTTTAAGATGTTTGGGGTATAGACGGCGGTCACCCGAGATACCTCTTTTGTAAAGGGCAGAACACGGCGGCCAATTGTGTCATCGGGCTGAGGTTTTTTGTTCGGTGGGTGTTGGTTGTAGCTGTTGTGTTGGCTGTAGGTTATGGGTTGGGTCGTGGAGTCGGGGGCACTGTTTGAGCGGGAGCTGTACGGAGTTGGGTGCAGGGTTGTGTTGTCTTTGCAGCGCCGTCAGCGCCGGCGAATGTGTGAGATGAGCTGTATTATTGCTTCCTCATATTCTCAACGGCAACAGAGAGGGCGTTGGTATTAAAACTAATGTAATGGTGCCATATTACACTGCATCAGCAACAGACAAATTCTATCTGGATGTGTGAGTGTCGTGTCTGGTCTTCTAATAACGGAGAAACTTTTTGTGGTTTATTTGTAGTTCTGTTTAGATATTGTGTGCGTATGTGAGGGTGCCGCAGACCTTGATGCACTGGTCAGCAACGTTTGTTTTTGGTGGTCTTTCGAGAATGTGATAACCGCACATTGCTGGTTACGGTTAAAGTAGAGGTCTTGGATGGCCTTATCACCGTACTTATGCCTGAGTACATGCCCGAAACAAGAGTGATTCACTTATTTGTGATTATGTTTTTTGTTATTGGTGTATCAAATAATTTTGCAAATTTGAGTATTGTTTGTGATCTAATCCTTCATGTTTCTTGTGTTGTGTTTATTATTTTGAGATTTGTTATTGAACACATGATATGGTTTGGTACTACTTTTTATTTTTATAGCTTGTTGAAAAGTCTCCTACCTCGCCGATGACCGCCCTTGTGAAATAAGACTACAAAGAACTGTAGCGACCACCAAATTGCAAGGTGAGGTATGCTCAGCGAGGAATCTCACAAATGAGCACTCTATGGGACCTATGAAATCTTGAAATTGGGCGCATATATTAACTGCTAGAAATAACATGCCATGTAGTAGCAATGAACCCATGTAGAATATAGTATAGCGAAACACTTTTTGTACAAGTGCATATGTATTATGAAAATATGAGTGTAAATTGTAATATATGTATTTTGCTCGAGGCGAGAAAAATGAATGCGAAACGTTTACTCGACGGCAAACATAACCACATATACCCTCACATCCACAGTAAAGCTGAGCAAAAGTGTTTTTTTATAGCTGCGATAGAAGGTCAGCTGTTCAAACAAGCTTGGGAGAAGGTGCCAGAACAGAATACATGATAGTAGCTACCATTATTTATTAACAAAAAACAGCGCAACGCAAAGTCACATCTTTGCAATTTCGGGCAAAAAGAAATCTCTATCTCAATGGACAAGAAGTAACCGGGAGTTGAATAGGCTACCCTCAAACGACATCAGTGGATAATAATAGGCCACGCTCATTGTTTTCGACATAAATTTTGGGCTTTATAGAAAGTCCATCGAGGTCGATGATGATAGATGCCCTCTTGAGGTCATCAATCTGCATTAGGTATAAACTGGTAGGAATGGTATATTCTATGTCTATTCTGATTGCGGGTAGGAATAAAAACAGGCATAGAATATATGAAAATCAATGACTGAGATTAAACCGAATTGGCTGGTGGAATTGAAACAGTGGTATTACCAAAATAATAACCAATGGATACCAACTGCAGAGATGTAATTTCATTCATATGGACAATAAAATGACCATCTTCACGCCAGGGCTTCCTCCGAATAATAGTCATGCGAGGCGTAATGGCAAGTTTCAGAGCGATTGACTACCGAGTAAAAAATCAAATTTGAGAAAATTCGAAATATTGAGGAAAAGAAACATATTCTACCTATTCGGTCCAGACTTCCCTATGTACCTTATCGGTAGAGTTGCTACCAAACCAGACTTAACCTTAACCCGCCAATGCATGACATACATCTGTAGTTATCGAACTACGCAATAGTTAGACCTCTGGCACCAAAAGTTCGGGATTAAAAAGGCCCAAAGATACCTGCACAAAATGGACGTGATTAGGTCCTAGTAAATCCAAGCATGCCTTATTAAATATATATATATCGTAAAGATTTAATATTTTATGAGAAATAGGATGGGATTTGTAAATGTACATATTTGGGAGCAAGCAAGCAAGCGAGAGATACAGAGAGGAGTAAAGGAAAATAGTTGCACACCTGCGTTTGATAAAGCTGCCCAAGTTGTGTATCAAGATAGAATTATCAAAGACGGATAGTTAAGAAGGAGCACAAGTAAACACCGCTGTTTACAGTAAGAGATGTCGCAGTGACAATTTTATTGACTTATATAAATAAGAGTTTATCATGTAAATGTACACACCATGCACAGGCTTCCATAGCCCCGCCAAAAAGGTGGAGAAATGCGACCATAACGGAGGTAGGTCGTCCCATGGTCATCTCTAGGCTACGCCATCGGAAGTAGGAGCGCACATATAAATAAGAAAAAAAGAGGAAGGCAGAAACAGGAAACGAATTCATTCGCCTTCACGTTGCCGCCTAAGTCTACTAAGTATTGTGTCCTCCTTAACTCGTACTCAAGTTGATAATATATAGACTACTAGTCTCCCGACTAGCGCGCTTTGTGTCGCGCCGCTTGCTTCATAATATTCCTTTATTAGAATAAAGAGTTTATTTTCGTATGTCCATCTTTGCCTTGAACCTTCGATAAGCCAAACCAAGTAAAAGAACTCCGTAAAAAAATTTATCCTTGGAGTCAGATAAATAATTCGCCGTAACGTCATTCTTTACGTATAAATGCAACTAGTCGCTCCCTCATAAGGTGGTGATTTACGGAAACATCTTTTATTCACAAACCATTGATTCACCGTCGTTAGGACCTATAAAACTGGTAACTTTGTCGTATACTATACCAATTACATAACATCCCAACATACATCCTTTTTCCGCCCGTCAACGTAGCATGCATTGATCACGTGGTAACACTACTAGAATTAAATCAGAACCAGATACATGTACCGGTCCAGTAAAGGAAGAGCTAGAACAAAGCAAACTAAGAAGAATACAAAGAGGATCATAGAAGATTCTCCCTTGCCAATTTTAAAGAAGCAAACCTGAAAGAAATTAATGAAGAAATTGATCGTATTAAATTAGCTTTCAATGAGGGAGAGAAAAGGAACTTACTGGAAAGGAACTTACTGAAAAGGAGACACCACATACTCTTTCAACTAAGATGGATAGAGGAGAGGATGGAAAATAACCTGCTACTCAGCATTGTCTACAACAAAATTGTATTTTTCTCTCCAACCAAAGAAGAAAAACTGCACTTATAAGAAGAAAGGAAGAAGTGAAGCATCTCATAGAACAAGTAACAATATGGAAAAGCTTCATGAATAAAAATATAGATAGAAAAATAGCCCTAAGAAAGATTGCAAACTAATAAATCAAATGAAATGAAGGCTTCCGAGAAGAAAAATAGCGCTACAAAATGAACTACGGGAAAAAATAAGAGATGAGAGAACTATCGAAAGTAATTTATATGCCACTGGCAGTCCGTGTTTTCCATAACACCAGAATAAAAAGCAGAATTCAATACAGCAACGAAAGAGATCGTTCACGGAAATCTCCTGATCACTCAAGAAAAAATATCCCCTAGTCCAATCGTAGAATAACAAATGGAAGAGAATTCCCATTGAAGAACTAAAGACAATATAAATTTATTCCCCCAAAAATTCTTTGCCTTTCTCGATTCACCAGATTCACAGTCACCAAAGCACTGGATAACATCATTGGATCGATCAATAACAAATTCAATGCGCGACTCAGCAGCAGTCACTGCCCAGACGAATAAAAAGTGGCCAAAATATTTTCATCCTCAAAACAGACAAAGTACCCGATTGCCTTACCAGCTTCAGACCTATATCAATTCTAAATTTAGAAGGAAAAGTCTTGGAAAAATCCTCAACCGAAGCCTTGTGGAATATGTCATCGAAAACATTCTCTCCAATGAATACCAATTCGGATTCCTTACAAGAAAGACACCGAAATAAAACGTCAGATCATCACAGAGAATATAGCCAAGCCCTCAAAAGAGAAAAGATAGATCTATGTGGTATTCAGAGATGTAGACAGAGCCATTGACAACTCTGGGCCGGGAGCATGCAACACAAGATCCTTAACCTCCAGATGAACAATAACTTTGGAAGAATTATCGGCAGCTCTCTGGCAGATAAAAGAGTTTATGTGGTGATCAATGAAAACAAAGGACCAGAGAGGCGTTTTCTCAGCTTCACGCTGTAGTCTATTCACACAGCACAGCTACCAATTTCTTTATCGCCAGAATGCGTCAATATTCAGTTCGCAGACGACATCAGCCATCTAGTGGAAATTCACTAATGTAAGAGGTCAGGTACATACAACACCTGTAAGGATTGGAACCAGTTCGAGAGAAACTGGAAAATAAGAACGAATAGAAGAAATTTCACTTAATTCTTTATTTCGAGACGAAAGGTATCAGTTATCGAAATACGAGACAAGGAGAGCTGTACAGAAATCCTCGGAAGGTAAATAATAGAGCTAAAAATACCTGCAAGAGGGTACATAGAACATGTAGCAGACAAAAAGCATGAGTAGCTCATGTGCTGAAACTCCGTTACTCATTAAGAAGATTTGGCATAATAAATAAAAGAAAAATATATCATGCTTTTTGAAGAGAGCCGCCAATCTACCCTCATATCCCTATCAAGAACCTATCTAAACGAAAGAAAGGAGAGCTACAAAATAATCATAGCAAAGCCCTCTATCTGATCTCGAACAATATAAGAACATAAATGAGGACTCAGAGAGCCCAACATCGTTTGATCCGTGCAAAGTGCTTTCTCTCCAAGGTGAAATATCAAGAAGCTGTGATGCTTTGGTTTTTCTCTGAGGATAAAAATTTCCACCTGGACTAAAAAGTAAAGCCAAGGAATATCAGATGGTTGTGCCGACTGCCAAGTGAAGTTCAAACTATAATGCATACCACGATGAAATCGTCTGTGATGGTTCTGGAAAAAATTTCAAAAGAAAAATCATGGTCGAAGGGCTACAAGCTCAACTGAGCTAGATAGCAGCGCACATCCTATAAAACATGAGTTCCATAGGAAGAAGGGCACGGATAAGGCCCCGGAGTTCCTAACTGAGAAAATCATCAATTTCCGAGCGAAAGGGAACTATGTAGAATTTTACTAAGGGACGTGCAGAAGGCCTTCTACATGGTTAGGCTGGAACGACTTCAATAAAAGATCTTGAGCCTTCAGCTAGACCCAATCTAGGAAAGGATTCTCTATAACTTCATCATATGCAAAAGGGCGCCTCTCATGAACGAAGGATACAAAGACCCGAGATCGGGTAAAAATCGGGTGTGCCCTAAAAGAGTTGCCTGAGCTCCTTTCTATACTTCGTCTACATACACCATCGACCCACCAACTCTGCTGTATAAGGACGAGATGTATCTTTATTTGGCAGATTACATCACCTAAATCTTACCATGCACGTACAGGAATGTATGGGAATAGGCACAAAAACTAGAGTGGAAATCTCGAGCATCAACAATTAAGAGATGTGATAGAACAACAGAGCGAATAGATATAAGTTCAAGATTTTCATATTATGCAGCGAAAGAATGTGTAGTTGCAGCATTCTGAAAGAAGTACGGCTCCGCCACTAAAGATAAGGTAGTGCGAATAAAGATTTCCGCCTAGGGTGGGCGGGGGCAACATTTTTTTATTAGTAGATTTTTTATTTTGAAAGCGCATCTAGCGACTGCCTACTAAGGTAAAAATCGCTGTAATCACATCACAGCCTACTACTAGGCTAGATAAAAAACAAATAACAATATGTAAATAACAAATAACGAGATATAAGCACAGGCTAAAAGAACAATAACAAATAAAAAAGTGAAAGAAAGCTGAAAAGGCAAAGAGAAGGAGACGCACTCCGGCGTCGGGGTAGGCCCACCTCTAACTGGCGCAGAAACATACAACCTCCTAAAACAGCCAAGCAAAGTGGAGGAGGCCTGCCTCCTCTAAAAAGTCAAATAGTATATAATTATGTGTGACCAAACCAGTTCCGAGTACAAAGCACAATTGGTAGCCGCCCGCTCCTCCCTGTACTTGGACAAGTAACATGCGCAAACATCACCCAGTCTGAGATATTCAACAAAAATGTGCCGAACAGTCTGGAGGGCAATCCAGGCGTTATAATAAGGCGCGAGTGACCGCTCCATTAAATCCTGGTGCATTCCACGAGTGTGTCTGATTTGGAAACGACAAAGAGCAACCTGAAGCCGTCGCGGCATTGTCGGGTTAACGGAGGCATCAAATGGAGTGGCAGTGTCTGCGAAGAGGGAACTCTAAAAGCTGTACAGATTTAGAGAAATTAGCTCGGCCAACATTAGGAAAATATAACTAATGTATATCAGATCTAAGTTCATATAACCTACCGTTGTTACTCAGCAGTGAATAAATCCTCTATGAGAAAACTCTAACGCCACTCTCTTCATATACAAGGTCAGATGACGTGACCACCTAACGGAAAAGGGGCTTCGCAGAAGGCATTTTAGGAATTGCGAACATAATCTGGCCAAATAGGTCTGACAAGGCTTAAAGATAGTATCATTCTGTAAATGGAAAGGATTGGAGTCAGGATTAACATCCCAACAAGTTTAAGGGAAAAGGTTACCCGCAGAAAAAGATTCACTACCCTCCATATCTACCTGGAAAAAAACATAGCGCCAATAGACACATAACCAACACCTGGTGAAATCAACATACCAAATCATCACATAAACACACACGTATAAATAAGGAAGAAAGAAAAAATTAAATACAAGTAAATACAGAAAATAAACAATGCTAGCTTGAAAACAAAGTGCAAAATCTTAACCACGAGGTAAATTTGCCGAAACTTCCCGAAATCTGTTACTACATGACTGAATAAATTTATTGCAAAATGATGACGTAATTTTATTTTATTTGTTTTTCAATAATACCTAGAGTTCATCTTAGTTCTTTGGATTCTCCTTTGCCTCCCATCTCCAATAATCTTCCAAACTTTTTTAGCGGGTTGAGGTCATGACTTTGAGGTGGCTAGTCTATGAGTTCAACCCGTTTATCATTAAAAATCTTTGACTCTCTTCGCAGTGTGGCAGGGAGTTTTGACCTGCACGAAAATATGAGGTTAAACTGACGAGGATCGGAGATGTGGAAGGGCATACTGTCTAAGAATCTACTTGTAGATTTCAGCCTTGACAGTCCCTCGTAAGAGAATAAGTGGACTAGGACCAGCAGCAGAGATCACCCACATACCATTACACTGCCTCCTCCATATTTCACTGTATTCTTCACACATGCCCGAGATAAACTTCGCCACATCTTCGTCTGACGTACATCTTGCCAATGGAACCAATCACATTAAACTTCGATTCATCGCTAAAATGAACCTGCGCCCACTGTTCTTCTATCCAAACGACATGTTCGTTAGCGTAACGAAGACGGGTTCTTTGATTCTTCTTGGAGATCAGAGGTTTCTTTGCCTGTGCCCGAGCAAGCCACCTAGAACCTCGTAACCTCTGGAAAACTGTTTTGCGCCATAAGTTGATATCGGAGGTGGAGCTGAACTCGCGAGGCATCTAAGCAACACTCTTAAGCTTCTCTAACGGTTAAATTTTAATCATAATACGATCCTGACTTAGTGAAGTTTTAAGAGGTCTACTGGTTTTGGATTTAGCATCTGTCGATCTTGAGGGTATAAACATAGCTTTGACTTCCACTCTTGGTGAATGAACACAATTCTTTGAACTTCATGGTCACCAGTAATGATTGAGGAACGGCACAGGTACCAGTTGTGGTATGGATTACTAGTTGTAGAAAGCAAATGATGGGCACCAACTTAGGGAAGTGAAGACATCCTAACTTTTGAGTGATGGGTGTTCCTGTGGTGATTTATTAATATGACTCCAAAGATCAATAATTTTCAGGCGTTTATTTGTTTGGCTTAGCGAATTCTAACAGGACAATTGGGAGTGCCACTAGCCAACCTTGTTTACGGGCCATTATTAAGCACTTCTCAGTCCTGTGTGCCCTTTCCACCATCCCGTCTGTGGATGGTATGTAAGCCGTGGTGCGAAGACGATGAAAATCAACGAGGGCTAACAGTTCTTTGAATAGTTCTGATTCGAATTGAGGACCTCTGTTAGTTAAAACATGAAGTGGGACTCCAAATCCAGAAATCTACCCGTCCAATAAAGCTAAAGAAATCGTTGAAGCACTTATGTCCGGGATCGGTATCGCTTTGATCCATCTTGTCGCTCGGTCGATACATGACAGAAAGTACTGATTATGCGTGGAGCAGGATTGACCAGGCAGTGTAAACGTTAGGAGTGGTCCCACTATATCGATGTGTACCGTTTAGAACCTCGAGGACGGAGTATTACTGTGGAGCAACGGCGACTTTATGTGACGCTTCACTTTTGAAGAATGACAGGGGAGGCACAACCTTGTCAAAGAGCGGATATGCTTGTCCATGTTCAGTCAGAAATACCTCGATTTGATGAGCCGAATTGAAGACTTGATTCCATGGTGTAAAAAATTGTGTAATTGATAGAAGATTACTATTCTGCATGCCAGCGGGATAAACGGTCGTGCCTATCCAGATGTTAATTCGCACGAAAGCTGAACATCTTCAGGAAAGGGGTACGATTTCAGGCGTGAGAGAAATTTCTATATTTCGAGATAACGAAATTTATATTATAAGCGGCGCGATTAGAGATGTTATTCAGCGGGAGACTAGTATATCTAAGTATTAACAACGCGAAACTGGATAAGGGCGAGACAGGACTCAGTGATTAACCAGGAGCTTGAAAGCTAAGTAACAATAGCAATTGTGGTCCGACTAATAATGATTACGAGTAGTCTGATCTGATTTCTATCTCTCTATTTATTTAGTATTATGATTCTTCTTTATATATCTTTAAAATACAGAAGGCGTTGTCAGAAAGGACCCGCGGCCATATAAGGAATCTAAACTCTCCACCCCTTGGGCGGGGCTAAGCTGCCTGTACACCATGTCTACATTTTGGATCCAATGTTTATTCGTGTCATTTGATATGTTTCTCGCTGCATCGCCTAGTACGGTCAGCAACTGTATTTATTCCGTTTCCTAACTAAACCTCCATGTCCGAAAATTTTAATCTCAAGACACAACTTGTGCAGTCATATTAAACAGGTGCTCGAGCGGTTGTCCTTTGTTCCCGTTGATTCTCACGGTCTTATGCTTAAATACAAATATATAGTTACATTTAAAAACCAATACAATATTGAATCTTTACATTACATTTTTGTAAGGCATACCTAGAAAAAAATCCAGCACGAAGCCTACTTTGGTGTAGTTCGACCACTACAAGTAACTGTCAGCCCATTAACAGTCTCCTAAACACAAATACCTCGGTTGGTAGTTCGCTTTTTCTAATTGCTCCTTAACTTTTGGCCGCTGCGATTTAGAAGATAGTTTGTTTATTTCATCATAACTTACGAAATATTTAATCTATTCACTTAAAATTTACACGAAAATAGATATTAGATATTTTTAAATATGTTTATAATATATATTCTCAACTTTCTGTTAAATTCAATAATAAATATTTAAATACCCTTGTTCTTACTTACTCTTATATTATGGACGCTAGTGTACATGTATTTAAGAAAGGTGCGGTTAATTCTCGAGAAGAGAAACCATTATTATTATTAGAGTTACGACTAACAAATTTTTCACCTAAGCGATAAAAAATTCGAGGTGGAAATATGTGGAAAATACAGATTGATTAGTCTAAAGGGCAGACTATTTGTGGGACTCTAAACCCGAGTGTGAACAACTCTCCTCAATCTTGTCAGTGAATTTTGCTGTTTAAATAATGACAATCCCCTAATGCAGAAATATGCTAGGGGTTGGTTGGATTGTGGCGGGAGTAATAGAACTCCATAAATCCTACATGTTTGGGTCAAAAGGATGCGCCCGTAGCATCCAGGTTGAAATTCATATAGAAAGTATAAACGCTCAATTTGCGAATTTAAATCTCATTGCGGACTATTTGCAAGTTGATGGAGGTAACCCATAAACGTGCATGCGCGTTTTTCAAAGTCTTTATCCAAAACACCCTGCCTAAAACGCTCCATTGGGCGTGGCAGTGGGTGTGCACACTAGTTCCTCGACATGTAAACTACTAGCATGAGTCAATTTTTACAGCGAATGAACGAAAATTACTAGGAGAATCGACCTCTTTTATTTATTCTAGAAAATCCTGAATGGATTTCGGTTGGTTTCGGGTGGCTTAAGACGGTGTGAGTGAAGAGGAATAGGCAGTGAGACGAATGAAGAGGATTAAAGAAGTTTTGGTGCAGCGATAGGGAATATAGTTGAGGAGGTACGTTTTAATATAGTTCTTTAATTATGTGATTAGGGTTTCATCCGAAAAGAGCGAGCACGTCCAGCCGAAGTATTCTGTGAATTGCCTTTTATAATGGCTTTTCATGTTTATGCCTTCAGTTAACTTATTATATTCGGTGCGGAAGAGGAGGTATTTGTTATTCATGGTCTATTTCCTGCTCTCTAAAGAGATCTTGCGTCTTTTATATTTGCGAAGTTGTAGAACTCTGCATAAAATCTTTTTCTTGCTTGCGAAGCTTAATTAATGGTTCTTGGTAAGCTTAGGTAGTATTAGTTTTTAAAGTACTTCATCGATCATCAAATAATCTTTTTTCCATTTTTAGGTACCAATTTTCCGATCATGTAGAGATAGTCAATCCCATTTTACCAAGTAAAGATCATCCCTTCCAGAGTTATAATAGTAAGGCTAATCCCTCCCAAGGATGAAATAAAAAATAACTTCCCCAAAATATTTAAGAACATATTTGTTACAATTAAAAATTGTAAACCTAGTAGAAATATAGAAATTAAATTTTAATAACTTAATTAAAAAGGTATTGGCTCGCAATCGTATCGCTAACATCATTGAAAACATTGTATCAATGTATTTCAAGCCACATAAATTCTTGTAGAAATTTATGATCTTTAGTTTAAGTTTCTTTAGAAACTTAGGATCTTTACTTGATCTTATATGGATCAAGTAAAGATCTCATATCCCATTTTACCAAGTAAAGGTCATCCCTCCCCAAATTAACCAAGTAAAGTTAATCACTCCTTACGGTCTTAGGAGGGACTATCTTTACTTGATCCCAATTTTCCTTTGGACTAGAGGAAAGAACAGAGTACATATGAGTACCCACGTGATTTCATATTTTTAACCTTCAAGGTCAGTTCAATTTTAGGGGTTATCCATTGTGGGCTTGATGCATTTGTAATTTAAATGATAATATTTTTAAGATCTGTGTTTGTTGATTATTGTTTAAATAACTCAACTTAACCATAATCTAAACTAAAAGTAGAGTAAACTTAAATTTAAAAAATACATATTTAAAGAAAAGCAGATTTCAATGGAATGATCTAACTTTTCATTCCTGCCTCACTTAGTTCACTTAAACTCTTTAAAACGCCTTGAAGGAGCTAGTACATTCCTTGTGCCCCACAATGCACTTTTTTAGAATAGTATCCTTCTCTTATTTATCCTTTTTTTTGGCTTAAAATCTTGACCAGCTACCTTATGGTACGTCAGACGAAAAGCTTTTGAAACTCTCTAAACAACGCCTTTTAACACCCTAAGATTGCAAAAGACTATGGCTGAGGGAGACTAGGGTGTTGGGGCGCAAATATTTGCAAGTCCAGTTTGCCTGCATAATCTTATCCCTTCACATAATGGGCTGACTACCACCTTCCTGCGCCCGATGTCTAGTTAGTGCATAAGTCTGTAGTGCCAATGGAGATGGTTAACTGTCTTGATGGGTGCCAGTAAACTATAATTCTTCGGTGCTGAGTGTGGGTCTGTCAAATGACTGATCTTAAGATCTGGTGGTGGTGGTAACGACCCCGTCCCCGGCTCGACAGTGAGTCGGGGACCCTCACACCTCTTCCAGGCCCTGCCTCAGCTGACGGACCATTGTAGAAGCAGGCCTGCTACCTCCTTGGGTCTCTCCCAGAGATTACCAGACCCTAGTCTGTGTGCATCTGTGGTCAGTTGAAGAGATATGTGGTGTCGTGTATCTGTGTTAGGCATTTGGGGCACTTTGGTGTTGTATGAGTGGTAGGAGATATTTTAGGCATGTATGATGTCAGAAGTGGTGATTTATTTGTTCCTATCTGTGCAGTGTTTTGCTGATCTGCTTTAGGAGTGTTTGTTCTGAGTTTTGTATGGTTGTATGTAGTGCACTTAAGTTTTTGTTGCGGGTGCTGTGTGTAAATTATTGTTGTGTAATTTGAGAGTGGATTGTTGTTTATGTTTTGCTTGATTGTGTCTTTTGTTTTTTTGTTAGGGTCTGTGTCTAAGTTGGTAGTGCAGTGTTGAGGTTATCGAGAATGGTCTGTTTTTTGTGTTGGTCATTGGGTCATGTGGTGGAGGGGATCATTTGGATGTTGCGTTTTCTGCCTGAATTGTGATGTACGTAGCTTTTAGGGATTTTTGATTGGTATGTCGTTCGTTTCATCGTGTAGATATTGTTTTTTTGTTTTTCAAGAGTGCATCCTGTGGCACTGCAGGTTTCTGTGTTTTGTATTGTCTGTAATTTGTTGGTGTTGGTTTCTGAAATGATTGGGGGCCAGATTATGTTAGCATATTCTAGTACTGGTTTTGTGATTGTCTCGTATGTGTTAATGAGCGTTTCCTTGGTTCTCCCCCAGTGTGTAGTTGTGAGTGCCTTGATGACTTTGAGTGTTTTCGTGTCCTTTTGTATGTCCTTTAAGTATGTGACTTAGGAGTCGAAAGTGAGCCAAGGAACTTTAGTTCTTTTGTGGTAGGTAGTGTTATGTTTTCTATTGTTAGGTTTAAGGTGTGAAGAGAGTGGTCATTGTTTTGGTGGCGATTAACTTTAGTGAGTTTTCTATTGTCCATGTGTGTATTTTGGTTGAGATAAGGTTGTATCTGTTCTGCAGCGGTTTCTGATTTGTTGTGTGAAGAGATTATTATGATCTCGTCTGCGTAGGTGACAATTTTTACAGTTTGTGCGGGAGTTTGTATATCTGATGTGTAGATGTTGAAAAGTAATGGGAAAACTACTCCTCCTTGGGGAACCTCGGAGTTTGTGTGCTTGTGTTTATATATTTTGTTTTCTATTTGGATGTATTGGAGTCGTTCCTTTATGTAGTTTGTTATGTACGTGATGAGAGTGGTGGGTATGGTGAGTTTGTGGATCATGTTCACTAGTTTGTGTTGGTCTACTGTGCCTAATGCTTTGGACATGTCAAGGACGACTGCTATGGTTCAATGTGGTGGAATTTTCTTTTTGAATCCTTTTGTGATTATGTTGTTTATCGTGTGTAAAAAATGTGGTGGTCGATTGCATGGGTTTAAATCCATGTTGGTGTGGTGTGTTTGGGATCTTGGATGTGATGTAAGTTAGGATGATTTTTCTAATGTTTTGGCTATGGGGGAAAGCAGCACTATTGGTCAATAGAATTCTCCTTTGTTTATGTCTTTGTTTGGTTTGGGTATTGGGAATTTTTTTTCCTACTTTCCTTTGTTTATGTATGATGTTTGTGTTTATGGCGAGATTGTAATTGTGCTTGAAGAGGTTTATGGTGTTTTGACCTAGGTGTTTGAGGTGTTTGATGTGTATGTCATCAGGGCCGGTGGAGTTTTCTCTTACTTGTTTTATGGCTCTAATGATCTGTTCTGTTGTGGTTGTAAATTGTGGTTTGGGGAGTTTTTTTGTATGTCTCTTTATTTTCCTGTCTATTCTTTTGTAAATCTGTATATTTTCCTATTTTCCTGTTTGTTAATATTTTGTTTGCCGTGTGTACATCTTTGGGGAGTTGGATATTGGAGAGTGCTTGTTCATTTTCTTTTGTGTATTCTGCCAAGGTTGCCTTCTGATAATTTGTATATGTTTTGAAGTTTTGTTGTAGCCTGAAGTTTGTTTTTGTGTTAAATGTGATTAAGATGGGGAGATGGTCAGAGGAGAGAGCGTGTGTCGTGTTCAAGGTGAGGCTCTCTGTCTAGGGTGTTTGTTGCAGTGGTGATGTTGGGCGAAGTGGGTTGTTGAGATCTTTGCCGTCTAATCGAAGACTAGTACGACTCAGTAACGAAACCACTCTGAGGCCCATGACTTTCTTGCTGCTGATGGAAAATGTCGAATGCCCTGTGTCGAACAAAGTACCTTACGGACTTGTACTCGCTAGACCAGCGTCTCCCTCAGTCGTCGACAGCTCTCATTGAATATATGACAAATATTGAAAGTGTATATGCCGCTGAGAAAGACCAAACAATACACTAAGTGACTCAGAGAGGGGCATCAGTGCGTATCAGACTTTCTAATCTCCATACTCACTTGTTCGCCGTATCCTTGGTGCTATAGAAACCACGAGTTGAAGGGATGTCGTGATTGTCTTCTGCTGGATTATTGGACATGTAGGGATTGAGGTAAAAGAGCGCGCAGATGAGGAAAACAAAGAGTACCACGATGAGTGGTCGACCAGACCACTGTTTCGCTCTTTCACTCGCTAACTTGATGGCAAGAATCAATTAAGCCCTACGGGCTGTCTGGCAGAGAAGAAAGACCATGGCCTTCGAGAACCGACAGAATCGCATAATCGTACTGTGACTGTTTCCGTGAACTTAACCCGGGTATTCTTTGATTTGGTGAATGCCTACGATGCCGCATGGAGATACGGTATAAAGGATACCCTCCATCGTAAATTACTCGTACAGGGTAAAGCTCTTGAGGGAAAATAGGTCAGAAAGAGGATGACTTGCAGGGAAAGGTCATCAGCGTCACCCTTTTTCAGTTTTGTCTGCGTAATACAATGTTTGAGAATTATCTTGCAATTTAGGGCTTTACTACAACCAAGACTTGTTTTGTAATGCTTGTTTGTATTTATTTGAGTTGCACCTGATTCTTTGCATTATGTTAGAGCCCCAGCTCCTCTGAGTAACCCATATTCGAAGCATATGATCTCTTGCATTCGCATCATACATATATTTCTTCGGTGACTTACAGAATTTGAGTTAATGATAATGGTAGTACTTTCCTTTTTACCGCGCTTCTATTCTCTCAAATCTAGCCTACTGTTACGAGTTTACCGCATCCGCAACTAAACGTAAATTAAGGTAGGTGTAAGACATCAACCACGGTGGTCCCTGTTTGGCGAGTGGTGGCTTCCTCACATACGAGGGGCGGTCAATAAGTTTTGCGAATCGGTAGAGTAAAACAGAGGAAGAGGGATGGCTGTTTTTGGGGGGGTTAGGACAATTTATGACAAGTCATGACATGCATCCGCACGCTCCTGCCTCGTCTATTTAAGAAGCAGTAGCTGATCGCAGATCGTCAGTCAGAAATTCTTCAACAATGGAGAAGGTTTGAGCACCGCGCAGTGATCAAATTTTGACTGAGAAAGGCAAGAATGCAAAAAAGATCCATGAACGCATGGTTGCAGTGTACACCGACACCGCCCCTTCCTATGCAACCATTGCTCGCTGGAATAGGAAGTTCCGGCATGGTCGTGAGTCCCTTCAAGATGATTTACGTCCAGGATGCCTGTCAGACGTGTCCAACGAGGACAATGTGGCCCGTGTGTGTGGAGAGGATAATTCTCGAAAATCGGCGGGTGAAGGTCGATGAAATCAAGCGAGAACTTAGAATATCACATGGAAGTGTTATGAACATCATCCACGACAATTTGGCCATGACCAAGGTCTCTGCCTGTTGGGTCTCTAGAAACCTCACGCCCCATGATCGCCTTCAACGTCGTCAAAGTTTACAAGGCTAGAATTGCACAAGCTGCCCTGCGCGAGTGCGTATTCAAGAAGCTCAACCATCTCCTCTGCAGTCCAGCTCTGGCCCCTAGCAACTACCTTTTATTTCACCAGCTCAAGGCTGCACTGTGTGGACGGCCGTTTAAAGACGATAAAGATGTCCAGCTCACCGTCCAGGAGTGGATTAAACAGCAGTCGGGAGATTTCTGGTTATCGGGAATTCGAAGCTTTAGGGACAAGTGGCGTAAGTGCATTGAAGTCGAGGGTAGTTATATTGAAGACTAATAAAACTTTTTTCCTCATATCTCGTTTCTTTATATCTAAATTTCAAAACTTATTGACCGCCCCTCGTACCTTATAGAGATCTTCCTCTCTAAAATGGGAAGATTGCCGTGCAATTTTCGCCGTACAGTGCACATTCGGCACTTGCACACACTTGCCCTTTTTCTCTCTCATTCGGCATCAGCTCTCATTTCATTCTTTAGCAGGCCTCGATTGTTTTTAAGCTTCCGTTAGACTCAAGTTATAACCTAAGCATTTTGTATTTAGGACAAGTCACCTCTTTCGAGAGCTCAATGTAGTTCTCGGGCCGCTAGTTCCTCTGATTCTGCTCAAGACGCCACCCTTTCAGAGGCCTCCGGTCACAAAGCTTTTAAAATAATGGGATATTACTTTCGAATTCTTCTAGAGCACGCATTGAGACGCTGGAGCCGTGCTAGTCTAAAGGGAGAGCTTAAAATTAAAAGAAAGGTGCTGCTTTTACCCCATCTCTATCTCTTTTGAAGCAGGTGTAGGTCTATCGAGCTCTATCTTTGTCTTATTAACTAAGCTTGGTCCAATATAGCGATTGGTACAAAAGATTATTGATCATGTACGTTCTGAGACTGGATTCTGACTTTTAGTGACTCGTAGAGCTGAACGATGCACTCGAAGCATTAAGAATTATGCACCCAACGGTTCGTAGTGTCGGTCAATAAAGGAGTCTGCGCGCTAGGAGGATGTCGACCTCGTTTTTTTGTTGTTTCCCTGAACATGTAGGAGTTGTAGAAAATGATGGTACTGGTAATTGACCCAAACAGTCAACTAGATTAGGGCGACGGCTGCCAGTTGATTTCACTCGCCTTTGAATTGGCCACACTTCCTGGAGAAAGTGCCCTCTAATGGATCACTCCGCTAAACATTACTGAGACGAATGCTTGGTCAGCCAGTTTTCGGCACATTTTCTTGAATGTCCCATTTTAGCGGATTTTCAAGCATGTTACATGTTTCTATACCAGGGCGAACGAGATCGCTATCTACTGTCTATTGTACTCATATCTGAGTCATGCACTTTCTGCTTTAAGATAATTAAAATATATTGATGAGTTGTGCTTCCAATATAGTATTTAGTGATTAGGTTTTGGGTGCACACTCGGTGCTCTGAAGGTGCATGATTCCTTCTGTCACTTGAGCGTGCTTTTTCTTTTATTATTTTGTTTTTTTAGTTGTTTTTCGTTTTTTTTTATTTGCTGTTTTCTTTGGTAAAATTGACTTACCCTGTCTCTCTTAAATTGTAATTAAAAATACGTAATTTCGGCCACTATGTCTCTCCATACAGATTCTAGTTGAGTGCACTTTAAAAATATAAATGTCAAAAGTTTTGTCCAAGTCTCTTCGAAAACGCCGATTCTGCGCCGGGTTGACGGAAGCTTTATTCGGTCCAATAGGGCAATAAAATGGCGTCCCGCAGTGGAGTATCACCCTATTTGCCATTGAGCATCAAACGTATCACAATGGTACTGCCATATGTTATTCTAGCCTCTCTATAAGTAGGCGTCTTTTTTTATCTCTTTTCGTGCCGCTCAGATGCATGAACTAGATCGCCGAATCCACAAGGCACCAAACCACATCTCTCATTATGCCAAAGGGCAGGCTTTTCGGCTTTCTTTGTCCAAATCTTAAGGCAGTGTGAATTTCGCTGATACGACATCTATATTCACGGTTGAGCTCGTCGTTTTGTTTCTGTTTAGTTTGGAGAGGGTTTGGTTGAGCTATGTTCTAGTTTTAATATGCATTTTCTGCTAATCAACTTGCAAATCCTTATTATAATAAAGGTGTAGTTCTAGAAAATTGGTAGATAACGTATTGGAAGGGAATAAAATTTTCTTTGTAGATGGTAATGGATGTGAAAAGTGGACATTGCACTTTGTAATAAATTGCAAAGAATGGAATTTGACCCCCCCTCACTCACCCCCTAAAAAGCTTGAACTTTGATTTGAGCTCCTACTTTTCTGGGAGATTCAACTCAAAATTAAAAGAGATTTGCCTATGAACTTTCATGCTAGAAATAAAGCTTTTTTAAGGCTGTTGGAGTGAGCCAACTCATCCGTCTGGAGATGAACCAGGTGTAAGACTCTCAAGAAATTTTAGACCGTTAAGAATAAGAACGAAAACCACTGCTAACACATATCATACAGCAAAACATCTATTATCAGCCCAAATGTAATTAAAATGACTTTATCAAAGTTATCTCAATGTATTAAATATTAATATTTTATAACTATAAACTAATATTGCAATTCCTGCAAAGGAAAATTCATAAAAGGATCGTGAGACAAGATCTTTCCGTTTCCTGAGTAGTGCACATCGGGGATCTGCTTGTAAGAGGGAGGGGGAGGAAACTCATACCCTCCTTCAGAGCGTATCTTAAAGGAAACTAATCCTGGCTAACTGCTGCGCATCCGAAGGGCTTTTCTTACTAGAACGACATACAATGAAGGTAATGGGAAGGTCTGTCACGGCCCCGACCACCATGAGACCGGTTAATTTGCGACAATTTGTAAATTGAGTAGGGGGATGGAATGTCAGGGGTATATGTGAGGAGAGAAAGAGGTGCATTTAATGTCCTTAAAAGAGGGAAATGAAGAGTTTGGGGGGCGGTTTGAAAGCGAATGTCGTAATATGGTATTTGTTGTTTTGAGGAAGAGCCGGTCTGACCCTATTGCTTATGCAAGATAACGATACTTCAATATTGGCTGAGCAGACTTTTTAATTACTTTATTGTTGAGAGAGTGTCACAGCGTTTAATCCATTTTAAGGAGAGAGCATAATTGTATTTGTTGTTTTAAGGAAGAGCCGACTCAAACACGTAAGGATTTAGTGAAATGCCCAGAAATTACCTAACTAACAATAAATATATATTTAAAATATATTAATTAACTTTAAAAAAACAGAAATAATACTTATATTCACCTAATAAGTTTAACGAGGACCAACATACATGAAACTGGGCCTATTACAGAATCTATTCATGAACAAATAAAAACAAATAGGCTCCACGTAAACATATCAATTGCCAAGAAATTATTTTATAGTTACCCTTTTAGATTCGCATTCAACTCCACTTTAAGCTTCACTCGTCTCCCAGGAAAGATGATGGGGTTCACTAAGATTGTTTCACTTGAGTTAATTTGAGTACCGTAATAAACTCATACTAAAGCAATACGAATATAAGTGGTCATTCTAACTTACCTGAAAGAAAGGATCAGTGGTTGACGGAGGTCACTAGATTGCTTTTCTCGCGCTTCGGTGTGTTAGAACGGACGATGGTAGATTTTCCTCGAGATCGGATGGAGGTAAGGGAATCCGATGTCTAATTCTCGGTTTTAAGATAGCAATTTGAGAGTCACTAGAGAGTGACTGGTTCTTCTATTATCTTACTGGCGAAATTCCTGTTTGGTACTAGGAATATTGGTCCTGCCACACTTCTTACATCGCCTGTGCAAGATGCTTTGAGCTGGCCCGAAATAATCCTTCTTCTCTTGCTGACGAAATTCCTGGTTTGGCATTAGGATTGGTAATTCAGTCAGACTTCTTCTAACTCTGTAAAGGCTAGTTCGGTCTGGTACCGATATAGAACGTGACGTTTTTCTAAGTTAATTCGACACTGGGTGAAGGATCGATCTTCTCCAAATGATCCTTTATCGTCTCTCCTCTAATAATATTCTTCTCTTTTTGCTGAAATTCCTGGTTTGGCACTAGGAATGGTAATCTAGTCAGACTTCTTCTAAGTCTGTAAAGGATAGTTGGGTCTGGTACTGATACAAAACTTAACGTTCTATGTTAATTCGACACTGGGGGAAGGATCGATCTTCTCGAACTGATCCTTTATCGTCTCTCTTCGAATTAAATCTTTTTTCTTTTGTTCAGGGGCTTATTTATAGGCTGGCGACCGCCCCATCTAAGGAAGAAGGGGTGAGGCCGCAGCGGGGAGAGCGAGGGGTGAGGCCCCAGAAAGGAGAGTGAGGGGTGAGGAGGGTGGCACCGTAGTGCCCAAGTCGGCTTGATAATTAGAGGCACCACTAACCATCCCCATCCTTGGTGTTTCTCTTGACTGGCACCGCTTTTAGCCGATTTAACCACGGACCTCACATCTCGTAGGTAATTGGATCCTTTAAGCACTGCTTGAGGGCCTTTGGTGGTCACCTTAGCCCTCCGGGAGGCTTTATGTTGTAAGTCCTTTACAGCGAAATACGGAATCAACTTTGATTTTGCCGCCTTTCGCCCTACGACCACCAAAAGTGAAGACCATATTCGGATAAATAACCTCAACACAGATTTCTAATGCGCAATTAGAGTAACTGTTAACCTCTTTTACGAGGTGTTTTAGATATAATTGTCATCTATTAAAAGTCATAACGCAAAGCGTTGCAACCGAAAACGGAAAAAAATTGGGAAGAAGTAATGAAGTAAGCTTGGTCGAAATTTTGTAGACAGTGTAATGTCTTTGTACAAATTTATTTGTAAAAATAATTCTCTACTCTGACTTCATCACAATAATGGAAGAGAAAAAATATTTACATTCAAACCGTTATTATATTTATAGTTACATCGCCCGCTAAATAAATTCTATATAGATGCATTCGCAAAGAATGTGCTTGGCATAATGAGTGTGATTAAATTTGTTTTCAAGCGATTACATATTTTTAAATATTAACCGAAGAAATTATCTGGTTTCGGATAAACTATTAGAAGCTTTTGCCTTGGCTTGTTCTGGAAATTATTTCATAATTGTTCGAGTTTAAATGGCGTTGGCGGAGGTATTCTTTTTCTCATTTCTTTCCGGTTTCCATAACTAAAGATAAGAAAAGGGAATCAATTTATCCACTTGCGCAACAGACTTCCGACATTCTCAAAATGACAGGCAGACTCTGGCACCTCTGCATCTTTTCCATATTTGCCACAACTCCAATAATTTTCGCGGATGACGACACCTCTTTTTAATGCCCCACTCGATCAAATCCCCAATTATATAATGAGGATCATAAAGCTAGCGCCAGAAATGAAGCAAGTTTATAGCCTACCTTCTCCAACCAAGTGTTTCATCTTTAGAGTGTAAGAATTCAGGCACAGGAGCTTTATAATGCTTCACCAGTAGGTCATAGAAAAAAAGCCCTTTCTTCGCCTAGTGAATATAGTAGTTGGACATGATGCAGCAGAAATGCGCTCGAGAGTTGTGTCATGATGAGATCCTAGAATTTAAAAAAACGTAGCTACTGAAGTGCTAAGGTTACCTTCAGCCTTCCGCATTGCCCTCATATGTTGATATATTAGAATATTAATTGTGAATTGTTAGCAACCCTTATCTCGTTAGGTATTTTAAAAGCATGAACCGCTTTAAGAACAAAACAATTTCTATAGCTATCTTCTCATTGTTTACCGCAGATCTCTATTAAAGGCCCGGATTGATACCGTTTCCAATGTTTACAGTTAGTTTCAATTTTGTATCGCTAAGCAGAAGTAGACACGGTATTTCCTGTACGCTTCCGTATATGTGTTTACAAGTCTTTGCTAAAAATAAATTAAATGAGACCCACTGACAAAATGATTTTCCTCAAAACAAACTTTAGAATGTTTCTAATTCGCTCAACAACCAGGCTCATTGATCTACTTCCCTCTCTTCACCTTTATACCCTGAATGGCTATATTTCTCTTGAATCCAGGCAAAAATGCATCCAATGCAACTTAATAATTTTTTGCTTCTCTCCATCTGGCTTTCCAGAATACTGCGAGGATTCAACAGATCACAGCATAAGAATAAATTGACACTCTCATGGAGAAGAAATGAAACTGGTCCATTGAGAGTCCAAGAACTGAGTGAAGAAATGATGGTTAACTTCAAATTCAATCCTCACATTTTTAAGCTTTCTCTGAGGAGAGGTCAGCGCATATTAATCTTACTAAACCAAACTGCGATTTGCCACCAACTTAATTCCATTTCGAGCACAAAGCCAGCCAAAAATATAAAAACGGGTTCGCAAATAATGGGATGATGTTAAATGAAAACCTTCGGAGGGCAGAAAGCTCGAGTTTACAACTCTCGGGGCTTTGGCCCGCTAGAGCTCACATTACTTCTGAATCTACCTCCCTTTACGCAACGAAGGCCTGTCCGACGGCCTTTTGCGTACACAAGGTCCAAATGCCCTTAGCTCGCAGGGCTATTTGCTTTCCTTTAATTTTCACTTCTCTGCAAACATTTCCTTTCAAACTGTGTGGTGGAGATGCCCTAACAGGTTTTTGCTTGTTAATCTCAAGAAAATAACTACACCCCATTTAGGAGTTAGATATTAAAAAAATAATTGAAGTGAATTGTAAATTTTAAATATGGGAAAAAAATATTTATAATATTAAAACCAAAACCAAGGAGAATGTATGTGTTCCGTCTCTATGCTACGTGATTTTTAAAGGAGAGCTGTATAAAGTGTGATAAAGTTAGGAAAAGTAAAAAAGTGTGGAACGTAACTAGCTATGGAAGTAAGTTCTCTTGGGAGGCAAATGAGTGAAACGGGACAATGAGACATTTTTCAAAATGGGATATATGGAGGGAATGGGTGATGTTTGATAATTTCCATAGTATAAATGAGCTCCTAAAAAAAATACCTCACGCTCCTCAAAGCTAAATTTAAAATATGTTCATCGCAAAATAGAAAATCAAAATGTGGAGACTAATTCAAGAGTGGCTAATGGCATCGACGCAAAAGTTACATTGGTCAAGACAAGGACAAGTTGTGAAATGCTCAAAGAGAAATGCTTGTCCAAATCTATCTGTTTTACGCAAATTTGTTCGCTAAGTATTAAAGAAATAAGTGCTCGACTTGCTCTTCCTCCTTTTTTGCCCGTCTTTTTCACTGTCTTTGCCCCAAATCGTGTTGTGGGTCGTATCTTGTTATGTTTAAGGAAAACCTTCGTCAGAGTGGCCAATTGGGAATGTTTTCTGCGGTCTCTCCATGGTGAGACGGTGAACAAATTTAACCTTGTCGACATTTTGCGTTTCCCAAGGGAGGTAAGACTTAATGCTGCTCTTTTCTATAATGGGTGAGGATGAATTATTTACTCTGATAAGTTTATTCTTGGTTTTTGTGTGAATAAATAAATATATCAAGGCCGAAATGGAGAAAAAGAAGTGCTAGAGGTAGGAAATACGTGTATTGAGCTATTTCCTAAACTAAAATATTGTCCCCATGGATTACTAGTACTATATTTCACGTTTAGGTGACGTTTCTTGGCCACCACGATCACCTGATTTTACCCCTTCAGATTTTTTCCTTTGGGGATACCTTAAAGAAAAGGTATACGTAAATAAACCTAATAATCTTCAAGAATTGAAACAAAACATCATTGAAGAAATCGACAAAATCACTCCGGATGTTTTGGAAAATATCATGGGAAATATGGTGCAAAGAATTCGCCTTTGTTTCAACATTAATAAAGAAGAGTTGAAGGATATTATATTTAAATAATAAAAATCCAAGATCTCTTCTTTCATTTTATATATCAGCCACTTTTATAACCTAATTAGTTTTTGTGTTATTAATTTTTAAATATGTGAAGTAACTTTTGGGCCACCCGTTACAATCTTTATTTAAGTGGCCCCATTTTTTTATTTTTTATTTTTTTAATTTTCACTGCTCTGTTATGTACATTATATTTTCCCCACTTTTCGCTCCTCATGTCTTATAATCTCCCTCCTTAGGATATCTCCATTTCTTTTAATCTGTTACCCTTTCCGTCTTCTCAGTTTGACCTTATTACCTGCTAATTGTAATTCTTAATGTGAATCTTTACCTTGCCCCTTCCATCTTCCTCATTGGTGATTTCTTGTTTTTGAGGAAGGTTTTCATACTTTTCTTCCGTATATATACCTCTAATATAATATTATTTATTGTAGTTATCGTTAATAAGAAACTTAATAAAGTTCGAAAGTACTTGGAAATACCATTTCATTTTTTCCTGCGGGACATTGCATTCATTTGCTACCCTCACCTTATACTTTGTGAGTTTTTCATATATATATATATATATATATATATATATTAGTGAGTGTGTGCAATAAGTTATGATAATGACTTCTGGGTGAAAATTTAGGATGTTTCTTGAATTTGAAATTAGTTTATTGAAAAATTTAATGACAATTATGTTGAATTTGTCGATATATATGTGTGCTCGAAGCCGTTCGGTAGCAAATGTTGATCGGGCAAAGATCGTTAATCTTTGCTATAATATGGTGAAAAAGAGGAACATAATAATATTGTTGCAACGAAAGTAACAGTTTTTAGTACTATTGATAATAATAATATAACTACCAATAGTCACCTGAGATGCCTTATCTTGAATTGTCGATAAATGAGTTTGCGCCGCGGCCTTTCTTATTCTTGAAATAACTCAGGAGACGTTTTCGTCAAACCCATTTTTGAGATAAGTAAATCTTATATCTAAGCGATATAATATTTAAATGGCATTCAACTCTTTTGCATTTTCTTTGAATTTATAATATGTACATTATTTTTATTGGTTCCATTTTTAAATATTTGATTCAAGGAATATTTCCTTTGTATATTTAGATATTTTGTGAGGATTTTGTAAAGAGGAGGCATCCGATGGTTTTATTCGACCACAATACAACCTAACTTAAACTATCCTAGCCTATTCAAGATTAGGTTGGGTTAGGTTAGACTAGTTAAAGTTAGGTTTATTTGGGTTAAGTTATATCAGGCTTCACGAAAACCTTGGAAAGCACCATCTTTGCAAGATTCTTTTCTCTTTTCTCTTACCAGAGACCTTCTGAGCCATATACATGACCTAGCTGCCTCCTATTTGCGCATCATGCCTATCCCTAAATTGAAGGAATTTAAGTGCCTTATCTTAAATTAAATCCAGGCGAAGTATCTATTCTTAAAATCAGCTTGCTCGAGGTGCCTATGCCTGAAGTGAGCCCCTTTATTTGTCTTATCTTGAATTAATCTCTAATTGTAATGCCAATGATACAAGTAATCATATTAATGAAAATAATAATGATATTGGATTGGATAAGAGAAAATTTGTGCTAATATGACTGTCGAGGGTTAGCCGCGATTATAATTTTTATTATTTTATGATTAAATCAAGTGGTCGTACGTTTGTACTTCTCGTGATCGCTCCACGATCGATCTCTAAGAGCGTTTTTCTTATCTTTATTCTATTAAATGAATATAAAGGGGAGTTCTCTCTTTAATGTACTAAATAATGCCAACGCAACTCGTCCAAGGATAATTTAAACACTTCAACCAAAATATACTTTTACTGTACATTAATCAACTCAAACAAAAATTAATATATACCCGTACAAAAATACAAAGTAAAAATGGTTTATAAGTCCCGTTATCGATACTAGGCTTCAGGTTTCTTTAAGGGAGAACAATTAACTTTAAAAAAGTTCGTCTTTAAGATATATAGATAATCTACATTGAACGCACGGGGACATAAAAATATAATTGATTACTCACATAAGGTAGTGGGGTTTACCTAAAGAATCCAAACAAAATACCTTCACTCGAATATTGTCTGGAGAGGCGTCGTGAGTGTAGTTTATTTGCTTCTCAATAGATGGCGTTACTTCGAACGAGGAGTGGACGAGTGACGTCACGCTGAGTTTAGAGGTGACGGAATAGCAGGAATCAAAACAAAACGCCGATTGAGGGGGCGAGTCGGGCGTTTAGGACCTTAAAATGGTTTTCTCAGACGAGGCTTGACTATGGCTGTATATTTTTTTAGTGATTTGGTTTCGCTTGTAGAGCTTCTCTTTTGGGTGAGAAATCTATCTAGTTTCTGGTGTCAAACTCAAATAGGGTAAGATCACTTGACGATCTTTGGTAATCGAACTGTGCCGACGGTACTTAAGGTAAGATCACTTGAGGATCTTTGGCAATCGAATAGTGCCAATTATACTTGGAGGTAAGATCACTTGATGATCTTTAGCAATCAAACTGTGCCGATTATACTTGGAGGTAAGACCACTTGACGATCTTTGGTAATCGAACTGTACCGATTTTACTGGTGCAATCTGGTATTGCCCAAGAAAATGACAGTCCTTCTTAACTTGCTGAGGGAATTATATCCGGGCAAGTCCCTATCGATGTCGTGACAAAACGAGAATTCTCCTCTTTTTCTCCTGACAAACCGTTTTATGCTAAAATTACTCCCGCGAGGTTAATGAGCAGGGAAGAGGGAGGGCAAGGGGAGACCCGAGGGTGCCCTTGCTTTGGGGGCGTAGGTAATTTCTCTTCCTAGACATTTTCAAATTAGGGAAACTGGATCTCATGTTGAATCGATTAAAGTAGGTATCAATTCATCTGCGCTTGGCGTCGTGGCGCTCCGGGAGAACGTAATACGAGACCGACAGTTTGAATTTTTTACTTGTTTGTTTATAAATGCACCCTCGAAGGGTAGGCCTTTTGAGCTGAGGTCAGGAATAACTGTCTCCTGAATTTAACATTTTTATCGTACTTGTAAGAGACTGGTAAGAGTGGTTTAGAGAAACCCAGGTGGATTTTGTTTACCTTTCATTGATTTTCTTCGCCATGAGAAAGACCTCGATATATATATATATACATATATATATATATATACATATATATATATATATATATATATATATATATATATATATATATATATATATATATATATATATACATACTCGCAACTTCTTAACTGCCTAGGTTAACTCGTATATCTCTACAATGATATTGAGTTATATAAGATAAAAATTAGGGCAATCTAAGACAATCAAGTAATCTATTCATTTTTATTAACGAGGTTCTCTCTTGACGAAGGCCTAAAATGTCATTAGTAAACTAATTAATGTTAAAAGACAAAATTTAATAAATGTTAAACAAAACGCAAACAAAGGAAAACAATAGAGTTGATGAAAGAAAGAATGCTCCAGCGTCGGATGAATACCAACCATACTCCGGTGACCGAGCATGTGCTCAGTACTAAAAAACTTCCTTAAACCACCGAGGCATTGGGGTTGGTCCAAGGGAACAATCCCGTATTCTTTACTAGGCAGATGCAAGGGATGACCTGATCCCTGCCATGTAGGCAGTGTGTGGGAGAGCAAAACGCTGGCCTGTTCTCTGAGAACTTGCGTCGTCTTTGCTGCCCTTATAGGCACTGCTATTTCTCGGAATCCATACATGTCTAATAACTGAGTAAAGTAAAATCTATAAAACAAAGCGCTCGCGGAGCCCTTACTTGATGGCAGCTGTGGTGCCACGGATGCTGCGACCATGGGTGCGAAGATTCCTTAACCCAGAAAAAACTCAGGGCACTTACTCAAGCGCTAAATATCTAAATCACATATCTGAACCGGGAAAGACCCCTTATTGCCTGCTGTGAAGCGAGACAGCGCCTGGTGGAGCCACGTTGACTTCAAACTGATGGAATACGGCGTGAAAGCAGGTCCTCTCTTCGGAAATCGTGCCATTCCGATATATTGGCTTGGATTCAACGTAACACAAATTTTGTTCTAAAATTTGTCGAACGGAATCCTCTCGGTTTTGTCAAAGCTTAGGTAGTAAATGCTTGGAAAAAATAGTCAAAAGTATCACCCTCCAGGCTGGTATTCTGGGCATAAACAAGCGTACCAATGGCCGGAGAGCTCCATCGAACTCTTGAAGAAGTTTCTTCGCCCTAAACCAAAGCGCTTATGGAGGGGCCGGCGGCATAGGCATCATCGAGATCAGCCACTTATGTAATGAGTGACCTTGGTGATTGCTGGAGACACCGGACTCGTGCGTAAAAGCGCATTTTGATATGTATACCTTGTAGCGCAATTGACATCTCCCCAGCAACTGCGAGAAGGCTCTCAATGGGGGGATGTGCAGAATGGATCGCTCGCCAGAATGAGACCAGTATTGTGGATTGTGTCCACATAACGCAATTTACGCTGAGTTGCGTAGGCCTAAAACTCACAGCCGTAATTTTGAGCGAATAAAGGAATAATAAAGAAGGAGAGTGGTAGAACTCTTAAAATAACAAATGCTAAGGGTAACGGAACAAAGAATGTCTATGGTGCGGTTAAAAGGATACCTAAATCTGTGAATATGGGTAGAGAATATGACCAAGTAAACAATGTGAGGTTACCACTTGTAGGCGAGTTCCGTTTAAGAAACAATTTAATGTCAGGGTGTAGTCATGTATGTGGCCAAACGTGTAATGAAACCCGCAATTAAAGCAATTTGGAAATACAAAAGATGCGGTTCTCTGTGTGGGGGCCCTATTACTGCCTGGAACAGGCAGAGAGGTGATTCGCCTAACAAGATAACCGTTTCCAGTTGCCCACAGTATACTGTTTGTGTTTATTCGTTCACTGAAGCCAAGTAACTTTGTGGGAAGAAGTAAACAAAGGCTTCTTGCGTCCCACTGTGCTGCATATACTGTATTTATGCTATGCATTTCCCTGCAAAAGATTGTTATAGTAATGAGTACCCAAAGAGCGGTGTTGACGTCCTCTACCGATATCTGCCTTGAAGCGAAGCTATCTTTAACCACAAGCCTTAAATCATTGGCGGTCCGTGTCCGTCAGTATCATCTTTCGGTGACAATTCTGGCCTGAATTTTCTGTCGACCGGTGTTTTTGCAATTGCAGGGTGACATTTGGCGTGCCCAAATGCAATCACTTATATTTGGTACTTAGTAGTCTCTGTTTTGCGCCCTATTTTACACAAAGCACTAGAAGAACACTGCACCATACCACATTTGGAAAATATATGAATCTAGTTATACACTTTCCAGTTAGTAATCACCAAATTCTTCTCGTTAATGGTTAACCACATTCACCTGTAGTTTATACAATTTTTAATACGATTCCTTACTCCTCTTTTGTCCTCTGAGCTTATCTTGTCATACTAAAACGTATGTTTGAATTTTCAAGTCACTTGACATCTCCTGAATTTCATCTGAACACTTTCTAAATGGGTTATGCTGGTTTCCCTTATCTATAAAAGTGGTCAAATTATTATTTATTTCATCCATTTGCTCTCTTCCGATACCTGTGTTTGTATCTGTCGAGATTAAAACAGTTTTTCTTTAATTTTAATCTAACCATGTTATAAAATTTAATTAATGTTACGCGAAGTATCCAATGGAGAGTCAATTTTCTTTCTTAGTGGATTCGACTCAACCAGCCATTAGTTTTTCATGAGTATTTGCCCCCGTTGATAGGCATTTAAGTAAAATTTTTATTATGGTTGTGGAAATATTGCTTAAAGCCAACTACCTTATTATATATCATTCTGGACGATATTTATGAACTTTGTTTTCAATATTATTAATTTGCACAATTCGTTTTTCCTCACCTTCCTTTACTTTCAGGCATTCCCTAAATTATCCTTTACCGTATTTGATTTATCATTCATTTTATTTCTTCTGAGTTGTAATAATGTTCCCGCTGTCGAACACCCGCACTCTCTCACTATCCGGTCCATAATTTTTAAACGTTATTTTCTTCCCCATTTTCTCTTGTTCCCGCTATTCTAAGATGTAAGTTTAATATTTTCTATTTTCTTCCTTATTGAGCTCTGACCAAATTACTTAAGCTGTCTACTTCAAATTCTTCTCATTAGCTCCCTTCTTATTCCCATTATTTCCGGTACATTTGATTAGATATTCTTTCTATCCATAACAATCTAATACTCTTCTCCGGCATATCTTTCCATTGCTTCTAGTTTTTATTGTATATCATTGTTTATTGTCCTTGACTTACATCTGTACCTCATTACCAGCCGCACGTAAACCATCACTATCCTAACTAATTCTAGTTTCTATGAAAGGTCTTTTTGGGGGAATTCCACGTGGAATTTCTTTTCCAGCACAGAAGTTCCATGCGCTGGAGAAGGTTCTGTTATGCTTAAATTGGTAAGCCTCCTCCCCCCCTCCCCCTTCCACAAGCGGTAGCCTCGAACCGCGTCCACCAGGGTCCACCTTTATACTGGTTAGAATCTCCTCGGAAAGAAGACTCGAGGCCATTCTAGAGTAGAGCTGTTTCCTACTCACCCCCGCGGAGAGAGCCTTGGACATATATAGTGCTCCTCTCTCATGAGGCAGACATAACCTTGAGAAGTCTCGCCCAAACCCAAGAAGATTCCCCTAGTTCCAAGTCAGGTGCTAACAAAAAAGCAAAGTGACGGCTGAACTATTTGTGTATTGGAATTAACCCCAGCCAGTGAGGTAATTCCATTTAACGATCGCTACCGAGCGATTTTTCCGACTTCACTCATAACTCCTGTCGAATCTCTCCTCGTTCGCCCCTTGTTTTCGGGTGGCCATAATACTCTCCCCTGGCCTGGACGTTACCCTCCCTCCTTTTTCGAGAACCGTCATCACTTTAACTTCCCGCTCAGAAGCTCTGAGCACCCTCGCCTCACGTGCAGAAGACTTCCGTAAAGCCTTACCCCGACGTCTCACCGGAACTCCTCCGTAAGACAACCCCTCTCTCCTCCAGTAACCCATTTGAGTTAATTCTCCCCATTTGAATAGTCTCCTCCTGTAATACATTAAATTTTAACTTCATAGTCTGATGCATAACTACAATCCGCCCCCCCTTCCTCGTTTACCGATGTAATTTTGCCCATTAATTCTCTGATGTAATTGTGCCCATCATTTCTCTCATTTTTATGTAAATAAAATTATATTTTTGTACATGCCTCTTTAAATAACCTTGAGCTTTGCCATTGCCTATATTTTACCTGACCTCGTTGCACTCTCATCTCGCTATTCCGCCCGTCAGGACTGGTGGTGTTCCGTCCCTTTGTCGGTTCGCCTGTAAGTTATTGGTCCCTCCCTCATAGATATAATATGGTATTGATGTAATGTCATGTCATAACACGATAGTCTTCTGTTCGGGGAAACTTTTTTTTACCCGGACAAAGAACCTACTGTCATTTGTAATTCTCTTCTTTTAACCCTTATAGATATAATATGGTATTGATGTAATGTAATGTCATACCACGATAGTCTTTTGTTCGGGAAAACTTTTTTTTTATCTGGACAAAGAACCTACTGTCATTTGTAATTCTCTTCTTTTAACCCGTGCATTGTACGTCCTTTAATGCTTCCATCTCGTGGTATAGAAATTTCATTTTGGTATAACTAGATCGTTTCCATTTCAGATTTTGCAACGTGGCAGTTCTCGTCTCTTCCTTAATTAACATAAGTTCGGTAGTCTTGAGTATCGATTTTCAGACTTTTCTTTACCTAGCATCGCACACTGTATGACCTCAATATAGCTTTAGGTTTCTCTCCCGTCTCCTATTAGGCCAGTATTGTCAGCAATCTCGTATACGACTCTATCATTGTATAGAGAGAAAATATCGGGAGACGTTAAAGTTCTTTTGATGAACACCCAGTCACTTTTCACTTGTTTTATTCCTACTGCTATCTTCTTTCACCTGTATAAAAGTCGGATTGTTATAATGTAGTTAAATTCAATCTATATTTCCTTGTTCATGTCATACAGAATCAGCTACTTTTTATACTCTTTCCGCTTTTCAAAACTCTTTTCTGCCATTATCCTCACAACAAAATTGTATTCCAATACCCCTTTCATTTTTTAAAAACTTATTGCTGCACCTTTGATATGTCGGTATTTATTTTTATCCTTATTCTATTTAATACAATCCTTAATCTGATCTTAGTTAGTTGACTAAGGACGCTTATACTTCAGTTTTTCGCCCTCCAACATGCAACCTTTCTTTACTTATAAATAAATGATCAATTTTATTCGCTAGATGGTTACATTCTCAGTCGCCAAATTCCCCACTGCCTTTAGCATTCGGACCTTGATCCTATTTTTTCTGGCTCCTCTTTTGTCTTTCACTTCTCGTATCATGCTTTTTAATTCATCTTTTAATTATATCAGAGGATTTGAGACTTCCTATTTCAGGATATTCTGCTAGTCTGCCTTCGTCATCATACAGTTCTTTACATACTCTTTGAATTACTCCATAACACTCGCTGTATTCATCGTTAAAATGCGATCATTCTTTATAAAGGCACTAGCATATTTATATATCATTTCCTATTATTTTTTCATAAATAATAGCTTATATCTGTTTCTAGATTGTTCTACCTGGTTACATCTTTCATTAAGCGACTGTTCTTTTAATCTATTTCATTCATTGCCTCCATAGCACTTGATTTTTTTTAGGACCTAGTGAACCGAAAATAGAGCCTTGAAGAGTGCACTCGTTCTTCTTCCACATTATCTTGGTATTTTATATAGTTCCTACATGTTATTCCTACAATATATCCTTCTATTTTTCTTGGAAATAGACTCCGTTTCTGACTGTTTTTGTGTTCAGCAGCTAAGTTACTTTTCACTATCTTAAAACTAGCAAGACGCATTGGTTAAAGTCTTTATCATTATTAATATATAGGAATGGCATTGCTAAAGATATAGGTCAGCTTTTTTATTGTTTTTCAAGAAGATTTTATTCTTTACTGATTTTCCTTTCAATATAACCGTCCGGATTCACAAGATCTCCAAAGTAAACGTATAGTTTTAGCTACTCTAAGAATTTATTCTCAATTCCATAAGATCTATCTTCTGAAAAACTATTAGGCATTATTTTGGGGGGGAAAGATCAGTTTGAATTTTGCCACTAAAGCGTCACCCCTTAATGATATTTTAAAGATTTTGGGACCCTATCCTTTCAGTTGGACTCCCCCCGTGATATCTAGCTTTAATCAGCTGAAGGAGAAACTGATCTCTGCTCCTATTTTGAGACTCCCGAATCCGAACAAAATCTTTAGGATTCATACTGAATGACTTTCTTAATGGTATAAATGGTACCCTCATGCAGTATGAAAACGATAGAAATGGATATCCCGTTGCGAATGCGAGCAGGAAGCTGTCGGTCCGCGAGAAGGCTTACGCCACCATTGAACTCGAGGCATTAGTTATATATAGTCAATTCGATATTTTAAAATGTACATTATAGGAACCGAATTTGTAATTGAGAGTGACCATAAGCCATTGTCGTACCTTCATAATTTCAAGAGTCAAAATGGACACCTAATGCGTTGGAGTATGTTGTTCATGGAATATCAATTCCGTATTGTGTACTCAAAATTGTTTAGCGGATAGTTTAAGTAGAAATGCTCTAGAAGACCCTATCGCCATAAATTAAAGATACCATTAGCGTATCTCCTTCTAAATATGATTGCTGATTTGTTTTATATATAGATTAATTGTTTAAAATTTTGTATAATTTTCTCTCTTTTAGGGGAATCTTTAGTAATGGTTCATTTTTAAAATATTTATTTAGATATTCAATGTGTTGCATGGCGTAATTTTAACTTTGCTTTGTTTTTTTTATTGTACCTGAGCATATAGTCTCAAGCAATTATTATTATTTGTTAACCCTGCTCATTTCCGAATTTGGTTTGTATCTCTTGCACTAATTCAATATTTATAGCATCTTCGCCTTGAAGAAAAATTAGTTCGAAACATTTTTTCTCGCATCCGACATATGGGGGAAGAAAAATGTCTTCCTAAAAAGTGAGGAATGTGGAAGAATAAGGAGAGAGAGAATGAAATCCACCCTCCTAACTTTCCCAGTTCACCGCTGACCGCTCTAAATTCTTCTGCCATAAATACTGCGAAAATTAGCACAATGGAAAGACCATTAAGAGACCATCGCGCTTCTCTTTATGGACCCTTATCGCGACCCAAGGTAATTAAGGAAGTCTGTTGGCGGTAAATCTCTCTCCCCGTCTAGATAATTTTGGAGTATATATTCGACACTTCAGAGTTCACATGCAGATTGTGACTGAAGCCGCCGCCCAGTACGTTAGCCGTAACGTCTTCGTTAGTCGATAGGAAATCGACTACATTCTCGTCCAGAGAAGAATTGAGTGATTGTCGAAGAGCCAAGGAAGAGCTAGTCGGTACCCATTGTTGTTCGTGGGTATAGTTAGGCGAGTTTCAACTATTCTCACCACGTTTTCGGATTTTAAGCATCGGAAATTTCATCCCCGAAGCAACCTCCGTTTGCTTCTTAAGGATAAGCGGTCCCCAACTTCAGTTCCCGAAGTGGAATTGACCGTCCCGTGAGACGTACACAAGTTTAAGGTCAAACTTACCTACCTGGTCCTACTCGCCGCACGTCATCGTAAAAGTGATTTAACCCTCGCTTCGTCACGCTCCTCCCACCTTTACTGCGTCGGACCTCAAGGATACCCTTTGCTCTAGAACTTGCATAATTGTTAAATCATCACTTATTTAATTATCCCTCGGTTCAAACTTAATTGATAGTGTTAATCATCTTAGCAGGGAACCGTCAATATTTAATTGTATTGCCATTTAACTTGCCTTATATGTATATGTAAACTTTAGTCCTATTAAAGTATATTTTTGTAGCCGTGTTTGAATATTCCTTGGCCTAACAACTGTGTATTTAAAGCTGTCTTAGACCAATCCCCAAGATGAGCCTTAATTTCGGTAGGCCAGTAGGCCAGTGTGCGTATAACTGTGTACACTTGGTCATATCACGACAATACTCTGTACACTATTTACATACACATACATATAAAGGAGCATGTTCTATTCAAATATCAAGTAGTATCTTCTAAGCACATATGATTGAGTTTGTTCTAAGCACATGTGAAGGAGAATGCAATGACCAGCCCCTGAATGGTAGGAAAGGTTCAAGAGTGAGCAGAGCCGGCATGAATTTAAAGCCTTTGTTCACTGAATGTGTCAGGAGAGGATGATATGGATAGGGAAAGAGCGTCGCTCTTTTTGCATGGGATTGATTTGTTGAGAAAGAAGTAGTTGACCAGAGTTTATGTCCATTAGAAATGCCTAAAAAGAAGTTACGATTGAAAATGTTTTGAGAGTGTATGGGTATGTAACAAGAATGGATGAAAAAAACCGTGTGAAGAAAATATACAGGAGCAAATGTAAGGATGTGCGAAGAATAACTGGTCGACATAGAGGGGACAAAATATTCAGGCATATGCAGATTCTCATGATATCAACTAGTTCTACGATGCTATGAAAAGTTATGGTCCTCAAAATTGTTCATTCACTCCAGTAAAAACAGCTAATGGGACTATACTACTTTGAGAACAAAGCCAAATAATCCACAGATGTGATAAACACTTTCCCTACCTACTAAATCTAGTAAACCCGACCGATATCACTGCGCTATTTGAATTAGATGAGCGTCATTAACACAGGAGATGGATCTTCCTTCTACTTTCAATGAATTGCTATGGGCAATTAAGTCACTCAAAGACAAAAAAATCCTCAGCTATTGACAACATCTTGCAGAGATTTTAAATCAGTTGGGGGGGGGGATACTTGCTTAATATAACAACTACAAATTCATCCTGCCTGTCTGGAACAGAGGGCAAGTGCCCCAACAGTAGAAGGAGGCTAATATCATTACAATATATAAAATCAAGGGTAAAAACTACTTTCTATTCCCGGGAAAGTTCTTTTTAAAATCACGTTGTGGAGACTAACATCCTTGATAAAAAAAGACCTACTCCCGGAATCGCAATGTGGCTTTCGCAAGGATCGAGGTACAGTTGACATGATTTTCATATCCCGGCAATTGTAACTAAAATCAAGAGAGCAAAACTTGGATCTATTTATGGCTTTTATTGACCTCAAGAAGGCCATTAACATTGTAAACAGTGTCACTCTCTGCGAGGTGATGCGTATTTCTGGCTGCCCACCAAAATTCGTAAAGATTGTAAAATAGTTCCACAACCGAATGTATGCCAATGTATTCTAGAGCCAACCACTTTCGCTGATAACTCTGAGGTCAGACAAGGGTGTGTGATGGTACCAGTATTGTTTAACATGTAGCTATTATGCGTTACTACACTACTTTACCGTACTGTCCGTGAGAAAAGTGGAATAACCATCAACTTCAGAGTGGATGGCAGCCTTTTTACCTTCAAAAATTTTCAGGCAAGAACAAAGCTCTCAATAGACTACATTCTGGACCTACAATATGCAGACAACTGTGATCTGGTGGCTAACTCACCAGAAGCACTGCAATATGTCTTGAGAACTGCTACTGATATATACACCAGATTAGGCCCTGTTGTAAATATAAAAAAACAGAAATACTCGCACACTGGTCTAATGAAGCGCCTCATAATTCCGTAGTCTTTCAAATTGCAGATGAGAATCTCTCAAACGTTCCATCTTTTAAGTATCTTGGTACGAGTAGCTACCTCTCAAATGACACGCATTTGGATGTTGAAATACAGCACCCAATAAAACAAGCAGCAGCATCCTTCGGTCAACTCTCTACAAGAGTCTATTAAAAAATAAAGACTTGAAACTAAGCACTAGGATGACCGTCTACAATGCGGTATGTCTATCATATCTCTAGTTTGGCTGTGAAACATGGACGACATAAAGGAGAAACGAAAAACCTTTAGAGTCTTTCTAAAAAGATCCCTACAAAAGATCCTTGGTATCACATAGCAAGACAGAATACCACACGTCTCGATACTGGAGAGAACCAATAGCACCAACATCGAGGCAATCATTGCTACCACCATCTGCGATGGCTGGGTCAGTCATACACATGCCTAAAGAAAGACCTCCCCGCAGGGTGCTGTATGGTCAGCATCATGATAGAAGAAGGGCAGCGGGTGATCGCGAGCTCAGATTCTAAGATAATATCAAGAAAACGCTGGTTGACCTTTCAATTCTAGAGGTGCTGGCTTAAACAGGATAAAATGGAGACGACTCATCCATAATGGAATGAATCATCTTAAAGACAACCGACGATACAATCAACCCGAAAAGCGTGCTAGCCAGCGTGCGAGAGAGCACGAGCCACCATCCCAACCTCTCCCAAATTTTCAATGTCCTACCTGTGGCAAGGGATGATTATCTAGGATTGACCTGTACAGTCACCGGTGAAGACATAGACCTAAGTAAGAGAGAAAGCGTCATCATCGGACCAGATGGACTACCTTAAGCTAGTAAGTGCGAAGGGTTGAAGAGAACGTAAAAGTTTAATTTATCATGGGAATGAGGGTGTTAGAGAGAAAGAGATGGAATAATTGTAGTTAAAAATTTATGAAAGAATTGTATTCCATAACTTACTCCTTAAATTGAAATTAATTATCAGCGTTTTCTCGTCATGTCCAAAATGAGGAAAAAATATAGATGATATTCTTGTTATTACTTTTTATTCCTTTTTTAATACTAAAAGTCATTGATGAATTGAATTTCAGAACTTACTTAGATAAATGAAAGCCACTTTCACTGGGAAATATTTAAAAGGTGATAAGTTATTACATACTATTCTCCTTCCCTCGTTCTTTATCAAGGGGGTGAAAATCCTCTCATTTTTCCCTCTAATTTGGCTTACCTTTTCCTTCAAGTTCCTTGATGAAACTGGAAATGAAGGTGTAGTCGTCTACTCGGACCTCAAAATAATAATAATTATTATTTTTACTGACGGTAATTAAAAATTATGAATTAATCAAATTTCAGAATTTTAGTCCTTAAAATCAAATTCCTTACCATCTCTAAATGTTTGGGTTTGTTTTCTCATTATTATTATTTGTGTTGATATGATAATACCTAAAAGTTTGGATTCATCTAAATTCGGAATTTTACACCTTAAAATAAGATTCCGATTTTACCTGGGTGTCGATTACTCAATATTTAATTAGATTAGTATCTTGGTGAAAGTGAACTTCATTTTAAGGTGTAAATTTCCGAAATTCAAATAATAATAACACCACTGTAAATTTGATCATCATTTAGACGGCACGGGTACATTAGTTATTTATATTTATAATAAAAATACAAATTCATTATTAAAAAAAGGAAATTTGGAGGACAACATTTAATTAAAATTAGTGTAGGTGGTCCTGGTATTCAGTTTGTGCGATAAGCTGCTGTATAAATAGGTAAAATCTTCCCCACCTATGCTTATGTTAAAAAAGAGTTAAGAAACGAGGAACCTTAAAATTAATAAATTTAAACGGAGAACTTCTTTTCATAATCAAATTTCTGTGTTTATGTACATGGTGTGGTGAGTATATTGTGGCCTAACTTTATTCTAAAAGAAAATAAACCATATAAAATTCATACAGATGTATTTATCAGAGTCACACATTAAAGACTTGAAGGATTATACAATTCACTTCATTCAATGAAATCACCCTGTTTCTCAATTAAGGCCTCTAGGCAGAGCGGATCTAGAGTATTCCCCGTTTAACTGCATAAAAACTGAGATGATCCTGCACCTAAATTCTACCTTGGTGGCGCACGGGGACTTGTGGTCTCTCTCTCTCTCTCAACCACGCAAAACACATAGTAAGGCAGGGAGTTGAAAGCCAGATTTTTAGAGTGATGTAGTCAAATAAATTCTCTGACAGCCAAACAATTGGTCCTTCTGCTTGTTCAGCACACTTACGAGTACACCCTTTCAGCGGCCACCTCGCGAATTCAGAGCAACAAGAACTGGTATTTGATTAAGTAAGCTCTCCGAATTGAGCCTGAGGCCCTCTTGGAAGATATCTCGGTGCATGACATGGCCCTCACTACTGACCACTCTAAACACCATGATGTGGTCTGGAAACTTGGATTTCATGACTGTTGGTACATATTTGGGGACACGGCAAGCCAGCGTTTGTTTAGCGAGTTCACATTCTGATCCTGGAAGAATTTCATTTTTTCTGAGATAAACGAAGGCATGCCAGGATTGAGGGATATTCTTCAGTTTGTTCACAAGCTTCATAGTAGGTTTCTTTCGCTTATCCTTTATCTTCTGCAGCAGAAACTTGCCTTTTCTCATCTTGCAATATTAGATCGGGTGTCTCTATGCACTACCCATTACAGAAAGATTAAAAATTAGCTTTAGAAAAAGAAAAAAATGAACATTGGTTTGCTGGAAATGGAGCTATCAAAATTGATGATTGATTTTGAGAACAGGCTAAAATAACATTTATTAAAGAATTTATTAGATCTGATTGCGATATGGAAAAAGAACTCAGCGTAAAAAAAAAATTAGGCCGTAGGCCGGCTTAGCTTCATCTAGAGAAGTGACACCAATCGCTAATTACGAATCTTAACTTATGCAAGTGACACTTAAATACCAAAAGCATAAAGCACGTGAGATATATATATATATATATATATATATATATATATATATATATATATATATATATATATATATATATATATATATATCGAGAATTATTTGCAATGGCGGAATTATAATCATGCGGTTAAAAGGTAATGTTGTAGCTAACTAAGCTCTTCATCAAGCCCTAGGAAAGAACTTTTTTTCACAGTCAGTGGTACAAAATAGCTCCTTCCGAGTGCTTGATGAAGACTCGATTTAGCTGGAACATTGCCTTTTAAACCGCATATATATATATATATATATATATATATATATGAATAACGCTACAGCCACGAGGAAAATGAGACAACGGAGAACTGCGAGGCCTTTCGACTAATGGTCCTTTACTAAGCAGACTAAAAGACAGGGAAAAAAGAGAAAGATATTTATACAGCTGATTAATGAAAATATGGGATATAAAGATTAAAAGGGGTGGGATTAGCAGATACCTGGAAAAATCCTATTAACGAGATGAGCCGTCAGGGTTAAAAAAAAAAAGTTTACGGGTTACAAAAGAAAGGATGGGGGGCAATGCTTAGGAATCACATATGCAATATGAAAACAAAAAAAGTTTACACATGATAACTAGAAAATAAGACAAAAGAAAAATATAAGAAAAGGTTTTTTTTTATAAATAAGCTAAAATAACTTCTAGGTGGTAATCATTAATTCAGAAATTTTATCTTTAAAATCATTCTTAAACATTCTTTTGATACAAGGGTCCAAAAAATACATTCCAGGGCTGAGATTAAAATTCGAAGTCAGTTGTATAAATGCCGATTCTAAAAGATTTCGTTAAAAAAAGTCATTTGATTTGGCAATCACAGAACTCTCCTTCCAATTAATACGATGGGAATTTTCACTCAAATAAATAAAAATGGCATTTGATGTTTGCCCAGTGTTTACAGAGTACTTATGTTGCTTAATAAGCACATTCAGATCCTTGCTAGTTTGCCCAATATAAAATGAAGAGCAATCCAAACAAGGGATTTTATAAATTACGTTATTCGTTTCATTAGGGCAATTTTTTATTAACATTCTTTTTAAAGTATTAGTATAAGAGAAAACAAGATTTTCATTAAGTGTTTTTAACAATGTTTTTACGGTTTCAAAGCCATTGAAATAAGGTAAAATGAGGATATTCTTTGGCGCTTCCTTTTCAATAGTACTTTAGTTATAAAACTTTTTTTTGGCTTTATTATAACAAATATCAAGTATATTTTTTGGATAAAACAAGTCTGCACCAATTTTTCTTATAGATTCAATTTCCTGATCCAAATATTGAGGACTGACAATGCGCAACGCACGTAAAAACATAGAGTAAAAAATTGATATCTTAATATTAAGATGGTGGCCTGAATAAAAATGGACATAGGTTAAGTTGTTGGTTGGTTTCCTATAAATACTAAAATTGCAATTAAATGATTCCCTATGTATTAAGACATCTAAGAATGGAAGGCAATTGTCTTTCTCTAATTCAACAGTAAATTTTATGGAAGGTACCTGGTTATTTAAATTGGAAAGCAAATTATTTACATCAATATTAAAAGGCAAAATAATTAAAATTTCATGAACATATCTATACCATTTTAAGGGGATATCAATGATATTAGGTAAATATTGTTTTTCGAAGAATTCCATATAGAAATTTGAGAGTAAGGGAGATAAGGGGTTGCCCATTGCCATACCAAATATTTGTTGATAATATTCACCATTATAAACGAACTTACAGTCACAAATGCACAACTTAATGAGTGAAATAATATGACTTGAAGATAGAGGTAATTCATGATGAGCAAGTTCATTACTAAGATAATCTAAAATGAAATCAATAGGGACTTTAGTAAAGAGAGAGCAAACGTCAAAACTTACCAACCTATCATTGGGACTAATAGTAATTTGATTTAATTTTTCTACTAAGTCAAGGGAGTTTAGTATATGAGAACCATATATTGTTCCAAGTAAAGGGGACAACAGTTTGGTAATATATTTTGATAATTTATCGGAAACTGAACCAACTGTGCTAATAATAGGCCGCATAGGGTTGTTTTCTTTGTGTGTTTTTACCAACCCGTATAAGTAAGGTAACGAGGGAGATTTTTCTGACAAAACACCTATTAATTCCTTTTTATCTTTAAGGATTTTTTTTCAGTATACTATTAAAATGTTTAATAACTTGATCTAAGGGATTCCTTGTTAATTTTTTGTAAGTTACACCGTCAGCCAGTAGGGCATGCATGCGCGATATGTAATCATTTTTATCAAGAATTACGATACTATTCGACTTGTCAGCTTTTGTGATATGTAATGTGTTATCTTTTTTAAGATCGGCCAAAATTTTTTTTATATCGAGCGGGGAAATTACTTTCATGACAAACATTGGTGGCCCCATAAACAATACCTTTAATTATGTCAACCTGATTTGGGGGAAGCTCACAGTATTTTTCAAATTTGCAAAGGGCAGACGCAATAGTTAAGGTGGAGGGTCTACTTGAAACGGAGAAGGATAAACTGTAACCGAGTGCACAAACGATTTTCACTAATTTCTTTGCTTGAAAAGTAAACAACACAATTATTACGTACATTATTCGTCCAATCACTAGTGGCAATAAGAGATTTTACTTTCTTATCCAGTTTCATTGTTAAGACATCAGAAGTTCTACGAAGTTTCCCATAGATTTCTTGTCGTAACGAGTACTTCCAATCGGCGGGAATGGAGAAACCGAATGTGAGTCTAGCTTCCTTCAATTCCTTAAATTTTTCTTTTTCTTGTTGCTTGGCGGCGGCTATGTGGCGTTTTAACATCATGGAGCTAAATTTATTAAAAGGGTGATGATCATATCTTCTTAGACGGTATGTACGTAAAGATTTGGGTAGAACATGTTCAGACAAGCACTTTTTTATGAACTTGAGACGGATTCTTGTGCAGTGCGCATCACAAAGGGATTTGCAGAACGCCAAGCAAGAAGAAAAAGAAAAAATTAAGGAATTGAAGGAAGCTAGACTCACATTCGGTTTCTCCATTCCCGCCGATTGGAAGTACTCGTTACGACAAGAAATCTATGGAAAACTTCGTAGAACTTCTGATGTCTTAACAATGAAACTGGATAAGAAAGTAAAATCTCTTATTGCCACTAGTGATTGGACGAATAATGTACGTAATAATTGTGTTGTTAACTTGTCAAGCAAAGAAATTAGTGAAAACGTCGTTTGTGCACTCAATTACGGTTTATCCTTCTCCGTTTCAAGTAGACCCTCCACCTTAACTATTGCGTCTGCCCTTTGCAAATTTGAAAAATACTGCGAGCTTCCCCCAAATCAGGTTGACATAATTAAAGGTATTGTTTATGGGGCCACCAATGTTAGTCATGAAAGTAATTTCCCCGCTCAGTATAAAAAAAGTTTGGCCGATCTTAAAAAAGATAACACATTACATATCACAAAAGCCGACAAGTCGAATAGTATCGTAATGCTTGATAAAAATGATTACATATCGCGCATGCATGCCCTACTGGCTGACGGTGTAACTTACAGAAAATTAACAAGGAATCCCTTAGATCAAGTTATTAAACATTTCAATAGTATACTGAAAACAAATCCCTAAAGATAAGAAGGAATTAATAGGTGTTTTGTCAGAAAAATCTCCCTCGTTACCTTACTTATACGGGTTGGTAAAAACACACAAAGAAAACAACCCTTTGCGGCCTATTATTAGCACAGTTGGTTCATTTTCATATAAATTATCAAAATATATTACCAAACTGTTGTCCCCTTTACTTGGAACAATATCCGGTTCTCATATACTAAATTCCCTTGATTTAGTAGAAAAATTAAATCAAATTACTATTTGCCCCAATGATAGGTTGGTAAGTTTTGACGTTTGCTCTCGCTTTACCAAAGCCCCTATTGATTCCATTTTAGATTATCTTAGTAATGAGCTTGCTCATCATGAATTACCTCTATCTTCAAGTCATATTATTTCACTCATTCAGTTGTGCATTTGTGACTGTAAGTTCGTTTTTAATGGTGAATATTACCAACAAATATTTGGTATGGCAATGGGCAACCCCTTATCTCCCCTACTCTCAAATTTGTATATGGAATTCTTTGAAAAACAATATTTACCAAATATCATTGATATCCCCTTAAAGTGGTATAGATATGTTGATGACATTTTAATTATTTTGCCTTTTAATATTGATGTAAATAATTTGCTTTCCAATTTAATTAACCAGGTACCTTCCATAAAATTTACTGTTGAATTAGAGAAAGACAATTGCCTTCCATTCTTAGATTTCTTAATACATAGGGAATCATTTAATTGCAATTTTAGTATTTATAGGAAACCAACCAACAACTTAACCTATGTCCATTTTTATTCAGGCCACCATCTTAATATTAAGATATCAATTTTTTACTCTATGTTTTTACGTGCGTTTCGCATTGTCAGTCCTCAATATTTGGATCAGGAAATTGAATCTATAAGAAAAATCGCTGCAGACTTGTGTTATCCAGAAAATATACTTGATATTTGTTATAATAAAGCCAAAAAAATGTTTTATAACGAAAGTACTATTGAGAAGGAAGCGCCCAAGAATATCCTTATTTTACCTTATTTTAATGGCTTTGAAACCGTAAAAACATTGTTAAAAATACTTAATGTAAATCTTGTTTTCTCTTATACTAATACTTTAAAAAGAATGTTAATAAAAAATTGCCCTAATGAAACAAATAACGTAATTTATAAAATCCCTTGTTTGGATTGCCCTTCATTTTATATTGGGCAAACTAGCAAGGATCTGAATGTGCGTATTAAGCAACATAAGTACTCTGTAAACACTGGGCAAACATCAAATGCCATTTTTATCCATTTCAGTGAAAATTCCCATCGTATTAATTGGAAGGAGAGTTCTGTGATTGCCAAATCAAATGACTTTTTTTCACGAAATCTTTTAGAATCGGCATTTATACAACTGACTTCGAATTTTAATCTCATCCCTGGAATGTATTTTTTGGACCCTTGTACCAAAAGAATGTTTAAGAATGATTTTAAAGATAAAATTTCTGAATTAATGATTACCACCTAGAAGTTATTTTAGCTTATTTATAAAAAAACCTTTCCTTATATTTTTCTTTTGTCATATTTTCTAGTTATCATGTGTAAACTTTCTTTGTTTTCATATTGCATATGTAATTCCTAAACCTTGCCCCCCCCCTTTCTTTTGTAACCCGTAAACTTTTTTATTTTTAACCCTGACGGCTCATCTCGTTAATAGGATTTTTCCAGGTATCTGCTAATCCCACCCCTTTTAATCTTTATATCCCATATTTTCATTAATCAGGTGTATAAATATCTTTCTCTTTTTCCCTGTCTTTTAGTCTGCTTAGTAAAGGACCATTAGTCGAAAGGCCTCGCAGTTCTCCGTTGTTTCATTTTCCTCGTGGCTGTAACGTTATTCATAAATTGCTCACGTTCCTTATTTTCGTGATTCAGTTATACATATATATATATATATATATATATATATATATATATATATATATATATATATATATAAATATATATATATATATATATATATATATATAGCGAGAATTATTTGCAATAGCGCAATCATAATTATGCGGTTAAGAAGGCAATTTTATGGCTTCTTAGGAATGATCTTTAGGGACCATAAAATACTTATTTCGATAAAAACACAAACATTGGTGAGGGAGAAAAAAACGGAAATACGCTGTGCGTTAGGAATTTGAGGAGAACTTTAACAGCCTCTTCGGAGGTGTCTTGATTCCTAGAGAATTTATGAGATACTATCTTTCAATGACTTGCACTTTCTATTTAAGACCACACTAAATGTTAATGTGAATTTTGCAAACAAAAACGCAGGAGTAGCCGCTGTTAACATTTCGCATTGCCCTTGCGGAGGCAGGCGCTCTTTATCACTCGATTATTCAGCATAAATTCAGAGTTGTTGGATGTCTGGGTGAATTTGTAGATGGATGGGTGGGTCAGGACGTCATAAGATAAGAAGTGAGAAGTGACATGAGCAACAGGTGGTGTCAGAACATATCTCAAGAATAATCAGGTTGAATGAGAGTATGAATCAGGGAATGAATCTGACCAGGAGATGGAAATGTTCTAAATGGATTATAGTAGAAGTTATAGAGTGTAGTAGTTTTTTTAGTCCGACTAATTTGAGGTCAGGTGATTTGATTTTATTGAAAAAATTTAAAGCCTCTGCAAAAAAGTGAATTTTGGAAACAGACTTGTAAAATTGACTTCTTCCAGGTAAAGATCAGAGATGATTTCCAATAGTTTCCATATAGAGGGGGGTGCAAAAGTAGGTCGACAGTTATGAGAAAAAAACACGTACAATACTCATTGCATTTATTATTCAAATTATTGAGCATTGCTTATACATGCAGTAACAACCACAGTTTTAATCCATCAGATACTCAAACTTCTTGCCGTCGTTATTCATACCTACTTTTGCACCTCCTTTATATAGGAATCTGCTTTCTTTTTAGTGCATGATTAGGAGAAGAGTTACGCGAGGTAGGGATTGTAGAAAGTTTTTGCCATTAATATTAGTAGTCTATTAATTTTATTTATTTTGTTGTTTCTTTAGGCCACCCAGGGAGGAACAATTTAACCCTTTTTACTATTTTATTTATTTTTTCGAGGCTCATTTTTCTCCAATACTGTTCAAAGATTCAGTCCGTTTTGTCTACCTGTTCATGATCTTCCCTCGTCGTTTTTCATGCAGTGAATATGTCCTTGTTTGGGGTGTTCTCATTTTGAACACCCCATATCCATACGTATTTCTATCCCATTTTGACCCATTTTGCGATTCCTTTGTCACTTTCTCTCTCTCTCATTGAGACTTTGTTGTTGATTGGATTGGCCCGGGTTCTCCACTAACCGAATATTTGGCGCAAATGAAAAGAATTCGGAAAGGAAATCCCAAATAACAGACTTATTTAGAGATCTATTTATTAGCATTATCTCGTGATAAATTATAGCCGAGACATGCACTCCATTTTAACCTATCTACTAAATTTACATCATTTCTGTCAGTCTTTATAATGCCAAAAATTCACTGGAATTATTTAGGGAAATCACGTTCGAACCTCGTATCGACTTTCTTTTTCTCTAAAGAGTGATTCTCTACTATATCCTCGTATACTTTACTTTCCGACTTCTAGGCTTCCAGCCTCCTTTAAAAGCTTTTCTTATTAAAAAAAGGTTATTTAATTTCAAAGATATAATAGTATTCATAACACGTTGTCAGGTTTCAAAAATAGACTTGTTTTTCAACGTGGAGAAATTCTAAAGTAAGAAGAAACTGGGTTTTATAATGTTTTAAACAAAGCTTAGTCCTAATGTATTTGCGAATGAATAAGCCTGATTCTAACGAAGGGAGCAATTTGGTTTTTCCCGCGATTTATTTTTCATTCCAGGGTTAATCCAACGTGATCAAAAGGTGTTTAATTAATGGTGCAGAGGCTTACTCTTTAATTTATTTATACCTTCTATCAGTGTTATATTAGGTAAAGGATGAATTCTTTAATCGTCGGCGCTTTCTGTAAATCATTGTATGTGAGGAAAATTTCAGCTGCAATTAAAATGATTCTACTAGTTCCTCAACAATGTGATCTTACTTGTAAATCTGGTGACAGTTAGTAAACATGGTTAGGTTAGGAGGGATACGAGAGACCGTGTACCCCACTATGGACAGAGAGAGGCCCATATAGACAAATATCTCACAACCTCTCTTTTCAGCACAAAATAACCATGCATAAAAGAGAGGTTCCACGCATTCTGGGTCGCCGCTGCAAGATTATATACCCACGGGCTTGATGTAAATAATTTATACGTTTTGAAATCTTATCCTTACCTCTCTGATTAGGAATATTACTATTTGGGGGGGGATTTGCGGGGTGTGTAGGGTGCACCCCCTACAAAAAACAGCTGAAACATTGTTAAGTTTTATTCCTGACGTAAAAACGCGAAACGAAACTCGAGATCTAAAAACTATAGGAATAGCCACATTTATTATTCACTTCTTGCATTCAAATCTCCTGTTTTGTTCTCGAATTAGGAATATTAAAAGTTCGAAAGTGCCTCTTAAAAGCTTACTTTTCATTCTTCTCTTGGTAGAACAAAATGTCGCAGGAAAAGAGCCCAAAATCTCAGAGGCCGCTAATCTTAACAAGTACCGTACTTAAATCCTTTTCAAAAAAAGTACAAAGAGTTTAGGTAAGTAATTAGGAGTTTGTGTTTATATCCTTGAGTAGGCTACAAGAGTAGAAAAGAAAAACTAGAGGGAGAATCAATTTTTCGAAACAATTTCTCCTCCCTTTAAATGTTGCCGTATCGTGATACAGCGAAAAACGCAGAAGGAGTTAATTAATTGCATATGGGATGTGTATAACATTGCTTCTGACGCTTTAACCCTCAAGTGGGGCCCAACAATTAGCAATGTGATTGTTCCCTAAAGGTAATGGTCAGAAAAGCCATCGCACCCTGTTGTTAGGAAAATTCCAAATTGAGTAGCAGTTGTAATCTGACATCTAGTTTTTTATGTAGTTAACGGAGATATATCATGGAAGGTATAACCACCAACGGTTGAGAGCGTAGTGGCTGACCATGATTAATTATGGTGGCCAGTGGCATCTGGCTAAACTTTTTCATGGTATCAGACAAGCCACAGAGTCAATTCGAATCCCTATTTAATCTAGCAGGTACCAGATACATATCCATCAATTTAGTGCAGTTTTCTTTACCTACCATTTTTAACACTAAGAGACTCGAGCCAGTACTGCACCTAGTCTCGTGACGTGGCCAATTGGACCCTGGGTAATCTGCAACATGTGGTGAATTACTGTTCCAGTTGGCGCAGGATTATGGTAGGGTTCATTGTTGGCACAGATCCTCCGAAGCAATTGACTCCAGTTGTCAACAGGGCACCGTGCAAGTTTGTGGTAATTCCCATACTGGTGTTACATTCCACTGAATTTCATATACCCAAACAGCGATGGAAAAATTTCACCAAGCTTAAGCTACACGTCAGCGAGCTCAAGTTTCCGAGAATTGGTGCAAGGAACATTCTGGAAAATTTTGACGAATGTTGTGGTCGCTAGATTTGATTTAAATGAACCAAATGGGCAGATTCCAAAAGGGGTGACAAGTACTATTCGCACTCAACATCTGGCCCATACAAATATCAGAGAACTGTACAAAGCTATAGAAGCTACATGGGTCAAATCTCCCCTGACGTCTCCTTCCAATTAATATAATCGGTAGCACTCAAGTTCACGCACTTTTCGATACTAGTTACTTATCCAATGACATCTAGTACTTTAGTATATGTATATGTGTCACGAAACAATCGGAATAATAGGTTTGGGAGTATTGTTATTTAAATATATTTAAGTATCATATATGATCAAACAAAAAGTTTTGTCCTGGGAATTAATAAAAAATTCGTTTCATTTTGGGTGAATTACTACGAAAATTTAATAAATTGATTTATTTTTAAAAACTTTGCGTAGGTTTGGCAGTGCATATATTTGTGGTGCTGGAAACACATTATATAATCGCATCTCAAAGATGAACATTTTGAAGTCTTAAAAAGTTTTATAATTGGTTCACAGTAAAGCGGTGCTAACAGTTCTTTACCTGGTAGCGAGATATAAATAGCAAATGTATTTATTTCTAGAATTCCGGGACTAAAATGAATGAAAACCTCTTACATCTTGAAAATGTTGGAAGATACAAGAGAATAGAGAAAAAAACGTGGACAATAATCATTAGGGTAAAATGGTGAAAGGGAATGAGTAAGAATTAGTGCAGTTTGCTGGGTGACCAGCCATCACTTGGGTTCTTATCTTTCACCTTTTAAAATCTTATTATTATTTGGTCAAATGTGAAGGGGCTCTCACGCATCTATTCTTCTACTAAGAAGTTCTTTTGTCCTATTCCCTTATTTTGCAGTTGTTGGTGACTTCTTTGCTTTGTTTACAATTCTGCAGTGATTCTTCTTCTATCTATATATTGGTGCGGGATTACCTTCTTTTAACGGTTTTCAGCTCCTAAAGCTTCCCCTTTTATTCTCTCTATGTCCTATTGTGATCTTCATCTTTCTTTTTTCATCTTCGTCTAGGAGTATTTCGAATTTGTCCCATATATTGATTGTTCTTTTGTTTAGGCATACATTAACTGGCTCCATCTCTATTTCAATGTGCAGGGTTTTCTGCTTCCTCTGGTTTCTCCTTTTTGTATTATTAATTAATAGTACGCCGCTGTTTTGGACTCTGTAATTTTATGTTACTGGTTTTATGGAGATCGTTGAGTGGAATTGCGGGATATAATAGTACTCACTTACACAGTGCGTTGTATATTTTTACTTTGCTCTTTGAGTTTAGGTTTTTCAATTGATATAGTTTTATTCTCTCTGTAGTCTGTTTTTGATACCCATTAGCTGTTATCTTTAGTCCTAGTACCTTGCCTTCTTTTTTTTATTTGTACCTATCTTTGTTTCTCGTTACTTTTGACGTTTTTCTTCGTCCTAATGGAATAATTGTAAACTTGTTTGCGTTTATTCGTATCTTTAATTTTTTTCAAAGTTATTTATATTCTCGATTCTGCAGCTGTAATTCTGGCTATGCTTGGTTGGTGCCTCTATGAACTATTATCGATTATCAAGATGTCGTCCACGAATTGTACATATTTGGTGTTATTGAAAATAAGATTTGGAAGGTACCTTGTATATATACTATATAACGTTGGACTGAGACATCGCCGTTGGGAAACGCCTTGATTGATTTCGAATTCAGGTTCCCGATCTCATTCTATGCTGATGAATGTTGTACGGTCTGTGAAGTAGTCACATATGCACATTTTAAGATAGTTAGTAGTCTTAATCTCTTTATCTTGTATTTTAAGCCCATTCTCCAGACCTTATCAAAAGCCATCTGCACATATCTTAACCCTGGACAGATAACGTCAAATTGGCGTTACGATTTTGATAACGTGGTTGCAGATATGGTACACTTATTTTGACCTTGAATAACTCGGGTCCTATTGGTCAAAATCTAAATCTTTTTATTTCAAGATGTTTATAATTTATCTAAGATTACAATGGAAAGGTTAAAAAAAACAAAAATAAATTGATAAATTTACTTGCAATTTAATGTAAAAATATGTATAGATTTGTAAAAATACTCAAATATCATACGCTGGCATGTCCACATAGAGAGAATTGAGCAAATTTGACAGAGTAGTCTTGAAGGGTAGTCCTAGGCCTTGAATGTGAGCCCTCAAGCATCAAAATCTATTAAAAAGAAAAAAGGTTGTAAAGCGTACAAAATTGGGTAAATGTTTTTTGTGAAAAAATCTTTAAATATTTTACGTTAAAACAAAAATTCATTAAAAATACTAGAATGTTATAGATTTAAATGTAACTCACCAGCAACTTTTATCAAGGATTAAAGTTTATTTTAAACTTAAAAAAAGTATTTGAAAAGTCAAAAGATCTTTTAAAAATTTCTCCTTACAGATGGCACCAAAAGTGCTATTTCTTTTTTCAAATTTTCTTGAGAAAATGTCAATATATCATTAGTTTGGCTCGAAATTTATCCTAAACACTAGAAATTTATCCTAAACAAAATAAAAAGTAAGTTATTTGAAAAAAAATAAAGATAAAAATGGCACTTCACTGATGGCACGCAAGAGTGTCCAAATTTCATCATGAAACTTTCGTGAAAAATGTCAAATAAATAATTAGTTTGGCTAGAAATTTATCCTAATCACAATAAAAAAAATTTAAAATAAAATAAAAATAGTAGATAAAATGTCACTTCACTAATGGCACCCAAGAGTGCCTACAATGTAATAAAAGAACATCCAACTTCGTGATTTATTGACATACTCTTACGAGAGTAAGATGACGAAATAGTGAAAAAGGATAAACTTACCATTCATATTCATAGCATGAGCTGCAGATTTGTCGAGTGTGGTACACACAGATAGACTTTTAGCACTTGAAGCAGAGCACCTTGGTCCTGGAAGTGCCACTAATTGGGCCCAGATAGCACCTCTGCCGCTTATCACTCTTTGTATTAGGGCTGACTACACCAGAATCTTCTTCTGGGATGTCAAAGACACTGCAAATAATAAAGACCACCTCCCTTGGAAGGTATCTTGCCTGGCCTAACCGAAGGTTAGCATATGATCGACAGAGCTCCAATGCTAAATCCAGTGCATACTTCGTCCTAGATTTGCTCTTATTTTCAGGCCGGTGGGCATACACAATGTAAGTTATTCACAACAATATTAATAATTCCCTAAAACCACACAAGGGCCACCTTCTTGTCTTTCGGCTGCACGACATCAGAGAACAGAGCTGGTCAAAAGTATCGATACCTCACCTTTGGCGCAGTGTAAAACATCTGAACTCTGTCTTCTTTTTCTCTACAAAACTCGGCTTGTGTTGGACTTTTGACAACATCCGGATCCACTTTGTAGAGCTAAATTTCTGGCTGAGAAGAGTATTCGTTTCTGCATAATTTTACACTGCCACAGACTCACCAAATTCCAGCCTTTGGTTCAGGAGTTCAGAGAGGAGATAGGGCTTAGGACGTATGGCGCCAACCAGGGGCATCGTATCCCTCCTGAGGGCTTTGGCTAAGGGCAGGGAGGTGAACCAGTTATCAGAGATCACAGTACGTCTCACACGCTTGAAGGGTGCAACGAGCTACATTGTAAAATATTGACCCAACGAGACCCCTCTATCCTCGTTAGTGGTGCCCTTACACAGGTAAGGGATAGTATTTAGACAATAGTAGGTGTTATCATCACACACCATAACCAGCTTGATTCCATATATGGAAAGAAAATAAAATAAAAATTGTAAATATTAGTTTTATGGTATTTTATATATATATATATATATATATATATATATATATATATATTAAGAAATCCCCTTTGAATAATATTATTTCCCCACTAACTAAGAGTATTTTGAGAGAGAAAACGAGCCGTTACTCCTCCCCCCTTCCGACTCCGACTTCTCCCTCGTTTGACCTGCCACCAGGTTCTCGTGAAACTCACATCAAAGCTTCCTCCCGGTCGTCTTAACCTCCTCCCCCTTCGGGTTGTGAGTCTGCTTTGTAGCCTCGCCATGAAACACGTTTATGGCCCCTCCACTGTTGCCCGTCTGGCTGCTGATCTCAGCGGTTGACACTTGCTCGTAAGGAGGCATCCGATAACGAAAGTTAAGATGGGCTCAATCTATCTCTCTGTTTAGAGTAACTCCGGGTATATATTATGCACCACCTCTAGGCTGACTGACAGATTTGGTTAGACGAGACTTCCCCGAAAGGTGTAAAAATCAACGAGCTCTCTCCCAAGAAGTGTGAGTGACCGTCGCAAGCCACGACAGAGCTTGACATCACCTCAGTATCTTTGAGGCAGGGAAAAGAGTCTCGTGCGGCAAGGTCAGCCTTTCTCACCCGCCTTCGGATCAAGGATTGGAGAAGCTGTCCTCTGAAGTTCTTCTTGTGACCTCTTACGACAAGAGGCCCATTAACTCGCTCAAGCCGAGTGTCGAGAAGTCATCTCCCTTCCTTCCTAGTTCGTTTGGTGACGCCCTGAGGAGAGGAGGCCCGCATCTCGCAAACGCGAGTTTGAGAAGAGTAGCCCCACCTGCTGTGTGTTCTGTGGCTATTACACGTGAGTAATCAGGGTTAGACGAGACTTCCCCGAGTTTCAAAGGAAGTAAAGCATTCATTACCTTCAATCTCCTATTATAACCAGTCCCTAACCTTGGTTATCTAATTAGTATTGGGAGCTTAAGTCCGTCTCATTTTATGTAACCTATATATATATATATATATATATATTTATTGTTGTATCCTTTTAGTTCGCGTGTATTAAAAGTCTCGTTTTTTCATTGTATTTGTTATATTCCTTGGTTACGCAGCTGCCGCTATCTGCTTAAATCGCACTCTTAGAAACAATACCAGTTTTTGCCTTGTTCTGCCTACCTTAGTGCCGTGGTGCGCATATTCACGTACACTTGGCCATACCTAGACAATATATATATATATATATATATATATATATATATATATATATATATATAGTAGAGGTGTGCAAATTAGTTGAGGCAGAACCAAATTTATGGACTATTTCATAATATGGCTTAACTTTTGGAAACACTAATGATTTTGGAGGGGTTTTCTGTGCAAAATAGTGTACTGGTAACGTATGGCAACTGTTTTGTTTTGCCCTAGCTACACTAAGCCCGACAGTGCTACACCAGAGCTTGTCTTGGATGATTATTGCTGGGAGCGTACTCCGTGGTGTACTTTGTTCTGCCGAAATATTCACCTTTCCAATCGTTATAAGACTATATATTTTATATGGATACCACATCCAAGAAGCATACAAGTATTATAGCTCTTAGAAAACATGCTGGTTTTAGCATCAGACGGATTTCTGAGGAAATGAAGGTAGCAAAGTCAACTGTTAGCGACATTGTGAAAAGAGAATAAGACACTGGTGAACATTCAACACTGCGACAAGAAAAATGTGAAAGAAAACGAAATACAACACTTCACGATGACAAGGCACTCATCAGAAATAGTTTGAAGGATTCCAGGAAAACCAGTAAAGACCTACAGAGAGCTTTGTTTTCAGCTGCTGTAAATTTTTCTTCTTCAACCCTCTAGCCAAGTCTCAGTGAAGTTGGCAGATTTGCTCGAAAAACGGTAGGTAAACAGGTATTGACTTATGCTATGAAGAACAAAGGTAATCGCTGGGTACGCAAGTATGCTGGATGGAAGGCAGCTGACTGGAAGAAAGTTATGTTTTCAGACGAATCGCATTTTGAATTACATGGGCATAGGTAAGTTCGAGTAAGACGTAGCAAATATTAGTCACTTCAGTCAGAACACATTTAAAAGTCACTAAAATACCCACTTAAGAAGATGTTCTAGGGTTGTTTTAAAGCTAAAGGCCAAGGTCGGCTTGTTACCATTGAGGGAATGATGAACAGCGTAAAATACAAAGCAATCTTGCAGACTCACTTGCTTCCCGCGATGCAGAAAGACTTTTGTGATGAAGGCGGCATTTTCCACCAGAATCTGGCTCCGTGCCATACTTTCCAAATAATGCGGACATTCTTCTAAAAGCAAAAGGCGGTCATATTTCATATTAAATGTAGCATTTATCTTATCATTGACGTATTTTCTTCAAATATAAATAAGAATTATCAAATAATTGTATTACTTCACCACTGTCTCAACTAATTTGCACACTACTGTATATATATCATATAACAATAATAATATATATACATATATATAATCTAACAATAACAATAAAGAATAGGGAGATACTAAATTTGCAGGTTTATTCAGGATATACATCTGGAATATGCAGCACCCCTTGTAGTTGATATTGCAATTCCCAATGACTTCATCCCATTCCATCCTGATGTGTGCAAATCTGTCGTGCTTGAGCCATGGCTTCCTGTTATCAGAGTTATCAAAGCGGAGGGCCCTGACGATGAAGTTAAAGCGACGTTCACTAAAGTTCCTCCTGTAGAAGGGGCACCTATAGATGTGAGACCACATCTCCTTCGTCGTCAAGTAATTGTCATTACGGACCCCAATCATGATGAAAACACCAAAGAAGGCCTTTATTTCACATAATCCTATATCCCTGAAGGTCGCCTTGTCCTTATTCTTGATGTTCGCCTTTTGCTGCCCAATCTTTGTACATGTATGCACGCAGATCTCAGCCACTATCTGGCCCGTCAAGAAAAGGGAGAAGACTTGTGTAGGAGTAGTAGCGCCAATGGTGATCACGATTTTAGGCATGGGCTAGTTATGCTGTGAGTGTCACGTCATCCTGTCCTTATTCTTTAGGGTGGTGGAGGGTAAATAACAATGGGTGGCCCTTCTTCATGATTCAGTTTTTCTCTCTTCCTCTTACGACTCCGGACTTCAGTGAGACTGAGGGAGGACGAAGCAGGTGTGGCCTTTGATGCTGAAGGAGGTGGGACCGTTGATGCTAAAGGAGGTGGGGCTGTTGACGCTGAAGGAGGTGGGGCCGTGGACACCAAAGAAGGTGGGGCCGTGGACGCTGAAGGAGGTGGGGCCATGGACGCTGAAGGTACAGCCATAGGATGCTGTGGCACTAAATCAAGGTCATATATCTGCGATATCCATTCCACATCGTTCTCATCCTCCTCGCTCTATTCTTCTTCCTAATTGGCAACCTCGACCTCGGCATCAAGGGTTAGCTCAGTATCACTTTGGTCATAGGCATGGTCAAATAGCACAGTATGGTTCTCTTTAAGGGTCAGCATTCCTTGCGCCATAACAAAACCTGAAATTAAGAAAAATCTTTTAGGAAAACGCTCAAAAATCAAAAGCATTACAAAAGGAAAATCAAAAATGGTGCAAAGAAATGGTAGCCGCATCATCAACAAAATTGTAACAACAATCAAAATATAAAAATTTTATACGATAAAGAAACTGCAAGTATGAATGCAAAACTTTGCAATTGCACTTCACATTACCCACCTGGTAACCACGATGCTAATGTGCAACACAAAACAATTTGTGTCTCCAAAAATCGAGTGAAAGAAGCGTAACAGCAGTACCACACGTCTACTCTGCATCGAATCTCCTCTAGAACTAACGGCTCCGGCTCAAATAGATCATCCAGAGGCATCGCATGGATGCACATACCGAAAAACTAGGTTTTTTGTGCACCCCTTGGTTTGCTTATGCACCAAGGTTATCTGTCGAGGGTTAATACCAGATCTGTAAAAAACTTTCATATTTAGTGTCGAGGAACGAAACGGTGATGCCACGCTCGATACATAGTCGGGCCCACGGGTATTCAACAAGGCCGGCAAGTGCCGGCTAAGGGCTTGTGCCCAATTTATATTCCAGTGCGTTAATCCAAGGTTGGACAATAAAAGGGGGGAATCGAGATCGCCGTTTCAGCACAGGAGTTATTGAAACAAAAACGTCTTACAAAAATAACCTTTAATATATGTACAAGTAAATAATTGAATTATTATTGGTCACGAAAACTAAGCAAACTAATATTAAATGAATAAGTGACCAGCGGTTAGTACCAGCGGGAAAGGAATAAATGGCAATAACCTCGGAATTGTTACAATCCCTTGTAAGACCGTTATTAAATGCGGGTTGAGATAATATTAATTAAATACGCGAAATAACGGGGGCCTTACGGGCAGTGAATTAAATGGAGGAAAAATCACGGGACTGGGCCTCGGGTTTACCTCTGTGGCGGTGAATTCGATGAAGCATCGGGGTGACTTCGTAAAGCAGAAGATGAGCTTAGATCAGGTTCCACGTTGTCCTCCAAATGAAAATCACGAAGGGAGGGTGGGAGAGTCCGCTCCAGGGATTGGTGTTGGCTCGGTGACCAGATAGGAATCTGTACGGAAGGACTTCTCGCACTTCCTTGCTCTTGTCTCACAGTTGAGGTTAAGGTACACGGAGCTTGTAGAGTGGAGAGAATGAGCGGTGGTTGATCCTGGTTAGCCCTCCGAATTGGAAATAACGGAGAGTAATCCACCTCTCACCAGAGAGATTACGAAGGGTAGATACGCTCAAGGGATCACAGGCGTCGACACGGCGAATAAACGGGGAACGTGACTGACGGACGTCGGAAGAACTCTCGCTGACAATGAATGGAGTCGCTTGCATAAATACGGCTGGTTTCTGCGAGGGACGGGGTTAGGTAGAGTTATAAGACACCTGGCGTTTCACAGCGGCTAGTGGGGGGAGGTGATAGATCTCGTTTTTGACTTTCAACTGGCGGATGATAACCGAGCACAATGGAGGAGGTGGGCGATATGGTTTCGAACTGATTAAATGTTCTGGGGGCCATAAACTAAGGCGATATGGCCAGACTATGTCTGGAATGTTTGCACCTTTGGCCATTCTTGGGATAACCTCCACATTTAGCTTTGGGAATTGATTCTACTATTATGGCCAGTGCCGTCTCGGTACTTCTATCTTTCATAAACCCGTGCTGGTGGCTAGGAATTAGATTGTTGTCTTCTAGATATTGGCTGAATCTCCTGCCAATCAGTTTTTCAAGTAGTTAGGCCAATGATTCTAGTAGGGTTATCGGCCTGAAACCGCCGGGTTGGTCAAGGGGCTTAGCTGGTTTGGGCAAAAATATTATTTTTGCTCTTTTCAGGGCGTCAGGAAAATACCTGGCGTTTATTGACCTGTTGAAGATTTTTCCAATTTTGGTAAGAAACACATCTGGGGCTCTTACCAGGTTTTCGCGGGTCTTCCTGTGTATTAAGGAGCTCTTTGCTTGGTGGAGATTATATTTTTTTTAATTCCTCAGGTGTCATTGAGTCTACTTTTTGTTTCATCATTATTGTATTGGAAGCAGAGGGATTGGGTGTTATTTCGTCCCTGTTTCTCTCCATCTCTTCAACTATTCCAAGTTCATGGTCACGGTCGAAATCTTCGTTTTTTCAGGTGATATGTTGAAAACGTTATACCAGTGTTCCGTAAACGTGGCCTCATTTTTTTTCCTGGTTCTAGCGCATCTACACCGTTGTATTTGATGGTTATTTTTGTTTGCCGTTTTTTATTTCCTCTCACCATGCTGATCTTTTGCCAAAATTTTGTAGGATTTATTTCGAAGTCTATTGCATCCACTATCTGGTCCTATCTTATTCCTCTTTCTGCCATAATTATTGTGTCCATTCCAATCCTCATGTTGTGGAGGCATTCCCTATAACTGCTTTCGGGACCAACTCGCTCTATCTTTTCTCTAAGGTTTAAATATCTATTTTCGAAATCTGCTAATCTAGGTGTATATTGATGGTGTGGCAATGTTCTAAACTTTCCTCTGGGTATATGTTTTTTGTCTGAATCCATCAGCTTTTTTATCATGTTCAGTTTTTTATATATCTCTTCTAGGGTTGCTTCGTAAAAATTTTGTTGTTGGTAATTTGTTAAGTCTTCGGTGTAGCCATACCAGTTAGCATTGTTGAAGCTTTTCCTGATTGGGCATTCGCTTTGTATAGGGTCTGCGGACAATGTTATTACCATCATTTCGTGGTCGCTGATGGAGGGTAGATCTCTCTCGCCTTACGTGCCATGCTAGTTTCTCTGAAAAAAACTTTAAAAACATTGGTGTATTCTTCAATGTTGCTTTTATTTCTGAATTTTACCACTTTCTTAATTTAAAAAAACAACCTCGGACTCACCTCCCCAATTCAATGGAGACAACGTGCGATTGTATCCTGCCATTAACAACGTCACTTCCTGTTCGAATATTCGCGAATTTTCGACTTCTGAACGCATTGGGGAAATATTCCCAAATCCTGTCAACTAGGCTCAAGCCTCCCTCCCCTCCGATGCTGTTGAAATTGAATTGACTCTGCCTCCGGATTAAGATGTCTGAAGCTTGTGGCTACTTTCTCCAAATTCCCCCTTCCCCATAAGAATCGGGCATACAAATACTCAAATTTTACTGTAGTTCAATGAGTCCAGCACGCAACTCAATGCCGTCCTTATCCTCCCGTCCCGTGAGCGTTCATCAGACAGCAGACTTTCTCCAACGTGATTCTACCCCAGTCAATTGGTAGCTTTTGTGAACGGCAAGCCTTTGAATATTCGCAAGACCCCCTCCCTTCGTTTAATCGAAACGAAGAAAATTTATTACCTTTGAGGAAAAGAAGTTTCCTCTTCAAGTGGAATTACGAGAATTAACACATTTCCCGTGGAACGACATCTTTGAAGAGGGGCTATCTTAAGCGGGAGGTTGGTTAGGATCGTTCTCCAATCGCCTTATCGCAAGAAAGACCTTCCTCGCAGTCACTGACCCATAGGACTGAAACCCCCTCCATTATTAGTATTGTTAAGTTCGCCCTTTTGATTTGAGCCTAGTAACGCTAATCAATTAATTCCTTTTGAGGATCCCTTCTTATAATAGTTATCAGGAAACTATTTCAATTTAAATAATTTCATTTTGCCTATTATTATTCTTATTTTGATCCTTGATAATGAAATTATATTTTTGTTGTCTCATCTTTAAATAACCTTGGACGATACTCTCGGCCTATTCAAGTAATCTCGTCAACCAATTATGTACTCTGTTTGATTATTAAGGATTTGAAAGCCAAAGCCTAAAGTTTGACCTCCTAGTCGGCCGTTAATTCCTGCGAGCAGTTCTTCAACGGTTTGCATAGCAGTAGGTGATTGAGACCCCCCAACCCCACCTCAATATAATATAGGAGTAGTGTATGGTATAGAGTGGTGCACCACGATATATATTATATATATATATATATATATATATATATATATATATATATATGTAATATATATATATATATATGTAATATATATATATACATTTATATATATATATATATATATATATATATATATAATGTAAGGATAAATATTGGTTAGGGCTTCTCCTATGGAGTTTCAATTTAATTTGAAGGATGAACGAAAGGACGTGGAAAGGGAAATTTATTTAATTTTCTTGATACAACGTTTCGGGTGAACTTTTCACCCATCATCGGGTACTGAAAAATACAATTCCTGGAATAGCAAAACAATTTAAGTTAGAGTTAAACATATAATCAAAAGGATGAATTTATAGAAAGTATCTAATGTTTATTAAGGGGGCGATAGCGAGCAATTTAGAGGTAATTTATATTTTGGAATTATTATATTGAGAGTTAATCATTGTTTAAGATTTGTTTATCTTGATGTGTTTCTTGTGTTTTCCCCAATCGTTAATTTTTAACTCACAACATAATAATCCAAAAATATCAATTACCTGTAAATTTCTCGCTATCCACACCTTAAGAAACATTAAATATTTTCCATAAATTTATCATTTTTATTATCTGTTTTACTTTACCTTAAATTGTTTTACTATTCTACGAATTGTATTTTGCAGTACCCGAAGATGGATCAAACGTTAACCCGAAACGTTGTATCAAGAAAATGAAATGAATTTCACTTTATACGTCCTTTCGAAATCCTTCAAATTATATATATATATATATATATATATATATATATATATATATATATATATATATATATATATATATATATATATATATATATATATATATATATATATTACTTCTATATTATAAAAACTGGTGTCAAGTGTTTGAGGTCTCTTGCATAGTAAATCAGTTTAGTTGATTTACATCCCCTTTGAGTTTTAGTAGTTCCCTCTAGATCAGTGGAACTTTAGTTTATTAACTATTTGAAATTTTGAGTAGTTGGTACCCGTTTTTTGTTTTTGTGTATTCCTTTAATTTAATCCCGTGCCGGATTAGAAAGATTAAGTACCTCGTCCTAACCGTGTAAGAAAATTTTAGTGTTCCTTTCGTGGGATCATTTTTAAATATTTATTGGGAGGAAAAGTTAGGCTTTTCTTATATTGCCAAGTAATTTCATTACCTCAATAACCCGAATCGCGTGTTACGTTCGCCCAAGTAAGCCAACAATATCTCTTCTTCGTTTGACCGTTTCAAGAGTCAAGGAGAGTCATTGGACCTGTCGGGCCGAGAATTATTAACTTATATTCAGGAAGAAGAGAGAATTAAAAGAGAAGTGAGAAGACCAAAGGAACAAGAACTAAGAGCGACTGAAGGGAGAAAAAACTAAGAGAACAACGAGAGAGCGTGAGAAGATAAGGCAGCATGAACTATAATTAAGCCGTAATTAATTGGAGTCAATGTCAGTTAACTACCACACTGAAAATTCCCATCCCCGTCAGTAAGATTACCCGTCTTTAAAAAAAGGGAAGAATTTAGATCATATCTTATGCATTTCGAGAAGATATTTGAAATCAACAATTGAGACATCGAGGTAGATGGTGTCCCCAATTTCTTCCTCTCCTAAACTTACAGTTGAGAGACATATTTATTTCCCTTCCATCAGAGTCCATGGTGGACTATTTTACCCTCAATTCCTACTCTTTGCTGCCGTGATTATGACCTTGGACTTCCATCATGCCCGTTTCCGTGCGAAAAGTTCCGCTCCGGTCAGACCTTTCGCCATTTTGGGTACAATTTTGGTTATATAGGTGTAAAATCCTCCAAGAGTACGAGTCCCTTCTGAAATTCTCCTAATAGATCAATTCTTAGCTTCCCTAACCCACGTAATACGTGCCTTCTTTAAGGACAAGCGTTGCTCTATGTTCAAGGAATGCCTAGATGAAGCTGATGTTTACGCAAGTAGTCATAACGTGTACCTCAAAGTTAATAAGAAGCTTCCTCCGTCTCCTCCTAAGTTTAAAATTAATAACTCAATGCCCCCTCCAAGAAATACCACTAAATTCGTGAGAGTTCATGGCCCATCGAAACCCAGGAACCTTCCTCCTTCGGAATCCAGAGACATTAAGCTAATGTTTACCACGCCCCCCGCGTCATTATTCCCTAGAAGGCAGATAATCTGTTTTACGTGCGGAATTAAAGGTCACTTACGCACGAACTGTCCTCAAAATCCACAATTTAAAAGCGTTTCCCCCTATCAGGTACACCAAGTTAGTGCCACTCCTGTTACTTTCTCATTTCTAAAGGATACCACTACGTCTATCTCGTCGACCAACAACTCTGATCACCAAGTAAATTTTCTCTTTAATAACAGCTCCCCCGGTGGCTTGAAATTTGAAAATGGAGGCGTGAACGGATACCGTGTTTCCAGCCTTGTAAATGTCACTGGGTGCACATGCATCGTAGTATCTGAGAATTTACTTCACCAGTTGGTCTTGACCAGCAAATGTTCGCTGTGGTTCATGATTACCTCGGCCGAGCGAATCGTTTCCCGATTGTAAAATGCCACATCGAATGTGAGTATTTGACTGGTTGGGTCGAAGTGGTACTGATTGGTCAGGGCACCCAGGCTACAAGTATGTAATCCGGTAGCACGACGCGTATTTACCCGTGCTCAGGCCGCAAAGGCTTCCCGGGAACTCGTTCCTTCAGAAAACTCCGTCGATCCGGAGATGGAACCTCTCTGGAACGAGGATTTTGCACGCTCAAGAAGTTGTGCGCAACACTCCTTCCCCTTTGGGAGAAAGCCAGGTCTCATGAGCAATAGTCTTCCCGTGGTGGAAACGCATCTCATATCTTGTCAAGGATAGGCTGTTACATCTTAAATGTTCTGACGGAACCGAACCTGAAACACACTCCTTATGTGTTACCCGCTCTCACGTCCCCCAAGTCCATCAGATATCTCACGATACTTTATTCTTTGGTCATTTTATTCATGCCAAAACCGCTCAGAGGGTTTGTAAGTATTTTTATTTGCCGGGTGCAGCCAGAAAAATTGCAGAGTACTGCAAATCATGCGAGGACTTACAAAGGAAATCAGCGAAGTGCGCGTCAAGCCAGCCCCTCTTCAGAAAAGCCCGATCATCTCGGAAGCTTTTTCTCGTTTCGCCATTGATCTTATTGGCCCTATACATCCCCCGTCTAGGGAACGAAAACTGTTACGTCCTCACTTTGGTTGACTTCGCTACCCGTTTTCCTGAGGCAGTTGCACTTAATCGCATTGATAACGTTTCGTGCGCTGAAGCCCTCATTTCCATTTTTCTTGGGTAAGAATTCCGAAAGAGGTATTGTCGTATCAAGAAAGACAATTTACTTACGCACTTATAGAGTATGTCGGCAAGCTCATCATGGTAAAACCTCTGTTTATCACCCTATACCACCCAGCCAAAAACGGAGTTTGCAGAAAGCTAAATGGCACATTGAAATCAATCCTCAAGAAATTGTGTATAGATCAGCCCCGAGAATGGCACCACTTTTTACGCATGGCACAGTTTGCGTGTCGTGAAATTCCCCAGAGGACCATAGGATTCGAATTATTGTATGGCCGTAATGTTCGAGGCCCTCTTGCAATTTTAATTGAACTTTACACCTATCCAAGTCTAGATAATGAAATCCAATCCTGCTATTCGTATCTCATAGAAATTCAAAAGCGCCTCGAGCTATGTGCCGACATCGCGTACCAAAATACTGAGGTAAATTTGGAGAAGTATCGAATCATTTCAATTTCAAGGCAAAGAAAAGAAGTTTTAAGCCTGGCGATGAGGTGCTGTTGCTATTGCTCACGGAGAGTAATAAACTCCTGAGGCAGTGGAAGGGCCCCTTTCACTGACGAAGGAATTGAATGCGTGCTGCTCTAATACTCCGATGAAGCTAAAAGCGACCCGGTGGCTAACGCGAGCCGAAAGCTACTGCTCCGTCAACGTAATTACTCGGTAATAGAACATGTAGCTTTAGCTATAGTATGGAGTATTCCCAAATTTAGCATGCATTTAATGTTTGTTGTTGAAAGTGACCATCGCCCTTTGTCGTACCTCCGAAAGACTAAGAGCCATAACGGACGTATAATGCGATGGCTTTTGAAACTTTAACAATATAAGTTTAAAGTTTGGTATATATGTGGTACCGAAAATTGTATAGCTGATAATCTTAACCGGAATCCATTAGCCGACAATTCGGGCTAATACACTAAATTATAGTTCGCCAATAAACACGTAATCTAATCATGTATATATTATATTTTTAACTCTGTACATAATATATCTATGGTCCCTGTAGATACCTATTTAATATAGTGTTTGTTTGTTTTGTGTTATTGTTTCACTACCCTTTTAGACAAAGTTCTAAATTTTTTCCATAATTTAAATGTAATTTTAAAGGGGGTGACCCATTTACATTATTTTTTGCTCAGATCAATATCATAGCCTCTTTGTAAGCCTGTCGAATACAGGTCAGGTCCCGCGTTTTTTTTTACCAGGCTGACGCCTTAATAATAATTCCTTCTACCTAAATTTGCGATGTCCCTTGTTCTTCCATCTCCCTTAGAAAAGTTACATTGTATTGGAGACCACGGGAGATTGTATCCTTGCCATGGGCAACATCACTTCCTGTTCGAACATTCGCGAATTTTGAACTTTTAAGCGCATTGGGGAAATATACCTACATTCCCTGTCGAACGTCATATTTGAAGATTGCCTATCTTTATCGGAAGGTTGGTCAGGATCGTGCCCCACTTGCCTCATCGGTTCTTTCTCCACTCGCCTCATCGCAAGAAGGACCTTGCTCAAAGTCACCGACCTGTAAAACTGAAACCCTTCTCCATTATTAGTATTGTCAAGTTCTTCTTTTTGAATTGATCCTAATAACGCGAATCAATTAATTCCTTTTGAGAATTCCTTCTCATAATAATGATCTAGGGACTATTTCTATTTAATTAATTTAATTTTGATTATTATTCTTCTTATTTTGATCTTTGTAATAAAATTATATTTTTGTTCTTTCATCTTTAAATAACCTTGAACGATACCTTCGGTCTATTCAAGTAATCTCGCCAACCAATTATGCACTCTGTCTGATTATTAAGGATTTGAAACCCAACGCCTCAAGTTTGACCTCCTAGTTGGTCATTATTCAGTGAGAGCAGTCCTTCAACGGTTCGCGTTGAAGTAGGTGATTGAGACCCCCTACATAATATAGGAGCAGTGTATGGTATGGAGTGGTGTACCACAACACTTAACTTTAGCTGATTCTTGTCTTTTTTTTATTTCTTCTTTGATTTCGGTAGCCGTGTGCTCACCTCTCCACAGATCTATCTTCTGAGAGTACATGGCTTTTTGGGCCTCTATTTGTGGAGAAACCTTTGCTCCTAGTCCTATTTTCTGGAGGTATGATGTAGCTCTCTCGCTGGGTATGTTATCCATATATTTTTCAGTTTGGCAAATGGCCACATAGCTTGTAGATTAGTCTCAGAGTTTGATGAGTATTATTCTTAGTTCCCCATATATCACGTTAAATACTAGAGTGCGATCCAGTTTTTGTGCTCCTTTTATGGGCCGCAAAGGGACCCTTTTCATTTCTTCAATGTTTATTCTTCCTTTAGAGTTTCAAGGTGAAAAAATAAATAAAATGCAAGGGAACAGAAAGTAATAAAGTACGGCTCAGATCCGGTAATTCGTCTGGCTTATTCCACAGTCGTGTCAGTGAACCCTATCAACCTGCCCCTTTCCTAACCCTATGAGTTTTTGCTCTACTCAAAAGGATCCACAGCTCACACGGGTACTAACTAACTCGTCTTGGCCTGGGCTTCGGCCTGCACCTAGTAATCCACCTGGTTCAGATATGACTACTGTCCTGTATGAGTAGCTATTGAGGCTCAGCTGCCCTAACCAAGACGCACTGAGTAAAGATGGGATAGGAAAGCAGAAGTATATCTCGATGGCCAAGTCTTAGTTGAGTGTAGTCTTGTCAATCAGTCACAAAATCTTCTTTTCCACGAAGAAACGATGAGTTGCGCTTCGATCAGTTATGAGGTTTGAATCCCCGACGAATATCTCCCTTAGAAAATTATCCAACATCTGCTATAAAAAAATCATGAAGGAAAAATTAATTTCGGTAACACTTAAGTTTGAAAGTGTTTGAACATAAATTGTTCTTTAAAATCTATATTAACCTTGATTGGGCAATTTTTGTAACGCTAAAGTTTAAAAGATAAGATTTGTCTTAAACGGTAAACAGTCAACGGTTTATGACCCCAAAGATCCCTCCCCATGTTTCTACTCAGAGATCCATCATTTGTCCTTGCCTGGATCCATGGGTCGGTTCCCACAGCATCGAGGAGATAAAAAATGAGATAAAGACAGATCAAAGCTAGGCAAAAGTGGAAGAAATATATACATTCAAAAATCCTGAAGGAGGCGAATATTCCCATTTATGGAAAGCCACCTTCCAAACCTCTGAGATGGCCACTAAGGCATCCGAAGCTGGCCTTATCCTATTTTATAACAAAATATCCACTTCATGCATCGAGAGGGAGATCTTCGTATCAGTCCAGGTAAGCTTCTCATGCTATGCTCTGGAACAGCAGGCCACTAGAGATTGTACATTCCAAGGAAAGGTCTGTAGTGAATGCACCGGAGATGACCACACCTGGCAAGATTATACGAACTGGGCGGCCAAGAAATAGCTCAATTGTAGTGGTCCTTACTGTGCCCTATTGATGTCATGTCCTACGAAAAAGACACTAGTCAATGACACGAAACGGAACTTCCAAGAGGAGGAACACCGCAAAGCAAACATCACATATGCATAGGCGACCAAGAGCCAGGAGAAGGAAAATACTGGTCTACAATTAGACCCTACAATGAATCTGAACCTCGTGGTGTGTGTTATACACGCTCACTTGGTTATCCTCGCAGAGCCTGGAAGATACGCTACCGCGTTGAATCGTATGATTTCGCCAAATGGGATGAAACCGATGTGGTTTCTTGATGATCCCCCCTCAACCGAACTCTACCAAACTAAGACAGATAGCTGGCTTACTGCTACTGCAACAAAACGCTCAAGATCTCGAGACTCAAGACTTAACAAACCAAACACGTCTGATACCCGTACAATAATGGAGACCGACCAACCTGAAAGGGAGGATAATGATTTTCAAAAGGTGAGCCAGAAAGCCAGGAGCCCGAAGGAAACCAAACAATCCTCGTCAATTACAAGTCTACCGACCGAAACCTACGAGTTTATGCCTCGCACACGGCTCTACTGCCAAGAACAGCAAAAGTTAAAGATATCAGTAGAGAAATGTTCAAGGGAAAGTACAAGTGGGATTACGATTTTGACATCAGTGAGGAAAAAATGCTTTCGGCACTCAAAGAAGGCAGGATGGAGATCCGTGCGAATCATGTCTTAACCTATCCAGCGATCATTTCTAAAATAAGAGATCCGCCAGAGTAAGGTGCCGGCACGCGTTAAGCCAGCAAAAGTATCAAAACTTTACGGGGAAGAATATGAACTACGCGACGAGATTCATCAATAAATTGAAGATCTTTTTTTTAAAACGTAAATGACCGGGAAGGCAAAAATGTATTTACCACAATATAATCCGTGAGGTAAACCCAGAAATCGTCCTCATTTCTGACCACGGACTTAATGCAGAAACCGACCCCTATAAAACCACAACTACATCACCTTCATGACTAGCCACTCGAATGTAAAGTACGACCGCGTCACTCTCGCAGTGCGCAAGGGCATCAAGTTCAAGGAGATTAGTAATTTGGAGGAATCGTACCTCGCGATAAAAATTAGCACGCTTATTGACGATCTAGTTATAGCGGTAGAGAACCAATCACTAAGAAGACCATATCTGCCCATCCCTAATTTCCTCCGCTGTTCAGAAGATACTCTTCACTAATTCTTATCGGCGACCTAAACGCTCGTTGCAGGGAAACAAGTTACACCACGGCGTTCAATGGGCCAGGTACCTTCCTGAGGCTTCTTATGGAACGCGGCGTGGTAAAAAGAGCAGGCCAGATTTCGCTATATTCCTAACGATGGGATCCTTTACCACATCCGACAATATGCTAACAAATCCCAATTTCGCTCTTAACCAAAATACCATCCCTGGCCCTTATTCTCTAACTCACCACCTTAGTATGGCTACCACAATCTCAGCCTCACCTATCCAGGTCTATCCCGGCTCCACGATAGAATGAGGAAATTACCTCAAGGAAAGATAGGTTGGAGGAACATATTACTGAGATAAACGAAAACGGGAACACGGCGGAACGATAGCGTGAATTTATAAACCTGTGCATGGAAATCAAATATAATATTTGCGAGGAATCTAAGACAATCTGGGACGGCATCATCGATAGAATAGACCTGGAAGCCGACCCCCCAAAATTTGGTCTCAGATTAGAAGATTAAGTGGCACGCAGCAAAATAAGATCAACATTACCAGCACAGCTGAGGGGAGAACAGTCACCAAGGAACGAGAGATAGAAATCCCCTTCAGAGAGCACTGGATAAGAAAATTTGACACCACGGAGGAAGAAAATGACGATTTGGACTAGGAATATGACCAGAGAGTCTTAACATACCTGGAAGAGCGAATTCCAACCATAACACCATACCACACCGTCGATAACACTCGACGAGCAGAAGCCGAAGGAAAACCCTTCACGCATGAAGAGTATGAGACAGCCTTAAAGAACTTTAAGTAAAGGGCTTCCGGCATATCAGGCATCACCAAGGCGCACTTAGTGGATGCCTCATTGAACATCAATGAAGCCATACTAAGTCTCTTTAATGCCTGTTTAAATGTTGACTAGTTCCCAGATCTACTTTAAAGGGCTAGAATGATCTTCATCTTAAAACCAGAGAAGCCAAAAAGGAAAGTCAAAAGTTATAGGCCCATATCTCTACTTGAATTTATTAAGAAATTACTAGAAAAACTTCTGAAAGATAGGCTAAAGAACTACCTAGGAACAAGGGACGGATACAATCTGCAGCAACATGGTTTCCGTAGACAGCTCGCTACGGAAACTACCCATGCCCTAATGACAGAATTTATTTCAAATGCAAAGACTGAAGATAATAGAGTAGACGTCGTACTCAGGGACGTGGCTTCTATATTCGATAGGTTCTGAGTACCTGGATCAAAGAATAAAATATGTAATCTTGAGATGGAAACCAATTTGACCAGAATCCTATGTGATTATCTTGGGGATAGAAAGGCAACCATAAAAATTAACAATCACAAAGGACAACCCTTTTCGATGAAAGCAGGGATGCATCAAGAGGGATGTCTAAGCCAAATGATGTATACCATCTACACGAGTGACTTCCCTTTTCCTACTCAAGATTATGCTATCTATGTTCAGCTAACCGATGATATATACCAACTAAACACAAGCGACTACTGAGCTCCTATAGATGTCGCAAACAGGACAGATGGTGAAATCAATAATCTCAACCTCTATGAGAAACGAAATAAGATCCGCACGAACATGAATAAATTTAAGATTTTCCCTATCTGACCAACCAAAACGGCCGACATTCTGACACATGTTGAACACTATCCATACACCCGAGAAGGCCGATTTCTGGGACTAAATATCACATCAAATGGTTATAATGACCATATTAAGGACGTCTCGCAAGCCAAAATAAGACTAAGGCAACAATACCGGTTCAGAAGACTCTCCTTCCGCAACAAGAAGAAATTATATATGGCCCTAGTCAGATCGATCCTGCTATATCCCACCGTCCCATTACATCTGGCAAGCAAGACGCAAACTCGAATGGCATAAGTAGTAAAAAATTAAGCACTACGCCTCATCCTGGACGTCAGTTTACTGGACCGCATACCACTAATTAGGCTACACGATCTCGCGGGGATCGAGCCCATGAACGTAACGCTACACAACAGAGCGACAGCAACATGGAGAAATATTCATGAATATTTAGCAGAAAGGATTATACAGACCATAAGAATACCCCAATTTGACCACCCGAATAGACGCTACCACCAAGGCTTTGCCAGCAGCCAAACAGCGGTTGTAAGAAGCGATTGAACCAATTTACAGATAAATACTGACCGGAAAACGATTAACATAATATCCAAGTAAATAAGATATTAAACTAGAAACAGGAAAAAAAAATCCATAGTGCAGACTCAAATAATTAAATTAAACAAAAAGATCCGTAGTGAACAAAGATAATCAAAACAAAAATTAAAATATCCCATAGTGGACAACATTAAATCAAAGCGACAATAGAACAAATATAAGCGATTTAGATACTCGTAAAGAAGAGAAAACTTATGTACGAATACTCTAGAAACCGAGTTAGCTCTATCTATACGAAAAAAGCAAAACTCGAAAACAAAGGCTTGAATGCTCTAATCAACATGAACGGAAGCAACACAGAATGGCATGGAAAGCCATAGCCAGACGTACTGGCACACCATTCTTCTACTAAAATAACACTTTTTATAACTTCAACCTCCCTTATTAGCACACCCATTTTTTCTCTCTTTGAAGTTCATAAATCATAACGGTTTTATTAACAAATAAATTACAATTTAGAGAATTTGTTGTTTGGGTTGTTCTCTTGCATACTCGTGTATCCGTACGGTCAATTTTTTAAAATTTGAACTAGATTTCATTCGAATAGGGTTGATTGGATACCACTTTATTGTGCCAAAACGGATATTACACCAGCAGTGATACGTTTGAAAGTGGCTATTTTCTTCTTGACTGGCCTTGTTAGAGGCTAGTTGAGGGAAAGGAAGAAGGACTCATCTGCGCTGCCTAAAGGTAAAGTAGCCTTTTGTTCATAGGACAATTTCCACTTTCTCCACATACCACTCTTTCTTATTTTCATAACGGATCCCTAAAACTACATACACACCCAGTTACGCCCAATTACATACTCCCCCCCTCCGCCCGATTCCATTCCAAATTACGCCTTTGGGTGAAATGATGGAGAGGTGAGGGAGACGCGGCGTATTGCTCTGGGGACCTTGACAGGTCGGCGAGCTCAATATTTCCCTCGTACGTTTAATTGATTTGCCAAATGGCTACGCGGCTATCTGTGCGAAGGAGGCAGATATCGAAGCTCTCTCCTTCCCGCGTGCCTTAGACGCCCATCGAAAAATTTATCCCATATCTCAGACACCGCCACAAATACGCACACATAGAAGTGTGATCTGCCGACGCCTCAACCCCTGGGTTCGAGGACACTCGATTGACCAAATCACGAAGGAGATTCTTCGGAATCATAAGTGGGCAAAAGTAGCCGACGTAAACCCACGTTTTTTAAAGTTGTCTTTACCGAAACCACAATGGCAAGTAAAGCCAAATAAAACGGCATTCTCTTTTTTTCTGTCCTCATCAGCCCCGAACAGATTGAGTGTGAAAAGTTCGTTGGCCTGCAAATGTGCTTCAAGTGCTACAGTTACAACAAACACACCAGCTCAACTTGCCCTAACTCTACACTCGCAGTTTGCTCTGTGTGCGCCGGCCAAGAACTTTCGTGGCGCGAATGTAAAAGTTTTTGGGAGAAATGCCTCAATTTTGGTGGCCCACACAGAACCATGGCAATGGCCTGTCCAATAAAGAAGGAGCAAATACAAAAAATAAGGACAAAGGCAGAAAAAAGCAGGGTAGGCAGGCTAACGCCACCCATGCGAAAGTTGCCAAGGCAACGGTCGCAGAGAGTAGTGTTGCCACTGCACCTAGGTACCTGCTAATTGAAAACGAAAAGTTTACCAAACTAATGTGTTGCATATAATATGCGCACATTGTTAACTTAACCAAGCCTGACAGTTTCGCGAAGAAACTGAACACCATGATCATGAGTAACGGCATGGAAAAAATCTGGTTCCCGAAAAACCCTCCGTCAAACGAGGTACTTCGAGTGAATCTCCAACCGCAGACTAAGAAGAGCATCCAAAAAGCTCCGGACCCGAGTAATACCCTTTCATGTGATCCTCGAGTGCAAGCTATGGCTGCCCGGCAGAAGGCACAAACGGACTCACAGACAAACCCAACAACCCCAATAAAAGCTGTGTGGCCTAAGAAAGTAGAGCATTCACCACGCCCCCAAAAGGCCTCGGAGTCACGTCGACGGAATAGGTCCTCGTCTTCAAAGAATCGGGCTCCCAGATACATGTAGTACTCGAGGATGTTAAACCTCAGAGTATATGCTGCCGAAGGGAACCAGTTTCCTGATGACGCAGGGCCAGACAATACAAATGGAACTACAAGGCTTACATACCTGAAGATCTGGTAAAGCAGGCTCTCTTTGCAGTGACCTTATTCAATTCTTGGAAATACTTCAGTTTAGGGGTGCACTATAGGGGGCGCTGTTTCTGGGCTACAATTTTGGGCTATAATTTAGGCGTCAGACGTCATAAGGCAAAGCACCTCATTTCGAAAGTAACTAAAAATGATAATTTTGGCGGAAATAGCCTAAAGTAGGCGACACTATCGTTTTTATTATTTCGATAAACGTGCAGAGCCGATCGCACGTTTATAAAAATAACAAAGACAATAGCGCCACCTAATTTAGGCTATTTCCGCCCAAAATTTAAAAAGACTTAATATATGAGTATATACTGCGTGGCTGTGCCCCCTCCCAAAAAAATTGATTGAAAATCAGGAACATCGTAGGGGGTCGTTCTTCCTGCAGTGATATATCTCCCACGAGCAGTCCCCTAGAATTTACTCAAAAAGGGTGAAACATATTGAAACATGAACGAAATATTATGCGGCCATGTCCGGGAAACAGAGGAGGCGAGCGCGTGACGCAGATCTTCAGGTTTACCCTATTTCCACCTTTCACTATTATAATTGAGCCGCACTTCTTTTAACTGAGACGACGATCTATAGAAAAGTCTAATAAATTGACCGAGGAATTAACACAAGTCGTATTGAAGTCGAACAAACCCTATTCGCCTGAATTTCGCTCTTTTAACTGTTCGGTTTTAGATTTCCAATGTTTGAAATAAGGTTGAACTAAGAGTGGCCAGTGTGTGAAATTTATTGTTTATTTTAACAAAAATTGTTAAACGAAACATACAAAGTTTAATACATTAGTAATTATAAAAAAATCAATATATTAATAAATAATATAATTAAGCAGAAGTGCAGGCATCTACTAAATATTAAAGAAGAAAGGAAAAAGCAAAATAACAAAACAAATACAACGCCGTGATTGGCCCCCTTTGAAGCTACCGTCTGACCTCATAAGGCCTAGATTTTAACCCAAAATTGTAGCCCGGAAACAGTGCCCCCTATCGTGTGCCCCTAAACTGAAGTATTACCTAAATCTCAACCGACATTTATGTTGTTCTCACAGCCCCAGAATTCCGTAAGAAGAGATCCGGCAAGGGGAAGACTCCTCCGTCCTCCTCCGAGGAGTAAAAGTGGACCGAGAATAAACACTCATCGCCATAACATCCTGTCTACATTGCGAGTGTAGTATCAAAAGCTAGCCAAAAATTGCAGAAGACCTTACCCGAACGGATACATCAACCCTATCATGTAACATTCTCACCGATTATGACAACCCAATTTACGACAACTTTTCACCGAAATTTGACCCCCCCCCAAAACAACACAACCCGAGATTAACATTCCCAGAGCTACCCTTTGACCCAGGCCTATTCATCTCTGCTCTCACGTACTATCTTTACTATACTGTCTATTTTTGCTGAAGATAACCTTCTCACAAGGGGGAAATAAACCTACAAACTTATACTAAACTTACCTTTACTATCTTTTCACCATTATACTCTCTTACTTTTACTCTACTAATCTATACTTCATAACTTGTTATGTCCAATGTCCAATGAGAGAAATACATACATGTAACATAGGAACAGTGGGGAAAATAGAATTTAGCAGAGAAGAGATAGTTAATAGTACAAGCAAGAAGATAATGGTTCCCGGAGACATGGAATTCAATTCGTTAGTGCTATACAGTACAATATTCTATTTATATTTTTACTCATAAGAGTTAAAAATAAATAGTCTTCTAACTTATATACATACATTATTCTACATAATTATGATACATCGTTATTTCTAAATTATACAATTTTAATTACATTTTGTTAGTTTGTTCAATATTTATACACTTCTTAACGGTTAGTTGGTTATTAAATACTTTTGTTCAGTTACTGTAATACATAATATTTTATACACGTTTGTCCAGCTATTAATTTAAGTCACATCGTATTTGTAAGTTAATTTACCGTCTTTTATTACATTCTATTAACTTATTTTGAATTAGATTGTTTCTAGTATCTAAGTCTTTAATTAATTCAGAATGAGTTACGTTATTTGTTTTATTTCTATTAATCGCACAACTGATTATTTTCTTACTTTTACTGATTAAATTTTTGTTTCGTCACATATATTTTTTTATTTAGTTAATTCACGTATTGGGCTCGTTATTATTATTTTGACAGTTTGAAATTTTAGTCACTTAACATTTTACTTGGATTATTTTATTTCCGATGTCTTTTGATCACTTTTGATGTTTTTAAAGGTTGTCATATTCACTGTGTGTATACACTTTTCCGGTATGTACATTGTGTCCTTCAAAACCAGTGATGCCACTTCCTCGAGTTAGAAAGGTCCTTCATAGGTAAACTTGAACTGTCCTGCCGCTATGCAGCAGTAGTTCTGGGCGGGCACAGGGGTGTTTTTAGCAGAAGTAAGTCGGAAAACTACATCTCACTAGCTGGAAAGGAGACAACGGTTAAGGATATATTTTTGCCTATGCCTCTGAAAATATGATGTCCAATTTTAGAAGCAGATCTTAAGAAAGTAAATACTATATTGGTGTCGTACTCATAATCATCATCATTCAATAATCATCATCTTTCCTTTTTCAGTGGCCCCACTTAGGCAGATGACTGCTCAAGTCCGTGGCCTACCCCCCCCTACGTAAACTGCTCTCAGATGTAAAAGGCGATTGCCATTCATGTTTCGTCCCAACTATGACAGGCAATTGCATAGCCATAATTGTGGGCATTGGAGTAAGCTGGTTTGATGAATAGCCCACAGCTAATAACAATGTCAGAAACTCTTCAGGATAAGGGACGGACTGCTACATCTGCTGCTCATCCCAGCAGAGGGCCCTTCCAGGAACATAGAGGGACATACAACCATCTCTATGGTATGTTTGGATGCGGTCGTGATTAAAACACCCTCTGGGGGGCGGTGGCGTTGTTAATAAGTCCGCCATACAATCATACCCCGGAAAGGATCCCACCCAGATTCATCTCATCCATCGTTATCATTCATCTAAAAGACAATTTCCATTTCCATCCAGGCGGCTGCTGAGAGCAGGGGGGGTGGGGATATCTCTATTCATCCCCAAGGTAAATAAAATTATAAAAACGAAAAACATACACGCACACATAAAAAATTAAGGGCCGTGTAACCACCCAAGGAATAAAAATTTTTGGAAAAGAAGATTTGCTCCCCCCGCCAGATGGGCTGCAAACACACCAAAATGGCTTGCCACCCCGCCACAAGGGTCCCCTCGAGGACAATAGGTGGATAACCCAAGTGTTTGAAGCGGTCTTCGGAAAGCTGAGCGTGGCTATCACCAGACTAATTGACACCCTAGCCGGTTACGTCGCAATCTGCGAAAAAGAGGCAGATGTTTAAACGCTGACGAAAGAAACAGGCCAATGGGTGCTAAAGGAAATAAACCTCCAGCCTAGCACTCCCCCTTAGATCTAGGAAAATAGCAGCGTGATATGCAAGCAGCTAAACCCCTGGATCGGGCAATATAACAAAGAGGAAGTAAGGGAAGAGATAACAAGAAACCAGTTATGGGCCAACGTCGTAGAGATAGTGAAGTTCCGTAACAAACAGGACAACACAGATTACCAACATGTGTTTAAAGTTATCTTCAGTGAAACTCAAATGGCCTAAAAGGCCAAAGAAAGAGGGCTGTTACTCTTCAATGCCAAGATCAGCAGATAACAAATAGAGAGAGAGGAGTTTACCCCCATCAGGTATGCTTCCGGTGTTTCAAAATGGAGCACCACCACAGAGAGGAATGCAAAGAACAAAGCATTACTTGTTCATGATGCAGCGGAAAAGGCCATGGATGAAGACAATGCTCGGCACCAACGGAAAGGTGCCTAAACTGCGGGTTGAACCACGAAGGCGATGACCATGTCCTATCCCCCTAATAAATAGATAATCAAACGAAAGAAAGCTGAGGAAACGAGAAGGGCTAATAACTCTTTCGCCCAAGCTACGAGAACAACCCCAACCAGAACTACTGAGAAGCATAGCCGAAGACCTATTCTATGGCTGGAAAATGAAAACTCAACAAAGATTCTTAGGTGTATATTATTTGCGCACGTAAGCAATCTTACGAACCTGGCATCATTCGCTTTAACACTCCGTCTTATACTAAAAAAGAACGGTATGTCAGAGATGTGGTTTTTGGACGACTCACTATCGGGAGACGTATTGCAGCTGCAATTCATGCCAAAGGGTACATCAAAGACACCGGCGACCCATTGCCCCTAGAAGAAAAATCTACAGGATCCGAAAAAGCAGCGGAGGCCACGATGGGGAACAATAAATCAACCAGAAAATACCCAAGATTGGAGGCACAAAGGCGCCGTGAGAAGAAAAAGAAAAAAGCGGCTAGAAGAATTAAGCAAGCAAAGTGCAACCCCGTGAGCTCATCGTCCTCAGAATCTGATGCTGAGGAGGTCGAAAACAGTGCAACTAAGAGCCTCGTAAGCTCAAGAAGTAGGTCGAAAACCTCGAAACCTACTTACAAGTACGATGGATAGGAAATCGACCTCAAGATAATCACAATTGAGTAGATCACATACCCAGAAAGACTCCCACCTAAGGAGATATATGATGGAATCCGGAAAAAAATAATGGAATTGACCTACTCAGCACAGGAACTAGAATCAGAAAGGCGATACACGAAGGAAATGTGAAACTACAAAAAGATTCCTGCATCATCCTAAGGGATGCAGAATACAAAAAGATCAGAAACTGCCTTATCCACAACACTTAAGACTCACCCAAAGGAATAAGAACACTCAAGAGCAAGAAAACATAGAAAACATCAACAGTTAGAAAATAGTCACAATGAATGTGGATGGATGAAAAGAAAAGTCCATTCTTCACGGCAGCATCTTCCATAAAGTAAATCCGGACATCATCCTCATGTCAGAACATTGCGTCAAGACAAATACGGACGCTATAAAAATACATAATTACACTGTTATACAGAACTACACACCAGAAACTGCTACCAGTCTTAGACGAATCATTCGTGGCTGTCTAGATCCCGACCATGGTTAGAGGCCTAACTGTTGCGGCAGCCTACCAGCCACCCAGGTGACAATACCTACCGATCAACAACTTCTTCACCCTCTTCAGGCACAGAAAGCTAGAGTTGCTTGGCAGAGAGCTAAACGCCAGATGCCGTGCAACTGGCTACGGGCGCGTTGACTAAAGGAAACGAAACCTTGAGCTACTATTCGAAAGAAAGTGGCTTCGGAAAGTTGGACTAGACTTTCCAACTTATCTGACACACTTTTCGGCAACAAAGCTTAACATTGTGTTAGCAATTCAAGAATTCCCCTTCAGCATAGTCAACGCACCAAGCCCAGTGGTCCCGAGCGATCATATCCCAAACATCACCACCATTTCGCTTGCGCCAATGCTCAACCTCGTTACACTTAGGTAAAGCTACGCAAAAGCTAACTGGGAGCAGTACAGAGAAATGCTCAGCAACTACCAGCCAGCTGACTTGAGTGACGCAAATCTCAAAGAAATTGATGAGGACATTGATAAGATCATTAATCTCCTCACTCAAGCTGATGAAAGATGCGTCGCCAGAATCTCGTACAAAATGCTCACACAACCTAGGTGGACGGATGAAATGAGGGAAATCGCCAGGGAACAAACGGAGATCTACAAAGAAGACGAGAGGACAGGCCCATCCTAGGAAATGTCCGCCCGAATGAGACAACTAAGCAAGGAGATAAAGAACATAATCCTCGAAAAACAAAAAGAAATCTAGGACGATATCATAGGCAGACTAGACAGTGAGAGAAATCCTGTAAATTTTTGTAATAGCATCGGAAAACTTAGGGGATTGCTTCCCAAGCCTATTAAAAAAATAAAAGAAGGCGACAACATCATAAAAGATCAGGAATCTCTCGAAAGGAGATTCAGAAAGCATTGAAAAGGGATCTTTGCAATATCACCTAAGGAGAACGATGATTTCGACCAGGACTTCGAAGACCAGCTGCTTGAAGACCTAAGAGCAATGATACATAGGAAGCACTTACACCGGCAAGTATCTAGAGAAAGAGAAATGGTTAACCACGGGTGCTCTATCACCATTGAATAGACCATGAACACTATAAGCTCCTTCAAACAAAAGGCACCTCGTTGGTCTGGGCTCACAAATAACAACCTAGTGAATGTTTCACGGCAAATTATTTAGGGCATGGTAAACACTATGAACGCATCCCTGAATACAGGCTACTTCTCAGACGGGTATAAGTTGGCTAAAATCATCTTTATCCCGAAAAGAAATAAGCCTCCAGACCAAGTGGCTAACTATCGCCCAATCCCTGTCCTCGGAATACCCGGCAAGATCTTCAAGAAGATTATAGCGGACAGGCTACAATCTTAAATCGACAAGTTATGAGCGCATAACCCGCAACAACATGGATTCCGACTAAAAGGGGGCACTGAAACGGCTCTGGCGCTCCTAACAAAAAAGATCGCACATTGGCAAGCTAAGGGTCACTATGTAGACATCGTGATAAGGGGCGTGCAGAAGGCTTTCGACAATGTTTTACTGAGAGGAAGCTAAAACAAAATCCTAGGCTTCCAGCTAGACTGAGTCCTAGAAAGAATCCTTTATGACTTCGTCATGGACAGAAGTGCGCGTAACATGATCAAAGAACACAAGGGACCTGAATTTGAACTCAAAGCGAGTGTTCCCCAGAGGAGCTTCCTGAGCCCTCTGCTTTACCTGGTCTTCACCATCGACCTCCCTACTACAATACACAGGGACACGATGTATCTGCAGTACGCAGATGACGTTACGTAGATCGTCTTCAGTAGGGTAAGGAGAGTAAGGGATCAGGCGATCAACACCATAGCAGAGATCTCTAACATCAACTAATTAGAGAGAAGATGGAAAATCCGGACAAATAAAGATAAATTTAAGATCCTCCCGCTGTGTTGCAAATCGACATGGACCATTGTAATAGATGGGAGAAGATATGGCTACTCCGACGGAGGCACCATCTTAGGCCAAAATATCTTCGATCACGGATACTTGAGTCACTACAAGGAGAGGCATAATATGGCGAAGAGAGAAATCTCTAAGCTATATAGCTTTAGAAATTTTAGATTGGCAAATATCAGGAAAATATATCTGCTTTTTATCTGGGCTAAGCTTATCTACTTTACAGTAGTGACTCAAACGGCCAGTAAGACCGCAATGAGAAGGCTACAGCAAGGGCAGAATTCTGCATCCCTTTTTATAAACCAAAGCAGACGAATAGAGTATATTCGGCAAAGCAACCTGCACCGCAAACAACGTCTGGAACTGGCCAAAAAGGTCTGCTTAACAATTGCCAATGATATCATCCCAGAGCTAAGAAGAAGAAGAAGAGGTGGCAACATAAACATCCCTGCCAGATTGCGTGGGAAATTCGACCGAAATCGACTTTTCCTAAGCACTAGACTCTTCACAAGGAAAACACTACACCACTTAACACATAAACAAGTACGACAGAATAAATATAAGACAAAAGTTAGAATCACAAATAATGAAAAACAAACAATTACAACCTAAACAAAACTCGAGGTAATACATTAAATTTGATCACTAATAAAGGCTCGAAAACTCAAAAATACACGAAGATTAAATTAACAAAACAAGGAGACAAATACACAGAAGAACATCAGGAAGAACACACACAAGAAACAAAGAGACAAGTCAACAATAATAAAACAAAAAAGAGAAAATCAGTAGTTAAAGTAAACAAATGCCCGTGATGCCTCTCAAACTAAAGCAAAACCTACCCATCTTTTATCATCTATCTTCTACTACTATCCATATCTTCCACTATTGAGTACATAAAATTCCGAATGTCATAAAATTTTCGTGTTATGATTATTTCTCTCGTACATTGTATTTGCAAAAGGAGGTAAAGTCAAGCGGAAATTATAAACGTTCCCCGAAGATTTTGTGTGAACCGTTTAAATCTTTCATTCGTAAGTTTTACTTGGTTTGACCCCCACAGTACTACAGCCCGAGAAAACGGAGTGCTTAATACATAAATAATATCAACGCCTTACAATTGAAATGGCGAATAGTAATGACAACTTTTCTTCTTGAATAATAATGATAACTCTTTCTGTACTGTCTTTTTCCACAAAAGTACACCTATATAAATAGTAATTTCATCTACTACAGAATTTCACCCAATTAAGATTGAGATACAGACCTTAGCGCTAACAAATTGACCAATCAGCTTTAAGGCATAAGCACTGCAATAATTGTCCAATCAGCACCACGATAGATTTAAAAAAAGTTAATAACGCTTAAAACGTTTACACATAAACACGGCTCAAATCCATTTTCCGAATAAGACGACTCAGTTCATCTGACAACTCACAGAGATCTACGCACTGCTAAGTTACATCAATCTTTTGACTTTAAATAACTTATCGGACAGAACCTTTTCTCTATACATTTTAGTATATACCAAAGAAAAGAAAGAAGAAATATATGCCCGAATCGGACTGATTGAAGAGACCTCCTGTTTCTGATTTGCGGGGAATCACCCCCACGCGGTGATCTTAATTTTTTTCAATCTCATACTATATCTTTTTATATATGAAACTCTCCTACTTTATTTCAATCTAGCATAGTATAACCCTACCACCAGCAAGGTCTCAGAAGCAGTCAGTAGTAGAATGTAGTGAACTTCCTAAGGAGACCCTGTTAGGAGGCCATAGAAGGAGCCGGTTTATTGGTGACGAATCCGAATCTGACTGCAGGACCGCGTATAGGGCTGGGCCTAATTACGTAGGGTAGGCAGAGAGTGTGCGCTTCAGACCAGGTAGGCGAGATAGTATTAGGAACAGATAGAGGGCTTCTTCCACTATTGGAGTGTGGTAAATAATCTACTACTTTATTTTTCCAGAGATCCCCTCGTCCGGGAGGTGCATGAAAAAATTGAACATGGACCATGAGGACTTCATCAAAAGACTCCCACTTGGGCTAATTTAGAAAGAAATAAAACGGAAACCAAAGTAGGTAGCTCAAAGCATCCTAATTTTCTTGTTAGGATTATTTATCTCATACATTGTATTTGCAAAATGAGGCGAAGTCAAGCGAAAATTATAAAAGTTCGCGGAAGATTTTGTGTGAACCGTTTAAATGTTTCATTCGAATGTTTTACTTGGTTCGACCATCACAGTTTTACTTCTTCTTTGGAAGGTTGTTCCACTTGAGGCACGGCAATGAACTGAATGTTGAAAAGTTCTGCTGAGAGCGGATTTTCGGCGAGTCAAATCTTTTTCTTAGTCAGGTTCTTCTCGAGGTGACGGTTAAGTTCTTCAGAGTAAGAGTTGGGATTAGCTAGGTTTTCCAGCTGAGCGTAGATGACCATAGCCATAAACTCTATACCCTCCTTTGGCATTACAGGCTTCGGGGTATTGCTTCTCATCTTATTCTTCATGGCCGCTGCTTACGCGTAGCTCATTTTTGTGTTTGCCTCTTTTTTATTTTGGTTTTGCACCCTTTTTTCACGGATGGCTTCCTTGCAGATGAGGAACTTCATGGCCAAGGCCCTGTGCTTCTCTTCACAGTTAACACATTTTTGTTTCCTTTCCTTGCATTCTTTCCATCCATGCTTGGTTTTGGCGCAGTTGTTACACGCTACCTCAGTTGCCGTACAGTCTTTGTTTGATGCTTCTCAACTGCAAAGCACTTATAGCAGCAGGCGATGGGAATAAATTCTTCCGTTTGTATTTGATCAGGTGATCTCCTTAGAAAATACCCGAGTAGCCCTTGATTTTTTTGATTTTTTCGCCATTTCTATATTTTAAAAAAATGACCTTAACGATGCTTTGGCCTTTCCCGAACTTTTTTACCTTGATGATTTTGGCCCAGGGTTGTTTAGCTATGAGCTCTTCTTCAATCTCCTTGCAAGAGTTATCCGTGAAAAAAGGGTCCAACTACTAGTCCGTTGGACTAGTATTTTCCAGGAGATACTAGCCTCCATCTCGATTTTGTTCAGGTGGGTCTTTGCTTCGTCAGAGACCAGCCGCTCCACATCTTGCATGGAGTGGTAGATGGTCACATAGCAGGTAGGGGTGTCAATGATTCTAATGAGGAGGATGTTAAGCTTACGGGAAATACTTTCGATGACGGCCGTGCGCATAAGTCCCCCCCCCCCCTGGATAGTGCGGAGAGAAACCCGCTTGAAGTCTTGAGGGGTCGACCACATGGGGCCCCTTGGGTAGAATACTCCACCCCTTGGGTTCCTTGCTTCTTCTCGCTCCTGAAGAACTTTCCCGTTATACGAGCGGAAAAAAAGATTGTCTGGGGTCTTCTTAATATAAACCGCCTTTTACACGACGAGACAATATGAAAATCTCAGCTGAACCAACCAACCTCCATTACTCCCCAAAAAAGATTGGACGTCTTACGTCTTGAAGAAGTTAGAAATAAAAGTTTTTAGTAATAGTAGAGTAGATAGGTTACGTAAGGATAGAGTGGTGAAGAAGAATGAGTGAGAGGGAGTCGTGTTGCTGGGTGACCAGCCATCTCTTAGGGTTCATTTTTTCATTTTGTTGAAGTCTTCTTCATCGTCGTTTTCTTCTTTATCAGGAGGCTCTCACGCCTCTATTACTCTTCTTCCGTTTGCTTTCTTAAATTTTTCCTATTTGTTGCAGATATTCTTGATTACCAATTTTTGAAGTTTTTCTGCAATCTCATCTCAGCTGTGAATACTGGGGGCGGTTCTTCGCCCCTATCGAGTTTCCCGCTTATAAATATTCCTTTGTTACTTCTTCGGTGTTCTTGCGGGATTTCTAGTGATCTTTTTTATTCTTCACTCAATATGGTCTCAGCTTTGTCCTACGCTTTACAGGCTCTATAGTGTAAGGGCACGTTTGTGGCCGGGAAGCCTATTTCTCCGAGGAAGTGTCTTAACCTGCTTCCTTCTCGCCTTTTGGTGTTAGTAATGATGTAGACCGCAGTGTTCTGAATATTCTGGATTTTTACACAGTTGTTTTTGAGCAATCTTTTCAAAGGTATAGCCGGGTATAACAATACAGCTTTTTATATAGCATTGTAAATCTTATTCCTATTCTCGACGGTAAGATATCTAAATTGAAATAGTTTAATTAAGTGTGCCTTCGCTATGTTTATTCTTTCATTAACTTGTTTTCTAAATCCGTGTCTGATGATCTTTAGCCCGAGTACCTTCCTTCATTTTCGTATCTATATCTTTCTTCCTCTAACTGCCCTCTGGAAGTATTTCTTCTTCCTATTGTTATGATTGAAAATTTGTCTGCATTTGTATGGATCATCCACTTCCGTTCAAACTCATTTATCTTAGCGATCACAGCCACTGTAATCGTTGTCATTGTCGGAGGATGCCTATATGCGCTTTTCGTGATTATTGTGCTGTCATCAGCAAATTATTGTATATATTACATAGAGTCGTTGACTAGCCTTGGTAAATCGAATGGGAAGGACTTCAAAGCTTGGGCCGTCCTAACCCTTGACTGAAATATAAGCTGACCTTTCGGTGACATAATCGCACAGGCATTTAAGTAGGACTAATGGTAATCCCAATCTCCGTATTTTGTACTTAAGGCCGATCCTTCATACTTCATCAAAACCCTTTAGGCGTCCCTAAGTACAAAATCTGTATAGTTCTTGTTTGATATAGCTGTGGAGATTATTTTGACTAGTATAGCAAGGGCCGTTTCGGTACTCCTATTCCCATTGAACTCGTGATGGTGGTTATTCATTTGTGTTCTTTCTTCCAGATGTTTAACTAGCCTGTCGTTGATCATTCTTTCTAGCAATTTTGCCAAAGGCTCAAGCAGAGTAATCGGTCTAAAGTTCTCTGAGTTTTTCTGTGGTTTTCGGCGTTTTGGCATGAAAATTATCTTTCTCATCTTCATAGCGTCGGGAAAATATCCTGCGCTTAAAGTGGCGTCAAATAGTTCTACTATTTTGTTTAAAAGGCAGTCTGGTGCTCGTACAAGGTGCTCCCATTTTATTCCTGATTCCCTAGGTGCCTCTGTTTTGTGGCCTGAAGCACTTTGAAGGGTAATTAGCTCTTGAAGAGTATTCAGTAGAATGTTTTGTTCTTCTAGGAGCGTCGGTGAAGCGTTGTAGTTTGAGACGATTTCCTGGCGATGAAGTTCCAATTCATCCTCACCTCTTAATTCATGGTCTCTGTCAAAGCTCTCATTTTCGTCGGGAGAGAGGTCAAAGATTCCTTTTCAATACTCTCTAAATGCCGCCTCTATCTCTTTGGGCTCTTTCGCCTCGCCTCCTTCTTGTTGGAATACGATTCTGACCTTGGTTTTTCTCTTCCCTCTGGCAATATTGATTTTCTGCCACAGATTTGTGTGATTTAGTTCGGTGTCCAAAGCCTCTATGGATCTGTCCCACCTTGCGTTTTTTTCCAAGGCAATTGTCGCTATCAGGTCGGTTCTTATCTGTTGCAGCCTTGCCTTGTCACCTCTTTGGGGCCCCTTGCGTCCGATGGAATCTCTCGTAGTGATATATGTATTGTTTCTCCAAGTCTTCAATATGAGCTGTTTTGATAGGATGGGGTAAGGTTCTATACTCCTTAATGGGGATGTGTTTCTTAGCCATCTTCACCATCACTTCCATCAATCTTTCAAGCGTCTTTTTAATTTCTTCCAGGATTGCCTCGCTCAAATCTCTTCGTTGGTTTCTTGCCACATCTTCCGAATAACCAGCCTAGTTAGAGTACCTGAATGACTTTCTCGGAGGGAATTTTAGCTGAATAGGGTCGAGGGAGAGAGTTATGATCATCACTTCATGGTTGCTATTTGATGGAGACCCCTTCCCTATTAGGTAGTTAAATTGTACATGTGTTGTAGCTCGGACAATATCGAGGTTCGTGGCTTTAGTTGGGCCAAAGTAGGTTGGAAACTCGGGCCCTATACGTTCTGCTATCCTTCTCTCCATTATTGTGTCTAGATATTTTCCTACCCTGTTGAAATTTCCGGTGTAGCCTGAAGATCTACAACGGGCATTCAAATCCCTCATGAATACCACTTCATCTCTGTGTCCGAAAATTTTGGTAAGTTATGAAAGGGTAAATAATCCCTCCTTGGCGGCTGGTACCCAGTCAAGACGATAAGGTTTCAAGTTGAAGTCTGAACGCTTATCGCCAAGTATGCCTCGTCTAGGTCTCTGAGTTTCTTGAAACATATGCCATTGTGCACCACAATTGCGACATCATCAGAATTTATGACGTTAGTGGTTTTTGTTATTGCTGTATAATTGACTAATTTAATATTGTGAATCACAAGGTCTCTATTTATTTCATTAAGTCAATTATTTAAGTGTCTTCCTTTAGAGATGTATTGCTTAAAGCAAACTTTTTATCATTCCCGTTTGACTGGGCATGCCATTGCCATTGTCCGTTGGTTCCCGTTGCAATTCAGGCACCTCATCGTTTGTGAGCTGCACTCACTCTACGTGTGATCTTTCCTGCTGCACTCTGAACACCATTTTATTTCTCTCATCGGGTAGTCATTGGTAACATGCTTCTTCAGAGTAAAACGTTTAAAGCAGGTTTTTACACTGACGAAATCGTCACTTTTGATTTGGTCGGGAGTTATCTTGAAGTTGAAAGCAAGTAATTCTACCTCTTTTGCCCTTCTTGCCATATTGGTCTCGCAAAAAATAACTTTGAAGACATGAGAGTATTTCATATTTGTCTGGTTGATAAACTTAATTACCTCCTTTACCTTTACCCAGGTTTGAGCTCTGTCGATTTGAGACTTTATTTCTTGTGCCGTATGGTCTCCGATCCATGAGTCTATTTTCCAACAATAGACTGTCTTCTAAGCCTCTATCTAGAGGGGCACTTAAGCTTCCAATCGGATTGTGTTTAACCTTTCAGAGGCCTTTTCCGAGAGTAACTTATCCAAGTCACCGTCGCCTTGACAAATTGCGACGTATTAATTAGAGTAGTCCAGTAGTTTCCCGAGCACTATTCCGAGTTCGTCGTATATTATTCGAAAAGCATTTATCCTGTCGGGCTTTTGCGCGCCCTTCTGGACTCGCAAAGAAACCTGTCTAGTAAAGATAATTTTCTTGCTATCCTATCTACTTATTCTTGTTTTCTCCATCGGTGGTTAAGATGAAAAAAGAAAAGTATAGAGATTTAGAGTAAAATAAGTTAAAGAGTGCTGCTATATCTTGTTATCGATCCGGTTTATTCAGGTAGTGAGTCGGTAGCCCTACCTGCCTACGTATTCCTAGCCTTCAGCGTCTTTTCTCCCATCCACTCCAGTCCGACGCTCACACAGACCTGACCCGTCCCGGGCAAAGTTTCAGCCTGCGCTGAGTTAGCCGCCCGGTTCAGATATGACTGCTGCTAGAGTGGGTATATATAGAAACTTAGCTTTCTTAAACCGACTCTCCCTATGAAGCTGGATAGGATAGGGAAGAACGTCTTTTGTAATGAGTTTGCTCAAGGTCTTGTCTGACAGTCGCAGTCAGATAAAAAATCTTCTCCTTCTTCTTCTTATTCAAACAGAAAAAAAGATCGCTGCGTAATCTGAAGGTTTGAATTGCGTGAATTCTTCCAACTAAGAGATTGCAACATCTTTGTAAGCGAAAGGGACGCCAAAAGAATACCCCCTTCATTTGTTTCTTGAATTCATTCCCTTCCTATGTTTCCTAAGTATAATCCACGTGAAGTAAGCTCTGTATCCAAGGAGAAAAATAAAAGAAGAAAGAATTTGAATATCAGTTAAGCTGGGGGCTAAAAGCCTTCACCTCGCCGATGAAACGCTAATCTCCGAAGTTGGAAAAAGGATAGCTGAAAGTTCCCACCCACATCGTTGGAGACGATTAAGCCCTGTCTCGGGCGACAAAAGCTAATCCCTCTAAGCGCTCGAAGCTTTCTCATAGATGTCTGTGCCTTCGAACGATCGAGCACCATAAAAATAGCCGTAATATAAATACCCTGGGTTTTTTGAAGATGGGCAGATTGAGTTTGAGACCTCGTCACCTTCGGTTCAGATTGTGTGTTTGTTTTTCCAAGTCCCTGGTATTCTCGTATACCATCGAGGTTGGATCTCACCAGGCAGACCCCTCTCTTTTGTGAAGGATTACTCTATTCAGAGCAAGCCTCGAATTATCGTTTCGTCCCCGAAGGACTGGCAGAAATTCTTCTCGTCTCATCTGGAACCTCCACTCAAGGTTCTCGAGTTTTCCGTGTGAGATTTCCCGTCGAGCCGCGTCAGTCTCGATTTTTGGATGTTGCACTTCTCTGGAGTAGAGGTGCCATCGTCCATCTTTAAGGAAAATCGTGAACTCGTCTTCTGGTCCCACTCCCTTTCATCCTCGTCACTATCAGGATATTCGGCCAAGAACCACGACCATTTTCCGTCTCCATTCCTCCGCGCCGACTCGCTAAAGGATTTCGCTTCCTATAGGTGACTCCCTTTAAGGTAAAACGACCTCTGTTTGCATCTCCCGTTAATCGACCCGCTTTCCGACACTTAAATATTCCCTCTGTATAATTAATTTATTGTATCCCATTGAAAAGCTAATTAACGATTATTTAACGTTACCTGATTGCCAATTTTCTATAGTCTGAGAGTATTATCCATATTTACATTTCCTATATTTCCCGTATGTATGTATATGTTAACTAGTTGCTTATTAAAATTATATTTGTGGATTTCACTCTTTAAATATATTTTTTAACTGCAACTTAGTAAACTCATTAAACGCTATCGGCCCCTCTATTAAAATTGTACTCTTATACCTTGTAATCAACGGATTACTTTTACGAAGTAAACGTACTTGTACGTAGCGAAGGACACGTACGTACATTAAAGGATATATGTGTATTTTGCTGTATATATACATATTTTTGTGGCTTTATCTCTTTCCTCCAAACCAATAGATACATGTATATATATGTCTGGGAGGATGACCTATTCCTCGACATATATATATATGTAATAAATTCTGATATCAGGTTTATTGGGTTAATTTAGAACCCCTTTGGTTTTCAAGTCCCTCAGTTGAATTAATAGAAAATTACCAAGTTGGGTCAAGTTTATTTAAAGATAGGTATTTAATTTTTTTTCTCTAATTGTTTTTATTTTATTTTGATTAATAGGGCTTTTGTGGGAGCCGTGAGGCCCTATTTAGTAACAAGTCATAGTTTTTGTGTGTTTTGGGAGAAAATCTTTCAAACTTCCCTCCTTGTAATCCACGTCCCTGATTAAGAGGTCCTATATCAGGTACTCATATAGGAATTAGTATATTGATAATAATTTATTGCTTTTGTCCATGTGTGTGATCACAAAGGTAAGATTTTATTTAGAATTTTGGAGAACTATTGCGAGAGCCCCAATTTCTTTGCCGTAAGATTCTTGAACACGTCGAGTGGCTAAGGTTCGCGTAAGGAAACAAGATGACGTCATTCGAGAGATTTAGTCAACAAGGTGATATTCTTGGTCTCTCCGGTAAAGAGCTAGTTGCCTATATTCAGGAAAAGGAGAGAAACTGTAGGGGTGCGAAGATGTATAAGAAGAAAAAATTCCTTCCAAAAACGAGAATATAAATAGCCCATTAATTGACCAAGTCAGGACGGACTTCGGCCGTAGCGTGATGGTAGAGTGCTGGCCTCTGGATTTAAAGACCCGAGATCGATCCCAGACAGTCCACTATTTTTAAAGAAGAAGATCCCAGAAGAAAACGGAAAATGCCTGCCCCCCTAAAACGAAAGAGCAGAAAAAAAATAACTTAGAGAAGCTGAAGCTGAGGAGAGAAGAAGAGAAGCTGATGCTGAAAAAGAGAAAGGGTGGGGCACCATGAAAGGAAGTTAAATACGAATAACTTAGAAACCCACTCAGTTAGTTCCAGATCCCCGCTTTAAAGCTACCAGCATTTAAGGACGGGGAGAATTTCAGTGCTTACCTCACTCACTTCGAAAAGATTTTTGAGGTAAATCCCTGGAATAGCCAAACTGATTGAGTCGTCCAACTTTTGCCACTCCTTAATACGCTTAATACGCTAATTCACTATCCGCCAAGGCTACTCTTGATTATTCGACCTTTAAGTCCGAACTCTTGGCTGCGATAAACATGAATTCGGACTCCTACAGGGCAAAGTTTCGTCAGGAAAGTTTTCAACATGGACAGAATTACCGCCAGTTAGGATTCACCCTCAGAAGAAGTCTGCAGTTTTAGTTGGACTCTGTCCAGGTAAACAGCTACTATGAATCATTGTTTGACTTCATTTTGCCCGATCAATTGATGGCTACGCTGCCCTTTGAAATCCATGCATTCGTAAAGGAGCGAAGAGCTGCTTCCTACAAAAAATGCATCGAAGAAGCGGATTTTCCCGCGGCCAATCATAATCTTTACCCTGAAGATCACCCAAGAGTAAAGGCCACTTCCCTAAATTTCACCTGGAGAACGCTCTCAAATTTCTATAGGTCCCAGGTAACCCCAACCGAAATAGTATCCCCCGTCTGAACCTAGGGATGTTAAGCTACCCGTCTTTAATCCTCCTGTGTCGGATTACCCTACACGCCCCCTTGTTTGTTTTTCTTGTGGAGCCCCTGGGCATTTGAGAAGGAACTGTACCCAAAATTCTTAGTTCCGTTCTGCTCCCCGCCACCAAGTCCACCAAGTAAGCGTTCTCTTTCTCTTCCATCTGCTCGCCAGAAACGCCTGCTTCCCCCCCAACGAATACCCCCTGGGAGCTCAAGTTAATTTTTTATTTAACGAGAGTTGCTCCGGTGGGCTCGAATTTGAAACAGGTTCGGTTAATAGTTGCCGGGTTTCAACCCTGGTCAGAGATACGGGATTCATGTGAATCGTCGTATCGGAAAAGTTGCGGCCCCTAGTGAGCCCCGACCATGATAAATTTGCAGTAGTCCAGGTCTACTTGGGAGGAGCCAACCGCTTCCGAGTGGTCCGTTGTTTCATCGAATGTTGATAATTCACCTGTTGGGCTACGCCGTAGCAGCCCCTATTAAATTCTGCCAGATATTAGTCGGCCAGAGCCCGCAGCTCTCCCCCAGTCCCGTTGCTCAGCCCTCATCACAAGGGCCTAAGCCATTAAGAACGAGGCACTCCCCGTAACTTTAGGACCTCCTCCCCTCCCCCCTTCCGAGTACCAAAACTCTGAGCAACGAGTCCTTTGCAAAAGCACAGAATGAGTGTCCTTCACTACAACCATTGTGGGAAAAGTCGAAGACCAACGAGCGCGAATCCGTTCGTGATCACAAGGAGGTCCCCTACCTCTTTGAGGGTGAACTGTTGTTCCGTTCTCCCTCCATTTCTAACCACTACCCTACGCGCTCTCTACCCATTGCCCGCACCTAAAACAGGATCCATTTTGACATCGAGTGAAAAGAAAGACGGTTCAAGACCGGTGACGAGGTCACGCTTCTCCTGTCCACAGAGACAAATAAACTTTCCCAATAGAAAGGCCCATTTACCGTCCTCGCAGCTCGTTACCCCATGGACTGCCTCATCCAAACGCCCACCAGAATCAAAGAGTTTCACGTCAACATGCTCAAACGTTACCACCGCCGCGCTTGCATTAACAATATTGTTTTCGTGGATTAAGAGGCCGTGATGGAAGCCTCTTATCCCCCCCAAACCTCTTAAACTAGTCCAGACAGTTCGCCTAGAAGCTGATAATAACTACCCAGTCCCGTTGCTTCCCGAAACGTATAAATGCTCCCCCAGGAGATCGATCTAAATCCTCACCTGGAGCCCGCTCAGAAAGCCCAGTTATCCTGGTTGGTAAAGGCCTACCTCCGGCCCATTCATTTGGGATCAACGTTCAATGCGGAGGTCGAAAACTTACTAAAATTAGAAATAATCGAGCCCTCCTCGTTAGATTACTGTTCACCCATTGTTACGGTTCGGAAGTCAGACCAGTCCTTTTGAATATGTGTGCTCTTTCGAAAACTTAACGCCGTGAAGGTTTTCGATGCCGAACCGATCCCGTTGATAGACCAGAGCCTATATTTGTTCTTAGAGGGTCTGAATAATGTGTCATTCTATTTTGATACTGTGTACCTAGCTACACGCACATTGGATGAACATCTAATCTCCCTTCGTTCCCTCTGTAATAGGCTCTGAGAGCATGGTCTGACCATGGGTACTTGCAAGTCTCATTTTGCTTATGGCACTATCAAGTACCTTGGATTTCAAATTGGGGCAAATCAAATAACTACCAGCAAGAAAAGGTCAGTGTCATCTCAAATATGCCCCTTCCCCGTACTTAGAAGCAGCTACGTTCCTTCTTGGGATTAACACCCTTGTACCCGCGCTTCGTCCCCAACTTTGCAACCTTAGCGTCTCCCCTGAACTCCTTCCTTAGAAAAACTCCCCAGATCCCTCATTTAGAGCCCCAAGGCAATTTCCCACTCCCAGCCGATGAAGGATAGGATAATATCTGCCCCCACATTGCGGTTCTCGAACCCGAAAAAATTGTTTGGAATCCATACGGATGCCACCAACAATCACATGAGTTGCGTGTTGCTGCAGTACGAATAAGATAGGAATAGCTATCCTATCGTTTATGCAAGCCGGAAGCTGTTGCCGCGTGAAAGAAACTATGCAGTAATAGAACTTGAGGCTCTGGCAATAGTTTTTGGTGTCCTGAAATTTAAAATGTATCTGATAAGGCAGGATTTCGTGATTGAAATGGATCACCGTCTTTTGGTTTACTTAAGAAATTGTTAAAGCTAAAACGGAAGGCTTATGCGCTGGAGTCTGCTATTAATGGAATATCAATTCAGAATTTTGTATTTAAAAGGTAGTGAAAACTGTGTAGCAGACAGTCTTAGTAGGAATCAAGTAGATGGCCCTCTTCCCCCAATGTACTACTCCATACATCTTATAAGTTCATGTATATATTCGTGCTCGTTGCTCTCCCATGTAAAATTCATTTTGAGGCGTGTGTGCGTACACCCGTATTTTAATGTAATGCTTGTAGATACGTGTTGTCATTAGTGATTTTTTTAAACTTATTTCCTGGATTGTCCCTCCGCTTGATTGATACCTTATTTTAAATTGTGCTATTTCTTTTACATGAAACTATATATATATTTTAATTATGTAATTAATTTCCCATTAACCTAAATGTATATGTGAGTTTTATCTGTCGTCTGTGATCAAACGGAGAAAATCCTGTCTGTACCTTGATGGCCGCAGTGTCGGCTGAAATTTTAATATCAATTGGTTTTGGTCGAGATGCCCTTTTTCCTTCCCCTTCGTGTCGGGAAAAACGCCATCTTTGTAAGGGAGGCATGTAAGGGAAAGGGACGCAAAGAAGAATACTCTATTCATTTGTTTCTTGAATTCCTTGCCGCCCTATGTCTCCTAAGTATAACTCCACGTGGAGTAAGCTCTGTATTCAAGGAGAAAAATATAAGAAGAAAGAATTTGAATATTAGTTAAGCTATGTGCTAAAAGCTTTCACCTCGACGATGAAACGCTGGTCCCTGTAGTCTGGAAAAGGATAGCCGAAAGTTCCCACCCACATCGTTGGAGACGATTAAGACCTGTGTTGTGCGACAAAAGCTAATCCCTCTAAGCGCCAGACGCTTTCTCACAGAAGTCTGTGCTTTCCATCGATCGAGCACCCTAAAAATGTCCGTCATATAAATACCCTGGGTTTTCCGAAGATGGGCCGAATGAGTTTGAGATCTCTTCGCCTTCGGTTCAGATCGTGAGTCTTTTGTTTCTCAAGTCCCATGTATTTGCCTATACAATCGTGGTTGGATCTCACCAGGCATATCCATCTCTTTTGTGAAGGATTACTCTATTTAGCGCAAGCTTCGAATCTTCGTTACATCCCTGATGAACTGGCCGAGATTCTTCTCGTCTCATCTAGAACCCCCCCCCCCCCTCCCTCAAAGTTATCCAGTTTCCGGTTGCACTTCTCTGTAGCAGAGATGCCATCGTCCATCTTCAAGGAGGATCGTGAACTCGTCTTCTGGTCCCATCCTTTCATCCTCGTCACCATCAGGATATTCGGCCGAGAATCACGACCATTTTTCATCTCCATTCCCCCCGCAGTGACTCGCTAGAGGAGTCCCTTTCCTCGAGGACTCCGTTTAATGTAAAACGACCCATGATTGCATCTCCCGTTAATCGACCCCCTTTCCAACTTTTAAATATTCCTTCTGTATAACTGATTTATAGTATCCCATTTAAAAGCTAATTGACAAATAATAAACGTTACTTGATTGCTAATTTTCTATATTCTCTCAGTATTATCCTTATTTACATTTCCTACATTTCCCGTATGTATATATATGTTAACTAGTGACTTATTAAAATTATATTTTTGGTTTTCACTCTTTAAATATATCCTTGAACTGCAACTTGGTAAACTCATTAAACGCTATCAGCCCCCTTATTAAAATCACACTCTTATACCTCGAAATTAACGGATAACTATTAATTTTACGAAGGCAACGTACTTGTACGTAGCGAAGGATACGTACGTCCATTAGAAGATATATGTGTATATAACTGTCTATATACATATTCTCTTGGCTTTTATCTTTTTCCGCCCAAACAATAGATGCATATATGTATATATAGAAGTATTGTCTGGGAAGGTGACCTATTCCGCGACAATCTGTTATCCGTCAAGTTTGGACATTTTGTTAACTCTATGTTTGATCGAATAAATTAAACCTTTCATTTGTTATTAAAAATCTACTTAACGCACATTGGTTCATTTTGTATAACTAAAGTTTTAGTAGGAAAAGTATATATCGAGTAGCATTTTGTCGCTGAAGGCAGTTAGAGTTAGAGTTATTTTCAGTACATGACTTCAAGACAAATCAACGCTCTCACCGAATAAATAATTTGATATCTAGCTCTAAATTTCCTTTCACCTTGAGGAAGATACGATTACACTGACTACCCACCCTCCCAAACTACAATAGAGAGAAATACTTCCCACCCCCATAACGGCACTGCATATATTAACTTTCTACTAGTCAACATGAATTTTCTTGACTCAATTTTATTTATCGGACAAGACTTGTATACAATCAGTAATTACAGAATTACATAAATGAGCGATCATTTGAGAGGGGTGGGAGTTTTTTTTATCTTAAGTCCCATCAAGTCAAGCTTGAGATATTCGACCAAATAATTCATGAATACAATCCTAGACAATCCACGAAACAAGCTCAGCTAACATAGGCGGGTTTAAAACAGCCATTTAATCATTTAATATCTTAGTAGAAGCTCTCGGCTTACGAAAAAATAAACTAGAACACATTGAAGCTTGGTTGGGTAGCCAGGGTAAATGCTTTAGTAGTTTTACGTTTCATCGTTTCTATAGTCCATATAAAATTTCAAAAACTCTTTTCTATTATTTGCATACACATCGAATAATCATAAGTTTTCTGTTCACATCTTAGAAAGTTTGAATTCGTTTATACTTCTCTTTCCATTCGAGGACGTTAAAGAACGTAAATTTTGTGTTTTTCATTGTTACTAGGGCAGCAAGCAATCGATGACATCTCCATGAGGGTTACTCCCAGCAACCTCATGTCATTCGTGGCCAATTAAGTCTTGCAAAGGCAAGAGAGGCAACTTATTGTTATTAACACAACTCTCTCGCTTGGGTGCTATCATTGCAATAGTCGGCATTCAAATGTAGTGTTAGAACCACATCTTAGGAGATATAAGGCCCAAAGAAACCTTAAAAATTAGCATTTTGCAGTTTTATGAAATCTTCTAATGGGTTAAGGGATTTATACTTTAAACCGAAAAAAAAACATTTGACGGAAGGGAATTTGAATGCGTACTCTGAGAACACCACTGCGGTCAATATTCGTTTTAAGATATCTCTTCTAAGGAATGTAAAATTATGTTTTCTTAATCAGTTTTATGTGTACTTTTCAGAGCTTACACTCCTTTATCCCGGAAATGCATACATCTCAGATGTTTAATTGAGGGGAAATAATAGAAAAAGTATTTATTTGAAGCAAAAACGAGTTTCAGATCAGAAAAGTACACAGAAAACTGTATAAGAAAAAACATTTTTGTCATTCTTTTAAAAGATCAAGAATCAGAACAAGACCAAAACTAAACTTACCTTAACCTAATCTCATCTCACCTAGCCTCAACTCACCTTACCTTATCTTACCTTGCCTTTACTTAGCTTACATAACCATCGTAAATATTCGTTTTAAGACATCTCTTCTGATGAATTTAAAAATGTGTTTTCTTATGCAGTTTTATGTGTACTTTTCCAATCTCCAGACGGCAGGATTTTCCATGGGGTCAAACACAAGGTCGGTATCTAACACCGAACCGGAGTTAGCCTCTGTGCGAGGTTTTCCTCAGACGGTTCGTGACCCTGAGGACTCTTGAGAAGAGGAGGGACGTTCTTCTCTGGCTGAAGCACCTTTGACAGACAAAACTTTCACCAATCGGAGAAAGATCTTGAAGAGGATCCATCCAGCTTAGAGGATTAATCTGACGATAGAGAACAGCGGGTTCATTCTCTACCCTCCTACACCCAAAATTAAAAAAGTAGAAGAAATAAAAAGAGGACTAACGATTCTTCTCCTTCCGCCTGCGCTCGGAGGACTAACAAGGCGCTGCTGGTTTGGAAAGAGACCAGGTCAATAGTTACACGACAGGACTTGAGGCTTCCTCTGGTGGGTGTCCTAGATCAGAACAAAAGTAACAAGTCAGCTGAGCAGAACCTCAATTTCGTCGGACTTCCTCATTGAGAGACTATCTGGTATTTACGAGTGTGCTAGCTTGAAATTCTTTCTGGATATTCGCTCTACTGATGGCAGCATGTTGGCCAAAGGCAACATGATCCATCAGAGCAGAGCATTAGTTAGCTTGATTGGGAGAGAGTCAAAGGTGATCCGTTTCTCAGAAGAGAGCCTTCAAACAAATGCGTCGAATCCCGCCTTTAATGGTTTGCCAGTGTTTCGCCACACTCAACCAGAAACATCGCGAAATGTCTAGTTTACGCCAGGGAACTCGTGGACTAGTCCATAAAATACATAACTTTAGATCTGGCCGACCATGGAGCGATCAAATCGATAAAAAAAAATCAGGTTTACCCGAACTCTATGTATGTATGCTGCTTCTAGGTCATACACGATGTTCCTATCGTTTATGGCCAAGTGTGCTAATTGCGGAGAGCCGCTCCCTACTTCGTCAAGAAATTTGATGCATATCCCACAAAGAATTAACTCCTAGCCGTTCAGGCTACCATCGTTGTTTCTTGGGCACCCTTAAGAGAACCTCACATATGTGGGTTTTAGTCACCTCAGGCCCTCCCGTTAAAATTCGCAGCAGAAAGGGTTAACACTCAGCCAAAGCTAAAAACAGCCTCCGCATCTACTCCAAAATAGGCCTGAAGGGCATATTCCTTTAATGCATGTCGTGATGTCGCGGAAGGCTGCTGGCTGGACTTTACCCCCAGGAGCGGAGAACCCTACAACGACAGGTTTACTTTGAGTGAGTTGCGTTCCGCTCTTGCTTCGTGCGCAGACACCACCCATGGTCAGAACGATGTCCTGTACGCCATGCCTTGAACCTTCGGTGAGCTAGGCATTGACTTTCGTTAGATTTGGTCAACAGGATCTGGGTGGAGGGTCTCCTCCCGGATTCCTTGCAAATCGCTACTGTACTCGCGTTTCGCAAACCAAGGAGAGACCACTCTACTCCGGCCGGTTTCCGCCAAATCTGTCTAACCTCTTGCGTGTGCAAGTTGATGAAAAATTAGTAATTGTTAGATTAGCCTTTATTTCTGGACAGCGGAGGCTATCCGTCTTTTTTCACAGTGCGGCTTCCGCAAGTTCCACTCAACGTTTGATGCTCTGCTCCGACTGGAGAATGCCGTCTTCGAGGCTTTCTTTCGTAAACAGACCTACACCACGGTGTTATTCGATCTAAAGAATGTCTATGATACCGCATGCCCATACCGTACCATGAAGAATCTCTACAGGATGGGTGCGAGGGGACGCTAACTGGTCTTTATATCTCATTATCAGCGACGCCATGGCTACTGCAATTTTGTGTGATGTTTGAGATTCTCTTCTTCTTTTCTTTTGAATAGTGAGAAGTCATTGTGAACCATCAAGCTAATGAAAGGAATGCTATATGCATAGACTGGTCTAACGGACTGACGCTTTGCTTTTAACTATACTGACTTCATGGCAGAAAAGAAAACAGTCTAATGCGAATATTGGCAATGAAGATGGAGTCGGCATCCGCAAATTAAAATTCCGGTGGCATTGCAAACGACTTTTCAATATTCCACTCTATCTAGCCACAATGAAATGACGGTATCAAATCTTTTTTCAGCTCGTCTGATCTCTTCTGTATCCACGAATATATTCTATTTTTGTTTGTATCTTGTAGTGTGGCGGAGCTTGTCGATACGGAAACGTGGTGGTTTACTAGTCTTCGTCTCTGGTTCTTGGGGAAGGCTATTGCGTTTTTGTCCTTGAGGGAGTGGACCTCCTTATGGACATCTCAGCGTGCTTCTTATTTTTTCATTTTATATGTTGTTGTGTTATATATTGGTATTTTGGTTTTTATCATTGCTGTTTTATTTTCATATTAGTCTATTTATGAGTATCTTTTCATTTCTCGGCGGCTGTGCCTTTTCCAGTGGTTGCCAGTAGGGCTCTCAATTTTGCATTTAAATTCTTTAATTTCTTTTTGCCCGTTGATTTTGTCCTTTTTAGATTATACTAACATTTATTTATAAATTTAAGAAAATGAAGGAAGGCATCTACGAAGAAAGCGGGGATGTGGATTACTGGGTCAAAGCACCCCGGATCCGGTTTTGTCTCATCCATTCTTGACTTCTCGTACTTGACTTCCTGAATAAAATTTCCCAATCCACTCGGATGGCATCTCAGCACGACCAAGTCAATCATATGGCCGTTTATTTTAAAATTCAACTGCATTTTTTTCTATTATCTAAACGAATTTTACTCATGCCAAAAAAGAACGTAGAATGAAAATAATGATGAAAAAACAAAAAAACTACAGATAAAAAAATTCCTTGGCAAATTTTTAGCTAATCGTGAAGGGGCATAAATAGGTTTATTACAAAATAAAAGTATTTTGCTGAAATGAAAAATCGAAACAAATCATACAGTTATGTATTTTTACACTAAAGGGAAGTGTTAAGGTTAAAATAAAATTATAGATAGATTTGTATATTACTAATATGATTTAATATTGAAAATACATAAATATCCTAATTTGGAAGATAAAAACTACAATTAATAACCTGTTAGAAATTAATATATGCTGCTAGATCATCACTTATGTTGGTTCTTAGATCAATTTCTATTAGATTTAGGGAAGAAAATGTCTCCAAACTGAGCTGAGTGGGTGCATGGCAGTCACTAAGCAGCAGTATCTGTTAATATGTGAGTTTAAACCGGGATTACTTCTTGTTGAGCGATCATATTTATATACCTATTTAGTGTTTTAAAAAATTCTTGGTTGCATTTGATTAGCTTTAAAGGTAAAATTTACGACTTCATATATTGCTAGCGATTGTTGCATCTTATCTTCATATTTTCTAAAATCTGATTCCTAATTAGAAGAGAATAAGTGTAAAGAGATGCTTTGATAATGTAAGCCATGAGACTAAATTTTCCGATAGAACCATTTAGCTGTGTGTTGTTAAAAAGGTTCCTTTTGATTTGGAAATTAGTTAACAGGAAGTAAGTCAGAGTATCCGCATGGATTGTGGCTGAGAAGGTCTCATATTAAAATAGCATAACTTCTCTTTTATCAGCAATCTGACCTGCTTTTCCTATTCGTCTTTCATTGAATGAGTCAATTTTAGAGCTTCTAAATTCTCTAGTTACTGACCTCAGTTTGACTATTAGGTTATTGTATGCTGAACAATTAAGGCACTCTGATTGTCAATTTCTGAGTATAGGTAGCACGACGAATGTGTTGGGTGAAGCAGTATTTAGATGCCTCTTCAACATCAGTGGACCTACGCCGCAATGCTGCGACGGCTTCAGGTTGCTTTTTGTCGGCTCCAAATTTGACACACTCGCGGTACGAATCGCCATTTGATGAAGCGATCGTCTGCGCCACACTGTGAAGACTGCGTTCTCCCCAAAACTGTTCGGCACATCCTTGTTGGATGTCTTAGTCCTGGCGATTTTCGCGCACGTTAGCTCTCCCAGTACCGGGACGAGTGGAGTGGCTACAGCTTGTATCTTGTATTATGGACGGGTTCGTGCTTGCGGACTATAAAAATTTTTGGAGGAGTCTGACCTCCCCCACTTTATTTGTCTTTGTTCTTTTTTTAACTTTGTTATTTGTTATTTCCTTGTTTTTTTTAATATATCCTTGTATTAGGCAGATGGTAGTCGCCAGATGGCATCTTAAAAATAAAAATATTCACATTATCGCCTAACTTTCCATTAGCTTTTTGTATTTTAGGCTTCTGAACATAATGGAAGAATTATATCTTCCTTTGCGACTTCTTTTTCACCTTTTCAATTGCCCTTATCAAATTCGAAGCATTATTTGAAATTTATAATCTCCGTATTTTCAATCTTCCATATTTTTTCCTTTATTCTACTGGCCATAATGTAGGCAACATTTTGGTGAAAGGGTTGCTTTTCCCCGATTGCCTTTTAAGGGGCCCCCTCCCCTATGTAAGTGTTGCCCTTTTTATCAACCCATTAGATAAATCCCTCATGTTTTTTTCTTAATTTAGAGAGATGTATCATGAAATAATAACGCTCACTCTTCTAATTTTTTTCTTCCTCTGCTCATAATAGCTACCCTCCCCTCAACAAAACAACTACAGAAAAAGGTTGCCACCACGTTGAGAGACCTTCCGGGCGCTGTGTTACACTCTTTAAAGATGCGGAGAATGTTTTAATCGTCAATTTATATTCTTTCTAAACATCTTCTGTTCATAAAGTTATTGTCATGATGTGGATTGGGTATCTTTTATTTTCAGTGCTCGGATAGCATTTGTTTTTGTCCACAAATCTAGCAATGGATATAAAATATTATAGTTAAATCTATATTGCGTTGCAGTATTCATTTTAAAGAACATTTAATACGTCTTAGGAGTTTTGGGGAAGTTCATCAATTTTGTAATTTATCAAATATTAATGGTCTAATAATTTGCCTTTCTAAAGAAACTGCGAGATTCTTAGTTTTTACTCCATTTTGCACTAGAAAGACTAGCTATGCAAATAAAGTTAAAACTAGAAAATAGTTTACATGTTTGATAACATGCATCTTACATTTTTCTATAGTCATTGTTCTAGCAACTTTGTCCGTAGTGAATAATTTTCCTAGCACTGCTTGTCATTTAGTATAATTTGCATTTGCCTTGAGGATTTAGATAGCAACTCTTATTTCCGTCAGTGACAATTTCTAAAGGTTTAGACGGGCAGTCCTGCAAATCTCTTTTTAAATTGCACGCTCTGGTTAGCGTATTATACCTAGTCTACTAAAACAACTAATTTTAGCCTTAGATTTTAGTTCGCCCTCGTCTTCATCCCAATATACTTCTTTTTACTGGGGGGGGAGCATTCTACATCCCTTTTGTGAGACGAAGGGCTCGCAAGGGTCATCACGACCTAGTCGGTCCATCGGTACATTATTGAGGTGATGAAGGGTTTTGTGTTTGTGCAAGATTTGTACAGCCAGTTTGAAGGAGTTTGGTCTCTTGTCTGGGTCTTTGTTACTCTGGCTTTTGACAAACAAAATGATCACTGCTTATTTAAAATATTAAAAAATAGTTTGCTTTTGTTGTTTTTGCATTTTTAAGAGATATTTTTATAAAGAAATTAGAATTAGTTATTCTAACATTAGTACAATTTAAATAAGGTGCTGTGAACGAAGGAAACACATGTAAAGCAACCTCCCGAAAAATAATACAATTACAAAAGTTAATGTTTAACCAGAGGCAGGCGGAGCACGAGTCCCGACTGAAGTTAGTTAGTTGTGTATATAGAAAGAACAGAGAGGGACCGCTGTATATGATACAGGTGGTCAGGTAGTCAGAGAGGAGAGTTGCGGAAAATATTTAAGAAAAGACAGCAAGAGTTGATAGGTCGGTCGCTATACACCGATACGTTGTGTCGTTGTGGGAGCGTTGGTTATGTGGTTTTGGAATGGACGAGGGTTGGAGGCAGGTCAAGAGGGCAAGGCTGACTGCTCAGTTGGAAACGCGTTATTCATGATGCATACTGGTTTATGCGAAGAACAAGACTGGTGGCAGGTGTTCGTGGGCCGCGGGATATTGCGGCGCCATCGCGTACATTCTTACCTCTAGCGAGGTGTATAGTGGGTCTGTGATGAGTTTGTCGAGTTGTTTTGTGAGACTGGTGTGAGCGTAAGTGTTTAGAGGAGCTAGTTTATTGTTTTTATGTAGTGCGTCCATTCTCGAGTACCGCGGCAAACGGCAAACGCGTTTCAGAGCAGAGTTCAGAATGCGCTGAGCCTTTTGCTTCCACGTGTCACTCGCAGCTACGAGCGACAGTTGGGCGTACGTGAGAATAGGACGCACAAGTGCTGTGTATAGGTGTTGTTTTAGTTTTTTGCTTGCAGGGTAGGACCTACCTAGCGATGTGTTTGTACGTGAGGCTCTTGCTTGTATTATGTTTTAGGGTAAGTTGAAACTGAGGGTCTTGTCAAAAGTTACCACCAGGATTTTGGTGCATTGAGTGTATACTAACCTTGTTGGGTTTTGGTGGTTCATGTCTGGTGTGTGTGAGTAGATTTGAAGGTTGTGCATGAAGTGGTCTCTAGCGCCGTAGAGTGTCATATGTGTCTTCTGAGGATTCGTAGCAATCAGCCATTTATCCTCGTAGTCTGTCTTCACGTCTAGTATTCTTTGTGCGTGGAGCGCGATTTCTTCTTGGGGCGGCGGCTGACTAGTATGGTCTCGTCATCGGCGTAGGCCACTATGTAAGTGTCAACGCAGTTTTCTGGTGGGCATAGGGTGTAATTTGTTAACATGATGTAGAGTGTGTGTGCCAGTATGCTTCCTTGGGCAACGCCTGAACGTGGTGAGAAGAGTCGTGATAAGGTGTTGTTATATTTAATGTGGCAGCTCCGTTCAGTGAGGTAGTGCCAGAGGAGCCTTCTCGTGCAGAGAGGTAACTCCGTGTTGTTGCTGAGTTTTCAACGGAGTTCCTCGTGCCACACCTTGTCGAAGGCCTTCTCCACGTCCTTACTGACGGAGAGAGTCTTTTGGTGTTTCTGTCCTTTTTTGTTGTTTTCCTATCGTGAACGATGGTCACGCCGCCTGAGTAGACCTGCTTCTCCTGAACCCGTATTGATGAGGGGAGAACCAGTTCCTCTCTTTCAGGAACTCCCATAGGCGGCAGTTGACCATACGTTTAAGTATATTGCCTAGGTGCTCTAATAGAGCAATATGCCTGTGGTTATTTGGGTGTTTCGGGTCTTTGTGGTGTTTATGTAGGAGAATGTTGTGAGAGACTTTGAATATTTTGGGGAAGTGGCCTGAGGCTAGTGAGGCGTTGAATAGGTGTGTGAGTGTGGGGTATATGTCTGCGGGGAGGTTGTGTATGAGTGTGGCTGGTAGGCCGGAGGGGCCGGGGGCGCGTTTGGTGTCGTTTTAATGTAGTGTTTTGTTTCCTCGACGGTTATTGGAGTGGTCAATGTGGACGTGTAGTCGAGCACCTCCATTCGTATCAGGGGGGCAGGCCTTAGCTCGTGAGCGTGAGCCCAACACCAGTCCTGGATTTCCTGGAAGTGCTCCTGCGCTTGTGGTTTTGGTGGGTTGTAGGTGTGTACCGTGTCCCAGTGGGACCTAAATGCGTCGAGGATGTCGTTAGTGTCTGTGAGTGTGTAATTGTTTATTTGGAGAGGAATCGGTTTGCATGGTTCGGTGCCAAGCATCCTTTTTACGTGCCGCCAGAAGAAAGAAGGGTCCGTGCAATGGGTGTCGTATGCGATGCGGACAACCTCTCGCCACTGCCGGTTCCTGTCTAGCTGCACGCACTGTAAGATGCGGGTGGGTAAGTGATTTATGTTGTGTTGTCGTGGGCCTCTGGTGTAGTGGTTATTGTTCTGTGTGATGATTCTCTAAGTGCGTATTGAGAGTGTAAGGTGTTTTATGCAGATGTAGTTTTTTTGTGAGGAGTGTAGGTTTCGTGCGGTGGTGATGGTGTCTAGAAGTGAGCACCAGTGGTGGTCTATTAGTCCTGGATTGGTGTCCTCCAAGTCCAGGTTATGTGGTGTATTTGGGGATATGTGACTCCTAAATTCTTCCCAGTTCGTGTTTTTGTAGTCGTATAGAGGTGATGTAGGGATGAGGAGGGGAGATGTGGATATGATAAGGCATATCGGTATGTGGTCAGATAGTACGTGGGGACCGGCTGACATGTGAGTGTAGAAGCGTTTGGCATGGTCGTTACGGAAGACCACGTCCGGGGATGTGGTGCCTCCGTGCAGACCGAAGAACGTGGGAAAAGCTGGGCCGATATGCTCACAGCGTTAGCGCCGCAAGGCTTTAGCCAAGTAACTTCCTGCATCGTTTGTTGAAAAGGAGTGTCAGGTGAAAAGCGTTAAGGTCCCCCGCGAAAAAGATAGGAAGGTTGTAATTTGATAGGGCCCGGAGTGGGACTTCTAAGTTTAGCTGTATTCGTGGTGGTCTGTAGTGAGTGGCCACTATTATGGGGCCGGTGCTTGTCTCTATCTTGCAGGCTAGAAAGGAGGTGTCATGTGTATTAATGAGGGAGTGGTGTATGTTGCGCTTTACTAAGATCGCAGATCCTAAGTGCCGCGCTTGTGGAGATAGGTATGTGTGATAGCCTGCAATGCGAAGTCTATTGTTGGAAGGATGTAGGCTGGTGGAGTTCAGGAGTACTATGTCGGGTCTTTGTGTGTTGAGCACCCAGTTGGCGACCGTATGGCGAATACCATGCCAACTGCGTACGTTTAGTTGTATTAGGCTACGTCGAACTATTGTCGCGGGCGGAGTGCGGGGGAGGCTGATTTGCCTGGTACCGTCCCCTTCTCTTTGCTAATTGCCCAGGAGGCATTAGGAGCGAGTACCTTAACACGTGTTGGCTGTTGTTTTGTGGGGTTTATGGCGGTGTTGTTGGGTGGGGAAGCCGTAGTAGAGGGAGGAGTGTGTTCTGTGGGCGGAGATGTCGAAGTAGTGGCCTTGGACAGGGTAGAGTCTTAGTTGGGGGGAGTTTGTTTCGGAGGTGGAGGGCTTAGAGCTGGGAGATGAGGGGCTAAAGGTGGTTGGCGAGGTACAGATTATGAGAGGAGGGGTGTCGGTGGAGAAAGGAGGTTGGGTCGGCCGGAAAGTGGAAGGAGGGGGCGTGGAAGGAGGAGAAGTGGAGTGAGAGGGAGTGGAAGGGGAAGGGGGAGTGGGACGAGGAGGAGTCGAGTGAGAAGAAGTGGGAGGAAAAGAAGTGGAAGGAGAAGGAGTGGAAGGATGAGGAGTGGAAACGACAGGAGTGGGGGGGGGGGTTTGTTTGTGCCGTGCTTGTGAGTGCGGGGAGGGGGGCTTTGGGGTAAAGTTTTTGGATTGGCACGGGGTGTGGTGGACTGAGAGGGAGTGGGGTTGGGGTGCGGGTGAGGGCAAGGTTGGAAGCTGGTGAAGAGGGGGCGGAGATAGGTGGAAGAAGGATGGTGGCAGTGGAAGAAAGAGATGGGGTCGCCGAAGGGGGGGTGGAGGTAGGACGGGGTTTTGATAGAGAAGTGAAAGGGGTGCGGGGGCAGGAGAGGGGGTTGGGAGAGAGGCGGAAGCAGTAGGTAAGGAAGGTGCAGGGACAGTACAGGCGGCGGAGGGAGCGTGATGAAAATGGCGGCCCGTGTATCCTGGTGGGTTGTGTGTGTACCCACCAGGGTGGGGAGGAGTGCGGCTCTGCTTATGTGCTCGTCTATTAGAACGAACACCTTTTTAGGGAAGGTGATCTGCTCTATGCCATTGGAGGCGAATAATGTGTTTAAAATCTTGGCGTATAGTCGAGGGTCTCCCCTCAAAATGTCTTTTGCCACCGCTGAGAGCAGGGTGGCCAGGTGTAGTTTTGTCTTTGTGTTATCGTTGCTTGTGTGATGTAGGGTGGGAGTGGGTGTGTGGTGTGGGGTGGGGGGGACTGTGTGATGTGTGGGTGTTGGTATTAGTGGAGGTTTCTAAGTGTAATGTGCTTGAGGGTGGGGAAATAAGATGTGTGGGTGAGGTGTAGGCGCTGCAGTGGGGGTTGGGTGTGTCTGAGGTAGGGCAGGGGAAGCAGACAGCGTTGGACCGGCAGCTGCGGCGAATGATCTGGTGAGGGAAGTCGGGACGGGGCGGAGTGTGTTGTAGAGTGTACTTGTTGTGGACGCCGTATAGCCGCCACGGCGTTATGGCGGGCCTTACTCAGGTAAGGGCATCTTGGGTTGACTGCGACATGGTCGCTGCCACAGTTTGTGCAGCGGGCTGTAGTGGTGCCCCACTACACTGCACTTTGAGCAGATTAGTTCTGCTAAGCATGTGTTGGTGTTGTGTCCGGTCTTCTAGCACCGGTGGCATTGTGTGGGTCTGATGTTGTGTTGTTTTTTAATGTTTTGTGAGTGTGTAAGTGTGCCGCAGACCTTGATGCCTTGGTCTAGGAGCATGTTCTTTGTGTTGTCGCTGGATAGTGTGATCACTGCTCAGTTTTTTGTCCTGTTAAAATACAGGACCTTGATGACTTCCTCCCCATACTCCTGACGGAGGTAAGTGCGAAGGTCATCGTTTGTGAAGGCCAGCCACAAAGGGTTGGTCCTTGTCACTCAAATCTGGTATCTTTTTGTGATACCGTCAGCGAGTTTTGTTAATAGGTTTTGGGTGGTGAGTGTGTCGGTTGTTTTTTCGTGGAAGGTTTGCGCGTCCTCCTGTGAACGGAAGACGAGCTTGTGCCTTGTACGTTGTTTTATTATGCTCGTGATAGGGGTGTCGTGTGTGGCGGCTTGGTTAGGTAGCGTGTGGTGATCAATTGTGGTGGCTGTTTTTTCTGTCGTGTGTGTCAGTATTAGATGTGTATTGCTGGTTGCCATGGTTGTTCTTATGATGCCTCTGGTCAAAGACTCACCACAAAACCCCGGGAGTGGCATCGCTGAAAGCGATGGGGTATGAATGAGGGACCCACCCGACTCGTGCCCCGGCCCAGGTAACCCATCCGGAGGGAAGGAGAATTGCCAGAAGGGCAACCCTTGGGGATCTAGCGTAAGCCAGCTGGGCGCAAAACCTGGGGAGGCCAATGGCCATTCCAACAAAGTTTAAAAGGCCACCCAGCCTGGCCCAGAAGGGAGAGTGGGAAGGGAAGCGTGGGGCCCAGGAAAGGGCCGACGTGATCTTCTTCTTCATTTTGGGGGTGAGGCGGGTGAGGCCGGCGCGCAGATCAATATCAACGCCCAAATATACAAGGTGGCGTGTAGGGGTAAGCACGGACTTGGCATCATTGATGCGGATGGATGAATTACGCACCAGTTAAATAAATCTAATAAGGGTGGTGGGGCAGCCTAGGCACAAGATGTCATCAAGGTAGGTGTAGACAAAGATGCCCACCTGATATGCGAATTCCACAAAGATGGGAGCCATGCATGCCTGCATAATCTAGGGAGATCCGGAGAACCCCATGGGAAGGCGCTTAAATCGAAAGCACTGATCCCCACAGAGCACGCCGAACCAAGGCCTAGCACCGGGGTGGAGTTTCACGTGATAGAAACCGTGCTGTAAGTCAATTTTTATTGCCCACGTGGACTCTCCTGCATTATGCAGAACCTTTCTTAAGGAGGGGAGCTGGAAAGAAGGGTGGATTATAAAGACCCGTCACGCCCAAAGGGGACATGTCGTAGATGAGGGGATCCTCGCTCTTATTCTTGGGCACCAGGAACACCTAATGGGCGCACCTGATTTGCTCCGAGCGTTCAATAACGCCGGCGCGCAGAAGAGTCTGTACAACCGGGAGCATCAGCTTACTGCTGGGAGCGAAGTGTCGGTATTCACTGAGATAGACCTGAACACCCTTTTCACCCGCAGCCTTCGCCACATTGGAGGAGGGGGACATGGCTACAAACATTACTAGGGATGAAATCGCAGATATACCTTTGCATAGGGTCATTGCGAACCCGGGCCAGTGGATTAAAAACACTACCCGCCTCACTCTCGGCGTTGTCGTCGGCGTCATCACCGTCGCCCTGGTCGTCACCGGACTCAACCCTGGCTGCCGGGAGCGCATTCTGACCAGGAGCCTCCACCTAAGGCGAAGCAGGGGGTTCGGAAGGCACCAAGACCAGGACGTTCTCGATGAAGTCGATGGCCTCTTGCAGCTGGGGTTCATTGTCGATTAATTCCTGAGTATTATCATCCAGGAGGGCAACCATGTTAATGGCATCGACAGCAGCAGCCCATCCTGGGTCGGCTGCTAAAAGACGCTCCTGTGACGTAAGGTCGAAGTCGTCCAAGTCCTGAAAATCCTCGTCAGGGGTAAGTACGGCGCCGAATTCCGGAAGGGAATCCAAGTTATATCCGTAATCTTCTTTACCCGCGCTGAGCCCCACGGAGAAGGGAAGGTCCTCCTCAACCCCAGGAACATACTCACACTAAGGAGGGAAAAGGGGGGGGAGGGGCGAAGTCAAACAACTCCTGAATAGCCCACAGTTCATCCTCCCAAGAGCGCAGAGGGGGCCTATTTGCGGTCATCGCCCTTTGCCTTACTACGATTACGTCGGCGGCGACGAGGGCGCGCAGGAGCAGCCTGCGTCTGGGGGCGTGTAGGTGGGGGGCGGGACCAAGTCTCGTGTAGGACGGTCCTATTATAGAGGACCGGATCAATAGGGATCTCTACACCCTGGGTCGATTGAAGTCGAAAGTCCTCCAAGGCGTAGTTCCAGCCTACGTAAGATACTAAGTAATACTAACGCAACCTGGTACGGAGGCAGGCAGTCTTCTCCTCAAGGAAGTGATCCCGTAGTCTAAACAAGATCAACAAAAGGTTTAGCTCCTCGATATTTCTAGTCCTAAAAACAGAGGCAGTAGGGGGGGGAGGGGGTAGACGGGCCCTAAGATAAACTACCACTAACTGCAAATCCGGGGTAACCTGGCGAGCCTCCACAATTTGTGGAACTCCTTGATTGCGGAAAGCCTAAAATGTGGTCGTCAAATCCCAAAACGTGGCGAGCGTCTAGGGGTTTCCAAGGGGTTGAGTTCCTAGGATGAGGATGGCCCTTTCGAGTGACGATGCAGTCAAGCGCCTGGCGTGGTAACGTATCCAGGTCCTCCTCCCCGGTCTCGGAGGTTGTAGCAGAAGGAAGACGGGGGAGGGTTCTTGGGCCGTGTGGACAGGTTCTCGTGAAATCGAGGCCTGCGAGCCAGTCCTAGTTGTGGTAGTCGCGCCCTTAGTGGGCGTCTTCTTGGGAGGGGTCTTTTTAGATGGCATGAAGATGGGTAGTCCTGGTAACAGGAGTCCCACAGTAACCAAATGGCGAATAAAAACTTCAGCCCCTAGGCCTAACTCAAAAAGTTCTTGGACTTACCACGTGGAGAATGACTGACGATTAATTATTAAATTATCAATATTAGAAGGTGAAGCCTTCTATATAAAATAAAGAACAATAAATTGCGCCTTTATTCTAACATAAGTACAATTTAAATGAGGTGCTGTGAACGAAGGAAACACATGTGAAGCAACCTCCAGAAAAATAATACAATTACAAAAGTTAATATTTAACCAGAGGCAGGCGGACCCAAGAATTGTCTTCCTAACCAGTCGCGAAAAGCACATTGAAATGTAACACTTTTTTTCTCAGTAAAGTTTTTAAGATTTTTTCAGAGCACTATGAACACACGTACAAAGTATGATCTGTCCAAAAGAAGTAAAATTTAACACTGAAAATGTTAAAGTTTGTCATTTGCATTTATAGAAATTAAATTTGTTTTCATGTTAGTTTCTTCTGGTTGAAATGTGTGGAAACTAGGATACTAGTTTGCAATTTAAAGTGCTTCTAACTTTTATACAAGAATCTGCCAGAAACTTTTAAATTCACTTTCATTCCATTCGTATTTAAAGGTGAAGTGTGCCAGTGGAGTCTCTCTCATCCACTTTTAACATATCTTTTCTCGCGATACTTTCACTCAACGTTGGTATTTTTAAATCGAAGAAAGTGACTTGAGTGGATTTCTCCACGTTACATTCTCTAATTATTTTTTTTTAAATAACAAAAGAATGTAACCATGTTATAAAATGTGTGCCTTTCTGACGCCATCATAGATATTCCCAATTTTGAGCTTCAAATTCTTTAGGATCATTGAAGGAATGTACTTTGGATGCGCTGGAAAGATTCTCGAGTGGCCGTTGTGCGCAACTTTATAAATTCCTTATGAGATTTCAAAGAAGTCGGAACATAATCATATTTTCACAACACAAACACACCAGGTAGTTTAAAGATAATGAATGTAAACTAATAGGATCGAACCTCCTGATTTCCTATTAATTTTAGAGAGGATAAACGTTAAAAAATACTATGATGATATCAAGACCTTGGTAGTTAATTATAATTTAGGTAATTTCTCAAGTTTGAACTTTTCACATATAAAGTGTGTTTTCGAGTGCTCTGTAATTCTTTACCTTTTAGAAATGATCTCATCTCGCCTTTTAGTATAGGAAAAATTACTCCTTCCTCCAGAATTTGCGAATTCGTATTTAGCTAAAATCTTATGCCAATATAATAGCCCTAAAAATAGCGTGTGCGTTCGTACATACACAGCTTCATGTTACAAAATTTGACTAAGTTGGATACGTGAACTTCGCGTTCATCTGGAACTTCAAGAATTCTTTAAATTTATATTAATAAGTCCCTTCAAAAATTAACTTTTGTTGTACTTTATATATTTTTACTTGTGTTTAGAGAGAGAAGAGGTGTAATTAAAGAGATATAAGCAACCAGTCTATAAACAATGTAAACAATGTATCGGACAATGTAAGCCCTGCTCTTGTCCCTAACGTCCTTCAAAATTCCTAAGCACTCTTCAAACTATACAGAACAAGGTCCATAAATAATCCATGGCAGCCTATCTACTACACCTATAAACCACCTACAATCTGCCAATAAATACATGAAGGTTTTAATAAAGCTTGATATGAAAGGCCGAAAAATAATAGCCACAACCTCCACAAACCCCCAACTTCAACTAACCTGTCAATAGAACTCTTGCCCACTCCTATAAAGGGAAGTTAAAATACCATGAGACTTGATCACACCCGAGATAAGGTGTCATCTCTCCCAGCTTGCTCAACCAAAACGAGCTTCCAAAGGCACCTATTTCGCTCATCCTTCTAATTGAGCTACACGATCAGACCGCGAACATCTGCTCTTAGAAAATCTCTCTTCTTTCGAGAGAATCCATCTTAGCATGCTTCGCTGTGGGCATCTCACAGAAATTCTAACTTATCAGAAGTTATTAGATGCGTGTTGCGGATGCCTGCCCAGAATGTACCCCCCCATCTTACACAATCAAACACATTATGGAAGACTTCATTGCACATAACTACACATGCTAATAACACAAGGAATTCTTCCTCAGTGTTGTAGCAGCTCTGCCAGACAGAATGTGGACAACAACAACAAAAATTAAAAATTAAAAAGGAAATACGCGAAGTATTCGGGACGCAAATGACCTCTATTACTTGAAGTATTGGGGCTGATGGGTGGCAGTTTTATATATCTTTTTTAATGTTTGCTAAATAGTATCTTTTCGATAGAATACCCTACCATTATACCCAATTCAGATTTGCAATCATTTTTACCCATCGCATTTAACTTTGTGTTGTATTTTTATTCGCCGCTTTTTTTTTCATCTATTTGCATATCTACCTACATATTTTCACTAAGTTTAATTTTGTAGGCGAAATCTTTAGGACCGGTTAATACCACTTATAGTTTAAGTGAGAAATTGTAACGAAATAATTGGAAGAGTCTTGCTTAGGAAAGCGTTAAAATTATCGCATTCTGTTTCTCTCATATATTATCCTTCTGTTTGATCTTTTTATATATCTACTAATTTGCACATGCAAACTGGTGATCAACTTGCGGTCGCTCTGAAGGCAGACGGATTTTCTTATCATTTCTTGTCATTTTTCTTATCATTTGTTCCACCAAATACCCCCTATTATTAAAAATCTGGCAAATTCCTTCCATGGTGATTGCTATTATTTGACTGTCAAATATCACTAATGTGATTGCTTCTTTTGAATGTGATATTCGCATTGTAAAGATAGCGTCTGTTAAAGGTCAAATCAATTTGTTGTCAATTGTAAAATAACTATTCGGATGATTGCTCCTGTTATATGTCAAATTGGCACTCTCGTGAATGTTCTATTTAGATGGATATTTGGCACTCCACTGAATGTAATTCTTAAATTTCAAATTGGCACTGATTATTGGTCCTATTTAATGAAAAATATCCACTCTGTTGACTGCTACTGTCAAATTGTGCCTCGGTGGTTTTTCACGATAAAAAAAATATTGGCACTATAGCGATTGTCAGAATGTCTCTAGTGATTATTAATAGAAGAATCTCTGCGGTAATTTGATTAGTTGTGAAGGAAGGCTAGCGCAGAAGGTGCCTAATTTTGTTGATGGATGTACCCATGTAATGGATATGCCTCGTTGCACGATATTTGCAATGGGACATCGCGACAATTTAAAAATATTTAAGGTTAAAGATCCCATTTCCACCCATTTATTTTGAAGGTACAGAGATGTAAGCAATTACTCTTCCTTGACAACGCTTTCGCATTCTTATATTTGTGCCATTCGGGTGAACTTTTTCTTGTAGATTTATTGCACGCCAACCTTTAAACTAACTTTTAGGGTTCATGAGTTTTATTTTTTCAGTTTATCGCCTCTTTATCCTCTTTTACTCTTTCTTGTCTTTGTATTTATCGCTCATTACTCTCTACTGTTTCCATGGCATCATTCATGATCCTCATCGTGGTGAAGCTGCCTTGGTTGCTTATTAATTTTCTTTTATTTTAAATAAATAAAAATATCTGCTTTAGTTGCAGAAATGGCAGTATGTGACGGTGGCTGTGTTGGATGCCTGGCTGTGGCCTATAATTTTTCTCAGCTCGGTTGAATTAGTGAGTAAATCGGCCTGAGATCCGGGTGAATAACTTCACCTTGATTAAATAATGAGACTTACTTAGGTCCTTGGTTTTGATTGAGGGGACGCATTAGGCTTGGTATCCCCTCGCCCTTTTTCTTCTTTCATCTGCGATGATTATGCCTTCTAATGCTATTTTATTCCATAATGGAGTATCGAAATTTACCTTTGTTACAGATCGTGAGGGGTCAGGGCAGATTTTGGAGAATTGCGCTCTCTTCTAGCCCCTAAGTCTCTTGATATTTTCACTTCCCTTTGCTATACCAGTCTAAATGTTTAAGAGTTTTCCAACGTAACAAGAAAATGCCTTAGTTAGTTTTTATCTCCTTTTCTAGTAGATAAAATGGTATGCCTCATCGGGGTTTCCCACTCTTTATTGCTTTATATATTTCTCTTTGTTGTTTGGAGTTTTTTTTTTGTTTTTCATTTTGCCTTTAAGCACAAGTTTCGATTCGGATTTCCAGTTAACAAAAAACAATTTTTGTTGAGTAGAATATGGGCAATATATTTTCATTTTAGTTTTTTTAGTCGCAAAATCTTTTGAAATGATTTCATTAATTATTTTTCAAGTATTCATATCTTCAAGTAGTTCTTTCTTTTTTGCTCTCTTCAGGCTCATTGTGGTCTGGTTAAATATACTTATTTGGTTTTCCACATTGACTATGTTCACTGATGTGCATATTCATGTAGCTTGTGTCTCTCATGGGCTCTTCCTAATTCTTCACGTTTTACTTCTGTCTCAACTACGTCTTTTGATTAACCATTCTTCCTCTTCTCCCGATAGTAATCTCACGATTTCATTTTAGAGAACACTTCTGGAAAATTAGTAATTCAATCTAACTTCTTTTTAAAATTCATCTCACTTGGACAAGCGAAGCATCTTTTCTTTGCCTCGCTTCTCTCTACACTCATTATTTGCAAACCAAGGAGGCAGTTTTATTTGAGCCATTTGCCAGCGGTGAAAGCCAGTCGAAGCTTCATTTCGTCGTTTCTTTTCGTTGCAAGAAGCGAAGAACAGACAAATTAGAAATGTTTTTCTGCTCCTTGCGTTGGCGAGGAATGAGTGTAAAACATTGGTTTCTGAAAGAAGAAACGAGTATAGAGTCTGAAGGTAAGCGAGTGAGAGTGGAAATAATGGAAAGTGAGAATCTCCATAGATTATAACGAATGAAACGAAAATTTTGTGTGGTCAGATTAGGAAATGTTTACTCAAATTTGAAAAAAAATGAAGAGGATTAACAAAGGAAATAACTGCATATAAGCACAAAATTCAACACGAGTGAAAAGAAATGAGAATGTCGGAGAATTGCGAAAAACACAAATGTGAGTGTGTGTTATGAATGGTAATCATTAATTTTCATTTACGAATGAGACAGAGATGAGGGAGTATTAGAATACGAGTGAGCGAAGATGTATGGCTAAAAAGAGAATATATTCTCTCCGAAAATTATTTGAAAGAAAATTTATAGTCCAAAACGACATAAATTCGAAAAAAACCAGAAGATTAAAATTAAACCCAGATATATAGAGAGGCAACCAATGTGGGAGAGAGGGCGGGCTAATTTAGATAAAACGTTCTAACATGAGGGATCTTCATTCTTCAATCGCTTCATTATTTTATTGGTTTCAGAACCATCGGAGTGATTTTGGGTTTGCAAGGAGGCTATAGCAGAGGGGTCTCTGATAACTGGAAATTCTGGAATGGTGAGCTATGGAGGCAAAATTGGACAAAACTAATTTCCGCTATATGGTGAGACGTGAGGGGAATTACAGGTCAGTAATGAATACTCTAAATTCGCCAATATCTAAATGATTCCCATCAAGTGAATTATACCTAGTCACCGTAAAGGGAGTTCGGACTGATTCCCGGTGAAGGGGGTTCGATCTGATTCCCGTAAAGGTGATTTTAACCAATTCTCAGAAAGGGGGAGTTAACTGATTCCCGGTGAAGGGGGTTTTAACTGATTCCCGTAAAGGAGATTCTAACTAATTCCAGGAAAGGGGGTTCTAACTGATTGCCGAAAAGTGGGAATCAACGTGATTACGTAAAAAGAATTCTAGATGATTCTTGTAAAGGGAGTTCTAACTAATTATGTAGAGGATGTTCTTACCGACTCTCATAAAGGGCTTCTAATGGATTCCGATAAACTGGTTCCAAATGATTTTCACAAATAAGGGCTCTGACTGATTTTCGTAAGAATAGTTCTATTTGAGGGCGGGGGTTTTAGTATTGTGTTTTTTGCCCAAACCATTGATCATAGAAACTTGCTTTCTGGTGCATAAAGAAGATTTGGGTATTATTACCCTCGATGAGGCCACAACTACTCCACGTCGGGGTATGTGGATGTTGGATACTATCACTCCTTTCGCAGGGGTCAGAAACAGGGAAAAGTGTAGGGATGGTTTGCTATGAAAGCAGTAAAGGAGGTGATTGTTATGTGCATGACTGCGTTGTCGAGCTACTTAATTACAAGTAGTATGATAAGTGTATCCCCCAAAAGGTGGCCAGGTCCTTCTACCGTTAAATGTTTTATATCTGTACTCTGTTTTTTGTAGCAAAATTATATTAGTAAAGTTTAAAGGGATGCAAAGTTGACAGATAGAAGGAATCCTACCACTTAATTCACTTCGCTTCAGACCATTAACGTTAAAAGAACCGCACTCAAGCGGTCGGACCCAACATTCAGGGGTGCACAATAATCACTTCCCCGCGATTCGACCACACATTTTTCCTTCACCTCAGTTCTGCAATGGGTGGCCAAGTTCACAATCAGCAACTATGCATACCTTCTCGGGCCTGCGCGTGATTGGACAGAATAAAATTGCTAAGATTCTTTACTGTCACTCGTTTCTGTTAGCTACCAGCAGACGAATCTATGTTCCATTGTCCACTAAATATAGGTTCAGGAGAATTACGCTTCCTCCCGACTCTTAGGGTCCAAGTAAATTGCTTTTTCTACTGTTTGGGTTAACGACTTTAAACATACACTTCTAATTTCTTGCAAATATTTCCTTTCCTTTAAGGTGATGCCATTCTTTTACGTTTTTATTTGCGGGGATACTTCCTTTGGTTCAGGTCCCGTTTATTTTAAAAAAATGATAAAAATATATTTGCGTGCTTTCCTATCTATTTTGTGCCTCCTTTCTCTCTTTGTTCTTTCTCTTTCTTGTTAATGGAAACCTCTAAGCGTGTCTTAGGATTCTTGTTTCTTTGATAAATTTATTTAGCGAATTTCAAAAGCGGTCTACTCAGGTGCTGACTCTGAACGGTGCATCATAATGATATTTTCCCTATGGCTTTTGGCCAATTACTCTAACTATTTGATGGTAGAAGTTGATAGGAAAATTAATAAATGATATTTTAGATTATTTCCAGGATAGCGGGAGTCGCCCGTTTCTGCACAGTACGTCGTGTGATGTGATTTGGGAAGGAAGTACTCTCTACCAGGATTTTTTGTGGAGGTAGCATCATGCGACTTTATTTTCTCATTATCGAAGGCTTATGCCAGCGTATGGCGAAACTATATCATGAATTTCCTTTATTATATGTAGGTTGGAAGAAATCTTAACTTTTCTGAGTTTTTAAGAGATATAGGAGCCCTGGACGGGTTGAGATAGCTTACTTATATTGGTCCCAAGAGTAATCGAAGAGTAACTCTAAAGCAAATGTCATCAGGATCACTCATTTCGGCGTTAGCAGTAATGTTATCACCTCTGATGTCTCGGAAGATGTTTTCGCCAAGATCTGCATAGACAAATTTTCTATATCTTTTGGTGCGGTTCAGAAGTGAGACCTAGAGCGGGATTTGTCCGCGACAAATCTCGCCGATATCTCTATCGAAGGCAGGGTTTGGTGACACTTTACATAGTTTAGTCTAACTCTCAGGCAAGTGATGGAGATGGTTTTGCCAGATACGTAACCATAGATGATACCATCTTTTAACATTTGTCACTACGATTCTGTACCAAAAGCTTCCAAAGTACTAGGAATATTGTATTTCATACCTAGGATTTATAAGAACAACGAACACTAGCTATTCTCCTTGCCTCGGAATCAGGAAGCAAGCAAATAACAAAGTTGCTGTAAACGTACTTGCAGGCAGATCCATACAAAGAAAACTTAAGGCATCCAGAGAAGAGACAGCACGCCAATAGCTGACAATCGCATCCCCTTTGACTCAGCCCCTCTCCGAAAAAATAGAGGTAGAGAGATATTGTACTTACCTTGTCGTGATTTTCCGAATAAACAAAGCCTGTTTGAAGGGGCAGGAACCTCGGATTGGGGCGTTGATTTATGCTCATATAATTCACCTTTCATTGGAGTTATAGTTCACAGGGGCGATAGACGGCGGGAATGAGGCATTTTCTCTTCCCAGTTTTTTTAACGAAGCCTTCAGGTAAAAATTATGGGGTTAATAACCACCCTAAGACTACTCCACATAGATAATAATATATGCACTTTAACACATTTGAATATACTTAAACTCTCCAAATCCTTCGATACACTCATCACGAACATGGCGGGCAGGCAAGTGAAACACTTGTGTTCTCGTCTCAACAAGACACACAAATTGAATCTTCTCTCAAAGGAAACACTTAAAAAACACCCACATTACACCAAACAACCAAATACTGGCATAAATAAACACCCAATGCCCATACGACGGACCAGCCCATTATAGTTGTCATTCCTGATCAATGACTTTTTCACCCCCCCTGAGGCATGAGTAAGGAGAGGAAGCCATCAAAGACCTCGATTTGAGGCTCACCGAGGCATGAAGGTATGCAACACCATCACATACGCTCAAAACTTAGAACACCAACACAAAATAAGACAACATAAGCAACGCTATTGCTACAGGAGGGGAAATGACACAAAAGAGTGCCAGCGTACCAGGGGCTCCATTACAGTGACTGCAAAAGCACCACACTTCGGTAGTGACTATTTCGCGGTGAGCATAAGATGCTCATACCCCGAAAAGGCCCGCGCGAATGCCGTTAAGGAACCAAGGAGACCACAATGCACCACCACCTCATCCATCCTATCCAATACTCTCCCCCTCCTCCGCTTAAAAGAACATTTGCCACCACTTATGGCACCGTGAGGACCATTCAAAGTTGCACATAACTCTCAAAAGAACCCACTACGACACCGACACTACTCCATCAAACAACTTCAAACACCACAAATACAAACACCTCCAAAAGATGGTTGGTCACCGTGATTTCCACAGTGCCGAAAAACATGTAGGGTTTTCCCCGCTTCTACGCCAACATCCTTAACTCGCTCTATGCCGCTTGTCGTGCAATGGCCAGTCTCTCTCTATCTCTCTCCTTTCTCTCTCTCTCTCTCTCTATATACGTAGGTACTTTTGCGGATTTGGGCCCTAGTTGGTTGAAGACCGTTAGTGAATGGGGAAATTGTTGAGTCCAGTGGGGATGGTTTATTATTAACTTTCATGGGTCCTTTTTTAAACAAATATTTCAGAGTGCAAGTTACCAAAGATTAACAGGTAGCTTGTACGCGTTGGGATTGTAAAAGAAAGACAATGACGAAAATATATATCTTTCCTAGCAACAAAATAATATTTAAATATACACAAATATTGGGTTTAAAGGGAATGGTCATACAGACGGAGTTAAAGGTCTACGCAAGATATAGATAGGTTAATTAGGAGAGTAAGAAGGTCGGATTCAGCTCGGGGATTTAAAGGGGGATTTTAAACCGGAGCGCACGCACAAAGAATGGATCGATTGGGTAAGCTAGATTCTAGATCAATCTACAGGAGGCAACGGTTACAGTTGCTTACGTGCTCGTTGCATTAAAGGGCAAGTTGGTATACGATGACTACGAAGGAGGAAGTCATGTTACCTCTCGCTTCAGATGAGCGAGGATTCATATATGGCCTTCGGAGATGGGAATCCTCGTCAAATAATTGATGTTTGACTATGGCAGAGTTCACAGATGTCGATTTAGCCTTTGTTATTGAATCGAAATCGCCGATGTCTTCGATCGTGGGGGACGGGGGGGGGGAAGCGTCCTTCAACTCGTTCGTGATGATAGGTGAGAAGTCTATTATTGCTCCTTACTAAACTGAGTCGAAGGATTATATAGACGCCTGGTGAGGTGGCTTTTGGTCAATTTGGCGGCCGCCTCCACATAAACGTGCGATTTGGGGGAAAAGTCGGTGACTCCTTCGGGGGGTAAGTTAGCGTGGAATGTTCGACAAACTTTGATCTTATGATGGTAGGCAGGAATGTCGGCCGAAAAGTGTCCATGTGAGATGATGAATTCGGTCCCTTAACAAATGCAGCTGGGGTGCTTTCAAATCTCCATGCGGTGTTTTCTTCTCCATCTTCGCCACACCTTATAAATTAAGACAAAGTATTGCAGTAAAGCAATTAGTTAATTAATTTATAAGGTGTGGCGAAGATGCAGAAGAAGACAAATTTTACATTCTCTTCGATAAGCAAACGAAAGATAGTTTTGGGGATATCTGCGAGAACACATATTTTAAGTGTTACCTTCTTGTGTATGTGAGAAGAGTTCTTTACGAGTGCTTTAATGAAGACTGTGTTTGCGAAAAGTAGCCTTTTAACCGCATAATTAATTGCGTTACTGCAATATTTTTTCTTAATTTATAAGGTGTGGCGAAGATAGAGAAGAAACCAAAATCTCCATTCTCTTCGAAAAGCAAGGTTGACACTTAAACAGCCAATCGAGGATAGTTTTTTGGGTATCTGAGAGAATGCTTATTTTAAGGGTTACTTTCAGGTGTATGTGAGAAGAGCTCCTTCCGAGGGCTTTGATGAAGACTGTGTTTGCCAAAAATACCCTTTTAACTCTCTAATCAATTGCGTTACCTCAAGAATTTTTCTTAATATATATATATATATATATATATATATATATATATATATATATATATATATATGCAGATACACCGACAAAAGAAAAGTGAAAAACGGTTTCGAGCGCTTTCGTCTTTATTCTTAAAGACCTTTTCAAAGGAATGAACAGGAGGCTGGACATACATTGCCTTAAAAAGTGGAAGGGGGGATTAGACTACCCATCGCTAAACACCAATTAGGGGGTAGAAAATCCTGAAACAACTTTAGTTAAGATTTTATTTATGTAGTGATAATGGGTTTTTTTTAAATTTTAGGAGCCTATCTGGCGACTGCCCACTTGGTCATAAGTCGCCGGAATCAAGACAGCCTAGCACTAGGCTACATTAAAATAAGAAAATATGGAAACACAACAACGATAAAAAGGGGAGATGGCAACAATCAGAAAGCAAGCTTCGGGGTCGGGGGGGAGGTTCCCCACCCCCGGCGCAGGAGCGTGCGACCTACAAAGAAAGCTACAATAACAAAAAAAAACAAAAGCTAGTTAAATAAAGGGGAGAAGCCCGGCCTTCCCCCAAAAGTCTATAAGTCCACAAGTCAATGTGCATGAACTCGTCCTGAGTACAAGGGAGAGGAGGTAGCGACCCCGCCCATCCCGGTACTGGGACAGGTACTGTGCGCGGAGATCACCCAAACTGGGACATTCAACAAGAATGTGCCGAACAGTCTAGGGGACAATCTAGTTTTCACAGTAGGGCGCTGGCGAGTGCTTCATCAAATGGCGGTGCGTCACGTGAGTGTGCCCAATTCTTGAGACGACATAAAGCAACCTAAAGCCATCACGGCATTGGGGAGTTGATCCATAGGAAAAGTCGCGGCGCAATGGCACGCAACTTTAAGTTCCTTTCGACCGTCTCCCGTCTTTTTTGCCAAGCAGTCCGAAGTGCTGCCCGTATTCCTGCCATGTAGTCTGTGGGGAAAAGAGCGAAATGCTGGTCCGGTCGCAAAGTCCTCGCGGACTCTTTGGGGCCCTCATCGGCGCGCTCATTCCGCGCAATTCCTACATGTCCTGAAACCCAGCAGAAGATAATCTCGACATCCGCCCAGCTCTCCAAAACCGTGGCGTCATTGATGTCGTGAACCAGGGGATGCGGAGATTCCAATGTCCTCAGAGCACTGAGGGCGCTTTGTGTGTCGCTATAAATCACAATCAGGTCTCCGAACCAGGCACGTCGTCTAATCTCGCGTACCGAGTAGTGTATTGCCTCCGGCTCGGCCGGCAAGACAGACGTAGATCCTGGCAGAGCAACGCTGACTTCAAACAGAGGGGATACGGCGTGGAAGCCGACCCCCTCATGAGACTTGGAGTCATCCATATACACTGGCACGGTTTCAGCGTGAGACAAGTTGTGCTCCTAAAGGTCGGACGCAATACTCCCAGCACTGTACAAGCTTTGGGAGCAGAGGCATAGCGACAAATAGCCAAATCTGGTACCCTCAAGGGTGGCGTCCTGGGCAGAACCAGGGGTGCCACCGGCCTGAGAGCTATACCTACCCTCGAAAGAGTTTCCTGGCCCTAAACCAAAAATCTTAGGGTACGACTGGAGTCTCTCGGCGGCATAGACACCGTCGAAATCAGCTGCGGATGCATTGAGAGCTGTTGGCGACTGAGGGAGGTGCTGAGCTCGCGCGCACAGGCGAATAATGCACTGTTCAAGGCGCAAAGCGAGTGGCATCTCCCCAACAACGACTAGTAGGCACTCAATGGGGGAAGTGCGGAAGGCACCAGTCGCAAGGCAAAGGCCGGTGTGGTGGTTCGAGTCCACCTTTCGCAATACAACCATGGCTGAGAATGCATAAAACTCGCATACGCAGTCGAACTTCGAACTAACAAAGGATTGAGAAAAAAGTAAGGCACTTGCCCTATCGACGCCCCAAGCGCTAAACGTCACGGAATGGAGAATATTTATGGCGCGGGTACAAGAGACCTTATGGCTGCGAATATGAGCCTCCCAAGTGAGGCGTCGGTGAAATACAAGACCAAGGAGTCGGTGCGATTCAACCACTTCCAGGCGCACCCCATTAAGAAACAGGTTTGGCTCATGGTGTATCAATATATGGTGGCAGAAGTGCACCACCTTAGTCTTAGCCAAAGAAAACCAAAACCTGTGTGCTTCTGCATAGCGAGAGACGCGGCTCAATGCCTGTTGGAGTCGGCGCTCCAGAATTGGCATCTTAGCCGCGCCAAAAGTATCTAAAGTTCGTCCACGTAGAGCGTAGCGAGAACATCTTCCGGCAGCACCAAGGTGATGCCGTTGATGCTCAGGGCAAAGAGTGTGACACTGAGGACACTTCCCTGCAGGACACCCTCTTTCTGCTCCATTGGGTCGTAGAGGGTTCCCCTCACCCGTATGCGGAATCTATGATCTCTAAAAAATTCAGATATAAACATTGAGAGGCGTCCCCTTGCCCCCATCGTTTGGAGAATCTCCAAGATACCGTATCGCTATGCGGTAACATAGGCCTTCTTCATATCGAAAACACCGTGGCGTAGTGCTGTCTACAAGGGAAGGCCTTGCAGACTGCATTTTCGAGTTGCAGCAAAGCTTCCGACGTGGAATAGAACTTGCCGAAGCCGCACTGTGCAGAAGACAGATGGCCTCCGCTGTCCATAAAAATGCTGAGCTAACATTTACCATTTTCTCCATCAACTTACACACGCACGAGTTTAGAGAGATTGAGCGGAAACCGGCCGGAATATAATGATCTCTTGCCGGTTTCTGAATGGAAAGCACAGTAGCGATTCGCCAAGAATCCGGGAGAAGACCCTCCACCCAGATCTTGTCGATCAAATCTAACATAAATTCCATGCCTCGCTCACCCAGGTGGCTAAGCATGGCGTACGGGACATCGTTCTGATCATGGGTGGTGTCCCCGCACGAAGCAAGAGCGGAACGAAACTTACTCACAGTAAACCTGTCGTTGAAGGGTTCTCCGACTCTGGAAGTAAAGTCTAGTCGGTGGCCTTTCGCGACATCACGAGATGCATTGAATTCTCCTGGAGAACAGGAGTGGGCTCCTGCGAGAACTTTCCCCGAATCCTTTTGACTCGCTTCCACACCTCTGCTTGAGGGGTCTTCCCGTTAAGTGAAGACACGTATGCACGCCAAGAAGAGCGGCGGACGTGCTTCTCAATATACCAGAACCTAGCCCTAGCCCGTCGAAATTCAGCGACAGTGAAAACGTTCTGGCGGCGCTTATAGCGCAGGTAGGCATAACGCTTCTCTTTGAGGGCCATCTTACACTCGGCCGACCACCATGGTGGGGTCAGCATGCAAAACGGCCAGACTTTCTGGGAATAGTAGTTAGGCCCGCGGAGATAAGGTTACCAGGGGAATAACTTGACGGCCTCATCTACCGACATAAACTCCTCGACTGAGATAAAGAATTCAGTCATATTCTGAAATGCAGGCCACCGCGCCCGCGCCAACCACCACCGAGGTAGACTCTCAGGCAGCAGACGCCCAGAAAATGATATTTGAATGGGGAAGTGATCAATACCATGGAAGTCATCGACCACCCTTTCCTCAAAATCAGGCTGTGCATCCGGAGAACACAGAGATAGATCGAGCCACGAAAATAAGGCGGGTCTCGGGCAGTGATGCGTAAACTCATCCACCATTAGGACACCTATCTCAAGCTCTTCGATCAGATCGGCAAGGACTTGTCCCCTGGGATTCATTGAATAGTCTCCCTAGACAGGATGTCTGCCGTTCAGATCTCCTATCAAGAGAAAGGGCCTAAGCAATCATTCCACGACGCCGCGGAAGTTCCTCGCAAGTCAGCTGACGGTGGAATGTATGCAGAAATAACAGTATACCTCCTATCCAGGTGACTAAAGTGAAAAGAAGAACGGAGACATCATGCCGGGTGCAAATCGCGCATCCCCCAGCCCATCTCCAATCTTGTGGTGGTGGGGTCGCAAAACCCTTATACCCCGGAAGGGTGGGCAAGGGGCACCTGCTTAGCATGGTCCCTTGCAGATAAATTGCTAACGGGGAACGAGACGAGACGAGACTCAGAGGCTCATCCCAGTTGACCCGTAGCCCATGGCAATTCAATTGAAGGAATATGCCCTCCAGGCCTAGCTCGGAGGAGACGCGGGGGCCCTTTTCGAACAGAAGACCCTGACGGAAATGGCCGTACACTTCCCAGAGGCAGAACTGCCGGCGCTGTTGGCCGAACAATGCACTGAAGGCGCTGTCTCCTTCGAGGACTTATTGGGGTAGGTTGGGCTCGCCATGCAACTCTTTCTCTCAAACCGCATTGAAACCTTAGGCGAGCGTTGCGGCTTCGGAGGCAGTGGGCGTTCTTTTCGAGGATCCACCGTCTCCGAGCCACCCACCCAACCAAGAGGCGTATGCCAAGGAACCAAAACACCTTTCTTGCTGTCCTCCTTTCGGGGGGCAGCTTTAGGAACCCCTATAAGATGGCCTGTAGCCTAACCTCAGGAGTGTTGCCTCCTGTGAGTCTAACGACCCAGTGGAGGCGCGTGGCCGTTTTGCCTTACGAAAACGGTCACGCTGAGAGAAGTGGGGGGCCCCTGCTTTTAGCCGGGGCTGGGTGTGAACCCTTTAAGCCACCAGCTTTACTAGGGGAGAGCCCGGGTTGAGTATAGCCCGCAGAAGGGCTCCGAATGGGCGTGGAATCAACTCTGCTTGTTGACCTGGATGGGCCAGGATCAGAGGGTGTCTTTTTTTTACCATTAAGGCGCAATACGTCCCAGACAGAGCCAGGCGCGCCAGGACCAATTCCTTAGCCTCGCGGAAAAAGACTCGATCCTGGGCTGAGATTTCTTTCTCAAGGAGATATGCACCACATTGCTTCGAAGAAGCGTGGTGCGGCTCCTCACAATTGACACACTTGGCCATACACGTATGGACTTATCGTATGCGGCTTTTGAGCAATTTACAAAGACTTCGGGTGACCAGGACTTTGTACGTCTACATGAGCGATTCGTATGGCTGAAGCGGTGAGAGTAATAGCACCACCGCGGCACTGGCACCAATAACTTCATGCAGTAGCGGTACCAACCGTCACGCACCGCCCCAGGCAGCTTGTGGCAGTCGAACGTAAAGAAGAGTGTAGGGGTGGGTCTCGAGGCCCCTCCCTGTTTTCCCATCACAACTTCGACCTAGACCGCCCTATGGTCGGCCAGCTCTAAAGTGATGTCCTTTATGGAGTAGTCAACGAGTTCCCACGCATAAACTACTCCTTAAAAAAAGTTCATGGTAGAGTGCGGCGTCACAATCACAGGCGTGCCATCAAGTGTCCGAAGGGCAGTAATCATGGCCACCTCGGAGGGATTCGATGCATTTGCAAAAATCTCCCGTCCGAGAAACGGGTAACCTTCGGCTCTCTATCATTCACACTAGCTAAAGCTTTCCTCTGATAAATCAAGTTTCCCTTAGCGAACATTGTGCCATCAGTGGAGGGAATAACGAGGAAGCGTTTGAAGCCAGCAGGCTTGAAAACGCCGGGTAATCTCTGAATAAGAGGCCCCGCCCTGCGCACTTTTGGTTATAGTCAGGGGCTCTGCACCCGGAAAGCAGAGGGGCCGGATTTCCATATCTTGGCTTGGTCGCTTACCGAAATGGCAGCAGACCCATCCTTCCCCGCAGACCCCGCGGATGTAGAGGAGCCCCGAGTCTTTTTAATCTTTGTATTTGTTTTCATTCCTTTTAGGAGAGGATGGCGGGGAATGGACTCTCTTCTCCCCTCCGCCGGCAAGAGCCCCCAGCCCAGATGGACCAGCCTCAGCAAGGTCCTTCTCCGAGATGGAGAAGGTCCTGGCAGTCGTAGGGACACCGGTTGGAGAAGGAGATCCCTCCCTTTTTTGTACTGCCTTGGAAACCCTAGCCGTTTGACGAGGACCTTGCATAGCAGCGGACTCGAGTTCAGGGCTTGTCGCCGAGCCTGGAATCGCTCCTATGGAAGTCCCTAACGTCTGTGGCTGGGTTGCCTCAAGGACCATGTCTATCTCGGGTAGGGCCTCAATTTGGCCATCCCCCCCAGGACATCACAGGTCATAATGGCAGCAGTGTCATTAGTCTCGTCTTGGGACACACAGGCCTGGACTCCCACTAGGTTTAGTATTCTAGCCAGCAGGTCTTTTGAGGGAAGCGACCGAAAGGGCTTGGCTTCCCTCTCCCCACTAATGGGGTTTTCCCTACCGAGCCGCCTCAATGGGGAGTGGACGGTTATGGGCTGTCTGCTGGCTTTCTTGGCAGTCCCTTTGGAATTTAAAAGGGGGATTGCCGTGGAAAGAGAGGGGGGCCCGAAGGCACCTCAAGACAAGGAGGTGATGGGGAGTCCCCTACATTCGTAGGCAAAGGAGATGAGTAAGCCTCCTCTCCGGTTAGAGAAATTTGGAAGATTTCCTACGCAAGCACAGGGAAAGGAACCTCCACTTTTTCTGTGGAGTTGCCCGAAGGTGGCTCTGTTGATTGTGAGGGGAAGAGGGGAAGGTTCTTTTATATATTTGCATCATTGGGCATGGTGACCCTAAATTATTCAAGGGATGCACACGTTCATCAACCCTCGCAGTAGCGCACCCTGAAAGGGGCGCTCACAGGACTGGCAGAGCCAAGTGCCGCCATTCAAGACCACCCCTCCCGCCTAGTGGCCTGGCAGTACAGCCGCATGGCGTCTCCACCTTGGATATGGCGTAAAATTGATAGAGTGTTAAGAGAAAAGGGAAAGGGATGTGAGGCAGTTATGGGTGGCGATGAAGCAGGTTGTCAAAAACCCGGACACCCAAACCGGAGCTCAAACCTCGTTCCGGTGTAGTTAGCTGAAGAGAAAGTCAGCATCTACCCTGTGAAAAGAGAGGCCGACCAGAGAAAGTTGTGGGAGAGGTTGTAGGAAAAGTGAGAAAGTAGGAGAGAATTACACGTTCCCTGAAAGAAGGAGAAAAAGCTATCCTCTGGCGTGCTGGGGCAGTGAGTCCCGTCAGCACGGAAGTGAGGAAAGCAAATCGCCGTGCCCCTTACGTAGTGTAAAAGAACGGGTTGAGGCAGCGTTAGTTTCAACTCCTATCACATATTATTTTAAAAAGACGATGCTCCCACGTGCATCCTCGCTTCGAAGCTTGGCGTCTTATCGCAGCCACCGGATGTTAATGTTTAAACAAGGAGGTTATCGTCCCCCCGTTAGCCCCCATAGGCCGACCTCGCCAGATTGAGTAAGGCTTATGGGCAGATAAGGCATTGTTCCCAGCCTCGGCTGTGCATTCCCTCAAAGTTCCCACTCCATTGTCCCCAAAGCCAAGGGAGTGTCTCGACTATTTAGATGGAAACTTTACCACTAAGATCAGATTGGAGATTCAGATTTTCGTCGCGAAACATCGCAACGACCCTCTCTCCCTTTGTGCGCCAAGGGACCTCAACCTCGAGATTCACCATCATTTGTCCAGAAGGAGGACAATATCCCTTGAGTGCCAAAGGTTCGAGCCTTTCATGACGCCAAGTCCTCAAGGCTTCACCCTCGTTGTTCAGAAAGAGAACAACGTTAGAACAGCCATTGTTCTTGAGCCCGTAGACAAGAGACGGTTCTCACCCCCCCTGTTGTTCAGAAGAGAACAACGTAGAACAGCCATTGTTCTTTTGAGTCCTTCGCCAAGAAACGGTTCTCACCCTTCCCCCTTGTTTTTCAGAGGAGAACAACATTAGAACAGCCATTGTTCTTGAGCCCGTAGACAAGAGACGGTTCTCACCCCCCCCCCCCTGTTGTTCGGAAGAGAAAAACGTAGAACAGCCATTGTTCTTCAAGCCGTTCATCGAGAAACGGTTCTCATTCCCAAGACGCCACGTCAGGATCATCTTATTCCCCCCCTTCGGATGGAACTCGCCAGCAGACCGAAAATTCCTTCACGTCGCCTTTCACTGCACCACTAGTATAAAGTTACGTAAGCCAAACGTCACCTTTGAGTACTTGACCCTTTTGTCAATTCTATCCTGTGCTTTAAATGGTTTAGCGAACCATCCCATCCCTTTAACTCTATATTTGTTTTACCCTTTTAAATCCTTTAATCCTCGGATTAGCCCGAGTTTCCACGACCCTTTCCATTCTCTGTTTATGTCAATATTTTCCGTTTTGTGTTTGTTGATAGTTATTATTAATAAAACTTTATTTTATTAATGATAGCAATATTATTATCCTTGGGCTCAGTTCCACTTCTTAAGCATATCGAAGTTACATAATATCAGCCCGCCAGACAATCACGCACTCTAAAGATAATTAAAGAAGTTCCCTCAACGAATAGTTATATATGGTATATCTTCGAGAGTCCATTCTACGACACGTAGTAATGGGCCTAGCGTGAACAACCCAGGGCTAAGATTGAAATTTGGGAACGTCTTAATGGATATACATTCTAATATATTTTTTTAAATATAATTACTGTAATTTATGACTGGTTTGGCACTGTTCCAGTTAATGCTATGGTTAAGATTGTACACATGTAGAAAAAGCGCAGATTTTTTATTGTAATTACGTACATTGGCTTGATATTGCTTAACCTGGACATCTAGTTCTTTTCCGGTTTGTTCATAGTAACATTTTTTGGCAGTTGTTGCAGACTAACGAATAAACAATGCTAGATCGGTAGGGGGGTGAATTTTTGACAAGGATGCAATAAATTTTAGTCTCATACTAAAAAATAACATTTATGTACTGAACAATCTGCGCTTTTTCTACATATGTACAATCTTAACCATAGCATTAACTGGAACAGTGCCAAACCAGTCATTAAACGCAGTAATTATATTTCGAGAAATATATTAGAATGTATCTCCATTAACGTGTTCCCAAATTTCATTCAGAAAAAGTGGTACCTTCCCTGAAGCACCTCGAATGTGAATATGGACTAGGGGTACTGAATATGTTCTCATGTGTATATTACGATTGATTTGGATTTTGACGAGTCCTGATGATGATGCTTTTTGTTTTTGACACATTCATGTGTATGGTTCGAATTGTATATTGTAGATGCATGATCGGACACAATCCTATGGATTGTTTAAATTGTAGAGCATGACCTGACACAGTCCTATGGATGCATTTTGTGGGTGGGTTTTGACAGATGCGGATGATCTTGGATAGGCCCTTGTGGCTTTTGTCACCTGTGAAATTATGTTATGTTATGTCATGATATGCTTTGTAATCCAGGTACACTATTCAGGCGAAGTTGTCCTGGAGCTTTGACCTTAAACGATAGAGCGTATATATCCAACTTACATGTGTACTGGAAGAAGGTCAGCAGAGTTGGCAGCCTAGCACACCCCTCTATAATTCTTCCCTCAGCCAGCGTGTTTTCGGCCCTTGCAGCAGGTACGTATCCCATGGTGTACAATGCCACTTGGCTAAGCACTGATAAGATGACGAAAAATCGCCCAGCAGCAAGAACCTCTGTGGAGAAAGGTCATTTTTGGCAGGGGCTATGTGGATTATAATAAAAACAATTAGACAGAGGCAGGCCTAATAACGAGTATGGTGGCTGATTACCTATTACTTTTATGATGAATACAGGTATAAGGTACCAGGAATATGGGGAGCGGGATTTAAGGGGAACAAAGTCTGGCATAATGAACTCGTACTTTATATAAAATGCTACCAAAAATGTAGCTTAGTCTCACTACTAGATACTTTATAGGCTAGCGTTTGTTCTATTCCCAAAGTCCAAAGCAAATCATATTTTTAGATCTCTACTTAAATGCGACCTTCTTTGGAGATATTGGAAAGCGCCACGCACTGCCCTTAAAGCTTGGAAAGTTGTAACACCATCCTTCTGATTTGTCTCTCATTTTTTCTGGGGTTTACGTTCTCGGTCTTTTGACATTTTGCTGAGTAATCACTTTCACCAATGCATTCCCGTAAATTTTCCTCCTAGATGGTTTTCCTCGAAATATCATTCCTTCGTGCAATTACACGCCCAATTAATGATGGACCATCAAAACGCGATCAGTAATCGCGCCTTCCAATGTGAGCATGAAAGCGTAGTGGAATTTGAATGTATTTATTGGTTTATGATCTCATTGATTATGAGAAAGGACCCTTGGAGGAGCCATGGTCATGAACAAGGTCTGCTGAACAAAAGTTGCGTGCTCTCACTTATTCTGATTTATGACATTACGACCTTCAAAACTATCAATAATTCCCGGACTAACTTTAGTAGGATCTTGGAAATTATATAATTTGAAAAAAATGTAAAAGAACATACGAGTTTTAAATTTCGTTAGAATCGGCCGAATAGATATAATGTTATTATCAGAACAACAAAATACAAAACTGGGACTGACCTATTGAGAAGTAGGGTTGCCTGGTTGAGTAAATAGTTTTCATTTGTTTAGATAAATAAACTGGACGGCATAAATCCGAAGGATATTGAACCTTAGCGCGCCAAAGTAGAATGAAGAACGTTCATAGCACGTTACATACATACATGCCGTTTTATTCCAGGGGGAAACACAAATAAATATAATTCAGCATCTGCTCTTATCGGTATGAAATTCTACCTCACATAAATAATGAGGTGTAACGAATGGAAAAGGTGTTTCTCATTATTATTTGATTACATGGTTTATTTTTTCTTATTAGGCCGCAGCTCTATTTTTGTCAGTAACCGACTATAGTACCTAGGTTCACTAAGAAAAATAAACCTTCTTATTTCCATTTTGAATAGACCTTTCGTGTAATCTTGTACTCTAATATTAAAGTGGGAGATAATGTAATCTTGAAAAAATTCTTCTGAGGAGTTTGGATTTCGGTATTTTCGTGTTGGCTAAAAGAATGAATCCGGAAAACATCTTTCATGGAAAACAAATTGAACAATTCTCGAAAATTCATAAAATTTGAGGGGCTAATTTGGAAGAAAAACAAACAAAGTTTAATTTATTTTCGAATTAACTCGATACTCCAAAGTCAACATTTAAAAGTAAAGTTATATTACCAGTTTGTTATGCATAAAAAGATAAATAATTTGTCAGCGATTGTAACAGTTTAAAAACAAGTGTGAAAATTTTAAATCTTAATTCTACATAATAAATTCGCTCATTTTTTATCTTTTCGTTTTGAGAGAAAAAATAAACATAAATAATGTTTTGGAGGTGATTTTTAATATTTTTTCTACGATTCGGTTGGTAGTATGGCAGGAAATATAGCTTCTCTTTAACCCTCTTTAACTCCGTGACAAAATGAGTGGCAAACTCTGTCTCTCAAATGGTTTACCATAAAATGTTACCAAGAAATTATGGGAATTCTTCCGTTCATTTATAACCCATTCATTTACCGGATTGAAACTAATCAAATACTCTTTGTAATATTAATATTTGCTATTATTTACAGAATTTATTCATAAATAAAAGATTGAAATTAGTACATTTATAGTCACTCTATAGGTGCTAGCTTGTACTGTACTACGCTCTCCTTGGTTAATTCTTGGTCAGTTTTTATCTCAAGTTTTGAATATAACGCATTTTTTATTGTTTTTTGAGAAGGAAAATACGTCTATTTAGGTATTTAGTTTTATATATTTGTTGGTCGTTAGCCAAGAGTTGGACAATATTGTATTCATAACCTTATTAATTTTAGGGACTAAGATCGATATCCCAAGGTTTCATATCTTTGCTCCAATCGAGGTACTTGGACAGAATTTTATCTATTAAATTTTTTTTGTCTTACGATGTATTTTTTATCTTTTTATTACCAAATACTATATATGGACCTGATATTTTTTTTAGGAGGGAAGCAGGTGAAGGAGAGCTACGTGTCAATTCCTTCACCAGTATCCTTCCACACCTTTTCAATTCCCTTCTATTTTTCTTTTTATTTTAAATTCTATGCAGTGCCATAGCCTCATGTGACTTATCCTCTTTTTTGAAAAATATATAAAAAGGTTGTTCCATAACCCAATAGGATTTAATGTGGAATATTTGAGCTTCTATACTTATTTCTATATACTCTATCTAACCCTTTAAATATATTTGGGAAAACTGCATAAATAAAGGTAAAAAACATTCCATAATCGCAAGTTTGGGAAAACTGAACCTTTATGGAACCTGTTACTTTTACCTTACCATGATAATTTCTTGTAGTACCTTGATGTTTAAACAACTTGATACCTTTTTAACTTTTAAATACAATTATATATTCAAAAATATGTTAATAAAACAGCCCAAGGAACGATAATAATGCAATATATAGTATACCTTGTTTGGATTATAATTTATTCTAAGTAGATCAAACTTCTAAAAATATCTCTGTCAGAATTAAGCAAATCAAAAGGCAGTATCTAAGGGATATATAAATATTGCTTTGGACGTCCACAGGCTTAAGATGGATCACCAGATTAACTGGTCAAACGCAGATACCATGATTCATATAAATTATTTTATTAGCAGAAATATCTTTCAATCTTTCTTAATCTCCAGCACAAAGGAGATAAATATAAATATTAGCCCCGGTTTGTTTTCTTTAGATCCAGTCCTTACTTTCTTCCTCAAATCAAACTTATGAGAGGTCATACAAAATATGACCGTCTGACCTTATAGGGAAAACATTGCTTTGTATAAATAGGGTGTCTCTCTATTTAATACACAATTGTGAGATTGAAAATGTTATTAAGATAACGAAAGTACTAGCTCCAATCAATCTTTCTTTTTCCCTACGTGGTACAACCAACTATATATATATATATAGGAGAATGATGAAAATGAATATTACCTTTTTCCGAAAAACTCCGTGCCGGGAAGCGGTGCTCGCTGCCTCAGTGTGCATAGTTCGAATCGCCTTCCTGCACGGATTTATCTGAAAAAAGGTAATACAAGTAGTACTCCAAGGAAAGAATTATTTCACTTTCTCTTCCAATGTGGTTTAATGGATATATATATATATATATATATATATATATATATATATATATATATATATATATATATATATATATATATATAACTGAAATCACATGACACGATATACATATAATAGATGCATTTATAGTCCCAAATAAATGAAAATTGGCATCAGAACACTGAGTAAGGTAACCATCGAAAGCTTAAGAAAAAAAATTTGAGATATAGAGATGAAGAAAATCATGAAAACCAATTTTAACCGTTATATGAAAAATAAATAAAGGAGGAGGATTCGAACCTGTGTCCTCAAGCGCTCATCGCTATTGTGACCACGACGCTCATAGACTTAGCCACCCTTCCCCCTCTTCCCTCATATCTCCCCCTTTTTCTCAATCTCTCTCTCCCCTCTACTTATCTTCCCCCCTACAAAGGACATCCAAATCAAGAGAAAAATAACTTCTTAAAATATAGTTATAGAAGATGAGACGCCCGAAATGTTTCTGTGGCCACAACGTTAATCGCTCATAAGTAAAGGTAGGCAAGCGTCAGCGTATGCTACGCAGCGCGCGCGGTGAAACGTTTAAACATCATAAGTAGATTATATGATAAGGAGAGTTTCTATCTCTCCTGAATCTATTTTCATCCTATAAATAATAATAATAATAATCAGCAAGTAAAATATTTCTGTGCCATAATACAAGAATTTCAAACAATGGTCATCTGTATTTATTTTCAACAGGACTTTTATCCCAGGCAACGCCTTGGATATAAAGTCTTATTATTTATATTGCCCTTCAGATAAATTAAAATTATCAACTTTGTTGATTATGATGGATTCCGCAATTCTCCTCTCAATATAATTATTTGATTTATAAATGATTTCTGCATGGTTAAAATCAATTATTTATAAAAATCATTTATATATCGAACCAATTATATTGAGAGGAGAATTGCGGAATCCTTCCTCATCAACAAAGCTGATAATTTCAATTTATCTGATGGGCAAAACAAATTTAACATATATATATCGAATAAAGTCTCAAATCGTATTTATAAACCCCGGATGCAATGGGTCTCAGAGATTAGCAACTCTCCAGATTGTTTCCGGTTCCATTTCATTTTGTTTAGCTTGTCACTCGAGTTGTTTCCAAGCTTCTTTCCTGTTCTTTCATTTTGTTTAGGATGTGTCTTACCTTATATATACCGTGTCTTTACCTAGTTTCTTCATTTATAGTGAGAAATGGCATCTTGCCGAAACTAGTCCGATAGTTATAATATCCATCACGCCAATGTGAAAATTTCCTCAATATGTCGAAACAGATATATGTTGTGAATGACAAGCATATATCGGTCATTAATACTTAATTAAGAGCTTGCAAATTTATGAAAATGTCTCATTTTTACGCGCTTTAATTCGCTCAGAGAATCTAGAAAATGGTGGAGACACAGTATCCTATTTTTTTCCCTCAGTACTTATGTACATAATTATTCGAATCTTGTTTAGATTGGAAAAATAAAGGGACTACTTTTTTTATTAAAGAGCTTATTATCTGTTTATCCTATTTATAAGTAAGGCAAAAAGGCGACCTCAGTTTCTCTTATGGTGCTGGAGTCTAGAGGGGATCCCGCACTTCCAGGTTTCAGTTTTAGCCGTGTCGATACCCTGTTACCCCATTCATCTCCTATATGGGTACGTAATTTTATTTTTTTTTAATTTTGAGAACACGATCTGTGGGTACATAATATTATATATGGCATTTAACTGAAAAAGAGCGTTGAACCTTCCTAAAAAATTCTTATCTTGCTTCAAATATTATTTGCCTCGTCATTTGGGGGGAATTGAAAAGGTATCTCTTTGTGAAGCAGCAGCTCAGCTTGGCAATTTAGCCTTTATAGTGCACAATTCACTGGCTCCCACAAGTTGGGATTTTGGGGGAAAAATGGTTGTTTCCGGATAGATTCTTCGTCTATGATTCACCCGAGCGCATAGTATTTCCCACTTTTCGATACTCGGGTTATGTACCTGCTACAAAGTACCCTTTATCAAACTTTACAACCTTTTTGCTTACCATTTCCTGAAAACGTTTCTGTCTGTAATTTCCTCGCTTGGTGTTCACTTGTTTACAAAATAAATAATAGGTTGATATATCAGTGCAAAGGCTTTTGTTGCGATCAAGATTTAACTCAACTTTCTATGAAGTCATGGTTTGCGTGATAACTTAATGTTTGTGTATTACGTTCTCTCGTTGTTATTATTGTCATTATTTCTGTTAACCTTCTCCTACCCTTTTTCTTTGAGAGGATATGGCTGTCATTAGAGTAGAAATATTATTTATGTTTTATTTTAATAGAAAACAAATGATGGAATTCGTAGTTCACCACTGCTTGAATTACCACAGTGATACAATCTCAAAAGAAGCGAGGAAAGCCATGTTAGCAAATCGATCAAGGCTGAGCCTGTAGGCACTGTCAGCACTACAACTACTGCCAAGGAAATTCGTGCACATATGTACATCTCTTTATTTATCATGTGCATCACTTTAACCTCTCTAATCGTCCTTCTTCTCTGCAAAAATAGTCACATGAGCTTGTTCCCAGGAAGTCTAGAATCGCTGCTGGACACCATGGATTCTAGGCTTTCGCTACCCCCCGGACCGTTACGTTCTTACTTTGCAACTCTATACATCATTCTAGGCGATAACAGATCAGCTTCACCTCGATAAATGGTAAACTATTCTTTAGGGTGTAGGTGGCGATGTTCTACCTTTCCCCAAATACTGGTTTGAATGAGACGGAGTTCCGCAGTATTGGGCCCAGTTGCCGAGACACTTTCTTCTTCTCTTTAAACTGGACTATAAATAGGGGCCAGGTCGTAACGGAATTCAGTCCACTCTGGTAAACCCCAACATTGTTCACTTTGGTTGTGTTCTTGTAATCTACTGATATCCACGAAAGCGATCACCTTATTCAATCTGTTTTGCCGGGTTACCATTCTCAATAAGGTTACCCATGTGGAAGCAAACCGTCCTCTCAGCCCAAATGCAAATAAGGGAACCAAGGCCCAGTGGGCTAGGTTGATCCTTTTAGCAGTGGTTGAGGAAGCCACTACCGTTGTAACACCCCTGGTAAAAAATAAACCAAGAGGACAAGGCCGGGTTCTCGGTTCGAATGCACTTCCTACAGGCCCAAATGAAAATTTGGAAGGCCTGGCTCACATGATTGAATTGAACTCTTTGACAATGGATGTGGTAGCTTGTGCGTTGTGCTTTTCCATCAATACACCGCAAGAGGGTGGGTAGTATAGCCAGGAAAAACTCCCCTGCTACATCTGAAATTTGGATGAAAGACAGTCACACGATTCGCTTACCCGAAGGGGGAGTTTCCTGTGTCGAGTGTTACAGCGTAAATTCAAAGAAAGGGTATGTTCTCATGGCTCGATTGCAAATATAGACGGCAGGCTAAATGATGTCTTTGAACCTCATGCATAATGTTGAGGGAGCTTGTGAGTTCTCGCTTTCCTACAATGCCTTTTTATTTTCATAATGTTTCAGGACCTGACCTGCTACTTCATGTCGTGTAAGAAGAAAGGTTTTGATACCTCAAAACAATTCAATTTAACGACCGCTGGTTGACATTGATCACGAATTGAGAGAGGCTCTGGCTTTTGGGTACGATTCTTGGAAGAAGCTTTTATACCCAATAACCCCCTCTCATTTCCCTGCAGTCAGTCTTAAGTGCATAAGGCTGTAATGCTTATTGCGGACCTGATTTACTTCCTTGTTGGTTGCCATGACAAATAAAAGTCTCGGGTCCCTTCTCTGGGTCTGCCACATTATAGCTTCGAACCCTGGCCATCTTGTAGACGATTATTAAGGCCTAGTACGGGATCCAGACTGTAGCTATGTCTCTTTGTTTTCTTATTTGGGAGCTAAGGCCTATGGGAAGCGACCGTCTGCCAGGCAACTAATGATTGGTGTGTCTCGCTGCACAGGCAGATGCAGGTGAGATATAGCTTATCAACAATTTTTCTTTTAGTGGTTACGTGTTTTAGTAATATCTTGATTATTGGTTTGTTCTTAGAAATTTATGCCTACTTGCCTAACGGTGAAACCTAGCCCAACCTCGATAATAGGATGGGCGAGAAATTTGAAACACCACTCCGTTTTTACCATTTCCTTGCGTCAATGAGGCTTTCCCTTTGCGATCTCCGAAGATGTCCTCCGAAATCTCCAAGTGTTTGATCGAAGTGACCTATCAGACTTTCTAAGGGCTCCCTCAAAGAATCTACTGGGAGAGAGTAGGCTTCCTTTTCTCCAAACTTGCACGCTCGTAGCTTTTCCCATTATCCTCTTCCACAAGTTCGTCCTCACATGACTCTTTCCGAGGGGCAGGTCCTCTGATTTCTCATAGAGCCACCAAGAATAAGGTGAAGCAGAGGCAGTGCCGCCTGGGTTCACCCACCCGATGGGAGAAGGCAGGTGATACGAACCCTCCTAGAGAGATTTCTACTAGGCCTTCCCATACCATTTAATTGATACATAATAATAATAATGATTCGAGTGCATGATATCAATCTGATAATTCTATATATCTATTTCAGAATCTTTGCCATAGAGTCACACCTCCGAAAATACTTCTTCGCTTCGTTCCTTGTCTGCCGACCACTCTCGTCTCATTTCATTTCATCTCTGTTCATTTCTCGTGCCTTGTTTGTAATTGGATCGTTTCTCTTAACAGCCCAGATGTTTTGGGTGTCCTTTTTAAATTGTTTCCTTGATTGCCCCTCGTAATCACCAATGCACCGCCACATTCGACCTTGATCACATTCACCATGGTCAAATTGTTAAGAAAGGTGTTTGTAGGTTTTTGTGACTACTCCATTCCATGAGGATGGAGCAGACTGGAAGCAATCTCCAATGTTCCGTTAATATATGGGAGTGTGTTTCTTGATGTTTGCACCAATCCTCGTTGATATCCTAGGGTTTTTTCTCTACGCCCAAATTTTAGGAGATAGAGATTGGATGCAATAACAGTCTTCAGATAGTCTTATTACTCTGCTCGAAGTTTCGTGTTTTTGCCTTGCCTTATAAGGTAGGTACTGGGCGTTTCTTTTACTAACCGGATTTAGGCTGCTAAAATCTAGTATAAGGTCGGTGTGTTTGTCTGTTTTATGAACTGTGGTTTTAAGCGATCCTTCAATGCTTTTTAAATGGGGGCTCATTGTTTTTTTTTATCACTCTTTGAAACGGGATTTTTGAAAAGATGCTAATGATATGTACGGGAAATTCCTCAAGTTTCCTAAGTGGATTAGCGTAAATTTATCATCAATAAATTTAAATTACATTCGCGGAGGCTACATTATGGGGGAAATTGCAATCGGTTCAAAATTCCATGCGATGATGACAAGTACCAGGGTGCAAATCGAGGTTCCTTTCTTCTAGTGATATACATGTTAACATAAGTGAAGAAAGCTGAGATAAGACAGATTCCAGTATCTGTAGGTATTCCTTTTCTATAGATTAGTTGTTTTAAAGTAACTGACTATTGTTATAGAGTGCTTGTGTTCGCAATGTAATATATAGAGGAATGGATAGAAATAGGGATGCTACTTTGAGGGAGACATGTGTTTCGTCTTCCTGATTTTTATATCCTTGATTCCCTCATTGAAGTCAGTCACAATGTCTACCCTCCTTTCTGAGGTCAAGGTCAAATTCATGAGATCCTTTGCCAGCATTTTTGAGAAGCTGAACTTTGATAAGCTTAGGAAAAATAATGAGACTACCAGGGTTGTTTTCTTTGTGTATTTTTAGAAATTGAACGTCTGTGAAGCTTTTATGACTACGTATTTTGTTTAAATAAAGAGTAATTTGCCCTTCAATTCATGGTGTCAACATGGAGTTTGTTTGTTCGTATATATGGGCAGCTTTGAATAATGTGGGTCCGTAAGAATGATATTCTTCTTCGTCTATGAACATTGTTATTCAGCACTTACAGGATAGTGAGTAAGGTTTCATCTTTTTTTAAGTTTATGAGTGCTTTCGTTTATTTTCTGATGAGTGGTGTACAGTGTTGGTTTTCCCGGAGGGGAAACACATACTGTCAGAATTAACACACACACAGACATATATACAGTACTTGAAAAATTATTATGGCTTTTTACAATTTTTTTTATTTCTATATATAAAGGTCAAATAAACTTAATTTACTTATTTACAGATGATTTATTTTCTATAATTTATATAGAACTAGTATTTCAGTAGTCAGTTTGTCCCCCTTTAGCGGAATTACCACATTGACTGACATGTCATTTACATATGATTGACATTGACATTTACAATTGCCGCTTCGTCAGCCATATATAACTGACATGACCGACACAGTGGCCGCCGTGTCTGGCTGATACGACTAATAGTACCTATTTTGTAACATTATATTTGGCTTCCTTGGCGCTTGATGAACATTTTGATATATGTACGGTGGCGCTGTGATGTAAATTTGATTTATTATAGGGGAATTTATGGCATGCGCTGTTTTTATGGTATGTTTATAGTGGTATGTTTAAATATATGTATTTGGCCATTTTTATATAGTGCATGTGTGCTTCCAACGTTTCGCTGTTACCCCAGGCTTCGGCACGTGGAGCCAGTTGGAAAATGAAAGTCCTTTTTTTTTAATAATAACTGAAATTAAAACTTGAAAATAAACGTATATTTTACTTAATCTTTCCATAACTTTATGAAACTGAAATTAAAACTTGGAAATAAACTCTTCTTTTCGTAACTTTATGATTTATTTAGTTCATATGTTGGTCCCCAAAACATGCAAGACACATAAACGGCTCTTTCTTGCAATCAGAGCAGTAAGTACTGACCATTTTTAAGTTTTTGCGACTTCCATTCTTCCCATTTGTACTCTTAGTTAAGCATAACACACAGAACATGCTCGCCTGCTTTTCTTGCCGTTAGCATCTTTTTTTAATTTGGAGAGTATGCACATTGGTGCATTGTGGTTTGGGATGGTTTTCTGTTGGTGGAAGTTCAAGTAAAGCTGATGCAACTGCTTCTCGAAATACTCTTATTTTTATCGCCTTGTTAGAAGTTATCTTATAGAGCACAAATGCATTTACTAATGCCATTCTGAGAAGCTTTTCCTTCTCGGAATGGCATTGGTGAATGCATTTCGGTACTACTTTACATCTTTACGTAACGTTGTTGAATATGATGCCATCTGGTCAGGGAAGTCAATGCCGGTTCTACCCTTATTACAAGCAAGGATTGCTGAGAGTTTTTTCTTATTCTTTTTTCTTCTTGCTTCGGTTCTTTCTTCTTCATCTGCTGTCTCTTCTCCCTCTGTCTCTTCCTCTCTGATGTTCTCCATAACTGGGCTATGCTTAGTGGAGAGTAAGTGAACATCTCTAGTGTCCTCCATTTCAAGACCACCATTCCATTAGCATCCTCACGGGCTATCATCACTCCCCTCTTTTGATTTGCCTTCATCACTTTCTCTGGCATTTCCTTTTTATTTGACCGTAATGTGTCCACCAGGTGACTGTTCTGTCCTAAGAATGATTTCGCCAGATCGTAGCTTGTATAAAAGTTGTCCAAATACAAAGTAGGCCCTTCATTCTTCAAACCAGATGCCAGTTCTTCGCAAACATTTGTAGCAATTCCAACTTCTCGAATGCCAATTGCAGCTTTTCCCAAATATATTTGAACATTATAGGTGTATCCTTCTGACGAGCACTGTTTGAATACTTTAATGCCATATTTGTGGGCCTTGTTTGGCAAATACTGACGGAACAGTAGTCCTTCTCTCCAAGGGATGAGGGTTTCACCAATGACAATATCATGTTCGGGTGAAAATGTGGCCTGGAATTTCTCTAGTAGCATGTCCATTTTTTTTTTTTTATTTTATGGAGCCCATCTGGCAACTACCTACTTGGGCATAAGTCGCCGAAAAACACGAGAGCCTAGAACTAGGCTACTTTAAAGTAAAAATATGAAAACTTAACAATGATATAAATTGGAAAAACTTAACAATCGAAACAATCTCCGGCAGCGGGGGGATTTTTTATTTTTTTTTTATTTAAGGGGCTATCTGGCGACTGCCGACTTAGGCATAAGTCGCCGTAAACAAACAGCCTAGTTCTAGGCTACTTCAAAAAATGGAACAGGGAACAACAAAAAAGAAATAACAATAACAAAACAATAACAAAAACAACAACAACAACAAAAACAACAACAAAAATTAAGCCTGGTTAAAAAAAAGGGAGAAGGCCGGCCTCCCCCAAAAAGTTAGCAAGTCCACCAGTCAAAGTGCACGCACTCGTCCCGAGTACAAGGGACAGACGGTAGCGACCCCGCCCATCCCGGTACCGGGACAGGTGTCGTGCGCGAAGATCACCCAGACTGGGACATTCGACAAGAATGTGGCGAACAGTCTGGAAGACGACGCAGTCGTTGCAATAGGGCGCAGGAGAGCGCTCCACCAGATAGCGATGCGTCACACGAGTGTGTCCGATTCGGAGACGAGAGAAAGCAACCTGAAGCCGCCGCGGCATTGGGGGATAGGTCCATGGGAATAGTCGCGGCGCAATGGCACGCAACTTTAAGTTCCCTTCGACCGTCTCCCATCTTCTTTGCCAAGCAGTCCGAAGAGCTGCCCGTATTCCTGCCATGTAGTCGGTGTGAGGAAGAGCGAAACGCTGGTCCGGTCGCAGAGTCCTCGCGGACTCTTTGGCGCCCTCATCGGCGCGCTCATTCCCCGCAATTCCCACATGTCCAGGAACCCAGCAGAAGATAATCTCGACATCTGCCCGGCTCGCCAATTTTTGTTTATTTTTTTTTATAGAGCCCATCTGGCAACTACCCACTTGGGCATAAGTCGCCGAAAAACACGACAGCCTAGAATTAGGCTACTTTAAAGTTAAAATATGAAAACTTAACAATCAATATAAATTGGAAAAACTTAACAATCGAAGCAATCTCCGGCAGCGGGGGGAGGTCCCCCTCACCCCGGTGCAGGAGAGTGCAACCTAGAACAAAACAATAACAAAAAAAAAGGAACCTTAAATAAAGGGGAGAAGGCCGGCCTCCCCCCAAAAGTCAATAAGTCCACCAGTCATGGTGCACGCACTCGTCCCGAGTACAAGGGACAGGCGGTAGCGACCCCGCCCATCCCGGTACCGAGACAGTTATCGTGCGCGAAGATCACCCAGACTGGGACATTCGACAAGAATATGGCGAACAGTCTGGGGGACGACGCAGTCGTTGCAATAGGGCACATGTGAGCGCTCCACCAAGTAACGATGCGTCACACGAGTGTGTCCGATTCGAAGACGACAGAAAGCAACCTGAAGCCGCCGCGGAATTGGGGGATAGGTCCATGGGAACAGTCGCGGCGCAATGGCACGCAACTTTAAGTTCCCCTCGACCGTTTCCCATCTTCTTTGCCAAGCAGTCCGAAGAGCTTCCCGTATTCCTGCCATGTAGTCAGTGTGAGGAAGAGCGAAACGCTGGTCCGGTCGCAGAGTCCTCGCGGACTCTTTGGCGCCCTCATCGGCGCGCTCATTCCCCGCAATTCCTACATGTCCAGGAACCCAGCAGAAGATAATTTCGACATCTGCCCGGCTCGCCAAAACCGTGGCGTCATGGATTTCGCGAACCAGGGGATGCGGAGATTCCAATGCCCCGAGAGCACTCAGTGCGCTTTGTGAGTCGCTATAAATCACAATCCGGTCTCCGAACCGGGCACGTCGCGTAATCTCCCGTACCGAGTGGTGTATTGCCACCAGCTCGGCCGTGAAGACAGACGCAGCGCCTGGTAGAGCCCTGCTGACTTCAAACAGAGGGGATACGGCGTGGAAGCCGACCCCCTCTTGGGACTTGGAGCCATCCGTATACACTGGCACGGTACCAGCGTGACACGATGTGTGCTCCAAAAAGGTCGAACGCAATACTACCGGCGCAGTACAAGCTTTGGGAGCAGAGGCGTGGCGACAAATAGCCAAATGTGGTACCCTCCAGGGTGGCGTCCTGGGCAGAACCAGGGGCGCCACCGGCCCGAGAGCTATATCTACCTCTCGAAGGAGTTTCCTGGCCCTAAACCCAAAGGGCTTAGGGTATGACTGGCGTCTCTCGGCGGCATAGGCACCATCGAGATCAGCTGCGGATGCAGTGAGAGCTGTTGGCGACTGAGGGAGGCGCCGGGCTCGCGCGTACAGGCGAGTGATGCACTGCACACGCGCAGAGCGAGTGGCATCTCCCCAGCATCGACCAACAGGCTCTCAATGGGGGAAGTGCGGAAGGCACCGGTCGCAAGGCGAAGGCCGGTGTGGTGGATCGAATCCACCTTCCGCAATAAACGCTCGGCTGCGGATGCATAAAACTCGCATCCGTAGTCGAGCTTCGAGCGAACAAAGGATCGATAAAAAAGTAAGGCGGTATCCCTATCAGCGCCCCAAGCGCTGAACGTCACGGAACGGAGAATGTCCATGGCGCGGGTACAAGAGACCCTAAGGCTGCGAATGTGAGCCTCCCAGGTGAGGCGTCGGTCGAATACAAGGCCAAGGAAACGGTGCGACTCAACCACATCCAGGCGCACCCCATTAAGAAACAAATCTGGGTCGGGGTGAAGCCGTGGATGGCGGCAGAAGTGCACCACCTTAGTCTTGGCCAAAGAAAACCGAAACCTGTGCGCTTCGGCATAGCGAGAGACGCGGTTCAATGCCTGTTGGAGTCGGCGCTCCAGAGTTGGCATCTGGGCCGCGCCAAAAGAGATCGAAAGGTCGTCCACGTAGAGGGTAGCGAGAACATCTTCCGGCAGCACCGAGGTGATGCCGTTGATGCTCAGGGCAAAGAGTGTGACACTGAGGACACTTCCCTGCGGGACACCCTCTTCCTGCTCCTTTGGGCCGGAGAGGGCTCCCCCCACCCGTACGCGGAATCGACGATCTCGCAAAAATTCAGATATGAACATTGGGAGGCGTCCCCTCGCCCCCATCGTGTGGAGAGTCTCCATGATACCGTATCGCCATGCGGTATCATAGGCCTTCTCCAGATCAAAAAACACCGTGGCGTAGTGCTGTCTACGAAGGAAAGCCTCGCAGACGGCATTTTCCAGTCGGAGCAGAGCATCCGACGTGGAGTGGAACTTGCGGAAGCCGCACTGTGCAGAAGACAGATGGCCTCCGCTGTCCAGGAAAAAAGTTAATCTAACGTTTACCAATTTCTCCATCAACTTGCACACGCAAGAGGTTAGAGAGATTGGGCGGAAACCGGTCGGAGTAGAGTGATCTCTCCCCGGTTTGCGAAAGGCGAGCACAGTAGCGATTCGCCAGGAGTCTGGGAGAAGACCTTCCACCCAGATCCTGTTGAACAGATCTAACAGAAAGGCAATGCCTGGCTCACCCAGGGGTCGAAGCATGGCGTACGGGACATCGTCCGGACCATGGGCGGTGTCCGCGCACGAAGCGAGAGCGGAACGCAACTCACTCACAGTAAACTTGTCGTTGAAGGGTTCTCCGCCACTGGAGGTAAAGTCCAGCCGGCGGCCTTCCGCGACATCACGACGTGCATTGAATGCTGGCGGAGCAGCATCACGGCTAGAGAATGCGGAAAAAGCGGTCGCTAAGGATTCCGCCACGGACGCGGGGTCTGAGATTGCGGTCCCATTCTCCTGGAGAACGGGAGGGGGGTCCTGCGAGAACTTGCCCCGAATCCTTTTGACTCGCTTCCACACCTCAGCTGAAGGGGTCTTCCCGTTAAGTGAAGACACGTATGCCCGCCAAGAAGAGCGGCGGGCGTGCTTCGAAATATACTGGAACCTAGCCCTAGCCCGACGAAATTCAGCGACAGTAAAATCGTTCGGGCGGCGCTTATAGCGCATGTAGGCATAACGCTTCTGTTTGAGGGCCGTCTCACACTCGGCCGACCACCATGGGAGTGGTCGGCGTGCAAAACGGCCAGACGTCCTAGGAATAGTAGTCAGGCCCACGGCGATGAGGTTGCCGGAGAAGAACTCAACGGCCTCATCTACCGACCTAAACTCCTCGACTGAGATAGAGGATTCAGTCATTTCCTGAAATGCAGGCCACCGCGCCCGTGCCAAGCACCACCGAGGTGGTCTCTCAGGCGGCAGTTGCCCTGAAAATGATATTTGAATGGGAAAGTGATCACTACCATGGAGGTCATCGACCACCCCCCAATCAAAATCAGGCTGTGCATCCGAAGAGCACAAAGATAGGTCAAGGCAAGAAAATGAAGCGGTTCTCGGACAGTGATGCGTAAACTCATCCACGTTTAGGACACCCATCTCAAGCTCTTCGATCAGATCGGCAAGGACTTGTCCCCTGGGATTTATGGAGTAATCTCCCCAGAGAGGATGCCTGCCGTTCAGATCTCCAAGCAAGAGATAGGGCCTCGGCAACCGTGCAACGACGCGGCGGAAGTCCCCCGCGTCGAAGTCAGCTGACGGTGGAATGTACGCAGAAATGATAGTATACCTGCTATCCAGGTGCAACTGCACAGCCACTGCCTGAAAGGAGGTATCTAAAGAGAAAGGAAGAACGGAGACATCATGCCGGGTGTAAAGTGCGCATCCCCCAGCCCGGCCATCCCGCGGTGGTGGGGTCGCAAGACCCTTATCCCCCGGGAGGGCAGGGAGGGGGCACGCACCTAGCATGGTCTCCTGCGAAAAAATAGCTAACGGGGAACGGGACGAGACGAGCCTCCGCAGCTCCTCCCAGTTGGCCCGGAGTCCACGGCAATTCCATTGAAGGAATATGCCCTCCAGGCCTAGCTCGGAGGAGACGCGGGGGCCCTCCTCGAATTGAAGACCCTCACGGGAATGGCCGTACGCTTCCCGGGGGCAGAACCCCGGGCGCTGTTGGCCAGACAAAGCGCTGAAGGCAGCGGGGGGAGGTCCCCCTCACCCTGGTGCAGGAGTGTGCAACCTACAAAAAAAACAATAACAAAAAAAGGAACTTTAAATAAAGGGGAGAAGGCCGGCCTCCCCCCAAAACCAATAAGTCCACCAGTCATGGTGAACGCGCTCGTCCCGAGTACAAGGGACAGGCGGTAGCGACCCCGCCCATCCCGGTACCGAGACAGGTATCGTGCGCGAAGATCACCCAGACTGGGACATTCGACAAGAATATGCCAAACAGTCTGGGGGATAACGCAGTCGTTGCAATTGGGCGCATGCGAGCGCTCCATCAAGTAGCGATGCGTCACACGAGTGTGTTCGATTCAAAGACGACAAAAAGCAACCTGAAGCCGCCGCGGAATTGGGGGATAGGTCCATGGGAACAGTCGCGGCGCAATGGCACGCAACTTTAAGTTCCCTTCGACCGTCTCCCATCTTCTTTGCCATGCAGTCCGAAGAGCTGCCCGTATTCCTGCCATGTAGTGGGTGTGAGGAAGAGCGTAACGCTGGTCCGGTTGAAGAGTCCTCGCGGACTCTTTGGCGCCCTCATCGGCGGGCTCATTCCCCGCAATTCCTACATGTCCAGGAACCCAGCAGAAGATAATCTCGACATCTGCCCGGCTCGCCAAAACCGTGGCGTCACGGATATCGCGAACCAGGGGATGCGGAGATTCCAATGCCCCGAGAGCACTCAGGGCGCTTTGTGAGTCGGTATAGATCACAATCCAGTCTCCGAACCGGGCACGTCGAGCAATCTCCCGTACCGAGTGGTGTATTGCCACCAGCTCGGCCGGGAAGACAGACGCAGCGCCTGTTAGAGCCCCGCTGACTTCAAACAGAGGAGATACGGCGTGGAAGCCGACCCCCTCTTGGGAATGGAGCCATCCGTATACACTGGCACGGTTCCAGCGTGACACGATGTGTGCTCAAAAATGTCGAACGCAATACTCCCGGCGCAGTACAAGCTTTGGGAGCAGAGGCGTGGCGACAAATAGCCAAATGTGGTACCCTCCAGGGTGGCGTCCTATGCAAAACCAGGGGCGCCACCGGCCCGAGAGCTATATCTACCTCTCAAAGGAGTTTCCTGGCCCTAAACCCAAAAGGCTTAGGGTATGACTGGCGTCTCTCGACGGCATAGGCACCATCGAGATCAGCTGCGGATGCAGTGAGAACTGTTGGCGACTGAGGGAGGCGCCGAGCTCGCGCGTAGAGTCGGGTGATACACTGCACGCAACGCAGAGCGAGTGGCATCTCCCCAGCATCGACCAACAGGCTCTCAATGGGGGAAGTGCGGAAGGCACCGGTCGCAAGGCGAAGGCCGGTGTGGTGGATCGAATCCACCTTCCGCAATAAACGCTTGGCTGCAGATGCATAAAACTCGCATCCGTAGTCGAGCTTCGAACGAACAAAGGATCGATGAAAAAGTAAGGCAGTAGCCGTATAAGCGCCCCAAGCGCTGAACGTCACGGAACGGAAAATGTCCATGGCGCGGGTACAAGAGACCCTAAGGCTGCGAATATGAGCCTCCCAGGTGAGGCGTCGGTCGAATACAAGACCAAGGAAACGGTGCGACTCAACCCCATTCAGGCGCACCCCATTAAGAAACAAATCTGGGTCGGGGTGAAGCCGTGGATGGCGGCAGAAGTGCACCACCTTAGTCTTGGCCAAAGAAAACCGAAACCTGTGCGTTTTGGCATAGCGAGAGACGCGGTTCAATGCCTGTTGGAGTTGACGCTCCAGAGTTGGCATCTAGGCCGCGCCAAAAGAGATCGAAAGGTCGTCCACGTAGAGCGTAGTGAGAACATCTTCCGGCAGCACCGAGGTGATGCCGTTGATGCTCAGGGCAAAGAGTGTGACACTGAGGACACTTCCCTGCGGGACACCCTCTTCCTGCTCCTTTGGGCCGGAGAGGGCTCCCCCCACCCGTACGCGGAATCGACGATCTCTCAAAAATTCAGATATAAACATTGGGAGGCGTCCCCTCGCCCCCTATCGTGTGGAGAGTCTCCATGATACCGTATCGCCATGCGGTATCATAGGCCTTCTCCAGATCGAAAAACACCGTGGCGTAGTGCTGTCTACGAAGGAAAGCCTTGCAGACGGCATTTTCCAGTCGGAGCAGAGCATCCGACGTGGAGTGGAACTTGCGGAAGCCGCACTGTGCGGAAGACAGATGGCCTCCGCTGTCCAGGAAAAAGGCTAATCTAACATTTACCAATTTCTCCATCAACTTGCACACGCAAGAGGTTAGAGAGATTGGGCGGAAACCGGTCGGAGTAGAGTGATCTCTCCCTGGTTTGCGAAAGGCAAGCACAGTAGCAATTCGCCAGGTGTCTGGGAGAAGACCTTCCACCCAGATCTTGTTGAACAATCTAACAGTAAGGCCATGCCTCGCTCACCTAGGTGTCGAAGCATGGCGTACGGGACATCGTCCGGACCATGGGCGGTGTCCGCGCACGAAGCGAGAGCGGAACGCAACTCGCTTACAGTAAACTTGTCGTTGAAGGGTTCTCCGCCTCTGGAGGTAAAGTCCAGCTGGCGGCCTTCCGCGACATCATTACGTGCATTGAATGCTGGCGGAGCAGCATCACGGCTAGAGAATTCAGAAAAAGCGGTCGCGAAGGATTTCGCCACGGACGCGGGGTCCGAGATTGCGGTCCCATTCTCCTGGAGAACGGGAGGGGGGTCCTGCGAGAACTTGCCCTGAATCCTTTTGACTCGCTTCCACACCTCAGCTAAAGGGGTCTTCCCGTTAAATGAAGACACGTATGCCCGCCAAGAAGAGCGGCGGGCGTGGTTCGAAATATACCGGAACCTAGCCCTAGCCCGACGAAATTCAGCGACAGTGAAATCGTTCGGGCGGCGCTTATAGCGCATGTAGGCATAACGCTTCTGTTTGAGGGCCGTCTCACAATCAGGCGACCACCATGGGAGTGGTCGGTGTGCAAAACGGCCGGACGTCCTAGGAATAGTAGTCAGGCCCACGGCGATGAGGTTGCCGGAGAAGAACTCAACGGCCTCATCTACCGACCTAAACTCCTCGACTGAGATAGAGAATTCAGTCATTTCCTGAAATGCAGGCCACCGCGCCCGCGCCAAGCACCACCGAGGTGGTCTCTCAGGCGGCAGTTGCCCTGAAAATGATATTTGAATGGGAAAGTGATCACTACCATGGAGGTCATCGACCACCCCCCAATCAAAATCAGGCTGTGCATCCGAAGAGCACAAAGATAGGTCAAGGCAAGAAAATGAAGCGATTCTCGGACAGTGATGCGTAAACTCATCCACGTTTAGGACACCCATCTCAAGCTCTTCGATCAGATCGGCAAGGACTTGTCCCCTGGGATTTATGGAGTAATCGCCCCAGAGAGGATGCCTGCCGTTCAGATCTCCAAGCAAGAGATAGGGCCTCGGCAACCGTGCCACGACGCGGCGGAAGTCCCCCGCGTTTAAGTCAGCTGACGGTGGAATGTACGCAGAAATGATAGTATACCTGCTATCCAGGTGCAGCTGCACAGCCACTGCCTGAAAGGAGGTATCTAAAGAGAAAGGAAGAACGGAGACATCATGCCGGGTGTAAACCGCGCATCCCCCAGCCCGGCCATCCCGCGGTGGTGGGGTCGCAAGACCCTTATACCCCGGGAGGGCAGGCAGCGGGCACGCGCCTAGCATGGTTTCCTGCAAAAAAATAGCTAACGGGGAACGGGACGAGACGAGCCTCCGCAGCTCCTCCCAGTTGGCCCGGAGTCCACGGCAATTCCATTGAAGGAATATGCCCTCCAGGCCTAGCTCGGAGGAGACGCGGGGGCCCTCCTCGAATTGAAGACCCTCACGGGAATGGCCGTACGCTTCCCGGGGGCAGAACCCCGGGCGCTGTTGGCCGCACAAAGCGCTGAAGGCGCTGTCGCCTTAGAGGACTTATTGGGGGAGGTTGGGCTCACCATGCGAGTCTTTTCCTCCCTCCGCCTCGAAACCTTAGGCGGGCGTTGCCGCTTGGGAGGCGGAGGCCCTCTTTTCGAGGAACCACCGTCTCCGAGCCACCCGCTCCCCTTCAAGGCGTGGGCGAAGGGGCCGAAGCTCCTTTGTTGCTGTCCTCCTTTCGGGGAACAGCTTTAGGAACCCCGGAAGATGGCCTAGCGACCATCTTCAGGGGTGTTGCCTCCTGTGAATTTAACGACACTGTGAGGCGCGTGGCCTTTTCGCCTTACGGGAAACGGTCACGCTTGGGGGAGAGGGGGAGCCCTGGTTTTAGCCGGGGCTGGGTGTGAACCCTTTTTGCCGCCAGCTCTACCAGGGGAGCGACCGGGTGTAGTAGAGCCCGCAGAAGGGCTCCGAATGGGCGCGGAAACAACCGTGCTCGTTGGCCTGGATGGGCCAGGAGCAGAGGGTGCTTTTCTAACTATTGAGGCATATGACGTCCCAGGCAGAGCCGGGCGCGCCAGGACCGAGTCCTTAGCCTCGCGGAATGAGAGTCGATCCTTGGCCTGAACGGCCAGGATTTCTTTCTCAAGGAGATATGCACCAAATTGCTTCGAAGAAGCAGGGTGCGGCTCTCCTCAATTGACACAGTTGGCCACACACGATTTGGACTTATCGTGTGCGACCTTGGAGCAATCTACACAGACTTCGAGGGACCCCGATTTTGCACGTCTACATGATCGATTCGTGTGGCCGAAGCGGTGACAGTAATAGCACCGCCGCGGCAGTGGCACGAATGCCTTCACGCGGTAGCGGTACCAACCGGCACGCACCGACTCAGGGAGCTTGTCACAGTCGAACGTGACGAAGAGTGTAGGGGTGGGTCTCGAGGCCCCTCCCTGTTTTCTCATCACACGTTCGACCTTGACCGCCCCATGGTCGGCCAGCTCTAGGGTGATGTCTTCTATGGAGTAGTCAACGAGTTCCCTCGCATAAACTACTCCTTTCACAAAGTTCATGGTAGAGTGCGGCGTCACACTCACCGGGGTGCCATGAAGTGTCCGAAGAGTACTTATCTTAGCCGCCTCGGCGGGCTTCGCCGCATTCGCCAGAAGGCTCCCGTCCGAGAAACGGGTTACCTTCGGCTCTCTACCAATTGCACTAGCTAATTCTTTCCTCTGATGGATCATGTTGCCCTTGGACAACATGCTGCCATCAGTGGAGCGAATAACGAGGAAGCGTTTGAAGCCAGCATGCTCGAAAACGCCAGGTAACCTCTGAATCAGGGGCCCTGATGTCATCGAGGCTCCGCCCTGTGCATTCTTGGTGTTAGTCTTAGTCAGGGGCTCCGCACATGAGGGGGTAGAGGGGCCGGATGTGCCGATCTTGGTTTGGTCGCCTACCAAAGTGGCAGCAGACCCATCCGTCCCCGCAGCCCCCGCGGATGGAGAGGAGCCCCGAGTCGTCTTCTTCTTCTTTTTAGTCTTTTTAGTCTTTTTAGTATTTTTCTTTTTAGGAGAGGAGGGCGGGGAATGAACCCGCTTCTCACCTCCGCCGGCAAAAGCCCCCATGCCAGATGGGCCAGCCTCAGCCAGGTCCCTCTCCGAAATGGAGAAGGTCCTGGTCGTCGTAGGGGCACCTGTCGGAGGAGATCCCTCCCCTCCTTTTACTGCCTCGGAGCCCTCGGCCGTTTGAGGGGGACCTTGCATAGGGGCGGATTCGGGTTCGGTGCTTGGCGCCGAGCCCGGATTCCCCCCCATGGAAGGCCCTACCATCTGAGACTGGGTCTCCTCAAGGACCATGTCTATCACAGGAGGGGCCTTCAGTTGGCCATCCCCTCCCAGGACATCGCAGGTCCCCTTGGCAGTGTCGCCAGTCTTGTGTGGGGAGGCACAGGCCTTGACCCCAGCAAGGTTTAAAATTCTTGCCAGCAGGTCTTTTGAGGGAAGCGACCGAAGGGGCCTGGCTTCCCTCTCCCCCCTAAGGGGGTTTGCCCTACCGAGCCGCTTGCACGAGGGGCGGTCGGCAATGGGCTGCCTGCTGGCTTTCTTGGCAGTCCCCTTAGAAAGCAAAGGAGGGACTGCCGCTGGAGATAGGGAGGTGCCCGAAAGCACCTCCAGAGAAGGGGGTGAGGGGGAGTCCCCTACACCCGTAGGCGTAGGAGAGGAGTAAGCCTCCTCTCCGGTTAAAGAATTATGGAGGGTCCCTTGCGCAAGCACAAGGGGGGGGACCTCCATTTTCTCGGTGGAGCTGCCCGAGGGCGGCTCCGTTGATTTTCTTGGGGAAGTTGGGGGTTGGGTTTTTTGTTTTTTTTTGTCATACATGGGCATGGTGACCCTCTTTTTAATACGGGACGCAATAGCTCATCACCTCTCGCAGTTGCCCGCACTGCGAGAGGTGCTTACAAGCCCGGCAGAGCCAGGCGCTGCCATTTGGGACCACCCCTCCCGCCTGGTGGCCTGGCAGTCCATCGGCATGGCGGCTCCACCTTGAACACGGCGTAAAAAATATAGGTTGTGAAGAGGAGAGGAAAAGGGATGTGAGGAAGGTATGGGTGGGGATGAAGCAGGTTGTTAAAAACCCCCATCCCGAACCGGAGCTGAGGGGTTAGGGAACAATGTCCCCTCCCCTCCCCAGCCCCGTTCCGGGGTGGTTGGCTTGAGAAGAAGGTCAGCATTCTACCCTGTGAAATTAGAGGCTGACCAGAGAAAGTTGTGGGAGAGGTTGTATGAAAAGCGACGAGGTAGGGGAGAAATCGGGCTATCTGAAGGAAGGAAGAGGGACTAAGCTGGGGCCGGACGGAGCGCTGGATCCCGTCAGCACGGCGGCCAGGATGGCAAATCGCCGCGCCCCTTACGGGGGAAAGTTGTGGGAGAGGTTGTATGAAAAGAGAGGAAACAAGTGTTTTGACGGAAGGAAGAGAGGCTAAGCTGAGGCCGGACGGGGTGCTGAGTCCCGTAAGCATGGCGGCCAGGATGGCAAATCGCCGCGCCCCTTACGGGGACTTGTGGTAATAGACGGACTCTAAGTACCTCTATGTACCTCTCTTGGTTCATTGTCCCTTTAATTAATTTCAGGCGAGTAGCTACAAGGATACAACTTGCCCCCAACCATAAGCTTTTGTCCAAATTTTACCGTTTTACAAAAACAATCTGGTACAAATTCATTACCAGGCTTCCTGCTCACGCTTTTTACCCGATCATCGAGCTCTGCTATTGTGGAGTCGTCATCGTGGGGGTAAGCCTATGTTTTTTTTCTTGGATGATATGCGTGTAATCCACTTTCTAAAAGCCTGTTGTTAATTGATCTAGGATACAAAGTGATGTTCTCATCGATTAATTCACGGCAACTCTTACTACAATATGTTCTTCTCCTGTTGAAAGATATTTCTTTGATTTTTGTATAAATCATAGGGGTTGTTACCCACTTACGACCACAGTTCCTAACCCTTTTCAGCAACACATCCTTGTTATTTTCCAATTTTCTCTTAAATACACTAATTGTCTTAGTTGCAACATTTAGTTTCTTTGCATATATATCTCAATTCATTTATACGAACGTACCTTAGAACTCTACACGGTATTATCCCAGAGACAAAACTTCCAACTGACCATTAAAGATTTTCTTGTTTCCCTTGGCTCACATATCTTTCATCTAAATCACAACCACCTCGGTTTCCACAAAACTGTAATTTAACCATTTCTTTCTTTTTTTCATTAATGCCAATCTGCTTGACTGAAATTCAATTAAGTTTAGCAAGTGAATGCGTGAAGCTACTCAAATAGACTATGGTTGAAATGACAGTGATTTAATAATGATCAATTCTATAATAAATTTGGTATTTATGTCCTTAGTACCTGATTTTAACCAATGGCGTATCTCGGAGAGGAGCTATGTCCGAAATCAAAATGTATTTATTTGTGTGTTGGCTTGCGGCACGGGAGGAGAGAGAGTGAGAGAGAAATCAGGTTGCTTTCATTATCAAATAATGTGTAGGGATGGGGGGGGGGATAACTGTGTGAAAATTATTGGTTCTGGTCTAGAGGAAGTTCATCAATATGGTTTTATATGATTCCATCTCGAGCTGGTTAGTGTTAATAGATAAATAGAATGACATAGCCAAATCTTCATGGTCACTAGAACGATTGTGTGGTAAGTTGAGATGTGTATAAAAGTTTTATGTGTGAACTATGTATGTTTCTTACCGAATCATTCAGCCTCTGAATGGATATATCATTTTACAATTGTAATGTGATAAAAATCATATATTAAATTCAAAGTAAAATTATGAAATGAATAAGAGTAAGAACAAGTGAGGACATTTTAATTAAAACAATGGCGTAATTCAATCAGAATTATGCAATTGAGTTAAAAAATATATAATAATGATAATACATTAAAAAACTAAACTTATGATTGAAATAGTACAGAAGTATATATAACTCATATGAGAGTTGATTGAATGAATGCAATTAAGTTACATAAGTATAAAACAAATGATAGTAGGTTGATAAAATAAATATTAAAAATTTCCTACACCTTTACCCACTCTTACATGTGGTCGTCTTTTTGACAAGCCTTCGCTACTCGCTCCTGATCTGCGTGTCTTCTCTTGTGAGTCCCTTTCCTTCCAGGACTTCCCGAATATGTTCTATCCAACATCTTTTTGGCCTTCCACGGTTACGATTTCCTCCCACCTCCATCTGCATCACCCTGCTTTCCTACATACTCATTCTCTCGTCTTATCACGTGCAAATACAACTGTAGTCTGTTTTAATGTATTTTCTTTGAAATTTCTGTTACCTCAATTGCTCCTCTTATTCGTTCATTCCGGATCTTATCTATCCTCGTCACTCCACAAGTCCACAAAATTTCCTCACGTTTACGCTCCGTATAACAGTGTTGGTCTAACCTCTTTCATACGCACTTTTTCCCTTGTCCTTATGTTGAAACTTTTTGTCATATACCTAGTATTCCAGATGTCTTCTTTCAATTATTCCACCCCGCTTTAGATCTATGAGCAATTTTAGAGGCCAAATCTGCCTGAATTGACACGCTGGACCCCAAATATCTAAAGATTTCTCACTCTTTTCTAGATTCCTTCCTCCAAAGCATTCTAAGCTCTCCCTACCTGTCATCCAATAAACTTAGATACTCGGTTTTTCTCCTAGTGATTTTCTACCCTCTCCCCTTTAAAGCTTCTCTTCAAAGCTCCAGCTTCCCTTATATCTCTAGTCTACTAGTTTCGCATCAAACAATGTCATCAGCAAAAAGCGACGCACACTAGATGTAGTTTAAGGATAGTGCTTATGAATAAATTTACAGAATAATAAATTCGAATGAATTTATTCAAATCATCTCAGTAGATTAATAATTATGAATAAACTTGTTATAAACAAAGTAGATATTATAATGAAATGGAAATATTGACAAAACTTTCCTAGTATCGAGTTACAAGCTCGAAAGTTTTAATGATTAATTTTGTTTATGAAGTTATTTATTGAAATTAACTACCCTACTTTCATTAAAATGAATAATTTTTATCTTGTTATAGCCTTTGATCTTAATATTGAGTAGGTGTGGTATTACTGCTACCAACTCTATCAATTCATCTTCATCCACTAAAATTTATTTACTTACAACATTGTTGGAATTCATTGATCAAATTCTTTGTAATATTTCAGTTTTCTATTGAACTTTCTAGATGGACGATTTTGTCAACTTATTTACGTCGTTTTTCACTTCTCCGTATTCACCTATTGAGGAGGATGAAGAGAGGGGAAGGGCGAGCAGAGGCTTCTTCTCGGCATCTAAATTTCGTGCCTCCTTAATATGGTTTGAAAGACATTTTGAAATGCTACTTATAGTTGAAAAGCTCTGAGGTCAATCCCTCCTCCTTTCTATAGGACGAGAAAAAAAGGTACAAAGTTTATATATTTCTAATTGAATTTTATACAAGATGGCGAACTAATAACCTGAGCAAGAGTTTAATTTCTACGTTTATGAAAACAACGTGTCTGAAATTGGAAAATGAATGGCCTATAAGAAATGAAAGAAAAGTATATTATAAATCAATGTTGGTCTATACTGGTTCCCTGCCTATAGTGTATCAGAATAATAATCGCTCTAGCAGCATTGAAAAAATACAAAAATGTTTTCTGATACCCTCAGGTACTGTTTTGCAAGAAATTCCGCTTCGTACCCTTCACCATGTGACATGAAATGCTCATCGCCAGGTGTTTATTCAGGAACTTGTCTCCGTCAAGCGAGGTGCCAGCCGATTCCTTTGCTTTCTCAGGCTGCTTCTAGAAATTTCTCTGATCATCGATCCATACTAAAAGAAGAGCAATATATTTTATTACCATCATAAGTACCCCCCACCCCGAGAAAAATTTATTCAGTACAAGATATGATTTTTATATAAAATTTAAAACGGGAAAACAACGAGAAAGTTTTTCAAAAGTGGCGAAGATGAAGAAAGTTAAAAAGTATGGCTAATATATGCACATATAAGCTCAAATACATGTACTAGCATTAAGGCCTAAAGGAAAGTATCTATTACCAATAGAGCTCAGACGTTACGCTATCCTCCAGAAATTTATGTGCTACACCCTCAACACGTGATTTTGTCGAGGCGGAAGTCGAAGAATATTTTCGAAGAGCGAGTTTTTGGTTCGCAAGTGCTTCAATTAGTCTCTAATTTTCTCATCTAAGCTTGCATATCTTCGCTTCATTTGGAATTCCCGTGTTCATAAAGTTAGCAGAGAGATTATTTGTTGTTTTTCAACATTTATAGCCATAAAGTGCTAGGCAGATGGGTATGGGTAGTGGTGAGAAAGCTTAATAGACAAGTTAATACAAATTACCAAGGTGTCTATCATAGGCACATATTTTGGTGGGAACCATATACCTAAATTGAACCATAAAAAACAGTAAGGAACATTTTCGTTCTCATTTTCTGCTGCATGGGTTTTTTAATTGATTCTAATTAGTTTTTCATCGCTAATTTCAAATCTAAAATCGGCTTTTGTACGATTATATATGCTTTAAGTAGTTTTCATGCTATTTGAAATTTAGCATATTTCTGAAATTAACGTATTCTAATGATAAATTCCTTAAGTACACAAATGTACATAAATGATCCTAATGCATTCTGTTGCATGAATGTCTGCTACACACTTAACCTTTGAAGTCTCCATGGTAGGCAGATACAAAGGACCTCTCGTAGGTTAGGTAAAGACACACCTTTACTTGGCTCGTTTGATCCTCAAGAAGCGAATGTACGTGTACAAATTAGCCGTGATGTGTGTGGGAAATTATATACATGAACATAGTGAGTTTAAAGTTAGCCGTAACAATCTACTATTTTGGTGGTTCAGGGATATCATAACTTAGTTAAACAAAATAAACTTTACTTCTAAAAAAACAATAGATAAATATACAATTTGACAAGGGCAGAATGCAATATACAATTGGGTTAGGTGCAAACTGGGGACAGAGAAGGGGAAATACACGCTTGTCACAAGTCGGGAGGCCTGAGTCACGAAGGTCACCCGGCAGTGGACCGAGAGAGAGAATCCTGTCAACGGGGAGTAATGATTACCACGGGTGGCCTCGAGAGTAGGAACCGAGAGAGTACGTAACCGAGTTAAAAGAGATACCGTGATTCAGACAATAGCTTCTAGATACAAGGCTATTAATTAGCTAAACGGGATTCCGGCTTCGGAGTGGGAACCAATTGGGAGAGTTGCGCCACGCTTTGGGTCAAAGCGAAAACGGGTGAATACTGGCGATGCTTGCGGAGGCGAGACCATACTAAATTCATAATTCCATCGTCTTGGTATTTATACGAGGCAGCCGGAAGCAGCTTGCCCTGGGGGGTGAGAAAGAGGGTCTCTCAGTTATCAAGTGGTTCACCGGAAGGGCAAATCTTCGCTTGGTTCACGGTATCACGGAATCCCTTTTCTTCGCGACGCTCGAACCTTGGCGTACCCAGCACGGCGTTTTATTGCCGAAAATGCTTCTGTCGTCTGTAGATTGGGGATTTTCTTGGCCGTTCGATGTTCTCTCTTTTTCTCTTATGGAGACACCTTGTGTGTCTCTTCTATGACATCTCCTCCCTCCCAAGATGCCACTTGGAGGGAAAAGTGACATCGGACAATAAATAAAAAGGATTGTACCTTAAAGTTTCACGAAAAAGCAGACATAATTGGAGGGTAGATAAAGGGATCTGACGAATACAAAATTAAACACTAGTCGAACAAAGAGGCACAAATTATTACCATAAAAAAAAATAAAAAATTTTGACAATGGTTACAGTAATCTTGAATACCTTTTAAATGGGCATCATTGGCCTCGGTTAGCTTCACCCTAAATTATACAATAGTAAAAGGAATTCAAACTACACAAAGACAAATAATACAACAACAAGATACATATTTCTATAAGAAGTTAATACCGAATATTTACAAGAAAAATAAATCAGTTTTAGAATCACAAAATGGTGTAGAAGTAGCTTGGGAGAGAATCCACTGGGTTATTGCTCAAGCTATCTGTAATGCAGTTATCAGTAGTCTTTCTGTATAAGATTTTAAACTGAAATTCCTGGAGGAACAAACTCCATCACATTAATCTATTATTATTTTTTTATACTATGCAAGTATGCCAGAGGCTGGTGGTCGGTCTCTATTATAAATTCTTTTCCTACAAGGTACATCCTTAATTTTTGTATCCCCAAAATTATCGCTAGTACATTGCGCTCAATCACAGCGTAATTACGTTCTTGCGGGATTAATTTTAGGCTGGCGTAAGCGACGGAAAAACTATCGCCATTGTGTCTGTATTGCATTAAAATACCCTATCCCATCATTACTCGCATCTGTTCGGATACCAAATGGTTTATTTGGGTCCGGCAGGTGGAGGATTGGCACATATGCTGATTTCCCTTTTAGTCGCTTAAAACTGTTAATAGACAAGGGTGTCCACTCGATGCGATCAGGGGCCTTGTTCATTAATAACTCGCACAGGGGAGTGGAAATAGATGCGAAGTTTCTTATAAATAGCAGAGAGAAAGAGACGGAGCCGATAAAGGACAGCAATTGCTTGTTATTCGAGGGCAAGGGCAATTCTACGATAGCTCGGATTTTCTCGTCCTGGGGAGCTAGACGGTTGTTCCCGATATGGAATCATAAATAATTTATTGTTTCGAGCGCGAAGTCTAACTTGCTGGGCTCGATCGTTAAATTATCTTCCTGGACTCTAGTTAAGAAGGATTAGAGGGATTAGAGCATAGGCAAGTGATGAGGACAATCTTGGGTGGCCACATATATAGTTAATGTTAAAGGTTACGTGAGTTAAGCCTTCCAAAAATTTTCCTCATCATGCGGTAATAATTACTGCAGGCTGTCACCAGACCAAAAGGGAGGTGACAGAATTGCATAAACCCTTTTCCGTGGGGAAGGCTGTGAATTTCTTAACCTCCTCATTTAACGGAATTTAGTAGTATTCTTTACACAAATCCATCTCGGTGATATACTTAGCCTTCTCGAAAAGATGGAGGTTTTTATCGATGAGGTGGATATGTTCCGCATCGAACACAGTGACCGCATTCAATTTCCGGAACTCGATACAAATGCGATATGAGTTATCGGGCTTCTTCACCATAACGACTGGGGAAAAATAACTGGGCTCTAATGGTTCGATGATCTTCAATTTAATAGTTCGTCCACTTCGTTATTAAACGCCTCTCTGAGGTGTATAGGCAACGGGTAAGGTTTGGAATGGATGGGTTCTTGGTTCGTCAATTCGATGTTATGTTCGAAGTGAGACGCACACCCTGGAATTTTGGTGATGACGTCATCGAAATTCTTTAAAAGCGTTAGTAACTGCTCCTTCTGAAAGGGGGAAAGCTGGTAGCTTATTTTCATATATGACGACGAGGGAGCGGTTGCGCCTGGATAGACGTATAAAGGATATTCTGTATCCTGTTCGACGCACGCACCTTCACCTCACCGAGTGAGTGAATTGGATAATCCCACTCCATGGGCGACTTCTAGTCTAGCGCCACAATTTGATTAGCGATTGGGCAGCAAAGGGAACACTTTATTGTTAAATTTTCTATCCAAAGATTTGGTGTCGAAGTACGTTTTGTACTTATCTAAGTTGGTATCTGCGTTTTGGTAGGCTATTTCTACGCACTCCTCCAACCTTTTTCTTGAGTCGAGTAAGTACGCATAAGAAGACTGAATCTCCTGATTCAATTCCTGCTTGGGAAAGAGCTCCTTTATGATGTTTAAGGAGCTAGTAACATTCCTAGAAATAAAGCAATTCAAAAGGGTTAAATCCCAAGGTCCGATGGGGAATTTCTCGGTAGGCTAAGAGGGCTACCGTGAGATAACTATGCGATTCTTGAGGTTGCTCTGAGCACAGTTTCTTGAGAATGCTCTTGAGGCTATGGCGGGGACGGGGGGCAAAAATTATAACTTTACTTATTTATTTTGAATTTTTCTATATTCGAATCTATTAATTTCTTCTCGACTGAAGTTACCCATTAAAAATTGGTCTTCCATTTATCTGACTCTTGGTATTCTTATTGGCAGAGATTCCTCGTTTTTAATTTGGCTGGGTTAGTTCTTGATCTTCGAATTTCTTTTCTTGATGTATCTTGATGTATTAACTTGCATTTATCTTGATGTGATGATTCCTTCTAAATTCTTGATCACGTGATGACTTCTTAAGTCTTGATGACGTGATGATTTCTTCTTGATTCTTAATGACGTGATGATTTCTTCTTGATTCTTAATGACGTGATGATTTCTTGTTGATTTAATGAGTTAGCCCTTGAATTCGTTTTCTTCCGTTTTTCTTTCTTGAGGCGATCCATTTTTTTCTTGAGTCTTCTTGAGTGGTCCTTGAAGCGTTTTCCTTGATTTCCGTTTTCTTTGTGAATTTTCTTCGTAAAAATTGTGGACTTTGGGAGTTTCGATCGCTGGTCTTTGAAACAAAATGCCAGCACTCTCGCCATCACGCTAAGGCAAGTTCGTTTTGAGTTGGTAATTTAATGGGCTATTTATATTCTCGCGTTGGATTTTTTTTTTAATTTTATAGAGCCCATCTGGCAACCCACTTGGGCATAAGTCGCCGAAAAACACTACAGCCTAGAACTAGGCTACTTTAAAAAAAAAATGTGAAAACATAATGATATAAATTGGAAAACTTAACAATTAGGAAGCAATGTCACGCAGCGGGGGGAGGTCCCCGTCACCCTAGAGCAGAAGAGTGCAACCTACAAAACAACAATAATACACGAAAAACAAAAAGAACCTTAAATAGAGGGTTAGGAGCCCAGCCTCCCCCCAAAAGTCAACAAGTCCACAAGTCAATGTGCACCAACTCGTCCCGAGCACAAGGGACAGGCGGTAGAGACCCCGCCCATCCGAGTACCGGGACAGGTATCGTGCGCGAAGATCACCCAGACTGGGACATTCGACAAGAATATGCCGAACAGTCTGGGAGACTACGCAGTCGTCGCAATAGAGCGCTGGCGAGCGCTCCATCAGATAGCGATGCGTCACACGAGTATGTCCGATTCGGATACGACAGAAGGCGACCTGACGCCGTCGCGGCATTGGAGGATAGGTCCATGGGAAACAGCCACAGCGCAATGGCACGCAACTTTAAGTTCCCTTCGACCGTCTCCCATCTTCTTTGCCAAGCAGTCCGAAGAGCTGCCCGTATTCCTGCCATGTAGTCGGTGTGAGGAAGAGCGAAACGCTGGTCCGGTCGCAGAGTCCTCGTGGACTCTTTGGCGCCCTCATCGGCGCGCTCATTCCCCGCAATTACTACATGTCCAGGAAGCCAGCACAAGATAATCTCGACATCTGCCCGGCTCGCCAAAACCGTGGCGTCACGGATATCGTGAACCAGGGCAATGTGGAGATTCCAATGCCCGAGAGCACTTAAGGCGCTTTGTGAGTCGCTATAGATCACAATCCGGTCTCCAAACCTGGCACGTCGCGTAGTCTCCCGTACCAGGTGGGGTATAGGCAGCAGCTCAGCCGTGAAGACAGACCCAGCGCCTAGTAAAACCCCGCTGACTTCAAACAGAGGGGATACGGCGTGGAAGCCGACCCCCTCTTGGGACTTGGAGCCATCCGTATACACTGGCACGGTTCCAGCGTGCCCCCATGTGTGCTTCAAGAAGGTTAAACGCAATACTACCCACGCCGTACAAGCTTTGGGAGCAGAGGCGTGGCGACAAATAGCCAAATGTGGTACCCTCTAGGGTGGCGTCCTGGGCAGAACCAGGGGCGCCACCGGCCCGAGAGCTATATCTACCTCTCGAACGAGTTTCCTGGCCCAAAACCCAAAGGGCTTAGGGAATAACTGTCGTCTCTCGGTGGCATAGGCACAAAAGAGATCAGCAGCGGATGCAGTGAGAGCTGTTGGCGACTAAGGGAGGCACCGGACTCGCGCGTACAGGTAAGTAGGGCCCTGCACGCGGCGCAGAGCGAGTGGCATCTCCCCAGCATCGACCAACAGGCTCTCAATGGGGGAATTGCGGAAGACACCGGTCGCAAGGCGGAGGCCGGTGTGGTGGATCGAATCCACCTTCCGCAATAAACGCTTGGCTGCGAATGCATAAAACTCGCATCCGTATTCGAGCTTCGAACGAACAAAGGATCGATAAAAAAGTAGAGCAGTAGCCCTATCAAGGCCCCAAGCACTAAACGTCACGGAACGGAGAATGTCAATGGCGCGTGTACAAGAGACCCTAAGGCTGCGAATATGAGCCTACCAGGTGAGGCGCGGGTCGAATACAAGACCAAGGAAAGGGTGCGACCCAACCACATCCAGGCGCACCCCATTAATAAACAAATCTGGGTCGGGGTAACGCCATGGATGGCGGCAGAAGTGCGTTCCCTTAGTCTTGGCCCGAGAAAACCGAAACCTGTGCGCTTCGGCATAGCGAAGCGCACAGAGTTGGCATCTGGGCTGCACCAAAAGAGATCAAAAGGACGTCCACGTAAAGCGTAGCTAGAACATCTTCCGGCAGCACCGAGGTGATGCCGTTGATGCTCAGGGCAAAGAGTGTGACACTGAGGACACTTCCAGGTGGGACACCCTCTTCCTGCTCCTTTGGGCCGGAGAGGGCTCCTCCCAATCGTACGCGGAATTGACGATCTCGCATAAATTCATATATAAAAATTGGGAGGCGTCCCTTCGCCCCCATCGTGTAAAGAGTCTACAAGATACCGTATCGCCATGAGGTATCATATGCCTTTTATAAATCGAAAAAGAACGTGGCGTAGTGCTGTCTAACAAGGAAAGCATCGCAGACGGCATTTTCCAGTCGGAGCAGAGCATCCGACGTGGAGTGAAATTTGCGAAAGACGCACTGTGCTAAGGATAGATGGACTCCGATGTCCAGAAAAAAAGGCTAATCTAACATTTACCAATTTCTCCATCAACTTGCACACGCAAGAGGTTAGAGAGATTGGGCAGAAACCGGTCAAAGTAGAGTGATCTCTCGCCGGTTTGCAAAAGACGAGCACAGTAGCGATTCGCCAGGAGTCTGGGAGAAGCCCCTTTACCCAGATCCTTTGAACAAATCTAAGAAAGGCGATGCCTCACTCACCTAGGTGTCGCAGCATGGTGTACGGGACATCATCCGGACCATGGGCGGTGTTCGCGCACGAAGCGAGAGCAGAACGCAACTCACTCACAGTGAACTTGTCGTTGAAGTGTTCTCCGCCTCTAGGGGGAAAGTCCAGCCAGCAGCCTCCTGCGACATCACTACGTGAATTGAATGCTGGCGGAGCAGCATCCCAGCTAGAGAATGCGGAAAAAGCGGTCGCTAAGGATTCCGCCACGGACGCGAAGTATGAGATTGCGGTCCCATTTTCCTAGAGAACGGGAGGGGGGTCCTGCGAGAACTTGCCCCGAATCCTTTTAACTCGCTTCCACACCTCAGCTAAAGGGGTCTTTCCGTTAAGTGAAGACACGTATGCCCGCCAAGAAGAGTAGCGGACCTGCTTCGAAAATATACCGGAACCTAGCCCTAGCCCGACGAAATTCAGCAAGGGGGAAATCGTTCGGGCGGCGCTTATAGCGCATGTAGGCATAATGCTTCTGTTTGAGGGCTGTCTTACACTCGGCCGACCACCATGAGGGTGGTTAGCGTCCGAAACGGCCAGACGTCCTGAGAATAGTAGTCAGGCCCACGGCATGAGGGTGCCCAGGGAAGAACTCAACGGCCTCATCTACCAACCTAGACTCCTCGACTGAGAGAGAATTCAGTCATTTCCTGAAATTCAGGCCACCGCACCCGCGCTAAGCACCACCGAGGTGGTCTCTCAGGCGGCAGTTGCCCTGAAAATGATATTTGAATGGGAAAGTGATCAACACCATAGACGTCATCGACTAAACCCCAATCAAAATAAGGCTGTACATCCGAAGAGCACAAAGATAGGTCAAGGCAAGAAAATGAAGCGATTCTCTGACAGTGATGCGTAAATTCATTTACGTTTAGGAAACCCATCAAGATTTTCGTTCAGATCGGCAAGGACTTGTCCCCTGGGATTTATGGAGCAATCTCCCCAGAGAGGATGCCTGCCGTTTAGATCTCCAAGCAAGAGATAGGGCTTGGGCAACCGTGCCATGATGCGGTGGAAGTCCCTCGCGTCGAAGTCAGCTGACGGTGGAATGTACGCAGAAATGATAGTATACCTCCTATCTAGGTGCAGCTGCACAGCCACTGCATGAAAGGAGGTATCTAAAGAGAAAGGAAGAACGGAGACATCATGCTGGGTGTAAACCGCGCATCCCCCAGCCCGGCTCTCCCGCGGTTGTCGGGTGGCAAGAACCTTATCCCCCGGGAGAGGGGGCAGGGGGAACGAGCCTAGCATGGTCTCCTGCAAAAAGATAACTAACGGACAACGGGACGAGACAAGCCTTCGCAGCTCCTCCCAGTTGGCCCGGAGAGCCGGGCGCACCAGTACCAAGTCCTTATCCCTACGGAATGAGAGTCGATCCTGGGCCTGATTGGCCAGGATTTCTTTCTCAAGGAGATTTGCACCACATTGCTTCGAAGAGTCAGGGTGTGGCTCTTCGCAATTGACACACTTGGCCACACACTTTTTTGACTTATCGTATCCGACCTTTGAGCAATTTACACAGACCTCAGGTGACCCCGACTTTGCACTTCTACATGAGTGATTCGTATGGCCGAAGCGGTGACAGTAATAGCACCGCGGCGCCAGTGGCACGAATGCCTTCACGCGGTAGCGGTACCAACCGGCACGCACCGACTCAGGGAGCTTGTCACAGTCGAGCGTGACGAAAAGTGTAAAGGTGGGTCTCGAGGCCCCTTCCTGTTTAAATCTCATTCCACGTTCGACCTTAACCGCCCCATGGTCGGCGAGCTCTAGGGTGATGTCCTCAATGGAGTAGTCAACGAGTTCGCTTCCATAAACTACTCCTTTCACAAAGTTCATGGTAGAGGGCGGCGTCACACTCCCGGGGTGCCATGAAGTGTCCGAAGAGTACTTATCTTGGCCACCTCGGCGGGATTCGCCGCATTTGCCAGAAGGCTCCCGTCCGAGAAACGGGTCACCTTCGGCTCTCTACCAATTGCACTAGCTAATCCTCTCCTCTGATGGATCATGTTGCCCTTGGACAACATGGTGCCATCAGTGGAGCAAATAACGAGGAAGCGCTTGAAGCCAGCGGGCTCGAAAACGCCAGTTAACCTCTGAATGAGGGGCCCCGATTTCATCAAGGCTCCGCGTTGTGCACTCTTGGGCTTAGTATTAGTCAGGGGCTCCACACACGGGGGGTTAGAGGGGCCGGATGTGCCAATCTTGGCTTGGTCGCCTACGAGAGTGGCAGCAGACCTTTCTGTCCCCACAGCCCCCGCGGATCAAGAGGAGACCCGAGTCTTTTTAGGCTTTTTAGTCTTTTTAGTCTTTTTCTTTTTTTGGAGAGGAGGGCGGGGAATGAAACTGCTTCTTACCTCCGCCAGCAGAAGCCACCATGCCAGATGGGCTGGCCTCAGCCAGGTCCCTCACCGAAATGGAGAAGTTCCTGGTAGTCGTAGAGGCACCTGTCGGAGGAGATCCCTCCCCTCCTTGTACTGACCCTGAGCCCTCAGCTGTTTGAGGGGGACCCTGCATAGGGCAGATTCTGGTTTAGTGCTTGGCGCCGAGCCCGAATTCCCCCCCATGGAAGGCCCTACTGTCTGAGGCTGGGTCTCCTGAAGGACCTTGTCTATCACAGGAGGGGCCTCACGTTGGCCATTCCCTCCCAGGACATCGCAGGTCCCCTTCGCATGGTCAAGAGTCTTTTGTGGGGAGGCACAGGCTTTGACCCCGGCAAGGTTTAATATCCTTGCCAGCAGGTCTTTTGAAGGAAGCGACCGAAGGGGCCTGGCTTCCCTCTCCTCCTTAAGGGGGTTTGCCCTCCTTAGCCGCTTCGATAGGGAGCGGCTGGCTAAGAGCTGCCTGCTGGCTTTCTTGGAAGTCCCCTTGGAAAAAAAAGAGGGGACTGCTGCTGGAAAAGGGAGGTGCCCGAAAGCACCTCCAGAGAAGAGGGTGAAGGGGAGTCCCCTGCACCCGTAGGCGAAGGAGAGGAGTAAGGCTCCTCTCTGGTTAGAGATATATATGGGGTCCTATTGCGCAAGCACAGGTAGGGGGACCTCCATTTTTTTTGGTTGAGCTGCCCGAGGGCAGCTCCGTCGCTGTTTCAGGGGGAGTTAAAGGGGTTTGGTGTTTGGAAAATTCATCCATGGGCATGGTGCCCCTTTTTCGTGACACGGGACCTAATAGCTCATCACTTCTTGCAGTTTCCCGCACCTTAAGGTGCTTACAGGCCTGGCAGAGACAGGCGCCGCCATTTGGGACCCCCTTCCCTCGCCTGGTGGCCTAGCAGTCCATCGGCATGGTTGCTCCCCCTTGAACGCGGCGTAAAAGGATAGATTGTGAAGAGGGGAGGAAAAGGGATGTGAGGGCGGTATGGGTGGGGATGAATCAGGTTGTTAAAAAAAAACATCTTAAAACCGGAGCCCATGGGTTAGGGAACGTTGTCCCCTTTCCCCTCAGCCCTGTTCCTGGACGGTTGGCTTGAGAAGAAGGTCAACATCTACCCTGTGAAAAAAGAGGCTGACCAGAGAAAGAGGCTGACCAGAGAAAGTTGCGGGAGAGGTATGAAAAGCGAGGAAACAAGTGTTTTGAAGGAAGGAGAAGAGGCTAAGCTGGGGTCGGACGGGGTGCTGAGTCCCGTCAGCACGGCGGCCAGGATGGCAAATCGCCACGCCCCTTACGGGGTCTCGCGTTGGAAGGAATTTTTTCTCTGATACATCTTCGCACCCCTACAAGGCTACCGTTTAGCCTCTCGCACATTTGGTTTGTCGCCGGGGCAAATGGGGTGGTAGAATAGTGGCTTTACCATCACCAGCTTGCCTACGTATTTTATTAATTCTGAGGTAAATTGGCGTCCACAGCTGATTATATTTCTTTCCGGTGACCAACGCTGGAGAAGATAGTAATTAGAGCTTCCGCAGGCAAGGCCTACAGGAACCTGGTGGCAAAATCAACCAGAGTCAATACAATGGTATGACCTTCTCTGGACGGTATGTGGATTTGACAGATGAGATCTATAGCGACTCAAGAGAAGGGATCGGAGATTAAATTACTCTTCTGTAAAGGGGTAGGTATAACTTTCCCTTTTATTGCCGTCTTTTGGCAAATGTAGCAATAGCGACAATAGTGCAGAATTTCCTCTGCTACCCTGGCCAGAAAAAATATTTACTAATCCTTTGGGCTGTCTTGGAATGGCTAAAATTTCCGAAAATAGGCTATCATGGGCGGTTTTCAAAGTGAGATGACGTGAGAGCGGGGAACACACAGTGCTCGGAATTCATTTTATTTTCTTCAGCGCACGTGCGATAAAGCAGGTCATCTTTAATTAGGAAAGAAACAACTTTATTCCCTTTAATGTTCACGTGTTTTATTCCAGGCCTTTGCTTAAAGGGGGAGAAGGGACTCTTATTTCTTTTGATTCTTAGCGAAGTCCTTGATCATTACGTTCGGAAAGGCGGGAATACAGTGGGGTCCAACGGTTCAGGTACTTATAATTCCTGCCTTGCTTGAGCATGGATAATGACAGGTTGAGGAGCAACGGTGGAGGTAAAAATCCGTAGACACTGGCCAATTATTACGGAGCAAAATTTAATAGGCGCGGCGACGCTTTCGACCCGGCCCTTGTAATATGTGCACTCGTTGTGACACTTGACGATAGGGAAACGATTCGCACGCTCCAAATAGTCGTGAAGGGTGGCGAATTTATCGTGATCCAGGGCTACTGGTGGAAGTAGCTTGTCTGATACTACGATCCATGTACACCCCGTATCATGTACAAAGGTGGAGGTCCGACAAGCGTTCACAGATTCAGTTTCGATCTGGAGGCATCCAAGGGTACTTTTGTCGAACAGGAAGTTTACCTAGTGGCCAGCGTGGTTTGACGCGCTTGGAGGAAGAGGGGCTTGTCGTTGCGATGGTTGAAGCAAGGAAGTGGCCCGTACTTGGTACACTTGTTGGAGATTTGTATTCCTTAGCTGGGATAACTGAAGTCAGTGAGTCCTTACGTGGCCCTCAACTCAACAGGAGTAACAAATGATGCTTCTTCCTTGGGGACGATGACGCGGGGGAATGAAAAGCAAATGGTTTAAGGTTTCGGTGGTCAGATGTAAATGGTGGTTTAGGTTTTGTGAGACCTGTTTCTTTAATGAATTTATTTCCACTATGGGGAAGGAATTTACCTTTAGGGGCCTTTGCCTTTGGAGAAGGTAGTTCTGCCTTCTTTCCTTCCTTTAGATAGAAATAGTGGTTAGCAGCAAATACATCTTCTACCTCAATGCACTCCTTGAAAGTGTGGCACCTTCGATCCTTGACAAAAGATCAAATCTAGGAGAGAAGCAACGCTAGAATTTGGTCGTTCAGGACGAAGTCCAACAAGGCCTCGAATTCATGTAGGATTTTGGAGGAGCCAAGACAAAAGGAAAAATAGTGTTGAAGGGCGTATTTGAATTGTCGCTAGTTTTGACTACGTTAAATGCGACAAGGTAGTAACTTCGCACGATAAAATTTAGGGTAATTTTGTAGGTGGCCAATAGGTCTGCTTTTAATGTTGAGTAATGGATGGTCGTCTCCAACAGGAGGGATATACAAATATCCGTGAGCTGGGAACTCAACAGAGGCAATAATTTAGCTACAACATCTGCCTCAATGTCCCAATTATTTACCTCAAAGATACGGGCAATTTTACTGACACAGTCTGTTGTACTTCTGACCTGGAGTAGATAGCGAGGGTCTCCTTCATTATGCTACTATTTCTAATTCGTGGGAACGAATTTTCTCCATTTGTTTCACTTTATTTTCTCTTCTATCCGCTCTCACTTCTCGCTATTCTTCTTAGATATAGGCTATTAGATCATTTACTCCCAGTTCGAAGGACTCATCCTGGGCTTTGAATATCTCGAATAAAGATATGTTGTCTATTTCCTGAACTTAGACACACAAAAGTAAATAACGCACGTTTCTCTCCCCTCTCCCCCCCAAAAATATTCTCCCAGGATGTCAAGAACCCGTTTAAATCTTAATTTGTTAGAATTATTAGGTGTTAATGAGTTTTGTTCGACCAACAATGAAATACCCAAACACCACACACAAAAAACGTGAAATTCGCAAAACTTCGCACTGTCTGAGTTTATCCCGTATTATCGTTGGAATAAACTTTGGAAGACGAAATCGATCGCTGTGATTGAGACGAGCTGACCACGTTTATACGCAGTAACTAACACAAAACAATACAAATCACACAGTATCTCCCAATTGACAGACGGTTTGAGGAGTGAAAGAAAGAATTTCCACAGGAAATTAATTATTCAGCGATGCACTGTGGCCAAAATTTACAAACCAAAAAATAAAATCACAAACAAATGGAACGTGTAAATTGCAAATTTGTTTTATAAGTGATCGACGTAACAATTATTTCTTCGTAGTTTCAATCTCCAGAAATAACCAAGATTAACTAATAAATCAATCAAGTTAACCCCACAACTGACACCAGTTTATTATATACTACATATATATATATATATATATATATATATATATATATATATATATATATATATATATATATATATATATATATATATATTTGTTTTAAGTCAGGTAAACACCCTCATTTACTCGGCTCTTTTGATCCTCAAGAAGCAAATATATGTGCACGGAATAGCCGTTATGCGCGTGGGAATTTATATACATGAACAGAGTGCGATTAAAGTTGACGGAACAATCTACTATCTTGGTGGTTGAGGCGTATCAAAACTTAGTTAAACAAAATAAACTTTATTTCTAAGAAACCAATAGATAAATATACAATTTACCAAGGGAAGACTACAATATACAGTTGGGTTAGGTCCGAACTGGGAACAGAAGAGGGAAAAGTTTGGATGCGGCAATGAAATACAAACAAAAGCACGCTTGACAGAAGCCGCGAAGCCCTACTCACGCACGACCCACACGTATCTTTGATTAAGCGGGAAGGTCTCCGGAGAGTGGATTGAGAGAGAGAGAGTCCTGTCAACGGGAAGTTATGATTAACACGGGTGACCTCGAGAGTAGGAAGCGACGGAGTATGTCACCAAGCAAAAAGCTATGCTGGGATTCAGAAAATACTAGATACGAGGAGCGGTTAATAAGTTTTGCAATTTGGATATAAGGAAACAAGATATGAGGAAAAGTGTTTAATTATATTTTAATATAACTACCCTCGACCTTAATGCACTTGCGCCACTTGTCCATGAGGCTTCGAATTGCTGACAACCATAAATCTCCCGAATGCTGTTGAATCCACTTCTGGACGGCAAGCTGGACATCTTCATTGTCCCCAAACCGCCGTCCACGCAATGCAGCCTCGAGCTGGCGGAACAAAAGTAGTCGCTGGAGGCCAGATCTGGAATGTAGGGGGGATGGTTGAGCTCCTCGAATCTGCACTCGCGCAGGGTAGCTGGTGTAACTCTGGCCTTGTGGACAGGGGCATTATCATTGAGGAGCAGGACACCGCGTGTCAACTTGCCGCACCGCTTCTGACGGATGCACTTCTTTAACCTAGCCAGTTCCTCAGCGTAATATTGGCCTGTGATGGTCAAGCCAAGAGGCGCATAGTCCGCCATCAACACTCCCTCAGAATCCCAAAAGATGGTGGCCGTGATCTTCCTAAGGATTGGGCCCAGAACTTAATGAGGGTCGGTGAGCCCCTGTGCTTCCAGGCCATGCTTTCGAGCTTGGTCTCAGGATCCCAGTGATAGACCCACGTTTCATCACTCTTCACTATGCGTGACACGAATCCCACCGGGTCTTGGTTGAATAGGTGCAGCAGCTTCTCCGAACTTTGACGAGGTTGAAGTCGATCATGGGGCGTGAGGTTTCGTGAGGTTTCGTGAGGTTTCTAGGGACCCAACGGGCATAGACATTGGTCATGGCCAAATTGTCGTGGATCATGTTGATAACACTTCCATGTGATATTACAAGTTCTCGCTCGATTTCTTAAACCTTCTCCCGTCTATTTTCGAGGATCATCCTCTCCACACCGGTCACATTGTCATCGTTGGTCATGTCTGACGGGTGTCCTGGACGGGGGTCATGTTAAAGGGGCTCGCGGCCGTGGCGGAACTCCCTATTCCAGCGAGAAATGGTTGCATAGGAAGGGGCAGTGTCGGTTTACACTGCAAACATGCATTCATGAATCTCTTTTGCATTCTTGCCTTCCTTGGTCAAAAATTTGATCACTGCGCGGTGCTCAACCTTCTCCATTGTTGAAAAATTTGTGACTGACGATCTACGATCAGCTACTTCTTAAATAGACGAGACAGGAGCATGCGAATGCAGGTCTTGACTTGTAATAACTTGTCCTAGCACCCCCACAAACAGCCATCACCCTTCTTTTGTTTTGCCCTACAGATTCACAAAACTTATTGACCGCCCCTTTTACTAGGCTACTAATTAGCTGAACGGGATTCCTGCCTCGGATTGAAAACCAATCGGGAGAGTTGCGCGAAGATAGAATTATACTAAATTCTTAATTCCATCCTCTGGGTATTTATCCGAGGCAGCCGGAAGGGCAAATCTTTGCTTGGTTCACGGCGTCGCTGAATCGCTTTTCTTCGCTACCTTGACCCTTTGCGCACCCAGCCCGGCGTCTTATCGCCGAAAATGCTACTTTTGGCTGTAGATTGAAGATTTTCTAGGCTGCGTGATGTTCTCACTCTCTCTCTTTTATGGAGACACCTCGTGTCTCTCTTCTATGACAGGACCACAAAACTGACTGTTTTTGCCTTGTCAACACTAAAGATGGCAAGAAATCCAGGCCTAATATCTCCTATCCCTTTTTCCATCTGCAATTCGACCTATACTGCATTTTGAGGAAATTACAGTTTTTAATGGTTATACCTCCTCTGAAGATAGAATCAGTTTATTGCTCATAAGTATCAAGACATGGTCTCATATCCCCTCAGCGTTTTACCCAGGCGAAACTGAATAACGTCGCATATGATTTGGCAACCTCGAAGAAGCCAGCAGAGCTGTTCCTTCACAGCTAAATAAACTCCCCTAGATCATGTTACTTTTATGGTTCTATATTTTTCTAATTACTTTTATGGTGCTGTCTATTTACTCATTACTTTTATAGTGCTCTATTTTTTTCCTTACTTTTATGGTGCGCTTTTTTATGTTACCTTTATGGTTCTCAAAAAATTTGCAAATTAATATTTTGAGCTAAAAGGTCATGATAGCAATACTCAACTTCAAATTTATTAAACGAATTTAGTCGAAAGAAGAAAAAACATCAAAATTATTACCAGTTAATTAATATATTTAAAGAATCAAATTTATTGATATGAAACTACTAATTATAAATTCTATTACACAGCAATCTGAAGACATAAACTGTTAAATGAATCATCGTTGTATTGATACCGCCACATCATTTACTGTGAATATCAATTTGACAACTGTTTAGCGCATTTTTTCAGATTCTGATATTTAGATATAGGCCGATTCCAACCCGACTAAATTGTTTGGGTGTGTAAAAATGCATTTGGATTAGATAAGATAATTGAATGATTTACTGTTTTGTGCTTAAATCAAAGCCTAAATGCTATCTGTAATAGAACCTCGTCGAACCAAATTTTTAATAATTAGCAGTAATGTTGTTGCATCTCGCTTCTCAACAACTTACATTTAACCGAAAGATTTATTTGGGTCTCGTCTAGGGTGGGGGTCACGTTTATGGGAGAGAGAATACATATTTTAACTATGATTCCTGGTCCCCCTAGAGATATTGTTAGATAGTTTAAAATGTTTTGTGTATACCTCTCTGAAGAAATTGTATACATCCACGATGACACTCAAAGAAACATGTGCTTGCAGGAATGCTTGCTTTTCATTCGATCTCTCCCCCACAAATGTTGTAGATGTATCTATTGCTGTAAATTGACATGTGCCCTCAAAAAAAATTAATTGTTAGGTATAGACACTTTTCAATTTCTTTTATAGCATTGCTTATTTCGACCTATACACTGAAATCTATTTTTTATTTCAGTATATTTATTTAAAGTAATATACCCTTTACAAGATTCACATTTCATATTTGCTATTAAAATGGATTTATTTTGCTTTCACTATATCACATCCTTGATGACATCAGTTGGAATTAATGGCACAGCAGTATTTAGATAAATTGTCTATCCATTGCCTAAAGGCTCTTAAGGCAAACTGAAAATAAAGTCTGATTAGAAAATATCCACACCTCCAAATATTAGTTTATGTTCTTTTCAATTGTAAGGTTCTAGTTTTGCATTACTTTTATGGTGCGCTCTATTTTCCTATTACTTTTATGGTCCTATAAATTCTTGAGAACCATAAAAGTAACATTATCCTATTTTGCATTCACTATCACTTACTGGATTATTTGGATAAAATTGTCGATATATTGCATTCCCATTGGTCACTCGTTGTATTTGCGAGAATACCATGACGACATAATAATCGTCATTGATTTACTTAAATAACAAGAACGAAACTGGATTATTTGTTTATGCCTGAAAATGGTTAACTTTCTTAATGGAAAGATAAAGGTTTCACAAAGTTCCTATGCCGTATTTGCATGTGGGACAGTGAATCTTGTGACAAACACTGAACACAGAAGAAATTCACCATCTATGAAACTTTGAAAGCAGCCATTCCCAACCTTGTGAATGACCCGATCGTCAGTCGAAGAAAAATATCTCCCCACCTCCCACCACTTCATGTCAAGCTTGGCTTGATGAAATAGTTTGTAAAGGCATTAAACACTCTCAGAGAATGACTTCAGCACATGCATTAGGAATTTCTTGGTTTGACCTTTGAGAAAATCTAAGCAGGCGCATATGATGACTTTCACATTCGCCCCCTTGTATGCAATGTGGTATTTGTCAGAAAGATGAATGACAAGGAGGAGACAGCGTGGATTTCATTCTTAGCGGCTATAAAAACCTCCAAAAACTATGAGTTTTTTCGCTAGAATAGAATGTTGTTGGCTTTTCGCTGATCTTGGATGAAACTAGTGCGTCGAGAACCACACACCTGAAACCAGGATATAATGTCCTAGAGTCAAACGTCGATGCTAGCCAAAGATTGACTGCGTTGACGTGCGAAGGGACCACGGCAGATATTGGGATATTGATCCCAGTGTGAGGGTTAAACAATCAAAGTAGAGTGCTGTTGGCTTAAATAATCAATTCTTAGAGGTTCTGGAATTAGAGAAACTGATTGTAGGAAAAATAACTTTACTATATACGAATAAAATATCATTAGCAAAAGTAAATAAATGACAATAAATAAGATGAGACCGAGGGTGTCAAACGGATGGATGAAATACAAATGACTCGACGGGGACGAGATTCAGAGAGAGGATGTATGGTGATTGCTTCCAGGAAAAGGGGTGGAGAGTGCAAGTGACGGGGAGACTCACTTAAAGACGAATTGACTGGAGGCTTTGGATACGAGGAGTACACGGGGTGCTGCAAAGTTCCACTTGCAGAATTCTTTCTTCTTTAACCTCGCTGACAAATGAACGAAGGAGTACTCCAGATGAGAACGAAGTCGATACCCGAGCGATAGATGCCTGTCCATGTCTATCGTCTGTCGGGCGGTAACTCTGGGCTCAGGTACGAGCGAGGCCTGGTAGAGAGGTGACGCGTCGTGTTCGTAGCTGGAAGCCATTGCGAGGCGGGCCAGGGCGTACGAGACTACGTGGCTGCTAACCAAGACGGGGCTGTAAGATACTAATTTCTCAAAGTATTTATACTACCTCGGCTGAAGCAGGTCGCCGAAGGCCCCCAAAAGTCGGACGGGGATCTCATTAGAATTGGCGCACCAGGGAGAAGAGGCTATTCTCAGCGAGCATATCACAGTCACATGCGAAAGTCCCCCCGAAGCCGTAGGTTTGGCGCCGATCATCCCATGTGACGCGCAAAATTCTCGCTGCTTTCTTGGGAACGTCTGGGTGTGCAGCTGCATCTTTCTCAGGCGCCACGGGTAAACATTGAGCTCTAGGTGCGGGGGTATCCTTTTCTCTCTGACAATTAGTGTCAAGCTTGAATTCTTGAATAGTCTCTTGAAGCTTTGAGCGATGACCAGGGAGAGTGCCTCTAGAAGGCCCCTTGTCGATGGGGGAGCGCTATCACGGACGATAGGACAGACATATGCTGGCAGGTTACTGCTGGAGAATCAAATGAGATGACTCCAATAAAGTCTTCAAATGCAAGAGTTACAAGCGCCAATTCTTGCCATTCTAGAAAGAACTTGAGCTCTTTTTATTTCATCAGTCATTATGAAACGCATGGGTACACACTGGTATTTGGATGCATTGGATACAGTCCTCATATTTGACTGATAGTAATATATATTTTTATGTTACACATTAGATTTTTTTTGCCTGTATTTAAAATTCTATTGCGCATTGTCTCGAATATACACGCTGGTGAGAAAACAAAATTATTTGCCTAAACTGTTGCATTAAACCTAATTTTAGCATAGTATGACAATATTTTGTTTAGAGAGAACATGACATTATGCTAATTCTAGGAAAATTACATACAAAAATGAAAGAGCTGGATTGCAAAAAATCTGTAGCTTATAGAGCAAACCTGAATTCTGATTTAAATTCAGCACACCAAATTAGATTAGATCAAGTGCAAGTATAAATACAATAATTTTTTCCAGTCTAATCAATAGAATTTTCCCGAAAAAATAGTAATTAAAAGAGGAGCGGCATCGCCAATCCACGTTAAAGAAATTACTTGTGCTTCGCAGACCACCTACGGTCTGTGGCCTACGGCATGTCTCGCTCTAGCAACGTGGTTTTGGTTTAAAAAAATTAAATATTTTAATCACATATTTCTTAATAATTTACTTTTGATTGAATTTATATATCCATAACTATTTTTTAAGCCTAAATTCAAGAAAACTTTTAGATAAATTCTTTTTATATAGGGGAAAAACAATCGTCAGCGCTTTTTTTTTAATCTAGATTTTATTTTATATACCACTCAAAAAACCGCCATGCCTTAATTTTAAATCATTTTAATAACTTTACGATTTTTAATTACTTTTGTAATTTCATTCCTAGATTCAGTGAATCCAAAGATTAAGGTGAATAAAAAATAGTAACTCCTACAATTTAATGGGATAAAAGCTTCAAATATCCCCAAAACAAGTCGAAAGCCTCGGTTGTTTTTTGAAACTCTAAATGAACTAACTCTTAGAAATAAATTCAATAATAACTTTGAATTTGCCTAAAAAACACTTCTGCGCTCTAATCTTGCAATTTCTAAATCAACAATTAGAAAGAACTTGAATAAAACCATTTATTATAAGATAAACTATCTCTTGTCATCATCCTCACTAACTAAAATTTAAGAAGGGGATTTTTATGAGAATTTGAATATTATTTTCATCTTAGTTTGGTTATGACTTATGTTTTTTTTCAAAGTTATTTCTAATAATTCTTTTATAATATCAAAAAACAAAATAGTGAAGTTCAGAAATAAATATAAGTATCGAAATTTTGTAAATTTTTAAAACTCAAAGAATTACAAATGGTGAGGTTTAGAAAATTTATTTTGATATATCTTCTATATCTCTATATTTTAACAGTGATATTTTGAAAGGGGGAAAATTTAGTTTAGAATTCTTTTTAAAAATTACGATAATTGGCGGAGTTCAGAAAATTTATAAAAATTTAACCATTGCTGCTTTTTTTTAGATTTTACCTTTTAATCTTAGTAGCGAAGCGCAAGCTCCCCTCGTAGGATGGAGTGGAGAGGCCATTACCTGGTCTCCTATTAATTTACTCTGGCTCTGTTCCGATCCATTCTTAATTTTTAGGGCTAGAAGCCTCCTAAAAAAGTACATAATAATTTGGGGGAAACACGAAAAAAAGAATGATCTGAGCACATTTTTTTTCCTATCTAATTTCTTAATATTTTAATTTTGCTTTACTTTTTTAGATGCTAGTTATTTCTTCCTGATGAAGATTAAAATTGAAAATCTATTCTAGCAAGAACTTCGATAAAATATTCGAATATACTAAAAACAATTAAACATCCATATCTTAATTTTAATAAATGCTCTGAACTTTGCCATTTGTAATTAATTTTGTAAATAATTCCCCAAAATCGATAATGATAATTTTTTCTGAACCTCACCATTTGCGTTTGCTCAATTTGTAGATACAAAGAGAAATAAATTTAAAATATAGTGTTAGTGATAAGTAAGTATAGAGTAAAAAAGGAAAGAGTAAATCAGATCCTAAACAAAGCAGAAGACAATGAATGTTCGAGTCTTCGACCTCGTCAGCTCTAAATAATTTTTTGGTTTATTATTTGTTCGCGTTTTTGTCTACCACTTACTTAGCCACACTACATAGCATATACATTCCAGTTTCTTTTCTGAGTAATGGACATATTCAGTGTGACTTTTCTGCCTTTATCTTGTTGATATTAAGTAGTCAAATACTGGAAAATGACGCTTTTATTTTTTTTCTTACAGAGAAATATGTCACCCCCCCCCCCCCCCACCGCCTCCCCAAATTAAATTCGAGTCACGCGCATCTTAAATACGTCATAAATTTGGGGTGGAACATTCTTGTCTCACTTTTATGCATTTTTTTCATTTCTTTTGAGTCGCCACTCGGTTAATATTTGAAAGCATAGGTGAAATACATGGATCGTCAACCCACCAAACTTCCTAGCGATATAGCAATCCAAGAATATCAGAGAGAAGCAGTGTGAATAAGCTATAGAGGCTAGAGTGGGTGGTTGGAGTATATTTGAATGCCTGCAGGAAGACTGAGAAGCATTTGGAATACTTATTAAAATTCTAGACGAGTCCTCAGCTTGCGGGATAAAGTTCTTTCTATCTTGGATCGAGCTTATATTTTTCAGCTCAGAATAATTGGGGCAAAGTGCCACCATTAATATTCACACCTTTTTTTCTATCTTTATCAGTCGTTATGGTTATGGTAACAACTTGCTAAATTGGTTTAGAGTGGTGGTTTTTGTTGTGGTTGTAAGCGCTTGTTGCTGGAAGGTTGAAAGTGCGACTCTCTCAAGTTCAAGAGATGATTTGGGGATTATTTTTAAGGTTTAACTTTATAAATGTGTTCCTTTGACGAGCGCGTTCATAGAGCTTTGTTCGTGCCCTCCAGACCCCACCATTAAGGGATTGAGAACAGAGGGAACGCATCGTTTCTCTCCCTCTGTCCCCCTTTCGTATCGTGGTCACAGAAGTAAGAAACCCCTCTTTAGTTACTTCAGTATCCCTTCTATTCTTTGGTAAATATTGACCCTAAGCGGAGGGTCAGTAGAGATGATTCGTTCTCGAGGTACTCAGTGCCCTAAGTAGTCTCTTCGTTTTGATAATCGAGATTTTTATCTTCCAAACATTTTTATTCTCATAACACTATGAACATTTCTTGAGAACACGCAGATCTCTTCGTTGGATTAGGTACATTTTAAATTAAAAATCTATTAACCTAGCACGTATGCATTTTACATTCCTAGTTCACCATTTAAAAAGTTCCCTCGTTGGCTTATATTAGTTGACTAATCTTCGCCCTTGCCCTTCTTGTATTACTGCTGGCTCTCATTTGAGGCCCTCTCGGCCCCAGCGTGGCCCCTGTCAATTATGATTTGGAGCTGGATGCTACAGCTGACATCTGTAGGACTAGGTACCCTTCCATCCACTATACCCTCAACGGATCTGCGTCTATAAATCTTCCTCAAATGTTCACTTGTTACAACCTCACCACTTTCTCTACAGATCGCTCGTTGTAACATTTCTATGAGAAATTCCCTCGTTGGTTTTACTTTAAGTAAAAATAAAGAACATTCGAGCACCAGATTATTTTTCCTGCCCCTTTCCTAACAACGGTAACAAGCTAATTACGTTCTCTATCTTGAGAGCGAGTGTCATACTGATCATTATGTGGATTTCATTATCCGTTTGTGGGACCCTACCAAAAGATATAGGCAGAGGTCGCATTGACACCCCTCTTTATTTTCAGTGATCCTCGATGGGTTGGAATTTCAAGAGTTAATGCAAACTTTGAGTGTTTGGGGTTATGCCTTCTAACTCCTTCGAATCCCTCCTGCGAACCCAATCCTCGGCCGAGGCAGAGGACTTGTTACACCACCCTCATCTTTAATCCATTATTCCCTCTCATCGTGTCCATTTCCTTTTTCGTTTTCTTTCGATCGCTATTTCTTTCCCTACCACCGAGCACCAGCCTCGTTCCAGGGGACATATGCAGCAGTATGTATGTGCCTTGGTGGACAGTACCATGAAATAACTGATTCTAATTTCTCTGTTCGAATGATTTAATTACGGAATTCTTTGCTCCAACCCCCCAACCCCTAACACCCTTCGCGTCGAAACACCCTTGACAATGTTAGATTTTAGGGAAATTGAATTTACAGTGTCCGTTTTGCGGCTATGGTGAGCGCCAAATATTTGCTCTATTTGCATGACCGCGGGGAACCTGGTGCGAGGAAAGCTAGAATTGCCCAGGAATATATTGCTTATTTATGTGTAGAAAAAATGCAATAAGAATGGGAGATGTGAAGAGAAGAAGAGGCAAAACCCCTCAATGATTCGAAATCTAATAGGTGTCTGGATGACTTTACTCATATTTCTTGTGCGACGTTGGTTATCATGCAGCTTATTGAGTACATCCATTATAACCTATATTTTGCTCCTTCTAGTGAATGAACCCAATTTCAAACTTCTGAGTCCAAATTTTTTGAGGGCGAAAAGAATTCTTAAAGACTTTTAAATGCACCACCAAGACTATCGCGACTTTCGTGTTTAATTTTTAAGAATTTTGAAATTGGTAACTGAGAACAATTTGAACAAGAAATTGCGAGAAGAATAATTAAATTAGATTTTAAATGAAAAATAATGGCTGTAATATAAACTTAGGAAAAAGAATAAATCTCAACTTACTTGCTCTAATATAAGGTGGTTATTAAATATCCCATTCACAGTGTCTAAGTATAATATGCCAAAAGGATCCTAATAGGTAGCTATTATTAATAAATGACAGCTAAATATATACTTAGCCTGTGAAATGGTGATTAATCTTGATCTTGGAGCGAGATAATAGCTTATTTATCCATTAATATTTATGAAACTTAATCAAAATAGCTAAGTTATTATCGTACGTCTTTGCACGTCGTATGAACCAAAACTTAATAACTTGCGGAATCTTTAGTAGATATTTAACAGGGTCTGTATTTACGTCTTGACACTGAGTCGTAGTAGCAGAGAAGCTAACTGCCTCTCGGTACACCAGGAGTCGTGCTAGGTGGCAACTCAAAACAATACACTTTTGCAAAGCGCAACGACGACCACCAATTAAAAGTTAATTAACCCAAGTCAATATTACTACTACTCCCAACTTACTTTAATATAATAAGGAAACTAAATTAAAATGAATATATATGTACAATTTCCACTTTCGTTTCCGGGAGTAAAAAATATTTACGACATCCTGCAGCAGAAGAGAAGAATAAAAATTATTGCAATAAATTAATCATGCGTCTCTAATTTTCATTAATCCAATCTTTGATTCCATTAAATATTAACACAATTAACATTATTAACCCTATATTTGATTAACCCATCTTCCCTGTCATTTCCTCGCCTTTTACGATTCGCAGACTCGCGGAACAATTATTCTAAAGCCCATTCATTCTCCAGGGCAAGAAACAGTTAGATGTCACCAAAGTGTTTCAGTGTTTGCCACTGTTGGTGCGACTTCATGGCGGCATATTGCTTTTTCCTTTTGTCTTTTCTGGATTCTTGAGACAGTGTACTTACTGGTTTCTTCCTATTAAAGATTTCGGGTTCGGTATCAAGATTTTAATTCTGAAGGTTTGGTATTAGGCGATTCATTTTTTGTTATTTTATCATTACACCAAATTTCTACTGGATACAATTTATTAATGGTGCGTATCACGCTACCTAATCTAGTTTTTAATGTTGCTGTTCTTCCTACACCATCTTGGCCCCTTTATAATTCCTTTATTAAACCCAACAACCAGTTTTCTGTTTTTATCGGAATGTATCAACACTACTTCCCCTTTCTCAATACTACTACTTATACCATCATCCCCACCTTTATTATTTGCACGATCTATGAGGGAGGTCAAATAATTCTGTTTCCAAAGGTTCAAACCATTGTTTTAAAATTTTAAATAACATAGTATCTTCTACTCAGTGGAACAGTATCCATAAACGTAGGATCCTCTATTTGAGGTGACGTTGTTATTGCAGGTAGGGAATTAAGGCGCCATCCATATATTAAATGGGAAGGGGTAAGAGTTTCTGGTTCATTTAAGTTATTATAGGTATAAGTAAGTGGTTTGTTATTAACTACATTCTATCTCAACTATTAAGGTACGAAGATAATCCATATTAATGGATTTTCCATATAACACTTTTATTAAACATCCCTTTACTACACCAATTAACCTTTCATAGAATCCTGCAAACCAGGGCGCTCTTGGGGGAATAAATTTCCATTCGCATTGTCTTTCCTCTAGTTCTTTCTGTAATAGATGAGATTTAGGATAGGGATAGGACACCCTCCAGCCTGCTGCAACAAAAACATTTACTTATTACATTTTTGACCCTTTGTCTGCCTTTAGGGATCCAAAATTTTCCATTAATTTACATAGAGTTTCCTGAACTCCTGCATGCATGCTCTGTTCGTGTGCGTTATTAATGAGTAGATCTGTTATATGATGTTTGGAGGGAAGAATAGGGAATCTTGTATGGTATGGCAAGTCGGCATTACTGATTCTACCCCTACATCGCATTACACCTTCATTTTGGAATAAATTACTTTTTAACTAAATGAGGGGGTTTCCTTAGTTTGGGAATTTTAAAATAATCCTAAATTTCCTCAAATGAACATTTTTGCAAATTTTTCAACCAATACTGATGTGGATTAAATTTAACCCTATCGCCACTGGTCTGGTTAATAAACTTAAAAACTGGTTTAGTTACCCTCATCAATTTATTCCAACTACCGATTCTGTTAGGATCAAGAATATATTGTATCGGCTCGGACTTCACGGCTAACAATGATTTCGCTGAATCAACATCTGGCTCATACTTTTGGTGAGGCCATCTATCTTTATTATTTAGCCACTTCGGACCTCTGATCCATGCGGTTCTCTTCCTACCTTACCTTCGAGAACGGAACACCCCAGGGTGGCATCCTCAGCCCGTTCCTTTACAACGTACTGATGGAACAGCTAATCGCCCTCCCCTATCTGGAAGGAACCATCCTCCTCAGCTACGCCGACGACCTGGCGCTCGTCGTCACCAGGCGCGGTGACAAGCTCGCGCGTGCCCGAGAAGCGCTGCACCTCCTCACTGCTAAGTGCGAAGAGCTGGGGCTCAAGATCTCGGCAGAGAAGTCCCAGGCCATGGCTATCAAGACTTGCACACCTGCTGGCCAGCAGCTTCGCGTCCAAGGAGTCGGCCTGGCCTGGACCGACTCCTACCAGTACCTCGGAGTGTGGGTGGACAGACGGTTGTCCTTCACGCAGCATGTCACGCACCTGAGGGAGCGGACGCAGGCCTGGCTGAATGTAATGAGGGCCATGACGCAGCCGAGCGCTGGTGCAACCTTTCCCGTCCTCCGCCTCTACTACCTCCAGGCAGTGCGCTCCCTAGTGGACTACAGTGCACCGGTCCTTGTAGCGCTGCCCGGGCAGCAGCAACAGCGCCTGGAGGTGATAAAAAATACCGCCATGAGGGCCATGTTAGGGGCACCCAGGTGTTGCACTGCCTGTGTCATGCCGAGTGAGGCCAATCTGGTGCCCCTCACCGCCAGGGTGGATTGCATTGTGGCCTGTCGGGCGGCCAGACTGCTCCAGCGCGACGTGGATGGTGTTGCGCAGAGAAGACTCCGAATGGCCGTGGCGCAGGGCATCGATTGCCTGTATAACAACAGGTGGCTCGTAAACGTCTTTCTAGCCACCAAATCCCTCAACTGGGCAGGGAACTGGCTGTGGCGCGACCCCGACACCCCTAACCCCGCCTACGTTCCACCACCACCATGGGATCCCCCGCCGCACACTTCACCGCCACACAGCTGCCCGACAGCAAAGCGAACTGCCTCACCGAGGAGCTGCGCCAGCACGCCCTCATTACCATGTCTGAGGTCACGGAGCCAGGTAGCGCAGTGTACTTCACCGACGGCTCCGTCGACCCCGACAGCGGGAGGTCCGGCGCCGCCTTCGTCACGAGCGGCTTGACGCAAGCGTGAAGGACATCAGACCACTGCTTAACCCTCCAGACGGAGCTGGTAGCAATCCTGCACGCCCTCCAGCACGCTCTGCTCCACCGGGAGGCCACTGTGGTGATACACACTGACTTTCGGTCGGGACTACAGGCGCTGCAGCACGCCCACGCCCACACCCGGGACAACATCCACCTCACCACCACCATCCTGTGCACCCTGCAGGACCTGGCAGCTCAGGGCAGGCGTGTCCGGCTCCACTGGATTCCCAGCCACGTTGGCGTGCGTGGCAACGATGCTGCCGACGAGGCTGCCAAGCGAGCCGCCCACGGCTCCATCATCACCTGGACCGTGCACCCCAGCCTGCAGCAGCTCAAGCTGCAAGTTAAACGCAGGGCCGCCCACAACCCCCACAAGCAGCACCAAGAATGGGAAGCAATCAAGAGGCAAGCGGCGTGGTATGCTGCAGCCACAGCCTATTGCCCACTGAACCCATTCTTCCAGCAGCCCAGAGTGAACGGCGTGCTGCTACAGCGTGTGAGGCTGGGCTACCCCACGCGGGAAGAGCTGCACGCCGACTTTGTGGCAGGGAGGTGCGAACACTGCGGCGGCCACTCCCGGCGCCCACTGGTGCACTACCTCCTCTCCTGCCCAGCCACCGCCCGCCTCATGCCAGAGCGAGCGCCAGCCCCTCCTCCTGTAAGAGGCGCCCTACTGAGGGCGCAAGAGGCAAGAGCCGCCCAGGTGGTCCGCCACACCGCAACAAACGAGCTGCTGGAGGTCCTGAGAACAGCACCCCCTCCGCGCTGATCGCCGCTCGCGCCCAGCCGGGTGACAGGTGATGAAGACCGACGCCACCCACTTGCAGCAGACAAGAAACGCGTGGGACGCTCCACCACGTCTTACTGCACGCCAATACTGACGGGCTGCCCGCTTTGTGTAATGTGTGCATATACATGTATTTATATTATTGTATCATATTATTACTGTATTTTTCTTTTTGGTTGTTTTTTTTGTTGTTTGTTTTGTTTTTATTTTATTATTATTTGTATTAGGATTATGTATAAATGTACGCTATTGCACAATAAACCTATACAATAATAATAAACCTTTGATGCATAATCTTGAGTCTTTAAATTTGGTAAACTTCACCTCTCTCGTCAGCATGTCTGCTGAGTTACTCTCCATAGGTAGATATTTATATGAACATTGTGGATCTGTACGACCCATATCTACTACCCTATTTTGTACATAAACTATCTTACAATTTTTATTTTTTTCCCACTGCAAAGACACTTCACTCTCCGACCAAATATAACTACTTTATATCTTAACATCTTTCTCCGTTCCTAACAGATTGTCGCAATACAGCGCCGACTTTATGCTCTCAGCTATATTACTATTTTTCACTTGATTATTCAAATGATGACTTGATGTCATTTTTAGTAGGAATGGTGAACTAGTAGCTCCGAACAATACTGATTTAAATCTATAAGTATCCATTGGGCCATCTTTTTAAAGGGTCACTCGGCCAAATGAATCTCGTAAATTTACGATCCTCTTCCTGCAATCCTATTCTAAGGAAAGCTTTGCTTATATCTGCTGTATAAGCATATTTATTTGTCCGGAATCTAATCAGAACGTCCATTAGTTTATCAGTTATAGTGGGTGCAGGGTATAGACAATTGTTTAGACTAGTACCATTTTTTAGGTTCGCACTACAGTCGAATACTACTCTTAATGGAGTAGTTTTACTATCCCTTATTGCGGATAGGTAAGGGTAAGTAATGCGTGTCTTTAGTTACTTCAGCACTAGTCACCTTTTCTATAAATCCTTTCTCTACCTGCTCTTTAATAACATTATCATATTTTTTGATAATGTTAGCGTTGGACCTCAGTTTTTTCAAACTTGCTTTTAGCCTGTTTTCAGCTAATTTGTAATTGTTTGGTAGGTTTTGGTGGTCGGGTTTCAAGGGCAGTTTAACCCAATACTTTCCGTCTTTGAATTGTACACTATTTTTGTATTGATCTATCACTGCCTGTTCTTTATAACTAATTGTTCCAGGTTGAATCCCTATTGTATCCAACTTCCACAAATTTGACAGATCAGGACAATTATTGGACGGTAGTACACTTATATTGGTCACTAAAGCTACCTGTGCTTCCTCAGTAACGGGCACGTATTTATTAGGGATGTTTCCATACAATACTAAGCCTCCATTTGTTTTCAGGAAAGTCATACCTTTCAGTTTAACCATACCCTCTACCAATTTATTATACTGATCCGCTCCGAACAATAAATCCACATCCGTTATAAAATCTCTCAAATATGGATCAGACATCGTTACTCCACCCTTAACTAGGTGTGTTAAACAATTATTCAACCCATCAATCTTGATGTTTCGGGGTAATCTATCCAACACTAGTGCTTGCAACCTTACAAATTTATTCCCATTTTTAATAGTGACTCTTACTATACCATACTTTTGACTGTCCATTTTGCCGGTGAACCCAGATATTCTTAACTCTTCCCATTCTTTTATTTGTGAATTCAATTTTGCTACGAGATGTGAACTGATAAAGGTACGCTGTGTACCCTGGTCATAAAGTACTTTAACTGCATATTTTCGCTGCTTAGCTTTCATGAAGCATTTCCCGACTGGCAACGCGGTCGAAATTTCACGACTTGAGGACTGCACAGCACAGACTCTCTGTTCAATGATTGGCAACTCGTCACAAAGATTTAAATGATTAAACGCTTTTTTACACTTTAAACACTTATTGAGTTTTATTCGGCAGTTTTTCTGTCGGGTGTTTACTGCTACATCTCGTACACAATTTTAATTCTTTTATTCTATCTACACGATTATCACAAGTTTTATACACAGTACACTTATTAGATATGTGTTGCCCTTGACAGAAAACACACTTATAATTATTCACGGGTTTGGTTTTGGAGGGGGAACTTTCTTTAGTATCTGTACTTATGGGAGGTTTTTCCTCATGTACTTCGTATACCTTTGCTTCTGGCCTACTCCATTTAGTAGGTACTCGTGTAGCAGACGGTAAGTTAGCATCGGTTGCGGTCATTTTATGGGAACCTAAATGATTTACTAGCTTTCCCAACCCGTCTCTTAATTGTGATATTTCTAGATAATCTTCATCCATTCGGTTTTGGATATATTCTATAGCTTTAAATGGTAATTTTTTTTTACCACCGCTACTATCATTGGTCCGCAACCGTCAACATCACATTTAGTATTTTTCAACCTGGCTATTATTATTTCCAAGTAGGCTCGGAACTCACTCAAAGACGTTAGGTTAAAAGAGGCAGCTTTTAGGTCGACTATTTTATTACAAAGTTCTTCTACTATACGGTTTTTATTATGGTAATTGTTTATAAGTATATCCTTTGCACAGTCCGAACTGCTCTCTTCACTCAGCAAACCTTCTATTAATTTCCGTGCATTTCCCTACAATTGACCTTCTAAATAATTGAATTTGTTAACCCGATTAATGTCAGAACGATCGACCGAACTTTTAAACTGATCCCAGAATCCCTTCCATTCCCCCACCTCTCCACAGAAGGTCACGAGGTTTATACTAGGGAGTTTTATAGGAGTCGAGTTAGCCAGGATTAATGGCGTTTGTGTGCTATAAATACAATCCTGCACGTCTTTTATTATAATTTGTATTTCTCCCTTATATTCCGCTCGCTGTTCTATTAGTTCACTTATTCTTTCTTCATCACTCGTAGCATCTATTAACTCTTCGTAATATCGGGTCACTCTATCTACTTGTTTTTGTAATTGTTGACTCCATACTCGGAGTTTTGTGAAGTCAGAACTAGCGCTTTGCATTTCATCGCACAGCCTTGTTTTCAAGGTTGTACAAAAAAAATTATGACCTGCAATCTTTTGAATTGTTGACATGGCAATGCTAATTTAAATTCAATTAATGAAAGTGGGAATTATTGAGGGCGAACTAATTTAAATTTATTGACTATTAAGAAATTAAAATTTTAATTAAAGTCTTACTATTTTTTCTTATAACCACCCCTGCCACAACTCGTGTTGTACTATCACGGTCGCTAGCAATTTATCGAAATAATTTTTTTTTACCATGAATATTGGTATTAATCTCGCCCCTGTGGCTTAGCTTAAGCTATTTACCATTAAGTTACAGGAGCTAAGTAAACTAAGATCCGGTTCGAAGGACCATAACGCTACTTTCCTGTTTAATTTTTAAGAGTTTTGAAATTGGTCACTGAGAACAATTTGAACAAGAAATTGCGAGAAGAATAATTAAATTAGATTTTAAATGAAAAATAATGGCTGTAATATAAACTTAGAAAAAGAATAAATCTCAACTTACTTGCTCTAATATAAGGTGGTTATTAAATATCCCATTCACAGTGTCTAAGTATAATATGCCTAAAGGATCCTAATAGGTCGCTCTTATTAATAAATTACAGCTAAATATATACTTAGCCTGTGAAATGGTGATTAATCTTGATCTTGGAGCGAGATAATAGCTTATTTATCCATTAATATTTATGAAACTTAATCAAAATAGCTAAGTTATTATCGTACGTCTTTGCACGTCGTATGAACCAAAACTTAATAACTTGCGGAATCTTTAGTAGATATTTAACAGGGTCTGTATTTACGTCTTGACACTGAGTCGTAGTAGCAGAGAAGCTAACTGTCGTCTCGGTACACCAGGAGTCGTGCTAGGTGGCAACTCAAAACAATACACTTTTGCAAAGCGCAACGACGACCACCAATTAAAAGTTAATTAACCCAAGTCAATATTACTACTACTCCCAACTTACTTTAATAAAACAAGGAAACTAAATTAAAATGAATATCTATGGACAATTTCCACTTTCGTTTCAGGGAGTAAGACATATTTACCAGTATGTGCCTTGGTGGACAGTCCCATGAAATTACTGTGATTCTAATTTCTAAGTTCGAATGATTTAATTTCGGAATTCTTTGCTCCAACCCCCCAACCCCCAAACACCCTTCGCGTCGAAACACCCTTGACAATGTTCGATTTTAGGGAAATTGAATTTACAGTGTCCGTTTTGCGGCTATGATGGGCGCCAAATATTTGCTCTATTTGCATGACCGCGGGGAACTTGGTGCGAGGAAAGCTTGAGTTGCCCAGGAATATATTGCTTATTTATGTGTAGGAAAAGATGCAATAAGAATGGGAGATGTGAAGAGAAGAAGAGGCAAAACCCCTCAACGATTCGAAATCTAAAAGGTGTCTGGGTGACTTTACTCATATTCCATGTGCGATGTTGGTTATCATGCAGCTTATTGAGTACATCCATTATAACCTATATTTTGCTCCTTCTTGTGAATGAACCCAATTTCAAACTTCTGAGTCCAAATTTGTTCAGGGCGAAAAGAATTCTTAAAGACTTTTAAATGCACCACCAAGACATTAAAAAATTATATACCTCCAAACTGAAGGAAAAAATCTCATCCAAAAAGTCCAGGTTGGTTAAGAAAATAGTGAAGTTAGGAGAATTGAAAATAAATGAAAAATAACAAACCGATTACTTGTTATAAACTATTTTGGACTGGTTGAATTTCCCCTTCCCTTTTAGTTCTATCTGGCTAACTTTCGTCTGCCTATCTTTTTTTTCTTTTTCTGTTTGAGAATTTTCGGTTAGTACTTAAAATTTTGTCGTGTAAATATGATAATTAAGTCGTCGAATGAGAGCGATCAGCGCGCCCGCCCTTTCTTATTTTCCACTGACTCGGAGATTCTTAATGAGATTACTCCTTTCGCCCCTTCCCTTACACTGGGTTTAAGGTAGGGTGGATATATATTTTAGAAGCGAAAAATGAGTGGGAGGTCTATCGCTCTTCTACAGGGTGCCTCTGGTGGAGTTGAGTAAAGTTCTTGTAGTTACAATTTTTTTTTAAAAGGAGCGTGTCAAGAGAGATCATTTGAAGGACAAGCATGCTTAGGCGGACAAAAAGAAGAGGAACCATTGCGTCTGTTTTCCCTAGCATCTCTTCTCACGCTTAAGTGTTTGTGAATTAACGCTAAGATAATTTAATCTTTTTTACGGGAATAAGATAAGAGCTTGGATTCATCATTTTGTAGTGATGCAACATTGCACTCCCAAATAATTTACGTTGCCAGGAAAAGTTGAGTCCCTTGCACGTTCTCTTAAAGCAATATAATTCCTTTCAGACTGCAACACCGAGCTTCTTTTCAAATTCATTTTTTATAAAATTTCCAAAGCTTTGAAATATTCAAGTCACCTCTAATCTCTTTCTACAATTACCTAACGAGGTAATTTAGGACACAACTTGTCTTAAGGAAAATCTGGGAAGGCATTTAACTTTTCCTAAACAATCAATTAGAGTATGTTGCTTATCCTAAAGCCTTTTATTTACCAGTAAATATTAGCCCCCTCCCCCCCTTACATCTGGCGAGGTAGATACTAACATATCAACTGTTGGAGACTACTACGAGGAAGAGGGAGTGGAGGTGTGTTTGATTTGTCTAACGAGCCGTGGTATTAAATGCCCTCGTAGGTGATTGCTGGTAAACTGGAGACCTACACCTTAGCTGCGAAATAAGGACAGTTTAGGTTTAAGAGACTTGAGTGCTCGATTCCCTCTTTAGCTGCCAAAGTAGACCACTCTGGTTTTCCATATGTCACTTATTTAACTTAACTATTTGCTTTAGGAACCTATTCCAAATCTCTATAGTAAAGATGTTCTCGATGGCTGTCGCCTTATTTTTTCCATACATTTTTTTCCATACATAAATAAATGCGGTCGTGAATTAAAGAAAACGACAAGATACAATTAGCCAAAAATTTAATATCTAACTTTAGGAATTTTGAAGGGAAAATTGTAGTTGGCGAAGTAGAATTGGGAATTGGAATGCGAAATTTTATTAGAAATTTGGAAATTTCGAATAGGAAATTGGAATTGGGTAACGGAATCGAGAATTGGAATGTGGAATTCAAATGAGGAATTTGTAATAAAAAATTTGAATTCTGGATTTGAAATAGGTAATTGGATTTAGAAGTTTTGAATTTAGAAATTGGAATTAAAGATTCGGAATGGAGAATTTTTAATAAGAATTTGGACTAGGTACTTTTAAATCAGAAATTGGAATTGGTTAATTAAAATGGAGAATTTTGAATGGGAAAAATGGAATTGGCAATTAAAATGGAGAATTTTGAATGCGAAATTTGGATTTAGACTAGAGATTCACCAAATTAAAAAATAAAATTGAAGGTGAGCTAACTTTATAATGATTGGATTAAACATTATAATTATACTCGTAGAAAATTATAATTTTCAAAGATTATATTAAAAGTTGGCAGATAAACCACAGTAACTTGTTCAAGGTCTGTTATAGAATCTATAGAAGGAATTGGATAGTGGTGAAAAGTAATTAAAAAATCAAATTATTACCCTACCATTATCCGATTGAGTGAGGGCCGCGGTCATTTCCCTGGAGAGCGCTAGTTGTGGAACTCTGAACGAAGGAATTACCATTTTTTATGGTAGTGCTGTGCTCGATGGGTTGGGGGTGGGTAAAGTCATGCCCAGTATTGTGTGCCACACTGTTGTTCTAAGGCGACTGAATTGGCCAGGATACTAGTTTGGTATCAATTACTTCATTTCATTTTTAGTGTTTAGGTTGCACTCTTCCATGTTGGCTCATCTTCAGTGAAGAGCCCCATGTCGCTTTAGTCGCAATCTGACATAGAGAAAGATTTTCAGCGAGGAGGTTCTCTGTCTTTTTTTCGCAGTCTGCCATGGAAAACGATCTTGAATCAAAAGGCATCTCGCCTTTGGTTACACACTGACAAAGAAGACCATCCTCAGGGAATAGACACTTGTGTTTTGGTTGCACACTCAAATAGAGACCCATCTTCTGTGATGAGGTTCCTGTCATTTGGTCGCAGTCTACCAGCTAGTATAACTTTAATTAAATAGGCACATCTTTTTACACACTACAGGTGACCACAAAAACGCCCTTTAATTTCAAAAATATATTATAGCAAAAGTTAAATGAATATTCTTACAATTTTGGCGCCTACAGTTACATAAACTAAGAAAGTTTCATTTCTCATTGGCGTTCACCTCACAACAACGTAGCTGGTGTGTGTTGGAAGTTGCCAAAACAAACAATGTTACAAATATGCAGCGTGCTTTCAGACGCATTGATCATCGGAATTCACCTACTAACAAGTCGATTTTGAAGTGGTACAGTGATTGCAGTAAGAAATGATGGATCTGTCTCCAGAGAAAGGGACATTAACGCTATCCATCGGTGTCGGAGGAAGTTGTCGATATGGTCAGAGAAACATTTCTTCACAGGCCTAGATGTAGCCGAGACTTACGAGACCCACAAAGCACAGTAAGCAAGATCTTACGCAAACGCTTTAGGTTTACCCCCTTACAAGATGCAACTAGTCCAAAAGTTATACCGGCAGACAATGAAATGTGCTTTGAATTTTGCAGCAATCTCCAGGCGTTAATGGAAAATGAACCTGATCTGCTGTCAAAGATAATTTTCAGTGGATAAAGCCACTTTACACTTTAGTGGAAAGGTCAATAGGCACAATGTGAGAATATGGGGACTCAGATTCAGCATGCCACCCTGGAGGTTGAACGTAACTCCCCAAAAGTTAATGGGTTTTGTGCATTAACAGAGTGGTTTGTGTATTGACCATTTTTATTTAAAGGACCATCCATTACTGGGTAAACCTACCTGGAAATGTTAACTAAATGGTTGATTCCAAGACGAGCTGCTGAAGGTGGTGACTGTATTTTTTATCAGGACGGCAAACCGCCGCTATTGTCTCTCGATGTTTGCACATTTCTCAACTCGAACCTACAAAACAGATGTATTGGCCGTGCTGGACAACATGACCAGGTGTTTTGCAAATGGCACCCGAGATAACGAGACCCAACAGTTCTTGACTTTTTCCTTTGGGAACATGTCAAGGACAAAATTTATGTACCTCCATTACCTGCGACCATAGAGGCACTGCAGGAACGCATTACTGAAGCTCTAGATGAGATTACGCCGGATATGCTGCAAAGTCTGGACTGAGCTTGATTATCGCCTTGATGTTTGCCGAGCAACAAGAGGAGCACACATCGAGTGTTTATGATTTTTAACCTATACCACATAAAACTTAATTACCCTTTGCAACTGTAGGCACCAAAATTGTAAGAATATTCATTTAACTTTTGCTATAATATATATTTGAATTTAAGAAGTGTTTTGTGGTCATTTATATCCCTTGTAAGGTTGGTAAATATCACCGCTTCTCCGACTTCATTGCCCCAAAACATATCCTTTTTTCGTCAATTAAACGCGATTTATAATAAATCTATTGTGGAAGTAAGATTGAAAGTATGTTAATTTTTAAGTTTCCTTTGTGTTAATTAAGGAAAAGTTATTTAGTTACTCATGAAAAACGTAACTTTGTTAAGTAAAATTAGAACATTTGAAATATTTTAACTAGCGTTTAAATTATGTAACATTTGGAGATATGTAACATTAGGAGCTGCACTGGTTACCTATTCACTTCTGTACCAACTATAAAATTCTTCTCATCACCTACAAGGCCCTAAATCTCTAGGCTCTACCTTATCTCTCCTCTTCCATCTCCCGTCGTCAAACTCCTCGGGCACGCCGGTCATACCTCACTCCCCTCCTGAACACTCCTCTTGATGTTCTCTGCTCGATAGGTCACCGTTCCTTCTCAGTTTGTGATTCTAGACTCTGGATCGCTCTTCCTTGCTACTTTTAAACGTCTCTTGAAGACTCATCTCTTCAGAATTACCTTCTCTCCCCTGAAAACTTTCTCTACACTCGCTACACAACCTGCGCTCTGGGAGGGCTAACAGCTCTGAAGGCCGCATTATAAATACCTATTATTATTATTATCTAGATTTTCCTCGGACGGTAATTTTAATTAGTTACATTCTCAGTCGGGCATTGAAATTTAGGACTCCGAAACAGTACAGAAGCACAGATGGCTAAAGGAGATCTCAGACGAAGTAAGAAGGAACGGACCAAAAAGGCGGCTACACGCCGAGATGCTAAGGACAAAGAGGGAGCTAAATACGGAAATAATACAATGAAACAATCTAGGAAATCGAAAACGATGCACTCTTAAAAGAATTTTGGAAAAAGGTAAACCAAATGAAAGGCTAAGCAGCAGCAGGGAAATTTTAATTAAAGACAACCAAAAAAACAATATAGAAGACGAGGACATGATAGGACAGATATTTATGGAGCACTGGAAGAAAATATTTAATATAAGCAAAGAAGACAATGAATAATTAGAGATCGACTTTAAACACAACATCATTGCAGCGCTCAACTCTCTCTCACCCAACTGTGGAGGTAGAGAAAGACACCTTTCACGGTAACGGCGCGAAAATCAAAGTGCATCAAGTCTAAAAGCTATTTCGCAATTTAAACAGAAGGCACCAGGAAGATCAGGACTCACTAAGAAGCACTATAAAGAAACACCCGAAAAAAATACTGAGGGGAATAACTTCTGTTTTAAACGCTAGCCTGAATACCGCCTACTTCCCGATAAAACTAAAGGTCGGAAGGATGATCTTTATTTTCAAAGCAGGAAAACTACCAACACGAATGGACAGTTACAGACCAATCTCTCTACTCGAATTCATCGGGAAGGCGTTTGAGAAAATAATGAACAATCGACTAAGTGAGCACCTAGAAATAAAAATTCTACTAAACAAATTTTAATTTGGATTTAGAAAAAATGACGACCAGAGAAATGTCCCTCACGGTCATAACTGAAAAAATAGCCAAAGCATAAAACAGAAAAGGCTAGCGTTGACAGAGTCTGCAGAGTCGTTTCAAAAGCATTCAACAGAGGTTAGATTAGAGGAATGCAATACAAAATACTACAGCTACGTATGAAGGAGAAAATGGAAAGACTAATCTGCAACTACGTGACGGATCGACGTGCATTCATCGAGATAGGGAACCATCAAGGAAAAGAATTTTAGATGAAGGCTGACGTTTGGTTACACTGCCATGCAGATCCATCTTCAGTGAAAAGTCTGCTAAGAGGAAGCCTCTTCAGTGAAACGGCGCCTCGACTTTTCTCACAGTCTATTATGGAGAACCTTGATTAGTGAAAAGACACCTGCCTTTTTGGCACACAGTGTCATGGAGAACCATCTTCACTGAAGAAGCATCTGGCATTTTGTTACACTTTGCCTTGGAGAGCCAAGTTCAATCATGAGGCACATGTCTTTTGTCAAACACTGACCAGGAGAACAATTTTCAGTAAAAAGGCTTCTGTCTTTTTGTCACTCTCTCCCATGAAGTACCATCTTCAGTGAAGAGACAACACTGTTTTAAACACAATTTGCCTCGGTGAACCATCTCCAATAAATAGGCACCTGTCTTTTTGTTTAATTCTTCCATGGAGAACCATCTTTAGTAAAGAAGCAACTTTCTTTTTGTTGCACTCTGCTATAGAGACCCATCTTCAGTGAAGATTCAAATGTCTTTTGTCACACACTGTCACGGAAAACCATCTTCATTGAAGAAGCTAATAACTTTTTGACACAGTTTGCCATCGTGAACCATCTCTAGTAAGGTCGCACCTGTCTTTTTGCCACACTTTGCCATAGAGAACCAACTTCAAACAATAGGCACCTGTCTTTAGTCAAACACTGACAAGGAAAACAATTTTCAGTAAAGAGGCACCTGTCTTTTTGTCACGCGAAGCAAAGGATCACATCTTCGGTGAGGAGGCAACTGTGTTTTAGACACACTTTGCCTTTGTAAACTAACTTCAGTGAAGAGGGACCTTCCTTTGTGTCATATTCTTACATGCAGAACCATCTTCAGTGAAGAGGCAACTGCCTTTTTGTCGCACTCTGGCATGTAAATCCCTGTTCAATGAAGAGTCTACACTTTGTTTTTCACATTCCGCTATGGATTAATATCTTCAATGAAGGGGCAACTGTCTTTTTGTTGCAGTCTGTCACGGAGAACCATCTTCAGTGAAGCAACAACTCTTTTTTCTGTCTACTTTCATTGAGAACCATCTTCAGTAAAGAGGCACTTGTGTTTTGTTACACTAGTTTATTGTAACCCATCTTCAGCGAAGAGGCACCTGTCTTTTGGTCGCACGGTGCCATGGAGAAAAATCTTCAATGAAGAAGAAGCGGTTTTTTCAAATTTATCCGTTGAAAGTAAGAAAAGAAATTCTCCAGATTTCATCAAAGAAAAATGTAGTTTTCTGAATGCAGGGCACCAATGCTATCAAGGTTATTTAGCCACCTTTCTAAATTGATCTCACAACAACAACAGATATATTGCGTTTTTAGAGTTATGGTTTTAAGTTGTTCATATCTAAAGCTCTTCGCCATTAGGAACTGGATTTATAAGCGTCCATCATCTAATCAGTGGGCAGTTTTTCGTCCCAAATGCCGAAAAAATTTATTTCTCACCTCCTTTTCTACTGTAACTCGTCTTACCGGATCACTTGCTCTTTGTATTGCACTGTCTGAGGATTCGACCAAGAAACACCTTCAAAGTTCTTCTTCATTCGTATAAGATCTTGAAAATTTTCAACCTCCTCCGTCCTGTTTTCCTCACTCACATTATCTCTGCTCATGAGAGCCATACGTTTTGGCTCTTCCTCTTCTGGCTCGCTTTCTCGATACTTGATCCTAGAAGGAGGAATGACCTGCCTACTACTAAACTCCCCTTTCACTCTTTTGGTGCTTTTAAACGTTTCAAGCTTTTCTTAGTTGATAGAGAGGCGCTCTCAAGAAGCCCATGCCCTTGAATAGTTCCATGCACAACGGACATGGCTTTCCAACGTATATAATCACAGAAGTGACGAAAATGGTTTGCTGCTCTATTTGGTTTTCTATTTTTATTTCAGAGCTCACGCTCTGAAATAGCATTTTCCAAGCTAAACCAAAATTGACGAAAAATGATAATAATAAAGGAGAATAATTATAATGCATTCAATTGAAATACGTGTTTTAAAAAGGAAGAAATCGAGAGTGTGAATTTGAACCAATCATGTTTCTATTCCGGTGGGATATCGCCGTTTTTTATCCAGAAATTTATCTAGTTTCATCCATTTATCCTATGAAACAATTTAGAACAAACCTACTTTCCTTGCCCTAAGCTCGTCATATATAATTTCTGAATGGCTGCGTTAATGCAAACAACAGGTGCTTGCGTCTCAAATCCTTTTCTGCCGGCACGCACCTTTCTTCCTCTTACCCCCTAATGTTACCCTCAAATATTGTGGGCCTCGCTCCCCACACCGGTATGAACACGCAACACCTACAGTGCGCAATAAATACCATTCTTTAAGGTTCATTCAACCAGGCATTCTCTAAGCGGCTTATCAGGTAACGAGATTAACATTACAACGTAAATTACTCTGAGCGTAGATTGGTCGCAAGGAAAATACCCAGCTTATCATCTTGCATCGGTGGCAATAGTGGAATTTACTTGTATTTTCCTCACACCAAAACTCATTTTCATAACGCGAGAAAGAGAGTTTTAGCATAGCAAATGCGAATTTAGGGTTTCATTCCTTCAGATAAGTTTCGTTGGTGTGGAACGATAGCAACACTTCCCCATGTGGTGTCTGGAAAGGATTTTTTTCATGTCAATGATATAGACAGCACGAGTGTGCCTCCAAATGTAACACATACATTTAAACATTCACACTTTCACTCATTCACACTCTATCGTTGCCATCAAGGAAAACTACCTGTGCCATTACCCTGAACCTACCCCGCCACATACATAAACACACAAACACACGCATGCACAAAACACCTCTCTGCTGCGTGACTAGGGGAGGTTAATGAGAGTTTCTGACTCCCTGAGTCAAAAAACTTCAAGTATTCCTCTCTTTTGGGTAACCGAGATATGTCTCTTTCAACTTCTTTTACTGCTCTTCATTAATTTTTTGTGGTTTCTTTTGCACACTTTTTGGTTGTGAGATCAGATCGTCTTAAAGATCATATCTCCACCAAATAACAGGAAATGACCTATCTCGCAATATTAAAAAAAAAGCATTAGTGATCTAGAATCCTCAACGGGATCTGGCCCTCCCCTCAAAAAAAAAAATCTAATCAATTCCTTTTTGACCCAAGACCCACACCACAAAATTTCATCGAAATTCATAATAACCTTTTAAGATATAATGTACACACATACAACCACACATGTGATCACATGAATATCCGTCTAATCTATTAGCAGAGGCAAATGAATCGAACTCCCTCCAATCCACGATCTTCAGGGTCATTCTTCTACAAACTACTTCGCTGCTTTACGTATTTCATTATGAGTTACGGATAATCTTCAGGATCTATCTCAATTCATATCCTAGTAATATTTATGATCGTCTTCTCCACTGCCTACATATGTTCATATTGTTTAACAAAACATTCTGTCCGCATTCCAAATAAACAATTGGAATTAAACAATAGCCAGAATACGACTCGCTCTCTATAAGGCTCAAAACCTGACGCCTATAGAGCTGACTAACATATATCCCTAAAGAGCATTTTAAACTAATTTTGATACACACTTGATCAAATTCACCTCTGAGTAATGAAAGGTTTTATTGATATCTTACGTCCATGCAGCCCTCCCAACCACACAGATTTATTCGCAAGGTTGGTAAGTCGTTGTTGTTTTTTCTCCCAATGTACTATCAATTTCTATAGCCCCATCAACTTTAACTCTTTCTGTTAATCTTTTAGCGTCTCTTCTACTTCACTCATAACCCGACGACTTTCTTCTCTACAACATGATCGAAAGAAACAAGGTAAAAGAACTTATAACATAACCAAAAACCTTATTCGAAACACTCCTCCACCAAAGACAATCAAGTGTGGCATTACACCCAAAGTTTCGTTATTCGAACATTCATTATACGACTGTTTTTCCTTTATTACGAGTGAGGAGAAATTTTATTTACTTATCTCCACCGTTTTGAATATCACATTTGGGTTAGTAGATCGGTAAGAAACCGTGTATGCACGCAGAGATTTGTGCGTGAGGCATTTATTGGGTTAAACATATACTGGAGTCAGGTGTAAATGTGTTTTTAAAAAGTTGGATAATATGAATTTTTAAAATTTAGAATTGAATTGCTGAATTTATATTGGGCGTTTGAGCTCTACACTGCGAACTACCTTGTATTTGACCTCCATTAGAATAATAATGGAGGGTGAGTATCTTGGCCAGGACAAAGAGGTAAATTTGCTTTCTCTGTCGGAAGCGTTTTTAAAAATCATAAGGGGAGAAAATAAAACGGAATAAACGTATTCAAAATAAAATAACCGTAAGTATTAGAGAAGTAAATATTTTTTCATTGCACATGCTTATACGTTGTGCATACATCCTTGGCCAAAAGTCTAAACACTCAATGGAATCATTCATATAAGGTAATTATATATTTGTATTAAATGATTTCATTAATACAATAAAATTGTTTGTATCATAAATTGAAGGAGTAATATACAGAAATATAGAGCCCAAACCCATTTTATTAATAGATACAGTCAATTGATGCGCGCATTACATATCTAAAACGATGTTCCTTGTTCTTCAGGAATGCTCCACATAGTGGAGACCAAATATGAGATGATAACTTAACTGATATTGCTCCATTTCTTTCAATAAGTACCTACAACTGCTTACAATTGGATGGCTTCTGTTTATCAACCGCTAGTTTCATTATTGCCCCCAAATTATCTAGGTGGCTAGAATCTGGTAAAAGCCCTGGCTAAGCTTCCAGAGGTTCGATGTAATTTTAGACCAAGAACTTTGTTACTGCTTATGCTTTTGATAAGGTGCGCCATCATACTGAAAAATACAGTTATCATCTCAAAATTGGTTTCGACCTTTTGGAAAAAGGTGCTGATGCAACTCATTTTGGCACCATTTTAAATTCATGGCAGTGTTCATAGGCAAAATTGTTAGTTCTTGAGTTCACGGAGATGATAAGCAGCCCAGACATGGAGAGTGTGCAGAGGTTTTGCCGTGGACGCGATACAGGACTCCTGAAAGCACTCTCTTTTTTTGTTCTTAATGAGGGTTATTCCAGAAGCTACAAACAAGCGCAAGGGTTCTTCATCAGAGAATATCAGTTTGCTTATCATTCAAAAGTCCTTTGTTTATATTTCCTACAAAAATGTAGCCTATCCGTAAGGTTCCTCTGGATGAAATGGGGCTTTTTTTCACCCCTTCTTGACTTCAGACCTTTGTCGAAAAGTCTCCGCCTAACTGTGTGTGTGCACTAAAGGGTTAACACCTGACTCTTTCCGATCGTCAGTGTCGTGGTATGACATTACATTATATCAATACCATATTATATCTATGGGAAAGGACCAATAACTTGAAAGCGAACCGACAAAAGGGATGGAAAACCACGCGTTCAGACGGGCTGAGTAACGAGAGAGTGCAATGAGGTTAGGCAAATATGGACAATGTCAAAGTTCAAGGTTATTTAAAGAGACGTGTATAAAAATAGAATTTTATTTACACAAAAAAAATAATAAGAGAATTGAAGGGTAAAATTACCTGGGAGAATTAACGGGCAAAAATCACATCAATAAACGAAATAAGGGGGAAGATTAACTAAATTGGGTTACTGAAGGGGGGAGGGGGGTTGGCTTACGGATGTCTTCTGCTCTTGAGGTGAGGCCGCTCGAACTTCAAAGCGGAAGGTTGGAGTGAGGAAGGTTCTCCAAAAGCAAAAGGGGGGGGGAACTTCCGGTCCAGGGGAGAGTATTTCGGCTACCCGAAATGAGTTGGGCTTCGACAGGAGTTGATGAAAGAAGTCGGGAAAATCACTCGGGGCGATCGTTCAGTGGAATTACCTCCTGGCTGGGACTAATTCCAAATACATAAAATAGTCCAGCTGTCACTTTGCTTTGTTGCTAGCAATTGACTTGGAACCATGGGAAAATCTTCTTGGTTCTGGCGAGACTTCTCAACTCTGTCTGTCTTCCGGGGAGTCGAGCGTTATTTATATCCGATGCTCTCCCCGGAGTTGGAGGTTAGCGGGAAACAGCTATACTCTCGAAGGGCCTCGAATCTTCTGGCAGAGCTATTTTAGCCCGCATAAAGGTGAATCGTGGGGGACTCGATTCGAGGCTACCGCTTGTGGAAGGGGATGGGGGGGGGGGGGTAGGCTTACCACTTTAGTCCTAGCCGGGCCTTTTGCTGCACATGGCAGTTCCGTTCTGCTAAATATCTTCCACGTGGGGATTCCTTCACAGTCAGCAGCCTTGGCTCTCGAGGCAACCTGATCATTGGGCTGAGAACTTACCCAGAGGTGATTTTGGCGTTCATTTGATGTTCTTGGGCGTCCAGAAGACTTCTTCCTACGACTGTAGCCAATCTTTTAATGTATTAAATGCTCACAAAGATGGGGCTCCTTGATTCATTTACTTTTGCAAATATCTCCTTTCATTTCAGGCTACTTTAGTGGAGAACACCAATGGTTGCACGCTTTTCTTTGGAAAGAGCCTTTTCTGGGAGTGAAAAAGATTCAAACATTTATTTTTACCATATTTTTCATCATCTTCCCCTTTTGATCGAATAGCAAAACTGCATGTATACGTTTTTTAAAGTTTGAAACAAGTGCTTTGCATGTTTGTGTAGGTATTTTTGCCCACCCTTTTTCTCATTTGACCAACAACTCAGCTATGTTTTGGGGGTCCCGCAATGGAATCTATGGGGTTTATATCAGGTGCGTCTTCATGTTATTAAGAACAAACCTGTTCCGAGTCATTTGCTAGTGTGCTTTGGGTTATTATCTTGATGTGGGCTCCGGGCCTCGTGGTCCCGTCGAGATTGAGATAGAGTCATGCCAGAGACTACTTACTACTAAATTGATCTGAGTTGTTCATGGCTTCTTCTGAGGCTTAGTTGAAATCGCTTCTCTCAAACAAGGATTTTAGTATTTTCTTAGAAAATTCAATTCCTTAATTATCGACTATAAACACTTGTAACAGAACAATGTCTTTGAGACTCAAAGCTTAGGATTTACTGAGGCGGTGGATTCTAATATGCGTGATGGAAAAGGCGATTTTAGAGAGAATGAAAATTAATGAGCGACTAAGTAATGCAAATAAAGTAATTACGTAAGATATGAATACCTTGTCAATGACTTCATCTTAAATAGATAAAATAAAGTTGAGCGTTAATATTATTGTTTCAAAAATAGAAGTCAATCAATCACAATTAAATAGAAAAATGGTTGACATGGCAAGAGAAGAACAATTGGGTAGTTTACTAAAGGGGTGGAGTATTCTGTTCTAAAAGCTGGTAGCCATCTTTTCTAAACAATCATTGGTTGATGGCTGATAAAACTCACACTGTTTGTTCGTTGTCGTGTCGATAAATTGAGCAGGTGTTTCACAAAACACATGTGTCCTTTGGGAATTTAAAGGGTATGCCACGCTAATTCTTTTGGCGAATGCAAACGAAAATTTGTTTGCACATCGACTTTGCCTAATAAGCTGCAATGTCTGCAGAGATCATAAAGGAAGATAAATACTTCGCTCCTCATTAAGAGACGGTATAATCAGAACAATGGAAATCAGATTCTTTCTGACACACATGCACGTATATAGCAGCAAAAAGTAAGAGCAGTCGGTAAAATAAATGACTAGTACTTACGCATTTTGCACCTATAAGTGAATATGTGAAGCACAAGAAAATGTTCTCCGTCACGAAAATTAAATGGCAAGAACGGTGAAATTATATACTCAAATTACACAGGACTAAAAGCACAAGTAACAAATATTACAGGTTAATCTCTGCTTTTATGATCCTGCTTTCGTAGAACAGATCTTAAAGTTTATAACACGTTTACAACCCTGGCGGGTTCGCACTTTCTCATCTTTTAATCCTTCATACCTTCGCTAAAATGCTGTGAAGGTAGATTGAACTTTTAAAAGCAGTATAACTAATGAGTTTAAAAGGGTAATATAATTCGATGAGGCATCATTCGCTTTGTTCTCAACATTATTTCTTAATTGATAAATATCGAACCTCCTAATAAAGCTTAAATATGGATATTCAATGTTTAATAGAACTAGTAGTAGGTTGCAGGTTAATAGTGACCTCAAATGGTTCAGTGGATGTTACTATTTTATTAGACCTTGTAAATATTATATGCTCATCCTAGATTTCATGTTTTTACTGAGATTATTAAACGGCCCTAGACCCATTGAGAGCATGTACGGATCATTCTTCCACTTAGACAGCTCTCCTAAACTTGTCCTTGATCCGTACCAATTTTAGGGTGGTGAGTATATTCATAAATGTATATTTTTTAATGTACCTTTGTTTTTATTGTTATAGCATTTGGTCATTATTTTTCCATTATCATCCTTTCTTTCTTTCTCTTTCTTTTTAATAGCTATTACTAGGACTCGTTAAGCCATCTCTATTGGCCCTTACATTTCTTCAATTAAATTAAAATTTTATCCATCTGAGCAGAAATAAGAGGGATTAAAGTAGGTTTAGAAGCCCTCCTATCTGCCCGTATTTGCACTTAAACAGCGCAGTCTTGACTTTGAGTATCCTAGAATCAGTCGACTAGAGGCTCTAATTGGTTGCATGACTCATTATCAAGAATATTAGAAGCTGTATTACAAACTCAATAATAATCAAACTCCTTTGTAATAAGAATATATTGTCAATCACTCAGATGGCATTCCCATTATTTTGCCAATCTACAAGTATTGAAGATCTTTGGGCAGCGTTCGAAAAAAATCTCTTGAACTCAATCGATTAATGTCACCTTGGGGAAAAATGATCGTCTTGATCAACGAAAATCAAAATTTTACGAAGGATTTGAAGTTCTTATTTTTGGACTTCAGAGAACTTTATGAGCCGCTGTTTGTACCCCATAAGGAAATAGGAGGGGTAGCATGGAAGAGCACGCTCCATTTGGCTTCTGGAGGATTGTATGCAAACAGAAATCTCGACGGCTCTATATCATCCTGACATTTTCACGTCCTCTCCTTTTGCCACATTATTTACAAATTTTTCCTTTACAATGTTTTGCGGCAGCCCCCTTTAGTGGTTTTTGCTTTAAATTAAACAAATAATTTACTGAGAGATATTGAATTTGGAGTATACCAATTTATCTACTTAAAATTTTAAAAAGTAGGGTAAAATGTGTTGAATCCGTTACGGGTCCCCTTTCGAAATTTTAACACCCCAAATTGGATTTAAGTAAATAAGGTCGTTGCCTTCGTGCTAATCAAATCGCCCCCTCTTCAGAAAAGTCAGTTTCAAGGAGCGAAAACTCAGATTAGGTGAATATGAGGTCAACTGCAGCACTTTGACTCTCATCCCCTCACTCTTCCATTAGTGCTAGAATTAAATGGCGAATTTATGCGTACTTTTTTCCTTTCCCTCTTTAAGAAAGATATTATTAAAATATTAATTCTGATTTTAGGCAGATAGGCAGGCTTCTGAACCTACTTTAATCCCTCTCGTTTCTGCTTGGATAGGTGAAATTTGAATTCAATTGAAGAAATATAAGAGCCAATAGAGATGGCTTAACGAGTTCTAGTAATAGCTATTACAAAGAAAGAGAAAGAAAGAAAGGATGATAATGGAAAAATAATGACCAAATGCTAAACAATGAAGACGAAGGTATTTAAAGCATATACTTTTATGAATATACTCACAGCCCAAAGATTGTTAAGGATCAAGGAAAATCTTAGGAGAGCGACGTGCCCTTAAGGTTTGCCCGCCTCAAGAAATTTCCTCCTTTTACTACTCGGATTATGATTCTGTTCTTTCCACACATTCTCATTTCCTCTATATTTACCCCCATTTTTTTAATTTTTGAAGGAAGGAGATCACATTTTCGCTTTTTAAAAAAATTTGAACATAAAATGAAGGCAATTTTAATGCATAAACTACAAGAAAATAGCAAAATCCTGACTATTTTGTGAAACAACCCGCCTGAAATCTTCCTTAATTTTCTAATGCAGTCAGAGAAAGAGGCGAGAAATAATCGTATCGCGGACGGAATAACTCAACCTTGGCTTTTCAGGTGTTCGTCCACCATTTTCCTAAAGCGACCTATGTTCTTTGCAACCAAATGTGACCAAATGATGCGAGGCTGTTTTTCACTCCCTAACTCTTGTTACAATTTATTCAGGTTACCTTTAACTGTTATTAAATCCATTGTTCCACCTAGAATTTATAACTTCTAATATCCTCCTCCTGGTAATGGCAAGGCAATTGGCATTTATCTAACGTGGCACCATTTAAGCTAAGGAAGGTGGAGAACTGAAGGTGATACTAAATAAACAAAATATCTTAAGATAAAGAGAAATTGATGTCCCCTAATGAGATTAACAAAGCAAAAGATGAGGCTAACAACTACAATAAAGAACGAAATTAGTTGATTACAAAATAACTGAAAGGAAAAGTTAATAAAGATGAATAAAAATAAGGAAATAACATAAGTAAGGAAGAAGGAGTGTAATGAGAATGAAGAGAATGAAGAGGATGGAGAAGTCAACATAGATGACGCTTGGAATGAAGGCGTAGCATAAATGGCTAACGGAATAAGGATGGTGACAATGACAATGATGAACAGAATGAATAGGTTAACATATATTGCGAGCATAATGAAGAAGTTGAGACAGATGCCAGAAGGAATGATGGTGTTAGCATAAATGCGAACGGAATGCGGAGGCCAAGGAATTCAATAAAGCACCAAATTAAGACGGCCTGAAAAATGAAGAAGAGATTCTAAGTATTTTTGAACTTGGCAAGGGCAAAAGGTGGTGCTTAGGACTCCTTTACACAAAAGTGTTACGTTTTGTGCCTGGCCAAAACGGATTCACCATTATATGTTTACATGGAAGCCTATCAAGCTATTCACATGAGACGTGACTTTCACTAGGGTCATGATGATAATGAGTTTTGTTGCTGGAGTCGTTTCTGGGCAGAAAAAAAAGCCAGACTCACTATGATGGCGTGGCGTGAAAGAGCTCTTATTATCTAGGTCTAGACTCAGCTTTATAGCTCAGGATCAGACAGCTCAGTGAGTTGTCTTCCTCTACTTTAGCTAGGTGGAGACAGTCTTTGATTCCCCACTGGTCCCTTTCTTCCCTAGACATTTACCCTTTAGATTAACATAAATAGAGAATGGGATGAGTGATAGTAGCATTGATCCTACCACTCAGCCTTACCTCTCTGAGTGCCGTACTAGTAAACCATTTAAAAGAGGAGCGACCGAGAAAGCAAAAAAACACAATAAAAGAAAATTAAAAATTCGATCAAATTCCAACTCACCAGCTCAGACCTATGTAAAATGACCCAGCGAGAACAAATATTCGCCCTCTACCATAAACATTTCAGTCATGGCGCAATAACACAATGTTGCCAAATAAATTAGTTATCACAATTAACGTAATAATAAGTGAAATTACACTATGTAATACGATTTTTGTCTTTGGGTAGCAACTGTTATTTTCTATTTGCTTGTGTCTAGAATACATGAAAAAACACTGTTATTTATTTCAAACTTTGCTTTTGTCTCCAGGAAAATGATATTTATCTGAAATTTACCTCTTCTCTCTGGAAGAAAGTGGCAAATTTGAACTTTCATTTGCATAAAGTAGAAACAAAACAACATGATACAAAAAATAGCATTTATTTATTTTAGAATTACATAAATGAGAATTAAAATATTAGAAAGGACTAGTTTTCCGTGATTTACGCTTATAATGTAAATTAGTTTTACGAATCAGCCTCAAAATATAATCTTCCATCAGATTTTCACTATATGATCCTTGATAGCAGCGTTCAAAGTCCAGTAGATCCTGGTGAAAGCGCGTCATGCTTCTTCCAGTACGCTCTAATGTTATCTTTAAATTTATCATGATGAGCGCCATGGAAATCCTGCAACCCATCTTTCCGTAGTTTCTCACAAAGTTCTCAACAAGTTCTCGACTGCAATAAATCTGTCTCACGCTGCTTTCTCCGTCCTAGTGATCTTCTCGTGAAACTCCTTGCACTCAAGGATATTTTTTATTTGTGGACCGAAGAAGACGCCAGCTTCGACCTTTGGTGCAGATAGCCTAGGAAAGAAATCTTGGAGATATTTGAAAGCTGCAGACTCTTTATCTAAAGCTCTGAAGAATTGTTTTATATGGCCCAATTTGAAGTGCAAACGAGGAAACAGTACTTTTCGGTGGTCCAACAAAGGCTCACATTTGACGTTGTTTCTCCCCACATTAAACTCGGTCCGTTGTGGCCAATCTCGCTGATGCTAGTGTGCCACGGTGTCCCTGCTGTCCCAAAAGGCAAAAATTACAAGAAAACTTGGTAAAGCCACCTTGAAGACCTATCGAGAAGGCCACCATTTTGATGTTTCCGATAACCTGTCAACCTTACTCTTCATATTTCAATGCATCTAGCAGATCTTGACACTGCTGTATTCCTCTTTGAGCTGGCCCAAGTGAGCAAGGTGAAGGGATGGATACATGTTTCCATTATGAAGCAGCACCGCTTTGATGCTCTTGGACTAGCTGTCAATGTAGAGTCGCCACTTGTTGGGGTTACAGGCAATTTCTATTGCCTCAAACATACCGGTCACATTGTGACAAAAGCAAAGCTCATCTTGACGTGTAAAAAAGCTTGAAAAACACTGGTGACGATTTCTTTGACCTGATATTTGCACATTGTCATCTAACAAATCACACTGCTTGAGTCTCGAAGTTAGAAACTCGGCATTGGACTTTGTGAGACCAAGATCTCTGACAAGGTTGTTGAGATCATTTTGGTTGGGAAGTATGGGGGTTTCTCTTCAGTTGCATCTCTGTAATCTGGATCAATGACTTCATCTTCTAAACTGCTCATTCTCTCTAAAAACTGCTGCACTCGTTTTGAAGGAGTGGGTACTGGAAGCCCCGAACTGTGTGGCACCCTTGCAATAGATGAGCCAAGGTCTTGATACATGATAACAAGCGCATTTTCGCCCGCTCGACGTTTTCAAGGATTCACTATGCAGAAGAAACAGCTGCTTGAGTGGTCAGTTGGGTCCCTCCAAATTCTTGGGATTGCGTAATTCATAGGTCTTTTCTGTGACGGCTAGAGTTAAGCTGATCTGTTGAGGAGACATTCTTAGTATTTATACAGTCATCTACGTTGCCAGAATTTTCTAGAAATTCTTCAAACATACACACATTCTCGAAAGTTCTAGAAAGCTCTACAGTTTATTTTTCACCAGATTAGTGCTGAATCTATGGGGAATGTAAGAGAACTGCCATTGCTGCCCTGGTCGCAAAAAAAACTAAGGTAAATAATAGCTATAACTACTATATCACTGTTTCTATAACTTTTTAAATACAGTATATCATGTTTATACCATAACTGAAAAAACATAACCCTTGAAACTTTTTAGATATTTTTACTATTTGCATCAAATTAATGTTATTTACAATAAATTGGCTAATTTAAAAACTCAAATTCCGAGCTACAAAAGCCGTTTTGAGATTAAAATTAACTTTTTTTTATTTAATAAAGCCACAAACAATTGGGAAATAACACTTTTAACCCAAAGTGTAATTTTGTTACACAGTGTTATTATAACAAAAACACTTAAAAACTAAAATATAAAACTTTTAGATAACTTTATTAACGTATAATAAACTAATATAAATATTAATTCATTATTAACAATTAATAATAATCAACTTAAAAAAGAGTATATGAAATTTGAAAGTGTGGTATGATACATATTGGGAAAACGTTTGATTCAGTATGGGAAAGATCTCTAAAATCAGGTGAGCGACGAGTCTGTAATATTCCCCCAAAATTCCTCCCTCATTTGCATAGTTAAAAGGAAGAACCAGTGCTACCGCTATTGAGCTATTTGAATAAAATAATAAACAACAACCACTCTCTCGCGCATGAGTTTCCCAATAGCAAAAGAGATGAAAGATGCCCCCCCATCCCATTTTTACGGAAACAAAGAAAATTTCCCCAATTTCGTTTGAATTTTTGCAATCATCCTCATTTCATGCATATCAGTAGGACGCAATGGCTCCAAAGCGATCCACATTCATTCTTGTTTTGTAGGAACTTTATCATAGTAGGCATGAAATGAAGGCCAACACACAACCACAAAGGTCCATTAGAGTCATCCATCCCAACCTTGCCCCATTACTTCAACCCACACTCAGCCCCAAACTCAAGATTCCCTTCTTTCAACTCCAATTTATTCCTTTTTCCACTTCCTTATTTGAAACCTGCAGTGCTCAAGTATAGGATCGCCAACAACGATGCAAGTGACATCTTTAGGGTGGTGTTGCGCTCTCGGCCGCATTCTTCCCATGCTATGGTGAGTTGAGCGCTCTTCTGCCCCAGAAAGCAACAAATAGTTTCCTCTTTTTCAAATTCCCCTCTTCTTTTTTATCTAAACCATTACAAGTATACTAGCTGAGATTCTCTCGTTGTAATAATAACAATTATTACACTTACGTTAGGGGTATGTAGAGGATGTAGGAAATGTGAACCCTGTCGGTATTTACTGACCCGAGTTTTTATCCTGGATAAATACCTTCCACACATTTTTACTGTTCTTAACTCAACCTGTTTTAAGGAACTTCTTTTTCTAAGTACTTGCAAAGATGCTCTCGTGAGCTTTCACCTTTTTAGTGTAAGGCCGTCTTCACTGACCACCAGTTTTGCAGAGTCATGCCAAGTTATTTTTCTTATCATCATGCAACTTATGTATTTTTTCTTTGTTTTACGGGAGTGGTTCGTAGTCAACAGCTCGACTGAGACAAACAATCTTCCACAATTCATATTTTTGTCAGTAAGGTTTGTCAATTTTTCAAGTGTAGGAAGGCTAAATAATCTTAAGTTTTCGCTCTTTCTCTTGTAGATAAGGTGACGTATCCAAAGTTTTCAATGTTTCACGTGCAGAGAGATTAAATAATTTTCTCCAAGGACTTTGAGTGAAGGGATGTTAAATTATCCAAAGATTTTCGATCATTCAACATTCACATTTCTACATTCCATGTATGTAGAAATGTTAAATTATCCAAGTGGTGAATCATTCAATCGAAGGAACGTTAAATTTTCCAAGGTTTTTTGATCTATTAAATGGAGAGAAATTAAACTTTCCAAGGGTTTTCAATCATTCAAATCCAGACATGTTAACTTTTCCAAGGGTTTTCGAACTTTCAAATGTAGAGACGTTACTTTAACTAATATTTTCAATCTTTTAAGTGAGGGAATTTAACTTATCCAAGTTTTGTCAATATTTTAAGTGTAGAAACGCTAACGTATTCAAGGTTTCGATCTTTGAAGTGTTGAGCTAGTGCAGAGACGTTAACGTTTCCAATGCATCAGGTGTAGAGACGTTAACTTATCTAAGGTTTTTCGAATTTTCATCTTTAAAGATATTAATTTATCCAAGTTATTCCATCTTTCGATTGTAGTAACATTACCATAGGCCAGGGTTTTCGCTCTTTCAAGAATAGAGACATTACATAACCTTCACAAGTATTTTATATTTGTCTAGTATAGGAATGTTAAATTCTCCAAGGATTTTCGATCTTTCATGTGTAGGAGCGTTAACTCATTTAAGGATTTTGGATTTTTCAAGTGTGTAGACGTTAACTTCTCCATTTTTTTCGATTCTTTCAAGTGTAATGAGCTAACCATCTCCAAGGTTTTACGAGCTTTCAAATGTAGATACTTTAACTTTTGAAATTTTTTCGATCTTCATATGTAGAGACGTTGACTATTGCAAGGTTTTTCGATCTTTCAACTGTAAAGACATTAATTTATCGAAACATTTTCTGATCTTTCATGCGTAGAGACGTTAACTTCTGCAAGGGTTTTCGATCTTTTAAATGGTATGATGTTAACTTCTTAAAGGCTTTTCTATCTTTTATGTGGAGAGGCACCTTATCTAAGTGTTTATGATCTTTTAAATGCAGAAACAATTATCCAAGGTTTTTCAATCTTCAAATGAATAGATATTTAGTATATTTTCCACGCTTTTTCAATCTTACAAATGTTGAGATCTTAACTTACCCAAGAGTTTTCATATTTTAATTATAGATACGTTATCTTATATCTTTCTAGCATAGAGATTTTAACTTCTCTAAGGATTTTCAATCGTTCTACTATGTAGACGTTAACATCTCCAAAGTTTTTCGATCGTTCAAGGATTTTCCATTTTTTCAAATTTAGAGAGAAATTTTCAAAAGTTTATGGATCTTTCATTTGTGTAGACGTTATCTCCTCTAAAGTTTCTCTATCTTTAAGTTTAGTGATATTAATTTATCCAAGGTTATTCGATCTTAAAATTGTATAGGTGTTAACTTATCCAAGAGTTTTGATCCTTTAATTGTAGAGACGTTAACCTTTTTAAGGTTTTTCGATCTTTTAAGTGTTGAAAGGTTATATTATCCACTGATTCGTAAAAATGTTAGGTCTATTTAATTCAAGATCGTGAATATGATTTAATTTTGGTCCCTGTCAATTTTATGGTACGAATTTCAGCCATTGCTGAGTAGTAGGTTGTATAATTTTCAATGAATGTTCTTTTAAGACTTGGGATAAACATTTCCCTTTTCAATTAAAATGTGTGTTAGGATCGATTTGTCCCAATATGAATTTTCATGGCGTAATTTTTTTGTATTCATGCGATACTGATTTATAATAAATTTATATATATACTTATTTGTGTCAGAAAGATATATACATTTCTAACTAAAAAATGTCACAGTCTAAAGGTATAAAATGTTATAAAGTCGTGCATGTTGAAGCATAGATATAGGGCCTTTAGGAACAAACTTTATCAAAAGAAATTTCTTTTCAGTTTTATAAGAGTTAAAAGTGTTGTCTTCTCTCACACATAAACTATTCGTTGGCACCTAAAAAACTACAACAATAGAAAATGAGGATGGAATTTCTGGTGTAAATTCTCGCAAGTGTTTTTCTGGGCAAATGTGACAGAAACATAATTCCTCGAAAATTTACGATGTAATTAATTAAAGTTGCTTCTATATGTGTAAATTGGATTAAACTATAGTTGTAAACTTATTTATAAATCTGTGCTTTAATCGAGACGGGAAGTAAAAGACTGAATTCGAATTTCGCCATCTCTTCCAACTTTCTCTTTTATTTAGTTTACTACTATGTAATTTAGTCTAATTCTTCCTTGACTACCCTAACTGAAACTTAAAAAATATTATAGAGTTTTAGTCCCAATCAATGCATTGAAGTGCTAAGAGTAATTAATTAAACGTGCTGCATCTAATCCTATTCGTCAGCAGCCCGTATTTCCAACCACTGAGCAGAGGCCTTCCCAAGAAGATTCTTCTGATCACGGCGCGGTATTCGAATCAGCCACATTCGTCTTGCGAACATAGCTGCAAACAGGAAGGGCTCAGATGGGAATACCGTAAGTAGATAGGGGTTCCAGTTTGAGCCTGAGCCAAGGCTTGAACCTGAGCCAAGGCTTGAGCCTGCAGAACATAAATATTAGGTTATCGGGAAAATTCGTGCAGGATTGGAAAATCAAAGTATATATGTATTATCAAGTAAATATAATTAATTATTCACTTTCAATTTTTTATACAAAATTTTAGACATATTATTGTTTAAGAAAAGAATGAAATAAAATTATTTGTAAAAATAAGAATAGTTATAGCAAATAATAACAATGCCCCCTCCACAACGAGCGACAAATAAAGATCAGGATAGACTATCCCGGCTATTAGCGGATATAAGCCAATTTTTGCCAGAAGTTATAGACGTTTCGCTCATCCTGAGCTTCTTCAGGGTGTTTTAAGGATATCTGGATGTAAGAAAAATGTATAATTAAGGACCTCACTAGATTACTTTACTTCTTTCTAGTTGCTGTCCTAAACCAGTCAGCAATAAGTTCTAACCTTTACTTACTTCTCACCAGCAAAATTTAGAATTAAAGAGATTCTAATATTTTTTTTGAGGGAAATATTTTTTCCGTGAGTCACATTAAATTTATTTGTACCAAACACATGAAAACACATAAACGGAAGCGTACACGAAAGAACCGTGTCTACTTCTGCCTAGCGAGACAAAATTGGAGCTAACTGAACAACGGGAACGATATCAATCAGTAATTACCCACAGCCTTTAATAGCGATATGCGGTCTACGATGAGAAGATAGCTTTATAAATTGTTTTGCTCTTGAAGTGGTTCAAACTCTTTCTATTCTTGCCTTTAAAAGACCTAATGAGAAAAAGGTTTTCTAAACCTCAGAATTATTATTATTATTATATTTATTATTATTACAACTATCTCCCTCAACCTTTTCTACCAGTACTTTTTACTAAGAGGACTGTTCCCACCTGGACAGAGTTCGCTCCGCTACCTATGGTACATTGCCGGACTGCTTGATATCCTGGAATCACTTAGCACCAGGTTATAATAATAATTAGTAATCACCCACCCTACTCTTTAGTAAACCCACCTATCTCTATTTCTCTTTATTACCTATCTGCCTACCCCATCTCCATACTTGCTTTTCTATCCGCAGAACTTCTGGCTGTCAGGCGCACTTTCATCTTCCTATGGGCCCTTAGTCGAGAAGCAGTTAATAATTTGAGGTCACTGCCTTTTGTTAGGGCCGAAAGCCCTCTGACTAAGTCAACTATTAAGCATGGAATGCGTTGGTCGGTCGACTCTTCTCACCTTCTTCCGGTACACATTTAAGGTGGCTACGACGGAACCCTCCTTTGTGGTTTAAGTTCTAGAACAATTTCGCCTGAATGGTGGGCTGGTTTGTTAAAGCCCTTCTTAACTGGAATGTGGACTGAGTATGTGTATATGATCACATTCTGGAATTTATTTTTTCTATGTAGACATTTATCTTAACCTTCAAGCTTATTAGCTGGTCATATTATTTAACTTCAGGGCTTCTTTTGCTTCTTTTCATTTTACTATGGCTACATGTGAATAAAATATTGGAAAACCGCTGGCGCAGGGAGATCCACCTCTAAGCGCTACATTTCAAGTAAAACAAGTTACATCTTCGGCCGGGAGGGGCTCCCCTCCCACCATCTCAATGCGGCAAATGGGGTTTTCCTGTGCTATTTTCGAGCAGCCGTCGGGCTGTTCAACCTCTGTAAATGTGGGCGCTCCCCTCTGTGATTTCTCAAGGGCACCTCCAACCTTCTTCTACCTAAGAGGAGGTTTACTCATGTCAGAAAACTACGTGTCCAGTGACTTTCCCCTCACCCTCTTTTTGGCATCGACAAAGGGTGACGCTATCTCCCCAGCAGCGGCAGTTCTCTCTTTCCAATCACACGACACTGCCAAGAAAGTAGTCAGGCTGCCTGAATTTGACCGCTGATGGTTTCTACTTTGAGTAGAATATGGTCTATCCATCCTATTGGCCCTTTTTGGGGCTCGGCAAAAGCAGATTTACTCGTCTCCCTCCTCTCTTAAAACGAAAAAGAACAAGACGAAGAGGATTAAATGATCCACTCCTTTATTGTGTTCAGGCGTGGGACAGCTCTGCTGCTGCTTTGGCAATAGACCAGAAGAAGATCTGCTCATCAGGCTCCTTAGTGCCCCCGGGCGGAGAGGCACTGAAAATTACCAAAGTTGCTGGATTCAAACGCTTCTGATTATTCCTTCCATACTTGGCAGCATATTGGCCAAATACAACATGAAACATCAGAAGAAACCATTAACTAGCTTGTAGTTATAGAGCCAAAGGTGGCCCGTTTCTCAGAGGGAAGCCTTCTGGAGAATATGTCGGACCCTCCTAAAGCGGCCATTAATGGCGGAAAATTAGTTGCTCGGTGTGTGTGACGCCGCGCTCTAACAAGAAATTCGTGAATGAAATGGTTGATTCGAGAGAACTCGTAGACTACTTCATATATGACATCACCTAGATCTAACAACCGCAGGTGGTCAAGCTCAAAAGTGTGATGATCAAAAAGAGAAGGGCCTTGTGACCTACCCTTTTATGCTTATTTAACACTTTCGACCGTAACAGCCGCCCTCAGTTGGTAGGTGCTGGTTGGTATCAATACCATGTGAAAGTATTTGTGCCACTACGATGGATGTGCTAATAATACCACAACTTCGGCCAAAAGAATCCTACGCGTGGAAGCGCAAACTCGGTTTACCTGACGTGTGTCTAATTTTCTACCTATCGATTATGGTTAGCTGTTTGATTTACGGAGAGCTGAATATCGCTCCTTAGAAGCAATATAGTACGTATCTCCTGGAGAAGGAAATCCTGGCAGTTTAGGCTGCGGATTTTATCTAATTTCGCGATGCTAAGGACTTAATCCTGGCACGATCGACGCAACCTACGACGTCTTATGCCTAAATATTGTAAAATGCGCCCTTTACCAATGCTCCCTTCAGGCATACATGGACGGTCGTTTCTATCTCCATTAGGAACCATTCTGTGGGATCTACTTCCTCATCCCCCTGGGCGCTTCCCTGGTAGAGCTGGCTCACATCCAGAATCGGCTAACACCAAGGCTCTGACCCGTCCCCCAGCGTAACCGTTTTCTCTAAGTCAAAACGTCCCCGTGCCTAAACCGTGTTGTTAGAGTCGGCAACACGCTGATAGTGGTTGTAAGGCCGTCTTCTGGGGTTCCTAAAGCTTCCCTCCTAAAGGATCACAATACCAGAGGAGTATCGCATCCTACACCCCTACCAAAGGCTCGACTGGTTTGAACGGAGACGCTGCTTACTCCAAAGGAAGAAACCTTGCTCACGAAAACATCCTTTACCCTACCTACCACCCAACGCCAGCCAAAGATTTCGATCTGGTTGGAGAAAATGACTAGCATAGCAAGCCAAACATAAAGGGATATGTCGCCGAAGGCGATAGCGAATTCAGTACCTTGTTCCTCCAAGAAGCATACGATTATTCTCCTGAGGGTCTTCTCAATGAATGGCTACTCTACTTGAATTTGCTAAGGCGGGGAGAGATAACTCTACCCTGGCCGATTTTCGGGCAATGTTTCAAACCTCCGGCATGTGGGGTTTGAATATAGAAATTGGAAAATTTTCGGCTAGCCTTTTTCCAGAGCGTGGATGCTACGTCTTCTGCAAAATGTCTTCCGCAAGTTCCAATCCACGATGGATTATCCGTGCTGACTGGCAAATAATGTCTTTGAGGCCTTCTTTCGCAGAATGCACTCTGCCACAGTGGTTTTTTTTTAATCTGGAGAAGGCCTCTGATTCCGTATAGGACTACCGTATCAAGGAGACTCTCCACACAATGTAAACAAGCGAACGCCTCCCAATCATAATTTATGAGGATTTGCGAGATCGTTGATACTGCGTATGGGTTGGAGAGCATTCTCCAACTAATACAACAGAAAGTAGGTTGCCTGCAGTTTAGTGTTTTCAGTGCCACATTCTTAGCCCTGAGAATCAATGGTATTACTTCGCTACTGCCTAAAGATGTTCTTTCTTCGATCTACGTGGACTACCTCTTGATATTTTTTGGTGCGGACCAGATGCTTACTCTGGAGTGCTGACTCCATCAAGTATTGAACCCAATATCTCGTTCTGCCGAAGCGCGCAGGTTTTGCAATAAATTGACCAGGAATTAGATGATTTATCTTGATGCCATCCACAGCTCTAGCCATACCCGGTTCGCCTGGAAGTGGTTGATTCGCGCCGTTTCCTTGTTCTAGTTTTCGTCCGATGCTTCACCTAGGAGCCTCATATTCTTAGCCTTATTGTATTTTATACTCTAGACATAAATATTCTTCCTTTAGAAACTTTCACCAATTGCGGAAAAGGTAATGATACTGCTTTACCATTTTTCCGATACTTTGTTATTTAGAAGCTAGAATAGAGATGATTGTTATATGAATCTGCTGGCCAGCATGCATTGCGGAAGACGGAATCAATCCCCCACACCGGTGTCTGCATGACAAACGATGCATTCGGCGCGTTCTCCTTTAAGAGCTTACTTGTTGATGCTGTTGATATGACACTCGCTTTGCCCATAGACAGTGCATTATGTGCCTGTACGCGCGAGCCCGGCGACTTCTTCATTCTCTAATGGCTCTCACTGAATCCACACTCGATCTTAACGGCGCTTATACAGCCCAAAGACGCCATTCATACCCTCATCCCTTTGGATTTAGGGGAAAAAACTCATTCAAGAGCTCGATGTAGCTCTTGGGCATGCGGTGCCTATGATTTAGTCTAGAAGGCTACTGTTACCATCTTTGACTATTTGTCTCCACGCCTCTGCTTCGAAAGCTTCCAAAGCACCGGGATTATTGCGTTCAACCTTCATGAATTACACTGCATGTCACGTTGGATACGTACCAGTGAACATAGATAGTTCCAAGTCCTGTTTGAAGTCAGGAAGGCTCTTCCAGGCGCTGCGTTTATCTTCACGTCCGAGTGTGTTTCAATACATCGCTCTGTACGAGAGATAACGCGTTGTTCCAGTTTAGGCGACCTGATTTTGATTTTAGCGAATCACATATCGAACTGACTGTTCTCATGGCATAGGAAAATCCTCAACCCTTGGTTTGCGGTAGCCGTAATATCACTATTGCTGCGAGCCAAGTGGAAAGAGATATTTATCTGCTGGGTTAGTGTACATGAAGGAATTTCTGATAATGAGCAAGCCAAGCCGATGAACGTGTTATAGATTCCGCGAGGAATGGGCGACAATACCAGTGGCTACATCAGATGGCGTTGCGTGCCTCACGTACATTCGATTTGGAGACGATAGATAATAACGTGATGCCGTGAAGCATTGGTGGATAATAGGGTTATGGAAATAGTCGGGGCGTGACGGCACAAAAGTGTAAATTCCATTCTCTCTTCTATCTTTTTCATGTAACCTGAAGGGTTATCTTGATCCATTATATGTATTCAATGTGGGTAAGTGAGAAATATTTTCTGGTAGCTGTATGTGCAGGCAACTTGAAACAATCATCATTCCGCTCATTCCCCGAAACCCACACATGTCAATGAACCGGCCTACGGCTGACAATGGGTTGATGTAAAATTTTAGTAATGGACACTTCAAAAAAAACTTAGAATTCTGAGATTTCTGCACTTTGGAGCAAGATAATATGTTACTTATGTCTTTTTTTTATTTTTATTGTATCGTAAGAATACTAGATATTAAAATACCATTAAAATTTTACAAACTATTCTCTAAACTTTGTCTCTTAATATATCTTAGTATAATTTCCTTTAACACCGTTACGTATATAAGGCAACACGGTCATACGTGTATTGTAGACAGCTACTAATGTTATTCCTAATTTATCAGGATGGTGGGAATACATAAGGTCTACAAATCTTCTAGAAATGAAATTGTTCAATGAAAGAGTGAAGGAAGAACTCGCTGACAATTCTTAGTATTGCAATTGGTCAAAAAGTGTAATTTCACGCACAATAAAACTTCCCGAGGATACACCACGGGAAGATCACAGGATGTAATTAATTTCTATGCATGAATAATTTGAGACAGAAGCCGGTATTACTCCTAGAATTGCGGAAAGCAGGAATTTGAATGTGCCTCGCACCACTGTCTCGGGGCATTTGAAAGAGGAGATACATATAAAATGTTTCCCTTCTTAGAAACTACTTCATGTAAAAAGAATAAAGCAGCTCTGCTGGGGTGAGATATTGAACATGTCCTGCGAAGTGTTAAAAAGGTGCAAGATTTTTCAGGAACGAAAGCAATTTAATTTGTTTATATTGGATGAAAAGCAACATGTAAGGCGTCGGATATGGCTGAAAATTTAAAGGTTCTCGCGTTGTGGAGTGAGACATGTTTTCAAGTGATGGAATCTGTTCGGTCGTCCGTTTATACCAGGAGTCTCCAAACTACTGCTCGCGGGCTAGATCCAGCCCGCCACTGCACTGTGCCTCAAATGAGCTAAAAGGTAATTATGAGCATGCATATAACTTGTGCATTACAACTTGCAACTTTGAATAAAATTATTACTTTTCTAAAACGTTCGGGGTAAAATATTCAATGTGTAAAATTCTAAAACACTTATAGGTATTATTGCTTCTCTCCCTAAATTTATCCCTCTTCCTATTCCCCCACCTCCTACCTCCACTCTCTCCACTCCTTTATCACTCCGCCTATTCCCCCACCTCCCACCTCCACCCCTCTTGCTGGTAGAAAAATTGAAAATCCTGCTTTCCAATACGAATTTTTTTTACTATAGGTCAGGAGATATAATTAACATTTTATTTACCCTATTCATCGTTTATACAGTGCTATTAAACTGAGATTCTGCTTATTTTTATGAAAAAATTATCAATCAGGTTTGAAATTTAATTAACTTTGAGTCCCCATCGAGGTGAGTTTGATTTTTCATATTGTACATTTATAGGTATATTTGAATCTGATTCTTTTTTTCTTAAGTTGTGTAGGTACTCTTACATGCATGCTTTTGGTTTTTTTATTATTAATTATGATTTAATTTTTATTTTATTATAAAGGATTGTTTTTTATATTACATGCTTATTTTCTTAAAGGGGCAACTGGTCTTGGGTTGTATGTAAGGTTTAATTTTCCAATATAAACTTCTTTACACATGCTGACTTGATGTTACAAATTTCTTTTAAAAGTCAATAATCTCAAAATATTTTATATGCAGTGGAATTTAATTCTCACAACGACAGTTTTATAGATAAAACATACATTTAAAGTATGATGGAAGCAGCAAAACACTTGTGTTTTGAGAAAGCCAATATGTTTGCAAATGTCAGCCTTTCACCAAATTCTGTTATGCGGAGAACAGAAGAATTGGAGAGAACATAATGCGACTGATACGCGAGAAAGCTAGGAACTTCTTGTGCTATTCTCTGGCGCTGGATGAGTCTACTGATCTCTCGAGTACGTCACAACATCTCATGTTCATTCTTGGTGTTAATTTGGTCTTTCACATCCCTAAACAGTTGGCATTTGTTTGCATCATGCACGGAACAACAACTGGAGGAGAACTTTTCAGGGAACTGGAAAAAACTTTGCAAGACTGTAACCTTCAGTGGAATCAGCTTCAATGTGTTACAGTTGATGGAGGAAAAAACATGGCTGATATAAGGAAGGGTCTGGTGGAGCGGATTAGGACTGAGTTGGATGATTTATATCTCTCAGGTGCTACTCGTATGTTCATACACTGCCTTATACATCAGCAAGCACTCTGTGGGAAAGATTTATATCTTTCTTACGTACTGAAATAAGTCGTTTCTGCCATGAACTTCATTCGGTGTCATGCACTTCATCACCGGCAGCTCCAAGCTTTTCAACAAGAAATTGATTCTGAATTCTGTGACTTGCCTTATCACACAACAGTGAGGCGGCTTAGCTGCGCAAAATTCCTGTTTCGATTGTATAAGCTCGGAAGAGAAATATATATTTTTCTTTTTGAAAAGGATCGAGCTAATCCACTTTTGCCAGATCCTAGCTGGCTGTCAAAGTTATTAATTTTGGTTGACATCATATCCCACATGAATGAATTGAACTCAAAACTTCAGGGAAAGGATGATCTTATCTGTGATTACTAATGAATCATCAAAGGACTTCCGAGAAAGCTATCATTGTTCGAGCACAACTGGAAGGAAGAAACTTCTCTCATTTTCAGTGTTTCAAAGAGTTTGGCAATGGAATCGCAGAAGATATCAACCTCGAGTTTCTAAAGAAGTAAATTCATGATTTAAATAAGTATTTTGACGAGAGATTTTCAAGTCTCGACAAAATTAAGAGGGACATTCTTCTTTCCAGAATCGGTTTGATTACAACCTTGATGATATGCCAGTCGAACTACAGTTGGAGCTCATCGATTTGCAAGCAAATGACTTATTGAAAGAGAAACGCAGATAAGGAAAACTTGTTGAAGTTTATTTCTGCTTACCTGATGATGAATTTTCAAAGTTGAAAAGATTTGTCTCTAGTATGGCAGCAATGTTTGTAACAACTTATGTCTGTGAGCAAACATTTTCAAAAATGAAGTATGTGAAGTCAGCCCATCGAACGAGGCTGACTGATGAACATTTTAAAGCAATTCTCTTGATTGGATGCATCAATTACAAAGAAAATATTGATGATAGCTTAAAAGCTAAACACCAGTTTCACAAATCTCACTAACCTTTTTTGCTGCTTAGTTTGTGAGACTCGGATATGTGCGCACTGGGTGTGATAATACTATCCTATTGCTAACGACGCCTTTTTTGATAACATTTTGGTAAATAAATATGTTTCTTGTCTTTATTTTTTGTGTATTAGTAGATAAATATATTGGTTATCTTTATTTTTAGTGTATTCACTATATTGTATTGAACAAAATCGTTATGCGGCCCGCGCTCGTCATACTCTCAGTTATCTAGCCCACTGTGAAAAAGGTTTGACGACCCCTGGTTTATACAACAAAGTAACCACTGCGGCATAGAAAGTCTGATTGCAAAACATGTCATTAACTTTGCTAGAAGATTGAGAGAACAAGAACCTGTTTTCATGCAGGATAATGTTCTGCACCATACAACAAAGACGGTCAGCAGTTCTTGTATGTTGAAAATATTGATGTGATGAATTGGCCTTCGAAATGCACTATTTGAGAGGCGATAGAATTCCTATAAAACGTACATAGCAACAGGTTATGGCTCAGAAACAGACCAATATTGAAGATGTTTGAAATAGATTGGAAGAAGAATAAAATAAAATCACACAATAAAAATTCTACAAATAGGTGAAGTCTTGCGACAGAAGATGTGTAGAATTTTTCAGAAGAAGGCATTGCATAACTCTTATATTTTAATAAATTTTCCATGAGATAATTATGTTATTTTCTCATTACTGTAACATTTATACTTATCGTTCCCTAACTTATTAAACATTCTTTTTCAAATAGCATAATATTTTTTTAGCCGCTGTTCTATGAAATAAAGCTTGCACACTATCAGAACCAACTTTCAAAGGATATTCTGGACACTCTTCATTGAAATTATATAAGTATGTACCAGAAATGAAGATTTGTGTATTTTGTTCTTATGTTTGGGACAGTGCTTAAGTTGCCCGTGATACGCTAATGTCTTTGATATGCAAAGCATCATTTTTCACACAATATATAACTAAAATCCTAATACTTCATGGTTAATTTAGTCGACCATCTTTGTCAGATGATATGTACATAAAATAGGAGATGAAGACGAAGGCATGAGAAAAATGAATGAAAATTCAAATAAATCGATCTTCGTGACACAAAAGGAAATAACGAATTATCCTCTGAATATGCACTTTTATCTTATCCTCTTGCCCAAGGGAAGAGCAGCTTTGTGCATCTTCTCTAGATAATACAAATTACATTTACAAGAAGAATTTTAAGAGTTTTCACTTCCAAGAGAAGTTTTTGCAGATTCAATAGGATAAAGCAAACTTCTCCGTCAAGTATGTTTTATGAATTAAATTTGGCTTACGCTATTCATTGAAATAAAGTATAACAAAAAAGCATACAAAGGGAGTAATCTTGACGAAGCTAGAAAGGAGTTTGAGACATTTTTCATGGAGAAAAATCCGACATCCAAGGCTGGAAAGAGAAACCTGTGAGGGTAAGGGAGGCGGGAGGGGATTCGAAGGTTCGTCTAACTTGTGATCGTTTTTAGTTTAGATACAAATTTTTACTTGGGTTAAGGTGTAAACAATAGGGCAGATATGTTTGTTCACAAAAGAGGAATTTATTTGTTTTTCAGAAGTTAATCACCATATCATCGCTCTCATGTTTTTAATTGAGGTTAGTAAAGTTGTGGTAAAAATTATCAAGAGAAATAATGTAGAAGATGCATAATACAAAAAGGCAAAAGAGGAGAAAAGGTGCTACATAGCGACAGGTAGGTAGGTAAATCTCTTGTAATGAATGCTCAAAGCAATGTTAGTTTTTCTTGAATGGACGGAAAGGAGAATGTTTCTCCATAATAATTTGTAACTTTGATATAAGAGAGAAAAAGAATCAATGGGAAGAAAAATTGATAATACGAGGAGCGGTCAATAAGTTTTGCAATTTGGATATAAGGAAACGAGATATGAGGAAAAGTGTTTTATTATTTTTCAATATAACTACCCTTGACTTCAATGCACTTGCGCCACTTGTCCCTTAGGCTTCGAATTCCAGACAACCAGAAATCTCCCGACTGCTGTTCAATCCACTCCTGGACGGCGAGCTGGACATCTTCATCCTCCTAAAACCGGCGTTCACGCAGTGCAGCTTTGAGCTGGCAGAATAAAAAATGGTCGCTGGGGGATCCCAGTGATGGACCCACGTTTCATCACCCGTCACTATGCGTGACTCGAATACCGCCGAGTCTTAGTTGTATAGGAGCAGTACCTCCGAACTTTGACGACATTGAAGTCGATCATGGGGCGTGAGGTTTCTCAGGACCCAACGGGCAGAGACCTTGGTCATGGCCAAATTTTCGTGGATGATGTTGATAACACTTCCATGTGATATTCCAAGTTCTCGCTCGATTTCATTGAGCTACACCCGTCGATTTTCGAGGATCATCCTCTCCACACGGACCACATTGTTCTCGTTGGTCACATCTGACGGGCATCTTAGACGGGGGTCATCTTCAAGGGACTCACGACCATGGCGGAGCTCCCTATTCCAGCGAGCAATGGTTGCATAGGAAGGGGCGGTGTCGGTGTACACTGCAACCATGCGTTCATGGATCTCTTTTGCATTCTTGCCTTCCTTGGTCAAAAGTTTGATCACTGCGCGGTGCTCAACTTTCTCCATTGTTGAAAAATTTTTGACTGACGATCTGCGATCAGCTACTGCTTCTTAAATAGACGAGGCAGGAGCGTGCGGCTGCAGGTCCTGACTTTTCATAACTTGTCCTAACACCACCACAAACAGCCATCCCCCTTTCTCTGTTTTGCCCTACCGATTTGCAAAATTTATTGACGCCCCTCGTATTATTTATTTGACTAATTTAAAATTAATCTATTTGTCGCTGAATTTGAGGTATTTCAATGCTTCTGATTAAAAGGCCAACGAATTTGACCGTTTATAAATAAAAAAATCGACTTGATCTCCTGGCTATATGAATGATGGAAGGAGCTCCCGTGAAGCCAACATCTGTCACTTCTATACAGGTTATTCGAGATAAATTTGAGAGTTTGCATAAGAGAACAGTTTACTCAAAGTAGCAACCATCAGTTCCCACTGCGTTGCATGCGTTGCTTACACTGTCCATGGAAAGATCTTCGAACATTTTCCTGTTATTGGCCACCAAATCGTTTTTGATGTCGCAGGCACAACATATATCCTCTTTCTCAACCGCGCCCCACACATAGTATTAAAATTGGATTAAAATCCGGAGAATTATAAGGCCAGAAAGTGGCGCTGGTAAAGTCTAAAAATTCTCTGACAACTACTTCTGACTCTTTCTTGAGGTATGGCCCTCCTGCACCAGCCCTCCCAAGCCACGGTTTGACCACGCTCTCCATCAGCTATTCAGAGCTATCTTAATTTAGCCAAAGACCCTGTTTAACAAACAATTTTAAGAGATTTCTCAAATAACAATATTCTACTCCTCTAATTAATAAAAAGACTCCTTGTACTCAAGAAACAAGAGGAGCGTCTTCGCCAGTCCTCTTTACAGGAGGAGCTTGCACTTCATAGGGTTTTGATCCTAACCAAAAATTTAAAAGGTTTTCAGTACCTATCTCCTAATCTAAAGGCAAAAAAAAATCTTCGGGTCTTTTTTTTCATCTAAAGTTGCTTTTTTATACGAAAAAATAAAAAAAAGTCCCTGCCATAATTTTAATGCATCTTTTTAAATATACGATTGCTAATTATTTATTTTTTTTAATTTCCAAACATTAGATAATCATATTTATTTTTCTTGAGTTCTTAGAATGAACTATGATAAAAAATTAAAATATACGAAAAACCAGCTTTAATTTTATGAATTATGGAAAATCACTGAAAATCTCTTTCTCCATGCTTTTTCTTTTAAAGAACCCAAAGCATTGAATATTTTACCTTAGTTTTAAAAAGTTTCTGATTATTATTTTTTTAATAAAATTACAAAAAAACATACAAGGTCTTGAACTAAATCAAATTTGAAAAAAATAAAATTTGAATAAAATTTCCTTCCTAAAATTTAGTGTTAGAGGTAATTTCTTATCAATTACAAAAATGACAACCATGTAGTCACTGGTTACTAAGTAGCAAAAAGAGCTCCACCTATTTGAAAAAAAATCTTGAAACTTTAAAGAAAAAGATAGAACAAGAGGGGTAGGAGTTTGGAAGAGAGTGTGGACGGTAATAGTGAGAAAAGGAAGGAAGTGGTAGTCAGATACGTGTGTAGGTGCCCGGTGAACAGGCCATCTCCATTTGTTATTTTGTTTATTTTTTCGTATTTGCTATTAATGTTGTCCCACTGCGGGATCTGTTTATTATTTTCTACTTTTTACTTAGATACAATTTTGCCCCATTGCGGGTTCTTTGGTTTGCCCGGGTGGATTTTTCGGAAGAAGCATAGCTCGTAGAACTTGAAGTTGTCGTCGTACAACCTTACTTTGCTTTTCAGTAAGGCTGTATTGACTGACTGTTCGTCATCGGGTTAGTCATAGCACCACTTTATGTGACCTATTTTGACTCTTGAGGCCACCTCCTCGATGACTATCTCTCTTTGTTGAATGGGGTTTTTTTATAGGGCGATGGTGAGTTTAATATCTGTTCCATCGAGTTCGTGTTCTTCCTGCTGTGGTAGTCATTCTCCTTCCTCTTCTTGTTATCTGGGTTCTTCTTTGTTTCTCTTTTTGTTATTTTTCTGTCTGGGCGAGGCAGGCAGAGTTATTTAGTCAACTGCTGGCTCATTTCCGGTCCATGTATGTACATCTTTGTGGGATTTTACTTCCTTTTTGGCTTGACTAGGTCTGCTTGTGCTCCCTTGGTGCATGTTGCCGAGAGAACTTTGTCTAACTGTGGATTGTCCGAGAATGTGATAGATTCCAGGCCATTTGCAGCCAACATCTTGTTCATGGCGGTATTAAAGAACCCGAGCAGGCTAGGTTAATCACATGAGCGTAGAGAATGCATGCTAGCATTTAAGGAGGGGTCGAATCGGTGAGCTGTAGGCCTATTTAGGGTTGTGCCGTCGTTAATCACATGATCGTAGAGAATGCATGCTAGCATTTAAGGAGGGGTCGAATCGGTGAGCTGTAGGCCTATTTAGGGTTGTGCCGTCTTGGCGGCTGTTGTGTAAAGATGTTCGGCCTGTCAGCCGCTATTCTCTTTCTTCTTATGTGTTCCTTCCTGACTGGGCACTGCATGCTCAAGGTACGGTGGGTTCCAACGCAGTTAATGCACATCTTCGTGTCGTTAACGCAGTGCATCCAGTCGTGGCTGGTTATTGCGCACTCTGAGCAGATCTTAGCGTTCTACTTGTCTGGGAAGGCACTAGTAGGGTGTTATTCGACATTGTAGCAGAAGAAGCAAGTTAGCAGCTTAAAGAATCTCTCCCTTTTACTTTACTCCTGTGAGATTATGATGGAGAATAGCTTCCATCTCCATTTCTCTAAACACGATTTTAAACACATGTTTGAGGTTCTAAATTTTAATCTCTTTGGTCCCTCTGCTCATTCTTGAGTTCTCTCTATTTCTTATTTGATTTCTTCCGATGATCTTTCGCCTACCCATAGATCAACTCGCCTGCTTATGATCGCCTTCCTTGCCACTAGGGCTTGGAAAGGTTTGTGTTCTAGTCCTATGGCGTTTAGTTCTCTTATGCTAGTTGTTGTGGTCAACTTCACCAGGTCCGTCTGTGTGTGGCAAATCACAGTGTATCCCGTGGTGGCCTTGCTTAGTCATTTGAGTCCGATCTACAGTTTCCTGAAGATAGTCTCAAAGACCTTACCTTTGTCGGGTTTCTCATTCCCGACTAGTCGCAGTGGGACCAGAAAGTCCAGAGACTCTCCCACTCCGTTCATTGCTGGGACCTCTTTTAATTGGTGGTGGTGTGCGGGGGAGCCTCCCACTCTGATTCCATAAAGTATCACTTTACTTCTGCACAGGCGAGACAGAAACAGGAGGTATCTCCGATCAGTCTAAGCTTCAGAACACTACTTTTCAGCCTTCGGGATTATCTTCAACCTTTTATTATTTGTCAATTTCACCTTCTAAATCCTTTTAGCTAAGATTTGAGTTTTTTCTTAGATTTCCGCCTTTTCTTTTCGTTTTGAGGAAGGTTTCTGAGGAATTAGGTGATCGAATCATTCATTCCCTTTGCCTGTTAACCTTTATCCTTAACCTTTGTCCTACTCCTAACCAAAGGAAGTTTCTAAAAATTACCAAAAGAACAAGCTTTTCCTCTGAAATCCTCAAAACAACTCCTGTACTCCTATAAACACACCTCAACCTCACTCATTGAGGTGACCACTTCCTCTCTCTGTTGGCAATTTAGATAGTCTGGGGGATGCGAACTTCATCTGCGATCTTATCTAATCTGGTAAGTTTGCCATCCTTTCTAATCATAAACCTTGTGACATTAGGGAAATCACATTACTCTTGCTTCTGCGTCTGCACCCAGGTATCATTTTATCTATGTTATTCCATGCTCCCTCCTCGGAGAGAGTAGGTTTATTTAATTCCTTTTACCTCCCTCCTTCTCTCATGCAAATCGAATTTCCAAATATTTCCCAAGGTCTGTTGACGTCTTTGCCTCTGAAACCCACTTTTAAAGATTCGATTATTTATCCTCTCTTAGGTCATCCCACGGGCATATTCTTTGATAAATTTGGTAAATTTCTTAACATAGAATTTTCTAAACACTCAGCAATCTCACATATACTGACCCAAGATATTTTAACATCCCCTCACATATCTCTTCCAATCTAGACTTCTTACGAAATATTAACTCTATACTCTCTCTCAATTTTGTTCATCCCCTACTCACTAAGTTGCTTCCTCCTTCTTAGTTCATAACCAATCTATAACTGGCCACACATTAGCTATTACAGAACAAATCCTCTTCTTGGGTTCTTTCTATTTTCTTCCGTACCGCCCCTAAACACACAAATCTACTAGGCTCCTTATTATGGGCACTCTTAAATTAAACAAGAATGATAAAAAGATCTCTCGCTTGTATATTTCCTCGTTTGGCTTTGTTATCTACTCTACAGAACTTCAACATAGCTTTCTTCCATTTCGCTAAGATCCTCTCTTCCCGCATCAAGATAATTCACCCTATCACCACAAATCTACTCGCCACAAAGAAGTCCGTTCTTCACAGGTATTTTTAGAACGCAACGAAAACGTATGTGCATGCGAGAGACAATTTTGAACTACTCGTGTTGTGCTGCAAAGACAGAAACCGTCTCAAAATCCTTGTTCCAGTTTACTCACTCCTAAATCGTCCTCTCATGTGGCTCTCACTCGCCGTATCCCTGAATAAAATAAAACGAAGCCCTCCCCCCCCAAATTCTTAATCTTCTTGCTAATCTCTTTGCCCATCTGAAACCCAGGTCTCATTCTCCTCCCCCCCCTATCTTCCCGGCTGAATTATCTGCATTTTTCTTTGACAAGAGAGACCATATATGCACTGGATTATCATCTACCTCTATTTTTTGCCACCGAGTAACTTCACCTTTTACTTCCTCACTTGAACCTATTTTTCTCGCTCTAGTGTTAACGGATAAATAACATTCCTTCCTATCTTTGAAAAAGACCTGTTCTTCCAAGTCTTTAACGGAATTTTTTTCTTGTTATTCACTTTTACCTCAATTATATTTTTAACAAAACTACTAGTCTAGAATAATAATAACTGCCTCAAAAAATACTGCTTTTACCCTCTTATAAATCAATATAACCTGAACCCAAAGTAAACACTATGCAACCATTCAGTCTCTAAATCCATTCTCTCAGAAAGTCTTTGACAAGCTGATTTAAGCTAGGATTCTATATCAGCTGTCCTCATCCACCTCCGTTGAGATCCTTAACTCTTGCTTTAATAGAGGACACAACACTGAATAAGCAATCATAAGTGTAACGGATCTCCATTGTTGTACAAGGACCGCTGGTTAGCTTTCCATATTGGCAATTCTGCACCATTCGACAACATTTAACCTTGTTTAACATAGTCAAATTATTCGCTAGCTCGGGGATTTCATTGATGTCTCTGGAACCTCCTTTAAATGGTTCCACCTGAATCTTTCATCGCATACTTGATATATTCGTATTGATAATGATTAAATCAGGGCAGCGGAAAGGAGTTTCGGTTTTTCGCAATGGTTGGTTCTTAAACTAAACCCTGAAAAACAGATATGAAAATGGTAGACATCCTTACTGACGTGGACAACTGCAAATCTATTGCTACCAATATTAACCTCGCTGCTCCCATACCCACTTTCTGATGCAGATATAATTGAGCATCAGCATTATTAATATTTAGTTATCTCGCAAATCTCATTCTGTTAACTCTTGTAAATCCTTTTTAATCTTTATCTGGTATATCTGCCGCATCCATTCAGACTTTAGAGACAATAACATTGATTGAGATTGCAATTCATTCCTTGATCACCCCTGGCCTTGACTATATCAATTCCCATTTCGGAGGACCCCACATTATTAAAAAAATAGGGTGGTCAAAATATGCTAGACACTGTAATTCTATTGCTTCTTAATTGAGACAAACAACTAATTTAGTGTATTAACTTACTTCCATGAGTTTTTAGCACTTTCTTTCATTACCTTTTCAAGTTCTGAGCACCAAACATGCTTAGAGCACTCAAATGACCTGCCTATATCCAGGAGCTATTTGATAAGCTGCGTCAAGACGATCATATCTCCATCAGAGCCATAGCTGAAAGGGTTAAATGCCAAAAATTGTCGTAAATAATATTATATCTCGTTACAATACCACAAGCTCATGTATCAGTAGAATTTCTCCTGCTATGCCCAGTAAAACCTCAGAGTGACAAGGAAAGAAAGTACCCTAGGAGAGTGATGATCAAGACATTGTTTGTATCTCTCTAAAAAAGGACGATACTATAGAGCAACCAGGATTTCCAGACAAGTAAATGAAACTATGGGCATTAATGTCTCCAGGAAGACAGTATCATGCCGCCTGAGGGAAAGATCTTTAAAATCTTGCACACCAGTAGTTAAGCCATTGTTTTTGGTTTAGAGCATGAAACTAAATTATCCTTCGCCTTAAGTACGTTCTATGGACAGAAGACCATTGGGCCGAAATACATTTCTGTCACGAATCGAAGTACAATTTTGGGGGTTCAGATGGTAGGAGCTTCGTTCTTCGAATAGGTGGTGAAATATTGTTCATGAACTAAGTAAAGAGCAGCGTCAAGTTTGGTGGAAGAAGCGTTGTGGTGTGGCGCATAATTTTGGCGGAAGTTATTGGGCCACTTGTCTGCTTGCGGCCCACAGTGAATACTGAAGTGTAGTTATAAACAACTTCTGCAGGCACATGCTGTGCCCACTGCCCATATTAAATCCGCCGCAGGATAATGCACCTTGCCACACTAGAAAGTTGGTGAAGAAATTCTTGGATCAGGAGGAAGTAATTTCATGGACTAGCCCGCTCATAGCACGGACCTCAATCCGATTGAGGATATTCGAAGACACTAGGAGAGAGAAGTAAGGCGAAAATCCCAAGCACTGTCGACGAATTTTGGAATTTTTCTGAAGAGGAGTGGAAAAACATAACACCAGAAGAATGCCTTCGGTTAGTGCGCTCCTGTAGCAGAATATTCCATTGGATCATTGATAGTAAAAGTCTACATAGAAGTACTAATACATATATTTTAACAACCGGAAATTATTTGTTGAGTAACTTCTATCATTGCACCTTCTCATAAATGTTTGTTGTCTTATCTGTCCAGACCATTTTAACCACCGTATTTTTGGAATAAAAATGCTCTTCTTCACGCAACTTGCAGTTTCAGTCATCCTAACATTTACAATGTACTTGTACAACTTATATCCATGGTTATTCTTTATTTGTAATGTATCATGTATTACTCAAATTATTTAGTTTGAAGATACTTTCAGTTTTCTGATAGAAACCAAAGTGTCCGAAACTTTATTGTAGCTACTGTACTTCTAGAGCCACTGTAATAAGAACCTGTGCCCTCTCTCGAGTCCTGGTTTTCACTTCTCTTAAATCTCTTTTTATCCTTTCTAACTTCCTAATTTCTCTTTTATCTTGCCTTAATAACCTAACCAGCTACCTCATAGCGAATCAAAGAGAGGCTTTGGAAGCTATAAAATCAAACTCTTTAACGACTCCATGGGGTAAGAGAGTCGTTGATGGATCCTGTGCTTTGAGGATTAATCAATGTGATGAGTGATTTAGGTCCCAATAACCTATTGCCCTCGTATAATTGCTAGCCCCCTTTCATGCGACCATTCTCGACTGCATGAAGCTATACTACCTATGGAGGGCAGACTTTACCGCCTTGTGAGCTGCAATGCCAAATAAAAGTTTTGGATATGGTCTGGAGGTATTCCAAATGGCATATCCTCAGAACTTAGCTGTCTTGTAGGCGACTAATACGACGCATGAGAAGATATCTGCTAGGTTTTTCAATGAGATTCAGCCTGGCTCCAAAGGGTCAAACCGGAATCCCAAAACAATCTCAGTTTATTTGTTCTTCTGTTCTCTAATCATAGATACAATCAATAACATATTCATCTTAGCTAAAGGCTTTAAATAATGAATAAAATTATATCATTTAAATTTATATGTACATATATAAATAATTTAGGGGATACTTTTGAACATACAAAATGGCTGATTAAATTGATCAAGATCTAATGAAATATATATTAGCACAAAATGTCCTCTATCAATTTTCCATATAAATTCTTTATTAATTCCCCAAATAACTCTGTACTGCTTACCAAAACCACTTATTGTACTCAATCTTACAATACAAACTTTAGAAAATACAACTCTGTAGTCCTTAAAACCAATATCAGCCTCGGTATACATATATGGCAACCAAATATGTGATATATAAAACTTGTATGTATTTGTAGTATTCAAATTGGAACCCAAATGAGACACGTCATTCCCTTGTCCATTCATAAAATTCTTTAATATTCGGCTTCTAACTCAAAACATGAACCTGTGGAGTAGCTGAGTTTAGGTGCAAGAAAGTCGACTAATAAATATGAGTTATAAAACGTAGGTACAAGTTAATCACTCTCAACTTCCACTTTTTCTTTCGTTTAATTTAATTAGATTATTATGGCTTAAAATAACCCGTTATTAAATTTAAAGGCGAGGGTGAATCAGACAACTCGCTGGCCTTTAATGACAAAAATTCACGAGAATCCACTGCTCGATAATACATTATGTATACCACAAACTCATAAATTAAAATTCCTATATATATTTTTATTCATTCCATGATAAATCACTCAAGAAATCCGGCGTGTTATCACAAATCTTAAAATCCTATCGCATTTGAAGCACTTGCCTCCTTCAAGACGAACTTAACTCATTAGTTCCACTTTTATTCGTTTGATCTACCCAATATAGCATATTAGGACATGTTACTTCAGAGCAACACGGATTTATTATTTCGCTAATAACACAAAGAATGCTTTCACCAAAACCCTTATAATAAGTATTAGCTTTTGCTCCACAATTATCCAAACTGAAAGACTTCGCTACAAATATATATATTAAGATATGCTTTAAATATAACCAGATTATAAAAAAATGTTTTCAAAGAACAAAACATGTAATCAACAGTCTGGTGTGTACCTTGGAAATCATGTTAAGAGAGTTCTGTAAATGACAATAATACACCTTGAGTTCTTGAGTGAGGACAGATAGAAAGAGTAGTAAAAAGTGTAGGAGGAATAGGTTGCTGTGTGGAATGTGAAATGAAAGGTGACAGATGATTAGCTTGTCAAATGTAAGTCCTTTTTTGTTTATCCTTTTGTTCGTGTATTTTATTTACTAAATTTTTGTCGAATTTTATTGATTTGACTAGTTTTTTATTTTTACTTATTGTCAGCAATCGCCTTCTTGTTTCTGACCCTTTAACCTCTATTGTTTCTTTTATTCTAAGCTTATGGCTAGAGGTTTTTCCTAACACTGATATATTGTTTTGTTCGTAGATGTTTAAACAGATCGGGAATTGTTGCTTTGTCTCCTTTCCCTCCTCTAGCTGCAGTGCTGTTATAATCTCATGCACCCCATCGCCCCGTACGTTCTGGCAGTTTTTCTTGGCTCTCTCCTGTCCTGCAGGGGGTGCCCTTTATAGCATGTTACACTTCGTGACAAGAAGAGTTGCACATCCTCCCTACCTGAGTATAAATAAGGGAAACCACGTCACTGGATTGGCGTGAGCTCTCTGAAGAGACCTGTGACTGTTGTTGGTGCGCTATCGCCTCTTTCCCTCTCAGCGCTACTTTACCTTTTTATTATTAGCATTATTATTATTATTTTTATTATCAATATTCTTATTATTATTTTGAATTATTATTAGGTAGTAGTATTTATTCGTGTTATTATTTTATATTATTGTATACTCTTATTATTTACAGCGATTATTTATTATTATTATTAATTATTATGCTTATTGTGTATCATTATTAGTATGAGTTGTTATTATTATTATTTAGTATAATTATTTATCTTTTATTATTATTATTATTATTACAGCTCTCCCCACAACCTTTTCTATTCGCTCGCGTCAGGAGGACAGTTCCAAACTAGACAAAATTAAGTCAGGAATTCATGGTGGCCTACTGCAGCGGTTCCCAACCTGTGGCTACATGGCCCAAATGTACCATGCCAAATTTGAGGTCAGCCACAGAAATATTATAATTTTAAGTAGGCCATAGGGATAATATATGGGCCACAGCTCCTTAAATGGGACATAAAATTCTTATCGACCCCGTCGTTGGATTAATTAAATTAAATCTTTGTATAATATTAAAATATATTTAGATTATGGTGATTTACTAATTACTTAAGTGTTTTAATGATTATTAATTAGTGAGACATTATAAATACCGGTTTCTTTGACTATAAAATGAATATTTTCGTTATTACTGAACAGTTCGATAATACTGGTCAACACACATTTTTCATCAGAGATTTACTATACTTTTCTAAATGCATTTTCCATACTGAATCCGAATCTACCTTTGGTATTGCTCTAGTATGTACCGTCTTTAAGATATGCCAAAAAATTCAAAATAGTGGCTGCGATTATAAAATGTAGTATATTACTGGTATTTCTCTATTGCATGCATCATTATTGTACTGCTAAGATGAGAAAACTAGATGCATCGTGAGTTCTTGCGGGTTAAAGGTGTATATAGAAGAATTCACTTACATTTGTAACCTGCCAGCACATTTTGCGCAATTATTTATAATTGTATTTTGTGCTTTCAGGTTCCTCATGTGATGTGTATCTTCTAAGCTGCTCCTTCTGCGTTGATCATAAGATGCTTCCAAATATTTCCTACAAAGCGCTAACAATGCCTCGAGAGTGCAAAAGTAATCCAGATAAATTCTGCTATGTATGTGGGCATTTTACAACAAAATCTCAGCAGCGTACTATCATAAATGATATAAAGAAAATGTACAAACTCTATCTTGGTTGCCCTCTGGGTGCCCACCAAGATAAAGCATGGGCACCATACCAAATTTGTAATTCCTGCTCTAATGGATTACGTGACTGAATTAACAAAAAGGAAGCTTCAATGCTTTTCGCTGTTCCTATGATATGAATAGAGCCCAGAGATCATCTCGAAGATTGGTATTTCTGCAGTGTGACGACAAAAGGGTTTTCTGCAAAGAACAAGCACCAAATTGTTTATCCAACCATGGATTCGGCGTGCAGATCAGTTCCGCATGATGTATCTTTGCCAATTACAGTTCCACCTGGTGATGGCCTCGTACGAGTACCTGATTATATCAGTGATGGTAGCAGTACTGAAGATGCAGGCATATTAGATGCGGATATGAAATATGAGGATGCTAACTCTGAGCCAAAGTTATTTACTCAGGAAGATTTGAATGATCTTGTGAGAGATCTTTCACTATCAAAGGAGAAAGCAGAACTTCTAGCATCTCAAATAGAGGAAAAATTCCCACTCGAGGAAAATGTGCATGTGAGTTACTTTAGAAAGCTTAATCGTAATTTAACTTCATTTTTCACAGTTAAGGGATATTTATGCTCCTGCCATGATATAAATAGATTGTTCGAAGCCTTGTCACAGACATATCAGGCGTCTGACTCGAGTCTCTTTATTGCTGCTTCTAAAACAAGTCTGAAAACTGTCCTCTTGCACAATGGCAATGTAAAGCCTTCCATTCCTATTAGCTATTTTGTCTACCTTAAGGAGACATCTGACAATATGAATATTCTTCTTAAACCCATAAACTACCATGCCGAACAGTGGTACATATGTGGTGATCTAAAAGTCATAGGCATGCTAATAGGTATGCAGGATGATTTACAAAGTACTGTGGCTTCCTCTGCTTGTGGGATAGCCGTGCCTCTTCATAACATTATGACAAGCGTGACTGGCCACTTCAATCTACATATGAGCCTGGAATGAGCAGTGTTCAGTCTGTTTCCTTGGTAGAGCCTCAGAAAATATATCTGCCACCTCTTCATTTGAAACTGGACCTAATGAAAAACTTCGTAAAAGCAATGGATAAGGACAATTCTCAGGGATTTTAATATCTGTGCAAAATATTCCTACAACTGAGCACGGCAAAACTAAATGAAGGCATATTTGTGGGACTACAAATCAGGGAAGTTTTAGCAGACCCTGGCTTCGAGAAGACCCTCACTCCTCTTGAACTAAATTCAGGGCTAGCCTTCAAGTGGTTATGTGCAAACTTTATGGGCATCAACAAGTCATCTGCATACAGAGATGGCGTGGAAAACCTTCTTAAATCTTATAAAGAACTGGGATGCCGTATGTCCCTAAAATCCATTTCCTGCATTCGCACCTCGACTTTTTTCCAGAAAATCTTGGAGCCGTAAGTGACGAGCAAGGTGAACGTTTCCACCAGCATATCAAGACCATGGAAACTCGCTATCAAGGATTTTAGAATGAGAGCATGATGGAAGATAATTGTTCGATGTTGTATCGTGATAATCCTGAAAAAAAATTCAAACGCGACTCCGATGCACAACGTTTATGAGTTTGAGTTTTGACTTATTAACGCTTCAATCATTGTTTACCAATCCTATACATGCAATATAAGTACCATTAACTTTATGATGTTGGCGGAATAAACAAAATATGGCTATTTATCTTTATCATATGTTTACGCCTAAAAAGAATGATAAATTTTAGAGTTTCTATATGTTAAATGCATTATTTTGTGTCAGTTCAACTTCTTAATGCACATGGAGATATACAGAAGGCAATTGTTTCCTAGCAATGGCGCTATGCAGCCATATATCACCAGTTTCGGCAAGAAATCAGATTAAAACGCTACATTCTATCAGCGACGGTGCTCATATTGCATTTAGAATATCTCAAAAACCTGATGTGCTGAAGAAAAACTTAAGTCAGATTTAGGATCAGCGAGAAGAATGCCATGCCAAAGGTTTCCTCAGGTCTCTAATGATTGAAAAAAGTTAAAATTTGTTGGCCAGTGTAATTGATTGTACCACCATTGCACTTCTGTGACAATCTTGTTTATTAGAGTTGTAACTGTTCTACACTGTTTCGTCACTATATTAGATGAGCAACTTATATTCCAACTGTTTTACAGGGCTCTAATATTAGTTATAGACTTATAGTTATCTTGTATAATAAATGGTAAATTATAGATATAACTGGCGTACCGTAGAGTTCCGTAATAGGCTGTGCTTCTATACCAGAGCAGGCCTAAAAAGTAAATTGCAAATAATTGGTTAATTTAAAAATATTATTGGATGAATTTCATTTTTAATATCAAAATTAAAATTTAATTTTGTTGTATGTGCGGTACACAGGTAACACAAACAGAATATACGTCCCTGATAGTTTTGTGTATTTGTTTCATTGATTTTAGTTATTCCTGAGTAAACCCAATGTTTCTCATATGTATGACAGAACTTCTAATTATAGTATGCGCTCAGGCAAACTTAAATATCATTTGGAGCACAAATCAAAGTAACACAAATCATGAGATTTATTTCCCAAAACTTCCTTATTTCACAATAATCAGAATAAATTAGACAAAGGTTTCACCGCCTCTAATGAAATTTCCTAACTAATAGCAAAAACTAAGTAACATCATGCTTATTGGTGAAGATTTAATTTTGGCCTTAATATCTGTTATGGAACTGATTTCCCAAGAAATTACAGATTCTATTCCATTAAACAACCATACAGTATCAAAACCCATCGATGAAATAACAAAGGATATTGAAAATCAACTAAATGCACTTTTACAAGTAAGAATTTTTGCGTTACAGATTGATGAAACACTTTTACCTAATTATCAAGCCATTCCTATGGCGTATGTTAGGATTTGGATGATGAAAGTGAACTTAGAGAATAGATACTTTTTTCTTTTACTCTTGTGACAGATACTAAAGGAGTAACAATATTTAAAGAAGTATTGGACTATTTCCAAGCAAAGATATTCCAATGGGTAACATCATAATATGTATGTATAACTAATAGTTTTGCTGCTATGATATTTATATACAGGGGCTTTATTGCATATTTGAAAAAGACCCTCTCTAATATGTTTTGCATACACTGCGTGGTTCATCGCCAACATTTAATTACACTTCAAGATCGTATTTTTCGCCAAGTTTTTGCTGATAATAAAGATGTTAGAAATTTAATTTTGCATAGAGAGGTGAGAACGCTCTTTAAAAGTAAGTGAGTCGCTTCATAGAACTATAGAAAAGTGATAAATTGTTCCTGAATGGCACGGAGCTTGGGGAAGAAATCATAGCTGTAAAATCTGACATTTTCTACGAGAGGCAATGAATAAGTTTTGCG